>OZ005648.1:395012924-396426924 GCA_963930645.1 Salticus scenicus
AGGATGAGATCCTTTTCGAATACCACCTGGACACCTATTCGATTCTCGTCCCTTAATATTTCACCCAACCTCCTTCTTTCGCGCACACCCCTTCGATTCGGGCGGGCATCGAGGCGAGGAGGGTCTCAAAGTACTCGTCCGATAAGGATTCGAACGTTCGAAGGACATTTTCCCACAATCGATCTCGGTTGGTCGAATCGTTGTGAATGCGTCGGACAATTTCGGCCCACACGTTTTCCACCGGGTTCATGTCCGGTCCCTTGGGGGGCCAGTCGGTCATCACGGGGATGTTTTCGTTTTGCAACCAGGTGCTCGTCACCCGACTGGTGTGAATGGGAGAAAGATCGTGCATAAACACCAGATCCTCTGCCGGATGCTCGGCCAAGTGATCTCGGATGAGGGGCAGGATCCGTTGCGTATAGTAGGTCGAGTCTAAAGTGCGCTGCTCGATGCGCACCATTCTTCGAAACCCATGACCGAACGCCATCCACACACAAATGGTGTGTCGGCCGCTCGGGTTGGAAGTGGGGACGATGTACTGGGGATCGAACCGATCGCTTTTGTGAGGGCGGTACACGCGCAGGGCTCCCCTCGACGAGGACCGGAAGACTTTTTCGTCCGAAAAGATGACCTTGCACCAATCGTCGTAACCCCAGGTGAGGTGAGCGTTGGCAAACCGATAACGGCATTGCTTGTGATACGGGGTGAGATGCGGTTTGCGAGCCGGTCTCCGACAGCGCATCCCGCGCGCTCGCAAGCGTTTGCGCACCGTGTCCACGCTCACGTGGGGGGCGAGCATCTCTCGGAGGTCCACCGCCGACATGAAGGGGTGTTGGAGGGACCATTCGTACAGCTGCCGGTCCACCTCGTCCTCGGTTTTGCGCGGCCGGCCCCGTCGACGAGGCAGGGGTCGCGTGTCTTCTTTTTTCAACCAGTAGTGGACCACCGAAGGGTGGAGATCCAACTGCCGAGCAATCTCGCGTTCGGTCCAATGTTCGACGTGGCGAAGCCGCACAATCTCTTTCCGAGAGTCCATGACTTGATCTAAATAAAGATGGAAACGCGGATGGTTCGATGCAGTAAATGCCAGAGACAAACGGAAACGACGGACGTTCAGAGGTTTGAAACCAAAACCCACCGGCCTTACATCACGGGCCACTGTGTCGTGTGCCACACGCGAAAAAGCGCTTTCATCCCCATGAAGAAAGAGGATGGTGGCCTTTCCAAATCTTATCCACCCTACGCATCCTGAGGCCCTGACTTTGGGACCAGGACCCACGCTGTCGTGTCAGCTGTGCCATCAGTCTTTTGCCGTGTACGACGCCATCACCTCCCCCCACCACCCCGACGCGTTTCATTCCAGTGCCTTGGCTCAGGCGTATTGCGAGTGGACGGGCGATGACCAGGTGCCTCTGAATTTCCCCCTCCTTCAGCTGGAAGGCATCCATGCCACGACGGTCCGCCGACAGTCCCTGAGCCGAGTGCGGCGGAGCATTCAGTTGCTGAGAGCCTTGAACGCGCCCTTCACCACGCGACCGCAGCAGCACCCCCCGAGGGACGGCGACACGTTTCTCACGGATTTTCTCAACATCCTTTCCGAACACCCAGACGCCTCCAACGAACGAAGGGTGTTGGACGCCTTGATCCGGGGCATGCACGGTCTCTTGTCCGAACTCCCCAACGTGTTGGACACGTATTTCCAGATCTTGGTGCCGTACGTGCACGACTGTCACACGCCGTGGCAACCCTACCCCTTCGAAGAGGAGGAGCCGAACGCGGCCAAAGAGCTCCTCCTTCAACTCTACCGGTCCTCGATGATCCGCAAAACGTTTGGCAAGTATGCCCTGCCTTTCGACGTGATCCACGTGATGGTGAGTTGCTACTCGTGTTCCAGTGACATGGCGGTGGTGGGCAACTGGGCCCTCGATTTCATGGCGCGCCTCTGCCGGGGCGATTTTTTCTGGAAACGGTTCGAAACCTGTCCTTTCGTGCAGGCCTTGCGACGCCTGATCGAGACGCAGATCACCTTCAAGAGCCGACACTACAAGACGCTGCGCAGTTTCCGCGAGGGCGTCTCCGAACACTATTCGGTGATGTGGGAACCCTACCATGCGATGCAGGCTTTCCTCAAGGAAAAATACAAAGTGGCGTGTGCCTCCCAAGACGTGTTGGACTTGGGGTTCGCGCTCCATTTTCCGGCCGTCCTGTTCGAGGACCCCGCCGACCTGTTGGGGTTCACCTTGGGCTATCATCACATTCTGATGGTCATGAGCCGCGGCGGTGGCCAAGTTCCCAAAGGCACGTTCAAATGCGCCAAGCGCATTCACACGACCGTTCAGCGGTTCATTGGTCGCATTCGAGCCTTTGACGTGATCCGACTCGACTGGACGGTGGATACGCTCAAACTCTTCTTGGCGAGTGAGGGAGATTTGGAGAAGGAGATGATGGAACTGATGCAACTGTTGTTGGAGAGTAGTAATAAAGATGGATCCTAACACGCTGCAGACCCAAATTCACGACTTGCTCCATTCCAGTATCAAAGCGTACAACCTCAATGAGAATGACGCGGTGAGCTTGAAATCGCTCAAATTGACCCTGCTCGGACAAGTGGTGGAAGCGCTCGGTCTCAGTTGGGCCTATCTCCTCAATCTCTTTAAAACGCATATCCACGTCCATCCGGAGATTGCCGCGACGCTGAGGAGTGCCGGGGGGGACGAAGACATTGTCTCCGTGTTGTCGCAGGTGTTTGTGAAAACCGACAAACTGGTGCACCTGTTGAAGACGCTCACCAAAAACGGACTCCCGATGGATGCGATCCTGGCGGTGGACGGACTGAACGGGAATTTGAATAACGGCCCCAACTACGAACAAAAGAATTATATTGCCAACTTGCGATACGGACCCACGAAAACGCTCTTTGACAACGATCCCGATTACAAAAGACTCCATGTGCAAACGATCCGAGAAATGTATAAGTTATTGGGGAGCGAGGTCCGGGCTCCCCCCAAGCAAATCTATTACGTGGTGCGGGGATGTGTGGAAGAAATGACGCGCGTGATTTTGCCCGCGGATCCCGAGTTTGCCAAAGAGGATCTCATGGATAAGAAATTACTCTCCAAATGCATTTCTCTGTACAATCGAACGATGGGCAAACAAAATGTCGAGAGTTTGGTGAAAACCTTAAAGTTCCGAGGAGAGAAACGCCCCGCCGAGGAAGAGGAAGAAGAGGATTAAAAAAAAAAAAAAAAAAAAAAAAAAAAAAAAATTTTTTTTTTTTTTTTGAGTGAGTGAGTGAGTGAGTGAGTGAGTGAGTGTAACTTTAAAAAAAAAAAAAAAAAAAAAAAAAAATTTTTTTTTTTTTTTTAGAATGTTCTTTTACAGGCCAGTGATGGGTCGTCGGGTTCGGTTTCTACAATTTGGTGACTGTATTTTCTGTCGGGGGATATGATGAGGTGAGCGTGTTGCCTCACATTATGGAGCATACTTTCAATAGCCAACCACGTCAAGTCTGGATTCACCATTTTGATGAAAAAATAAAATAATTCCAGTATGGTGATATCGTGTATTAAATGACTTCTACATGCAAACTCACTGGCTAACTCATCCATTATTTCCACTATATTCTCTTTGTCGACACAATCGACAAAGACCTCTATTCCTTGAAATTGAACATCTAATGGGATTAACATGGGTTTACCGCTCAGATAATAGATGTATCCAAATTTTTCTTGATTCTCTAAAAGTTTGGAAATATAACTTCGAGCTACGTGTACAATTTTCTTGTTATTCACCAATTCGAGTGTAATGAGGCGAAAGACCGGCCCTTTTCGTTCTTTCATGTATCGGATTTCTTTATCCAACGATTCCGATTTATACAATTCTTTGAACAGAAAATCGATTGGTAGATAGTAAGTAGTTAATTTTTCGTACATCTTTACTTCTTACTTACGAGTCTGTAAAGGGGAGGTCCAACAATACTTAAAAAAAAGAAAAGGGCCAATGCAATGCCTCCGTATAGTAGGTAAGATATCCAGGGGATAACCGCTTTCACTCCGGACCAAACAGTCGAGCCGACATTTTCGGCAAAATGACTGAGCGCTTCGGCTACTGTCGGTCTTTGGCATTGCATGGTTTCATCCGGTAAACACTGGGCAGTTTCGCAGCTACACAATTTACAACAAGAGTTTTCGACACTCTCATCAAAATGCTCACACACATGTTCCATGTTTGAAATCCCGGTGCAAAAGGAAACATTTTGCAACGGTTTCGGTTGACAGCAACTCAATTCGCGTACTTTGCACACAGTACCATCTGTTGTTTTCTTAAAACAACCCGAATTAGCTTCAATGTAGTCCCAAATACTGGTAACACCGACAGTGACCGCTGTTCCCGTAGCAATGACTGCCAAACCTTTTTTACTGAAAACGACCTTAATCGCTTTTTGTAATTTTTTATTCTGAGAGACGAAACCTCTTAATGCCGTTTTGGACTTTGCAATTACTTTAAAGGGTTTAAAACCTTTCATAATACTACGAGGTTTAAATGAATAGGTACCTTTAGCCATAGAGTACTTGATTCGGCGGATAATAAAGGAGAGGGATATGGCTTATTCAATATGTATATTTAATTCCAAGAGTGCTCAATGCAAAGGGGGTCAAAGGAAAAATTTAACTATGCTAATGTGCGAACATCACTTGAAACAATTTTATGGTTTGGAATTGGGTTACGAGGCTATGGACCGTGGTTCACACATTGCCTATGTAGGTTGTTTTTTAAAACCCATTAAAAATTATAGTTTCTTTAAAAAGGGTACAGTTATTATTCCTGCAAAAAAGTATTTCGATGCCTATTATCGGCCCACCGATCAAGCTGACACCCAAAAAGTTTTAACACAGTATTCTATGAACCCACACATAGAAGAAACGATGCGTCAATATTTGGTGAATAAAAAACCAGATGAGGATGGACGATACGCAATGGAGATATTTCGAAATTTTATGGATTTGACGATGGATGTAGGTCCAAATCAAGAAGATGCATTATATAGTCTTCAAACTTTACTCAACTCCAAAATGATTATATCTTCAACATTAATTTCAAAACAACCTACAAAGAAAATCTTAGAGCATAACAAAGTTTACTTATATTCAAAAACTGACACACTTACAAGTATTACGGAGATAAACGTCAGTCTTCTTATGCAATATGTTTTAGCTAACTGCGTATATGCAGAACAGAGTATAGATTATACGAAGGATGACTATTTACATAATTTGGAGTTTAATACAAAATTTGTACCAAATGTTGGTTTAGTGGCTATTGACGATATTGGAGATCCAATGTATCTAGTTCTGGATGGTCGATGTCTTGGTAGTCAAGTCTTTTTAAACGCCCATGTTACCATATTACCAAAAGAAATGGTTAATAAAATTTACACACTAAAAGATGTCCCCAAACCCTATACTCTGAATATGCAATTGAAATCAGGAAAATTGTGTTGATTATCATTTGGATAGTGTGCAGCTCATAAAGAGATCTTGCTGATCCGTAACAAAAAAAAAAAAAAAAAAAAAAAAAAAAAAAATTTTTTTTTTTTTTTTTTTTTTTTTTTTTTTTTTAATCTATGGTGAACAATCCTTCTTTATCAGGAACAACCTTTACTTTTTTCTTTGGAGGTTCAGATGAAACGAAATACTCGTTGGTTAAATTGTCATTTTCTTTTGGTGTAGGTAAATCTTGGTTCTCGGCTTCTTTTGGTGTAGGTAAATCTTGGTTCTCGGCTTCATTTTCGATAGGAGTTAATGTTCCTAAATCTAAAGCTTTAACGCAAGATAGTTTGGCCTCGTCAAATGCTATTATATCCTTAATATCTCCACTGATACGATAGCATTTTTCTTCTTGATTGTTCATATAACTATATCGTACATTAATATTTAGATGAACAAGGCCAATAAAGGTTTGTTGGTATAAATCTTCAATATGAGATAAGAAACGATTCAAAATTTTCTCACCGTCAAATATTTTTGTATCCTGTATACAAGGTTGATTTGTTTTACTTAGCTTAAATCCATGTTCTTCAAACTTTGCATAGTTCTTGTTACACTTTGAACAGCCTAACAAGCTGCAGTTTGCGAAAGTAAATTTAAATTCGTTGGAAATTTTTATATCTGGTCCCAAGTCCTTTGTCATTAATTTTGCAATTTTAATCAAAGGTTCAGAACTACCAATAAGGATACTATGACGACTTTTATTGTTATCGTAAGATTTAGCAAATCTACAATATCCCACTAAATATACTTCTAAGGAATCATCGGACGTTTCATAATCATAAAAATTTGATGAGGATCCTCGAAGAGATTTTGAACGAAATTCAAAATCTTGATAAGGTATGCTGTTTTCTAAACATTGTTCCCAATCTTCTGATACGAGGTTGATGGCATTTTTAGGAATCCATTTAACAAATTTCTTTGCCAAACAGTCATTTTCCAACATCCAGGAAACGAGAGTTGTGTAACCATCCATTCCTTATTATTTCAAAAAAAGTAAAGGGATAATAGAAATAAAAAACACAGAATTTATAATAAAAAAAAAAAAAAAAAAAAAAAAAAAAAAAAAAAATTTTTTTTTTTTTTTTTTTTTTTTTTTATATATATTGTTATTATTCAAGTATTTAACGAATGGATTACTCCACTTTAATTGAATTTATTACACAAAATAAAATTCTTTTGAATGCTGTTGAGGACATGCAAAATCGAACTAAATCATTAAATTTAATTTCTGCAGAGTGGAAACATATTTTAGAAGAAAGTGAAGTTTACAAATTACATACGAGCGGTAAAGCTAAATATCTTAAAGGACATGCATGCGCAGATGATAAGGCTTATGTTAAAACTTTAAAATCAAATCGAGACACTTTTACAATTATCGTTGCGGGTGAATGGGCACTAAACAAATGTAAAGACGGTACTCTCTCCATCATTGCCCGAGGATGTGAACCTCTCCAAGCAATTGGTTTCTCTATGCGGGAAAACGAAGAAAAAAAATTAAATGATGGAGGTCGTTTTTTCGTTCTCGAATGTAAGGCTGATATGTGCTCTGCGTGTCGTGAAAATCACAGTAAATACAACGTACCAATTCTAGGAAAAAATTGGTGTGTCAGAAGTTTAAGAATCTTTGATGGAGAAAGGATATATCATGAATTTACCAAAAACATACAGGAAAAAATGCTTAAGCTTAGTAGTTTTATAGGTATATTTCAAATGGTCATTAAAAATCGAATGACCTATGGAGACGACTGTTATAAAATAGGTGGAAACATTAACGAAATGATCATTTTTCAATTGACAACCCTTTTACCAACCTCTTCATTGCACTTTGCAGAAACTACTGTCCCTTTTATAGAATATCCAGAGGACGATCCAACAAAGTGTGAATAGAAGTAAGGTAACAATGGAATCGACGGCAGCTTGCGTTGCGGTTAGGTTTACAGATCCTATTGAAATTGCTATTATATATGACTCAGAATATATTACATTTAATAACCCCGAAGACTTTTACCTGTATCCCCATAAAGATTTAATTGCTGCTAATCGAGATTCTTATGAATTTTTATTAGTAAAAAAGTACAAACCCATTAAAATATTTGATAAAAGTGTTTTAAAGTTCCCTTGTCGAGAATGCGGAAAGAAAAATTGTTTAATAACTATAGCTTTTTTAGGGTGGCGTAATTTTGTAAAAAGAAAAGGTGTAACACTAAAGCATGGAAATGTTAAACCCATAAAATTAAATTCTCCACGTTCAAAAGTAGTATGTATATGCTTAGAATTTGACGAATATTGTAATCCCACTGACGGATGCGCAGTAGCAGATAACGGTTATTTAGATGGAAACATAGAAAATTGGTTGCCAGATTTATTGAAATCAAATATTGTTTTATTAGCTAAAGGTTCAGATACTTACCGTTGGTTGCGAGAACAGTCAGGGTATCCTATATTAGAAGAACATGATTATGAATTGAAATACCCTTGTAAAGAATGTAATAAGAAAACCTGTTGCATGGTTAAAACCTATTACACTTGGAGGAAACAAGCTACTCAAATAAACAGTATAATACACCAGTAAAAAAAAAAAAAAAAAAAAAAAAAAAAAAAAAAAAAAAAATTTTTTTTTTTTTTTTTTTTTTAAATATAAGTATTGTGGTTATTCTAGTATTTACAGGAAAAAATGGATAACGTTGTTAGTCAATGCTCACTCTTTGATTTAAATTATTATGTTTTAAAGACCCTTTTTAAATATTATATCCCGTTTCATGATAAGAAAACCTTGTTAAGTCTACCTGAATTTAAAAATTTGTTATTGGATTCAACATTTTGGTTTGTACCTCAGGATCACTTTACCGGATTTTTACGAATGATCAGTGTCGTAAAAGATGGTTACTTCCTAACGAATCACAACAATTTGTGTCATATCACACTAGATGAAAAAACAGCCACTTTGTGTAAACGTCATTTTCAATTTTTACAGTCTGAAAAGGTGATTCACCGATTTTTAAAGGATCAGGTCCGTATACCTCTTAAAAAGAATAAGACAACAATACAAAGGAGGAAATATGCATTAGAAGAGGCTTGTCGCATTTGGAAATTTGAACAAAATACATACACTCCCATCAATGAGGATGAGATAAAAAATTTCCAAATGTATCGTTTACCTTTTAACAGAATTCTTATCTTAAACTCTCATTCTGATACTCTTCGCTATCCTGGTTCAAAATACTGGTATTACGGTCCTAAATCGATGGTTGAAATTTATAAATTTGATGTTGGCACGAGAATTAACCTTCTTAAAAACAATTCAATACTTTCACGGAAAACTACGTTGGATATTAACGAATGTTTTTACAATAAGAAAGACCAAAATTATAAACCCATGACAGGTTATTGGACCGAAACTGAACGTGAAATTTATCGTATAGATTCGAATGATGTATTTTATTCCATGGAGAAATTAATTAAGCGATTTTACAAGAATTGAAAAAAAAAAAAAAAAAAAAAAATTTTTTTTTTTTTTTTTTTTTTTTTTTTTTTTTTTAATGTATATATAGTTCAAACCGCCTGAAAGGCTATTGAGAATGGAGAGTGACGACTGTTGTGTGTGTATGCACCCTCTGTTTCCCATTGGAACCTATCATCCCCTGGACCTAAAAAGTTGTTACAGGATAGAAAGTTGTGGTCATGTCTTTCACAGAGAGTGCATCCGTCGCACCAAGCAGTTTTCGGCGGGCGCCGTTCGATGTCCGCTGTGTCGTACTCCCCTGTCCGAGGGGTCCATTCAAGATTTGGAACGATTCATGGTACCGTTCATCATCAACCAACCCATGTTCGATTCACTGAATCCAAACGAAGACCGTGTTGTTTTTATGTTTGTTGAAAATAGGAGCACGGGTCAAATTTTAGCGAAGACCCCTTTCATGCTACTCAGCGAATTGGCACCCATAGAAGACTCACCCTGGAAATGTCTCACATTGCAATTCTTAGCGTTTTCCCGTGAAACTTTGGGACTCTATGTTGGTTATTCAACAAAGTTTGAAAAGACTAAAACATCCGTGATTTATTTTTACCAAATCATGAAAATCTATGAGACTAGTGAAATCATAAAGCATTTAGATCGATTCTATCCAGATTGTATTACCTGTTTTGAACAGGGCTATTTTAAATTGTGTTAAAAATAAAAAAATTATTGTATATTGGGTGTTGTTTCTTTTGGATCGGGTTTGGACATGGATACCAGTAAGGTGATGACATACTCGCTCATGGCTTTCATTTGCTGTGTAAAACGACTATGTAAAGGATTGGGTATTTTTACACTTTCCTGATTTTCCAACATTTCTTGTATGCAGTACAGTAAACATTGTAATTCGACGACACAGCCCTCTTCTTCCGTTTTCGAACACGACTGATATTTTTCGTAAGCTATATTTAACTGTTTATCCGACAACACTTTGGTCAAAGTGGGTGAGACGATTTTCTCATGGACGTAACGAAATACGAGATTATACACCATGTCGAATACGGCATGAAAAGCATTAATTTGTTTGACTCGCATGCGAGACTGAATCACACTTTTAGCCGCCGTAAACATATACTCAAATCCGTGGGTTCCATTTTTATTTTGAATAATCTCCACCAACTGTTCTCCCATGGGTATCTGGTGCATCAGTTTTTCCATATAGACTGTGAAATATTGTTTCTGAGTCTCGAAAAGTTGTTTTTCCACTTCGTCTCCTTTCAATAGATTGGCCTGTAAGTCTTGCAAAATTTCTTCCTCATTCTCGTCTTCCAGCTTACGCTTCATCTTGTTCCTTAAAAGTTCACATCGAATCGACCTCTGTAAATAAAATGGGGATCATAGTCTTTGGGGGTCACCGGATAATAGGGTGCTTGGACTTTAATACTTCGGTAGTAATGGATTTTAAAGGGAAAATCCAAATCTAAAGTCCATCGATTGTGTTCCAATTCATAGTGTAAAACAAATGCATTGTGGGCGTCTACGTCTTCAATCTTTCTCAAGGTCACATGTTGTGGGTTCACTATATACTTGCCCTGATACATTCCGGATGTATCGCGACATACGGGACTCTTGTACAGCACGTTGTAAATGTCTTCCGGTCGGTAAGGTGTATTCCGCCAAAACGACGGGATATCGGAACAGTCCGAGGGTTTAAAGTGGTTTCTATATTTGGAGTCGTAGAGCCAAGTGTTCCAGATATACCTTCGTCTCACCCGTAGAGGACGAGCGCTCTGGAAGAGATACTGAGCATAATCGAATGTCCACGGTTCCTGTCGGATCATCACTTTCCCATTCCCTCCTTGAAAGAAGGGAAGGAGGAGGTCTTTCGAAGGGGTGTCAAACAGGATGAAGGAAAGGGGGGGTCGTTCACCCAAGTAGAAATAGGTGACCCATTTCACCTCCATCAGGAATCGGGCTTCTTGGGTGAAGATGCTCACGCAGGCGTCGAAGCCTTCCGTGCTCAAATACTGGGGGTGGAGGGTGACGCCGAACAGTCCGAATCGGGGATCACAGACGCAACCCCAGTGGGGTTCGTACTTGGCCCGTTTTAAAGGTTGCCCCGTCAACGCGTCAAAGCTACAAGGCCGCTTCACACATTTGACCGAGGCGAGGCGTTTCACGTAATCCGGATGAAATCCGTCCTCGGGTTGAAGGTGCGACACCTCGATCTCATCGTCCGCGCAAGGCGAGAGGTTCATCGTTTCGAGAATGGGTAATTTTTGACACGTGAAACCGTCGGCTCGGTATCCCGGATCACATTCGCACACGTTTTGACTCGGAAGGTAGCGGCCGTGCACCCCACAACCCACATTGGTGTCGCAGTCTCCCCCAAATACCTTTTGAGAGATGAGATGGGGCTTCCGACACACGCAAATGGCGAAGGTGGCCCCCCGGTATTGGTAGGAGATCCACTGTCCCGTGTCCGGGTTGCACTGGTTACCCCTCAAGAGTTTCGGGATGCAGGTGTGGGAGAGACAGACGTGGGAAGGGGAGGAGCAGTCTGCATCGGTTTGACACTGACTCTTTTCCTCCAGTTCTGGAGGGTGTTTCGTTAAAAGAGGCCAAGGCGTAATTTCAGTCGCCTCGACTTGGCGAGTGGTGTATAAAAAAATTAAACCGATATACAATGTTAAGAGTAACAGAAAGAGAACGAACATGCTTTAGTAAATATAGACAATTTGGAAAACACCTCGAACATAAAGTAAACCGACGGCAGCATCGAGAGCATTCCGATTCTGCAAGTCCTGAAAAAATTTGAGTTTCGTTTGAGCATTTTTTAAATGAGACAACAAATGTTGGACACTATAGATTTTATTCATCTTTATTTACATAATGGATGGGACGTATTTCAGGTAAATCTTTTTCTACGAAATGATACTCTTCATTGAGGTACTTGCTAGGAGTCAGCAGAGCCCTTTGACAAAAGCACGTATGGGGACCTTCGTCGGGACGAACGCATCGGACACAATCTGTCAAATGCCACTCTTTCGAAGCAGGATGGTAAATAACGTCAATCTCCTTCTCCTTCCCCTGTTGTCGAATATAGATCTGGAATTGAAGGACATTGAGCATCTTTCGGTAGGCCTCATACCACTTGAACACATTGTCTCGGTCTTGAACACAACGACGGTAAAAATTGCGTTGGTTTTCCATGGGATAAGCCTCTAATTCAAATCCATTTCGAATAGGGCCCTCTTCTTCGTCATCCGGATACAATGGGTTGCAAGTTTTTGAAAGCATTTCGTTCATTAGAAACTTTTCCGGAGCATCCAGGATTTCACAACAGGAACAGGTTACAGGAACCTCAAAACTACCGTCGTTTTGAGAATGTAAACAGTTGTTTAAATGAAAGACACCCTTTTTATTTAAAAGAAATCGGAGTCGGCTATTGAAACGACGAGACAACGTTTCAAAATATAAAACTTTGACTCGGAACTGAATAATAGTGAGAGATCTGTTCAAAGTCTCCATCATGGTGAAATGATCCAAGAGGCTGTCGTACCAGCCCTCTTAAAGCCGTGAAAAAAAAAAAAAAAAAAAAAATTTTTTTTTTTTTTTTTTTTTTTTTTTTTTTTTTTTTTTTTTTTAGGATCGTACAGCAGAGGTCAGATTTTTCCATGTCAAGTCAAACATTTCTACATCATTTTCAGTATCCAAATTCATGTATTGGTGAGTCTCATCTTTTTCTCCTGTATTGAGGTTTTCACTTTTTTGCATCACGTGGCCTTTATCATTTATGAATCGGCCAACAACCATTTCTCGGCGACTGCCATCCATAATCATCTTACTAGTTTCCATGACATAATTTGCGCCCAACCCAGACATAATTTGCCCAGACTGATGTATAATTGGATGAACTCTCCTCGAAAGAAATTCAAACAACGGTCTTTTGTCCAGTCGCAACAACTGCATGCTCTCCTCAATATTGTTTCTGGGAGCAAAATAAGGTGATGTAGAGGTATTCATCGTGAGAAACTTGATATAAAGAAAATCTTTATAAGATGTGATAAAAAATCTTTATAAGATGAAAAAAAAAAAAAAAAAAAAAAAAAAAAAATTTTTTTTTTTTTTTTTTTTTTTTTTTAGGTTAAAAGGAATAGTTATTTACAATAGCTAGTAATGCGATAGAGATGGGTGACTCTTTTCCACTCTTAGACTTGCCGTATGAAATTTTAATAAGAATCTTTAAAAACATTTCTTGTACTGATAAAGTGGACAAGTTGTCTAAAATACCCGAATTGGATAACTTGCTGTGGGATCCATATACGTGGCAAGCTTGTGATAAAGATTTTCTGACACTGATGCATACTTTGAAAGAAGGTTGGTATCTGGACCCTTATGGTTTTCCTTGTTACGCATGGGCAAACGTGTGTCACAAGACTCTATCCATACGTTATTTTGATTATGACGGTATTGAACGTATGCCATTGGGACAGGAAAATCCTAAAGATGAAAAATGTATATCTAGAAGAAAAAGGAAAGAAATAACATGGAAAAAAATGAATTGCCTGCTGAAAAATGTTTTTTCGAAACAATATTTGCCGATAAGATATTTACATAGTATTGACTTCTATAAATTCCAATTTACTTACATTGCGGTGGATTGGTTATCTGAAAGGCTCTATTGGCGTGGTAAAGCATACAAATTCAATAAATTTAAACCATGTATTTTACATGATGTAGGGTTTCCCGAACGACCCCATTATCAAGTTAAACCAAACTTCATACCCAATCTATCATTAATTGTGGAATGTATTGAGGGAGGCTGTTACAACTGCCCCAAAAAACAAATTATTGACTCTCTTTCTGAACTAACTTGGGCACCTATAAAACAGGTCAATTATTGTATGATAGACAAAGATAATGTTGAAAAGGAAGAATTATATTTCATTTAAAAAAAAAAAAAAAAAAATTTTTTTTTTTTTTTTTTTTTTTTCAAGTATGAGTTCCGTTCACATATTGTAAATTGCACAGAATGGATCGACAAGACATTCAAAGAATCTTGAAATCCTCTCTCATAGACTTTTTACGAGATAAAAAAATTCCGATAGTGGAACGTATTGACGAAACTCTTTTAATGCAAGCGGACGGAGCTGTGGCCTTGAAAACAGCGACTATGAAACGTTTCAACGAATTCTACCTAAAACATAAAATAGATGGCCCTGAAATCCGGTTGGCTAAAAATCTGGTTCTGAAGCCGAATTGTATTGTAGTTGTCACTACAAACTTTTGTGAGACGATTTGTGGCACTCGTTTAATTTTTCTTTACTACGATGTCGAAAGAAATGAAGCTGTGTGTAAAAATCCTGAAACGGGTGCCGAAGTCAGAATGTGTCCGTCTGTGCGCACTAAACAATTTCCTATCAGTTTGGGATTTGCCAGACCCCTTCATTATATGTATTCAGAAGGTTCGAATATGGTCGTCAGCTTGGATGGGCATCGAGATTTGTATCTCGTTACCATGGCCTTGAATCGCATGAGTCAAATGGAACGGATCTTGGCTGTAGAACTTTAAAAACCTCTTTTGAATTGTTTGTCATTTTTTGAAAGAAATAAAAATTATCATGATTTTAAAATTATGTTGTGATGTTATTTATATATTATCATTAAAAAAAAAAAAAAAAAAAAAAAAAAAAAAATTTTTTTTTTTTTTTTTTTTTTTTTTTATAAATGGATGAGGGTGGTTCTCTTTCCATCATGTTTTCCTTTCGTATTCAAGTTCGGAATCCAGCTTTGCTTTGGAACCGTACCCTTCTCATTTATTACATTGCAACTTATTTTCGACTGCAGGGTTCGGTCTCCTTCAAACTGTTCCCCCCTCTCGAACCTTGGTGTTTTCGAGGCTCCTTCATCACGCAACGCTTCCCTCTCTATAATTTTATCCATGGTTCCCGTCACGCTCTACGTGCCCGAAAGCGTGCCCAGAGACTTTCTCGATACGGCTGCCGAGTTGGGGCTCGTTGCGTTCGCCCCGTCTCCTTCCCCCGCCGACGCCCTCTTTGATCGCACCGACACCTGCGCCTGTTCGACCCCGGATCATCTCGCCCTTCGACACCGATCCATTCTCGCCACGCAGGACCATCATCTGGTGGTCGGGTTTCCCGTGTACGCTCTGCCTGCCGACTGCACCTACGAAGAGACGTGTGTCGTGGTCGCTTGGCTGTGTCGCCATCGACTCCGGACCTTTCAACACCAACTGGGTCCGGGATCTTACAGGAGGGAGCTCCAGACCGACTGTTGGTTCCTCAAAACCCGGCACGGTGCGTGTTGCGTGCGCTACACCCTCGTCGACGATCCGGTCTTCCTGATGGCTCCGAAGGTGTTCTCCTCCTACGACCAAGGACCCACCCTCAACAGCGTGCTCCTACAACCAAGATCAGAATGGAGCACGCGTTGAGATACGCCACTGAACTCACCAAACTGTACGTGTTCGAGGAGTACCAAAAACTCTATCCTCACTATTTCGAACATGCTTTTTGGGAAACGCGCCCGGCCACGCGAGAAGACTATTACGTGCCTCCCTCTCTCGCTGCTCACTGCCTCGTCGTGACGCGGAGTGGGTTTCACTAAACGGGCTGTCAAAGGTTTGCCTGCTATCCGTTCCAAAAAAACTGGGAAATCTGTCGAAGCAACCCCCAATGGGTCCTCATCGGACAAAAATTTCAACTGGCTTGCCAAAAGTCTTGCGAAGACCACGAAATCGATACGGATTGGGAGCAGGGTCGCTGTCTCGTCTCCAACCCCCTCAAGAAAGCGTTGGCAGGGATGCCTGAAAAACTCTTTGAACGCGCTTCCCGGCACGTGTTCCACGGAGGACTCGATGTGGAAGAGGGTCGATTGAAATTGAACCAGCGCTATTGCGAAGCCTACGGACTCCATCTGGAGGACGGCGATTGCGTCCCGTCCGGGGGCCAATCGTTTGGCGAATGGTTGTTGGGCATCACAACCATTCGATCGATCAAGACAAGTGGCCAGAAACCGTGGCAAAAACAACCTCCTCCCTTGCCGGCTTACAGTCAGTACCCGGTTCCCAAAAAGAGAAACCGACGCTCCTTGTAGGAGGGGGAGATGGATAAGAAAGTCCGAGAGGAATTGGTGTTGGACTTGGCCAAAGATTTCGGGAGAGATGTGGCGGAATGGGGAGTGGAAAGAACGCTGAGTAAAGTAGCCCCGGATCTTTTAAACAGGTCTCTCGACAACCTGGCCGTGCGAAACGTGTTGAAACACTCGGTCCGTCAAAGTCTCCAACAAAGTGGTCGCTTGGCATTGAAATCATTGGGGAAATCGGTGAGTGTGACGACGGGGGTACTGGCCCTCTATGATATAGTGGCGGGGATTTTGGATATGTTGGATCCTTACGATTTCAACAAAGTGATTCATAAAAAAACCCTCGAGAAATTGGATGAGGAACTGGATCTCCAGTATTTCAAAGAGAGTTCGGTGCGTCCGGAACTCACCCCGGAACTGATATGGGAACATCAAATTTTATCGGCCGACACCACTCAAATATTACTGTATATGGTAGAAAAAGTAGAGGAATATTTGGCGGCTTTAGACCCGGCAGAGGAACCTCCTCCCCTACCAAAGCCGACCGTTCAGTTTGTGTGGAAAGAGGAGGAAAAGCTATGGTCGGGCTACAAATATATTTTGTTCTTTGTGTGGATCAGCCTCGCCATCGTTTTTCATTCCTACATTCATGTATGGAGTAATGTATTATTTTTTATCATGTTGTATTTACATTTTTATAATTGAATAACACTTCAATCAATAAAAACAATTATTTATTAACATCTTGTACATGGAATGAAGTTAATATTTTGGCGACTTGCATTTCCACTTTAGGTCTTCTGGGTACATGTCTAAATAATCTTTCATCTGAAAGGGTGGAGGGTAACTCTTGGAACCTTTTCCTTAAAGCAGCTTTAAACCGTAGTTTAGCCGTTGTAAAATAGTTTTTTTCTTCCGGTTTATAGCGTCCTTTCATTCGATCCCAGTCTTGAAATATGATAGTGTCATTGGTATCCCAATAACTAGATCGTTTGTGTTTCCAACGAATTCTAAATGTTCCTGATTCTTTATCCACCCACTGTAAGAGATAGCCATATCTCCCATCATCCAAAGCATGTAGAATGAAATCGAGAAGCATCTCCCACCCGAATGATAGAGTTGGAAGCTATATATAGTTGAAAAAAAAAAAAAAAAAAAAAAATTTTTTTTTTTTTTTTTTTTTTAAATTATTACATCATTATAATCCCTTTTTGTTCCACCACGTATTAATTCCAAATATTCATCACTGGAAATGGATATTGTCTCTATCAATACAAAACGTTTACATAATGGTAATTCTTCATCTTCATCAGGAATTAAATTTACACAAAAATCACGTGCCGCAGCAACATTGTCATCTTTAGATGACTGCCAAGGTATAAATCTTGTATTGAATACATGTGCTGCAACTGACGTTACATCTTCTCCCTTATATACAAAATCTAGGAGAATAACAGAATTGTGAAAATTTTCCAAAAAAACATATGTTGGTATATCAACGGCCACCAATGTACAATTTTCACAAAAATATTGTTCAACTATTTTTTTGAATTCATTTAAACAACATTTCGAGCAATCCACTTTAAGAGTTTCAAAAGGTGGTTCTGTTGAAGTGAAACTCATACAGCTTGGAATCCTTTTATTTTTGAAAAGGAGATGAATAGTAAAATGCACCATCGTCGTTGTAGAATGAAATCGAGAAGCATCTCCCACCCAAATGATAGAGTTAGAAGCTATATATAGTTTAAAAAAAAAAAAAAAAAAATTTTTTTTTTTTTTTTTTTTTTTTTTTGTAAGAGTAGGTGTGGCTTAAAAAAAAAAAAAAAATATATATATTTTTTTTTTTTTTTTTTTTTTTTAGGGTAGAGGTTCAATGGGTGGTCCATGCCATCCCTGTTCCAACAGAGTGGCCAATTGGGCCGCTGTGTTTCCTTTGAAACGATCCTTTCTCTTCCGCAGCACACTCCCGTCCTTGGTTGAAATTTCATAGACGGCCCCTTCTTCCAATCCGTTCAGATCGGTCTTGATTCGCCCGTTGGGTAACTGAAAATATCCTTTCGAATAGACCAAATCGATCGAATTTTCAAATTTGTATTTCAACACGACATCTTGTTGGACGTCGTGTATGATGATGCCGTCCGTTTTCAAGGAGGTAGGCACCAGATTTTTCGAACGCTCATAGGTCTGAACCGCATAGCCCTCCACCAACTGTAATTGGGGTAAAAATTGGGTCAAGATTGTTTTCCTCGACCATTTCGCGGTGTCGTGGCCTCGAACATGATACACGTCTAACAAATACACTCGGCCGTCTTCCATCCGTTCGGCGGCAAACACGAGGCCATCTCCCAGACTCACGCCTCTCCTCACCACGCGTTCGTAATCTTCCCATTTCTCTTTGATTTTGTCTCGGTAACTGTACACGAGGCCAAAGGTTCCGTCCAACTTGTGAGCGTACAAGTACTGCCTGCCTTCCGGAATGCTTGGGACACTGGTGACCGGTTTACGGAATAACGCTTCATTGAGCTGGTAGGACGGAGCCTCATACTCTCTCAGCTGTTGGTAGATGTTTCGGTAACGGTCCAGTCGTCCGGTCGTCGTCGGTTCCCATTCAAACACCAACCGGTACTCGTGCACCGAGTGTCGAAACGTGTAGAGTTTCGCCTGAGCGTCCAACTGAATCACGTGTCGGTTTTCCACGGTCAACGGGTCTTGAAAATTGCCGACGGCGTGGAGAAAGAGGAGACTGGTGAGCCGACTCCAGGCTCGATACGGTGTTTCCACGGAATGCACCCACTTGAACCAGAATCCGTCGTGATAGACGGCGTAGACCCTTTTGATGTGTTTGGTTTCCAAGTGTCCGTTCCGATATCGAAAGTGGGGTTGGAAGTAGAGGACGACCTCGCTTTCGATGGGACGATCGAGCGATTGCATCCAGGGGAGAAAGGGGGAGGCACTTTTCACCACCAATCTAAACTCGTATTCTTGCATGATAGATTCGCTCCAAGTGATGATGCAGCCAGATGATCCAAGAAAATCGAAATCGAATGATCAAAGCCAGAAAAGTCACAAAGAGCAAGAGTAGGATTAACAGTTTAAAAATACTTTTGCCGACCACCACATGGAAAACGGGTAGAAAGAGGATGGGTAAAGTCATACATAAAAGGGTCGTGTAGCCGATGCCTTTTTCCAGAGACCCAAAAGAACCCAAGTTCTGATCGTCCGTATCTAAAATTTTTTCGATGGCTTCCATAAACTTTATATTTAAAAAAAAAAAAAAAAAAAAAAAAAAAGAATCGATGACTCATCACAAGTGGATTCACTCGGTCGTGGACCCCAATTTTTTTGCTGCCGAGGCCAAAGTCTGTGAGTTAATAGTCTATGAAGATGAAAACAAACATTTTTATTTTTTCGGAAATGGTGTTTTCTTTTGTTTGGGAGATGAGTTACCCCATGTCGCTTTGCAGCGGTTGGTACCGAAAGAGGAACAACATACCGTTCCGTTGGGTACGGGCATCTTTTTAAATGAGTCGACCGTGTCGCGGTTAGCTCACGGACATTTTGCTCGGTGGTTTGAAAAGTATTTGACCGATTGTAAAAGCGATCATCCACCCTTCGGTTGTCCGAATTAATCGAATCCTTTACAGTAAATAGGGATCATCCAAGATTCATCCCCTTGAATCCGACGTTCCGTACGCTCTAAATGCGGTTTTAAATTTTCTCGATCCTCAGGATTCATGTGTATTTTGGAAGGTCGTTTACCCACCAGATCTCGGCCGGTCAAAATTCTCAAGTACGCTTCGTGAGCATGTTGCGCCTGCGTAACATCTAACAGGACCTGTTTCGGTAGGTCATACATCTTCTCGTGAAAAACAGGAGGGTTAAACACTTCATAGTTGCAAAGATGGGGATTCGGGAGCAGTGGCTGTTTATCACTGGCTAAATGTAAATAATAGATGGGAGTGTCTCTACCATAGTTGAGACTCAAATGGCTGGTCAGAATCACCAAATGTCGGGTTGAATCGGGTTTATAGACAGTGTATCCAAAATACGGTTCTATGTAAATTAAAAAATCGGAATCTTCCATTTTCGCAGTTGGATAAGGAGAAGGCCATCGGCATTGGAAAGTGATCGTTTCTTCAGCACCGAAACATAAATCTAAGTAATAGTTTAGGAGGTAGGGTTGTCGACCGAGATTTCCAAACACAATAACAATTGCGTGGTTTCTCCACGATTGAATTATATTTTTGACTTGCTCCAGCTCTGTATCAGGTTTGCGTTGTAAAACTAACTGTTCCATTCTGTTTCGCTCAGCTGCCTCTCGATCAATTTCTTGAATTACTTTCTCTGGTTTGAAATAAAAATAAGTGGTCGAAGAGAAATGAACTGTTTTCTTGACGGAATCCATTGTCTGAGTAAAATAAAAATAAATTACCGGAAGCATTTAAAAAAAAAAAAAAAAAAAAAAAAAAAATTTTTTTTTTTTTTTTTTTTTTTTTAAATCACAGCTCCCAACACACTCTTTTGGGAGGCCTTGAAAGCTTCGGCGAGTCGGTTCTTTTGCCTGAATAATTTTTTGAAATTGGAAATAAAAAATTTTTTGAATGCTTTGTCCTGATTGGTCAATCTTGAAAGCTTCGGCGAGTGTCCGAACAAAATTTTTTTTTTTGGGGGAAAAAAATTTTTGAATGCTTTGTCCTGATTGGTCAATCTTGAAAGCTTCGGCGAGTGTCCGAACAAAATTTTTTTTTTGGGGAAAAAAAAATTTTTGAATGCTTTGTCCTGATTGGTCAATCTTGAAAGCTTCGGCGAGTGTCCGAACAAAATTTTTTTTTTGGGGAAAAAAAATTTTTTTGAATGCTTTGTCCTGATTGGTCAATCTTGAAAGCTTCGGCGAGTCGGTGAAAGATTTTTTCTTTTGCTCTCTCTCTCTCTCTCTCTCTCTATCTATCTATCTATCTATCTATCTATCTATATATATATATATATATATATATATATATATATATATATTATATATATATATATATATATATATATATTATATATATATATATATATACATATATATATAATATATATATATATATATATATATATATATATATATATAATATATATATATATATATATATATATATATATATATATATATATAATATATATATATATATATATATATATATATATATATATATATATATATATATATATATATATATATATATATATATATATATATATATATATATAGATAGATAGATAGATAGATAGATAGATACATAGATAGATAGAGAGAGAGAGAGAGAGAGACAGAGAGAGAGCAAAAGAAAAAATCTTTCACCGACTCGCCGAAGCTTTCAAGATTGACCAATCAGGACAAAGCATTCAAAAAAAATTCTCCCCCCCCAAAAAAAATTTTGTTCGGACACTCGCCGAAGCTTTCAAGATTGACCAATCAGGACAAAGCATTCAAAAAAAAATTTTCCCCCCAAAAAAAATTTTGTTCGGACACTCGCCGAAGCTTTCAAGATTGACCAATCAGGACAAAGCATTCAAAAAAAAATTTTTCCCCCCAAAAAAAATTTTGTTCGGACACTCGCCGAAGCTTTCAAGATTGACCAATGAGGACAAAGCATTCAAAAAATTTTTTTTTTCCAATTTCAAAAATTTATTCGGGCATCTGCTTTCAAGATTGACCAATCAGGACAAAGCATTCAAAAAAATTTTTTTTCCAATTTCAAAAATTTATTCGGGCATGTGCTTTCAAGCCCTGACAAAAGAGTGTGTTGAAAAAAAAAAAAAAAAAAAAAAAAATTTTTTTTTTTTTTTTTTTTTTTTAATTAAAAGTTAACTCAAGTATACTTCTTGAGCATGTTTATTATTTGTATAGATGGCCTTATTGGGGCTGGGAAATCCACATTGATGGAAAAGTTGGCAAAAGATTACCATTGTTTTCCCGAACCTCTTTCAGAATGGTATTTACTACCTATGTTATACGGAAATGAAAAACTGTACGCATTACCTTTTCAACTACAAGTATTAATTTCTCAATTTAAACAACGACAACATTTTCCAAATGATTTAGTCCTCGTTGAACGATGTCCTTGGACATCTCGAAATATATTTGTGCCTCTGCTTTTAACAAAAGATGAATTGCAATTGTACGACCCTATCCATGAAAAATTAGCCTACGATGTGGATTATTTCATTTATTTGGAAATTGATCCTATTCTCGCTTTCCAAAGAATCCATAAACGATCCCCCACTGATTCCAAGATATCCTTAGCCTATTTACAGTTATTGTATGAACGATATGCTGCCGTGAGGAGTCGATCGAACGTTCATATAGTGGATGCCAATCAACCTTTGGAATGTGTGGTGCAAGAGTTGATTAAAACAATTGCTTTAGTTTGTCCAAATAAGTAGAGAACATTGTTTCGGCCCACTCACCCACATTTTTCAAATGTTCTTCATTATGAGAAATGACATACATCATGTAAGCTGTTAAACCCATGGTTAAGAGTATCAATAAAACAAATATTAAACGACCCGTCGATATACCAATGGTTAATAAGACAACGTTGGCATACAAAGTCGTATAAAATAATACTCCGTGGGCTAAAGAACGCTCCATTCCTTTCTTCTATGAACCATACAAGAGGTGGTGATCTACAAACGATTCCACATAGGGAATAGCTTTGTATTGGGGAAAGGTTAAACCTCTCTTCGTTGCGCCCGCTGTCCTCATCAGGAAGCTCATCTCTTCAGAATAAGTTTTTATGTGAAGTTGATGGGCGTTATCGTATTCGAAGGCGATGTTGGGTGGATAGGTCACTCTGTAACGCAAATCTAACCAAACCGGTCGATAGATCAGCAGCGTTAACCTTTCATTTCTTTTAATTTCCACGCCTTCTTCGGGTAATTCTTCGTCTTTTTTGTCCTTCTTCGTTCTCCGAATATATTGTTTCGTACCGTCCCATACATAGGGTCGAATGCGCTGCACTTCATTGGTGGTAAACGGAGTCCAGTCTACACTGTCATGATAGACGGTAATTTCGTCAGGTGCTTTGCAAGCATAGCCGTGAGACGGGACCGGAATAATTCCCAAGTTGTGGGACGAGGGACAAAAAATAAATGGGTGTTTGAGGTCACAGGTGGCAAACACCGTTTGATCCCAAATAAAATTGCCCGTCTGAAGAGATTGACCGGGCGTGCACACCTCTTCCCTCTCCACTCCCTCGTCAAACAACTTTTGGTTCCAAAAACTGTATTCGAAGGTGACCGGTTCTTTTTTCAGTTTATATTCATCTCTGTAGAATTTACATTTGGCTTGTTGCGGTAATAACAGAGACAAATCAGGAATGAGGTATAGAAATGCCATGGAGACACAGTCGGGATGCGAACACATATTATACGATTTGATATAAATCGACTCGGGATCTTCGCAGATCATCTCGGGTCGACTCGTATCATAGTCCCAAGGAATGATCCAAGACTCCCTGTTCAACGAATCAAATTCAAACAGGGGTATTTGGTGGAAAGAGAAAGCCTTGTCGGGTCGGGGGGCACACTTCAACCCGTTAAAGTATTCCGTGGGAAGGCAAGAGGCGACACTCTGAAGGGCGCAGTCGTAATAGCGACTCGGATCTTCGAAGAGGGGCCATTTTTCCGAACCCGAGCACGCCGGTTCGGGTTTGAATCGTTTCCCTATCCGCAAGTGGGGGTCCAACAGGCGTCGTTTTCGCTTCCCCCCCTCGCACACGTAACCCGCCGCTCGGTCGTACCGTTCGGAGAGGTTCCAGTTTTGAACCGACTTGGTAAACTCGTGAAGAGGGACCATGACGTCCGGATCGTCCGAGAAGACATTGTCGCAAAACGTTGGAATGGAGCATTGTTGCCCGTCGAACACCATGGGTAAGTGGGTCAGATTATCCCCCCGCGTCAACATGTAGTCCCAGGATTGGGGGCAGACCGTTTTTTGATCAATTTTGCCTCCGCGACACGTCATGAAACCGGGTATAAAGTGAAAGGGTTCGAGGTCCTGCCGAGGGAGGGGCAATAGAGTGCCGTCCGGTTGCCCCACGCAACTATTGGGTTCGCAGTAATCCTTGTCAAAAAATTGAGTGCCCGGCGCACACGTCCTGTAAGTGGGTTTCCCGGCCACGCACTCCACGCGCGTTTCACTATTGAGGAGGAACGGTGTATCGGCATAAAATTTGCAATAATAATTTAAATCTTTTGTATTCATACAACGATCGTGATAAAAAAAGTTTTGAAAGGGACAATTTTTGACAATCTCTTTTTGATTTTTACACACGATGTATTTGGTAATGACCGCGTGGCGTAGTTTCGTGTTATTGGGTTTTCCTGTACAGGCATTGATAGGTCGACACCTTCCTTGGAGAAAAACGTGTCCTGACGGACACATTTTTAAGTCTCGTATCTCATTGTTGTTGCAGGTGAAGTAAAAGAGGTCCCCCGTTTGAACCATATAAGGACTCGTTTCCTGAAATTTCAACACATCCTTCATTTCTGGTTTTTCTTTTAAGTAGTTGTAAAGGGTTTCACCTTTAGTGACCACCGACCTCCCAAATTGGATGCCGTAACAGGCGTCTTTTTTCTGAATTTTCCCCGAGTCATAAACGTAAGAGTCTTGAGGAATCGCGTGTTCCCAAGCCACTTTCGAATTCACTAAAAATTGAAAATGGTGGGGTCCTTGGGAATTGAAAGTGAAAGCGTAGGGTTTAACTGGAGAAGGGGTTCCACTCGCCGGTTTGGGTACGGGTGTGGACGTGTAAAAATACCAAAAGTAGAGCAGGAGTAATCCGGATAGAAAGACTGAGGTCATTCTTTGGTTTATTCAAGATGAGGGAAGTGTTTACACAAGAGCAATGTCAACAGTGGTTCCAACAAACACGGGAACAAAATTGTTGTAAAAATCCAGATTATATCGTGTATTTGAAACAAGATAGAGCCATTGATGAAATGCCCAACTGTTTTAAACAGTGCAAAAATTGTTTAAAAATAGTACGAAAAGTAAATCGTTAAATTGAAAAAAAAAAAAAAAAAAAAAAAAAAAAATTTTTTTTTTTTTTTTTTTTTTTTTTTAATAAATTGATACATTATTTTTCCTCACAATGATGTACTTTTCCACCCACTGGGAGTGTGTTCAGAGACAGAGAAGTATTAATTTGATCCGCGTGATATTTCTCAATGAGCAAGGGGAGCGTCATATTATAGAAAAATATTACGAGCAATGGATTGGAGTCTGTACGAGTGACATTGATAAGGTGGTTCAAAATATAAAAATTTTTTTTCCAGGTCACAATGTCGTCTATCGCAAACTTTCCGAGGAGACCCAAAAAGTACTACCCTATTTCGACGAAAGGTTGGCCAAGGGAAAATTAGAGTATAGTCGAAAACCTTTTTATAAAGTCTATACGACTGCTTCCCACGAAAACATTGGTAGGTTTTTCCAAAAATATAAAATTAGCTATTACGAACCGGAAGAGTGGCTGACGCGCCTCTACATTGACCTCTGTAGTCGACACAATACCTTCTTTTTTTATTACATGTGGTACGAGCTCAACAATGATTCTCACAGTTTACTGGATTGCTTGCACATGGTGCCCGAGCGCACCGACCCACCCGATTGGACCATTGGAGCCTTTGATTTGGAAACGGTGCCTCTTGTCGAGGATGCCTTGCCCCGAGGGTATCTTCCTACGGACCGAACGGTGATGGTGAGTCTTTACAAATGGAATCGACGCTACGGGACTCAAAAATGGATCTTATATGTTTTGCCCGAAGGCATTCAACAACCTTTGAAAGACTATGAATATGGCTATAAAACAGAAGGGGAAATGTTATTGAAATTTCACGAGCTCTTGAAAGACGTTCATATTTTGACCGGTTACAACATCAACTTTTACGATCTTCCCTTTCTGTTAGCGCGACTCACCTTCTTAGGATTCGGTTCCTTAGCTTTGACTTACTCCTCCAACTATGTGGGATCGGATATCGTGGTGTATTATGACCACAAAATTACTCTAGACCTCTATCCCTATTTCCAAATTTTTTCGGACTATAATTTGCCGAGCTATACACTGGACGACGTGGCGCGTCACAAGTTGGAAGACATGACCAAAGTCCCCGTGAAATCCATTGGTATCCGGAGTTGGTATACCTATGGACCTATACCGCGGTGGTTGTTTGAAACGAATCTCGCCGAACCCGCTTTTCAAATGTTGCAACCTGCCAAAATTGATGACGTATCGCAATTTGGAAGTTTTATCACTTATTTAGACTATTGTTTGAGAGATTCGGAATTGGTCTACCGTCTGCTGATCAAAGAGGAGGTCTTATCCTTCTTAGCGTCCCGGGCCAATTTCACCACTTTAAATATGGTACAGGCTTTGCATGTGGGTAATTCAAAATATTTGGCCGAACTTTTAAAATCGTACGGTACGAAATTGGGGTTCTTTTTGAACGATCATTTTTTCAAAGTCGATTTGATGAAATATCACCATCTCCTCAATAAACAGGGAAAGTATCAGGGGGCCTTAAACTATTGTCGACCGGAACAAGTGTACAATGATGTGGTGGTCATGGATTTCAGTAGTATGTATCCGAGCTGTTTGGTGAGTAGCAATTTGTGTTATGGCACCTGCACCATCATGAGACGAGAAGATTGGGAGGTTCTATCTCAACGCAACGCTTTGCTGGCCATTCCCCATCGAGAGCATTCTCACCTGGATTTCAACAGGTCTCGCACAAGGCCTTTGGACCACTTCGCCTATCCGGATCCCCAATCCAATGATCCGTACGTGATTGTGATCAACCCCCATACCAAAGCCTTTCTGCCGACCCTCGTCACCCACTTTATCCAGTTGCGGAAACATCACCAGCAGGCGTACCAAAAAACCAAAGATATCTATCATTACAATGTACAGCTCGCCATCAAAATTTTAATCAATTCTCTGTACGGCATCATGGGCAACAAGGATTCGTGCCTCGCCTATCTCCCGTTAGCCATCACCATTGTGACGTTAGCGAGATACCAGTTGCTGGGTTCCTATCACTATTTGAAAAGCAAAGGGTACCAGATTTGCTATGCGGACACCGACAGCCTGATGGTTCACAAATGGCCGGTGGATCACTGTGACGAGGTGAACGCCTTTCTCCACCTGCCTCACGTCGAACTGAAGTTTGAACAACGGATGAAACGACTCGTGGTCCTGTCCAAAAAACGATATGCGTACGAGGCGGGTGACCACTATGTGATGGTCGGCTTCGCGAAAAAAATAAACGGATTGGTTCAATGGATGTTGAAAGAGGTACTCGATTGCGTGTGGAAAGCTCTCTTTTACCGATCCGACAGTGACGGATGGGTCGAATGGGTCAGGATACTCTTGGAAGCGAATTATCGATGCCGAGATCCCAAAAAATATGCCATTTACCGGAAGCTGAGAAATATCGAGGACTACAAATCGTCCAACTGTCCTTCGGTGAAATATTTGAAAAAATATCCAGACAGAGGGGGGGAATATGTCCAATATACCTACGGAAGGGCCGATGTCGCCGCGTCGGAGGCTTCCAACTGGGTGATGGACGTCGAGGATTGCCAAGGGGTGAATTTCGAACAACTCTTTGTGAGTCAAAAGAAAACATTATGTACGTTGATGAATATGGCTTATTGGCACTTGCCCAACCCGACCCATGCCACCGACATGATTTTAAATACATTTCTTTGGAGGCGATTTATGCATGGCGAATTATTACATTGGCACACAACAGGACGACGCATCGTGATGCTGGTCATACCGGGTCTTAAATATACATTTACCATGAATGACCACTTGACAAAGGAAAGGGATCGAAAAAGAGTTATGGTGGAGGAATCGGAAGAAGAAGAGGAGGAGGAGGAGGAGGAGGACTCAGAAGATGAATCAATAATTAGACTTACTTCAGACATGAAAAATAAATGCCACATTCGAGATTGGTAAGACAAAAAAATTTTGTAATGTTTGCTAGATGATGTAAGAAAAAGTTTTAATGAGCCCTCTGGAACTGACTGGTCGAAAAAAAAAAAAAAAAATTTTTTTTTTTTTTCTTTTTGGGATCCTCTACTTTCGACCAGTCAGTTCACCCACAGTCATGGACGATTGCAGTGTGTGTCTTGAACCCATTCTCCAATATCAAAAATTTATTTTAAGTGCTTGTCGTCATCCGTTTCATGATCGGTGCATTTGGAATGTAGTGGAGTTTCATGACATGATTTGTCCTCTTTGCCGTACTGACATCAACGAATCAGATTATGCACAGTTGCAGGAGTTTTTCGACTGGCGTAGTTACCGCAAAAACAACGAGAAAAATTTTTTTGGACGTGCACATTCTGAGGATTGGTCTTTCCAAAGTCATTTTGCGACTCTCTGTGGACCCAACTATGAATGGTGGTCTACAGGTATTGGTTTAGACTTTAAGGACACAAATGTTAATATGAGTGCTTTCTGCATTCGAATATTTACAGCGCTAAAAGAAACAACTACGCGCTGGTTTCATGTGCAAATCTCATATGATGATTTCTTAAATTTTGAAAACGTTTTGAAAAATTTAGGAAACGAAACCTTCACACTACCTTGCTGGTGTTGGTGTGACAGTGGCCCGAATAGACAATGGCACAGACATATGATTTTAGTAACATCTGTCATAAATGTCATTCAATCAAGATTCCTCCACAAAGACAATCCACAATATCATCCAATAGATAATCCTTACCAACTTCTCGAAACAATCTATTCACTCAGCAGGAAAGAATCTATGTGTTTTTTTCACAAAGAAAGAAATAACTTTTATATAAATCGACTACTTCCTCCTTTTTCCAAATGGATGTTATCATTCGTCTACAAAGAAGGTGTAACGGATTACATCATCAACAATTTAAAGTATTTCTCTACTCAAAAAGTAAATGATCGATGGCAGTTGGAAACATACAACCTTGCACGTTCTGTACAATTACGTAAGGATTTTATTCTTCGAGTAGATAAAAAATATATACCTGTAAATTATGTTACAGATAGTTTTCTCTATGGGAACAATGGTGAAAAACTTTACTTTAAGTTTGATAATAAACTTGCTAAATTAAAAGAGTGCGATTGGAAATTGGTGCAGGCCGAGTCAGGTAATCTGACAGACAAATTTTTGGAAGATTTACACTTTCGAAAATATGTAACATGGAATAAATACTTTATATATCCGAGTCATAAGAGAAAACAAATAAGAATTTAAAAAAAAAAAAAAAAAAAATTTTTTTTTTTTTTTTTTTTTTTAAATGGGTTGAAGTCTTTTGCTTTCGACCAGTCAGTCCCAGCTCACCCACAGTCATGGAGGATTGCAGTGTGTGTCTTGAACCCATTCTCCAATATCAAAAATTTATTTTAAGTGCTTGTCGTCATCCGTTTCATGATCGGTGCATTTGGAATGTAGTGGAGTTTCATGACACGATTTGTCCTCTTTGCCGTACTGACATCAACGAATCAGATTATGCAGAGTTGCAGGAGTTTTTCGACTGGCCTAGTTACCGCGAAAACAACGAGAAAAATTTTTTTGGACGTGCACATTCTGAGGATTCGTATTTCCAAAGTCATTTTGCAAGTCTCTGTCTACCCAACTATGAATGGTGGTCTGCAGGCATTGGTTTAGAGTTTAAGGACACAAATGTTAATATGGGTGCTTTATCCATTCGAATATTTACAGCGCTAAAAGAAACAACTATGCGCTGGTTCCATGTGAAAATCTCATATGGTGATTTCTTAAATTTTGAAAACGTTTTGGAAAATTTAGGAAACGAAGCCTTCACACTACCTTGCTGGTGTTGGTGTGACAGTGGCCCGAATAGACAATGGCACAGACATATGATTTTAGTAACATCTGTTATAAATGTGATTCAATCAAGATTCCTCCACAAAGACAATCCACAATATCATCCAATAGATAATCCTTACCAACTTCTCGAAACAATCTACGCACTCTGCAGGAAAGAATCTATGTGTTTTTTTCACAAAGAAAGAAATAACTTTTATATAAATCGACTACTGCCTCCTTTTTCCAAATGGATGTTATCATTCGTCTACAAAGAAGGTGTAACGGATTACATCATCAACAATTTAAAGTATTTCTCTACTCAAAAAGTAAACGATCGATGGCAGTTGGAAACATACAACCTTGCACGTTCTGTACAATTACGTGAGGATTTTATCCTTCGAGTAGATGCAAAATATATACCTGTAAATTATGTTACAGATAGTTTTCTCTATGTAAACAATGGTCAAAAACTCTACTTTAAGTTTGATAAGAAACTTGCTCAATTAAAAGACTGTGATTGGAAAATGGTGCAGGCCGAGTCAGGTAACCTGGCTGGGAAATTTTTGGAAGATTTACACTTTCGAAAGTATGTAACATGGAATAAATACTTTATATATCCGAGTCATAAGAGAAAACCAATAAGAATTAAAAAAAAAAAAAAAAAAAAAAAAAAAAAAATTTTTTTTTTTTTTTTTTTTTTTTTTAAATTAATATATTGGTTTCTTTACTATTTCTCAAAGCCCCAAGAAACTCTCATGGATATCATACAGTCAATCTTCCGGTCAGTCTTTCGTCATTGCATTGAAAACTGTTATCGTTTAGCCAATCTAGTACCCAACGACGATGAAAACATTGATGATGAGTCCCAGAAAGTATTTGATTTGTACGAAACTAAAGAAGAACAGGCGGTCCCACAAAATACAAATTGTAAATTTTATTCAAGTTGGAAGAAAAAGAAGTGTATGCTGGGAGAAAGTAAATAATGTTAACTGCTATGTACAATCAAATGTATGATGGATGTAATTCAATGAAATAAATATTATCATATAACTTCTCTCTCTCTTTTTTTTTTTTTTTTTTTTAAGTATATATATTTAAAAAAACATTTCTTAAGGATCAAGTAGGTATAGGGTTGAATTGGAAATGCTGCGGCATCGTAATAAATTTTCTATTTCGTATGGTTTAATTGTTAAAACTAAAGATGGTAGAGTGATGCTTATAAAACGAAAAGTACCTTATTCCGTCCAAAAATTTTACATCTTCTTATTTAAACATGGTATAAAATATGATGAAAATATCTATTACAAATTTAAAGACATTATTGAATGTGACTGGTTACAGCAATTAACTCAACGAGAACAACTAGATTATTATCGTTTTGTAGATAACAAAATATTTGAAGATTTGTATGATTTTCCTCATGGTCAAATGAGTTCTAAATTACCAAAAACTCGGTTACAATGCTTTTTAAATGCTTACAGAGAATTTCGTGAAGAAACTGGATTTCGTTTCAAGTTTACCAAAGAAGATATAGAGAAATATCCTCTAATAAAAATTGAATTTATAGGATGTGATGAGAATTATTATACACAATATTATTTTGTCGTAGAAAATGTAACAAATTTGCACAGATGTAGGTATTTTGATTCTTTCGATCAAACATACCTATCAACATCCAAAATAAAAAAATGGACAGATGATAGACTCATTTATCAAAGCCAACTTGTATCTTTAAATAAAGCTTATAAATTATTAGAAAAACAACAAATTAAAAAGGACGATAAACATTTACTGCTTTCAAAAAATTTTAAGAATATAATGATCTAAAAAAAAAAAAAAAAAATTTTTTTTTTTTTTTTTTTTTTAAGAAACAAAGTCAAGGGGGGGAGAAATGAATTCTGAACAAATTGTCAAAGTTGTTTATGATAATGTCTTAAAGTTTTTACATCAAATGCTCGGAACCGATAAAATGAAAATGGTCGCTCAACAGATCAATAAAATGTTTCCTAGTTGGCCTCATACCTGGAAGACAATCCACGGTTGGTTACAAGAACATTCGTTGACCAACATGCAACACAGCATCCATAGCTTTGCTCAGCTTTTTCCAAATTATGTCTCTTTTGCTGAAGAACTCGACAATTCTTTGGTTCTGCACGATGAATTTTGGAATCAAGTACACTACCAGCTTCGGAAGGCTAAAGAATCTTTATGATGGTTAAAGTTGGACAATTGGAACCCTTAGCTTTGTTGACGTTGGCCGGTGGGTTGTTGTACTCTATTGGTATATTAACGGTGGAATCGAAAGCAAACACTTGCTACCGCGGTCATTTCATTGTTCTCACTCTCGTTATATTCACAGCTCTTTTATTCATTTCCGTCTTCAAATACATCAAGTTTCGTTTTGCATTTCGACAGATGGACGATTTGATTTGGGCTATGAAAACAAAATAGACTGATCGACACCGTCTGCATTTCGAATGAGAACCGCGTCCCCTTGACGGAAACCTAGCAAGGCATAGTAATTCACCGGTTCGACAGTACAGTGATCCGTGTTTCCCGCGATCCATTCAAACTCCAAGTGTTGAACGATCGCCGCCCACATGCGCAGACCCACACTGTCTTTTATGGAAACGGGTCCGTCTTGAAATCGAACGGTGAATGTGAAAGGATCCGTGATAGTGGCCGATTGGATGAGCCTGACAGCTTTTCGCGAAATGATTTCTAAAATTTCCATGAATCAAGATTATGGATAAGAATATAATTTTCATAACAACCGCTTTACAGTGTTTAAAACACGATATACTGCACGATCTTTTTGACGAACAGGGTAATTTAAGAACTCTTCAAGACGATGAAAAAAATCAATTGGAAGCATTCTATAAACAAGTATCATTAGGTTCATTTGACGAGTATCTTGCAAAAGTAGGGGACAGAATTAAAAAGGCAATAGAGGAGCATGGACCTGGATATGATTTTTCGAAAATTACATTTAGGAATGGAGAGACTCCAGGTTTTGTCCATGGACTTGCAACCACCAGTGACCCACCACCATCACTTGCAAATTCTGGGACCTTAAGTTATACAATACCTCCGACTGAAAATGGTGGTCCTTCGACCTTCAGTTTTACAATGCCTCCTCCGATAGTCACTGATGGTGATAGTCGCATATGTAATATAAGAAAAATATTTGATCCTGCTACCAATCGTCGTTTTCCGTACGTCGATAAACCTCGTGTGGTGACTAAAAAACGTACCGAAGAATTTGACCCATTGAAATTTTTAATGGATAAATATGGAGATGGGAGTTATCATCAATTAAGTTTCCAGTCAGACGAAGATGTACAAGACGATCTAAGTATATTAACGTCACCAGAGAAGAAAAAATTGGATTGGATCGCCGAAGGCGTTTTGCGAAAAATGGCAGAACACTTGACCACACTGAATCAGGCTTGCAACTACCGATTACTGGATGTACATTTTGAAAAGGTACAGTAAAAAAAAAAAAAAAAAAAAAAAAAAAAAAAAAAAAATTTTTTTTTTTTTTTTTTTTTTTTTTTTTTAACTTTGTGTGACATCATTCCAGTCGGTCGTCTCCATCATTTCAGGATAAACGGTCAAATGAAACACAGCTTGTGCGATGGGGCTTCCTTTCCCAATTGTGTAATCCTCTGAGGAACCATTTTGGATTATCACCCCTACCGAGCCTCCTGGATTTATCACACCGCCATATACGCTGAGTCCTGCAATGACCTGCGTATCCCGGATAAACATACCCATGTAGGGAGGAAACTCAAACGCAATTCCAGTCTCGATCACTCTTCTCTCGCCCGGTTCCAACACGATTCTCTTAGGGGCATACAAATCGAATCCCGAAGATTGGTCATGTTTCGGATCCATAGCAGACTTGAACACTTTTGCATATTTCACCTTGGGCATAAAGTAACGAAACAAAAACGAGAGGATTGCAGTAGCAATCGTGTTTAAGAAAGCCATGTTATCGAAGAACAACTTTTCAAATTTTATTCATTTATAAAAAAAAAAAAAAAAAAAAAAAAAAAAAAAATTTTTTTTTTTTTTTTTTTTTTTTTAATGATAAATTCAAGACTTGTAGGCAATCAGTCCAGCCACCGCAAATTGTAAGAGTTGTACAATCAAATGTGCGAGGAATTTCATTTTATGTGCTGTCACATACGCCGCTCCATTTGCACGGTCCGCTGCTGTGGCGGGTACATCGCCATTCAGAGAGTACACAGCGAAACCGTACGTCATCAGTCCGATCACAATCAGGACGAGGAGTGCGGCAGCCAAGATCATTTTTAAGTTCATCATTGCCTACTTTATTCTACTAACCCATCGCCACCAACATTCCCAACAGCAACATACTCAACACGTTCATCACGGTGGGTGCCATCAGACGCATTTTATTGTCGGTCCAAAATTTATTAGCGGTTGTAGTGGTGGGTGCCTTGGCCATTTGGTAGAGAGACCAACCCATCAACACCCCGCTGATCAGCAAGAGCACCAAAACAAAACCAAGCAAGAGAGTTGTGAATCCCAACGTTTTCATCTTTATTATGGTGGACGCAATCGTTCACACGCAAGGAGTGGTTTTAGGTCGCCGCTATCTCGCTTTGGAACTCGCCTATGCCGACGTCACGGGTCTGGAGCGCCATTTCCTCCTCAAGAGTCCGATCCCTTATGCCTATATGCGTCGACTCTATCCCCATGCTCGACCGGACGTCCTGGTCACGGTGGACGAAGGCGCTCGTTACACCGAGGTGTTGGCTTTTTTGCAGGCACGCTACCGATCGCTTCAGCAGTCCGCCGACCACACGGTCGTGTTTGGCTACAAAGGAGACAGTTATCAACCGCAAGTGCTGATCGACGCCGGCATCCCTCATCGGCTCAACGTGGAAAGGTGGGGGGTGCCCGCTCTCCGGAACACGGCCCCCGACACTTGTCCCTGGCATAGAGATACCGGGAGCAAGTGTGCTCGGGTGGCTTTGAAGCAGATTCTGGATCATGTAACAGGATCCAGAGGAGGCGTTCCGTCCGACGCAATTGTTCGGTGAGATAGAAGAGGCTCAGCGAACTTTCGGGGGTCGTGGGCAGGGAGGAGGGGATCTCCTTTTCCCACAGACCGTCTCGATGACTGAGGGCCAACAGTCGCTGCAACACATCGATGAGTTTCGGAGGCGCGTTGTCGTGGGGCACTTGCTGCACGCTCTCGTGAATGACGCGCACGTTATGCAACAGCGCATCCAGTTGAGGACACTCGTCCAGCTCCTCGGGTTTCTCTCCCTGCAACACCTGGTGGAGGGTGTGTTGCAGCAAGGCCCTCACCGACACGCTCAGAGGATGCAGGGGCTGTTGGTGGAGAAAGGCCTTCAAGGTCTGGTCCGTCAGCCAGTGGGCCGCATTCACATACTCGGCCCGCGGCACCAAAAACATGTGGAGCGGATCGACCGTGTGACCTCGCGCTTGGCACGTCATGTCGTAGAGGCGCAGGGCGCGTTGCTTCTGCTCGCTCGAGATCTCGGGCAAAGGCGAAGGGTGGACCGGTCGACGGAGATTGAGGCAGCGCCGGGCCACCTCCCCCCAGAACGCGGCCGACTGGTACGCGTAGGTCGTCCCCCCCTCTTCCAGCAGCTCCTTTAAAATGGCGTCGTCTTGGGTGGGCGGAGGGGGGAGCAGGGGGGAAGGGGGATCTTTCGGTTGGGCCAGCCACCGCTCCAGCTCGTCCCAAAATCGGGACACGACCCGTGTTTTGAAAGGACGGCGGGGCTCCGCGTTCAGAGAGTCGATCAGCAGGTTCAGGTCGCCGTACACTTGGTGAGGGAAAGCGGTCAGTCCTCCGTGTTCCATCAAGTCGAGCCACGGAATCCGTTCGGCTTCCATCCGAAGAATGAAAGGGAGCACTTCGGGAGGAGGAGGCTCCAGGGCCCCTCCCCCGAAGATCAATCGCTCAAACCAATCCAACCACATCTTGGTTCCAGCGAAAAAAGTTCAAGGGATACGACTTGGCCGTATAATAGGAGAGCAGGTTGCGGGCCAGATGACACTGCACCAGATAGAGGGTAAAGAAAAGGAGCGTATAGACGGTCCACATGACTCTTTTTATTTAAGGATGTCTTATGAAATTGCCACCCATTATCGTACGTTACCGGACGGATCCAAGGCCTATCCGACGGATCTCTTTGGCAACGAATACGTTCCCGAAGGGTTTCCCCTGCTCACCACGAAACGGGGCCGAATCCTCTACCCTCTGGACGAGCGGGGCAACGTCAAGTATCGGAAAGATGCCCAAGGCAACGAGGTCTACGAGAGGGGGGTAGACGGTCGCTATGGCATCGGGAGGCGGCGAGATGGGAAAGAGCAGTATGCCGTGAATCGTCGAAACGACGAATATTATCCACCGGGCGCGTTTGCCCGAATGCCGGATGGATCCTATTATTATGCCACGACAAAAGAAGGCGAGACCGTCTTTCCCCGAGACGAAGCGGGGTCCGAGTTTTATATCACGCCGCCCGACTTTGAAAAACCCCACACCCTACCGGATCGCTATGCGGTGGACGCGACCGGCGAAATCTATCCCCGAACCCCTTCCGGGACCGAGATCCTTCTCAACCACCAGTATGCGATGAAGGAGGGGGAGACTTACGATTTTTACTATCCCAAAGACTGTTTCAACAATGAATATTATCTGCCGGACACGATGCTCGATCGGTATGCGGTCACGAACGATGGCAAGGTGATCTTGATGCAGAAAGAGGATGCGCCTCACATCGATCCGGACAAGACCCCCTCCGACCTCACCGACGCGGATATCCTGGGTAAATTAATTCGAGATGCAAACGAAGAGCGAGATTTTTTGACCCACCGAGAGCTGCCCATTTACAGCCTCCCCCACAACTATGCGTATCGAGACCGAAAAACCAACCAAGTGACAACGGTGGTCCCCCCTCCTGCCTCAGCGCCGCTCCTGCATGCCACCCTCTTTTCAACCGGGTGGATCCTGGCGGCCGCTGTACTCATGATAGGGTGTTTTTTCCTCTTTCGAAAAATAAAACACTAACCCTCTTTTAAGTGTTAATAATAAATAGTCAGAAACTCCAAAAACATTTTTTTATTTAATAAATAGTTACAGATTTGAAATAGTCTGGGTCTTTGATGCGAGCCGTCACCGTGAGGGGCTCCCGCTTGAAGTAGTCTCGGATGACGACACTCTCGGGTGTGATGGGGGCGTTGCAGACGAGGGATCGGTCTCCGAACACAAAGTGTTGGGTGTCTTTTTCTTCTCGTCGAATGAAATCGTAGATCCGCATGCGGGTGACTCGGTACTTTTTAAATTCCAGCACTCGGGCAGGCTTGGCTCGGTAGAGCGTGATCACCACCTCGTCTTCAGGCTTGGCTAAAAATCGCACCGTGACACATTTCTCGGGAAGACAATCTTCCAGAAGCAAAGTTTGCAGTCGACTCATGGGGATGGGAGGTGTGTTGGCCAAAACTCGCTGCTCTTGAGTCTCGACCACTTCCATGGTCACCATCCACATCGGACGTGTTGGTCATGATCTGGCGAACGACGAACGGGATGCGGCCGGAGGGACACAGAGGACACCACTGAGTACGGGAGAAAGGAGAACACTGAGAATGAAAGGCATGCTCGCAGTTGGGAAAGGTGCAGGGATCTCCCTGCAAAGGTTGATTACACCAAGAACAGATCGCTGACATGGTGGAAATGATCTCTCCGCTCGCTCTCTCTATATATATACATTGAAAAAAAAAAAAAAAAAATTTTTTTTTTTTTTTTTTTTTAAATTAGGCAGAAGTCCTAAACCAGGCAGACCTAGACGTAGTCTGTTGAGTCACACAATTTGCCATTCCTTCCCAACCATGGTGGTCTTCTATCCATCCTTCTAATTCTTCTTTTACTGTTCGTGAAAAAGTTTCATACATAACATCTATAAATATTCTCGGTGCATTGTGACGAATACCTGCAGCGGTATATTCTCCGATAAAACAGAAAAATGCTACAATTCGGCTCCAAGTTTTACCTTCACTAAAAAGTTCATGTGCTAATCCTGCTATAATAGTACCTGCTGTATCCTCGTCGTATCGATCAATTTGCATTACAGTTTTTTTTATTTGTATCCCATAACTCTCTCTCAAGTCATCTAAGCTATTTGTGACAATGTTCAACACCTCTTTTTCTCTTAGACTCCAGGCATCAACAGCATCAAATGTATAATACCTTTTCAATAAATATGCAAAAACATTTTCCAAAATATAATCTATACGGACGACATTTTTTTTATCCCATGCACCTGGGTTCTCCATAGTAGATTTGGAGCCATTTGTTAACACATTACTTAAAAAAAAAAAAAAAAAAAAATTTTTTTTTTTTTTTTTTTTTTTTTTTTAAAGTGGGTGTGGCTTAAAAAAAAAAAAAAAAAAAAAATTTTTTTTTTTTTTTTTTTTTTTTACAATGAAAAAGACACTCCTTTCGCTCGTGCCACTCGACAGGCCCGTCTCAACTGTTCAAAGGTTCCCTCTTTGCCTAGCCAAGCTTTACACGCTTTTTTCCATCGAATCAAATACGTTTGGTGTTTTTTGACAAAAAGTTTCGGGATCGATTGATAGTCGGGCAGGGCCTCGCCTAAAAAGTCTCGCCTCCTCCTCCGATCGGTGTTGAACCACCCTAAAAGATCCCGCATCTTGAGCGGGGTGGTCATCAGCAAATAGACCAACAGACACGTGGCGTCGGTTTCCTTCTGGATTTGAACGCGGTGGTAGAGGATCGACAACTCTTTCAACGTCAACATTCTTGATCATGAGTTTTGTCACGGCCCAGCTCTTGCGAGTGGTTCAAGAGCAGCGACCCGATCTCTACGTCGCCCTGCTTCGACGGATCCGTCCCTACAGCCTGGAGTCGGTCCTGCGCGTGTTGGACGGTCACTTGCGCCGAGTCCGGAATTTGAACCTTTTCAACGAACACGGCGACGCCATCCCCGAATTTGTGTGGACGGTGGTGAAACACATGACCTTTCCCACGCCCGGCGACGCTTTCGGCATCCAACTGACCTGTCGCGCCACCAAATCCGAAACCCAAGGCACCCTGGACAGCAAACACTTGCAGTCGCTGTCCGAAACCCAGTGTTATGCGTTCAACTGCGAAAAGGATATTGTGGAGGAATTGGCCCTCTTCTCCACCCAGATTCAAATCTTTGAATTGGCCAACCGCCACCGCTATGCCACCGTCTTCCTCTCCGACGACCTGCCCCTGGCCGAGCTCTTTGGCAAATTGCCGACGGCCGGTCTCTTGAAACGGGGCGACCTCTATAATAAGGGTGTGACGCACGACGGCCGCTATGCTTACTTGAGCGCGTTTCAGTTCCTGGTGGTCGAGGACCGCGGTTCCTTGAAAGTGCTCTACCGATCCCTCAAAGACCTCTATCAACTGCTGAGACAGATCCCCCTCCGGTACGTCGTGCGCTTCTCGGACGTGCGCAACGTCTACAAGAAAGGCGGCGTCTCCAGTAGCTTTTACACGCTGCTCGAGATTGTGAAGCGGCAACTGTTTCGGAACGAAGACTCGCCCTACGAGAAAGCGATCGTCGTCCTCCTGAAATACATGTTTCGGCGGGGCACCCTCTCCCCCATGAACCGAGACGGCTTGGCCAAAAACGAAGACCGCACCCCCCTCGAAAAACTGAGCTTCGAGGCGCTGAAACGCAATTGCTCCCAGCTGAGCACCGGACCGACGCGAGAGCAGTGGGTCACCGTCGAATCGTCCATGGACGCCATCTTTTGCGGCCAGCAGCCCACCGAAGGGACCGGGTACCACTTTGCCTGCCTGCCCGCCTCGTAAAAAAAAAAAAAAAAAAAAAAAATTTTTTTTTTTTTTTTTTTTTCAAGTGGATGTGGCTTTCATTTCCAAATCTTCATTTTTTCTTTTCAAACAATCATTTTCCTTTAGTAATTCATCGCATACTGCAATAAAGGGTTTGGCACAATTCAAACACGATTGTTGCAAAAAGCACGGAGTCCACCATTCATCACACACGACATGATGAAAGAGATAATAATTTGTTTTGTTAGTATAATAAGAATGTCGAAAATATATTTTCTTTCCACCAGTGAGGTGAAAGAATAAATCCGTGTGTTTCTCAGACGGTTGAAAATTTTTAGAAACTGGAAGTGTCAAATCGAGCCGTACATCGGGTAAATGTTTGACTTGGATACGCCATTTCCCATTGATGTGTTTCATGGGAACCTGCAATAGTTTTTGTGGGTCGACGTGTTTGTATAGTTGATGTATCCATTCCATGATACCCCCATCCCATTGTAGGACCAATGCCAATCTGTAATCTTTCGGTAGGGTTTCCAATATATAAAAATGATTAGCCTTTCCATGTATTTTTATCCCGTCTTCAATAGTAAAATTACAGCTGGATGTACGTTGGCTCACGTAACCCAAAGTATTGACTAAATGTAATGCTGACTTGATGGGATTGTGTATTACACACTTGAAACTTCTGTAAGGTATGTCGTCTTTCGGTTTAATTTTTTGCTGCTTGTAATGGTTGAAAAGTTTCTGGGTCGGGAAAACGACGATCAAGTGTCTGTGTTGTCGATGACGCGTTTCCAATTCGGTTCCTCCGTCACACCAGCAAGAAAAAGGAAGAGTTTTTATTTGACCATGGTAAGAATCGATAATCTTTAAAAAATTCTCAAATACGAAAGCTCGCACCATGACGTGAATCCAGAGCGTGTCATCGGCTTCGAGATATTTTCGCACGCAGGAAGTCGCTAAATTTAGACTGTCATCTTCAAATGTTACCGGAAGCGGTTTTAAGTCGATTGGCCAAATGTGTTCATAACATTTCTTTGATAAAATGGGTTCGTGATTGAAAAAGTTTCGTTTTTCACACATTGGCGTGAAATTGAAAAATGTCATAGTATCGAGGGGTGGTGGATCAGGATCAACCGGTTTTTTAATTTTTCGTTTAGAAGTGGTGCGAATTTTAAATTTCTTATAACATTCAAAAAGATGCTTCGCCCCATCTTTTTTTCTTTCGAATGTTACTTCTCCTAAACACCAAACACAACATCGTTTAAAATTCACTCCGTGTTTAATTTTACAATGTTTTTCGTATTGATTTGAAGCGATACGTATTTTGCAGTTCGAATACGGACATACAAACGGAAACGCACCCCTCCGCACAGTATTAGAATAACGCTTTAAATCTTTGTCTTCAATCATAGCACGACCACAATAAAATATTATAGGTCAAAACATATTCGATAACACCCTATTCATAAAAAAAAAAAAAAAAAAAAAAAAAAAAATTTTTTTTTTTTTTTTTTTTTTTTTTTTTTTTTTAAAGCCACGCCCACTTGAAATATATATCAGTTGCTTGATTTCTAAAACTCAGATTTTTTTCACATTGTATTTTTAGAAACAGTTGTGCTGTTTTTAGAAAACTAAATTCTTATCTTTATATATATTTAAAAAAGTAGTAATATTTAACAGCACAATAATCGAGTTTTTGGTTGCATTCTTTTTCTATCTGAAAAAATTGTGTGATTTTTAAAATATTTTCTTTTATTCATCATTATTTTTGACCTTTGTTGAAGAAAACATTGGATTTAAAGACTATTTTTATCCGTTTTCATCATGGTTCAGAACAGAGATTTAAAGTATTATTTCGATACTGTGAGGAGGAATGTGTTTTCGTTTGCCTGCCCGTATTCAGGCTGTGGAATACGGATCGCTTCGAATCAATACGAAAAGCATTGCAAAACAACGCACGGACTGAATTTTAAACGATGCTGTGTTTGGTGTTTGGGAGATGTGACCTTCGAGAGGAAAAACGATGGAGCGAAGCATCTTTTGGAATGTTATGGGAAATTCAAAATTCGCATGACGACGACGTTAAAACGAAAAGTTGAACAACCACAGGGTGGCTCTCCGAAAAAAATCACGAAACTGCAATTTTTCAATTTCACGCCCATGTGTGAGAAATTCAAGTTTTTCGGTCACCGCAAAATTTTCTCCAACGAGACATACTACACCGAACCCGTTTCCCCTTTGGATCTGAACGATGAGTGCTTATCGGTGCCTTTCAAGGACGACACTCTGAATGTGGCGGCCGCCTGTGTTCAGAAATACGTGAGAGGGAGTTACGTGTGGCTGCACGTGATGGTGCGAGCCGTGGTCTACGAGACTTTTGTCCGAGAGATGGCCTCTTTGGACGGAGGAACCCTGCCCTTCTCTTGTTGGTGCGACGGCGGAAAGGAACCAGAGCCTTGCTTCAGACAACATCGGCACCTGATCGTGGTGTCGCGGTCCATGGAGGATTTCAGACGCATGTGGCGAAAGGTCGTCCTACCGAAAGGAGCCGCCAAACCTTATCCTGGATTCAGATGTAAGATATACAAACGGATCGAGTGCGAACTGCATTTGGTGAACGCGATGGGTTACCTGAGTCAGCGCCATTCGGGCTGCAATTTTAGCTTTGGCGAAGAGGAGGTGGACTTTCTCGACAAAATCAAAAAAAAGAGAAGGAGTAAAAATCATTTTTGCATCTCGGAAACTTTACCGGCGGATTACAGACTGGTATTGGCGACCCTGTGGGACGGCGGCATCATGCAGTTGATCGGACAGAAATATAAGCATTGCGATCCGAAAAAATTGCTCTGCGTACCGATTGAAAGGATCGGTTCGAAATGGAAAATTCAAGTCAAAAATTTACCCGAGATAACGATGAATCTAGTGTTACCGGTGAAGGAGCAATTTAAAGTCTCCAAAGAGATCACGAATCACTATTTATATCTGAACGAAGGAAAAAAGATTTATTTTATCGAAAAACGACACTATAAGAAGTTGAAAAAAGATATAGAGGATTACGCGTTGTTTTATCGAGTCGTGGGCGACGATTGGTGGGAAACGTATCCCAGGCAACGCGATTGTTTGAATTGTGCGAAACCGTTCATGGACCGGTGTGAAGAATTGGAAAAAGAAATCAGGGATTTGAGAAATAAATATGAGAAGCGATGCGAAGAAGAAATCAGAGATTTGAAACAGAGATTGAAAATGGCGGAAGAGAAAAATGACACACTTCAGAAGAAAATTGAATATTTGAGAGAAACCGAAATTGCTGAATTGAAAAGACGATTATCTAAATATGAAAACCTTTAAAACAGAGATTGAAAATGGCGGAAGAGAAAAATGACAAACCTCAGAAAACTGCGGAAGAGAAAATTGACACACTTCAGAAAAAAATCGAACATTTAAGAGAAACCGAAATTGCTGAATTGAAAAGACGATTATCTAAATATGAAAATCCTTCAATGTAATTTTTTTTCCTATAAGAATAAAGTAAGGATGGCAGATTTAATCCAGCTCTCTCTTTCCGATGATGATTTGACTTTTTACAAAAAATTACAAATTCTACCCAACGATAAGGTCTTGGCGCAGCAGCCGGAATTTGAAAGATTTAAGAAACTCTACACATTGTACAAATTTCATCTGGCTACTCTTCAAAGACCCGAACTGAACATTAAACTGGTATACAATACGGAACACGGATGGCACATGTCGTCCTGCATCAAAAGTATACCCGGAAAAGCACAACCTGACATTTGTACGTGCGAGGAAGATTTTGCTAACGTGGACGATTTTTTCTACAGGGTGCAGCGGGATAAAATCTTTAGGTGTAAGTTATGCAAACGTTACATTCCTGATTGGGAAGAAGCTGCTGTAAACAGGGATAAAGAAGTGGAAGAAGGGGGCCCCTAAAAAAAAAAAAAAAAAAAAAAAAAAAAAAAAAAAAAATTTTTTTTTTTTTTTTTTTTTTTTTTTTCAATTAAAGGGTTTCGCATTTCGGTTCATCGATCCAAATCACTTTGGGATTCGAGCATCCCGTCTTGGACTCGCCCATCAGCAGCTGCACCGTCTCTCGGTGTATTTCGAGGGGTTCTCCTTTGCCCATCAAGAGGGTGCCACTTTTTCCCACCGCATACAAGTGTTCGGATTGCGAGCCACCGCGTCGCACAAACAGTTCCAAGCACTCGGTCTTGCCTTCGCGTCGGTAGCGCGACCACAGGATACAGTCGAGCCACTGGCTGGGCGGCACCACCTTCTCGACGACCAGCGAGACCATCGACGAGACGACGGCAGGGGGTTGAGGCGTGGCCCTGCCCACATACAGCGCGTACAAGTCGACCAGGTACGAGGAGGGCAGGCGCTCGAAGCCCAGCAGCGTGTATTCGCAGCGGCTTTGGGCCGTCGTCATCACGAGGGTGATTGGTTTCATGGTACAAAAGGGACAGCCATGCAGCGTGAAGCCTCCCCACTTCAACTGGATCTGTCCGGGCTCGACAAACATTCCTTTACTCTGGGTCAGAGCGCTTTTGTCCGGCTCGTGCAGCAGTGGTGCGAGCGACCCTCCAAGAGGCTGGTGATCGTGTCGGGCGGACCCGGCACGGGCAAGAGTTATGTGGTCCGCACCACCCTGGAGCACGTCCGGGACGTGGACTTGCTGAAGATGAGCTTCACGGCCAAGAGCGCTCAGGCGATCGGCGGCCAGACCCTCCATTCGGCGATGAAACTCTATTACCGCAACCCCGTCTACCAGGCGCTCGAACAGGAGCTCCAGGACGAAACGAACCTCCTCGCCACGATCCAGAAGAGTCGGGCCCTCGTCGACGAATTGCATTGCGAACGCGACCCCCACCTCGTGGTCGTCGACGAAATCTCCATGATCCCCGCCTGGTTCCTCTACTGGGTGATTCGCTACTTCCTGGATCGCGCGGACCACCCCCTGCTGGTGGTGTGTCTGGGCGACCCCTACCAACTGAGTCCGGTCCACTCCCCCTTCAACCTGTTCGACGTGACGTTCGAGCGGCCGCCCTGGCCCGTGCACTACCTCACGTTGAGCGAGAGCCAGCGGTTCGTGCCCGAGTACCACGACCTGATCCGTCGGCTCTGTGCCTTGGTCGATCGCGGCGAGGAGACGCCCTTCTTTGCTTTCGTCTGCGACCACTTTCCGGTCGTGGACGACCTGGACGGCCCCCTCCTGTCTCAGGCGCAGCGGGCCATGGCGGCGACCCGCGATTGGGTCCACAAACTGAACGAGTGGTACATTCGTCACATGGTGCCGGGACCCGAAGTGACCCTGAACGACGGGGCGTTGAGGTTGAAGGGGGGCTGTCGCGTGGTGGTGACCGAGAATAACTGTTCGCCCGTCCCCAATGGCACCGAACTCGTCTTTCGAGAGGTGCGCAAGAATCGCGTGATCTGTGTGAACCCTCAGCAGAGGGTGGTCAAAGTGGGCAAAAATTCCCGAGACCAGTATCCCCTCGAGTTGGGGTTTGCCTCCACCATTCACAAATTTCAAGGCGAAACCATTGACACAGACCGAGTGGTCATTCATTTCGGAGGCATCCGATCCAATTTGAATTTGGTGTACACGGCCCTCAGTCGAGTCCGAAAGAGGGAACAAATTGTAGCCATTATTTTGTAAAAAAAAAAAAAAAATCTAAAAAATAACACAATCATTTATTTACAATAAAAAATATGATAGTCTACAATAATGACGATCTAAACAATAAAAAAATCTAAAAACAATAATGTTATGACATAAAAAATGATTCTAGTTACAATAATTATTATATAGACACTGATCTAAAAAATTATTCTAGACAATAGAGTCATTTACGGTATCAAACGTTTCAATTCCTGGATAAGGTCCTCATATTTTTTCTGGTATTCCTGATTCTGTTCTTGGTACGTTTGGAGGAGGTCGAAGGTTTCATCCCAACAAAACGGGCGTATCCACAACGTTTTTAAAAACTGTTGCATCACATTACCGGATTCCACCTGAAGCCTTTTCCACACCTTCGGCTCGAGGGTGAGCAAAGTCTTGTCTTCTTCGAAATAGAGTGGGGTGTCCGCATAGAGAAAATGGGGTGTCGGATGAGGGACGAGTTTGAAGGGTTTGGCGATGGGTAACACAAACTCTTCCTCAATCGGCAGGGTGTCGGTCAAGCGGGTGCCCTGGACTAACCACACTTTGTCTTGTGGGTGGGCCCGCACAAATTTTTCTTGGACACTGAGATGATAATGATAGTGATCGGTGACCTGCCGAAAAAAACCACCCTCGTAAGCAAAGGATAGAATCCACTGAAAAGTCAGCCGAAGAGTTCGATTGATATAGAAATTGCCCACTCGGGTGTTGAAGGTGCAAGTACTGGGTCGACTGACGGAGCCGATCGCCTCGATGAGGTCCTGGGCCGTGTGGAGGGAACGTATTTTCATCCCCACAAATTTAAAGTCGCTGGAAGCAGTCACTAGAATCATGTGTCGGTGCCATTTTTTCTCTTTGGCACCGTCACACCAGCACCAGAAAGGTAACGTGTACACTCCTTTGGTGTGATACATCAGGTTACGAAAACTGAAATACTGCTCGAATAAAACACTAATATGATACCATTTGTGGGTGGTTTCGGAAAACTTGCGCACACACTTGGCCGCCAGATGGAGGTTGCAGTCTTCGAACGGCGGTACAGTTTTCCCGTACCAGCTATCGTCGGGTTCCCGGAGGGAAGAGAAGTACATCCAACTGTTCATGAGCGAGTAAAGTTTGACCAACTCCAGATCACGACCCAAAAAAGTCTTTTCGGTTTCCTTGCGAATATTTTTCCAATCCAACGTTTCGCGCAAACGCTCTTGGTCCGAGTATTCCACGAACGAGTGACACGTTGGACACGCCTGGATCGTGGTCGAGAGACACTGGGGATGAAACTTGTGTCGACACTTCAGTAGAGTGAAGGAGTCCCATGCTTCCACAGGCGTGGAGCAGAGGCTACACACAGCCATGTCTGAGAATGTCTCTGCCACTGGGTAGTATATATAGTTGAAAAAAAAAAAAAAAAAAAAAAAAAAAAAAATTTTTTTTTTTTCAATTATTTATGGGTGTTGCCACAGGATACCCCAATCATGGAAGAGGAGGATAGCAGCATTCCTTGTGACTATTGTCTGGAAACAGTTGATAATTTGACTGAATTATTCCAACACATGGGTAATCATGGTCGTTTTTTTTGTATTCTCTGTCAAACGACATTTTCTACCTTTACTCTAAGACGACAATATGAGTTACACTCTTGCAAATTTAATAAACCGATGGTGTTAGTAAGTGATTTAAAACCGTGCGCTTATCGCACCCCCTATTGGATAGCGATCGAGGGAAAAAAGTATTACTTACAAAAGGAAGGAACAGTATTGTTCTCTTGCATCATACATTCACCCATCATCCAGTATTCCATTGCACAGATGCCAAATTCATTGTGGTTGTTTGTAGATGATAATTCCTTTGATTAAAAAAAAAAAAAAAACAAAAAAAAAAAATTTTTTTTTTTTTTTTTTTAAATTATAAATTGAGTTTCATTGAGTTTAGATTCAAAAAAACATGGAAGGTGGAATTGTCAATTTCCCCTGCTGTTATCATGGTGACTATTTGTCCAGTTATTCTAATCTCGATGCAAACGTAGAATTGGTATTCCAAAAAATTCTAAATTTTATTGTTCATTATCTTCATCCTGAATTTATTGACCATCTTACTGTAAATTTTAATGAAAGAGAATTAGTTATGTACAATTCGATCCATGGGATGATAAAACAATTTTTGAAACAATATCCAACTGTAATGAAGGTAGAGGATGGAGATATTTATGAAATTTTGCAGGAGCAACTGAATAATATTTCTGAACGATCGAAAGAACGAAGATCTAAAGTGATAATTGGGGACATGTCGTTACCCTATCACAAAATCGTCTTAGAGTCTCTCATTTTTACAGGAAAATGGATGGCTCGTTGTATGAAAACCTATCCTGAAAAGGATAAAGAAATATACATTTGCATGGTGGATATATTAATGAAGTTTTTTAAAGAAGGGAATATATTCAAATGGATTAATCATATGAATTTAATTACAAATGCGTTTGGGAAATATGGAAAAATTGACAATGAGTTTTCAACCATAATTTATAATTCTCCACCCACATCCAATGATGAGTTTTTCTATCGTTTTTCTATCATTCATGTAGCAATTATATTATTTCTTGGTTGGTTAATATATGTTGTAAAAAATTTGTAAAAAAAAAAAAAAAAAAAAAAAAAAAATTTTTTTTTTTTTTTTTTTTTTTTTTCAGGGAAGTATATCAGGCATCCTTCGAGCCAGTCACAGCGACCGTTTTCACCAGCCAGTTGCAGCTGGGTATGCACTAGCATTGCACGAGAGATGTCTTTCTACTATAAGCCGAAATTTCCCTCATATTGCTATCGGAACAAGAGACTTCGCTCCTGGCGATATACGAATGTTAAAACTGAAGAATTGGCCGATGACGGATTTTTCTTTTGTAAAGAAGAAAACAAAATTATATGTTATATGTGTGCAGTGAGAGTGGATCCCAAGGATAACCCAAAGCATCATGATTCAGAATGTGGTTTTGAAAGATCCTTTAGCAAACCCTTTAAAATGGATAACAAATCATGTGTTGTGACTAACAAGGATTGTATAATTTGTTTTGACAGAGAAAGAAAAATTGTTTTTCAAGATTGTCATCATTTTATTTGTTGTGAAGTGTGCTCAAATAACATAGAACTCTGTCCTATGTGTCGAAAACCTATTGTAGGTAGAATTGAAGTGTATTTGTAATTCAAGATTGTCATCATTTTATTTGTTGTGCTCAAATAGCATAGAACTCTGTCCCAAGCCTATTGTAGGTAGAGTGTATTTGTAATTCAAGATTGTCATCATTTTATTTGTTGTGAAGTGTGCTCAAATAGCATAGAACTCTGTCCCAAGCCTATTGTAGGTAGATGTAATCATAATTGTAACAATAAAATGTTTTAAATATTATTATTTGTTTCATTTTTTTACCATCTTTAAAAAGTTGAAAGTGTATTTTGAAAATCCCCCCCCCTCCACGGTCGAAGAAGCCATTCCCAGGTTGAGAGCCAAATGAAACAGTGCCATCGGTCCCCCGAGGTTCAGGACCCAGAGGTCGTTCTAGAGTGTCACGGCACGTTTTGCGGTAGAGGGGTCGGTGCGGCTTTCCAAACGTGGATGGTCCCACTCTATTTCTTTTTTGACTTATTATTTAATTCTGCAAAGAAAAGTCGGTTATTCCTGGATCCCCAAGAGGCGTGAGGGCTATTTAAAATGTGACCATCCCTAGGGAAGTCACTAGATGCATAATTTTCCTTACTTTCATAAGTCAGTGGAGGTAGCTTGTTGGTTCGAGTATGATTATCTAAATGTGGATTATAGCGTTCCGTGTTCATCTTTACTTGAAACCATACAAAATGAACCACTCAAAAAAAAAAAAAAAAAAAAAAATTTTTTTTTTTTTTTTTTTTTTTTTTTTTTTTTTTTTTTTTGAGTGGGTGTGGCTTAAAAAAAAAAAAATTTTTTTTTTTTTTTTTTTTTTTTTTTAAATATATAGAGGAGTCAATTTTGTATGAACGGGCAGAGTAAGATGGCTACTGACAACTTTAACTTTGTCGTTCATTCTCTCTTGCAAGATTCTCTCGCCTTAGCCAGTAAGGGGAAGAGGCGTTGTTTCTTCTTAAAGGATCACCGTAAGAGGAGTTCGAAACTGAGCACCCAAGAGCACGTCCTCAAAAAGAACATCCTAGATCGGATGGTACAACAGTTTCCAACTTATCCGGAACTCGATTCTATTAAGGACACGAAAGATGTCGAATCACAACTCCTCTCTGGATTGAAAGAGATTGACCCTAAAAACGACTCTGTCCATTATCTGATCTATGCCGGAAAGTTTCTATACGAATGCATGAAACTCGTGGAGAAGAATCTTTTTGAAATCGTTGGGGACAGCCTATTTGAATTTCTGGTAAAGGAGCTGAAGTTAACTATGGACGATTTTGCGGAGAGCAGTAGTGAATCCGAGAGCAGTAGTGAATCCGAGAGCAGTAGTGAATACGAGAGCAGTTGTGACTCGGGAAGCATGGATAATTTGGTGGGGAGCTCAGCAGAAGAGGAAGAGAAGATAAATGTACTTTTTGAGTGTGAAATAAAATGATATAAAAACAATATTGTGTTTTTTCTTTTCATAAAACAAGTAGTCATGGTTAATAAACAGGTTGTTACAGAATTAAGTATATTGGATGATAATGAAACCTTCTATCAAAAAATGAGAGACATGTCTCTCGAACAATTGGAAGGGGAATTGAATCGATACAGACGATACGCCGAACTGTCAGGTGTTATTGACTGTTTCTTAACAACCCGTAAACTACCTCCCGGAACACAGTTGGAGATGAAATGTAGCCCCACCGGTTTTTATCTAGATTTTTGCAATCGAATGTATTTAACAAATTCTAGGAGGGGAGAGAAAGAAAATATGACTCAAGAAGAAGAAACAAAAGAAGAAGAACCCCCTGTTTTGCGACCCGATTCAGAACCGCTTCCAGAAATGGACGCGATACCAGCACAAAGACGTTAAAAAAAAAAAAAAAAAAAAAAAAAAAAAAAAAAAATTTTTTTTTTTTTTTTTAATGCATGAATAACCATTTACCCCTACGACGATGGTGCCTCCTGTTCACAAATAAAAGGACTTTTAAAATTGATCAAAAATAGTTTTGTAAAAACTGTGGAAAATTTTCACAACTCTCCTAGATTTTACATATAAGGGACATCAGTTGCAGTCACCTGGGCAGATGAAGAATTATTATGTTCTAATGACACCCTGCTGATGACGGAGATAAATTTATAATAAAAAAATTTTTATGTGGATACAAAAATGTTATTTAGTAACAGGGTAAAGGCTTCGCCGCCTCACGGTCTCCCAGCAGACCGGGAGTGACCGAGGTCAGCGGGTTGCCGTGCGAGCGGGGCCAGACACCGTGGGAGGTCGGCGTTTTTTTCTGATCCCCCAAATCGGGATTGAATCTATCACTCAAATACCCCTTTGATACAACCCGCGTGGTACTGCAAATTTCAGGGCACTGGCATTTTTTGCACTGGTTGTACTGCAAATCATACAGTCGCCGGTAAAAAGAATTTAGCGCCGGGACTCTCGTAAAAATTTTTAAAGTCCATATCATGGAGCCTCGGAAATATTGCATCACCCCAATGATTCATCCAACAGCTGCTTCATGGTTGAATGAGATTGGACTGGAAAGCGACAGTTGCTGTTTGCGTGACCCCAATGAGTCATCACGGGGACCTAGTTCCTTTTGAAAGGCCCCCAACAACTGCTTCATGGTTGACCGCTTGTGTGACCCCAATCCAAAGACAGCCCTCCCTTGAACAATGCTTCATTGTCATGCGATCATCCCGGGGTGACCCATTTATCATGATTGAATGCACAAACTCAATGAGAGCTGCCTCATCGACCTGGTTTCCTTTTGAGAGAGGAGAACAATGCTTTTGAAAGGCTTCATGGTTGAATGCACAAACTCAATGCTCGCTGCCCTTTTGAAAGGGCCGTTGAACAATGCCCGTGTGATGGCCAGGTGGTTCCATGCACCTGGTCCCTTTTGAAAGGAGGCTTGCCAATGAGTCATCTCTTTTCAAATGGACATTACCCTGAATACATCTGATCCACACAGAAATTATCCCATAATATTACCTTCAATGTTTATTATATTATTTATTTATTTATTTATTTATTTATTTATTTATTTATTTATTACCGAATCGGTATTAGAAAATGAAAACAATGAGTCACACGATTGCTTCAAATCTCAAATGGACATTGCCCTGAATACATCTGATGTGGAATCCACACAGAAATTATACTCAAAATCCCTTATTTATTTATTTATTTATTTATTTATTTATTTATTTATTTATTATCTATCACCGAATCGGTATTAGAAAATGAAAACAATGAGTCACATGATTGCTTCAAATCTCAAATGGACATTGCCCTGAATACATCTGATGTGGAATCCACACAGAAATTATACTCAAAATCCCTTATTTATTTATTTATTTATTTATTTATTTATTTATTTATTATCTATCACCGAATCGGTATTAGAAAATGAAAACAATGAGTCACATGATTGCTTCAAATCTCAAATGGACATTGCCCTGAATACATCTGATGTGGAATCCACACAGAAATTATCCCACAATATTACCTTCAATGTTTATATATATATATATATATATTATTATTATCTTATTATATTATTTATTTATTTATTTATTTATTTATTTATTTATTTATTTATTATTTTTTATCTATTACCGAATCGATATTAGAAAATGAAAACAATGAGTCACATGATTGCTTCAAAACTCAAATGGACATTGCCCTGAATACATCTGATATGGAATCCACATAGAAATTATACTCCAAACCTTCAACATTTAGAGAAATCCTAAAATATAAGTCATCCAACTGAGTGGGAGGTCAAATAAAATTAGAAAACATTTTAAATGTGAACCAGTGTATTATTTTTTTACCCATCATAGATAAAAAGTAGAAAATGTGTTAATATTTTCAATATGTCAGTATCAGAAAATGAAAACAATGAATCACATAATTACTTCAAATCTCAAATCTCTGTCTGATGTGGAATATCGTTATTATCGGCTTCACACAGAAATTTTAAAATATAAAATGTTTAAAGAAATTTTAAAATATATAAATTACAAATTATATATATATATATATATATATATATATATATATATATATATATATATATATATAATTTATATATATATATATATATATATATAATTTATATATATATATATATATATATATATATAATTTATATATATAATTTATATATATATATATATATATATATATATATATATATTACAATATAAAATATTATTTGATGGACTCACCCTTAAAGTGTATCGAAAACAACCCTCATGATGATTGCGATCTGGTTCTAAAAAAATTTTCTGTGACCTTAAAGATAAACACAGGACTCGTTGAAAAAAGTATTTATTGACAGCATCCAAAATGTTTTTTGCACACATCTAAAATGTTTTTTTAACACATCCAAAATGTTTTTGTCTAAAATGTTTTTTTTGCATACATCTAAAATGTTTTTTGAACACATCCAAAATGTCACATCTAAAATGTCCAAAATGTTTTCACAAAATGTTTTCATCCAAATCACAAAATGTTTTTGCACCCTCCTCAGGAAACAGGGCGTCCGAGATCTCCCTCGGCAAAAAGAGTCTGGCGTGTTCCAGGTCGAACCACAGTTCGTGCTCCACCCGTCCTCGGCCCGTGGGCCATTGCCATCCGAGAACATCTCGCGTGGTCAGCGTAGCGAAACTGGAGACCGTCTTTTCGAGGGTCGGGCTGTCCCTCTGCACGCTGACGAAATCCCTCTCCAGCGTGCCTACGTACAGCAGCGTCCGACTGCGGGCGCAAGCCCGGGCGACGTCCGCGGCCCGCAGAAACAGCCGGCCGTCTCGCGTGCGAAGCATCAGGAAAGTGCAGTCCAGAGGCGGATAACCTGTGTAAGAGAGCGACATGACTGCATCTGATTGTGAGAGAGGTTTCAACTGAGTAAGTTTCAGGGGGGGTCGGAGCCAACGGCAGGGTCAACCAATGATTGGGAAGGACTGAGCCAATCGTAGGAAAGGAGGTCACCAAGGGTTGGGAAGGAGGTTGTCAGCCAATAGCAGGGTGGCAGAAAAGGAGGTCAACTGGTCTTCAAAAGTCGCTTCCAACGAAGCCTTCTCTCTCATTCTCACCATGGAAAGAGTCGTGGATATCTTCCCGCAGACGGTTTCGGAGGTGTCGGCGGCTCTCACGCCGCTCTCCACTCCCAACTACAACAATCTGCACGAGGACTCGGATTTGACGCCCTTCATCATCGCCATGACCAGTGCCGACAAAGTCTATTATTACGTCCAGAAGTACAGTCAGCACTATCGGAAGCATTTCGCCGACACGGTGAAAGGCGCCCTCTGCAACCAAGGCGCCCGCGTCAAGCCTTGGACGTATGCCGACAACAAGTTGAAGCGGGTGCCAGACCAGTCCCTGAAACGTAACACAGACGTTCGCACAGGCTTTGTGATGGGCCGCACCTTTCTGGTGAAGAGTGCCTTCACCTTCGGCCACCGCACCGTCAAGCCGGCCACGGGCCACGTTCTCCAGACGCACGTGGCGCCGATCATGTTCCATTTCGTGCGCAGCAAGTCTCCCCTCGGCATCCAAGAGAAACACTTTCATGCGAAGCGGGAGTACGACTACAGTGCTCGGAGACTGCAACCGAACAAAACCTATTACTGTGCTTCCGGACTCGAGTACGTGCTCTACACCATCCAGAAAACACTGTTCCGAGTGACGGTCGTGCCTGCCCAAGACGAAGAGTGGCTCGCGAAGCAAAGATGGCTGGATCCCCGAAAAACAGAAGCTTCCCGAAAGCGCCGTCGGTCGTCGGAGGACGACGCACCCTCGACCTGCAAAAGGCCCAAGATCAGCTACGATCCGCCACAGACACCCTACGTGTATGATCCGCAATCGGACGAAGAGGACAAACCTTCGACGTCATCGGGCAAAAGGTCCTACGTTCCGCCGCCCACTCCTTATGTGTACGACCCGCAACCTTCTTCGGACGAAGAGGACAAACCTTCGACCTCCTCGGGTCCGCCGCCCACTCCCTATGTGTACGACCCGCAGCCGGACGAGGACCGAAGGTCTGCTTCGCACTACGAGGACATCAGCAGTCCAGAACCTCCTTCCACTGTGCCTCCTGCAAGTGACCCGTCTCCCTTTGTGGTACCTCCTGTTGTGCTACCTCCTACAAGTAACCCGTCTCCCTTTGTGGTGCCACCTCCTTCCACTGTGCCTCCTGCCAGTGACCTCTCCCCCTTTGTGCTGCCTCCTGCCAGTGACCTCTCCCCCTTTGTGCTGCCTCCTGCCAGTGACCCTGTGCCTCCTGCCAGTGACCTCTCCCCCTTTGTGATGCCACCGCCCGCTGCCCCCCTAGTGATGCCCGACCCCTTGGCGGACTTTGTGAACAGTGTGTCCTTCGAGGATTTAGAGAAGGCGACGTGGTGGGACGAATGGATCGTCTCCGTCGCAGTGCCCCCCACTGGAGGGGTTGTGAGCCCTCCGGCTTCAGTAGAAAATGTAAAATTTTACCAGAGCCTGACGGAACCGAAACATTGGAATACTCATTATCCGCCGCCGCCGATATGCCACGGCGTCCAGTCGAAAGAAGCTCCTCTTGACCTCAGCTGTAAGCAGCCTATCAATGGGTGAGTCTTTTGTAATCCTGTAGATGAAAAATAAATAAGTGGGTAGTTGGAGGTAATCCAACAGCCTAAAAAAATATTATAGTGTTGTTTATTATGATTGTCGAATATTTTATTTTTTAAACTAAAGATAATCCCAAACTTTTTTTTTTTTTTTTTTTTTTTTTTTTTTTTTTAAATTGGGATCTCATTCAACTCTGACGGATGACCATAAAAACTGTGGCGCCAAACAAATAAAATGCTATTGCGTTACTCTAGTTGAGTGACAACTAACGCGAAAATGCTAGGGTCATTTAGAAAGATAGGGAAAAATTGAAATAGGCCCTCTGGCGGTGAAAAAAGTGAGGTAGCCTACAGGGTGGGCCGACTCGAGATCTCTCCAACGGTATCCAGATTATGAAGATCGACCCATTAGGGCCCGAGATATAAGCGAAAAACCATAAAAACTCAAAGTTGTCTATAAAACGGCGCCAAATTTTGGTACAAATAAAATTCTGAATAGAACTTGAAGAATGCGTGAAAAAGAAGTCCTAGGCGTAAAAAGCAAATAAAAATTGGGATTAGACCCACCAGTAAGTTAAAATGTGTCATGTTCACTATTAAAATTGGCTCCAGTGGGCGCCAAAACTGCCAAAAATGAAAAAATGCTATTGCGTTACTCTAGTTGAGTGAAAATACACCAAAGGTAAGAACCAACGCGAAAGTGCTAGGATAATTTTGAAAGATACTGAAAAATTGGAATAGGCCCTCTGGCGGTGAACAAAGTGAGGGAGCCTACAGGGTGGGCCGACTCGAGATCTCTCCAACGGTATCCAGATTATGAAGATCGGCCCATTAGACCCCGAGATATAAGCGAAAAACCCTAAAAACTGGAAGTTGTCAATAAAACGGCGCCAAATTTTGGTACCAATAAAATTCTGAATAGAACTTGAAGAATGCGTGAAAAAGAAGTCCTAGGCGTAAAAAGCAAATAAAAATTGGGATTAGACCCACCAGTAAGTTAAAATGTGTCATGTTCACTATTAAAATTGGCTCCAGTGGGCGCCAAAAGAGCCAAAAATGAAAAAATGCTATTGCGTTACTCTAGTTGAGTGAAAATACACCAAAGGTAAGAACCAACGCGAAAGTGCTAGGATAATTTTGAAAGATACTGAAAAATTGGAATAGGCCCTCTGGCGGTGAACAAAGTGAGGGAGCCTACAGGGTGGGCCGACTCGAGATCTCTCCAACGGTATCCAGATTATGAAGATCGACCCATTAGACCCCGAGATATAAGCGAAAAACCCTAAAAACTGGAAGTTGTCAATAAAACGGCGCCAAATTTTGGTACCAATAAAATTCTGAATAGAACTTGAAGAATGCGTGAAAAAGAAGTCCTAGGCGTAAAAAGCAAGTAAAAATTGGGATTAGACGCACCAGTAAGTTAAAATGTGTCATGTTCACTATTAAAATTGGCTCCACTGGTCGCCAAAAGAGCCAAAAATGAAAAAATGCTATTGCTTTACTCTAGTTGAGTGAAAATACACCAAAGGTAAGAACCAACGCGAAAGTGCTAGGATAATTTTGAAAGATACTGAAAAATTGGAATAGGAAACGCGCCCTCTGGCGGTGAACAAAGTGAGGTACCCTACAGGGTGGGCCGACTCGAGATCTCTCCAACGGTATCCAGATTATGAAGATCGGCCCATTAGGAGGGTAGATATGAGCCAAAAATCGTAAACACTGGGACCCCAAACCGTCCAAAAACCTCGTCGCTTAGATTGGACAAGACTTAATAAAAATCTACATAAAACTTTCTCTGTAAACATCTCGTATACTTTGTATTCTATTCTTTTAATATTAATCCTATGATTACATTTTGCTCCACTACATATATGTTTCACACAAGGGAACTGAAACAGATGGATGACCTACATTACAAAGATGGGTCAGGTCAAAGGGTCAGGCCAGGTGTGCGTTGATGGGGACACAATGGATGACCTACATTCAGGTCAGGCCAGGTGTTCGTCGATGCGTTTACAATGGATGACCTACATTGCAAACATTCAGGCCAGGCCAGGTAATGGGTTTTGCAAGGCCTTCTCTAACTAAGAGTAGCTGACCTACTTTCCAGGCCGTTGAACAGGATTGCTTTGCAAAGGCTCAACATCATTTTATTTCAAACGAGATTCAGGCCAGGCGTGGATGGGAACAATGGATGACCTACATTGCAAAGATTCAGGCCAGGCCAGGCGATGGGTTTTGCAAGGCCTTCTCTCACTAGCAGTGGCTGACCTACTTTCCAAAGACCCGGTTCGTTGAACAGGATTGCTTTGCAAATCTATTCAAAGTTCAAAACGATTTCTCTAAACGGATGACCTACTTTGCAGGGCGCGCCTGGCCAATCGCATCGCTTGTGACGTCACCGACCTCGTGAGGCTGGCTTGGCGTTCCCTGTCGACCGTTCATTGCGCTCCCGGCAGCCATTGAAGGTAAGTGTCTTTTTGTCTTTATGTGGTGAATGTTTTTATGGTCTTTAAAATGTTTTTAATAAGAAAATGTTTAAACTATAGTGGTTTAAAAAATATTGGTCAATTTTATGTTCTTATTATGTGCTCCCCATCCATTTTAAAAAATTATATGACTATAGTTTGAAAGGTGTTTTTATAGTTTGACCGCTTTCAACTGAATAAACAAAACCCCCGATTACAAGTTAAATTGTTTGATTAAACTTTTGGAAACTGTAAAATAATAATATGGAATTTCCCTGGCATTTTTGAAAACAATTGTTATATACTTATTGTAATAAGACATAACACAAAAGTTTGAAATGTATGGTTCAACTGTGGGACCAGAAAGATTTAAATCAAATATGTTCTTGATGAATTTTTCAAAATGGGTCTATTCTCATTTGTATTATGTTGTACACCATCCTTAAAAGGTTGTGAATAATGGTTGAAAGGGATTATGTTTAAACTATAGTTTGAAAGGTTTAAAAAATATTGGTCAATTTTATGTTCTTATTATGTTGTATTGCTTCAACACACCCCATCCATTTTAAAAAATTATATGACTATAGTTTGAAAGGATTGGTCCTTAAAATATATAATGTTTTTATAGTTTGACCGCTTTCAACTGAATAAACAAAACCCCAACTGGGGGCGATTACAAGTAAATTGTTTGATTAAACTTTTGGAAACTGTAAAATAATAATATGGAATTTCCCTGGCATTTTTGAAAACAATTGTTATATACTTATTGTAATAAGACATAACACAAAAGTTTGAAATGTATGGTTCAACTGTGGGACCAGAAAGATTTAAATCAAATATGTTCTTGATGAATTTTTCAAAATGGGTCTATTCTCATTTGTATTATGTTGTACACCATCCTTAAAAGGTTGTGAATAATGGTTGAAAGGGATTATGTTTAAACTATAGTTTGAAAGGTTTAAAAAATATTGGTCAATTTTATGTTCTTATTATGTTGTATTGCTTCAACACACCCCATCCATTTTAAAAAATTATATGACTATAGTTTGAAAGGATTGGTCCTTAAAATATATAATGTTTTTATAGTTTGACCGCTTTCAACTGAATAAACAAAACCCCAACTGGGGGCGATTACACAAGTAAATTGTTTGATTAAACTTTTGAAAACTGTAAAATAATAATATGGGAAATAAAAATTTTTCAATTTCCCTGGCATTTTTGAAAACAATTGTTATATACTTATTGTAATAAGACATAACACAAAAGTTTGAAATGTATGGTTCAACTGTGGGACCAGAAAGATTTAAATCAAATATGTTCTTGATGAATTTTTCAAAATGGGTGTAAATCTATTCTCATTTGCATTATGTTGTACACCATTTTAAAAAGGTTGTGAATAATGGTTGAAAGGGATTATGTTTTAACTATAGTTGGATATGATTTTGAAAAATTTGAAACTATAGTTTGAAAGGCCATTTTAAAAAAATTATATGTGTTTATCTTAAAATGATAGTTTGAAAGGATAAAATGATGTCCTTAAAATATATTATGTTTTCAATAATGTTTTTATAGTTTGAAAGCTTTCAACTGAATAAACAAAACATTTGTTGCCCTTTGAATAACAACTATAGTTTGAAAGGGTCACACCACACCCCACCAAATGGGCGAACCATTTAAAAAAATCCTTAAAATGTTTTGACTACAGTTTGAAAAGTGTATTAATGTTTTAAAATTTTTTCTCATACCTCCGATGCTCACAGCTCCCCAACTGACTGTTCAAATAAATTTGATTTGAAATACCTGTTCCAAATGTCTTGTATATCCTCTCACGGTCTGTCTCTATCCGTCCATACAGTGTGTACACATATATATATGTAAAAAAAAAAAAAAAAAAAAAAAAAAAAAAAAAAAAATTTTTTTTTTTTTTTCGAAATTTTTTTTTTTTTTTTTTTTTTTTGTCTATATGAGCGACCCGCACTTCAGCACTTGGCGGAGAGGGTCCCAATGTGCATGTCGGGGGCGGCAGAGTCGAGGAAGGATTCTCGGTGGTCATTTCTAGTGGCTACTTCTGGGAACACGTGCTCTGCCCCCCGAGGCATCCACCTACACAGCCCCCCCCCGGGGACTGCAGAGTCGTGGAAGGCTTCCTGGTGGTCATTTCTAGTGGCTACGTTTGGGAACATGTACTCTGCTTCCCCCCCCTCCCCCTCCCGAAAGTCCCCCCCTCCCCCCTCCCCACATTCACACACACTCCACTCGGACCCTTCTGCCAGCTTTAGGTTAGTTTTTTAGTTTATAAGATACACCGGGCGGTGGAGCTGTCGACATGGATGGTCTACGTTGTTATGCCCGTAGACCCGCAGCTGCCATCTAACACTTCTTTTTTGTTTTTTGTTTGGACATTAAAGATTGAAAAAGTGTCTCTGTCTCATTTATTCACACCAACACAAACACCCCACATTAGTTTTAGTATTAGTGTTTTAGTGGCCCCGGGGGAACGCCCTTTCACTCTGTGCGAGCAGTCCCTTTCACTGAAGCCCATCGTTGGCTCCTACCTAAGCGGCAGTCTCGTGCAGTACCTAAGAGGCTGATCCCGGGGTGCGAGAGAGCGCGACCTGCCAGTGTTAGGTTAGGTTTAGTGTTTTTTAGTTTTTAGCACATCAGTACATCGGGCGGTGGAGCCGAGGATCAGGCTGCCATCTGACACCTTACTTTTTTGTTTTTTGTTTGGACATTAAAAAGTGAAAAAGTGTCTCTGTCTCATTTATTCACACCAACACAAACACCCTCTTAGTGATGTAAGATTAGTTTTAGTCTTTAGTTTTAGTGTTTAGTTAAGCGCGAGTGTTTAGTTTTTAGTGTTTTAGTTTTTAGTGTTTTAGTTTTTAGAGGCCCCCGGGGGAACGCCCTTTCACTCTGTACGAGCAGTCCCTTTCACTGAAGCCCTTGGTTGGCTCCTACCTAAGTGGCAGTCTCGTGCAGTACCTAAGAGGCTGATCCCGGGGGGAGAGAGAGCGCGGCGCAAGAAGCGATCATAAAAGGAGAAAGGTAAGTCCATTCATTGTTGTGCATAACTGTATGGACAAATGGTTTTCAAAACAAATGATTGTGTGCTTTTCAAAACAAATGTGTGGTTTTCAAAACAATAGTGTGAAATGGACAAATGTGTGGTTTTCAAAATGACAAATGTGTGGTTTTAAAAAACAATAGTGTGAAATAGACAAATGTGTGGTTTTCAAAATGACAAATGTGTGGTTTTAAAAACAATAGTGTGAAATTTTTTTAAAAACAAATGTGTGGTTTTAAAAACAATGGTTTTCAAAATGGTTTTAAAAACAATAGTGTGAAATTTTTTTAAAAACAAATGTGTGGTTTTAAAAACAATGGTTTTCAAAATGGTTTTAAAAACAATGGTGTGAAATGGTTTTCACAAATGTGTGGTTTTCAAAAACAAATGTGTGGTTTTAAAAACAATAGTGTGTTTTAAAAAACAATGGTGTGTTTTAAAAACAATGGTTTTAAAAACAATGGTGTGTTTTAAAAACAATGGTGTGACAATGGTGTGTTTTAAAAACAATGGTTTTAAAAACAATGGTGTGACAATGGTTTTAAAAACAATGGTGTGACAATGGTGTCTTTTAAAAATGGTTTTAAAAAACAATGGTGTGTGTCTTTTAAAAATGGTTTTAAAAAACAATGGTGTGTGTCTTTTAAAAATGGTTTTAAAAAACAATGGTTTTAAAAATGGACACTCAAATAATGGTTTGAGGCGACGCCCCCCTGTGTTGGGGCGCCCCGGGCCCCACTGAAAATGAAGGGTGTCACGTGTATGTGGCGGGTGGTGGAGGGAGGCCCTGGGCCCATGGCCCGGGGCCGAGTGTTGAAGGGTGTCACGTGTATGTGGCGGGTGGTGGAGGGAGGCCTCGGGCCGATGGCCCGGGGCCGCGCCGCATACCACAATTGTGTTTAAAAAAATTTTTAACTTTCATTTTCCTTTAGTAATTCATCACATACTGCAATAAAGGGATTCAAACACGATTGCTGCAAAAAGCACGGACGCACGACAGGATGAAATAGATAATAATTTGTCTTAGTATAATAAGAACATCGAAAATATATTTTTTTCCCACCAGTGAGGTGAATCCGTGGGAGACGGTCGAAAATTTTTAGAGGGTCGTATATCGGGTAAATGTTTGACTTGGATACGTCATTTCCCATCGATGTGCTTCATGGGAACCTGCAATAGTTTTTGTGGGTTGACGTGTTTGTATAGTTGATGTATCCATTCCATGATACCATTGTATAACCAATGCCAATCTAAAATTTTTTTTTTCAATTTCAAAAAAATTTTATCCGGGGGCAAAGCTTTCAAGATTGACCACAACGCATTCCGACTCACCAAAGCTTTCAAGATTGACCACAAGGCATTCAAATTTTTTTTTTTTTTTTTTTTTTTTTTTAAACAATTTTATCCGGAGATCTAGCAAGAGAAAAGTTTTTCACTGACTCGCCAAAGCTTAAAAAAAAAAAAAAAAAAAAAAAAAAAATTTTTTTTTTTTTTTTTTTTTTTTTTTTAAAGTAGGTAAAAAAAAAAAAAAAATTATTATTATTTTTTTTTTTTTTTATTTTTTTTTTTTTTTTTGACCTACTTTAAAAAAAAAAAAAATATTTTTTTTTTTTTTTTTTTTTTTTTTTTTTTAAGCTTTGGCGAGTCGGTGAAAAACTTTTCTCTTGCTAGATCTCCGGATAAAATTGTTTTGAAATTGGAAAAGAAATTGTTTTGAATGCCTTGTGGTCAATCTTGAAAGCTTTGGTGAGTCGGAATGCGTTGTGGTCAATCTTAAAAGCTTTGACGAGTCGGTGATCTCTTGCCCGGATAAAAATTTTTTGAAATTGGAAAAAAAAATTTTTGAATGCGTTGTCATGACCGACTCGCCGAAGCTTTCAAGATCATGACAAAGCATTCAAAAAAAATTTTTTTTTTCAATTTCAAAAAAAATTTATTCGGAGACCTAGCGAAAGAAAAATTTTTTATCAACTCACCAAAGCTTTCAAGGTTGACAACACATTCAAAAAAAATTTGAAATTGAAAAAAAATTTTTGAATGTGTTGTGGTCAATCTTGAAAGCTTTGGTGAGTCGGTGATCTCTTGCCCCGATAATTTTTTTTGAAATTGAAAAAAATTTTTTTTGAATGCGTTGTCATGACCGACTCGCCGAAGCTTTCAAGATCATGACAAAGCATTCAAAAAAATTTTTTTTTCAATTTCAAAAAAAATTTATTCGGAGACCTAGCGAAAGAAAAATTTTTTATCAACTCACCAAAGCTTTCAAGGTTGACAACACATTCAAAAAAAATTTGAAATTGAAAAAAAATTTTTGAATGTGTTGTGGTCAATCTTGAAAGCTTTGGTGAGTCGGTGATCTCTTGCCCCGATAATTTTTTTTGAAATTGAAAAAAATTTTTTTTGAATGCGTTGTCATGACCGACTCGCCGAAGCTTTCAAGATCATGACAAAGTATTCAAAAAAAAATTTTTTTTTTCAATTTCAAAAAAATTTTATTCGGAGACCTAGCGAAAGAAAAATTTTTTATCAACTCACCAAAGCTTTCAAGGTTGACCAACACATTCAAAAAAAATTTGAAATTGAAAAAAAAAATTGTTGAATAGTTTTTCAGCGTCGGCGAAAGATTTTTTTGTTCTCTCTCAGTCACCGACTCTTTCCTTTTAAGATTTGAAGTAATTGTTTTCATTTTCTGATACCATTTTATTTGAATTCTATCGATTATATACTGAGAATCCAAAATGGTGGTATCACATCATTTATATTTTGTTGGATTAAAGGTGAGTATAATTTCTGTGAGGAGCAATTGTTTTCATTTTTCTGATACCATATTGAAAATATTACCATTTCATTTTGCTCGCAAAAGTTTTGAAATTATTTATATTATATATATATATATATATATATATATATATATATATATATAAATATATATATATATATATATATATATATATATATATATATATATATATATATATTATTATTATTATTATTATTATTATTATTATTATATAGCTATTCGATACTAAGTGACATATATAAAATAAAATAAAAGTGTAACACAGATCACCCTAAGATTCAGTAACATTTATATATTAGTTGTCTTAATTTAATTCACTCTTGATTATATCCGATAAACTTTAAGGAATATGTTTTTTATTTTGAATATCCAATATTGGTAAGTAATTGAATGTAAAAAAATGGGACTGGACAAGGTATTGTGGGGGTTAACCCCCACAATACCTAGTCCAGTCCCATTTTTTTACTTTAAAAAAACAAACAACTTTAAAAAAACAAACAAACTGTAATAACAATAAAATATTTTTATTTATATACACATTTTTTATATACAACATTTTTTATATACAACATTTTTTATACAACAGGAGAAGAAGAAGAGGGGAGGGCTTTCATTACTTCCCTCATAAAGAGTGTGTGTTCTTTTTTCAATTGTAAATATTGTGTATGCAATCTATTTAATTTAAAATTAAAATCTATGGAGTAATTTAAATTTTTTAAGTCTTTGATATGTTTAGCTGATTGGTTGAATTTTTTAGATGATTTTCGTAATTTTTTTTTAAGTTTTAAAGATAATTTTTTAACTAATGGAAATTTCAGGGAACTTACGGATTTTCTTCCTCTTCTTCTCCTGGAGGGGCCGGGGACTGGTGAGGCGGCCGCAGAGGAAGGACTAGGGGAAATGGCTGCGGGAACCGAGGAGCTGGTGACGGTAGCGGCTGATGAGGAGGCGGTTGCAGAGGCGGTGGCTGATGAGGATGTGGTGGTTGCAGAGACTGATGAGGAGGTGGTGGTTGCAGAGTCTGATGAGGGACCAGATGAGAGGGTGGCGGTTGCAGCAGCGGCTGGTGGAGTGGTGGTGGCAGCAGATGAGGGAGCGGCCGAGGAGGTGGCGGCCGCGGCTCTCAAGTAGTCCCAAAATTCTGGTTGAAACCGAGTAAGCCGAAGTTCCCGTAAAGAAATAAACTGGGGCCCGGCAGAGGTGGTGGGAGCAGCAGAGGCGGTGGGAGCAGCGGTGGGAGTAGCAGAGGAAGCGGCAGAGGACCCTTCGCTGGAGCGCAGCAGTTCCTCCACGCTCGGCAAATCCGGACTGCTGGAGCGGGAGGTGTCCGACGACAACTGTATCTGTTCAGGAATGTCCAACTGCCCCTCCAGTCCTGCATAGTAGAATTCGAACCGGCAGAGGGGGCATTGGGCTTCCGAATAGCTCCGCGCATGATGTAACAGGCGCCGGACACACGTCGTGTCGAACATGTGTCCGCAGCGAAGGGTAAACCCATTCCAAGAAGAGAGAGACTCGTAACAAATGGGGCACTCCATCTCGACTGACTTGGTAAACGGAAAGCCGCTCTAGACGTTCGCGAGGCCCCGCCTCCGCGTGTCGGGAGGAACCAATGAGAGCGAGTGGACAACGTTTTATTCAGATATTAATAAAAAATGATTGATTTATCATTATTATTATTATTATTATTATATCTTCACTGGGGATTTTATTTGAGATCAACTTTTTATTCATTATTTATATTATAATGTATTTTACATAGGAGCATTTATTTTAAGATATTAATAAAAAAAAATATTATAAACTGGGGATTTTATGGGACATCAAAAAATATATTTATATTATAATGTATTTTACATAGGAGCATTGATTTTAAGATATTAATAAAAAAAATATTATTATTATTATAAACTGGGGACATCAAAAAATATATTTATATTATAATGTATTTTACATAGGAGTTTAATTTTTCGTATGATTATTTTTGTTGCTTATTTACAACACTGTTTTCATAGGACCCCACTGTTTGCTATTGCGCAACACAAGCGACTTTAAAAAATTTGACGAGGGTCCTGGTACCAAATTCTTTTTACAGGTGACTGTATGTGATTGTGCTACATGCGGGTAGAGATGCAAAAAACCCGGGAATTTAAAACCAAGGGAAAAGACCCGGAAGTTTTGGGGAAAAAACTGGGAAATATGGGAACTTTGGGAATTTTGCGGGGAAAAAACAAATTAGAAATCTCTAAAGCAAATAATATGTTGTTTACTTAATATAAATGACAATTTTCAGGACTTTGATAAGCTTATAACATTGTTTTTATTTATCAATTTATTTTCAATTTATCAGAACTGCAGCCAAATCATTAGCTTTTCATATATAAACAAGACAAATTTATATATCTGAAAAGATATTCCAACATAAAACCCTTTTTTACTAGATTTAATATGGTGATATTTATATAACTAAACACAATTACAAAATATATAAGCTTAAAAGATGACTAAGAGAAAATGATTCTTTGAATCATAACATGTTATTTTTCTTAGGCTTGTTGATTGGCAAAAACTAGACTTAGGATTGTTATAAGCATTTTTCTCCACAGGCACCTCTTACATACAGTTTTTAATTCCACAAGATAACGTTATTTTATAAGCCGAAAATTCAATTAGTTCCACTACATTATTGTAGATAAAATAACACGTTAATTAGCAACTTTTGTACTCAGTCAAAACAATTGTTATTTTTCCTTTGAGTACTACAAAATTTAATATTATAATTGTTATTAATATAAAGTTTTATATAAATAAATAAAATTATAGACTTTCCACTTGTGATTCAGTTGGTAAAAATGCTAAGTTATTTTAGTACGTTTATGTATATTGGCTTGTTTCACATTTTCTGTACATTAAAAACGCTATTCAGAAGGCAGTGGACATTATAAAGCTCTTTCGTAAATTATTGTCTCAAAATTAAGAAAATTGTCAACTAAAATTTAACAATATAAGGTATATTAAAATTTCTTCGAAATTATTTAAAATTGTTGGAGCAAGCTAATTTTATATTAAATGTACATTAAATCTTATAAAAATTATTGCAAAGACACCTTATAGGCAAAAAATGCCCAAGAATAGGAAGGATATCTTAAGAACATAACAAAATAATATTAATGAATAATGACAGAAACTTACCGTTAGTGTTAGCGACGAATTAATTATAATTAATTATTTTCTTCGTTTACGGAATGAAAATGAACATCGAAGATGCTAGAATTAGCGGGAAAGGGAAATGAAATCTACGCACAAGTTAAAGTTGAAATAAGGATCGAAAGCTGTTTATACACAAAACATATTTAGCAACAGTTATAAAAATATTAAAAATTTCAAAATTCCCAGTTTTTTGGAATTTTCAATTTTGTCTTAAATACCCAGGGAAAAAAACCGGGTGTTTTCAGAGCCTTGAATCTGTACATGTGGGTATAAGAATTGCAGCTATCTTGAAGGAATGTCTTTTTATTCTTTTCTCTTAAAAATAATAAACCGGCATTGAAAGATTGGTTGTTACATATGAAACAGAAAAATTCATATTATATATAATATGCTTTATTAACTTAGCTTTTATATGTTTATCCGTGATAAAATGAGTTACTACTTGTTTCATATCGATTCATCAAATGTGGACTACATTTTTAAATTTTTATAAAAAGTAAACGTCTTCCATAATATGGGTGACTTATAACTTCTACTATAAGAAAGATTAATATTTATGAACGGGGAACAATAATCGTTGTCAGTAAAAGATGTTGGGATATGGAATTTGATTTGCAACAGATGTGAGATTCATAATAAATGGTACATTTTTTGTAATAAGATAATTAATTCTGATTCTGATCAAGTAGACACGTTTTTAATTTAAAATATTTTAAATTTTAACCTACAGAGCTAAACTTACAGTCTGATGTGATAGCTTTTGTTTACACTAAGGAAGATATATAAACACAGACAAAAGTTTTACCACTTTCAATTTAGTTGTTAAAGGCCTAGGAATTTTCAAGGAATAGATATGGGTTGTAAATTTCGAATTGACTATTGCTGCAGTTTTAAAATGAACTCAATAAAAAGTAAAGAACCCATATAAATATTAATTTTTAATGTTTTTAGGTAAGTTTTAACATGAAGAAGCATGTTTGTATTTTTCGACTGCTTGATTTTTAAAATGCATTTACTTTGCAAAAAACAACCTTTACTTTTTATTATGAATTTTTGCTTAGGAAATTTTATAAATGCTAAGCATTAAGTTTCTTTTCATATTATTCAAATTTAGATTTACTCTTTTTCATTAATGCTTTGATTTAATAAAAAAAAAAGTAGGCAGTATAATTTGATTTATTAATATTTTTATGACTCTGAACAGTTATTAATTAAAATTAGAAACATATTATCCAAGTAATAGTACCTAATAGATTAATCACAAATATTTTCTTTTATTTCTATATCTGCAGAATTATTTAGTATATACATAATAATATTGATCTAAAAAACTTCATTTTCAATTTTACAGAAACAAAATATTTATTTCAACTGAATAAATATTTTCTTATGTATGTGATTATTATTATTAAGTATGAAGTCATATAAGTAGGTATTATAGATTCAGATTAATTTGAAAACTTCATTTCAAGAAAATGTCCACTTATATCTTATAAGGAAAATAAGGATATTCCCGAATGAAACTAGATGATCACTGCAGACTTTAAATAAATATGAGTTAAGGAAATATGCTAATATACACATCTATTATTAAATAAGCATATCGCATTCTGACAATAAAAGTGACACAACTGCATAAATTCAGTATGTAAGAAAAATCAAAGAATATGATAAAACATTGATTAGCCTAAAGTACAGCGTCTAGAATAAACAGTGTGGCAATCGCCCATAACTGTGATGTTAAAATGATGCTACAAAAATTTAGCTTACCCAGATGTCGCTGTGATCGAAGCTATTGCACGAATGGAAGACCTGATTGGCTTTTCCCAGTTTCGTCAGTTTAATCACGTGATCTAAGCATATAATTAACCAATAGGGAGTATCGGTTTTGTTGGCGTGACACTAGCTTCGATTACAATGACATCTGGTGACAGGCTTAAATTTTTTAGTACAATTTTATTCGCCGCTTTCCACACTGTTTATTCTAGACGCTTTACCTAAAGTAAAGTTGCCACATCTGTGTCTCAGGCGGATGATTTGCAAGATATATGACACTTTTCGGGTAATTTAAAAAAAATTACAATTGGTTTTTTTTTCTGCAATGCAATATGTTTTTATTATTGAAATAATGTTCTCTATCAATTGTACTATAATTTAGTGTAAAAAAACACTGCATCCAATGTACAGTCGGTAATAAAAGTGTCCGAACACTAGCAAAAATTCCTATGTAAAAAAAGTACACTTCATACGGTTTTGTTAAATAAATCCTTGTGGAATCCTGTTCTTAGTCAGTCTAAGAACATGATTCGATAAGGATTTATTTAACAGAACTGTATGAAGTGTACTTTTTTTACATAGGAATTTTTGCTAGTGTTCGGACACTTTTGTTACCGACTGTAAACACCACATACCAAATATCAAGCCTAAAAAAAGGAAATATTGTAAATGACATACATGGCATAATCATCACAGTAAAGTGAATGTTCAATAAGTGAAAAAATATCTGAAATACCGCTTAATTTATTGCAACTAGACTAGTGGCATTTGTTAAAAAATTACAGAGTAACCTCTAAAAGTCAACTTCTATTTAAAAACAGCTTTTTGAGATCCTAAATTTTTCCCATTAGATTTGATATTAAATTAACTCCAATAAAAGTCATATGTACAATAAAAGAAAGTATTTGTCTTTCGCTTTGCCCTATGTGCAACATAGAGAAAAAAAAAACTATGGTATATACAGCTTTAATATTTTTTCCTAGATAAAGTAATGTAGGCAGATTCACCCTACTTTAAAATTTTCTATATCTGTGTTAGATTTTTTTGCATTGTTCTTATATTTTTCTTGAGTTTTAATTTTCAAACTGCGCTCCGGTGCTCACACTACTGATCGTAGAGTTACAAAACTTGGCGAATGGGTGCCTGGGACCCTGTAGATGTACACCTCATCGAGTTTTTTTTTCGAATTTGAAATTTTTTAATTAATTTTTTTTTTCGATTTTAAATATTGGCTTCAATGTTTCGTTTTTCAAAAATTTCTTTCTTTTCAATCGTCTGGTATCTTAACAACGGCTATTAAACTATTTATTTATTTAAATTCATTTGAGAACGAAATCTTTTTTATTATATATACATATATATATATATATAGTAATCAAATGGTAATACACATACAGGAGAAAAATTTTAATATATTAAATTTTTAGATTTTGTCCATTGATTTCCCTAGCAACAGCTATTACGCATTTTATTATTTTTTAGGTCTTCGAATTTAAAATTTTTAAAATACTTTTTTTTAGTTTATATTCATTGATTTTTCTTTTCCATTTTCTAAAATTTAAAATCGTCTGCGTGTCTTAGCAACAGCAATTTGGAATATTCAAGACTTCTGCAAGGCATTTTCTCTCAGATTCATAAGGGGGGGGGGGAGATGCGGGTCACAAAAAATTATATGTGTGAGATATTCAACAATTCCCTTCTTTATAGGTGTTAGAATCTAATGAAGTAAGTTTTAATAAAACTTTGAAATTCATGTTGTGGATGGAGAAAGGTTAGAAATCAATGCTTCTGCAGTGCATTTGATCAACGATAGTAAGCAAGTGGGGGGAGTAAAAAATTATATATGTCAGAGATATTGAACAATTCTTTTTTTTCTAGGTTATACAGATGTCACGAAAAATCGTGTAAAGTCGCTGATATCTCTATAACGAAAGCTCATATTAAGACAAAACTTACAGATGTACAACTAGACATCATGACAGTGACTCATATATATTTGCAACATTCCACGATCATTCATTTTTGAGATATGCGAAATGCAAAATCCATTTCACAAATCGGGATTACTATACTTCCTTATACTTTGTATGAGGAAGTAAAAATTTGGTCCCATAGGCGATGATGATAAAGAAATTTTCTGTATAAAACTATAAGTACTAGATTCACCAAAATCAGTAAGGTTCATGCTATGGTGACCTATAATATATGTACCAACTTTCAGCTCATGCGAACAAAGTGTTTAGACGCTATTATCACATACATACATATCGTTCACATACATACATCATCGTAAAAAATAGCAAAAATGAACTTAGAAGACTTCAAAATGTACAGAAATATCAAAATTTTAAAGTTTAATTTTTGGCATGATTACAATACTTTTATATGTATGTTTGGAAAGTAAAAATGATTGTGTAGTGACAACTACAAAACCAAAACACTCATTTATGCAAAGATTGGCTAAGGCACGGTAAGCTGGATTAATGCCCCTGATCATCTTGTTGGGTTACAGTTCTGAATGAATTTGAAAACTTCCTACAATGTCTTTTTATAGCAATAAACTTAAAAAAAGAAGTGCAAGGGGGCTTCAGTATTGGAGAGGCTCATGTTAGGGGGCAGCAGTGAAATTTTCGTCACAAAGTCTCAAAAGTAGTAAGTCTGTCACTGATCGCAAACTATATGTTTGAAATAAACAAAGCAGTTTTTAGAGAAAGTTTGGTATTTACGTGTTAACTGCATACCATTGGCAGGATATTAATATACATAAATACAAATATGTAAGATAATACAATATATTTTATAAGATCACTTCTATGATAATCATAAGTAAATATAGACATAAATATTTAAATACACATACAATATATATTTTGTATTAACCAAATGCTAGAAATTAATCTCTAGCAGATGGTTAATACATAAATACTGAAACTGTTATTTAAAAATAACAAAATTATGACTAACTACAATTAAATAAAAAGTTTAAATCATTAAATGTATATGGTTGAACAATATACATGCACAAAACCCCAGGTTGCAGCAATCGCTATTATGCATGCACCCACGCTCCATGTACATTAAAAAGAAAATAATAACACTAGTTACTACTGCTTCACTCCGAATGAAATGTTCATAAAATGCATCAAATAATACACCAGAGTAATTACTGTCACATAGGCATCAGTGCTTTGTGTACATGAAAACCAAAGCACCCGTTACAAAAATGACACGGAAATACCAATTATTATTATTGTAAAGACACAGATTATACAGATATAAAAAATCACTTTTAAATTGAAAATACATGTGCAATAAAACACAATGTTAATTAAAGTTTTATATACAATCTTCCCATTCAGAACACACACATCTTTAAAATACAAAAAATCTCTGTTATTTACATATGTATTTAAATATTAATCTAACACTGAATAGAATCATCAATATTATTAAATAAGAGATTAAACAAATTTATATATAGAAGTTACCTCTAAAATATTCCATGTTCGCAGTTATTATGAATTTTCAAATTACGATTACAAAATTCCACAGTAACACAAATGAATATACAAACAATTCAATAATTAATTTAATATTTCCGTTATTTACCTCAAAACTTACACTATCAGCAAAAATATAAATAGAACCAATTTATATGAAGTGATTGCCCTTAAAATATTTTATTTACTTTTTACAAATATACTTACTCGAATAAAATATATAATGAAAATGAAGATCTTGATAGATATATTAACACCATATTTAATTGAGAGATTAAGTTGATAAGAAATAGCTTATTTTTTCAATAATAAAAATATATACTAATTCAATAATATCTAAATTAATGAATTTAACTCACCATTAAAGATTATGGTTAGCATCTATTTTTTCCCTCAGTGGCTGGAATTTCCGTCACAAGATGGAAGTTCACACTTTCTTTAGATAAAGTCTTCAAGTTGTTGTTTTCACAATACCCGAAATGATAATACCTTTGTATGTACATTTTTAATAATCACGTACATAAGGCAATGTTAATTCAGTTGAAATAATTGTTTTGATTCTGTAAAATAAAAAATGAAATTTCTTTTCTTAAGTAAACATAGAAATGTGTAATGATAAGTAATTATACACACATATAAATGAAATAAAAGTAATAGGCTACAAAAATTGAATAGAAAGCCTGTATAAGTAACACTTTCAAACATTAACAGCCACTAACAGCAGCACAAATAAAAACTTTAAATGCAACAACTAATCGCATTACATTAAAATTTTGATAACACATAAGCAAATTTTATCTCTTATTTCAAAGAAACTTAACGCTATTTTTATCCAAATTTATCTATTCAGAATCCTTAGTATTATTTTTAAAACAAGAATATATATAGTATTTGTAACAACAAATGTGTACTTACGACAACGTTAATATTATAAACTTAGCAAACAATTTTTGAAGAACATATTATTTATATAAACAATGTTTTTCAGAAGGTAATGACATTGATATTTAATTGTATAACCAATTAATATGTATAAATCTCGAATGCCGCAAAAAATTTGTTATTTACCTTAGTTTTGCACTTAACCCTACAAGGCTCAATTTTTTTTTAGTGCGCGACAAAAATATATAGGTTGTAATTAGTGATCAGAAGATAGGGAAAACTTATAAAAATAAAACCATATTTTACGGAAAAATCAACTTGTTAGCTCAACGTACCGTGTGTGGAACATACATAAAAATATGATTTACTAATACGTTTACTATTGTAATATAAAAAAAAAAAAAAAAAAAAAAAAAAAAAAAAAATCTTACCTCTGCAAAATATACACTTCATTATAAGGCACAGTATTTTTTTTTTTTTTCGAGTCAAAACTGTTCAATAACTATTCTTTTTTTATTTTTGAATTCAGACAAACGACTAACGTATCATTTTCATTCAAATTTCACACTGAGTGCACTATAACAAAAACACGAACGACATCTTTAGGTAAAGATTCGTATTACTACATTGCTAAATGTCAGTAGTTTCTATCAAGATGTCAAGAGAAGTCGCTACTAATAGTTTTATAGCTATAGGAAGATTAAAGTCGGTGTTCCACATATGGAACTGGGTGCCTTGTAGGGTTAAATATGTTACATTACACAGTAGATTCGTTGATTGCAAGTCTCCGTTAAATTAAGATGGACATTCGCGCTTATTTTCCATGTTCTATGTGTGTAAGACGAGTAAATTGAGAAATTTAATGTTTAAAAACAAGCTTACCAGGAAAAATAAGTAAAAATAACTTTTTTATTAAGTGCTGATTGTTTATTACGTGAAACATCAGTTAATTTCAAACTTTATGGCATCAAAAAATTACACATATATTTCATAAATATAACAAAATTTTCTTTTTATATATTTACTTAACATTTTAATTTTTCAACAATTTATAAATTTATTATACTTTCTTATGAATAAGACGTGGATTGTTTATCCACACAGCTGATATTTCTATAGCCTCGAACCCAAAGTGGGAATATGGTCCATTAGATTAAAATCAGTGCTGTCATCTGTAGGCTTAGTTTGAAATTAGCTATAAAATATTACAAAATGTAATTAATTAAAGAAAAATTTAATTTATTTATTGAAAATGTAATTTAACTATGAAAAAAATAAAATAAAAAAAAGATAGATGCATATCTATTTTTTCTATTCTGTATAGTTGGATACCACGGATTAAGAGTTTTAGACTCTTAATCCGTGTTGGGTATATATGCACTGAAATACAATAATATTAATTATATAATTCTTTTTTGAAAATTGTTTAAATAAAAAAAAATAATAACAATAAAATTTTAATTTTAGAAATTTTTCCAGCAAAAAGTTTTTAATTATTTCCCTCAATTATGCATTATTGTATTTTAACGATATATTGTAAACAATTTTAAGTATCATTTTGTGGATTTATTATCAAGCTAATTTTTGTTAAATATTTTTAAGTTGGAATGCTGAAATTTAGCATTATTTAGCATTCAAATATTTGATGTAATTAAGAAATAGGTTCAAATTTTGTTATGATAGACTCTTAATCCGTGGATGAAATATAAAAGTATTACACATTGCCAAAAAGTTATAAATTTTAAGTTTTGATTTAAATCAATGACTACCAAAAAAAAAAAAAAAAAAAAAAATTACAGTTTTTTAAATTATCACTTCATTAAATTGGTTTGTTAAATTCAGTTAATTATGATTTCAATCAATGATATTTTAAATGTTTAATATATTTATGATTTTTTTTAATACAAATTAAATATTGATTTTTAAATATTGTTAATTATTTTTATGTTTGAATGCTGAAATTTAAAGTAAATATTTAGTATTCAAACATAAAAATGTCTTATAAAAATTAACTCATCGATAAATTCACAAAGTAGTACACAAACATATTTAAAATATTTTCTTAAACTCAAAATTAAAAAATTGTTAGCAGGGAGTATTTTAAAATTTTATTTTATCAAATTTGAATAATATTCGATGAAATTTAATTTGCATTGTTGTATTATATTTCAAACCATTGCATGCATATTTTTATAATTCTAAAACAATTATACAGTTATCTACAAAAAAAAAAAAAAAGAAAGCTTGTATGCATATTCGCGTTTGTAATGACCGATAGATGGCGTAACCAGAGCAATAAACAACGGCCAATCATAGCAATGGATCAGTATAAATGGATCAAATGACTCAGAAAAATTTCTTGAGCGATTTGATCCACGACCGGTGACATTCCATTGGACGACTTTGATCCAGACCGGTCCATGAGACTGGACGCATTGTTCCACGACCAATTGGATCGGTCGTAAGCCTGAACCCGCCCATTACTTCTGAAGATTGTTGAAAAATTAATGGATTCACCGCATTCACATTCGCAAGAATTGATGTTCAGTAAGATTAATTTCGTTTTAGTAGCGTAAGCTGACCACAAATGTCCCCATTTTCTTGGGACAGCCTTTATTATGAAGGCATTTTTCTAAGTTTTAAACAAGTGTAGAGAGTAAATTATTAATCAATAATATTTTATTTAAAGTCCTTATTTATTAGGAATGAAAAAATGCATCCGTAATTGGATAATTGTAGCAATTTTTAACGCTTCTCTATTATAAAGGTACTCTGATCTGGTCAGCCTACACCTACCATAAATATAGTAATTTATATAGATCTATCATCCCATTGTTATCATGCAAAAAATTTTGATGCCGAAAAATTTTTTTGGCATCAGCCGTATAGTGGTATTGAAACCATTGAAACTCAGCAATTGTAATAGAATAGAATAGAATGTTGATGAATTTTCAAAATGTCGAAACATTGCGTCTTTTAATTCTCCTAATAATTTACGAAAAGAAATGGATAAGTTATCATAAAAGTAAATTATATTTCAGTAAATTATGAAAAATATAACTTTTATAAACAGTTGCTTTGTTATTATTATGAAATAAAAACTGGTTTGATTTTTAATGGAATACGTTCGTTAAAGTTTGATATTTTTTAAGATTTTATATTAATAAGTAATGTAGAATTTTCAAAATTCTTTTAAATATAGTTAGCAGCGGTATAGGTAAACAACGTTAGTTCTAGTATATAAAAAGAGTTTAACTTTAAATATTAACAAAATTAATAAATATATAAAAGAAAAAAAGAGAGAAAGAAAAATTAATTTAAAATTGTATCTGCAGTTTTTCATTCACCTTTAGTACATAAATTATTCATAAATTTTATTATTTTCTAAATTATCTGTGTGTATTCACTCGGAGAAAGACGGCCATATTGTGAACTTTTCTCCGAGTAAAAAGGAATCATTCCCCCCCCCCCCAGTGATCAATCTATGACTTATTACTATATCTATTACACCTACAGTAGAGCCAAAGGTAGAGCCTCATTGTAAAATAGGGTGATCAAGCGTCCCAGATTACTGGGGACATGGATAGTCCTCATTTTTGGACTTCTTTTCCTATACGCAAGCGAAGTGTGACGTCACTGACCGTCAGTGGGGCCAAAAAGATATTTTCTATGTTAATTATCCATTGGATTTTTTGTTAAATTATTAAAAATCGAGGAAAATTATTTCCCGATTTTAATCCCCATATTTGGGTATAGATATGTACAGTCGGTTACAAAAGTGTCCAAACACTTGCGAAAATTCCTATGTAAAAAAAGTACACTTCATACGGTTTTGTTAAATAAATCCTTATCGAATCATGTTCTTAGACTGAGTAAGTACAGGATTCGACAAGGATTTATTTAATAAAACCGTATGAAGTGAACTTTTTTTTTTACATAGGAATTTTTGCTAGGGTTCGGACACTTTTGTTACCGACTGTATTAGTTATCGTATGCATGTGTTAGATCGAGTTATTTTGCTGTCAAATTGAAAAAAAAATTAATTTTAAATTTCAAAACTCTGTCGTCCTTGGCGTTTTTTGTATTTGACGATCAAAATCGTAATACGAAAATATACATACCAAATGTATATTTTCGTAATATGCATTGTGCGAAATATTGTATTATATTATCGATTGCTCTCTTAACGTACGTTGTTATGTTAAAATAAACATGATTTTTGAAAGGAATTAAATATGTTCGCCAGATAATTTGGCGATCTTTTTTTTTTTTTTTTTTTTTTTTTTTTTTTTTTTTTCCCCGCCAAGGGCGGCAGATATCAAATCTATTCCGCAGAAACATTTTAGAATCTCATATCAGATACTTTATTTAAACATTTGAAAACAAATTCGACTTGAAATTATGATAGAATATTTATTATTTTCCTTTTAATTACCGTAATTTCTGGTAGATACCCCGCAGATTATATAATCCAGTTTTGCACCAGAAATTTCAATTGATAAATAAATTTATATTTGTACGAGCTCTTCCTTCGAAAAAGTATAGATTTCTCTATTAAATAAAATTTCTGGGGGAGAAATGACACATCTTACCTGCGGGTTATCTACGAGAAATTACGGTACTATATTAGTTGGATATTTATTGACATTGTGTAAATATCACACTTTGAAATGAAATGTTCATGTTTACATTCGGAAGTTTGCCTTTTTTTTTCTATAGTTTTGAAATTTAAAATTAAAATTTTATTAATTTTACAGCAAAAATAACTCAGTCTAACACATGTAGAGAATAACTTATATATAACTATACCTAAGTATGGGGATTAAAATCGGGTGATAATTTCCCTTAATTTTTTATAATTTTTTACAAAAAATCCAATGGACGATTAACACAGGAAATCTTTTTCCTTGTCCCACGGACCAAAGCTTTACAGATTAAGCTCGTTCACATAATGTTAAAAAATGTCGCAAAGTAAACTCGACGTTAGCGCTTCTCCTCGTGCAGTGGCTGCGGTACCCAAATAAAAGCTTTGAAAAATCCGCCCCTATTGTGCTTTTTTTAAAAATGTTATCTCTTATGGTTTTAATATAAACAAGAATTAATTCTAGCCCTAAATGAACATTATAGATGCGATTAGTTACTTGAAGTTATTAGCGTACATTTGACTTTAAATACAAAATATGTTAGATGTTAGCTAATAAACAATCACATTATTATTAGTTAACATCTAACATATTTTGCATTTGAAGTCAAATGTACGCTAATAACTTCAAGTAAATAATCACATCTATAGTGTTCACTTAGAGCTAAAATTAATTAGTGCAAAATATAATTTTTTAAACCGATCTTCTCATGTTGTAAATTGTATTGTAAATACGAAAAAATTCATGTATAAGAAGAAATGTTAACGTGTGCAATTTTCAAAATTAAAATTTTGGTAAAAAAAATTTAAATTTTGGAAAAGAAATCGCTTATAAAAGATGACTTTATCATTATCTCTTTTATTAAAAAAAGCAATATGCCATGTTCCATAAAATCAATCAGACGCAGACGAAACCATTCGCAAAAATTTAATCTTCTAAACAAAATATATTTGTAATCGCTTTATAACCAAATCTATAACTAAAATAACATTTAGGAATGATAAAATAACATTTAGGAATGAACAAATATAATAAAAACTAACTTTTCCTAACCTCATAACAAATCAAACAACCGAATTCAAAATTCCATAGATTATCTCTTGATCCGTAATGAATGAAAATTCCAGAGATTAAGATTTCAACAATTTTATAAATTGTAAAAAGTATTAAAAAAATAATTTTTAATAATTGATTTAAAATATATTACTTATCTTAAAATACGGGAAAACATGTGAAATATGAATATTCTAAAAATACATGAATTTTTTCGTTTAGATGTACATTCGTTCAAACACAGTTCTATTTAAATTTTAAATATGGAGCATCACGCGAGTAAACAAATTCTATTCGAGCATGCGCAGCTTCAGCCTGAGTAGTTCAGGTACCTCCAACACGAGATGGCTTTGTCATCGATCAGTGACGTAACTATGATGTAACCATGACGCAACCATGACATAGTACGCTACCCATTGCTCAATTGTAATGAATACGCTTACTCTGTAAAGCTTTGCCACGGACGGCCAGTGACGTCATCACTTCGCTTGCGTATAAGTAGAGCCCCTTAAATAAAATATATAGGCCGACGCATCGCCGCCATTTTTTTTTTTTTGCCTCAGAAGAGGGCAACATTCCCGCTTGGCGTCCTTATCGCTTTCTTGTGATTTTAAGAAATCTTGATCTGAAGCTACGATCGGGCAACAAAAGCAATAAGCAACAACAATATTCCTAACAACACATTTTTCTCACATTTTATTATCAGGATATCCTGTGGATGTACTGGAAATGAGAAGTGTTATTAGGGCAGTTTCTGTTTCTTATACAAAATGTCTCCAAAACTGAAATACAGAGTAAGAAAAGGTCTTCTTAAATCGATTTATCAATATTAATATAAACTAGCCGGCTTTACCCGCTTCGCTGAGCACTATACTTAAATGAGTTGCCAAAATTCCATATCACTATTAATAACCTAAGTTAAAGTTTCCTCTGTCTTCCGTAAAGGTTTTTCCCGTTCGCAACGTGAGGATTCCCGGTCCACACTGCCTTCAGCAGCAATTTACCCGCTTCTTACTTCCCCTTCCCCAGCGGCTAAGTTAGAAGTTTTACGAAATCTCACCAACGTACATAATGCATACACCTAATCAACATTCACACACCAAAACTCATCATTCTAAGATAATGTAAAGTGAATTCAAACAGAATAACGTGTGTTTACGCGTGCTTATTGCCCCCCCCCCCGACCCCAATGGGGTAAGTAGGCGAATTTCATAAAATTTCGTTACAATAAGTGTCGGATACATATAAACAATTTGCGCACCAAATTTCGTCACCACAGATCCCATAGATTTCCCAAGACAAATTTAGCGCAAAAAGGGGGGGGGGGTGTCTTGAATTTGCTCCCTCAAAAAAAAAAAAAAAAAAAAAAAAAAAATAGGAAAAAAAAAAAAAATGTGTTTTTGAAAATATCCTAAGAAAGATACATGGCTATTTTCACTACCTTTGTAACATCTATAGTAGAGCTCTACTAGAAAATCCGGAATTTCTGAAATTTCCCCCTCGAAAAAGATTTTTCCCCTCTCTCCTTTTAGAATCAAGAATTCTAAAATCGTACATAATGTTTTATTTATACACAAGTCTAGTCTCACCATGTTTAATTTCTTCACAGTGAAGTTATTTGGGGCCGAGTTATGCATACAAACGTTTTTTTTTGCTTCCTGTCAATTCAAATCTCATATCGTACTTTATTTAACTAAAACTATGAAATATAATAAAACGAGTACTTTAAAGTTGCAAAAGACGATAAAAGTAATGACTGCTGTTTATTTATCAATGAAACGCGTTCATGTGGCAACCCTAAGGCAACAAAGTGCCTGATGTGCCAGCTGGTATACATGGGAGCCTTACGTATAAGGAACGCGTTTACAAACAAACGCTCCGTCAATCAATATTTGCCACTCTCGAGTGACAAAAGATCAACCTCTGTTGGTGGAGTAGAAATACGAATGTTGCAACTCTACTGATAAACTCCCGGTTCAACGGAAAAACTTGAAAAGCGTCTAAAGGCTGTGTAAAACTTTCCAAGAAAACTTAGCACGCTGCTTCTGCCATCTAGCGTCAAAGTTTTCATATAAATTTTGATTGGTTGTTTTCAGCTAAAAAATCTGAAAATAAAAATTCCGCTAGATGGCAGATGCAAAACGTCAAATTTTGCTAAAATGTTGAACTCTGCTTTTAAAATTTTCGTGATCGACCGGAAGTCGAAGTTACTGGTGAATACAGTCGTTTATATAGTAGTCTTATTATAGTAGTCAAATGACGCCAGAGTACAGCGTCTAGAATAAACTAAGACTACTATATATCAGGCTGAATCATTCGCCGCCATTTGTACGTCAAGTCCGTCATTGCTAAACTTAAGATTACTATATAATAGTCTTATATAGTCTCATATAATAATCTCATATGGTAGTTCGTCACTGACAAACCTAAGACTATTATATAATAGTCTTATATAATCTCATATAATAGTCATATACAATAGTCTTAGTTTTAGCAATGACGGACTTGACGGACAAATGGCGGCGAATTATTCAGCCTGTTATATATAGTCTTAGAATAAACAGTGTGGTAAGCAGCGAATAAAATTGTACTAAAAAAAATTAAGCCTGTCACCAGATGTCATTGTAATCGAAGCTAGTGTCACGACAACAAAACCGACACTCCCTATTGGTTAATTATATGCTTAGATCACGTGATTAAATTGACGAAACTGGGAAAAGCCAATCAGGTCATCGATTTGAGCAATAGCTTCGATCACAGCGACAGCTGGGTAAGCTTAATTTTTGTAGCATCATTTTAACATCACGGTTATAGGCGATTGCCACACTGTTTATTCTAGACGCTGTAGCCAGAGATCTTTGTTCCGCGGTTTTGACTGCGAGTGACGTCACGTGTACTTTCCTTATAGAGCAGGCGCACGTAACGTCACTGCGACAGATGTTTCCGCACGTACTTTAGAATTGTAGGCAAAAGGTGGATAAAGCACCAATGGAGAGGCAGATATTTTGCCTACATGCGCAAAAGTTGCAGAATAGCGTCGCTTGTTTATAAACATGCGCCTGCTCTATACGCAAGCGAAGTGTAAAACGTCACTGACCGTCGGAAGGAACAAGCAAAAGATTTTCTATGTTAATCGTATTCTGATAAATCCTTCGTATAAATCCTTGTCGAGTCCTGTTCTTAGACTGACTAAGAACAGGATTCGACAAAGATTTATTTAACAAAACAGTATTAAGTGTACTTTTTTTACATAGGAATTTTTGCTAATGTTCGGACACTCTTGTTACCGACTGTACCTGCATTGAATGAAATTGCAAATCAGAAGACCAGATTTATAACTTACTTGTTACTTCGAGAAAAGACAGCCAGTAGAGTGATTTTTCCCGAGAAAAAAGGCATCACTTTTTCCCCATCCATGATCAATCTATGTCTTATTACTATATCTATGATCATACTGGGTGATGATTCAAATTCAGTGTTCAGTTTCAGTAACCAATCCACTGCGGAAATTTCGCAATGTGAAATTTTCAATAATTTATCCTGATTCATGTATGCTCGATGGCAATTTTCTGAACTAACGTCTAAAATCGCATGTGTTTGTTTGTTTGTTTTATTGATAACGCATATATATCAGATTTGTATGCTTGAATCGAAGTCCGCTTTTAAAGCTTCGTCAGCTAATGACAGATAGCACATGACAGAATTACAATACAAAGAATTGGTTGGTTGGTTAGGTTTTACGTCGCATTAGTGCTGCGCAGATGGGCAATTGGCGACGGTCTGGGACTCACCCCTAGAGGTGGTCCGGAGAATGCCATCGCAATTTTGATCCTCCACGGAAGGGATGGCTCTCCCGCTTCGGTGACCCCCAGTGGTATAATTTTTGATGGGAACATGGAGGACATTGCGGCCACGACAGATTTTATGTGCACCAGCCACCATTAATGTACACGACGGTCTTTGGTCGGCTCGAGTACCAAATCCGCAATTTCCAATTACGAGGCCAGCGTTTTATCGACTGGGCTACCGCGCAATACAAAGAATTGAAAAGACACCTAGGGCCAGAACGGGAATCGAACCCGCTCTCCTACGCTCGAAGGCGATTAGCAGTGTGGTGATCTAACTACTCGGCCACGGAGGGCCTATCGCATCTGTCAAGTGGTATTTACCAAAATTGTCAATAATGGTTCCCTCCGTGGCCGAGTGGAGTGGAGGATCAAAATTGCGATGGCATGTCTCCGGACCATCTCTAGGGGTGAGTCCCAGACCGTCACCAATTGCCCATCTGCGCAGCACTAGTGCCACGTAAAAACCAACCAAACAACCGTGGCCGAGTGATTATGTCACCACACTGCTAATCGCCTTCGAGCGTAGGAGAACGGGTTCGATTTCCGCGCTGACGCTGGGTGTTTTTCCCATTTCTTCGTATTGGAATTCTGTCATGTGCTATCTGTAATTATCTGACGAAGATTTTCAAGCGGACTACGAGTCAAGCATACAAATCTGATGTATATGTTATGTTGTGAATAATGAGAATATACTGATGTCCTGAATATTTTCGTAAATGAAACATAGGTATAAATTTTTTCGTAAGATATTATTTTATTTATGCAGCACTAACCACAATGGAAATCTTTTATTGGAACATTAGTGAAGTAAGTTTTTTTTCCTTGTAATTTAAAAATAATATCTTGCTTATTTAAATATTTAGTAACTCAAATTTTTAATTTGATAAAACAATAGGTTTCAAAAATTTCACGTTTAAATCTTTCGATAGTTAAATAAACACATCTAAGCTAAATTTTTGAATTATACACAAAAATCACTCCAATGACAGTTTATATTACAAATACCTGCCATTCATTTACCACATAAAACAAAATTTTATATGTATACGATCCGGTAAAGTCTATGATCTGTTATCTTGCATAATATGTTTACCTTATACACTTTATTATTTTGCTAAATTATATGCCTTTGTTATATGTTTTGTCCACAATTTTCTCTCTCAATTTTACATCACAATACTCAATCTGAAATATAATTTCGGTAATGTTTAGTTCCTTTTTGGAGTTGATCTGAGTATGTTACAAAAAGTAATTTATTCATATTGATTTCTGGCAAAAACTAAGCAATTTCTTTTATGAAAAGTGATACATACATAAAAGATAAATTTTCAAGATGCCAAATGATTTCTCATAAAGAAAAAAAAAAAAAAAAAGAAGAAGAAGAAGCCACTTTAGACAGATTTATTTATTTATTTTTATGACCATTTGTATATGATTGAAATTAGGTAATAGAAAATTTTTTTAAAAACCTATTTTTGCTTTTTTAAATATTGTTATAAAACTAAAAACTACATTCCTTCCTAGATATAAAAATCAATTTTACTTAGAATTTTGATGATTAGGCAAACTGATTCTTATAATAAAATGAAATTCCTTAATGAAAATAATTTTTAAAAGATTATATGTAACGAAATTTATAAAAATTGCTTTACAAAAAATTAACTTTTGTTCCGCTCCCTGAAAGAAAAAAAAAAAAGAGGAATTATGCTATGTATGAATATTGTGAAGTGTTTGTGGCAATATGAAGTTTTCGGAATTGAACTAAGACTTTTTTCCATGGTGTAAAACTTTATGTGTATAAGGTGTAATTAATGTAAAATGTAACAATATTTTCACGAAATGTTCTGTGATGTTAAATGATTTTATTTATAGTATTATTTTTCCTCGATTTTTTTTTTCTTTTAAAGAATAGTTTTAGATATTTCGAATTTTCGATAATTCAAAATTTTAAAAACTGTTTCTTTTTTTTTTTTTTTTGGTTATACAATAGAGTATTTTCTGTATATTTTTTTTATTGATAATTACAAACAAACTGCCAAAAGAAAAACCCTGATATTACAGTCGACTCGCATTACAACGACCTCATCGGGACGACTCAATTCGGGTCGTTATATCAAATGGTCGCCATGTCAAATAGATTAAAAATAATCGTTCAAATAATGCTTTTTTATATTAAATTTGGTTTGATAATGGTTGCAAATGACACGTATCATGTAAAATATGAATTATATTAGAATTTATAAGTGAAATTAAATTTTAAAATTAAAATAAAAAATATTAACCAATGAGAAACAGTATATTTTCCTCAAGTTTGACGAAAATAAAAATGATTCCAGATGACTATTTGAATTAATTGTACAGTATATATGTAGCATAAAGTAAAAATGGTACCATAAGAAATTTTAAACGAAAGAATAATCTTATTTTGATAAGATTTACATATTAAAAAATAAAATATATAAACTGTGTATATACTGTACATAATAAACTGTGTATATACTGCATATAAACTGTGTACATACTGTACAAAAATAAAATTTTTCTATTGACTTATGAACATCAAATCACATGTTTAATATTTTGCGAAGAAAACAATCGAGTTTTGATGTAATTTTGAAATTGCAGAAGGTTGGAATGTGCTTTACGGTCCTTCTTGGCGACTCGCGGATAAAGATGCCAACCTTAGTAACCACGGTGTTTATGCGCCGCTGAACGATCGATGTTTGAAATGTGGTAACCTCCCCATGATGTTTTGAAACTGATTTTCGCGTACGTTATTGTTGCCAAACGAATTTCGTGCATTTTAAAGACTCATGGAGTTTGTGTGAGACGTATTTAGTAATATTTTTTTTTTTGGTTTTTATATACGGGTTACTGATCGATGCGAAACGAAATTTCCTACGTTTTAAAGATTCATGGAGTTTGTGTGAGACGTATTTAGTGATATTTCTTTGGTTTTTATGTACGCTTTACTGATCGATGCGAAACGAAATTTCGTATGTTTAAGAGATTCATGCAGAATGCGGGTGAGGTATAGAGTGATGTTTTGTTTGTGGTTTTCATGTACGCTCCGCGTACAGTCACCCAAAAAAAAAACGCCACCCCCCCACCTAATTTTGCCGTAAATTATCGTAGAAACATGCGACTGGTACCAATCAGTTCGTAATAACGTCTAGTTTATAATGTTATAGTTAGATTTTACTGAGGGGGTCGTCTACATATTAAAACTGACATCAACTTCACTTTTTTCAATAGTAACCCCCATTTTTTTATAATTAATTTGAATTCTTTGGATCAAATCATCACGGAAAATGGTATAGTTTATATATTTCGCTCAATTTTTCATAGTGTTATAAGCTGTCAAAGTTTGGGGATGCTAATGTTAAATGAATGTGACAAACATTAAATCATATCTTCCGAAATAATTATGATATTTAAATTCTGTTTTTTTTATTCATTAGAATGAAGTGACCCAAACATATTCCGTGCAAATTTTTGCTAAAAACACATTTTTTGAATTATGAAAATTATTAATAAATTCATATTTGAAAAAATTATGAATTATGACCTATGTTAATTTTTGCACGAATAGAACGGGCATCATCAAAAACATGGGTTTCCAAATTTACAGCTCGTTCCTAACATTATTTTTTGAGTTACAGTGATATTTCACTTTTTATTCCTGTTAGGGGGCCGTCACTTGTTATAATTTGCATCCTCTATAAGTAAATGTTTTTATATAATTTGATGGAAAACTATTTTAATTTACCTTTATGTTATTTTTATTGTTTCCTAAGCAATATTTCGATGTTTATTATACAAATTGGCATATTTTTGTAAAGTTATCACAATGTAGGCGAGGGATTGTGAAAGAATTTCAAAAGAAAAGAAGCCTCTGATTCGCTGAAACACTATTTTAAAAAAAGGACAAATTTGCATATTCCTATTTGACTCTATATGTAACGCTGGTATGCATAAATCACAATGGTATTTACTACATCGATTATTGAAGACAAAACTTAAATGATTTAATTACAAATATGCAAAATTATTTTGCTTTATATTATAAAGTTTTAGAAAATTTGTGAAAAGGCGTGGCTTACGGTACAACAGAAGTATATATCCGATCCTAATATGTTAAGTCTTTCTTCATAATTATTAAATATCTTTTTCTAGTCGCTGCTAAAATTCTATTTTAACCCTGTTACACTTTTTTTCGCATTTCAATTTTCAAGAGTACGTACACCTCTAGTAAAATATCATGTTTTAGAAAACACGGTACAGCGAAACTGATTGCATGAAACAGCAATTATGCATTCGACAATCGTTTTATTATTATTATTATGAATATTTAATAATTTTAAAAAGATTTTTTACCATAAATTTTCTGTTTAAATTTTGTTGTGACATATTTGCATTTGGTTACTGTACCGTTTGTAAGCTTTGTGTTATTTAAAATTTATCCCATAATGTAACATAATAAAATATCAAATTTCTATTAAAAGTTTTTTAATACAGAATCAAATAGTGAAAAATTTCTTTATTATTATTATTATTTTTTTTTTTTTAAGTTTATAAGATCTATTATTGGAACATAGCTCAATAGTATTTATTTTCAATTTCCTAATCACGAAATCAAAGTCACAGTTATTATGGAATAAAAATTTAAAACAAAGGAATTGTCTTATTACTTTCAAATATATAGATATTGATCTTACAGAATCCTGAAATTTCATTTAAAAGACTTTAAACGTCTAAATTTAAAAATTCAAAATAAAATAAATTAATCTAAATGCTTTTAAAGTTGAAACGGGAAGATTTCAAAATATATGAAAATTGGCATTTGTGTTTTGAACATTTTGGTGCGGCAGATATTAAAAACAATATTTTTATGATGAGCTGAACCTGAGCTTAACAGAGGGCGGATCCAGCTATTTAGCACGAGTGATATCACCTGACTAAAACCAGAATAAACAACATTTCAATTTATTCCGGCGTATTTTTAGCCCACCGTTATTCTTTTTTTTTTTCAAATTTCAACACTAGCTACAGTACGCTTACGTCCTATTTACATTAAGCCTTGATATGGAAGCTATGTTGCTGTTTTTCGATGCTGCGAAATTTACAAAATATATTTGTGTTAATATACTATACAGATAGAAGAATAATTATATAATATCAACAAATCTTCTTTAATCAATATGTTTATATACATTACTGTATAGAAATGTTTATATATGAATATTGTATTTATTTTTAATGAGAGATATAAACACAAAATGCTAAAAAAAAAGAAGAAAATGTGTTATAAATTTTTATAAATCAAGCAAAATATATATGCATACTTGCCAACCTAACCCGTAACATTGTAAGTTCCCGCCCGTGTGTGTACACAATTTAATTTTTACAGTAATTAACTTCAAATACATTTACGATTAACTCATTAATCGCCACGCGAATTCTTATGGAAATCCCATTCAGGCCACACGTGCTGCTTAGAAGCGTGTTATGTTTATAGAGCTTCAATAAACCCCATTAGGCCTTAACGATATAATCCTATAAAAATCCTATTAAAAAAAAAAAAAAAAAAAAAAAAAAAAAAAACATGAAGTAAATTTTAAATAAATTGTCAGTAATTACTTAAAACTATGTAAGTTCTGTAGTTTTATATCATATTTTACACTGCCGGCTGACTTAGCCTAAATGGAAAGATCATAGTGTCAGCCACCGATGGCTGACACGGCTCTAAAAAGACTGATGTGAAAAATATGTACGGAAAGGGGCGGGACCAGTAATCTTCCGGGATAGGTTGACAAGAATGTATATACATAGAGCAATGCCAGAAAATGTTCTTTATTTTTCATGAACCAGATGAATGGTACTTTTTTTCTGAATAGTCTATGTATTAAATATAATGCTGCTTTAAATACCCTTTAAATGAAAAGTTTTATTACATAAAGTAATTTTCTGGCACTCTACAGCTCCCAAATGACACACAATACGAAACCCCGCCTTTTTCCAGTGTTTAAAGGGTATTAACGTTTAATATGCTTTATATTCGTTTTGATGTTTCCTTCTCCTCCTTATCTTCTTCTTTTTTCCTTAAAAAAAAAAGAGTTATGTAACATTTTGACCTTTTCAAGTGAAGATTTAGATTAAGGGTAGTCAGCCTTTCTACACCCACCGTCCACTTCGGTATCTGTGTTAAAGTGTAGAATTTTAGAACATCCCATTAAGTAGTAGGATTTAATATTTTGCATATTAATTTGTTACACATTATAAAATATAAAAGCAAAAGAATATCGTATTTATGTAAAAGTTTTTAATAATGTCATGAAATTTTTTTTTTTTTATAATTAATTAAAAAAATAAATAAATAAAAATAAAAAAAATCTGTTTTAATATTTTAAAAAAGTCAATTAAAGAAAATGAAAGTACTGCAGTATCAGAACAAACTCCCATTGTCACTGTGAAATGGCCGTGTGAACCAGGTTGAGTGCCGCCGTTTCAGAGAATTATACGGCAGCTTGAGTTAAAATAATTTTGAACTTTCAAACAAATTTAAAACCATTCATCTTTTTTTTTTTTCTTATTTTGATAGATATTTTAATATCTATTCCAGCTATTTAATTTTCTTCGTATGAAGTGAACTATCTGATGTTTAATCAATAGAAACCAATAAAAATCTTTTAATTCACAAACTAACTCAGAAAGTTCTGTGAATTAGTCATTTTTTTTATTTTATAATTAACATTTCTGAAATTTTTTTCCGGTGTGAAACTTAATAAATAATGCATACTGGGTGGTAGATCGTGATTTATATTTTCTAAATGTATAGACGGACCCCTAATACATTTTCACGTGTAACTCTATTTAAAATTGATTTAAGGTATATAAATAGGTATGTTTTTCGAACCGCCTTGATCTCAGAAATCTGAATATGAAGTCAAAAATAGGGGTTGCCATTGAAGAAAACGAAGTTAATGCCAATTTCAATATGTAGACGACCCCTTAGGCAAAATTTAACTATACCGTTATAAACTAGACGTTATTACAAATCGATCGGTACCAGTCAAATGTTTCTACGATAATTTACGGCGAAATTAGGTAGGGGGGTGGCGTTTTTTTTTGGGTGACTGTACATACGTGCATATTACTGGTCGCTGCAAAACGACATTTCGTCCGGAGGACATCATTTGGATAAAATGTGCTTTTAAGGCAGTGATTTTTTTTGTGTGTGTGTGGGGGGAGGCAGTGATTTATTTTTTCTTTTCTGGAGGGGGGAGTGAATTTTTTTGTGTGCGTGTGGGGGGGGGGCAGTGTTTTTTTTTTTTTTTTTTTTTTTTTTTTGGGGGGGGGGGGCAGGTTTTTTTTTTTTTTTGTGGGGGGGGATGAAATTTTTTTTTTTTGGGGGTAGGGAGGATGCAGTGATTTTTTTGGGGGGTAGGGAGGATGCAGTGGTTTTTTTTTTTGTGGGGGGGGGGGGTATCTTTTTTTTGGGGGGGGGGGGAATTTTTTTTTTTGGGGGGGGGGGGGGCAGTGATTTTTTTTTTTGTGGGAGGGGGGGCAGTGAAATATTTTTTTTTTCTGGAGGGGGGAGTGAATTTTTTTTGTGTGTGTGTGTGGGGGGGGCAGTGTTTTTTTTTGGGGAGGGGGGCAGGTTTTTTTTTTTTTTGTGGGGGGGGGATATTTTTTTTTTTTTTTTTTTTTGGGGGGGGGGGGTGATATTTTTTTTGGGGGGGGGCAGTGATTTTTTTTTGTTTTATGTGGGAGGGGGGGCAGTGAAATATTTTTTTTTTTTTTTTTTGAGGGGGGGGTGAATTTTTTTTTTTTTTTGGTGGGGGGGCAGTGTTTTTTTTTTTTGGGGGGGGGCAGTGGATTTTTTTGTGGGGGGGGGCAGTGTTTTTTTTTTGTGGGGGGGGGGCAGTGGGTTTTTTTTGTGGGGGGGGGGCTGTGATTTTTTTTTTTTTTGTGGGGGGGCAGTGAATTTTTTTTTTTTTTGTGGGGGGCAGTGGGTTTTTTTTTTGTGGGGGGGGGCTGTGATTTTTTTTTTTTGTGGGGGGGGCAGTGGTTTTTTTTTTGGGGTAGGGAGGATGCAGTGATTTTTTTTTTTTTGTGGGGGGGGGTATTTTTTTTTTTGTGGGAGGGGGGGCAGTGAAATATTTTTTTTTTCTGGAGGGGGAGTGATTTTTTTTTGTGTGTGTGTGTGTGGGGGGGCAGTGTTTTTTTTGGGGAGGGGGGCAGGTTTTTTTTTTGTGGGGGGGGGGTGAAATTTTTTTTTTTTTTTGGGGGAGGGCAGTGTTTTTTTTTGGGGAGGGAGGATGCAGTGATTTTTTTTTTTTTTTTTTGTGGGGGGGATTTTTTTTTTTTTTTTTGGGGGGGGGGGAGGATATTTTTTTTGTGGGGGGGGCAGTGATTTTTTTTTTTGTGGGAGGGGGGCAGTGAAATATTTTTTTTTTTGAGGGGGGGGTGAATTTTTTTTTTTTTTTTTTTGGTGGGGGGGGTAGTGTTTTTTTTTTTTTTTGTGGGGGGGAGGGGGCAGTGGATTTTTTTTTGGGGGGGGGCAGTGTTTTTTTTTTGTGGGGGGGGGGCAGTGGGTTTTTTTTGTGGGGGGGGGGGGCAGTGGGTTTTTTTTTGTGGGGGGGCAGTGAATTTTTTTTTTTTTTTTGTGGGGGGGCAGTGGTTTTTTGTGGGGGGGCAGTGTTTTTTTGGGAGGGAGCAGTGTTTTTTTTGGGGGGGGCAGTGTTTTTTTTGGGGGGAGGGAGGGGGCAGTGATTTTTTTTTGTGGGGGGGCAGTGAAATTTTTTTTTTTTTTGTGGGGGGGCAGTGTTTTTTTTGGGGAGGGAGCAGTGTTTTTTTGGGGGGGGCGCAGTGTTTTTTTGGGGGGGACCAGTGATTTTTTGGAAGGGGGCAGTGTTTTTTTTGGTGGGGGGGCAGTGCTTTTTTTGGGGGGGAGGGGGGTTCATGTACGCGGAGCGTACAGACGTGCATATTACTGTTCCCTGCAAAACGAATGCTTCGTTACTCATGTCATAAAGCTTTTTCGCCGGAGGGCCCTCCGCGTCCTCGGTGCCTCCCGCTTGCAGTGGACGCGCAAAACAAAATTTCGTAGGTTTTATACATTCATGCACAATGCGGGTGTGGTATCCAGTGTTTTTTTTCTTTTTTGGTTTCATATACGCGGACCGTACAAACGTGCATATTACTCATTCCTGCGAAAAGTCACGGAAGCACAGTGCTAGTGCGAAGTTAAATGCTACCTTACTGGCGTATCTCAGAGATTGTCGCCGAAGCGCAGTGCTAGTGCGAAGTTAAATGCTACCTTACTGGCGTATCTCCGAGATTGTCGCCGAAGCGCAGTGCTAGTGCGAAGTTAAATGCTACCTTACTGGCGTATCTCCGAGATTGTCGCCGAAGCGCAGTGCTAGTGCGAAGTTAAATGCTACCTTACTGGCGTATCTCCGAGATTGTTGCCGAAGCGCAGTGCTAGTGCGAAGTTAAATGCTACCTTACTGTAAGGTGACCATACGTCCGCGATATTCGAGGACTGTCCTCGAATTTTGGCCTTTTCTATTTTTTGTCCCCAAAAATTCTTTGACTACTCGGGGACGCTAAATGTCCCGAAATTTAAATATTTGCGTGTATTTTTTCAAAATCACAGTCCATTCCGTGGAGGATCAAAATTGTGATGGCATGTCTCCGGACTACCTGTGGGGGTAAGTGCTAGACTGTCGCCAATTGCCCATTGTACAGCACTAATGAGACGTTAAACCCATCTATTCCAATCCAATCAAAATCACATTCTAATAATTGGATTATCTTGAAAATCAACGGAACTTTGAAATAAAGACCCTCATACTTCATGAGCAGAGAAAGAATCATGCACTACTAATCAGTATATAAATTCTATCTTGCCCGATTTATGTTAAGTGAAAAATAAAATTTGCTTAATGAAATTATTTCTTTAGTTATATAATCGGGAATAACTTCTGCATTTCAGGGAGTGGGGATTCTAAAGATTAAAATGAAATGGTGCTATTTTGTGTTTTCTCCTATCATCATAATCAGGGCCCGACTTAGGGTACCTGGAGCCCCGGGGCAAGTCTATTCTGGGGGCCCCCCTTGCAGTGGCAAAAGAGCTTTTTAGGTTGCAGAATTTCTGAATACGTCTGTAGGGGGGCCCCTTCCAGAAGGGGGGCCCAGGCCATTTGCCCCGTATGCCCTGCCGTTAGTCAGGGCCTGATCATAATAAAGTGTAAATGGGTTCTATAGACTTGATTATTTTAATAATGCTGGGATAGTTTAATTTGCATAAACTTACCTTAGGCTCAGCAATTTTTCATAGAAAAAAGTGATTCAAAGCATTTTGTAATGTATAAATCAGAGTTCTTTTTATTAATAATGCATATAGATATTGGTCTATCGTGTCCTCGAAAAAGTCCCCAAATACAGTTTTCAAGGTCCTCGACATTTACTTCGATTTGGGGACAAACGGTAATTTGTCCTCAAATCAGTGTTTGAAAATATGGTCACCTTACCTTACTGGCGTATCTCCGAGATTTTCGCCGAAGGGTAGTGCTAGTGCGATGTTAAATGCAACATTACTTGCGAATCTCCGAGATTATCGCCCATAACGCAGTAGTAGTGTGACGTTAAATGCACTGTGTTTATCTGGGTTATATTTAAGGTTATTGTTGTATTCTCTGTTTTTTTTTTGGTCCTTTTAAGACTACTTATACAGTAGTCTTAGGTCCTTTCAGAAAGAGTCTGGTATTTCGATTTGTTTCTTTTGTTTTTTGAATTTTGGCAACAGTAGGCCGTTTCATTGCATCATATGTGAGGCATGGACGCACACGTTTGTTGTTTTTCTTCTGTGAAATTGCGATTTATTTTAAATTGATTATTTGTGTTGAATATCATAAGAAATACGTTTGAGTACGGTTTGCAATTGTGTTGATGTGGTTGGTGTACATGATAAAATCGAAATCTCCAGAGATTATTTTCTTCGTTTTTCCAAGAGTTTCGTTTTTCAGTGTGCCGCTTTTCTTATTTAGGTAAAATTGTCATTTGTTGGTTTTGTAAAATTGAATATTTAAATTGAGTATCTTAAAAAAAAAGCTTTTGAGTAGCGTTTATTGGTTTTGTACTATTGAATGTTTATGCTAAAAAAAAGCTTTGGATTAGTGTTTAGAGTGATGCTAGAGTGGTTGGTGTACATGGTTATATCGTTATATGCAGAGGGGATATTTCTTTTTTTCGAGGAAAATGCTACTTTTTTCGGAAATTATAAAACGGGTAAGTAAATAAACTTTCTTTTTTATTTAAATGCTTATTTATGTATATTAAGTTACTTGTGCTGTTTTTGTTTTGTAATATTTCTTAGATTTAGTTGATAACAATTGTTAAAAATTTGTATTTTTCTTTACTCAAGTATTTGTAAGATATTTCTGACGCTTTATGTTCACATAATTGCTTTAAAGTACGTAAATCGGCCCTTTTCGAAAGGATGGGTATGAAAACCGTGCTTCCAGTCCGGAAAAATTTGTATTTTTCTTTACTCAAGTATTTGTAAGATATTTCTGACGCTAAATTTGTATTTTTCTTTACTCAAGTATTTGTAAGATATTTCTGACGCTAAATTTGTATTTTTCTTTACTCAAGTATTTGTAAGATATTTCTGACGCTTTATGTTTACATAATCGCTTTAAATTGCGTAAATCGGCCTTCTTGGAACGGTTATAAAAACTGGGAAACCGTGCTTCCTGTCCGCCATTTTGGAAAGGACGGGAGAGAAAAAAAACACCGCGCAGACTCGGCGAGTTCGGAAAAAACTCGCCAAAAAATCGCCAAGAAGGACCGTAAAGCACATTTTTACCTTGCAGAAAAGCATTTTTAAAAGGAATGGTGTTTTTGAATTATTCATTTCCATTATCTTAATTTTCAAAAACATCCGAAAGTTTGTTACATGTTTTCGCAACTCCTTTTTCATTGTAGGATTACTAATTATTGGAATAAAATTTATGTCTTCATTATCATCTGCAGATAATATCTCTTTTGCCTTTACACTGTCAATAATCTTTACGAGGAACATTTGATGAATTTTCTTCATACTCCCTGAATTTGAGAATTTCTGATGTCATTTCTGGTGGTTTCTTTGGAAATTTCTTGCCAAACAGCTTATGTGGTTCGTTCAGGGCCCGATTAAGCTTTGAAGCTACGGGAAGCTCAGCATCATTTTGGGGCCCCCTTTCATTTCGGAAAATCTTGTTTTCCTGTTACATATTGTAATATAAAAATGCTATAGACCAAAAAATAGTGTTTATTATTATTATTATTATTCATACATCTGGGTGGTTTCTACACAGAACATTAAAATCATACAACTTTTTAATTAAAAACATTCAGATTTTTGAGGTTAAATAATAGATTTTTCCTGAAATAGTGAGTGTTTTGTCTTGTTTTAGGTAACATTTCTCAGAAAAAATTCAATCTCACTGTGAAAATATGAAACAAAAAATTCAAGACCATTTTTTTAATCCTTATGGGGCCCCCTCTTAAATTTTAGAAGGAAGCTCGTGCTTCCTGAGCCTTTTGGATAATCAGGCCCTGGGTTCGTTCTTCATCAAATTGCATCTAATTTTGATGATGAAATGAAATTTGTCAGATTTCTCTCTCTTTTTACTTTTATTTATTTAACTAAAGATCACACCTTAAACTATAAATTGAAAGAAGTACAGTCGTTTTGTGGGTCGTTATATTAAGAATCTTGTCCTTTTCCTGGTCTTTATAACAAATATGAAATAGCATTATCTTAATTGGAAGTCTTTCGGGACTATTCAAAAGGTTATTATATCGTGTTTGTTGTTATGACTAAAGTCGACTGTATCAAAATAGTATGTTAAAGAAATATTTGGAAATTAAAAAGAAAAAAAAGTAAAAAAGGTTAGCCACTATGAACCAATTTAAACAGCTGTTTCCCAAACATCTATATTGTATTTTTATTTAATTATTCATTTCCTTTTCATCACATATGAGGGAGATAGTTAAAAATAAAATTAACAGATATAAAATGTATGGTTGTATGTGTTATAATTCAAGAACTAACTATTTCATACATACTGGAGATTTTTAATATATTTACCTTGGGAAAAAATATTAATTAACTTAAACATAGTGAAATTTATTTAAAACATTAGATTGTTTATAAAAATATGTTCAGAGGGAGAAAAATTATGGGGGAAAGGGGAGGAAACTTGTTTTGTAATCTAATTTTTCAAAAAGTTAATATAATATTTTGATTCTGAAAGTCGGTAATTATCTACTACAAATGTAGTACGATAGTAAGCAGACTAGAATGTGATATGTATATGCTCAAGCATCTCGCATGTCTTTTTGAAACATGTAGGACGTTGAAATTTAGTTTATTCATTGATTAAATTGATTTATTTTTATAAATTATATATTTAAAGCCATACACCACCACCCAGCCAAGTTAAATAAATATCTACTTACTCTACAAACCAATCATGAGACACGGCCGTGTCTCCGTGACGCAGCAAAGCTCAAACGAAGCTTACCTGCGACACCATATATACAGCTAATTTAACATGAAGGGGATTTGGAAACGCCGACACTTAATATCTCAGCAAATTGGAAATATTCTGATCTAATATTTTCAGAATAATCTTTTATCTTCTGTCTGATGCTGTCCTGAAAGTTTCACACTTCCACATTATATATATTTTGAGATCTGGAATTGCAATTTAAGACTTCAAAGGAAAAATGGTAATTGTGTAACTTTTTTTTCTCGAAAACCGCTCGGACAAATTTCATGAAAATGTTATATGATATTAATTTCTTTTGTCTCAGAATCGTGACGTGCCCCGTTTTTCCCAAAAAACTCTTGTTTTTTATATATTTCACTTTAAAAATGGAACTATATTACCTCGCGGATTACACTCTTATCTTTCGCATCACTCAAAAGAAAAGAATGTAATCCGGTCTTGAATGTTCGCGGATGCATACAATACAGACTTCGCTCCATTTGAAATATTCAATCTCAGATAGGTAATTTGGCTCCATCTATCGGCAGTTAGTGTAAAAAATAAACTTAATACAAAAATAAAATATTTTTCTTTCTTTAATGTATATATTAAATGAGTTATTTAGTTAGGTATTTGTATTTTATATAATATTTTTTTATCAAAAATATTCATTCAATTCGCATTGTTTTCAAGTTGATACGTCGTTAACTTTCAAAATTGGTTTTATTTTAAAAAGTGATTGCTACAGCAAAAACTTTTTTCTTTACTTTCATAAAAATGATAGATAATATAATCATATGCAAATATATGTAATTTTTTTTTAAAACTAATTGATAAATCACGTAAACTATAAATAAAAAAATCCTGAAAAAAAAAAAAAAAAAAAGGAATAATTAATTGATTAATTTGCTCATTAAATTTCTAGTATATATATATATACATATTACAAAATGTTGAGCTGTAAAAAAATTTGAATAGATTAAGATTTTTTTAAAGTTAAATTCCTATAATATAGTATGAAATATTTTACAAAGATTATAATAATTATAATTATAGCAAATCCAAATCTAAAATTTCATGTTTTCTGTTATTTATTTATTTATTTATTTTTTACCTTTATATATTGTAATAAAATTGTAATAAAATTAAAAAGAAAAAAAAAAAAAGAACTCGGTTACCAAACACTTAAATGCATTGGAAAAAATCTGAAAACAGAATTAAAATTAGTAAAATAAGTATTAAAATAAAATAAAGTAAAATACATCTTTACTTGACTTCAATTTAAACCCATAATATATTTTTAAAAATATGAATTAATTTTTTTTTCTCCGCATTATAATACTTAATTTTACAAAATAATATATTTCTGCAAAACATACTGGTAAAATAATTAATAATTATATAGTCTATTATTTGATAAATTATTCTGTTCATTAAATTTCTATTAAAACACTATGCTACTTAAATATTTACCAGTATAAAAGTTTCACATTTTAAAGATTTTTCTATTTTTATTTATTTATTTTTCTTTTAAATCAAATCTATACCTAAATAATAATAGTTTTTTTTCTTTCTTTCTTTCTTAAATTTAACAGTAGGGAGGAGGCATGAATATAACAATAAAAGCTACTCTAGAAGAAGAAAGGAAAAAAAAATTCTCCTTAACTTGTATAAACTTATTTCTTACATATAATATTGATATAAAATTAAATTACCATGCATTTGCAACCTTTAAATTAAAAATTAATAATACATTGTAAATTTTGTATACACTACTCTAAAAAATATGTCATAACATTTTCAGGGATATTTTTTTGGTGAATTATATTATTCAAACTATTAAATGACATTGAGGTTCAAATGGGGTTCAAGGATGTTTATTTCCATTACAAAGGAGGATTTTTTCCCCTTTAATTATTATTATTTATTTATTTTTTTAACTATCACATTTTTTTTTTTTTTAATATAGCCTTCCTACACAATATCCATAAAACATTAAAAGTGTTACGAGGTAAACTGCTGACTGTAAATTGAGGTAATTTTAATTTTTTAACGAAAACACAAAAAATTAAGTAAAATTACAGCAAGTAATTGTTTTCACTTTGCAAAACTAACCAATTAATCAGTTTAAAAACTTAAAAGTCGACCAACAATAACAACGATTGATAACGAAACCAGCAACAATAACGATTATTACTTATACTAAATTAAATGATTTTGCCTTGCTTAAAATTACTGATAACACAAAGATTGTTACAGGAACTTGTGTTTGCATTAGATTATAAAAATCGCAAATTCTTTTAGGAAAACAACTTTAAATCAAACTGATTTAAATTCATTTTGTATTATATGAAAAGCTAATCAAGTTGTTAATTTTTTCATTAATTTAATTGAATTGATTTTAGAAAAGTGTGTTTCCGAAGTTAATACAAAATCTTGAAAAACAGCGTCGAATACAATTCGTATTCGACACTGTTTTTCAAGATTCTGTTTGTTTTTCTATATCTACTAATTTTCGGAATTTCTAAAAACTGTAAAACACGTCTTCGACAATTTTCACGGGACTTTGTTTAGTACAGAAGAAAACAAATGTGTATGGTGGGGGAAGGGGGCACAAGGAGTCAGACATGGGCAAATTTTAATTTTGTAAATGTGAAAATTGAGGAGAGGGGGGAATCTTCTGTTTGTTTGATGGAAAGACCTTTTCAAAACAACATTTTAACAAAAAATGTTTTTCCCTATAATTATTCGTTAGAAAAATATGAAAGAAAATTTTTCGTTTAAAGTCTTCCCCCCCTCCCCCTCGTGTCTCGAGAACACCTTGGGAATTCTAAAAGCCTAAAAAAAAGGAGAGAGGGCTTAATGAGTTTGAAGAATCATTGTTTTGTTTGGAAATAGATGAACCGTTGAACCAAAGAAATTGAACATTAAGTAAAATAAAATAAATCTCTCTCTCTCTTTTTTTTTTTTTTTTTTGTAGAATTTGTTTGTCATTTTTAAAATATACTATATTATGCCTTTGTAATGTTGCGTGTTTCCACCACACAAGGAATATTCTTTCTTAAAGTTTTTTATTTATCACTTTTCATAAAATTTTAAAATTTCGTTTAGTTTGTTATTTTGCTCGAAGTAAAATGTAATATGGTGTGACTTATGAAACTGCACTTTTATACAGGGTTATAAACTCATTGCCATTCTTCTTTAATTTTACATTTTAATCATTAACCGCTAAAAAGTAATGATATCAATACAAAAAACCCTTAACGGGTTAAAAGTTTGTGACGCAGCACTGTACTTTATGGCTATAAGAATTAGAAATACGGGTCTTAAAAATAATGATATCAAATTTTCTGTGACGCTTTGCTATTAATTACAAATTACATAGATTTTCTTATTTGAATTTGCTTTTTTCTTCTATTTATTTTTACAGTGTAAACGTTATTTTCAACATAAAATAATATATAACATTTACTCACCGATACCTTTTCATCCACATCTCTTATAATATTAAAATATGTGTTTTAAAAGAAATGATATGAAATTCCAGCAACGCAGTGAATTTACACTAAATGATTTGTTTTTAAATTCCACTGCAATTATTTTGTTTTGCATATTAAAGTATATCTGCACATTGAAATATTGCTTTTAATTTTCTAATACCCAGTCAAATATATCACTTTCATTAAGTTTATATTATGTACTGAAATGTATTTATTTCAATGAATTATTTTATCTTTTGCGTTACGCTATAGAAGCAGGAAACTTAATGAAAACATTCCTTCTGTGATGTAAACAATCACTAAGACGCAATTTTGTAAAGTTTGAACCTCAAGGCATGAAGGATGGGAGCAGAAAGTTATTTCACTATGCTCTTCATATCTCAAAGGGGAAAAAAAAAAATCCGTATGACTTTTGCCTTAAAATATAAGAAACAAAAGCACCTAAAAACTAATTTCTGGAATTTTAGGAATTAGGCATACAAAGGGAGGGAGGAGGGAGTGGTTTTCTCGTGAGCTAAAAAGGGATTTTGCATAACTTTTCATACCTCAGAGAAACAAAAAGATTCCACACGGGGTAACTAAATAGGACTAAATATATATTATCATCAATTTCAGCCTTTATTAATGCATTGTAGGATAAAGGCCTCTCCTAAACTAGTGGATCTGCAGATCAGAAGCCTCAACATCCTATTTGTATCACACATTATTCAACAGGTCATTTTTATTTATTCCTTATTATATAATATATCTCGTATATTGATTCGATTGACACTACATAAACAGAGATACATTCCTGAGGGGGCTGCCGCCTCTCTCAAATCCCCGCTGCATCTCTCTTTCTACACCTATCTGAATATCACATATATAAATTCTTAATAACTGACAGTCTTGTATTATTTACTTGAAATTCAAAAATATTTGTACCAAATTTCATTCAAAAAAGATTACATAGCATATCGGAATTATTTTGTGTAACCCTGTAAACTAATTACCAATTCTATGCCCACGCTTTTCAACAGAAAAACATGCTTTTAAAATTCTAATAAAATTCTATAATATTTAATGGAGTGTAACCATGTTAAAATATACTTTTAAGAAATACCGATTTATACCGTAATAGTACGAAATTCATTTATGTATCCCACAAAAGGAGCCACAGTTATTATATACGCCAGTAATAACAGTACCGGATCTACATTTTTAAAAGGGGGATGCATACTTCCAGTTTGCCGCCCTCTAAACAAAATTTTTTTAACAAATGAAATACTGAGACTTCTACAAAATTATTTATTTTAGTTATAAAATTATACGTAAGTCTAAAGGTTTATTTTCCTCGACTTTATTTCAGTTAAAATGTCATAATTGAGATTGTTGGCTATTTCACTCTGTCGAAAATATTGCCTATTCCGACAAGTGCTCTTGGGACATTGTGGAACGTAATCTTTAGTGAGTTTCATTTATCCGAAGCTTCTTTTACATGAAACATAAGTTGTAGGCAGAGTTGCATAAATTGAAAACTATGCTTATGTTAGAAAATGCATTCAGCAAATCGTTTTTACATATAACTTCCGAAACAGGTTGTAATTCATAAATATTTGTCAATAAAAGTGATCTTTATTCTTTGAAAACTTTATGTTCAGAAAAGTGTTTTTCTGAATTCAAGCCCTTGACATATTTAAGAGCCAAATTGAGTCTATATACTTTTTAAAAATCTGTTACAGTCATTTTCATCAATGCTTCGTCAGTCAAAAATACAAAAGAATAATTTATTTTCCGCGCATTGTCTCTGTGATTAATTTCGACTAAAATTCGATCTAATATAGCATTTGTTTGTTGTAGTGTTTGTGTTTCAAGTGTCTGCAACTCGTCGTCGACTAATTCGCCAGGCATAAGACTACTATATACTGAATCATTCGCCGCCATTTGTACGTCAAGTCCGTCATTGCTAAACTTAAGATTACTATATGATAGTCTTATATAGTCTCATATAATAATCTTATATGGTAGTTCGTCACTGCCAAACCTAAGACTATTATACAATAGTCTTATATAATCTCATATAATAGTTATATACATTAGTCTTAGTTTTAGCAAACTTGACGGACAAATGGCGGCGAATGATTCAGCCTGTTATATAGTAGTCTTAGCCAGGCATCTTTTCCTTTCGGTACTCTACGTTCTTTAACTCTTTGAGGGGAATGAAAATTTTCCAATTTAAACTGTATCCAATTATTACTGTAATAAGAATACACATAATTAATTATAACTCATTAATTTTTCAAACTAATTTGACATCATTTGGATGATTACAGTATGTCATCGGAATTCTTTTATGCGGTTCCATAAATAAATTATTTAATCTATACATATCTTTTTACTTTCTTCTATATTCAATAGAAGAAAGTATTGGATTTGTAAAAATTTTCGACCTCGGGTTTTTGATGTATTTACACGTTTTGAGAACTGCAGAATATGATTTGACCATTTTTAGAAAATGTCTGTCTGTGTGTGTGTGTGTCGAAATTTTGTGGTGACTGTATCTGAGGTACTACTGCACAGAATTTCATACAAATTCGTATGTACTTACACATTGACATAAATTAGTGCCTATCAATTTTTGGTAAAAATTGTCCAACAGCTTGCGTTGTCATCCCGCTTTTTCTAAATTTTTAACATATGGTGGTATAGGAAAAAAATTGTATAAATGTGCATAAAAAGAATTTTTTTTTAATAATCATTATGAAAATTAAAAGATTTGTAATAGAGATAGTCAACAGGGAAAAAAAAATGTGTATGTAGGAGCTTCGCCCCCCCCCCCCTCTGGGGGGGGGGGGCAAGTCCTCTCTCGAGGGGAGTAAATTTTCATGATGGATATCTTTCAAAAGAGCTCGCCAATATCTTTAAAGCGAATGATTGAACCATCGATCTGCGCTAATTTAAAATAAAGTTATCGATTTTTTTCATTAAAAGAAAAGAAAAAAAACTTTTTTTTTTTTGGATATTTAGTGTTATAGTACTTCTCTAATATGGAAATCGTATACATTATCATGGAAGATAATTTTTTAAATAATAATTTTAATAAATTATTTTTACTGAGTGAATTTGTGTAAGAAAATATAGAAGAAAATCATGTGGTGGCCACAACATACTAGTTTTAAGAGTAAACATGCTTTTAAGCCTCTTTACAGTGCAAGTTAATTTCATTATGTTCAATGTAGCATAAACGCATTAAAGTGCGTTTAAATAAAAAATTGCCCATTGGCTCGAATGTCACGAAATTCTTTTGTGTGTCTCATTAAACGAACCATAAACGTTGTATACACTAGTAAAAACTATTCAGCTTATTCTACGTTTTCCATGAATAATTGTTCGAAATTTGACATAATTTGGATAATTACGTGACATTGTCAGAACACTTTTTTTGTAAGGTCCTGTACGTTAGTTAGGAAGCCTAAGAGCACACATTTTCAGCGCAAAACATAAGTTTAAGTATCTCACTAATGTACGCTAATTTCATTTTATTGATTGCAAAGTAATGATGTTAAAATGCATTTAATTGAAATTCACCCCATATGCCGTAATGATAAGAGTTTTGGCGCGTCCCTGTACACAATTCATAAACAATATAGACATAAAAAATTATACAGCTATTTCTATACAAAGCCTGAACGTGTGTGCCAATTTGCAAGTCAATTGGAGGATTTTTGCGGCCGCTGTTGCGTTGCATATAAATTCTGTTCGTTGGCCATAATAAGAAATAATTTGGAGTGTCCCTGTACACGAACTACAAATGGAATACAAACCCAAAACTATGCAGCTAATTCTGTGTGACTTATAAACATGCGTAGCAAACTGCAAGTCAATGGCGGGATTTTTGCGGTCGCTGTCGCGGTACATACAAATTCTTCCCTTAGGCCGTAATGATAAGAAAAACTTTGACGTGTCCCTGTATACGAACTACAAATGGAATACATACTTAAAACTATACTGCTAATTCTGTTGGGCTCATAAACATGTGTGCCAAATTGCAAGTAAATAACGTGATTTTTGAGACCGCTATCGCGGTACACATAAATTCTTCTCATAGGCCGTAATGATAAACTTTGGCGTGTCCCTGTACACGAACCACAAATGGAAAGCATACGTAAAACTATACAGCTGATTTCGTAAGGCTCACGAACAAATGTACGAAATTTCAAGTCAATAGCGTAATGTTTGCGGCCGCTATCGCGCGACAGATAAACGCACAGACGGAACCCAAAATCTTTTTGAACCTCAACAGGGAGGCATCCACTGACGTTTCGGCAATGATTCCAATCTCCTGTTTTTTGTAATTTTTCTCCTTTCTTCTCTTCCGCACTTCAAAATTTCATCTCTCCAACGACACAGTGGTCTCTTCCTCGATCTTTTTTTATCTCTCGGTATCCCAAATAGGACTTTGGTGGTCCATCTAACATAATTTCTTTTGGTAAGGTACCCAGCCCAACTCCATTTTAACTTCTTAACTGTAGAAATAACATAAGTAACTTTGGTTTACTTCCTAATCCAAGTGCTTTGCTTTCTCTCTCTTCGGGTAAATCGTAACATGCACCTCTGTATGCTCCTCTGGGTTTTTTTAAGTTTTTGTATAGTTTTACACGGTAATGTCAAAGTTTTTGAAGCATAAGTTAAACTAGGCAAAATGCATTGATCAAAAACTTTTATTTGGGAGGTTGTTTTTTAATATAGCGTTGTTTCTTTCGAATGCTCTCCATGCAAGTTTAACTCAGGTTCTTCTACAATATTCCTGTTCGTGTTCATCGTAAGGACTTTTCCCAAATAAATATAACTGCATACCGTATTTCTAATTCATCCACATCAACAGTGATTTTTCAGTGGAGAAACAAAGGAATTTGACACAATTTTGTCTTACTGTGGTTCATTTTTAGTCCAACAAGCTTGCTTTTCTTAGTTTAATTTCTGAAGCATTTCTTTCAAATCCTGATATGAGGAAGAAAGCAGTATTATATCATCAGCAAATCTCAAATGATTTATAAACTCTCCATCTATATATTAATAGGCAAGCATAAAATTTGTTGTCCCTTTTTAACATATTAATTATGGGAGTAGAGGGTTGAAAATGGTATCATTCGAAAGGTATGGTTAGCCGGAAGGTGCGAATACAAATATTATTTTTTTACGATGTCAAGAAGGTATTTAAAAATACATTTATTTTTTATGAATTTTCCCCCATTTTTCCCTTTTATACACATATTCCTTTACATTAAAAAATACCTAAAAGTAGAAAGTTATTAAATCTGGCAATTTCATAAAGCTCAATTAAAACCATAGACACAGTAATTTGTATAATGTAGCATCACTATACGCAAGCGAAGTGATGACGTCACTGTCTGTCCATGGAGCCATGAAAAAGATTTTCAATGTTAATCGTCCATTGGATTTTTTGTAAAAAATTGTTAAAAAATAACGGATATTATCTGCCGATTTTAATTCCGATATTTGGGTATAGTTATATATAAGTTACTGTCTACATGTGTTTGATTGAGTTATTTTTTCTGTAAAATTGATAAAATATTAATTTAAAATCACAACTCCAGGGAAAAAAAAAGAAAAAAAAATGGCAAACTTCCAGTTTCGAATGTAAACATAAACATTTCATTTCAAAGGATGATATTTAAACAATAAATATTCAACTAATATACTAAATAAAAGGAAAACGGATTTGTTACTAACTGCTGCATGTATAAGTAGACGATACGGAAAAAATTCCGATTTCCGTTTTTTGCTGAATTTACATGTTTTGAGCTTTCTTAACGTTTCAATTAACTGAAATTGGCTACTTATTTTTTAAAAAAGTGTCTTTATTTGCTAGCTTTTGTGGGTAGAAGAAGCAAGTAGAAGATACATAAAAACTTTTGATTTCTGGTTTTCGATGAATTTACACGTTTTGAAATTTCCTTGCATTTTAATTAAGTGAAATTGACTACTTATTTTTATTTTTTAAAAAGTGGATTTATTATTCTTTCCTCTGGATATATAAGTAGAAAATATAAGATTCAGAAAAGTTTTAGATTTTCGGTTTTCGATAAAGTTACACGTTTTGAAATTTCCCGAACTCAATTCGACCATTTTTGAAAAATATCTTTTTTTTTTTTTGTATGTGTGTGCAAACACTGTACTTTATGAAACAATCGAATTAATTTAACAGAATTTGATACTTGGTTGGGCCTTGGTTTGACATGGTACCTATTAGCTTCTGGGCTGTATCACACAACAAGGGGCGTTTTCACGTTGCGATTTTCTCTCATTTCAGGAAAGACTAACATCTACAGAGAGAAATAGTTATATTAAGTACAACTCTGCTGATTCAGTTAGAGTGAATATCGGCAAACAATTGCCGCAGCTGTGTTGCAATTGCATTCCGTTTAGGACAAGGCAATAACTTTGCTTTGCCTCGCTTTGCAAAAAAAAAAAAAAAAAAAAAAAAAAATGGTCGAGTTTCGACTACTGGGCGATACTAGTATATATAAATATTCTGAAGGGATTTCAGGCGTCTCTGATTTCAGAAACGTGAAGATATTGCAAACGTTTTTGATTCTGAGTAATTTACACAAAAGTCTGATTTTATTTATAAAGATCTTTTGCATAAAATTCCTACAGAGGCGTTCTTAAATCTGCACGTGCAATTTTTTAAAATTCAATAAAACGGCTCGAGACTTAGATGTTTTTTTGAATTTGTTATTTCTTATTTACTAAATTGGAATCCTCAAAATAATCCCAGTGAAAAATAGCTCCAGGACAAAAATTTCCCTTGGCAAATTAGCCATCAAATTAATTAATCCGACAAGAATATAGGCCCAACAAAACAGCCCTGACAAAATAGCACAAACGAAACAACCACAGGATAAAATATTCCAAATAAATTAGGCCGACAAAATAGCCCTAGGATAAATTACTCCCGATAAATTATACCTGGCAAAGTTAGCTGGACAAAATAGCCCTAGGACAAACTTTTTCGACAAAATTGATCCTACAAATTAGCCATAGAAAAAAAAGTCAAGACGAAATAGCCTCAACAAAATTATTCGAGAAAAAAATACCCCCGACAAAATAATTTTGACAAAACAATCCGTGCAAAAACGTCATCACCATTTGCAATACACCATTTTGCTTAGCTGCCAACTCTTTAGATCTTTCTGACACCACATTTTATTAATACTTATTTTTTCGTTTAATTTAATTGTAGATTTTTTTTTTACTAAATAAAGCAGAAACATTTCTACTGGAATAGTGGTGTTAGAAAACCGCCAGATTTGGCAAATATGCCCTAACTTTTAAGTAATACGAAATATTTCATTACAGAATTTAAGAGTTTTTCCAAATACGTGAAAAGAGAAAAGCCTATGTTAAAAATACAATTTGAGTCCTAAATTTAATTCTGTCCATGAAAGAATTTTATTTTTCTCTGATATGTCACTTTTTTTTTTTTTTTTTTAATTTGTCTTTAAACAGACATGAGCATAATTTTACATTTTTAAAAACTGTTAACATATTGTTTTGATACAGATAGTGTTCTTTGCTATTGAAATGTCCAGAAAAAGAATTTTGAGGGTTCGAAATGAGAGGCAAATAAGTATAGAAATTCATGGGGATATGCAACGTCATGTAAATAAAAATACTGACAGTATTTTTGAAAATATAGAGTGATTAGTTAGAACATTGTTTACACGGAAATTTTGAATTTCTATATTTGTCTGGCGATTTGCCTTGCTATCTCCCACCTCCCTTTCCTTTGCAAAAATATTGATCGAGTTTCGGTCACTGGGCGACATTAGTATATTTTAAAAACCATTAGAAATATATATATATATATATATATATATATTGAAGTAATATTCTACCAGAAGAAGAAAAAAAAAAACACCTGTTTTGAAATGTAGGCAAAATGTAATCTTATTTTTAGCGTTTTTTTTTTTTTTTTTTTTTTTTTGAGAAGATAAACTTTTTTAAAAAAGCTACTGTAAAATGATTGTAAGATTAAAGAAGAAGAAAAAATTACATTTCTCTGACAAGGTTACATTATTCAAGTTTAAAATTTTTCTGAATGTGCTTGTCGCATGAGAATCCAACAGTTGTTTATTCATCGTAAATGATACCTTAAAAAAAAGAGGAAAGAAAAAAGGAGATAGGCTAAATAGAGATTTATCCAAACTAAGATAGTCTTGAAAATATTGTATGCGTGCAAAATTTAGATAAAAACTATGCGACGTTTGCACTTGGATTTTCAATTACTTTTTTTGAAATGAATGTTTTCACAAAAAAATGATGGAATAAGTTAACATTGGAATGCTACCATGTTCATACTGCATTGAAATTTCTTTCTCGCCATGAACCCCTTCTGAAAAACATCACTGGATTGTCAAATTTAACAGCTGTGTAAAAGGAAAAGTTTTTATACGGTAAGATAATCTTAACATTTTTATATCTGAAATATTTATTATTAAAGTATTATGAAAGGTAAAAAAAAATAGAGGGGGTTGGAACACTCTTAAGGGGATTTGGCACCTTTTGACTCGGCACAACTGAAGTAGGTTTCAGAAAACTTATATTTCCATTTAATATTTATAAATTGAACTATAATATGTTTGTTCAATAATATAAATATTCAGGTCACAATTCTTAAGATTTTTGATATTGTTTTTACTTTCTCTTACCCATAAGGTAGAGAAAGTATTGTTTTAGGGTCAAATTTTCGAACATGAGTTTTTGTTATTTACACGTTTTGAGGTCCCCTGAATCTGAAAATCATGTTTTTAGCGAATGGTCTGTGTGCGTCTGCTATCAGCATATCTCAATAACAAATTATAGCAGAAAGTTCAAGCTTGGTATTCTAAATGTGTATCATATAAGGATGCTACCCGAAACTTTTCGTTAAGATCAAGCAAGTGCTTCGTGTACAGGGACACTCAAGAAAAGTCAAATACATTACGTCTATGGGGGAAACTGCAGGTAAGTAGAGTTTAACATCTATAGACTGCACTAAACCAAATGAAACGAATATATATTTTTTATATGCGTAAAAACATGTTTCATGTAGAATATGGTATAGAAATCATCCACTGTTCGTTTACAGGGCTACACAAAAGAACTAGATTATAATGTGACAATACTTGAAAATCAATGTAAGTGTACTTTAGGTTATGCTATGTGTTATTAATATAGGTTTATATTTATGCGCACTATGTGATGTGTACATAACTTTCAGAATATATACAGGGTTGGCAATACTTAAGCCATAACATTCTTTTTTATTTGTTAGTGGAAGTGCTATAATATACTATATCATATGATATTTTACCATGTCCAAGAAAGCTGCTCAGAAATTGAAATTAAATCTTCATAGCCATATGATAAATAATGTATTTTTTAAAGATAAATATTCATCAATTGGTTTTTTGTATATTTACACGTTTTGAGGCTTCCTGATGTGCGAGTTCAAGTTTTATAGTTTGATCTTTGACTGCGTCTGTTAGAGTAAATTAAAAACAAATAATTTCAGGTGATCCAAATGATGTATTTTGATGTTAATGCGTTTGTTGCTAGAAAAGTTTGTTCAAGATTGATAAGTTTCAAGGAATTGAAGTTGTCTGAAAAATTTTAAATAAACTTTTGAACTTAATAACAGATTTGAATTCTATATAAATGTAGATACAATAATGAAATGGGGGGTTGAGGGGGGCCCCACATAGAATTATGTGCAAAATAACGCTGATCCGAAGCCTAATTTGAATTGTTTTAACATAGGTTTACATAACAGTACTCGTTATCTTAACCATTAATATCCAATTTGTACTTTTAATGTTAAATTTCAGGGTAAGAGAAAGTCGTGTGAGTGACACATCAGATTATTATAGATTTGAAATGTTTAAATCGCGTTTTCTCAGTTTGCACTTAAAAAAAAAAAAATAAATTTCTGATATTCAGAATGCTTTAAAGTTCTACAGATGTATAAAGACTTTATATCTATACACAGCTTGTGTAGATATTTAACAGAACCCACTTAAAAGAATTGGGCACGCATTTTGCAATATTTTAAAAAGAAATAACAATAATGTTTTATGTTATTTCATAAAACTATTACATAGACTTGCACTTTTTTTCCCCCCCGCAAAAACTAATTAAAAAATTTCAAAATCCACTGCTAATTCTTTTAAGTAGGTTCTATTAAACATTAATATATATACATAATTATTTTCAAAATCTGCAGCAGTTTCAGCATTTTGAAGATCATGAGAAAAAAAAAAAAAAAACTGAGAAAATGCAATTTATAGATTTCCAATCTGTAAAAAGATATCAAAAACCACAAAATTGTTGCCTGAATATAGATTTTATTTATGAACAAAGCTAATATATTTCAGCTTTTAAATATTAAATGAAAATTTAAGTTTTTATATGAACCATGGAACCTTGGAACCTGTACTTTAGTGGTGACAAGTCCCCTTAACAATTTAACCCAGTTTGTAATAAATAATAATAAAAAAAATTCTTTTTTTTTTTTTTTTTTTAAGAAATATGAAATATACACTGGTGGACAAAATTAAAGCAACAAACCTGTTTTCTCGTTTTCTTCTTTTGCACATAATTTTTAAACAAATAAACATATGAACATAAAATTTGGATGGCCTGTACGTTATCATATTATTAACCGAATTTTATGTAACTTTAGCATAAGAATAATTTTTAAGCTAATAAATATTCATTTTTCGCTCAAAAGTAAGCTTTAAAAAAAATGAAAAATTTCAATAATTTCTGGAAGGAACACTTGAAAAATTGTCATAAAGATGCCTTACAAATATGCCATCCATATGGTAGATTACAACCATAAAATCTTTCTACCTGTATTCACTTTTCTGTATCTTATTTTTTCTTCTTTTTTTCGTATGTGAATAGCTTTTTAAAAAATATACATACAAATATGAAAATCGAATAAGATGTTCATTATAAAACTATTTATCAACAATTTTATTATTCTGGTGATGCTCATAGCTTACAAATTATTAATTATATTTTTTTAAAAAGTCCGTTATAAAAATAAAAGAAAAATTAATACAGAAACAAAATCGAGATTTAGTTTAACATTTCAAGGCATGTGCGTCTTTACCTATCTCTAATGCATCCTTAACACCACTTTTCATTAAGTGTTCTTTATTAAAATTATTGAAATTTTTCATTTCTTCCAAAGCTTATTTTTGAGAGAAAAATGAATATTTTTTAGCTTAAAAATTATTCTTATGCTAAAGTCACATAAAATTCGGTTAATAATATAATAATGAACAGGCCATCCAAATTTTATGTTCATATGTTTATTTGTTTAAAAATTATGCGCCAAAGAAGAGAACGAGAAAACAGATTGTTGCTTTAATTTTGTTCACCAGTGTATATATAAAATAAGAAAATTTTTAGGAAAACTAACTTTGAATTTTAAAAACACGTGATGACAGTTTTGGGTCGAAATGGAAATAATCCGAATTAAGTATGGCACTTAAACAGACGATCCGAAACAATTATCTGCGTTTTTCGTAGTTATGGTGATTTGTTTGTTCATTGGGTCATTCCATATAAATTCAAGGAAGTGTGATGCTCGATTATTTTTTGTTCCTTTTGATACTTGTGGCCCCTTACAGGCACACATGAAAGATGTTCAAAGCAACTTTTTTTTTTCTCTACTATTAACCTGGGATTTTATGCAGGTCATCAAAAGTCCTTCTCCTGTTGAAAAATGGGATTATTAGACCTTTATATTTTGGCATAAATCTTCTCGAATTAAATTTATGAGTGCTAATTTCAAATATTAGTATCAAAGTACATAAGGTAAAGGAGTCCCATTCTTAGTTATATTGCTGTAACTTTAACTAAAATAATTACAATTGGTCAAAGTTCAAGGTCAAATGTAAAATTTTTGTTAATTTCAGTAGTAAATAACTCTTTTAGGGAAAAAAAAAAAAAAAAAAAAAAACACAAAATAAAATATCACAAAAGTTACACTAACGAGTCACACTAATGAGAAACTTTAACTGTAATTGTGTGTTTTTTAAACCCTTTACAGTTTACAGGTCCCCGAAATCTCAGAAAAATAGCAAAAATGAGATTTTAAGACCATCATAAACCAAAAATGGATGAAAAAAAAATTCTTTGCCAATTTATTAAAGTATTATACATACAGAGACTGTGTGAATTGTTTTGGTAGTTTTGAGTTTAAAAAAAAAAAAAAAAAAAAAAAAAAAAACATGCTTAAATATTTACAAAAAAAAAAAAAAAAAAAAAAAAAAAAAAAAAAAGCAAAAATTTTTAATATTTTATTATAATTCCATTAAGGTAATTTGCATTATTATAAATTATGGGAGTCTGAAAATGTCATTTTTCTGACATTTCAGTGTCCTGTAAACGGTAAAAGGTTAAAAAATCACACAATTACAATTAAATTTTCTCATTAGTGTGATTCCAGTGATTAAATTTTGTGATATTTTATTTTGTGGCTTTGTTCCCCACAAGAGTTGTTCATTATCGAAATTGACAAAATTTTTATGTTTGACCTTGACCTTTGACCTAAGGTAATTATTTTAATTATTAAGTTACTGCAGTATAACGCTGCCATCCCGCTTTTTCTACAGGCTTAACATGGCGGTATAGGGCAAAATTTCGCATAAATGTACATAAAGCGAATTATTTTTTAATAATCATTCTGAAATTAAAAATAATTATTTGTAATAGTGATTGTCAATTATGGGGGGAAAATGTTTATGTAAGAGCACTACTTCCCCCCAATGGGAAGAAGTCCCCAAACCCCGAGGATGAGCCAAATTTTCATTATGGGTATCTTTCAATCATGGTATGGGTATCTTTCAATTTCTCGTCAATAAAACGAAAGATTGAACCACCGATTTGCAATAATTTAAAATAAAGTTATTGATTTTTTCATTTTTAACAAATCAAAAAAAAAAAAAAAAAAAAAAAAGTCATAGAGAATAAAATTGATTTTCTTTGAATAGTTAGTGTTATACTACTTCTCCAGAAGGGAAATCGTCTGCATTCATCGCAGAAGATAATTTTAATAAATTATTTTTACTCAGTGAATTTGTATAGGAAACCATAAAAGAAACTCATGTGGTGGCCACAATATGCTAGTTTCTATTTGATTTTCTACAACAAATAAATTTTTACATCAAACTAAAGCTAGTTCTTTTGAGTATTTAAAAAAAAAAAAAAAATGCAGGGGATTTCTCAGTATAAATTCATATTGGCCCAATGCAGCTTTCTATGTTTTAATAGTTTCGATTTGTGCAGTCAGAAAAGCCACCCCTGACTAATTTCGCTGCAAATCGATCGGTTCATAATAACTTCTAGTTATTAATGCGATATAATTAAATTTTGTGTTAAGGGATCGCCTATATTAAAATTTCATCAACTTAATTTTTCCGAATAGTAACATCCATTTTTGAGTGCATATTCGAATTTCTGAGGTCAATTTAGTTTAGTAAAAGGTATATTTTATATACTTTTAATAAATTCTTAATAGAGTTGCAAACGAAAATGTATTAGAGGTTGATCCATACATTTAAAACTGGTATGGTGTGGCGATCACAAAACTTTCTTTTATATTTTCCTATACAAATTCACTCAGTACAAATAATTTATTGATGGTTGCAGACGATATTTTTCTCATAGAGCCCTAAACGTCCAAAATATTTCGATTTTATGTTCTACTGACGATATATCTTAAAATTGCGCCTTTTTAAAAATTTTCTTCATTAAAAAATATTTAAAATAAATCATAAATTTGTTTTCAATTATCACAGAGCTTTGGTTAAACCATTCATTTTAAAGTTACTGATGAGCTCTTTTGAAAAGTATCCACATTCAAAATTTGTTCCCTTCGGAAGAATGGGAGTGGCTGCTGGGTGGGAGAGTCGCTCCTACGTCCTCCAAAAAAATTCCCACTTGAATATTATTATTATAAATAATTCTCTTTTTTAATGTCATAAGGATTCATCAAAAATGATTCTTATTGTGCATATTTATAGGAAATTTCTATCTATACCCCGTCACGTTAAAAATTTGAAAAATTCTGGATGGCAACACCACCTGTTAAGCGATTTTCACTAATAGTTGATAAGCAATTATTTGTCAAGCTGTAACTACAAATCAATTTGTATGAAATTCTGTGCAGTAGTTCCTACTATATAGTTGCCACAAAACTGTCACACACACAGATAGAACAGATATTTTCTGAGAATGGTTAAATCGTATTCTAGAGCTCTCAAAACGTGTAAATCCATTGAAAACCAGATGAAAAATTTTACGAAACCAATTAATATGTAGACGACCTCCAATGCAATATCTAAGAACGTCATTAAAAACTAGACAATCGATCGGCACTAGCCGCCTTTTTCTGCACTGATTTACGGTAAAATAAGTCGAGAGGTGGCGTCTTTATTTATTTATTTTTTCTTATGACTGTACATGCAAAACAATATATAAACTTTTCCAAATTGTTTTCTACTAACAGGGTTTCATATTTAAGTGCGAATTAATTTCATTTATTTCAGACGAAAGTGTATTGTAACATTGAATTCAGACGTATTTCCATCTCTCATAGAGATGTTTCTCCCGTTTTGTCGCCACCTGAATTTATAATTGTACGTAGGCATGCATTTTAAATTTTATAAATTGGAAACATTTTGTATGTATTGCAAAATGAATATGCAGTCATATTTTTGGAGTTAGCCAATCTTTCGGCTGAAAACAGTAGTTAATGATCTGGCCTTTAACTGGGTGATGGGTTCTGGAATTACATGCACAAACATGAGTTATTGAAGTCTTTGGCTTGAATTTGAAAAAGAGATAAATAAGGCTTTAATTACTGGATAAAAACTAACAGAGAAAAGTTTTGAAAGATTAATGAATGATCTAACAGGTTGAAATTTTCAGGAAAATTAACTTTCACTGATAATACCACTCTTCATTTAAGGGGGAAAAAAAATTCTTTGATTATTTCAAAGATAAACAAAGGTTTTTAATCGAAGTAATTAAAGAGATGTTATTTCCGTAAAAATTAATTTTCGCTAATAGCCCGCTCTTCGAAAGGGAAGGGGGAGAAGCAAAATGCTTTGATATATTTGATATTAAGATTATTTTTACGAAAATCGATAAAGGCTTTCATCGTAGTATAAACAGCTCTAGGCTTCTGGTACTATCTAAAATCGGTCAAAGATGAAATTTTATTTTATTTTTGTCAAAATGTTTCTAAAGTGCATGATAACTAAAGTCTAAAATGGTGTCCCTTATTAACATACGAGTCACAAATGACTTTTATGACCCTGATATAAACTGTTTTTAGAATTTTAAAATATATATCTATATCTGCGTTTTCAATATGATAAAACATCAGAATTTCGAATGTAAGACAGATGTTTATAAATTTGTTCTGCATTTATCTTTTGGGCAATGTATCTGATGAAAAAGACGTAAATATCATATTTGCATCACATCTAATCCTACTATATAACCTACTTTCTCTCAAGTCGATAAAAACAGGAGGTTTTTGTCAAGGCTAATCTAATCTGAAAGTAAAGAAATTTATTTTCCAACAACTTAAAAAGTGAACTTCAGATATATATACAATTTTGAAGTAAAATGATCGCGTGGAAAGACTTCTGGAATAAAAATTTATGCAAACGCATAACATTAAAAATGCACCTTTTTATTTTTTTTATTTTTTTAAACATTTTCCAACAAAGATGAAAAGTATTCGACTTCGATTCATCGAATTATCTGCGCTTTCATTTTCTTGAGAAGTCGCTGAGAAAAGTTTGCCTTGAAAGGTTTCTTGTAGCATGTTCTCTATCAAAAAAAAAGACGTTAATAGTACTATTGGTTTGTTTACAAGAACTTGCAAAAGAATCCGACTGCATTACGGTCTATGAGAATTTTTTTTAAAAGCAATTTGTGCGTTGATTATTGATGGTGATTGTTGATATAATTTGATATGTAGTTGTGTCTTAACATATATTAGTGCCTGTGAACTTTTGGTGAAATTAGTCCAACAGGTGGAGTTGCCATCCCGCGTTTCTAAATTTTTAACATGCGGTATAGGACAAAATTTCGTATAAATATACGTAAAGAGAATTACATTTTAATAATCATTTTAAAATTTAAAAGAATTATTTATAATAGTGATAAACAACTGCGAATTTTTTTTTTTTTTTTTTTGGTGTAAGTAAGAGCATTGCTTCCGCCCCCCTGGCTTAGGAAGACAAATTTTCACTGTTAGTATCTTACAAAAGAGCTCGTCAACACTTTTAAAACGAATGGTTGAACCATCGATCTGAAATAATTTAAAATAAAGTTATTGATTTTTTTCCTTTTTAACAACAACAACAAAAACTAGTATGGTGTGGCCACCACAAGACTTTCTTCTATATTCTCCTATACAAATTCACTCAATAACAATATTAAAAAAAAAAAAAAACGATTTTTCAAAGTTTTTTTTTTCGTTAAAAGTAAAAAATAAAATCGATAACTTGGTTTTAAATTATCATATATTTATAGTTCAACCATTCGTTTTGAAGGTATTGATGAGACCTTTCGAAAGATACTCATCTTGAAAATTTACCCCCCCAGGGGGGGGGGGGAAGCGATATCCTCATATGCACAATTTTTTTCCTAATTAACTACTACTATTATCAATAATTCATATTAATTTTACAATCACAGGTTTAGAATAACTCTCATTATGTACATTTATACGAAATTTAGTGCTATACTGCCATGTTAAAATTTTAGAAAAAATACGACCACAGCGCCACCTGTTGAGCGATTGATCCCCAAATCTAATCAGTACCAGTTTATGTCAGGGGCCAACTAAATATCATGTTTGGTTAAATTTCGTAAAAAAAAAAAAAAAAAAAAAATTACGATTTTTTTTCGTTAAAAGTAAAAAAAAAAAATCTATAAATCTGTTTTAAATTATCACAGATTTATAGTTCCTGCTTTACTGATTTTGTACTGGAAATAAAAATTGCAAATTTCAAAATGCTTCAATTTTCTTCAAAATTATCTCAAACATGCTACACACTTTTAACATCACAAGACGAAGTTGCAGTTCAAATTTCACCGGGTTTCCAGAATAAATAAAAAATGTACAATTTAATTGCAAATTCTAATACGCGTATTTCAAATTCTAACTATGATTAAATTATTTTTAATACATCATTCGAAAGATATTTTAAAGTACTTTTATATTATCGAAAGTGGGATTCAAGATTTCGCTTCATTTACACGTTTTGAGGTCTCCTGAATCGGTTTTCTTTTGTATCTCAGCTACTAATTAAAATAATTTCATAAGTAATACATCATTAGATAGCTTTGTTGATTTGGAATCGAATAGTAGATTACAGAAATTTGTGCCGCCAGATGGCGCTGTAATATTTTCAAATTTCAATATTTCAATTTCTAATTATGATTAAATTATTTTTAATACATCATTCGAAAGATATTTTAAAGTTTTTTTATATTATCGAAAGTTTTTCACCAGATTTACACGTTTTGAGGCGTTCTGATTAGGTTTTTTTTTGCATCTCAGCTAATTCAGTTAGACCGTTCAAAATTGGTATATGTAGGTTAATTAGGAAGGGCTGAAAGGGTGGGGAAGATATAGGCGTGCACTGCGCGCACGGGACAGCGCTGCCGAAGGCAGTGGGGACCCGGTCCGACTTTTTAACCGATGAGAAATGATTTTTTTTTCATTTTCGTTTCTTAAGAATAAAAATTTGATTTGAGAAGGAATATGTGCACGTAGCGCGCGTATACCTTCAGGCAGCGCGCATGGGTCTGCGCTGCCGAATGCAGTGGGGACACGGTGTGAGTTTTTACCCGATCAGAAATGATTTTTTTTAGGAGGCACGAAGGATCAGGGAAGGTATACGCGCGCAGCGCGTGTATTCCTTAACTTGAACGCGCGCAGCGCGTACGGGACTGCGCTGCCGTAGCCAGTGAGGACCCGGTCCGACTTTGTACCCGATGAGAAATGATTTTTTAAATTTTCTTTTCTTAAGAATAAAAATTTGATTTGAGAAGGAATCTGTGCGCGCAGCGCACGTATACTCTCACACGTGCGCGCGCAGCGCGCATGGGTCTGCGCTGCCGAAGGCAGTGGGGACCCGGTGTGAGTTTTTACCCGATCAGAATTTTTTTTTGAGGGGCGGGGCACGAAGGGTCAGGGAAGGAATACGCGCGCGCAGCGCACACGGGGCAGCGCTGCCGAAGGCAGTGGGGACCCGGACGGACTTTTTACCCAATCAGAAATGATTTTTTTTTTTTTTTTTTTTATTTCTTTTCTTGACACTAAAAGTTACTGTTAGTGATTCATTAATTTTAGTGATTCATTTGAAAATACTGACCCGCTAGCGGGCGAAGCTCGCTAGTGATTACTAAAAAATAATTCTCTTTATGCACATTTATACAAAATTTTGTCCTATATCACCATGTTAAAAATTTAGAAAAAACGGGATGGCAACGCAACCCGTAAGACAATTTTTACCAAAAGTTGATAGGCACTAATTTGTCAAGGTGCAACTACATACCAATTTGTATGAAATTCTGTGAAGTAGTTCCTGAGATACAGTTGCCACAAAATTTTGTCACACACACACACACACACAGACTGACAGACAGACATTTTCTAAAAATGATCAAATCGGGTTCTACAGCTCTCAAAACGTGTAAATCCATCAAAAATCCGAGGTCGAAAATTTTTACGAATCCAATACTTTCTTCTATTGAATATAGAAGAAAGTAAAAAGTCATATAGAGAATGAAATTGACTTTCTCTGGATAATTTAGTGTTATACCGTTTCTCTAGAATGGAGCTCATCTGCCATCTGCATTCATCATGGAAGATAATTTTAATAAATTATTTTTACTGAATGAATTTGTATAGTAGGAGAATACATAAGAAAGACATGTAGTGGTCACAGCATACTAGTTTTTTTGTGTGTTTCTTTCTTTTGTCTTCATTTTTGTGGTTGTGTCGTCTTCCGTTTGGTTGTTGCATGCAGCTGTCCTATTGACTGGTTGTGTTGCTTCTTCCCCTTAGGTTTTTCCTGTCTTTCAGTCTTGCTTTTGCCTCCAAGGTAGTAGCACGTGTTTTTTGTACTTGAAGAAGAAAGGCCACGTCCTTTCGAAACCGGTAGTACTTCCCTTTATTTTATAGTGTATGAAGAAGTTTTAAAATTTAAATATTTTTATTCTTAGATATAAAAATTCGAAAACTGTTTTACAATTTACTTTAAATTTTCCTTTTTTGACAATAATTAAATAGAATTTTATATGTCTAGTATTACTTAATTACTTTTTAAGGTCAGGCCCACTATACTATTAAGTAAAATCTGAAAAGGAATAAAAAATATTCCATAAAATAGCTTTCGGGTAAATAAACTGTTGGGCAAACGTACTTGTCAGGCAAACATACTCGCCAGAAAATTGTGTTGTCGGGCAATCGACCTGATATGGTCGTACTAATTTATCTATTATTTTCACAAGAAATACATTTTTTCTACATTTTACATTTATGTATATTTTTCCAGGAAGCTTTGAACCAACATAGATGGAAGAATATATAAAGAGCGTTTCATCAAAAATTTTAAGCGTTAAGTGTCCTCGCAGAAACATTAACTGTGCCAACAGAACAAATCACCCTTAACAATGACGATTACGTACTCCTTGGATGTTGCCGATACAAAATTCTTCGGCTTCACCAAACTCCTTGGACGATGGAAAGGCAGCATTTATAAAATCTTGTGGAAAGAATTTGTGGTTTTTATCCTCGGATACGCTTTTCTTAGCATAACGTACAGACATTTTCTAACCGAGTCGCAAAAGAGGTAAGTTCTAGTTTCGGGATTTCTCTTCAAAAATAAAATGCACAGAAGTTTTGCTTTTCCCAGGCAATACAACTAATGTGTTTGCTAACAATGATTGTTAAGTTCTTTTTATTATTTCTTTGTCAGGATGTTTGAAAGTATAGTCATCTATTTTGAGGCCTTCATCGATATTATTCCGTTATCATTCGTTTTGGGTTTCTACGTTTCGCTCGTCATCGGGAGATGGTGGAACCAATTCGATGCCATCCCTTGGCCTGACAGGTAAGATATGATTGGTGGGAAATCAAGAAGCATAATACATTTATATTCCATAAAAAAAAGAGTGAAAACCTTCTGAAAAATTTATTTTAGTTTTGACAATTCCGGAAAGTGTGTTATAGTGTACAATGTTGAACAGAACTTTGTCGACCACCTGATTCTAAAAACTACAAATCACGTATAGATGTGTTCCTCACCCTGACTTGAAGGGACAATAAAAAGCAAATATCAATATCAAAGCTGTTTAATATCTCAAAATTAAAACATTTTACAGACAATACATGAAAATAGATAGCCAAAACTTTGGCTACCACTAAGTAATAACACCCATATAACAAATTAAAGTTAACAAATAGGTGAGACAGTTATTGAATTTGTGCGCTTTTAAAATCAACGGCATTTAACAAAACGTCCAGGAATTGATTTATGTATGGATTCTTTATGGTTTCCTTATTGAACTTAATTGCACATCTCTCCAGAGCACGAATCAGTTCTTTCCGAACATCGTACTGCTTAGTGCTATGCACAACATCCTCTTTTAGGTGCCACACGTTCTCGATGATGTTCAGATCGGGGCTGCACGTAGGGCAATCTAAGACAGCAATTTTATTGGACATCAAGTATTCTAGCGCTTTTTTTTTTTTGGCGGTGTAGATCTGCAGCATTGTCTTGCTGCCGATTCCATTTGTTCTGGCCAAATTGTTCAGAACACCAATGGATAATGGTGGTTCGTAGGTCATAAAGACATTTTAGGATGTTTATACTTTCTCTCAACAACCTTTATCACGAGATTACGAAAGCTGGAGATGGCATCTAAAAACATGACACCTCCATCACCCATTTGATGCTTCACTCGATGAGGTAAGATGACAGTATCACTTCTATGTTGGACGTATGAACTAACGTTGTTGAGTCCATCAAGATAAAAGCATTTCTCATCCGTGAAAACCACTTGCTTTGAAGTCCGTGGATTCGACCATGTGTTTGCATGCAAATTTGAGTCGCTCTTTCCTGTGTCTCGGCAATTATTCTTTTTTGGCTAAAGTCTTGTTCAGCTAGCGTTCGTCTAACAGTTTAGTGTAAGACGGTAATACCGGTTTTATTTTTATGATACGGCTGGTGACCAGTTTATCATGCCGCATTAATTGATGTGCCGTCCTCCTAATTATCTTTTTTCGCGAACGGACAAAGCTTCAGAATGTACCATACAGCTGGTAAAGGAGCACTTATCTTTGTATGAAATATTTCCGAAACTTACTGGTGGCCAAAGATTTAACTCCCCTCATTTTCATGTTTTTCATTCTAATCTTTATTGTTTTTGCTATAATATAGTAATTTGATGCTCATATGTACATATTATTGATTTATCGTTTTATTTTACATATCATAGCTTTTTAATAATACGCACCGAGATTCAGATGGTCGCCAAAGTTTTGTCTAACAGTGTAGTATCTCTACATCTTTTCTCCTCGGTGGCTCGGTATATAATCATATCTATGATCTTCATCACTATTATGTTTCCATGGACACTCGCACTTTTAAATGATACCGAAATTGTCAATTATGGATTAAGCTAACGAAAACTGCATTTTCGTAGGACCTTGACCTTTAAAGCCATGAGTGACCCACCAAACTGTTTATGCTAAAATGTACTTAGTATCAAGTAGTATCCGTATTTAAAAAAATTGGCATGGGTCACTCATGGCTTTAGGAGTAAAATGATATTAAAATGGCACCATTTATTTACGGCCACAAACTTTGACCCCCTCTCTAGGTCAAACAAATGAAATTCAGAAAAAATTAAATTTCACTTTTTCTTATCACAGTACTACTAACATATCCTGAAAGTTTCGGGAAAATTGAAAATGTCAACTATCACACCTCCATAGACTTTGTCCAGCTTTTAAAAAAATGGCTCTTAATAAACTTTTTGAAATTTATGGGCCTAAAACTATCAGAAAAATAGGATTTTATTCAAATCAACCATGTGTGCAAATTCCTCATTTTGTTGTATCTCCACCACGGAGTTTACGGTGTATTTACAGCTGACTGGTTATCCGCTTACTGAATTTGGATATACTTAGAAAACCGATTGCATGTTCCTCAAAATCAGGACTTGGAAAAATAGGTATATTCAAAAGAACATCGACATAATGGTATGATGCTTATATGTCCAAGATTCAGAAAAGTCTAAAATTTGTGTATTCCATAATGCAAATCACAAAATGTATTAACATTTAATTTTTTTTAACTAGAAGTAACTTAAACTACTCAGAAAATTGCCCTTACAAGAGAACCTTAATGCTCCGAGGTAGAATTGTATGCAATATTCCCCCCTCCCCCCCCAATACTGCACTACGAATTAAATTGAATTTAATTTTACCTCACATCAATTTTACTTCACATAACTAAACTTAAATTCTCTATGATTAATCATTCGACTCATAGACAACGAATTAAAAAATATGCATATTTTTATATTTCCTTTATTTATTTCAATCAAATTAGTTTTAAAAGAATTATTTAAAAGTATTATTGTATTTAAATTAAAACATAGAAAAGTGTGAATAATGTAATATAGAAAAGTAAAAACAGTGGTATGAGCGCAAACGAAAACATCCCGAATTTGCAAAACTATTAGAGGTGGGTAAGTCTATTACATGAATGTTTTAGTTAGCTAAGGTTAAACTATTTTCGATAACTATATGTGTATCTATTAAAATTACCATAAAAATAAAATTTATTAAAATGACCCTGCGAATAAGGTGATAGGAGAAGAAGCTCTCAGAAAATGCAATTGTATCAAAAAACAGAAGTTTGCACATGTAAGAGGTACCAAATATAGATAATATAAAATAATCAATCTACGGAATAAAAATAATTTGGAGTGAGAATTCTCGTACTTAACGTTAGAAAGGTTACTTTTCCTTCGTTTGGAAGTGGCACAAACACATCCTCCTTAGTCCTGCCGGAATAAGATCGCGAGTGAGAGTTTTCTTGCCCTGTATATGGAAGGATCGTATCTTCTGAGGGCATTTTACACAGAATTCTGTACTTTAGGACGAACCTGCCTACATCCATCCCAAGTGTGATGTTGAAAAACATCACATATCCCTTTTAAAATGAAATAATAATTTAAGTTACATTTTATTTATTTATTTATAATACAAGCAAACATTATATTTCTTATTCTAAAAGAATTTAATACAATTTTGTTTATTTCGCTTATGCTATTTTATTTTTATTTCTATTTCATTAATCTGTAATTTCATATAATTTATTGTTCTTTTTCCTGCTCTAAATCTCATCAAGTAATAATTAAATAAAATATCAAAGAAAGCGAAACCCATTCATTTTATGCTTTAAAACCGCAGACGATTTTTTTATTGTAGCTTCCTGTCTCCAACCAAACGTTTAAAGATTCCGTTGAATCATTATAGCTGAAAATAATTTCTAATATTTTTTTATCAATTGATTTCGCACTTTTAGCCAAATTCTGAATGCCTGACAAAATTTAAACACATCCTATGACGTAATTTAATTTTTAGCCAATCCTTTAACTATTATTTAGGTTTACCAGATATAAAATTTAAAAATGTGTTCAGCCAACGTGATTTTTGATGCCAAGGAGATTTGGCGAAATAAATTAATTAGCACTTGTTCTTCATGCTTTCAACATGTGGTTTTAAAAAAGATTCCTAAAATTGTTAATCGAAATGGCTTCTTATCTATTTGGGATCTTTAAGTCGATTAAGAAAATAAACTTTTCAACTCTTCATAAAGCTGTCTATTTTATTGAATCTGCAATAAGTATTTTATAAGACATTTTGCACTTCATTCTTAATGTGGTCATTTGAAATAAAAAATAATGGATTTTCTTAAGAAAGATCTTTTGCTACATTTTACGGAGCTGAGTGAACCTGGTTCGCTGTACGTCATGGCCGCTTCATACTTTAGATATCTCCATCCCAGCTCTTCATTATACCAAGTTTTTTAATTTTCGAATAAATGGATCGTATTTTCAGTTTCTTTATGAATGACATCATTGCGGACATAGCTAAAAGCCAGGGCAATCTTTACGCAATTGTTTTGGAATACTTGAAGTTATTCAAATGTTGACTTTGTGATAGATCCGTACACAACCGACCAATAGGTGGGTATCGGCAGAAAAATGAATTTATTGAGTTACAATTTATTCTCAACGGACACTGGCTAATTGTATTTATAATAGCAAAAAAGTTACTTGTCAGAGTTAACATTAACTTTTGTATTTTAATCGTACTGAATTAATAGATTATTTGGGGGAATTTTGAATAAAATATATAAAATAACAAACGTTAACGTGTAATAAACACAATAAAATATTTTGTTTGGAGCCATACTCTATGATCTCTTTACGTTTTTAAAGTAGGCTTCGACCATTTTAATGTTGGCTAGGTAGGATACTAATACCAACAGTAACCACAAATTTAGTGGTATAAGAGTTGATGTAAAAAAAAATCATATCTATTGTGTTAGTTAAACGATAGTTTTTGCAAAATTTACATTGTTTTATACATTTCTTTAGGTTATGCTACCTGATTTCAACGTATGTGCATGGTGCAGACGAGCGTAGTCGTATTATTCGGCGTACGCTTGGCCGATACCTAATCCTTATGCAGGCCTTTACCTTTCAGTCCGTGAGCACGGCAGTCAAGAAGAGATTTCCTACTACCCAACACTTCGTTATGGCAGGTAAGAACAGACAAGCATGTTAATATTTTTTTCCAAATACCACACAAGATATCAGTGGTTTAAACTTACTGATGAAGTGTACGCTTTTCAGTAAGTGGAAAATATCACACAATGTCGTCTTGAAATATAATGAAAAAATCGCGATTCGTGTTAAATACCAGAAAACAATGTGACGCTCTGAGCAGTACATTATACAGTCGAACCTCGTTAACATGATTCTCAAGGAGGATAAAAAATTTGTTCATGTTATCAGTAATCCATGCTATCAGTAACTAATCTATATATAACTAAACTAATCTTCATTTTGACGGGTATTGTGGAAACAGTTCTTGTTAAAAGGAATTCACGTTAACGAGGTTCGACTGTATATATGTATGTGTGTGTGTGTGTGTGTGTGTGTGTGTGTGTGTAATGATATTCAATAGTATATCGTGTTTATTTCTGAGCCGCGTATAATAATAATAATAAAAACTTTCTGAGTTTTTATTAAAAAAAAATATTTTTTTTCTTTTGCTATTGAATGATAGATTTTAGCAATAAACTTTTGTCATGGGGCAAAAAGAAAAAATATATATATATATAAATACAGTTAGACCGTTCAAAATTTGTACAGATAGCTTTTAGAGGTCTGCAAGTCGAATGAGGATATTTTCGAAAGTACAAAGTTATTAGGAGGGGTGGGAAGGGGGAGGGAGTGGAGGGGCATAGAAATAGAGTTAGATCGTTCAAAATTGGTACATGGAGGTTTTTGATACCTATAAATCGATTGCGGATATTTTCGAATTTGTAAAATTTTTAGGAGAGCCGGGAAGGGGAGGGGACGAAGGGCAAAACCACAGAAATAGAGTTAGACCATTCAAATTTGGCACGAGTAATTTTTCGGGACCTATAAATCGAATGCAGACATTTTCAAAAGGGAAAAAATTATTAGGATAGATGGGCGGAAAACGAAGGGGCAAAAATATAGAAATAAGAGTTAGAGCGTCGAAAATTAGTAGTATTGGCTCGAAATTGAATCTAAAATATGTTTTTATGCAAAAATATATCCGAAGTACTTTAAAATATGTTTTAAAATAAAAAAGATAAATACACTTTAAAGACAAAAATAAATGCAATCAATTATACTATACATACACAAAATTATTTCATTATTCACACAAGCACAAAGAATAAGTAAATAAAAAAATTATAAACAAAATAAATTTCCAGTAAGAAAATTTAATTTTTTAAAAGTAGAAAAAAAAAAGCTACTTACAGACGGCAAATTACAATCCTATATTCATTTTTTCATTGAAAATATCTAAGATAAGGCTTTTCATGGTTTATTTGCCGATGAAAAATTCCTTTGTTACCAACGGCAACATTGACATTTATTATTATTTTTATTATTATTATTATTATTATTATTTTTTTTTTTTTACACCACTGATCATATTTTAATTTTCCTGTGGAAAATGACATAAGTCTGAAAGAATAACGATTTGAGAAACTTTTTTGAAGATGACAAATAGAGTATCTTTATATTTTAATCACATTAAAACTGAGACAGATAATACATATTAAAAATATACACTTTAAAATATTAAAAACACAAAATCATAAATTTAAACGTTTCGAGCCTATTACAGGCTCCTCATCAGTATAAACATCAAGTGCAAATGATGAGATGAACAACAGACTTTATGTGAGTACAACGTATTCATCAGGAACTGCGCATGCCTCATTAAGTGGAGAAAAATGTTGATTTGTGTACCAGCCCTCCAGGAAAATTCTTGAGTGATAATTTAAACAATTAGATACGATTATTTTAGTATTGTTAAAATCAGGTAAATGGTCAGTTTCTATGGCATGTTGTACTATTTTTGAATGTATATCACGGTTTTTGAAATTTGTTTTATGTTCCTTAATTCGAGTATGAAGAGAACGGCCAGTTTGACCAATATAAACTGAACTACAAGATTTACAAGGGATATTATAAACAACACCAGTACGGGAAAAAGGGGGGATAACAGTAATGATTTTTAAATATTTTAGAGTATCTTTATTAACCGACGTTTTTAATTAATAACTTCGTTAATTAAGATAATAGAAGTTTCTAACTAAGTGAAATGTCTTCCTTCTGCATACACTGATACTTCTTATGACGCGGAGGGCAATGCCCTTCGCGAAAAAATGCGGTTGCAGACCAAAAAAAAAAAAAAAAAAAAAAAAACCTAGCGCGACAGTATTCCCTCCCCCACCTTTCTTTTTAAATATATATAATGATTTTTATTAGTTTAAATTGAAAACATTCACTTGTTGATGATTAGGAATAATTTTACTATTTCATATTTAAAAATTATGAGCATTTAAATTGATAAATTTGAGAATATATTTTAAATAAACATTTTAATCAGAGTATCTCAGTTATTCTTACTTCGGTAAGAATAATTAAAGACAATTTTTAAAATCCATAAACAAACTTTCTTATATGTTTGAATATAAAAAAGAAATAAAATAAAACAATAAATTTACTTTATTTTTTTGCGAATTCTTTAAGTAAATATACGATTAAAAATTTAGAAACTACTATTTATTTATTTATTTATTTATTTATTTAAATAATTTTCATGTATTTATTTACTTTTAGATTTCCAGTAATAAAGTAATTTCATCAGTAGCTCAATCTGTATTATGCGAGTTATTTGCTCATTTTTTCCAAGGGTGAAATTTCGATGTAAAAAACTCCTTTATTTCATATTTCGAAATAAATACTCATTTTCGCTTTTTACAACTACAAAGATTATAGGGGAATTTTCAAGAAAACGAAATTGTATAAATCAAATCGCACAAAAATTCCCCAATCTGTTTTCTCTTTACAAATTGGAACGTTTTGAGGTTTCTCAAAGGCTTTAAACACCTAGAATAATTTTAAGCTTTAGTATATACATAAATTTAATCCTCATTGACTTGATTTTTTTTTCTAGGTTGGTTTCTTTAGAAATCGACCTATTGCAATCCTTTCGTTTATCTAGATATACAGTAAAACACCGTTTAAGGGACTGACATAAAAAGACGTATGATCGAAATTTAAAAATAAAACTTTATTACAAATTTCAATAGCACTAAAACAAAATTTATATGTATATTAATTAACAAACTTTTTAAAGGTAGGCTAGCACTATATAATAGAATTTGGGTTTGAAGGTAATAATTAAATTTAAAAAAAGATTTATTATAAATATGAGGAAAAAATTCAACCATTAATGCATGACTATGAGTACTAATTATATATATCATATCTTGAGCTATATAATTAGTTTAATAGGGGTCTACAAATTAGAGCTGACGTAAATTACCAAAGAAAAAAGAAAAAAAATAGACCATAAGTAAATTAGAAAAAAAAAAAAAAAAAAAAAAAAAAAATTAGACCATAAGTAAATTAGAAAAAAAAAAAAAAAACCTTGCAAAAATTTATAGTTTTATTTTAATACATATCTTGAATACTATATGAACACATATCTTGAGTATTAATTAGATATATTGTATATCTTTAATAAGTATATTGTAGGATTTATGGCTACACACATAGTTATTTAATTTACATTTAAAAATCTTTAATACTTAACTGATGTGCTTATTGTCTGTGAGTTCTAAGAAGTGCATTGGGAATTGAATCAAGTTCACTAAATGTCTTCTTTTTTTTTTTACTTGTGTTTTGACAAACAAAATAAGTTCAAAGCTTATCAGTGCAGTCCATTACACCTTTAAGGAAAGATAAATGAACGTCTTCACATTCTACATCATCGCTTAAATTAGAATCAGACATTTTTCTTTCCAATTATGTTAATCGATTATGAATAATTCTGAGGTCATAATATCGGCCTCACAGTTCCGACACTTATCAAATTGATATTTGGAAAGGGTTTTAGACCTTATTTTAAACGGAAAAATGACCGTTCGGAAATTTTTGTGAGTTTTAGAATAGTGGAAATGGCGTATAATCGATACTGGGGCGTATAAACGAAGACTTTTTACATTAAAATGAATAGGAATTGTGGTGATTTGGGAGTACACCTCGAAGAACGGAATACGCAAGCATGAGTCCAGGGATGATTTTTGCTATTTTTATTCAAAACTTAACAAAAAAGTTGAAATTCAAATAAATTAAAAATTATTACAAAATGCTCGCCTCCGAGCACACTTCAAAAACATGCTACACAATTTTAGCACCAAGTCTCTCTCCCTTTTTTTTGAGTCTCTTCCTTCCGAGCACACCTTCAGAGGGGGAGGGGAAATACCCCACACGAAGCACTGATTCGCTGGTCGTGATATCACACTACCCGTGACATCATTTTCGGCCAATCTTGGTCTACCCGAAACTCTGAGAAATGTCGGTAGCAACAAAAGGCCATGCGTGAAAACGGAAACTATTGATGTCACCGCTTCCATAGAAATATAAAATTTTTTCATACAAAGCATCTGTCGCTCAGACGGCTTCTCATGGCTCCGTTCTGTCTGGTCACACGACCCCTGAACTCTTGGAATGTTTGTAACCTTCACTCCAGCACAGCTTCCTCCCTCCTAAAAGACCATTTTACGGCCTTCAGGATGTAAAATGGGCTCCAGAAGACTCAGGTGCCTCCTCCCATTATCAAACATGCAACATCAGAGAGTTGAGCTAGCCCCCCAAAAAAAATTTTTCGAAACAACCCCCTGAACTTTTATAGAACTAAAAATAATCTTAAAAATAAATTTTCTAGTCTTACACCTTGCATAATTACTAGATCCCAAGGTCTCATTTCACATTATATAAAAAAAAACAATTAAACATTCACATGCAATTTCGTGATGACAATCAAAGGTTCTACACCTAACAAAATTTTAAAAGTCAAACACTGAAATTTCACAATTACACAATAAAATTTCATGAAAAAGAAAGAAAAATAATTCTTAATCAATACATTCAAACTTTTTTTTTTTTTTTTTTTTTGGAATACAAATGAAAGAAAAAAAAAATAAATAAATATTTACAAACAGTCCAAAAACACTACCTAAAACCAAGGCATTTTTTTTTTTTTTCTTCGTGCATGCGACTTAACGCATCTGCATTCAAATGCTTTTTTCCGCTCTTATGCTCGACTGTGAAGTTATTGTTGTAAACATAAGGCCCATCTCGTCAAACGTGAATTTGTGCCCATCATTTTTTTAAGATAAACTAAAGGGTTATGATCGGTTTGAAGAACGAATTTTTGTCCATCTAAATAATGATTTAGTTTTTTCACCCCAAAAATGACTGCCGCTAATTCGCGTTCAATGGTACTATAATTACGCTCCGCCTTGGAGAATTTTTTGCTCAAATAAACAATTGGGTGTTCCTCGTTATTCCCGAAATTTTGAGCTAGGACCACACCCGCCCCTACAAGACTTGCATCAGTCTGAACAATGAAGTCTTTTGAAAAATCCGCAGCATAGAGTACCGGTCCCTTAGTTAGATCTAATTTTAGTACCTTAAATGCCTGATCACATTCCTGACTCCACTCAATTTTTTCCCTCTTATTTTTCCCTTTTAACAAATCCGTCAAAGGCGCAGCTTTTGTCGCATAATCCTTTATATATTTATGGTAAAATCCGGTCAGACCTAAAAATGACCTTACATGCGTCTTTGTCTTTGGAATGGGAAATTCTTGGATAGTTTGGATTTTCGCGTCACTCGGCGACCTCTTCCCTGACCCCACTTCGTGCCCAAAAAATTTTACATGGTCCTGGGCGAATAAACACTTTGCCGGTTTCACTTTTAGATTTGCCTCCTCCAAACGTTGTAACACAATGTCCAGATGCCGGATATGGAGCTCCCAACTGGATGAAAACACAGCCAGATCATCCACATATGGTCTCACAAAACTCACTAAATCCCCTAGCACCTCACTAATTAATTTACAAAAATAAAATGGAGCATTCACTAAGCCAAACATCATTTTTTTTGGAATAAACTCACCGAAAGGGGTTACAAACGCCGCATACCTTTGCGCACGTTTCGTTAACGGGATTTGGAAATACCCCTTCGTCAGATCCATTACTGAGATATATTTTGCAGTGCTCACTTCCTCAACTACCTCCTCAATATTCGGTAACGGGAAAAATTGCACTTGGGTTTTGGCATTGAGGGCCCTATAATCGACACACGGCCTAGGGTCTTTCCCCGGACTCTCTACAAGAATCATAGGCGATGCGTAATCTGACTGACCCACCTCAATCACCCTTAACTCTAACAGCCTGGAAATCTCCTTCCGCATAATTTCTAACTGCCGCGGAGACATGCGATAGGGTTTTGCACGAATCGGCTTATCATCTGTCAAAATGATATCCATCTCTACCTTATGGGTTGTACCAGGGTCGTTAGAAAACACCGTTTTATGCTTTACTAGGACATTTTGTAAAGTTGCCAAATTCCCTTCCGAAACCTTATTACCCAAATTACTCCCCTTAATTAAGTCTGTCAAGTCGAAATGATTAGGGTCCGAAATCGGATACGGGATAGATGCATCCTCCTCAATTTCCTCGCCACCCTCTTCCAAAATTAAGTTGACATGCTCTGGGCGTTTATGATAAGGTTTCATTAAATTCACGTGGAAAATCGTGTCCTTACATCTCCTTCCCGGAAGATCTACCTTATAGTTCGTATCGGATATTACCACCGTAACTGCACCTGGACCTAGCCACTGTACTGCCATTTTATGTGGTTTTGCAGTAGCCAAAACCAACACCGAGTCTCCCACCTTAAATTTTCGGGACACTGCATTTTGGTCGTACCATAATTTTCTTTTTTGTTGACATTCTGTCATGCGCTCCCCTGCCAAATCTTGACATCTTTTTAAGCGCTCATTTAAATCCAAAATATACTCTACTACATTTTGATTCATTTCTTCTTCCTGCATCCAATTTTCGTAAACAATGGTATGAGGCATCCTCAAATTCTTCCCAAAAATAAGCTCTGAAGGAGAAAATCCCGTGCTCTCATGCGGCACCGTCCTCAACGCGAAAAGAGCCATAGGCAGATTTTCTTCCCAATCGCTTTTCGTTTCGAGACATAATGCTTTGAGAATCCTCTTAAGAGTGGAATGCATTCTTTCCACCTGATTAGATTGCGGATGACAGACCGAAGAATGATTGATTTTGATATCATACTTCTCAAAAAACGCTGTCGATAAGTCACTCGTGAAATAAGCACCTTGATCGCAGACTAACTCTCTAGGAAATCCGGTCTTCGCGAAAATTTGCATCAATGCATTGATCACTGACCTCGAAGTTAGGTTTTCCACAGGAATAGCATCCGGGAATTTTGAAGCGACGCAAACAGCCGTTATCGCAAAACGATTATTTTTGTTACTCGTTACCAGCGGACCTATAGCGTCAATCGACAGACGTCTGAACGGTTCAGAAATAATCGGTACTAATCTCAACGGAGCTTTCTTCTTATCCCCTTTTTGTCCTACTTTTTGACAAATTTCACAAGTTTTGACATACTCTTCGATTTCCTGATAGCAATTTGGCCAAAAGAAATTAGTCAACACCCTCTGCTTAGTTTTACACGAGCCTAAATGCCCTGACACAGAATCATGACACAGGTTTAGAATCGCTGCCCTAAATTTCTTTGGCACGCACAACTGCATCCTGTTTTGGTTACGCTTAGAATCCGATATTCGAATTAACCGCTCATTTTTTATCTTAAATTCCTTTCCCGCTTCATTCCTAGCTTTTTCCCAACAATTTTTCAACGTGTCACACGCAGTTTGCTCTTTTTGAAACTCTTCAGCTGAAACCCCGATTAATGGACACCTGTCTGTTTCTTTTAACACAGGAAGAACAACTTTATTTTCTGCACTAGTCTCCTCTAACGACTCGCTTATCAAACCCGGTTCCTCCTCAAAATTCTGAATTTTTTTCTGAGTTGGCTTTTCATTATTTATTTCGGACTGCGCACTCTTAATCCTTTCTTGCTCACGTTTCTGACTTCGCGTTATCGCATTAATTGGATAAACAATTTTTTTATTGGACTCAATTAACTCTGCGGTTTTATTGCCTAGAAGATATATTCCCTGACTCAAATTAGCCGGTTTTACAGCCGCTTTTGTAATGACCTCTCCGAATTCCCCTTTTAAAACGATTTTCGCCAAAGGTAAACACCTACACGTTTCGTCAAACGGTTGCTTAATCCATACCTGTTCCGGCAGTAAATCCTCAGCAGAAATCATATTCCTTTCGCACACGTCAATGTTTGAGCCACTATCTCTCAAGAATTCGCGCTCTTGTCCATTTATTTCTAATTTACCTATATAAGGCTCAAAACCAACACCTAAAATTTCGCCCGCACTTAAGTTATTGATCGGATTTGTTCTGCGATTAGGGTTTTGTGGGCAGTTAGGTCGAATATGGCCCCTTTCCGAGCACAAATAGCACACAATTTTACTATTTCTATCAAAATCACGATCTTTAGATTCGGTTTTATCCCCTTTTAACTTTCCTGAGTCTTTTTTGTCGCCCTTAGCTGACTCAGCTTTCGGATTACTCCCACCATCATGCTTACCTGACCCGAATTTCTGACCGTCTTTCCCAAATGAATTTCTACCCTTCGTAAAACGCTGAAAAGGCTTATATTCTCTTTTCCCGTTCTCCTTTCTAACCGCGTCATACTTGTCGCACTTCTCCGCCAAATCCGAAGCTTTGTTGATTTCTTCCCACACATCTACAAAATGTTGTTTGATTTCGCATGGTACCCTTTTCTTTAACTGCTCCGTGAGCATCAATTCCTTTAATGACTCTAAATCTTTAATTTCTAAAGTCTCAAGCCAGTTATCTAGGTACCCTCTCAAATCGTGAACTAAATCAACCCATAATTCTTCACTTTTTTTGTTGTGCGATTCAAATTTCGTTCTTAGCGCACGCGCACTCAATCTGAACCTATTCATCAACACTTTTTTTACATGTTGAAAATTATCAGCCTCTGACTCGTCTAATTTCATAATTATTTGGACGACGTCGCACGGCAATAAAGGGATAAGTTGCGACATCCAGTCCTGTTCGCTAACACTTTCTTTACGTGCTAATCTTTCAAATATCGTAAAAAAAAGAGAAATATCCATTTGTTTTGGGTGAAATTTCGGAGCTATGTCTTTTAATTTAATTTTCTTCAAAACCGTCTCTTGAACTAAACTCCCGGACCCTACGCTACTAGTTTCTGCAGCGCTCTGGATTCTGAGTTTCTCCAGTTCAAAATTTCGTTCGGCCTCTTCTCTTTGCAACGCCCATTCGCGCTCTTCTTTTTCTTTTCGTGATTCCCATTCGCGCTCTTCTTTTTCTTTTTGTAATTTCAATTCCCTTTCTTTCTCTTCCAAAATCCCTTCTATTAGCGCCTTCGCAACCCCTTCATCATAATTAGCCGCCTTTTCAATGGCTTCCCTGATTTCTAGTTTTTTGCTTTTATCTGTTAGCCCCGAAACACCAAATTCATCCGCTAACTCTAACAATACATTTTTAGTATACTTAATGAGAAATGCCATAATTACAAAATACAATTTCACTAATTACTGAAAAAAAATGCACATATAATAAAAACAATAAACAAATCAAATACCATGAAAATATAGACAAAAGTAACACTTTGATTATCACCTACGAAATTCTTTAAACACCTTTTCTCTAAACATTAACTACAATATTTACCCAGATACAATAAACAGTACCTATATTTAGTTAAAATAAACAACTAGAGAAAAAAAAAAAATCCTAGAATTTTTACCAGTAGGCAAATCAACTAATTTCCAGTATACTCCTATATAAACAGTTACAGTATCCACAATCCTTACGTTGCTTTTAAAAAAGAATTTAGAATTATAATCTTATCGAAACTTTTAAACAACAATTTAAAGTTACCAAGCTCCCCGTTACAATAAACAGAACTTTAACGATAAATTTATCTCTCAAGTAAACGCCCCGTTAAGTCATGAAATTACTCTTTTCAACCGCCTTAACTATTAACTTGACTTCGAGATATCCGTGCTTAAAATTTTACACATAAAAACTAAATTCTTACTCTTAAAGCTTCGTAACTACATGCATTGTAACACAAAAAAAAAAAAATAAATAAATAAATAAACAAAAACTATCATCCCACAACTCAATCTCTGACACTTTGCATATCTGAAAATGAAAGAAAACATACCTGAGAAACCTCCTTGATTGACATCTCCAGGGAATTCAGCCGCACAGGGAAGAAGCGAAGTCCTTTTAATCCTTTCCACGCTATTGTCACAGGCATCAATAATCTCCAGTAAATCTCAGGGATTCCAGTTGTCACCGGGCTCACAGCAAACGTTCTTTTATACTTTTTCACCACAAACACATAGAAAACAGAGTTCGATGTTTTTTTTCTTCTAAAAACAACATGCCACCGATATGCCACCAATTTATATTTTTAATTAAAGCTGTGGTGATTTGGGAGTACACCTCGAAGAACGGAATACGCAAGCATGAGTCCAGGGATGATTTTTGCTATTTTTATTCAAAACTTAACAAAAAAGTTGAAATTCAAATAAATTAAAAATTATTACAAAATGCTCGCCTCCGAGCACACTTCAAAAACATGCTACAAAATTTTAGCACCAAGTCTCTCTCCCTTTTTTTTGAGTCTCTTCCTTCCGAGCACACCTTCAGAGGGGGAGGGGAAATACCCCACACGAAGCACTGATTCGCTGGTCGTGATATCACACTACCCGTGACATCATTTTCGGCCAATCTTGGTCTACCCGAAACTCTGAGAAATGTCGGTAGCAACAAAAGGCCATGCGTGAAATCGGAAACTATTGATGTCACCGCTTCCATAGAAATATAAAATTTTTTCATACAAAGCATCTGTCGCTCAGACGGCTTCTCATGGCTCCGTTCTGTCTGGTCACACGACCCCTGACCTCTTGGAATGTTTGTAACCTTCACTCCAGCACAGAATGAATTGGGACTTCACTAAAAGGTCGCATACATGTAAAAGATGTATAAATGGTGCTTTGCTATCTATCTATATATAATGAAAATTTTGCCATTACGATAACTCCCGAAATAATACTCCAAATCGAAAACAATTTGTACAGCGAACTTATTTTATATCTTGGATGAGTTGTTGCTCCGCCTTTTAGTTTTCAAGTGGCGGCCACTTGAAAATTTCAAATCCACATTGTAAAAAGCGTATTTAAGGCCGGATTTGCCTGAATTTTGATGTAAATACAGACCATATAAGTGTCTCAATCAAGTTTATAAATGAACTTTATCCGCCATTTTTAACAAAGTGTTAGATATCTTAAACTAAGCGGAGCCACTTGAAATCAGGCTACCACTTGAAAATTTATAATCACGATAACTTCTGAAATAATACTCCAAATCGTACCAAATTTGAACAGCGAATTTATTTTATAAATATCTTGAATGAGTTTTTTAACCAAGTTGCTCCGTCATTTTGTTTCCAAGTCGCAGCTACTTAGACTGCCACTTGAAAATTTGTCATAGCAATAACTTTTGAAATACTGCATTGATTCGAAGCAAAGTTGGACAGTAAACTTATGCTCCAAATACCTTGGATGAGTTTGCTGGACAACTTGCTCCGTCATATTGTTTTCAAGTGGCGGCCATAGAAAGTTTGTTGTCACGACAACTTTTAAAATACTAGATCAATTCAAACCAAAATTGAAAAATGGATTTATCGTTCAAATATCTATGATTTCGATGTGTAAGTTTCCCTGCAATTTTGTTTAGAAGTTGCCGTCTTGAACGCTGCCACTTGAGAATTTATTATCGAGATAAATTTTGCAATATTGAATTTATTCGAACCAAAGTTGGACAGTGGACTTATCTTACTAATGTCCTAAATTAGTTCACTGAGCATTTTGTTCCACCATTTTGGTCTAAGTGGCGGCCACTTAATTTTTCAACATAACTTTTGAAATGCTGAATTAATTTGAACTAAATTTGTGTAGTACACTTATCTAACAAATGCATTTAATAGATTTGTTTGCCGGACCATGATTCCTCCCCGATAAGGCGATTAGCTTCGGGCATGGTTCGGAGTCTCGGAATATCTTGATAGATTTGTATGTCAACTTGGCCCACCATCTTGTTTCTAAGTATCGACCACTTGCAAATTTCAAAATCACATAAAACGCTATTTAAGAGCCAATTTGCTTTAAATTCCAAATGTACATAACCCACATCGATATTTCTACCAAATCCATTAATACAGGGCCCGAAATTTTGACTTAGATTACACTCGCTGAAAAAAAAAGTCACTCGCCACAAAATATTATTAACTTACACTACTTTTTATGTATAAGGTTTCCAGAATTTTTTATTGGAAAAAGAGGAGAAATAATGCAATGTTTTATTTTATAAGAAAATAGAAGACATTCAATTTTGAAGAAAAGGTCATTTTAGAGGACACAAAATTGAATGAAAATGATTAAAAAACCGATTCAAAACTATTTTACACAAGTGGTGGAAACATTTTTATCTCAAATGATGAATTTGGATCTGTATAAACCTTAATTTAAATTAATAATATACGGATACTAGAGAAAAAATCCTTAATTAATATAGGTGTCACTGGACAATATAGATTTTTTTTATTATCTTTTTTCTATAAACAAAAACTTTTTTTTCTCTTTCTGTGGTACTTTCATGCAATTACATAAAAAAAGTTGGTAGACATATTTTTTATTAATCATAAAATAAAAAATAAAATTGGCAAATGAAAAAATAAAATTAATATTCGGCAGATGAAACGATTTGTTTTAACGAAGCATCCTCTATCAACATTTTATAAAAGTTCTCACAAGTATAACCTAAATTAGTCTTAGTAGTTAATAAGTTTTTAAAGTAGGTATATAAAGGGGATTTTTTTCACATGTCTGCATTTTGTTCATTGAAGAAAACAGTCGCTTTGTGAGAAAGTTTTTGCCAGGAGGACATAAAATGAATTCAACTAACTTTTGCATATTTTTATGATGTGGTGGTAGTGTTATCATTAAGACCAATTGTCTGCACTAGGGCTTTAGGCTTGAGTAGGAGAGTCCTCCGTGGGGTCTTTTTAAGAGTTCCTAGCCCAAATTTACGCTAGTTTCGAAGGAAACCACAGAAAACTCGTAACGGCAAAGCCAACGAACGCGACCGGGCATCGAACCCAGCGCCTCACGTATACCAGCTTCGAGGACAGAACTTCTCGGTCACTTTTGGGCCTATTTTTATGAGTGATGTTATTCATGCAAAAATGAGAACACACGTCAACCCACCGTGTATCAACAGGAGCATCACCTCCTTAATGATTTCAGGACAATTTCAATAGTGATTCCGTGTTCTGGATCAAAGAACCGTAAATATATAGGGAATATTTTGTTTCTTTGTGATTCGAAGGATTTGAATAGACATAAACCATAATATGCTTTGGTAAGTTGATTATAAAGTTGTTCTTTTGCGAACCTAAAGCAGAAAAATGTTAGTGTTCATTATTCGATATAGCCGATTGAGCTTCCCAGTTTTGCGAAATTTTTTAAACTAAGGACTAAATCCTTTTCATTTGAAAAAGGAGGTCAGAGGACGAAAAACATAAAAAAGGACTTTTAAGTCCTGTAATATTTTTCCGTTTAAGAGGGCAGAGCGTTAAAAAAAAAAAAAAAAAAAAAACTGTCCTCTTAAAAAGAGGATGTCTGGTCGCCTTACCTATGATTTGCCTGATTTTGCGTTTTTAAGTTGATAATTATTTATTTATTTATTTTTGGTAGCACCGCATACTGTAAGAATTCTATCTACAGAAATTTTACTCGCCACAGTAAAATTTCCACTCGCCAATGGCGAGCTGGCGAGCGGAAATTTCGCGCCCTGCATTAATAATTTGTAGCCGCTGCTACTTGATAAGAAAAAAGAAATCAACCTACCCTTCCGAATGGGCCGAAAGACTTGTTTTAAACTAAGTTACTAATTATATTCAAAGACTAGTATGGATGTAATTCATTGTAAAAGCTTTGTGTAAATATCCTAAAATTTTATTATTTTGGATTAAAATGGTCAATTTCGGACAGTTAAACCTTTAACTGATTTAATGAAACAAACAAAAAAAAAAAAAAAAAAATTTCGGAAAATAATGAAGGAATATAGGAAAAAATGATTGGGTTGGCCATTTTCTCAACAGAAAGTGATACTGATTTATTACTTTTTGATGGTAAGACTTTTGCAGAAAGAAATCTATATACATAAAATCGTTTGTCTTGAGTGAGTGAGTGATTCATCATCGACCAGCACAAACTCCTGGGCCTAGAAGCATGAAATTTTGTGAAAATGTTCCTTCTATTACGTAAATATCCATTAAGAAGCGATTTTACAAAATTCGACCCTCAAGGAGGGGAGGGAGGGCAAAACGAGATTTCACAAAATCCTTCATATCTCCAAAAAAAAAAAAGATATCCGTAACATTTTTGCTTTCAGGGGGGGCGGGAACGGGGGGAGGAGAGCGGAGGGACAATAAAAATAGAGTTATATCGTTCAAAATTGGTACATAGAAGTTTTTGATACCTACAAATCGATTGCGGGTATTTTCGAATTTGTAAAATTTTTAGGAGAGCCGGGAAGGTGTGGGGGGGGGGTGGCGAAGAGGCAAAACCACAGAAATAGAGTTAGACCGTTCAAATTTGGCACGTGTAGGTTTTCGGGACCTACAAATCGAATGCAAATATTTTCAAAAGGGAAAAAATATTAGGATAGACGGGAAGAGGGAGGGGAACGAAGGGGCAAAAATATAGAAATAAGAGTTAGAGCGTTGAAATTAGTATAATAGGTTTTAGGGTCCGATAAATTGATTGCGGATGTTTTCGAAAGGGTAGAATTATTACGAGGGCAGAAAGGGACTAGCTTGTAATTATTTTAAAACTGTAAAATATTATTTTTTATTATATAGCCTGTTACATTTTAATAATAGCTGTTTATATATTTTAGTTGCATGGATTTTGATAATTTTTGATTCTTTGTTCCCTAATAAGTAAAATTTCAAGGGGCGGAAATTTGATGGGAACGTTTTTCTCTTGGGGATGCATTTTCCGCGGACGTTCTTTTACCTGATACGGTAACATTAATGTAACATTTTGTTTTCGCCCTTCCAAATACACACTTTTTATCATTGTTTATAGCGAAGCCATTAAAGAAAATGGCAGAAATTTAGTGCTGCTGTGCTAACCTGTCTCTAACCTTAATTTTTCATTTTAATGCGTCAGTGTAGAAAAAATAATATAGAAAAAAAAAAAAAGAATGATTAAAAAGAGAAACAAGGAAAGAAAATTCAGAACAGGTACCGATGGAATTTCAGCTGTATAAAGACAGCAATGATGGAGCTTTCTTCAAATGCTTCAAGAATTTCTAATAATAATAATTAAAAAAAAATGGAGTATAAAGAAATTACGCATTTGAAAAGAAAGATGAGGGGGGAAAAATCCTTTCCTTTACTTTTTTATCTTGTAGAAATTTCTACTGGCATGAGACTACATTTTGCAATCATTGATAGTTCATTTGTTTCCTTGAAAGGTTTTATGACAAAGGAGGAGAGAACGGTGTTTGAAAATGTAGAAGCTCCCTACGGAAAATGGTGGTTGTCGGCCCAGTGGTTCTGCTCCTTGGCTATGCGAGCAAGAAAGGAAGGCAGAATAAAGGATTCCATACTTCTGAACGGACTGCTGGAGGTAAGCATCATCATCCTCAGCAAAATGACTTCGAACTATAATTGTATATGTTAATCTACACCGTGTCTCAAAAGTTTAGACAATCAATAAAATTTGCATTAACATAAAAAGTAATAAGGTACAACTAAAATTCGTGAGATAGGTAATAAATAAAAACAGTATTGCTGATATACACATATAAATTATGATCAAAGGTTTGAAATTATAAAACGTACATTAAATTATATGAAAATGTGCTGTCCCAAAAGTATAGACACCTGTAAATGTTTTTGGTTTTACATTTATAAAAGTAACAAAAAACTTAACTTTTAATGTTAAATTGTATTGCCACGACACTTTATAATATCAAATACACGTTGTTCCATACAATTAATTAAGCATTGCATTACAGAAGGATATATTTCATACCACGCTTTGTTAATTGCAGTTTTTAAGTGATTTACACATGTATATTGCTTTCCATTTTCATATATTTTACGAGATAAGATCCCCCATATGTTCTCCATGGGATTCAAATCCGAAATAAGTGCTGGCCAGTCTAATAGTGTGATATTGTTTTGCATAAACCCCGTTTTCGTTGATCTGGAGGTAGGGAGGGATGCCCCATCTTGTTGGAAAACACAGTCCGGTCCGGCTAGCAAATCCATAATTGGCAGTATATTGGTACGTAAAATATCCTGATAATCCTCTGATTTCATTTTTCTGTCTGTAAATCCTAGAAATGTTTGCCCGTTGAAACAAAACCCTCCTCAGGTCTTTAGGGATCCTCCGCCTTGTTGTGTGCTGAAACAGTTCTTCGGTTCTTTTCTTAGGTCATACCAGTAAAATTTATAACCGTCAGGCCCGTCCAAATTCCATTTCTTTTCGTTACTGAAGATGATAGAAAGCCACTTTTCACCGTATGACATATACTTTCTAGCTCACTTTAGACGTGTATCTTTATGTCTCTGCTTTAAGAAAGGTTTTGCAGTAAACAGTGTGTTTTGAAGCTTTAATTCTTCTGTGTACAGTACTTTTTGAAATTCTGGAAGTTGATGCAGTTGCACGCACAGATAAATTATCAACTGAAGTCTTTTTTAATAACATTCTATCATCACGCAACGTTGTTTTCTTTGGTCTTGAATCGCTTTCAAGTATTCCATGTTTCACCCGATCTCAAAACTCTATAAATACTGATCAAGGATCTCTTTATTCTTCTCGATATTTGTACAGGATTTTGTCCTTGCGCTTTTAACTGTAAAATCTTAATAATTTCATCTTTAGAAATTTCTTTAGAACGTGGCATTTTTATCAGAATACGCAGGAAACGTCTTTTCTGAATCACGAACAAAATAATACATTGAACTCATTAAATTATTATGCTAAAAATACAGCAGAAGATATTCCAATTAAAGGGGATATTATTCTGCATTTATAGAAGCAGACGACAATAAAAATAATTTATTCTGTGAACAAAAATGTAAAAGAAACCATGTAATACTGCATCGAGTCCATGCTTTTGGGACAGCACATTTTTGTATAATTTAATGTACATTTTATAATTTCAAACATTTGATCATAATTTATATGTGTATATCAGCAAAACTGTTTTTATTTATTATCTCTCTCATGAATTTTAATTGTACCTAATTACTTTTTATGTTAATGCTAATTTTATTGATTGTCTAAGCTTTTGGGACACGGTATAAAAGAGTAAACTCACTGATTCACTGATCACTGACTGAACACAGCCATGGAGATTCTATTGGAAATACAGTCACAAATTTTGGTCAGCAGGTTGGGTTTAGGTACCTTACCCCCACTAAGACCGGAGTTTGCGGAGGCAGAAGGCAAAAACACCTTTATAAGCATAACTCTGCTCAAAATTACTTTAGACAAAAATATTGTTCATAATTTAATTAATTATTCTCTTTTAAAAGTTTAAGCTTTAATTTTTAGTATTCCAAAAAATAGCTTTTCTTTTCTGTTTCATTCATTGGTTAATGTTGTTTTCAACATTATTAAAGCATGCTTTGAAATCTAAACATATTTTTATTTTCGTTGTTTATGCGGTATCTTGTTTCTTCTAAGTTGCTTTATATTAGAGAGAGATTTTTTTTTTTTTTGAGATGATTCGTATTAAAACCGGATATCAGAGATTATTATTATTATTATTTTGTAAAATAATAGAAAGGTTACGTATAATGTAGGTTCCATGTGAGAAACTTGTTGTTCTTTCAGTTGTCCTAAAAAGAAACGGTAGACTAGACCACTAAAAATAATGTATGAATTTACGAGGACTTTCATTGAGCATACTTATTCTTTTTTTTTTTTAAGAGATAAGAAAAATACCTAATCAGGAGGCTTTCGGCACGACAACCAAAGAACGTTCGATAGACTTGTGATATCACAGTCATTTTTAATAAAATTTTAACCAACTCATTATTGCCAAAAATGACAATTTCAAAAGTTTAGAATATGCGTAGTAGTGATAAATTGATGTTGTGTGGTTGTCACGCACTGGATTTTTTTTTCCCTGTTTGTCAGAAACTAATTTTGAAGATATTTTTACTCAATGAAAAGTTTTAAAAAGACACATTGTCCCCCCCCCCCTTTTTGTTTGGAAAAAGAATAAAGATACTAATAAAGGGCAACAGAAAGAACCTGGATCCGCCCAGCTTATAATCTTTATAAGTTAAAACATATGCGGGTTAATAGGCTTTTGCTCCATCAGTGGTAAAAGGCTGCTGGTGTAAGAGCTATATATATATATATATATATATATATATATATAATTACATACTGCATTGTGTTCTTTCCCTTGGGTACATTTGACGTCTGAGACACGTCATTCATTTTTTTTGTTTTTTATTTTTGTTTTGCAATTCTAATTACTTGAAGACATCTTAATACTACATATGTCACCAATATGTTAGAAATAAATAAATTCTTACGTAAAATGTACTGCTTTTACATACTACTCCAAGCAACCAAAAATTATATCCGTTCCACATGCAAATATTTTCTCAAATAAATCCGTACCCAAGGGGTTAAGTGTCCGTATCTCTAATTTGGATTTTTTAAAAGATAACATTTGATTAGATGCTATTAAACACAAAAGAAAAAAAAATAGGGTCATTACTTTTTTTACACTCCAATAGATGGCGCTCATTCCTCACTAGTTTGTTTATATGTTTCAATGAAATGACACTTCTTGTTTGCGAATTTTCATAAATCAAATTAATCTCAGTTTTTAATCAAAATCTAATTTTAAATTATCACTTTTAGGTTAATTATTTAAAAAAAAAAAAAAAAAAAAAAAAAAAAAAACAGATCACTAAACTTTATCGTTCAGTTGACAAATATGATTCCAAAATTAACTGTGAATTTAACTGTATACAGCCACATGGTTGTTGAGTGATCAAGATAAATACCAGGTTTTTCATGTGTAATGTAAATTAAACTTTAGTTTTATTAATTATTACTAGTATTACATTTAATTATTATGAAATTGCTGATTGAATTTAAATAAGTTTGATTTTCATTTGGTTTTCTTCCCCATATTATTCTTTCATATTAATTTTTTTCTTGTCTTTTGGGTGTTATTGGGTATAGCTTGTTGTAAATGTTTAGCAATATGCATACAGCAAGACAGAAATAACACCTATTTCACATGCAATATTCATTCTATGCCCTTGAAAAAGTAATGAATTTGCATGTTTCAATTTTACGGTTGGCTTGATATTCGTAATTTTTATTCGTGTTTTTTCTGGTTTCATCTAATTCAATGTTTCATGGTTTCATCTATTCAATGTTTGAAAAGGTTTTCAATATATATATATATATATATATATATATATATATATATAACAATATGTAAGTCAGATTTTTTATTTATTTATTTATTTTTTTTTGTGTGTGTATAATTTTGAAATATCAATAAATATCTTGTAAAAAATAAATAGTAATTTTTCATATATATATATATATATATGTATATATGTATATTATTTTTTTAAACGAGCTCGACAAAACGCCCAAAATTTACGTCTGTAGACCAGAAAACTCTCTTAAGAACAGAATGTTAAATAGAAAAAGAAAATTTAAGTCCCATAAAAGTTCTATATAGATGTAGAGGATTCACTGGATAGAATGATTGGCATGAGAGAGAGTATGAATAGAGAGAATAGCAAAAATATGTTTATCTGGTATAAGAGTTGGTATTATTTATTTTATTTTAATTTTTAAATATCACCGTGGAAAAATTATTTATTAATGACTTTGTTATTATATAAATACATATTTAGGATTTTTTTTTTTTCAGTAATAGAAATTGGTTATTTATATAATTATTTGTTTTCAGGAATTTTTGAAATATCGGAGCACTTGCGGTACTATGTTTAATTACGATTGGATCAGCGTTCCTCTCGTTTATACACAAGTGAGTACTTAATCTTGAGCAATTTTTGAAATCTATCATTTTTTCAAACCTAACTTTACAGAAACATTCTTTTATAACATTTGTTTAAACTACTAAATTGAGATGCTATAGATTTCCTATAAAGAATGTTTGAATTTTACTTTTTACGTGTTTTGATGTTACGAATGGAAGATAGAAATATTTGAGACAGTTTTTAAATTTATTTTCCTTTGTTTCCCTTTATAATTTTATTTTGTAAAATTAAGTAGTGTAGTGAAAATTTTGGTATTTTTACTTTAAAATTAATAGAGAAAATCTTTTCTTTTCTTCCAATTTCTTTGTCTTATAAATTCCCTAATAACACCGTGACCGTTTGTGATGTCACCGTGACCATTTGTGACGTCACAGTAACTTGACATCGACTGGCGGTGCTATTAGGGTTCTTACTTTTTGTTTCGCATTGTGGCTTAAGTATCCCCATGACAGAAATACTTGATCTATATTGCGGGGATACTATAGACAATTATGAAAAAATAGCTACAAAATACTCATATATTAATAATCCTAATATGAACTTAAAATATGTAGTAATTCGAAATTATTGATGCTAATGTTATACACAATAGTTCATACTTATTTCTAGTCTGTGCCACCAAGTATCCACAATATAATAAAACTTGTTTAGTTAGTTAATAACTAAATAAAGCATACAAATATTAAAATCATTAGAATGTTATGAATTATACATTTTATTGCTTTCGTAATTTTAGAAATATTTTTTTTTAATCATAACAATACAAAAAGTTCTTCAAAACCAAAAGTGAAAGAAAACTAAAGGAGCATAGCTGCCAACATTTCTAATTTTTAAATCAGATTTATCACCAGTATTTTTGAAAAGGAATCTGTCGCATACATTTTCGACGAATAAGTAAAATTAAACGAACTGAAACATTTATAAAAACGTTCCGGTATGATGTCTCCGTTAAAAAATAAACGGACTATTGGCACCTACGTAGGAGTCGGTACAGTCACTTTTTTAAATGCCACTATTTTTATAAAGCAGGCTCCGTATTATTCAATCGAAGATAACTACCGAAAACAATTATTGAATTTTTCGATTAAAAAAAGTGGTATGCAAAAAAGTGCCTTCGATAGCCCTTTAAACTATTGCCACGGTCATTTTTTGTGACGAAGTTTGGTGGTTGTAGAATCATTTCAATTTTGTTTTCACGAATGACAGTTTTGTCATCATTATGGTGGTTACTTAAAATTTGAATCTGCAATTCTTTAAGTAAATTTTATGCTCATCTTATCTTAAGAAAATATTAAGAGTTTTATCAACTGATCTTTTTATAGTTTTCCTCTTCTATGATTTACCAATGTTCAATCATCATGTAATGGTCTCTTAAAAAACAAACCCTTGCCATTTTCATGCTTTTAATCTACAGATATTTTTGAAGTGATGCTTTCGATTAAACAATTGTCAGAATCTGAATCAGATCTATGGTATAAGATTTTAATTTTTTTGATTTCTTAGAAAGTGTTTTGGTTGTTTGATTATTTATCGAAACTTAGCTTGTGAACTTACATTTAAGAAACTATTGAAGTTTTAAATGCTTTCTTCGAAATTGCTTAGTGATCAAATGACCACAAGCAATTCAATGATTAAAATTATTATTTTCTTAATTTATAAATTAATAAATATTTTAGAAACTTTTGTAACTGTATCTGTGTAAAAACTGTATGTCAGCTTGGTATTTCAGGTGGTGACGCTCGCTACGTATACGTACTCTGTGGCTCTGATGGTGGGTAGACAATACTTAGATCCTGTTCAGAAGTACAAGAATCACGAAGTGGATCTTTACGTCCCTGTTTTCACACTGCTGCAATTTTTCTTTTACGTTGGATGGCTGAAGGTAACGAAGCACCTCTGTATTCAGTATGTTTCCAAATAAGTGTAATAATGAACTACATGAAGAGTATTAATATTTGATTTCCTGAAGAATCAATATCAAACTTAATAAAAACTTGCAATGCATGGAATGAATAACATATCAAACAGAGCTAAAATCTGTACAAACAAACCGCATTAAAAAAAGCGTGCATCTATTTGAAAGGTATATGAAGTTACAAACAAGGGCTTCAAATTTCACGCGCCAATGTTTATATAAAGCTCGCTTTCAATCTTCTATATAAATAATTAATAGAAATAAAACCTTAATCTAATGTAATTATGACTACTGAAGTTATTAGTACTGTATGGCAGTTTGCAGAAATGCATACTTTCTTGCTTCTTCGCATTATTTAATAATGAGTATCTGAAGATATTTTCATGAAACATAATTAAAAACCGAATTTCGATTAAACTAACGCTCTAATAAAAACAGCATTAAAAATCGGATCCTTCGTTTAGGAACTATAATTCCAGATACAGACAAAGGTTTCAAAACTTATAACACTCCCTTCTTCTTGCGTTGGGTGTTGAAAGTTAGAAGATGCCAACTGCGCATTAGGTTTTGGTGAATGAACATTAGGATTTGGTCTCACTTCTGCCTTGATCAGGTTCCACAAAACGAAGAAGCAACAAACACCTTTAAATGTAATTTGTTTTAGGTTAGAAATGAATAGGTTAAAACATAAAATAGAAGACTTGGACAAAAGAGATCTAGATACAACTGAGGTAACGACACGAGTGTTCGTCAACACTAAAATTTTCACCCGTAGTCGTCACTCTTGTAAAAGAAGTGTTAAAATAAGCGTTTAATAACATATATGGATTTGAATCTGTCTGCACTAGATTCTACAAAGCCTTCTGCTTTTTATCACGCAAACAGTTCAATTTCAAGTATTCTGGGAAGAGTGGGGAAAACGAAATAAATTAACTATGCGTGAAATGACATTTGGACGGAGTCAACATAAAACAAACGACTGAGAAAAGAAGTATGAATTTCTTGATATATTTTGTTGTTTGTTGGGTTTGTCATTACTCATAATGCATTGTATGTAATGTTTAAGAAATGTAGAATACGGTTTATGTGAGACTTTTTAAAATTTAACACTAATTTAATTAATTTTTCACTAATTTAATTTAGTGATTTTTAAGGTATGACGGCTGGGGACTATTTTGTACATTTTACCAGTGTTCGTCATCCCTGATGAACACTGGGTAACTGTTTTGATTAAAAATACTATATTTTCGTTTAGAATTATGATGGTATAATTTTTACTTCAATTGGACTACCGACACCAGTAGTCGCAAGGGGTATTCGTGAATGCAAACAAACGTATTTTACCCCTCAAGAATGTGACCTGTACTGCACTTGTGACTTTTCTTTAACCAGTTTAATTACAGTTATCAGGAATAATTTCAAAATTTTTAATAAGCATAAAATGAAAAAACTCGCAGCAGTTGTTTCGGGTCGAAAGTAAACACGACCCTTCGTTAGGTAAACAAAATAGGCACGAGTGCTGAAAATAAAGCGGTACTCGTTCCTACTTATTCGCCTGACGAAGGGTCGTGTTTCCTTTCGACTTGAAACAATTGTTGTGAGTTCTTGCAATTTATGGTATTTATTCAAAGTTTTGCGCTTATTACTTTTAAACGTCAGTTCTGTGGTACAGTCAATCAGGGTGTTTTTAACATACTGGAGCTAACATTGAATTACCTACAATTTTTCATTGTATTTTACTGGAAAAATTAAACAAAGGCACATAAAGTAATAAAATACAAAGGCTTAACTTCATTTTTAGCATAACTTTGAGCAGGTCTAAAGTAATAGGTTTCTTGTTACATTAAATATAGGTGAATAAGAATGCAGAAAATATTAAGCATAAAAATATTTCTTATGCAAGCTTTCTATTTATAAATTATACTATTTATATAAGATAAACAAAATAAATATATAAATTAATATTTTAGTTTTAAAAACATTGAGTATGTAGTACATTTTTTTTTTATTTATTTATTAATTATTATTATTATTATTATTTTTTTTTTTTTGGGGGGGGGGGAAGGGTGTGATATATTAAGTAGTAGTAGCTTAATTGCTACTGTTTAATACTAAGAAAGAGTATCATTTGAAGTGAGAGTTTTTCACAAAAACAGACCAAGTTTTGAATCACAGAAGAAGGGGAGAGGGGAGTAAGGGAACAAGAAAGACTACAGGTGGAAAAAGAAGTATTTTTTAAACTCGCTCGTATATATATATATATATATATATATATACAAGGCTCAAGGGACTGTACTTTGCCTGTCTAGAATATATATTGTTATATTATGTAACATGTTAAAAAATTGTTCTTACAGAAAATATCTATAGTCAAGAAGGTACAGTAACAGAATGCAAAAAAGCAACTGTTGCCTTAGAAGTTTTGGAAGATGTGATTGGGCAAGAAAAACTACACTTGCTCAAACCATCTAATTTTTGAAAAGGTAATATAGAAGATGCATCTGTATTTGAAATATGGAAGAGAATACAAAAAGCCGATTCTGTAACTTAACAAGAATCAGGACCGAAATTCCTTTCGTCCTTTTCCCCTTTTATCATAATAAGTGGTGAAAAGATTGATATATATTTTACAGCTATAATTATTGGAAGAGAACACTTTATATATACCCTTGAATTCGCTTAAAAAAAAAAAAAAAACTGAAGTGTTACAAGAAACATTGAAAATTCAGAACATTAGGGACTCATCTCTGGTGGCAGCAGTTTAAAAAAACTTGACTCAGGATGTCTTGAAAGCATCAAAATCAGATCTGCCAGTTCTGGAGTTAACCACCTTTCCTTTAATATCCCCTAGATTTTGTACCCTATCCTCAGTTTAGCGTACTAACAAAGTCACTTCAAAAATACCTTATTTTTTCCTGGATCTGCACCTTCTAAAAAAAGGAAGAGCTAAGAAATTTTACCGAGTGTGATCATATCAAATCCTTAGAGAAAATATCGCACACACACCAAAAAAAAAAAAAAAAAAAAAAAGGCAGCGGGGAAGGAAAAAAAAGAAAGGCAGCGGGGAAGGGGAAAAAAAAAAAAAAAAAAAAGGCAGCGGGGGAAAAAAAAAAAATGGAAAACTCAAAGAATTAAAGAAGAAAAAAGCAAAATATTACTGAATTTTTCTATTTAAAAAAGTGGTATTCTATTAAGGGACCGCTAATTGTAAAATTATAATTTGATATCATTGTATAAATTATAATTGTAGCACATATACAATGTATTATTTTAATGTAACTAATTTAAATATGTCACGTTACAACTGTAAAAAGTCTTTATAAAGTCTAAAAAGTTTCACAAAAACATTCTCAGTTTATACATTAAAACATTTCAACTAGTTATATATTTCTTCTAAGCTTTCAACTCTTTATCGTTGAGTCTTCATCAGAGTTAAAGGTATAGTAAAATTTCCCGTAAAAATATGTAAGTTCAAAGATATATATAATCAAAAATAAGTCAATTAATAATAATAATCATAAATTCTTGATGTGGCTTTTTAAAATAGTAAAACATAGTATGTGGATTTTTTTCCTTTTATAGCGTATTGACTCTAACGGATTTTATATTAATGACTTATTTTTGATTACATATCTTTGAACTTATATATTTTTACGCAAAATTATACTATACCTTTAACTCTGATGAAGACTCAACGATAAAGAGCTGAAAGCTTAGAAGAAATACATAACTAGTTGAAATGTTTTAATGCATAAACTGAGAATGTTTTTGTGAAACATTTTAGACTTTACAAAGACTTTTTACAGTTGTAATGAGAGCTATTTCAATTGGTTATATTAAAATAATGCATTGTTTTAGCATATGTACTACAATAACCGCTAAATGTGTTTTGAAGTCTGAAGGTAAATTTAGGCATTAAGTGTGTGTCAAAGACATTTAATTTGATAAAATTTTCTGAAAACACATTTAAACTAGGAATATTTAATAAAGTTTTACGTTTTATGGTAAACGTAATAAATTTTTACGTTTTATTTTTACGATATGGCGATTACTGGTGCAAGCAACTGAGGACTACTGCTGAAATCCGTTTTTCGAATGGCGAACACTGGTGTATTTCTATAGGGTAAACTTTTTTTTTTTTTTTTTTTTTTTTTTTTTTTTTTTAATAAAATTGGCTTAATGTATTGAAAGACTGAAAGCGTCTATCGACAACTAGATGGATCGGTGTATAAAACAGACGGCAGTATAATAATGGCACATGAATACCACGCGAAAAAAACAAATATTTTGAAAATGAGGCCTTAAGAGTGACGAGCACTGGTGTCCTTATCCAGGACAAAATCCTTATCCAGGATTAAATTATTTTATTCTATGTTACACATTGTGTAATAAAAGTAATAATTATAGCAAGGATTCATACTGATAGTAAAAATTTAGTGGTCTAAAAGGACTACCTAAAATTATCAATTAATGATTAAAAAATATATAATAATAGACAAATATATACAAGTGCAAACATTTATGCATATATTTACTGCAGATGTTATCGCTTTTATGCGAAAACAGCAGAAACAGATTAATTTTGAAATATTCTAAATACAGGTTGCGCGATTGTTTTGTAAATTAATGTCTGAAAGTTTGAAAAGTTCATTTCCGTCAGTTTAAATATATAAATTATGTGATAGGTTTTAATAAAATGAGCTAAAACAGTGGTGATGTGAAAATTTTAGAAAATAAGCAAACATCATCAATTGCAAAAACATACAATAATTGTTTCAGTGGAAATAACTAAGTATTCAAGGTAGAACGTTAAAGAAAGAACGTTAAGGAAAGAAAAATTTTGAATTCCACCATTGAGCTATTAACACTGTGTGTGTATATATATATATGTATATATTCGAAATTTGGAGTTAGAAGGTTGTTTTAAATTAATTGATTTCGATTCATATTTTTTTTCCCTTAGCGATATTTTGTAAATATCAAAATATATTTTTAAATAGAAAATAGAAAAAATTAGTTTGTAATAAAATTGTCGACTACAAATTTGTTATCAATTAGAGGTACCAAGTTATTACGGATTGTTCGTAATTTACATACCAGAAATTTTCATAGAAAAAATACCAGAAATTTTAATATATTCTTTAGTAATAATTTTCTATGATTAAATAAGACGAAGATTACTATCCCTAAATAGTGGGTATAAAATCTATTTTCTGTTGATAATAACTTGGCACCAATGTATCATGTCTAGGACTTCGAAGGCATTTATTGATGGCTTGGAGACAATTACCGTTATATTGTCGTCATGCTAGCATGAATCTTAATCATAGTTGTGCTCCTGCACTATATTAACACATACTTGCCAACATCCTGATTAATATTCCGTAGTGTTGTTAGCCCCGCCTTCTTTTTCACACCAATATATTTTTTAAGTATTCTTCTAATCTAATCGTAATTGCATTTGCACAATATTACTCTAAAAATTTACTGGTGTGGAAAAAAGGGCGGGAGTAACAACACTACGGAATATTAATTAGGATTTGACAAGTATGTTAACAACTAAATAAAAATATAGATGCTTTTAAAAAATTATGATTGAAGATCGTTTTACACTCCTCTGAAATTAGTACGCAATAACCAACTTTCATATATATATATATATATATTTTTTTTTTTTTCCAAAATATGTTTAAAAGTTGTTGTTTGCGAATATTTTTTATTGTATGTGTACAAATGAAAAAAAAAAAAAAACTATAGACAATAATATTTTACAACTAAATTTAAATAAAATGTAGAATGAACAAGCAGTTTGAAATTCAATATAGTTACTTACAGGTGGCCGAGCAGATTGTAAACCCATATGGCGAAGATGATGATGACTTTGAACTCAATTGGTGCCTCAATCGAAGTTGCCAGGTAAGTGTTTAAAAGAACATTATAAAGTTTTGATATTTCCAAAAATTTAAACATTAATGTTGGAAATAGATTGAATTGTACAGTGTCGCCACAGAACTAAAATTGTATTTATTATTTTTCTCGGTTATTGGCAGTGATAATCGTCGGGGCCGATGGGTGGCAAAGATTTTGCCACCTGGTCCCTCTTCTTTCCCATACTCTGAAATTGTATATTATCAGCATTCGAATGTTTATAGACTTTCATATCTTGCATTCAAACAGCAATGGTTAATCTGGGGGATAATCTAGCACATATTCCTAAATTAAATATGTATTATATATTCGTATACTTTATAAAGAAAAATGAAAAACTTTAATTTATAATGGGGAAAAAAAAAAAAAAAAAAAAAAAAAAAAAAAACACTTTGGAAACACGTAGTTTAAAATAATTACGTTTAATTAAAATCATTAAAAAAAAATTATGTTCATTCAAAGTTGCCACTTTTAAATAAAAAGCATCTTCAGGACTTACACAATAACATGTTTCTTATCAGCAGTTTAAATGCACTAAAGTGGTTCACAGTTACAGCTATACAAACTTGATCTAAATTGTAGGTGAGCAGTCCTTTAGAAAAATGAATATTAATGAATTTGTAGGAACAAATGTTAAAGTCTTTTAAGGTCTTCAAGAAGGTGACGTCCAACCAATAAACAAATGCGTAAATTACGAAGTATGGTGAAGTTTTCATAAAAAATGAACTTTAAGCCAGCAATCTAGGAAACGACAGGAATTGATCTTATAAGAATATCATGGAGGAGTCTTTAGAGCTGTAACTACCGGAGTGAGATACTAGGTTATGTAGGATTGCTTGAGGTGAAGGCTTCTAACAGGATCTTAAGGAATTGGATGGGTAGAAACTTACAGGATCAACATGGTGTTGAAGAACTAAGTCGAATTCAAAGTAGTCAGCTTGAGCAATGTAGGAGTTTACTCGTTGGACTGAAGAAGAACCATGCGAGTCTGTATATTGTAGGAGTGATATTCTCAGGGGTTACATAAGTCATATTTCAGAACTATAAGAAACTTATAAAACATAAACAATATTAGTTATCTGATTTTACAATAGAATGTCATATTATTGGCAGAATTGCTTAATCTTTAACATTTATTACATTTGGACATTTAGTAATATATTAATGGCTTCAGACATAGTTAATTCTTAGCGATTATGTGGAGCTAAGATAATTTTAGCTTTTTTCCATATGGGAATAGCATCTGGGTTAGTATATATAAAATCGATCAAAGTCGAACTTTTCCCTTCTTTGATGTTCCGGATGTGTTGTATTCGCATAACTAAAGTTCTTTTTGTCTGAACGATATGATAGGAGAGTTCCTTATTTGTTTCAATTGGAATTTTATAAACACCTTCGGTGGGCCCTCAGCTTCAGCTTGTCTCCAAGGATTGACTGTGTCTGAAGCCATCAATATTATTAAATGCCCAAATGTAATAAATTTTGTAGTTGCAGCAATGCAACATAAAAACATATCGTTTATGTTTTTATAAGTTTCTTATAGTTCTGCAATAGTGCTTATGTAACCCCTGAGAATATCACTCTTACAATACAGACTCATATGATTCTTCTTCAGTCCAACAAGTAAACTCCTACATTGCTCAAGCTGACTACTTTGAATTCAACTTAGGGTCTTCGACACCACCATGTTGGTCCTGTATGTTTCTACCCATTCAATTCCTAAATATCCTGTTACAAGCCTTCACCTCAAGCAATCCTACATAACCTAGTATCTCACTCCGGTAGTTACAGCTCTAATGACTCCTCCATGATATTCTTATTAGATCAATTCCTGTTGTTTCCTAGATTGCTGGCTTAAAGTTCATTTTTTATGAAAACTTCACCATACTTCGTAATTTACGCATTTGTTTATTGGTTGGACGTCACCTCCTTGAAGACCTTAAAAGACTTTAACATTTGTTCCTACAAATTCATTAATATTTTTCTTCTAAAGGACTGCTCACCTACAATTTAGATCAAGTTTGTATAACTGTAACTGCGAACCACTTTAATATTATTTAAACTGCTGATAAGAAACATGTTATTGTAATTCCCGAAGATGCTTTTTATTTAAAAGCGAAAAGCTTTGAATGTACATAATTCCTTTTAAAATTATTTTAATGAACTATAATTATTTTAATCTAAGGTTTCCAAAGTGTTTTTTATTATTATAAACTAGCAGGCTTTGCCCGCTTCGCTGGTCAATAAATTTAAAGGAAACTCTTTTCTATATAGCTTTATAAAAATAAAATAAAACAAAATTGCTCAAAAGCTCGCTTCGGGTACCTGTTGCCTTTGGCAGCGATTTGGTCATCCGCTAAAACTCGGGCGCCTGTCCCTATTACCTGCGACATTGGTTTACCAATGGGCTTCCATTTAGATGCTTATTAGATAAGTTTCGAAATAGATAGTATCGAAAAAATTGAAGTATCCCTTTTATATTTGAATCCCAGTTACATATGAACAACACTATACGTGGTGCACATAATATTTGCTTTTACGTTATTTCCTATGTTTATTTTGTTTATCCGATCAACCATAAAATGACAGCAATTTCACGCCAAGTATTACGATATGCTATGACCTGCTATAGTCCGTAAGAAAAGTCTCCCAATACTAACAAAAATTCCTATATAAAAAAAGTACACTTAATACAGTTTTGTTAAATAAATCCTCTTCGAATCCTGTTTTTAGACTGACTAAGAACAGGATTCGTCAAGGATTTATTTAACAAAACTGTATTAAGTATGCTTTTTTTATATAGGAATTTTTTCTAGTGTTCGGAGACTTTTGTTACCGACTGTACGTCTGTCGCATCAGACAATTTTTGTGGTTATGCATAATTCATGGTTTGTAAACCTGATCATAGTACAGCCTTAATATAGTTCTCTTTGGTGACTTTTGAATTTTTCGCCATTTCAGACTTAATTCCTTGTAACAATATACTGTGAGCGCTATTTCTGCCGTATTTTAGACAACTAATCTTTTTATGGTTATATATATTTCCCATTAAACATTTTTATTTATTTACTTAAATGTTAATTTGAATTAATCAAATATTTCTGTTCAACAGCATGCAAGTGCAGTCACACACAGAGGCTCATTTATTTGTATGATAAATTAGCATAGTGATGAGTATATAAAAAAATAAATAAATGGGTAAACATTATCGTGCTACACAACTTTATAATGTTGCTCCATTCGCGGCTTTTGAATTTTTGTCGCCATATTAGCGATGATATATATATATATATATATATTGTGTGTGTGTGTGTGTGTGAAAAGGGGAAGACTATTTTACTAATAATTTTATCAGACACATTTTTGTTTATATATAAGAGTCCTTCCTATTCTGTATATATTTTTAATGGTTTTTAGGCTTAAAATAGTGCTTGCTGAAATAAATTTGCTATTTTTAAAACTACATTTTTTCTATAAATTTTCTATAAAAATAAATCACTTATACTACTATTTAGGTTTAATATATATATATATATATATATATATATATATTTCTTTTTGTAATACTTTATAATTTTTTTAAATATATTTTTGATGCGCTACTTAGATTAAAATGACTGTTAAACTTCTTGTCGAAAAACATTCGGTGTACTTTAACACCAAAATTTAAAAAATTGCCTAGGAGGATCTATTAATGAAACTGATAAAATAAAAATATGGTTCATAGAGTTTAAATAATATATTTAAAAAAACTTTAAAAACCCAAATTCTTAATATATCGTATCACATAAATCTTTCAAAGTTAGAATAAAACTTAATTCGCAAAAAAAAAAAAAGTAACATTTTTGTTTATTAACCAAAATTGATGAAATTTGAACTGCAAGTTGGTCTTGTGTTGCACAGGCTGCATATTATATTTTCTGTTCGTGAGAGAAAATTAAAAAAAAAAAACTGAAAACTGCAATTTTTAATCCCACTTCAAAAACATGCGATTTAATGAGTATCAGATTTTTTTTTTCTCCAAACGGTTTCCATACAATCTTCTGCTGTTGCCACCTAAAATTCATACTTTAGTTAATTTTAGACAATCTAATTGCCCGATTGATAAGTTGTTTAATCCGTCGGATTCACAAAAATCGCTCCTTTCATTTGGTACCTTATTTGTAACGATACGACTTATTTCTAATTTATTTTCCTCATTTTAAGTAAATGTACTTTTTTTTTTATTCTGTCGAAAAAAAATTGGCAACAATTAAATTATGGATAAAATATAAATGGCTAATTTATCAGAAAAACTGAGCTGAAGAACAACTGGAGGAAATGCTAGACAGGTTTTTGCGTGCCGTTTTTGGAAGGTTTGTCTTCCGAGCGTTGCACAGCAAAAAACATTTGATATCTTTAAATTGTGTAAAGGTTGTCTATTCGAACAACCATATGCTAAACATGATATTACAATTTTAAATTTTTATTCTTTAAAGAGTATAATAGTAATAGACTACTGACAAATGTTGCCTGCCGTGCAAAATTTGACTCTGTACGGCAAATGATTGCAGAAAAATTGACACGCACGAACACTGTGTTAAGGCATTGGAAGTATTTGCTCCAGTTGTTCTTCAGCTCAGTGATCTGAAATTAGAAGGTTATCATTTTCACATTTTAATTAATTAAAAAAAAAAAAAACTAATTAAAAATTCGAAAATCGGGCTCCGAGGTGCATCAGGAGAGGTCATTACAAACCTTCATGCAAATGTGTGTAGCTCTGCGATCAGCCGTTTCCCTAAAAAGCTCTGGATATACATACACAATGTCTCACACACACACACACACAAACAAACATCTTTATTTTATTATATGTATAGATTATCTACGACACATGTCTTTTTAACCGTTATCTCCTTTAGAAATAATATATGAAAATTTTTAATTCAAGTTCTTTTGAAGTTTTGAAACTTGAAATCTTTTAAAAGTAAGTGTTTTAAAAGCTTTAAAAAACGGTTGTAATATATTTGTCAATTAGCCAATGAATAACATGAAGTATGCTTTGGGATTTATGTGTCCTACTTGGGACAAAATGATTAATATCCACTAACGTAAATATTTCAGGAATGGAACACGGGCACAGAATTAATACCACTATCAATGTAAGAAAATTTTCTACTTCTTAAATCAACGATATTACAGTTAGAAAAATTTCTTAAACAAATACCGGTATGAATTCTGCGCCCATGTTCCATTACTGATATTTACATAAATGCTCGAAAATTGACAATTTGGTGAATTTTTGAATAGTAGTTAATGTGTATAATTTCTGTTACAGGTGGTGTATATGCTAGTCGATCACTTCCACACAAAGCATCCGAAACTTCGAAAGGATGCGTTCTGGGATGAACTGTTACCTGAATTGCCTCAGACTAAAATTACTGCTAAGAACACCAATAATCCTCAACTCGGATCTGCTTTTAATCTTGAGTAAGTATGAATGAAAACTTGGTGTTCTTATGAACTTTTTTATAAAATAAGCTTACTAAATCACAAGGATAAGATTTCAACATATAGAATGTTTAAAAAAAAAAAAAAAAAAAAAGTGAAATTGCGGACAGCTGTTTCGATAGCATTTAGCATACATTCCTCGGGGCATAAAAGACAGAAGAGTTTTCCTATATATGTGAAGGGAACTGGAATCTACCTTTTTTTTTTATGAACCAATAAAATTGAAGGGATTGGGAGAAATTACGAAATAGGAAATTGAGAAACAAGTTCCACGGAAATTATAGAATTTTTTTTTAAAGAAAGCGTGGATTGAATGCAAAAACACCTAACCAGACGAAAGGGGTACTTCGACGCAGAGGTTTGCACGGGACTGGGCCGAATAACTAAATTTGGTCTCGGGCTGTCCTCTGCTTGGGCTTAACTTTTTTTTTTTTTTTGTGTGTGTGTGTACTCAGCCCGGACCGGGCCTGAATTAATTTTTTTCAAACTTCCCTTATTAATTAACCAAGAACGTAAATAATAAAATATTTATTTAGTCATTTATTTTATATCTTTTTACATGCTAGCATGTCACATAAATTTTTATGTTAGAAATTGTTTACAACTTAATCTCGATTGGCTGACTGTTGCTCTGATTTCCGGAAATATTTTTAACATGTCTTGAAACTGATACATGTTGCTTAAAGTGACAATAGCAGGTTTCCTACTAAAAATGATATATGCGTGTCGCTACTAGTATGCGTACATGCACAAGCAAAAGAGATTAGATACATTACTATCAATGAGACTTGCCCTATGGTCTATACCCATACAATCACTTCCATCCATAAGACATCTATAAACACGTAAAAAAGTAAAAAAAAAATGATCCATTAAACTTCTAATAAATGTCCTACAGATATCTATTAGCGGTACAAATGTCACTCTTTTTTACATCCATTAGATGTCTGTTATATATTCAATAAATCTCCAATAATTGGACTTGTTAGATCTAATAGATATTGAAAATATCTAAATCTTGTTTTGATCTAATATGTTACATTTATTAGAGATCGAAAAAAGCACGTCTAAATTTCGTCTATATTTAAATATTTAATATATATCAATAATTAGTACAGGATGTCCAGGATTTTTAATGGACATTCTTTAGATATTTTGTACCTTTTTATGAATCATTGGATGTAATTTAGATGCAATGGTGTCAGTGGCTGTATGGGTAGAGTCTAGGGACTATGAAAGATACTTTTTAAGCACTATTCTTCTACATTTCTAGATACTAAATACAATGAAATTAGCATCATATTTCAAATGCACAAAAGCGTGTTTTGCATTGAAAATGGTTAGATTTACATTAATGTCACGGGGAACAACATTAATTACGCGGAATAAGTAGAATCAAAGTAAATTTTTAGTAGTATTAGCCTTTATCATTACCTTCTTACATTATTTGATGAATTCGAATATTTTCTATTTGACTTTCGGTCTCTATGTACGCTTTTTGTTCGTCCGTAATAATGAATTTCAGTTTATATATACATTGTCTTCTAAAAAATCAGTAGTTTTGTTAATGAATATTCTATTGCATGTGGGTATATGAAACAGCAGAAAAGTAGATACTGAAAAATTTTTGCCTGGAAAAGCATGTTTGTATTTTTAAATTTTTCTTTTTTGATCGGGCCCGGCCCAGACCGAGCTTTCAGATGTGTTACAGGGTCGGGTAAGCAAAGCTTTTGCACGGGCCTCGAAATTTCGGCCCATGCAAACTCTACCTCGAAATCACAAATAACTATAGTTTTAAGTTTTTTATGCAGATTACCAAGGAATTTGGGATCGCTTGGAAGAAAAGGGAAATTCAATGACAGGTGTTGGGAACGCTGTCTGGATGACGTCGTATACTGACATTCCCATCAATTACACAAGTATGCGATGAATTTTTTTTCTTCAAAGTGATGTGTTTTTCTGCTGTATTTTTTGAAGGTTATTAAGAAAAATAAATTCAAAAATTTCCATCACGTACAGTTTTGAAAAGAAATGGGATTTTTTTAGCTTAAAGCTAAACTTTTTCAACTCCTATCTAAGTTATTTCTCGTAAAATCTGGGTGATGGGCGTGAAGAACAAAGATAGTTATTTCATAAAAACTGCATAGAGAATCCCTCCCCCCCCCCCCCACACACACACTTGAAGGCCATCTAGCCGTGCGCAAGAGGAAAAGCTTTGAAAGGATCTTCTATGTAAAGAAACACACTTAAAAGATAATGATAGCCTATTTTACTGTATTTTATATATAGTTTCGAATTTGTTACAACCTCTTTGAGAAATTTCCGACTTCAGTCTTACATTGAGAAAAAGCCTTATGTGATATGAAGAAAAGACAAGCATTTTGGAATTTAGCGTATCAAAACACAATAGAGACACCCATGTAAAGTGCACAAAAAAATGAAAATTACGATTTCGCAGGCCTGTGTGTATTGTTAGTCACTGTAGTATAGAGTGACCGTATTTTTTTCATTGAATTTGGGGACAAAGACGGCGGCGTCCTCGAATTTCGAGGACAAAAAAAAAAAAATAATAATTAAATCACCTTAAATTGTAAAATTTTAGTAATTTTTATGTATAAAACACCTAAAAGAACTTATTAGCTTATTTTTTAAGCATATAATAAATTACTACTATAATAAAACATTAATAACTTTATAACTGACGTCCCCAAATGTACTGCAACTTTTTGGGGACGAAGGTAGTTTTGTCCTCGAGATTCGAGGACATATGGTCAGCCTACTGTAGTATCGTGAGGCATTTCAGTCATGTCGAAAGCTGTTCTGTAGGAACAACAGTCTTGAAATGAACATAATAGGTGCTATTCAATGTTTTATATCAATATAATTTGAGTTCAAATCAGGCAGAAATGCTACAGAAGCTGTTCGAGAGTTGTGCTCAAAATGTGAAGAAGCATTATTGAGTGAGCGCATAGCGTAAAAGTCGTTCAGTTGATTTATACCCACACAGCCACTTACATCTATAATACATCTAAAAAAAGTTAAAAAATGATCTTTTAAACTTCTATAAACATCCTACAGATATCTATTAGCACGACAAATGTCGCTCATTATTACATCTATTAGATGTCTGTTAAATCTTCTTAAATGCCTGTTAAATTTCCAAATATCCAATTTTTTACATCTAATACTTAATGAAAATATATAAATCTTGTTTTGATCTAACATGTTACATGTATTAGACATCAAAAAAGGTATGTCTAAATTTCGTCTACATTTAAGCATCTAACAGATATGTACTATTAATACAGGATATGCAGGACTTTTAATGGACATTCTTAAGGTATTTTGTTCCTTTTATGGATCAATGGATGTAATTTAGGTGTTTAATGGATATTAGTGGCTGTGTGGGTATCATGAGATGAGAACCTCCATGACAAGCGTTGAGCTAGATGCTCATCCACTATCGACGAAGCCAAGCTGAAGGAGTACTTCGTGCGCAATGCATATTAAATGTACAAAAATCAGTCATAAATGTTTAGATTGTTGTAAAAAACAATCTGTTTGCATCTGCTCAATGTTGGGGAGACTTGAAAACTTAGTAAATGTGTCCCTTCTGTTTTGACCGAAGAAAAAAAAAATCAACTGCTTACATTTGCTCTTTACCATTTTAAGAGGCTACATTAAAAACCAGTTCTTGGATCAGATATTGATATGTGACGAGAAATGGGTATCATACAGTAACTGCAAAAGAAAACATCATTGGTCAACTCTTGGTTCTTTTGGATTTGCCCACAAGCAAAACATTCATCAACAAAAGGTACAGATTAATGTTCGATGGATCAGCACAGTTATTGTGAATTTTGAATTGCTGGAGCGCGACCATCGCAATTGTGTTCTACTTGTCCCAGTTGCAAAGGATTGCAGTCGACGCAGTGTAGCTGCAAAGTGAAATTACAAATGATTGTAACTGCTTTGAATCAGAAGGAGTCAGTACTAGTCAACAGAAAAGAAATATCTATCTTCAATATAGCATCACACCTCCTAAGACGAAATCGATCGAGCATGTAGCTAATATATTGGAGGCTTTTCTTTTTGGGAGGTTTTTCTCTTTCTTTATTATTCCCAAAACATAGCTATATCATCCTATCGATTGATTTTGGTCACATATAACTATTTGTGTGAGAAACAGTTGTGAAACAGAGAAAAAGTCACGCAGACCTTGGGATATTTCTTTGGTTCTAAGGACAAGAACTTTTAGAAACGCGTGGTTAAAATGCTTGTATCTCGTTGGGAACATGTAACTGAAGTTGAACGAGATTAATTTGCAGAAAAAAAAAAGAATTTACACGTAATTACCGAGTCTTTATATCTCACTAAAAATGTGGAATAAACTTATAACCAATAGCGTCAAAGAAATCAAATTTATGTGCACATTTAACCCTTAAATGCGTGAGATTTTATTTCTAATAAATAATATTTGAAATCAACCGGAAAATGAGTGTATTTAATAAGAAGAATACGGAAAAAAAAAAGGGTAATCTCTACATCATTAAAAAAAAAAAACTGCATTTTTCTTGCATAAATTTATCAGTATAATGCAAAAATATAAATATTATTTGTTACTCTTACCTTGTTACTTTCTCTTACCCTTAAGGTAGAGAAAGTATTGTTTTAGGATCAAATTTTGGAAATTGAATTTTTGCTATATTTACACGCTTTGAGCTACACTGAATACAAAAATCATGTTTTTAGCGGTTGGTCTGTGTGTGTGTTTGTCTGTTATCAGCATATCTCAAGAACAAATAGTAGCAGAAATTTCAAACTCTGTATTCTAAATGTGTATCATATAGAGATGCTACACTAAACTTTTCGTTGAGAACAAGCAAATAGTTCGTGTACAGGGACACAGAAGATAATTCAAATACGTTACGTCTATGGGGGAAATTGCAAGTAAGTAGAGTTTAACATTTATAGACTGCACTGCACTAAACTAAATGAAACGAGTATAAATTTTTTATATGCGTAAAAACATGTTTTATGTAGAATATAGTATAGAAATCTATCATTATTCGTTTACAGGGCAACACAAAAGAACTAGATTATAGTGCGACAATGCTTGAAAATTGATGGATATAGGATTATATTTAAGTGCACCATGTGGTGTTTACATAATCCTCAGAAGACATACAGGGCTGCCAGTAATTAAGCCATAAAAACCTTTTTTATTTATTGTTAGTGAAAGTGTTTACTATAATATTTCACCATGTGCAGGAAAGCTGCTCAGAAATTGAAATGAATTCCTAATAGCGATATGGTAAATAATGTAGTTTTTAAATTAAATATTCATCGCTTGGTTTTTTGTATATTTAAACGTTTTGAGGTTTCCTGAATACCGAAGTCAAATTTCTAACGTTTGATCTTTGTCTGTGTCTCTTGAAGTAAATTAAAAACAAATAATTTCAGGCGATTCAAATGTTGTATTTTGAAGTTAATACGTTTGTTAAGTGGAATAGTTTGGTCAAGATTGATAAGTGTCAAGGAATGTTTCTTGTGAAAGTTGTCTTGATAATTTCAAATGAACATTTGAAGTTAATAACACATTTGAATTTTATATAAATATAGGTACAATAATGAAACGGGGGGTTGAGGGGGCGGTAGTTCCCCCTCACACAAAATTATTTGTCAAGTAAAACTGTTCGGAAGCCTAATTTGAATTGTTATAACATAAAGTTACATAACTGTACTCGTTATCTTACTCCTTAATCTACAATTTGTATTTATAGTATTAAATTTCAGGGTAAGAGAAATTCGCGTGAGTGACACACCAGATTATTTCTATCCGAAAACAATTTTTCATGCATGTTTTTATTACTTTTTACATAAATAATCGTAATACCTACGCCGAAATGAAATTGCACCCAGGATAGCGAGCCAACAATGAAAATTGTCACTGGTTAAGAAATAAACTGTCAAAGATTCTGGCTGCGTTCGGAAACGATAAAATAGTTTTGGTAAAATTACAATAAATAAATAAATAAATAAATAAATAAAATAAATAAATAAACAAACAAAAACATTTTGCAAAGGTTGATATATAAAGAGAAATGAGATTTTAAACATACTATGCAGATCTATCTACATCGCTATACATATATGGGTTAACCCTGCAAGTTACTATTGTTGTAATTTAAAATTATAATTGTTCTCAGTCTTCGAGCAATGCTTAGAGATGGCTGATTTGTTGGTTTCTCATTTTCAGAATGCGATTGATGTTCTTCTAAACGAAATTTAAGTCTGCATTTGAAACCAAAAAATCAATCATTTCTAAGCATTGCCGAGTGAACATCCATAATTTTCAATTTGATACAGCTAAATTAATTTATAGACCTAAATCTACACACGAACTTGATTTCATTGATGCTTTTTACATAAAAATATTTAAAATAATATTGCTATTTCTAGGTAACCCTTTTGTACAGCATTATCACATAGTTATTTAATTTTCTAGCTGCTGTCCATAGCGATGTTTTTAAATGATTAGATATTGATTTCAGAAAAAGAAAATGATTTGGTAAATGAAATTTGCTGGGAAGACATTCTGTAAAACCAACTATCAACAAATATTTCGACATAACTTATTTATTTTTTACTGAAAACGGCAATGTTATGATACATAAAAATACAGTATTTCATTTCTGTACTTGTTTAAACTGTGATAAAAACAAATGTGCTTAAAATGTATACTAAAATAATAAGATATACTTTCAAGACTATAAAATATTTTAAAGGTTGTAATATGAATGTAATATTATAATAAATCTAAAAAAAATATTAACTCTTTTTTAGAGTCGACCCTGCCGACTCCGAATTTTTACCAGTGGACACACTCATGGAAGAAGATAATGATGCAAACATGTACAACAGCGTAAAGCAGTCCGGGGGTGTCCGATACAGACCTTCCTTCCTCATGAGCATTTTGAATTCTAATTTCGGACAAAGCATGCGGAAGAGATCGTCCATTCACAAGGTAGACAGCTTCAGAGAGGGGCAGGGACACACAAATCCTGCATTTTTGAAGTACATTTCGCACAAAAACAGTTCTCCAACAAACAGTAGGGCTTCTAGTATCGCAAAAAGACAGAGCCCGACGCATAGCAGAGCTTCGAGTGTGTCTTTCCAACCCAGCAGCATCAGCAGGCATAGACTGAGGTCGTTCGACGTGCCGCAAATGGAGAACACCCTCACAAATGGAGTCAACTCAGAGTGTGAGGGTACTAGTATTATGTCTGCTATGACTGCAGGCATTGCGCCTGTGATATCGAACTTTGAAGCCGTTGGAGATAAAACAAGCGTCTTAGACTCTGATCTTGGAATGCAGAGGATGGAAAATCACATGCCGCCCATTCCTGAAGAACCTTCTAGAATTATATCGGTGGACAATGGGGATTTTAATTCAGCTGAGTGTGCACCGAAACAGTTGGACAATGTCCAGACTTTAGTTGCTGAAGCCAGTAAAGTGCTTGATGAGTTAAATAAAGCAGTGCGAGCCGGAAAGCACAAAAAAGATTGTGAATTAAAAGATTATGAATCATGTTGTTCGCTCAGTAGCGACGACAGCAGTGAAGATGAAGAGCATGACACCCCAGAGATCGATGTAAGAAACTCGATAGCAGTAGAAATACCTAACGATTATCAACATGATATAGAAAAATTTTAACTTATTAAAAAAAAAAAAAAATGTTTTAACCTACACATTTATTAAGCTTTTGTGTAATTAGCAGTATATGATTTTACATTTTTGTTTTAAGAAAAATAGTGAAAATTTAGAAGCTCACGGTTTGATAATTTTCTGATATAACGTCAGTTTTATTCTTGTGTGCATGTTTATATATATAATGTACCAATTTGCGATCATGTTCTGAAAATTGAATTAAAACAACCATGTGATGAGTTTTTTTTTTTTTTTTTTTTTTTTTTTTTTTTTTTTTTTTTAATCACATTTTACTTTTATTTTAAAACTCTAAAAACAATGTCTACAACATGAGAAGATGATTTAATAATAAATTGAAATTTTAGGAATATAGGATAAGAAAACATTTTATTCTAAATGTGATATAAAATTTTGAATTAGTATTTGAGAAGAGTGGTTAATAGTTATTATAAATCGCAAAAGTATTTTTGATGATTTTGTGTATTAAGATGTTAAGCGATTTTTGTAAATTGTGAAAATAAAACGTGGTCTTTGAAACAACCAGTAAATATATACTAAAATAATACATTTTGCCTTAGGTTACGAAAATAAAATCTTAAACTTTGCCCAACTAAAACTAAGTTTCATCTTGGATTGAAAATGCCTTCTAGTGATGTCATGCTTAAATTTTCGATAATTCATAGACTGATAATTAATTGCTTAAGTTTTTTCTTTCATATATTCAGTCAACTATTGAATTTTAAATTTGATGTATCCTGCACATAAATCATTATTATTTTAATATTACTGTTTTTCGTAAAGTTTTCGCAATTTATTTCCATTATGAGTTAAACTATTTGATTAGCATGCTGATTTTTTATAGAAGCATTCAAATACTCTTTGAATGTAATAATTGTATCAATATTAGTATCCATTCAACATAGTATCTAATTTGTAAAGCCAGTTTTTTATTCTTTTTTTTAATAATATTTTAATAATAAAATTATATGACTTTAGCTGTAGTTTCATTTGTTAATCTATTTTTTTTCTTCTAACATTTAGAGGTGCTTGCAAGATTAAAATTAATTTTCACTTTCGCTTACACGATCCGGAAATTAGGTTTTTAGTCGTTAGTTTGTATGCCACAAGTGTTTCACATGACTCAAAAACAGACATTAGCGTGAAGTCGAAATCCTATATTTGAAATCTGTTACATATGGAGGAGTTATATTGAAACTTTTTATTGAGATCAGAAATATGGCTCATGTGTGAAGACACACAAAAGAATTCAAATGCATTATATTATACAAGCGAAATTTGTCGCTGTTAGATTTTATTGTCATTAGTAAGCACTAAACTTAATAATACACCACATTGTTATATACGACCAGAGATCTTCGATTTTATACGTTTTGTCAATTATCTGGAAAAATGCTTGAAGAATTATTCTGTAATTTCTGTGGTATAAAGAACATACCAAACTTTATATATTTCATCAAAGGTTTTGCCTCGAAGGCAAAAGGAAAAAAAAAAAAAAAAAAAAAAAAAAAGGTTCCAGCAAAAGAAAACATTATATGAAATCACTCAGTTAAAAGAATGCCCGAAATGCATTATATGGATATTATGCTTTGTTCAATTATCTATATTCATTTGTAGGAGAAAAGTATATATATATTCATGGAGATATAAAGGATAAAGCTTATTTTTCTTGCGTTTTTGGTCAAGTCATGCAAGGTTTTCAAACCCACGCAATGCCTTTTGTAGAAAAATTGACATACTACAATAGCAGATAGTAGAAACAATACAATCTCAATAAAAATTATTAAATATCCGATAAATATGAGCCTTTTAACTTAATGTTTAATCGCTCATGTGCAACCGTTGACAAAATTTCTGGCCCTTAATTTATTGGCCTTAATGCTTAGAGCCACCATTATAAGAACCTAAATAAATACCGTAGAAATCCAAAAAGATATCATCGATGGAATTAAGTTAAATTTCCTTTGATCCCAAAGAGAAGCAAATGAATAAAGCGTTTTATCCAAATTTGTACTTTGAATCAAAGTACACTTTATTACTATTGATTGATACGAAATAAAATTCTATATAAAACCTCTTATTCATTTACTTCTTTTTGGGAGCCACTGAAACTTGGTGATATATTACTGTATTTTCACAATATTTGCTTACATAAGAGTAGATCTATACATTTGACTTGTAAATTTTGTAAAAGAAATTTTGTTAACGCTTGCGCATACGTAATTTAAATACAAATTGTTTATTAAAATGCTCTTATTTTATCGTGTAGTTAACATTTTTATATTGTAATTGCTGTATGTTGTCTCTTCTGTAGTATGCCAATTTTACTAAAAATGACATTGCATTAGCTTAGAAAACCAGCATGTTATTTAAAAAATGTACGAGCATTTTCGATTTTTGTAAAACCTTTTATATCTTGAAGAATATAAATTTTTTCTCTTACAAATGTATATAGATAATCGAAACCCTACAGTCAAATGATAAATCTAAAATTTATTTCAAGTATTATATTTTACTAGCTGACCATAAACATTTTTATCTTTAATTTGTTACTGATCCCCTTTTTGCCTTACGAATAAAACATTTGCTGAAATATGAGGCATAACGTGTTCTTTAAACCCTGACGAACTGAAGTTTCAGAATATTTCGTAAACTCTTTTAGATGTTTGAAACGATGCGTAAAATCGAAAGTATACAATCATTTATGGCAAGGTCACTGCCATTAACATATAACACTACCAGGTATTAACATATACCTTTTATATGCACAAAAGTAATTTTCCTATAGAATAGAGTACTAAAAACATTTGTTTACTAGACACACACACCAAAAAATTCGAATATTTGAGGCGCTATGAAAATCGCTCTAAGTGCATTTCAAGTGCCTTATGCATTTGTTCACTATGCGAAATTTAAATGCAGTATTTGGTGTGCACACAATTTACAGACAATGCACAAAATTACTTAAAGCTAATTGTATGAGAATCAAAGAGTGGTGTTAGCAAAATTCCCAAATAAAATTATTATTATTATTGTTTTAGATTTAATAACAGCCTTAAATATTTATATGTGTGAATGCTGAAATCGCATAAAACTTCAGTATTAAAACATAAAGAAATATTTAAAAAAAGTTATCAATGAATCCTTAAAGTAACACCCAAATATGTTTAGTTAATATATTGCTAAATTATCATAAAATGAAATCAAGTGGAAAGTAAAATAAAAATTAACGTGGAACATTATATATATATATATATATATATATATATCTGGTGGGTAACAACTACACTACTTCCATTACTCCAAGGGTGCAGAATATGTCCAATCCAGCAATCTAGGATCGGGAGAAATTTTAGCCATCTGGGGAAATTTTGCTGAAAAATATACAAATGATATCGATTTGAACAATGAATTACAAAACACTGTTAAAATCATTCCCCCATTTTGGGGAAATTTTTATATGGATTGGGGGAAATGTCGGGAGTAAAAACATTTTCTGCACCCCTGCGATTACTCATTGTCTGCCATAGATGAGTGAACTATATCTCTATTGGCGCTGGTTGAAAGAAAAACTACTGGTTGTAGACATCACAAAACATTTAATTAAAATAAAATGTAGGAAAAGGATTGGCAGTGGTTGGTGAACTGCGCTTCCATCCGTGGAGTAGTGCTTACATCATTGACACAAAGTAAAGTCTCGCACACTCTTATAACAGATGGACCACTCTCGTCCCCAATGTTTACAGTTTTAAGCGCTTCAGTGCGACCTCTAGATGTTAAATTATTACGTACGGAGAAAACTCATCACACATAAACACTCATCACTCATACACATATTTATGTAACTCTTTTTTTAAATAGTGTGGCCAATTTTCCTGCAAGAACAAACTGATAAACGTCGTGCAGACGTATAAAGTAATCTAGTGTGTCGCTTACACGAGTTTCTCCTACCCTGCATTTCAATACTAAGTCGTAAGATCAATAAGGTAATATAAAAAAAAAATCATTCTACTTATATATATATATATATATATATATATATATATATATATATATATATATATATAATAGGTTTAGAAAACAGTTTAATCTGATAGATAATCTTATGTGAAAGAGGAGGGGGGGGGGTACTGCCCCCTCAACTTTCCCCTCCATTCAATTATAATGCCTATATTTATTAAAGGAAAAAAAAAGTAAAATTGACTCTTATAAATTTGCCTTCTTCAAATTTGTCAATCTTGATCAAATGTTCAGCCTGATACGAACTTCAGAATACCAAATTTGAATATCCTGTAGTTAATTGTTTTTAAGTTATATGCTGATAAAAGATATAACACAGATCAACCGCTAAAAATTACACTTTCGTAAAGGACTGTGAAAATGTGATATTATACAAAAAACAAGAGTTGAAAATAGAAAAGGAAAACATGTCTTTTCTCATATTTTCCAGCAAAAATTTTGCCACGAACGCCTTAGGGGTGTGAACAACAAATCCATTAAAATAAAAAATATTTGTGAATACCCTGTAACTGGAAGTGCGTCCATTCATCTGCAAATTTTAGATGTGATTATAAATATTACATTTTATACGTGTGTAGAATTTTGTGAAGCTAGCTCGAACATTTAAGGAATTAAATATTTTATTAAGAAATGGAAAAAAAAATCGCCAATTTTTACTTTATAACTCTATTATTATTATTTTTTTTTTTTTTAATTTTCAGGAAAATTTCAGAAAACATGACAGCGTATGCCTAAATCATTATACTATATTTTAAAATAAATATATTGAAAGAGATATGGATAGTTGTAGTAACATTGTTTTACTGCGCATGCGTGGATTGTAGCAATAAAACTTTGATACAGTATGATACTCAACTGTATAGAGTACTTAAAAAAAAATCCAGTTGAATATCATAAAAATTCATAGAGATAATTGGTATTTAATTAAGCTGGTTTTTAGCTGTTTTCTAAAGAGGTGTTTACGATAAGGGGTTATTTGCGAATGAAAATTTGTATTAAAAAAACTATATTACACAATGAAACTTCATACAATATTTGCGTTTCAATTTTCTTTTTTTCCATAGGTATGTACTACATACCTATTTCAAAAAAAAAAAAAAAAAAGGTTGAAAAGAAAAATGAAGCGTTTTCTTTGATACAAATTTTCATTTGTGAATGACCTCTTATCGTAAAGACCTTTTTAGAAAACAGCTGAAAAACAACTCATTTAATCCCCGATATCTCTAAGAATTTTTGTGATATTCAACTGGATTTTATATATATATATATATATATATATATATATATATATATATATATATATAAAGGTACTCTATACAGTTGAGTATTATACTTTATCAATGTTTTTTTGCTACATTCCGCGCATGCGCAGTAATAAATTATTTACTACAACTGTGAATATAACTTTGAATATTATAAATGTATTTCTTTTAAACTATAGTACAATGATTTAAACATAGTGCCATGTTTTCTGAAAGTTTTAAGAAATTTCCAAAAATTTTAGAGTTATAAATTAATTACTTCCGAAATTTTTTTGAATTTTTTTAAATAAAATATTTATGACTCATTAAATATTCGAGATAACCTCAGAAAACTCTACACACATATAAAATATAACATTTATAACCACATGTTGTACTTTTAAAGGTACTTTTATTTTGAAAAAAATAGAAGTATTACTCTTGAGTTCCATTTTTTTATTTAACGTACACATACTTGACACATTTCACAAAACAATGTACATAGATCAGACATATTTCTTCAGTGGACTGTATCATAAAACTTAAATTCATTATAAGACTCAGCTTATTTAACTATATAGAACGCCAACTATAATGGGCGAAATAAACTCTTAAATTAAATTGTGATGATAGAATTTCTAAAATTCTTCCATAAATGCCGCCGACTGAGCAGTGAAAATAAAGATAAACTTTATTCTTTTCTAAAAAGTAACCGACTCTGAATCATAGAATAATAATAAAGGAAGAAGGAGCATAAGTGTTTCTACATAAGCTGTTGTGTTGCCACAACAAACAGCGATAATAGCGCTGAGGATGGGTGCCCTACTTCAAGGTTGAGAGGAGCAAAAGTAGCTTTCGCTGGCATTTCACTTTGTAAGCATTAAGAGTATTGGCGTGCACCTTCTTCATTTATTATTATTCTATGCTCTGAATACTAAAAAATTCCAAACTAAAAACAAAAGTGTTGCCACTTTTGCAATTCAAAATATCAAATTTAAGTAGAAAACTAAAGTATTGGTAGGAGGTAGGAACTAAACTTATTTCTTAAAAAAAACATAAAAAAAAAAAAAAAAAAAAAAAAAAAAAAACTGAAATAAATAACTATTTAAATAATTAATTAAATAATTAAATAAAAAATAAAACTAAACACTGAATATACTCACACCCATCAAGAAATTATTCTTGATACAGCGGAAGTCTATATAGTTTTACATTTGGTTTTTTAAACCTTAGCTGTTTTTACTGTAATTACGCGATGAGTAATTACCTGGATGGGTTGTAACAATTTTACCTATAGGCCAAATCGACGGAGGAACATTACCTTTCTTTAAAATTACAACATCATTTATTTTGTAATTAGTACTAGATTTCCTCCATTTTTTTCCTCTTTCTGAAGCAAACTTAAATAGTCCACACTCCATCTTTTCCAAAAACCTATTTTCATTTTTTGAGCTATATCCCAACGGGACCGTAACGACAAATTTTCTTCGCTGACAGCTTCAGCAGGAGCTGGATCCAATCAAAAAATGAGAGGGGCGGGGGGTCAAAATATTCACATCGTCTGGATTTTCTACACTATCAATTGATACTAGTGGGCGAAAATTTAAAAGGGCTTCAATTTGAGTCAAAAAAGTATAAAACTCTTCAAAAGTTAAATTAGTACTTCACGTTTAATGTGAAATTTTCCTGACTTACTGCAACTTCCCACAGTCTATCAAAATGTGGACTCAGTGGAGGAATCATATGCCAATCAATGTTTTGTTGCGATAAATAATAGCAAATATTCTCATCTTTATTTAGGGCATAAACAAATCAGATAATTGTCTTTTTGTACCAACAAATGTCGTGTCATTATCTGAATAGATATGCCGAAGGGCTCCTCTTCGAAAGCAAAATCTCTTCAATGAGGCAATAAAAGCCTCGGAAGTTAGATCACTCACTAATTCTAAATGCAGAGCCTTCGTAATGAAACAGACAAAAATAACTAATAGCCCTTGGTAGTTTTAGCACCTCTACCGCGATGTCTCAAAACACTAACTGACCCTGCATAGAGAATTTCCCATGACGAAAATGGTTGATTAGGTGTAACTCTATAAAGAGGAAGATCTGCCATTAGTTGTTTTGAGGAACTTGCTTTATATCTGCAACAAATAATACATTTATGTATACAATTTTTTATTATTTTTTAGAACCTATTATTCAATAACTTTGCCTAATAATAAATTTAAACCAGCATGAAGATGCAGAACATGAAAAAAATTTACAATTAATTCACTAATTTCATGTTGAGTGGGCAATATTACCGGATGTTTTGCATTATGCTGAAAAAGGCGAATTTTGCAATCGGCCTCCCACACTAACAAGGAGAGGACACGACATGGAAAATTCAGATCGGGACGAAATTGCGCAGGATTGTAGTATAATATGAGGGTAACAACATATTAAAGCAGTAGGACCCATTTATCTACAAAATTTCGAGAAAAAAGCATTTAAAGTTTCAGTAATATTTAAATACAAGTTATTTCGTAAGCGAGTAAGCGCCTCAATGGCGTGGTCCTAAAGCGCGAGCCTCCCACCCAGATGACTTGGGTTTGAGGCTACCTGCGGGACTACTTTTTTTTTTTTTTTTCTTTAACTTTTTATGTAATCTTAACTTTTTATTTATTTTACTTTATTTTACAATTCAATTCAAAATTTGAAAATTTTAATAAAAAATTATTTAATTTTCTTGAGTACAAAATAACTTGTTCTATTTTTAATATTTATAACTTAAAAATGCAATAAATTTATATAACTTAAAAAATAAATTTTAGTTTAACTTTAAAATAAGGTAAAACTAAAGAAACTGTTTTTAATTAATCTAAATATTTTATTTCATTTTAGGTATATTTCATTTTATTTTTTAAATTACAAAAAAAATAAATAAATAAATAAATAAATAAATAAATAAATAAATAAAAATTACAGAGAAATGATGATTTTAATTGCATATATAATTACTATCCAAATTAAATAATTACCTCTCCAATCAATAGTTTCTTAAAAATTATAGTATAGGATTGCGACGCTATTAAATTATTACAGGTAAAGAAATGTTATCTATAAATGTAGATTTTAAATGTTAATGAACATCGTTTCTTTTTCGATAACGACTTCCTTTTTTTTTTTTTTATCCTTCTGTGCACAAAATAAAATTCCACCTGCCCTTTTATTATTAACAAGCTAGAAGTGTTTGCGTAATTTATACACATTCAAACCAAATCAGGAAGCTCAAACCAAGATTTAAGTACACCTGCTAACTATTTTACACTTTGTTTACAGCTTGTTTATTCTTTAATTATTTAAATATTTGCCTGTTTTCTTTATGTTTCTTATTTAGGATTTTTCAAAACTAAACTTTATGTCTTAAGTTATAGAAATGTATTGTATTTTTAAGTTATAAATATTAAAAATAGAAAAAGTTATTTTATACTCAAGAAAATTAAATAATTTTTTATTAAAATTTTCAAATTTTGAATTGAATTGTAAAATAAAGTAAAATAAATAAAAAGTTAAGATTACATAAAAAGTTAAAGAAAAAAAAAAGAGTAGTCCAGCAGGTAGCCTCGAACCCAAGTCCTCTGGGTGGGAGACTCGCGCTTTAGGATCACGCCACTAAGGCGCTTACTTGCATATGAAATAACTTGTATTTAAAGATTACTGAAACTTTAAATGCTTTTTTCTCGAAATTTTGTGGATAGTGGGTCCTACTGCTTTAATATGTTGTTACCCTCATAATATACTACAATCCTGCGCAATTTCGTCCCGATCTGAATTTTCCATGTCGTGACCTCTCCTTGTAAGTAAGCTCTCTTTATCAATAAAAGGACAAAGTGAAGTTCGAGAACTTGGTTTTGGAACCGGTTTTCCTAATTTTATGCAATTAATTTCATCTTTAAAATATAATTTTGAATATAAGATATAATTACGTTACCTTTATTTATCTTTTCACTAGTACAGTCGGTAACAAAAGTGTCCGAACCCTAGCAAAAATTCCTATGTAAAAAAAAGTACACTTCATACGTTTTGTTAAATGTCCAATCCTGTTCTTAGTCAGTCTAAGAACATGATTCGATAAGGATTTATTTAACAAAACCGTATGAAGCGTTCTTTTTTTACATAAGAATTTTTGCTAGTGTTCGGACACTTTTGTTACCGACTGTAGATAGAGGGCAAGGCTTACCTTTGTTCATTTTCACATTGCCAACTCGTTCTTTACAGTTTTTCAGAAACCTTAAACAAAAAGGTAACATATTTGCAATTTTAGTAAATGAAGAATATCTTTCAAAAAGTAAATCAATTACACAATTTTTTACAGAAACAGAAAAACATTGTTTAGTGTTCTTTTTCTCCTTATTAATAATGTCTAAGTTAGTCTTAACTGGTGGCTGTTTCGGCCAGTACCCATTATGTAAAGAAAGCCACTGAGGTCCCTACCACCAAAGGGAGCAATTAGCGAGAGGTTTAGGTGACAGTCCTCTAGAAGCGATATCTGCTGGATTCTCTTTAGATAGTACATAGTATCTCCAGCATTCGCATGGAACATAATCCAAGATTTCTGAAGTTCGATTCGCTACATAAGGTTTCCAAAACCGTGGATGAGATGACAGGCAAGACAAAACAACTTGAGAATCAGTCCAAGCCTAAAACTTTACAGAAATCTTTTCAAAATTTTCAAAATTGTGGCATATAATCTTGAAGTAATAGGTCTCCATTCAATTCAAGCCTCGGTATAGATACAGGTTAAAGTGGGGCTACTTTACTTTTTGATACTAAGATTGATACTACCTTTGATGTGGTTCCTTGAGGTTGTACTACATATATTACAACTACATATGCTGCTTCTGACGCATCACTAAATCCATGACAAATAATTTCTTTACTGGCATCTTGAATCCATCGAGAAATACGTATAAGGCAAATTTATTGAAATTCTCTTTTAAATAATTCCCACTTGACACGAAAACTTAAAAAAAAGAAAAAAAAAAAAATCTCGTCGGTGCCTCCAAAAAATTTATTAATAATTTCCAAGTAGGTCTTAACTGGTGGCTGTTTCAGCCAGTACTCATTATGTAAAAAGAGCCACTGAGGTCCATCCCACCAAAGGGAGCATAATTAGCGAGAGCTTTAGGTGGAAGTCCTCTACAGGCGATATCTGTTGGCGATATAATATTGGAAAAAACTTTCAGATAAGGGTGTATTCCAATCGAGTTTCATCAACAACATTGCTGATAGAAAATTTTAATGGATATAGTGCATGGGGCAAAAAATCCCAAAGGATCAAACAGCCTTGCAGATTTTGACAGGAAAGTTCTTTTTGTCATGTTGTCACTAAATTTAAAATTTACTTTAAAAATAAAAGAGTCATTAGAAGAATCCCATATTAGACTTAGAGCTTTAGAACAATCATCAGGATGAATCTCTAGATCTGTTGATTCACCAGAATTACATGCTAAATAAGTAATAACATCAGAAGAATTTGATATCCACTTTCTTAAGTGGAAACCCCTTCTTTCTAACGTGCCTGAAAGTTTTCATTGTTTAATTATTGATGAAATTACAGAATCTTTACTTTCTATATCTTTACTAATCTGATATAATCAACGAGTGGTCAAAAAAAGGAGATGAAGGTGTACCATATGTCACTGTTTTCAATCGGTACTCCTTTAAATCTGAATGCCTTGAATTTCTCCAAACAATACGTTGTAAATCCTGATCAATTGGAGCAATTAATATTTTTCTATACATTTGCTTGATATCAGCACTAAAAGCAATTTTATTAAGTCTGAATCTTACAAGAATAGTAAAAAGATCAGATTGCAAAATTTTCTCAACTGCCAAAATAGAATTTAAAGATTCAGCGTCATAAGGTTTACATGAACCATAAAATACCACACGCAACTTCATGGAAATGGAATCACTATTAACCACTGAATGATGAGGAAGATATTAGACTTTGTTACTAGTAAAATTAAGCGAATCATCAGTTTGTGTCATATGACCTAATTTTTCCTATTCTTGCATAAATTGTTTATATTCGTTCTCAAAATTTTTATCTAATTGAAACTTCTTTTCTATAGCAAATAAACGGGAAATAGAAACGGCTTTAGAATCTCCTAATAAATTAATGTCTTTAAAAATGGGCAAATTAACTTCAAATCTACCATCGTCAGTATGTTTATAAGTTGATTGAAAATGATGTTCACAGAACTCTTCTTCCTCGGTTAAAGGCGATTTTTTAATATTTATTTCTTCTGTTTGCCAAAATTTCTGCAATATTTTATCAATATTTGATTCATTTTCAAAAGTAATAAAATGTACTTTAGCAGCAGGTGGAGATTTACAGTTTGAATCAAATTTTCCGGCTACTACCTAACCAAACATGGTATTTTGTGCAATTGCTTCATCTTGACTACCAACAATTTTACCATGCCTCAAAATAGAAAAGAAATAATCAGAACCCAAAATAAGATCACATTCTCTAGGTTGCATAAAATCCTCGTCCACTAGCATGACACCTTTAAGATAAAGTTTTTTCTGTAACAAGTAATTCTGCAGGTAATTGAGATGTAACTTTAGGCCTTAACATTTATAGATTCATCTGACAGTTTTGAGCCAATTGTGAGAATCACTGAACCTCGTGTTTGTCCTGCCGATAGCCCGGCAATACCATTTAAAGCAATTCGATCATTTTTAGGTTGATTTCTTTAGAAATCGACCTTTTGCAATCACTTCGTTTATTTATATATATATATATATATATATATATATATTGTAGTAAAATCAATTCCCTTTAGACGGCGCTGCGTCGCCAGTGAAAGAAAAAAGAAGAACCTATATTTTGTTAAAAGATTTTTGGCAACAGCCAATAAGTTTAGTTTTAGATTTTGATTCTTCGACTGCGTTCGAAGATGGAGTTTTTCGATCTCTCATTATGAGAGTTTATTAGATTTGGAATTATGTTCCTTTAAGTATTTCTTTTTTGTATATAATGTATAAAATGTATATAGAATTTCTAATTTTATTATAATCATTAAATTTCAAGAAAAATAATGCATCGTTTTCCCTTTTTTATTCTCTTGCTTAAAGCAATCCGACATTTTGATTTTGTTCTTTTTTCTTAGATTTCAAATACTACTGAACCGCGAATTATTTTTCATTTTGGTGCATCAGTGCCGGCAAGAGAATGTTAGATTTGAAAGTAACGATGCTTGTGTTAGATTCGATTATTAAAATTCTTTTTTGTGTTTTCATAATATTGGATTAGCTCTTCGAGCGAAGACTTCTCAAGGTAAGAAATTTTATGAAAATTTACAATGGAAGACAAGCATAAAATTAATAGAAAAATTATTCGATCCAGTGTTACGAAGTTAGTGAATAGTATAGAATTAAATTTAAAAGAAGAAAATTTAAATGTTGAAAATTTAGAAGAAACTATTAATCAATTAACTATCAAAAATGGGCTTCTACAGGAAGCCGATAGGGAAATAGAAAAACTAATTCTTTAACAGAATATGAAAATGAAAAAAACGTATGTTATGAATACCAAGACAAAATCGCGAACGCTATTTTTAGAGCAAAAAAGAAAATAAAAGTAAATTCAGTCGAAAATAGTGGTGTAAATTCAAATGTTTCAAGTACATTACAGCATAGAAATACACCGTTAAGTGAGAATAACAAATTTGTTAAATTACCAAAATTGGTATTCAAAAATTTGGCGGTGAATTGTCCCAATTTATGAGTTTTTGGAATACTTTTCAAGTTACTATTCATGACAATGAAGCTTTGTCAAAGGCAGAGAAATTTAATTATTTAAAAAGTTATTTAACTTCGACAGCTTTAAATTCCATACACGGGTTAGAGATTTCAGAACAAAATTATGACAAAGCCGTAGAAATTCTTAAACAAAGATTCAGACAACGCGATATGATAATTAACCACCACATGAACAATTTGTTAAATTTAGCACCCGTTTATAAACCCACAGATGTTTTTAGATTAAAAAAATTACATGAAGAAATCGAGATAAATATTAGATCATTATCCTCGTTAGAAGTTGATGAGAATAATTATAGTGCTATGTTAATCGCAGTAATTCTAAAGTCACTACCGTCCGATTTAAATTTAGAATTCAATAGAAAACCCGCATCTAATTTACATGGAATTAAATTCAAGAACTATTAGATTTCATACAAACGGAAATAATTTCGCGTGAAAGAACATTATCTACGAAAAATAAAATAAACGAACAAATAAAAAGTAATAAATTGAGTAATCGAGACGCCAGCAGATTATCGTCTGCACATGAATTAATCACTACTGCGGTTGAAAATAAACAGATGAGATGCATTTTTTGTAAAAAGAATCATGCGTCAGAAAATTGTTTCGCATTCGATATTGAAAAGAAGAAGAATATTTTGAAATCTCAAGGCTGTTGTTTTTTGTGTTTGGAACAAAAGCGCCGTATTGCGGAATGCCATAGCGACATTAAATGCAGAATATGTGGATATAAACATAATACAACTCTCTGTTACAAATCTAAACATAAACCTCAGGAAAAAATAAATGTTCCTTCTGGTTCAGAATCCAAACAGGAAATAGTTTCTACCGTTTCTTCTATTAATCAGGAAAATAAAATTTTGTTACAAACTTGTTCTAAATATTAAAACTAAATATTGTAACTAAATATTAAAAATAAAACGAAAGAGAAAACGATCCGTTTGCTTCTCGATTCAGCTTCAAGTAGGACATTTTTATGTCGTTCTTTTGCTAATGAACTAAATTTAAAAGTGATTAGAAATGCAAAATTGAAAGTATACACATTTGGAAGTAAAACACCGATAGAAAAATCCTATGGCATAGTTAAATTAAAGCTCGTGAATAAAATTAATCCTGATCATAATATTCAAATTGAAGCGTTAGTTACGGATGAAATTTCTGAAACGTTCATTCACCCTCCCCCTGCATTGGAGAAAATCACGAAAAATGATAATTTTCAGAATTTAGAATTAGCTGATATACCTAATAGTAAAGAAAGCATTACACTTTTGATAGGAGTCGATTATTATTATGATATTGTGTTAGGTAATATTAGGGGCATTAATAAAAATTTAGTAGGAGTAAAAACTGTGTTCGGTTGGGTTTTACAGAGACTTAAAAGCGATTCTCTTGAATCATTAACCATGAGTATCATAGTAGAAGAAAATTTGTTGTCAAAACAAATAGAAAATTTTTGGAATTTGGAAAATTCGGGTCTTATTAATCCAAAAGAAAAATTTGACCTTTCCGAAAATAAAATTATGAAAAATTTTTAATCGGAAATTAAGTATGAAAATAAACGATATAAATTCCCTTGGAAAATTAGTAAATCCCAATTACAAAATAATTTTGAAATCGCTGAAAGTAGATTTTCGAGACTTAAGTACAAATTTTGTAAAAAACCCAAATTTATTTTTTGAATACAACAATGTTTTACAGGATTATTTGAGAGAGGGGATTATAGAACCCGTCACGGATTTGGAGGAAAATTCTACAACCTTTTATTTACCACATAGAGCGGTAATAAAAACAGATCGTACAACAAGTAAATTACGAATCGTATTTGACGCGTCTTCCCATGATTACAATAATCTTTCTCTTAATAATTGTCTACATATTGGACCTAATCTTTATGAATATATTTTTGGCATTTTGTCTAGATTTAGATTTCATCTCGTAGCCTTTACTGCGGTCATGAAACAAGCATTTTTACAAATTTTGATAGATGAGGAAGATAGGGACATAACACGATTTTTGTTTACAGAAAGTCCTCACGAAGGCACCTCTCCCCTTCAGATTTTTATATTCACTAGAGTTTTGTTTGGACTTAATTGTAGTCCTTTCTTATTGGCTGCGACGATAAAACATCATTTGAAAAAATTTAGCGACACACATAGGGAGACTGTCAGTTTTTTAAATGAAAACATTTATGTAGATGACATAATAGGAAGCCACCCATCAGTAGAGAAGGCTTTAACTACAAGTCTAGACTCAATTAGTATCTTTAAAGACGCGAGTATGCAACTTCACAAATTTCATACAAATTCGACACCATTACATGAATTTTGGGTACAAAAAAAAAAAAAAAAAAAAAATGTTATTAGCAAGGATTCTAAAATATTTGAAGAAAATGATCCCCCTAATAAAGTTTTAGGTTTAGGGTGGAATAACTTAAAAGACACTCTCTATTTTGATTGTAAGGATTTAATAAACCTTGTTTCTAAACAGATAAATACTAAAAGGTTTGTTTTACAAGTACTAGGCAAAATTTATGACCCTATCGGTTTCCTAGGGCCCTACACTTTAAGAGTTAAATGCCTTATGCAGATGATCTGGAAGACTGGTCTTGATTGGGATGATACATTACCTGAAGATTTGAAAAAAATATGGAAAGACTGGTGTAATGAAGTAACTCATCTTTCTAAATTTTCTGTACCGAGATATTATTTTTCTGATTTTCCAGAATTTAACATCAGTGATTTGCAATTACATGTTTTCTCAGATGCTAGTATCAAAGCATTTGGCCCTGTTGCCTATTTTAGAATTAAAGAAATCTCGAATGAAAAATGTAAAACGATATTCGTCGCTTCCAAAAATAGAGTAGCGCCTTTGAAAAATCTCACGCTACCTAAACTTGAACTCACAGCTGCATTGTTGGCAGCTAAACTAGGACATAATATTTTGAGAGCTCTGAAATTAGATATACCCACGTTTTACTGGACAGACTCAATGATCGCTTTTTTTTTTTGGGGGGGGGGGGGATTAGAGGCTCTCCAGAGAAGTTCAAGTCGTTTGTGCAGAACAGAGTACAAGATATTCGTGAATTGACATCTCCTTCAAACTGGAGGCACTGTCCCGGTTCGTCTAATCCTTCCGACCTTGTATCCAGAGGTGCAAAGATCATAAAATTAATTAATGATAGATTGTGGTTAAATGGGCATGAATGGCTCATTTCACCCCCGAACTTTGGCCTAAGCCTGATGATAAACAAAAGCTAGATGTAGAAAGTTTAGAATACAGAAAAATGATAAAAGAAACACTCCTTTTCAATTGCATAACAGAACAGCTAGAAAACCCCATTGATATCAGAAAATACAGCAGTTTAGAAAAATTAATCAGAGTTACAGCTTGGGTAAAAAGATTTATTAAAAGGATAAAAAAAATTCCAGAAGTTAACAATACATTGACAACTGAAGAACTAATAGAAGCTGAGAAACTTTTGATATCGAATGAACAAAAGTTGTATTTTAAAAATGAATTTCACTCGCTAATAAATGAACTAATTATTGATAAAAATTCTCCCTTTAGCAACTTAACGCCTTATCTAGATGATGAAAAAATGATGCGGCTGGGCGGGAGATTAGAGTTTAGTGATTTACAGCTAGAAGAAAAACATCCCATCATTCTCCCCAAACAGTCGTGGTTGACTACCTTGATTATACGAAATGAACATGAAAACATAATGCATGGAGGAGTATCTGGAACATTGTCAAAAATACGGTCTAAATATTGGATTCCCAAAGGTCGCCAGTTAGTTAAAAGTGTCCTGAATAAATGCATTATATGTAAGAAATATCTTTCCAGACCAACAGATCAGATCACTGCTCCACTACCCCGCGACAGAATAACAGAGTCGCCCCCTTTCTCTATATGTGGCATTGACTTTGCTGGGCCTCTCTACATTAAAAATGCGAAAGAAAATGAAAAATCTTATATAGTGTTGTTCACTTGTGCAGTAACCAGAGCGTTACACTTAGAACTTTTACACGACATGTCAACTGATTCTTTTTTGTTGGCCTTCAGACGTTTCTTAGCGAGAAGAGGAAACTGTAAAGTTATATATTCGGATAACGCCAAAACGTTCAATCGTTCGAAACAAGAGCTAGAAAATGTGTATCAAATACTTTCTGATGATTCACTTTTAAAGTTTTTTGTAAATGAAAGAATCATATGGAAAAATATAATAGAAAGGGCCCCGTGGTGGGAAGGATTCTATGAACGATTAGTCAGATCTGTCAAGGACTGTCTGCGTAAAGTCATCGGCAAAGCCCTCTTGAGTTATGATGAAATGTCTACTCTCCTTATAGAAGTAGAAACAGTGTTAATCTTACTTACGTGCCCCTTAACTTACGTGTATAATGAATCTGGAGAACCGAACCCCGTAACTCCTATGCACTTTTTAAATTTTGGTAAAGAAATCACCTACCCAGTGAATTTTGCTGACATTATTGAAGGTGCTTCAAACAAAATATCTGCCTTAAGACGTAAAAGATACCAATCACTGTTGTTAAAGCAATTGTGGAATAGGTGGAAAAGTCAATACCTATTGGATTTAAAAACAGCACATATTTTAAGGAATCCTACAGCACAACTTGAACTGAAAGTAGGAGATGTAGTGTTAATTGGTGATGATTAAAAAAACAAACTTCTGTGGAAACTTGGTATAATCCAGAAAACAATCGTCGGCAGAGATCACAACATCCGATCTTATGAGGTTAAGACTGCCAATGGTGTTTTAAAACGGACTGTTCAACATTTATACCAACTGGAATTGACTTAACTAAAAACTTTAATGCTACGAACTGATAAAATAATATAAACTTTTGAGAAAAATTTGAACTTTAAAAACCTTCATTTTGATAAACACTTTTTCTTTAATTTTCAGAATATTTGATATCCTTTTTTGAATAATTTAGTGAATTTTATTTGATAGTTGAAAATATTAAAATTTTACATGTGTTATTATCGTTATATTTAAGTTTGCCTATATTTGATAATTTTGTTTATATTTGATAACTAAGAGTTAATTGTTTAAATAATAATGTGTTTGCTTTATGTTTAATATTAGGTTGATTTCTTTAGAAATCGACCTATTGCAATCACTTCGTTTATCTATATATATATATACATATCTATCTATCTATCTATCTATCTATCTATAATGAAAATTTTGTCATCACGATAACTCCCGAAATAATGCTCGAAATCGAACCAAATTTCGATAGTGAACTAATCTTATAAATATCTTGGATGAGTTCGTTAACCAAGTTGCTCTGACTTTTTGTTTTCAAGTGGCAGCCACTTGAAAATTTCAAACCGACATTGTAAAAAGCATATTTAAAGCGAGATTTGCTTGAATTTTGATGTAAATACAGGCTACATAAGGGTCTCAATGAAGTTTATTAAGGAAGTTTATCCGCCGTTTTTAATAAAGTGGCAGATATTTTAAGTTAAGCGGGACCACTTGAAATCAGGCTACCACTTGAAAATTTAAAATCACTATAACTTCCGAAATAATATTCCAAATCGAACCAAATTTGGACAGTGTCTTAACTTATCTTATAAATATCTTAGATGAGTTTATTAACCAAGTTGCTCCGCGATTTTGTTTTCAAGTGGAGACCACTTGAAAATTTCAAATTCAAATTCTAAAAAGCGTATTACGAATTTGTTTTAAATTTGATGTAAATATAGACCACATAAGGGTCTCAATGATGTTTATTAATGAAATTTATCCGTCATTTTTAATAAAGTGATAGATATCTTAAGTTAAGCGGGGCCACTTGAAATCACGCTACCACTTGAAAATTTAAAATCACAATAACTTCTGAAATAATACTCCAAACCGAACCAAATTCGGACAGTGTCTTAACTTATCTTATAAATAACTTAGATGAATTTGTTAACCAAGTTGCTCCACCATTTTCTTTTCAAGTGGAGACCACTTGAAAATTTCAAATTCAAATTGTAAAAAGCGTATTCCGATTTTTTTTATGTATACATAGATTATACAAGTGTCTCCAATAACTTTATTAATGAACTTTATCAGCCATTTTTAATAAAGTGGCGGATATCCTAAGTTAAGTGGTACCACTTGAAATCCGGCCACCACTTGAAAATTTAAAACCATTATAACTTCCGAAATAATATTCCAAATGGAACCAAATTTGAACAGTGTCTTAACTTATCTTTTAAATATCTTAGATGAGTTTGTTAACCAAGTTGCACCGCCATTTTGTTTTCAAGTGGAGACCACTTGAAAATTTCAAATTTAAATTGTAAAAAGCGTATTCCGAAATTGTTTGAATTGTGAGGTAAATACAGACCACGTAAGGATCTCAATGAAGTTTATTAATAAAATATATCCGCCATTTTTAATAAAGTGGCAGATAGATATCTTAAGTTAAGCGGGGCCACTTGAAATCAGGCTCCCACTTGAAAATTCAAAAACTTCTGAAATAATACTCCAAATCGAATCAAATTTGGACAGTGATATTATCATATAAATATCTTCAATGTTTTCATTGGGCAGCTTGTCCCGACATCTTGTTTCTAAGTTCCAACCACTTGAAAATATGCCACACGATAACTTTTAAAATACTAAACTGATTCAAATAAAAGCTGGATAGTGAACTTATGGTTCAAATATCTAGTATAAGTTCACTTGGTGACTTGACCCGCAATTCCTTTTCCAAGTGGCGGCCACTTGAAAATTTGTCATTATGGTAACTTTAAATACAGAATCAATTCGCATCAAATTTTGGTAGTGGATTTATCATTCAAATATCTCATTTAAGTTCGCTGGGCATCTCACTCCACTTTTTTTTTACAAGTGGTGCCACCTGAAAATTTCTTATGACGATAATTTTTGAAATACTTATTTAATTTAAACTAGAACTGGACAATGAACTTATCATACAAATATACTGGATGATTTCGATGGGCAAGTTGTTTTGCCATTTTGTTTCCAAGTTGCAGCCACTTAGACAGCCACTTGAAAAATTTCCATAATAATAACTTTTGAAATACGGCACTGATTTAAACCACAGTTAGACAGGGTACCTATGCTTCAAATATCTTGGATGTGTTTGCTGGGCAACTTGTTCCACTGTATTGTTTCCAAGTGGCGGCCACTTGAAAATTTGTTATCACGGTAACTTTAGAAATACTTAATCAATTCAAATCAAAGTTGAAATTTGGATTTATCATTCAAACAACAAAAATCTAGAAAATTCACGTAACTCGTGAACCAATCACGTTATTGCGTCCATCTTTGGTATATCGATGATAAGTATTTTCTCGCCAAAAGTCGCCAAAAAAGTCGCCATAGGGGAAAAGTCGCCAAATTTGGCGCCAAATCCATTACCTGCGTTGCTGGATCTTTTTAATGCGTTTTTAAGTAAATATTAGGCTATTTTAATGCTAAAACAAGCTAGAAATGCCGCAAACTAACATTTTATCAACTTATTAAGCCTCTTTGAAAGAATTTCTACAAAAAAAAAAAAAAAATATTTTCAAATTTGAAACGATATTTTAGATGAGGAACTTTCTCTGCCATTTTGATCGAAGTGCCAGCCACTTAATTTTTCAACACGATGACTTTTGAGATTTTGAATTAATTCGAACTATATGTGTACAGTAGACTTATCTCACAAATACATTTCATATATTTGTCAACTTAACTCAACATTTTGTTTCCAAGCGCCGGTCACTTGAAAATTTTAAATTCACATAAAAAGGTATTTATAAACCGATTTGCTTAAAACTCCATATGTGCTTAGCCTACATCAATATTTCTACCAAGTGCATTAATAATTTGTAGCCGCCATTTTGAAACAAAATGACGACTACTTGATAAGGAAAAAGAAATCAACCTACCCTTCCGAATAAGCCGGAAGGACTTGTTCATATTTCAATTTAATATTTTGATTTGATCTTTTATTGATTTAGTTATAGTACTTTAGTAAATATTGTTTACATTTGTATTTAATGTTAGATAATTGTTGATATTAAAAAAAAAAAAAAAAAAAAAAGATTATGTGATTTAGTACAAATTGAATATTTAGAAATCTGAACAATTTATGATTATCAGAAGTTGTTCGGATTTGAGATTTATTTTTGATTTAATGAGATTTTTGATTTGTGAACTCTGTAAGAGTTCACGGCGGGGAGTTGTGTAGTAAAATCAATTCCCTTTAGACGGCGCTGCGTCGCCAGTGAAAGAAAAAAGAAGAACCTATATTTTGTTAAAAGATTTTGGCAACAGCCAATAAGTTTAGTTTTAGATTTTGATTCTTCGACTGCGTTCGAAGATGGAATTTTTCGATCTCTCATTATGAGAGTTTATTAGATTTGGAATTATGTTCCTTTAAGTATTTCTTTTTTGTATATAATGTATAAATGTATATAGAATTTCTAATTTTATTATAATCATTAAATTTCAAGAAAAATATTGCATCGTTTTCCTTTTTTCATTCTCTTGCTTAAAGCAATCCGGCATTTTGATTTTGTTCTTTTTACTTCCTTATACAAAGTATAAGGAAGTATAGTAATCCCGATTTGCGAAATGGATTTTGCATTTCACATTGCTCGAAAACGAATGATCGCTAAATGTTGCCAATTTGTACGTGTGATTGTCATGATGTCTAGTTGTACACCTGCAAGTGTCGTCTTAACACGAGCTCTCGTTTTAGAGATATAAGGGACTTTACACGATTTTTCATGACGTCTGTGTGTATGTGTGTCTGTCTGTGTGTGTGTGTGGAGTATGTCGCATAACTCAAAAACGGTTAGACGTAGAAAGTTGCGAATTTGTACATAGGTTTGTTATAACATCTAGTTGTGCACCTCCCTTTTTGGACTTTGTATGATTTTCCGTTTTGGAGATATTTAGGAAAATTAGGTTCATAATGGGCAAAATGTATCAAAAAACGGTAATAACTCAAAAACGGTTTGGACAAATCTTGCAATTTAACTGACTTCCCGACTAGCTAGACATTTGAAACTTTCAGAAAAGTTCAGAACAAGTTGACAATGCATTTAAAAAAAAATATTTTTAGCCAACTGTTTCTAATACCTGCTGCCTTCAGCAGCGTTTATGTGATTCAACAGAAAATTTATTCAACTAACTTCTCGACTAGCTAGACATTTGAAACTTTCAGACTAGATCAAAACACGTTGAAAATGCATTTTTTTAATACTTTTAGCCAACTGTTTAGGGTCCCTGCTGTCTTCAGCAGCGTTACCAGTACAAATCTTGCAATTGATTTTTAACTAACTTCCCGACTACCTAGACATTTAAAACTTCTTGAAAAACTTAGAACATGGTGACAATGCACTTTTTAAATATTTTTAGCCAATTGTTTCAGGTGACTGCTGCCTTCGACAGCGTTTATATGGTTCAACAGAAAATTTATTTAACTAACTTCCTGACTAGCTAGACATTTGAAACTTTCAGAATAGTTCAGAACACGGTGAAAATGCATTTTTTAATACTTTTAGCCAATTTTTTCGGGTCCCTGCTGCCTTCGTCAGCGTTACCAGTTCAAATCTTGCATCGGTTTTTAACTAACTTTCAGAAAAGCTCAGAACACGGTGATAATTTATTTTTTTAAATATTTTTAGCCAACTGTTTCGGGTCCAATGACAATGTTTTTTAACATTATGTATATTTCTAAAAGTGTATAAGGAAGTCATGTGGTGCTCACATCAGATTTTTTCTTAGATTTCAAATACCACTGAACCGCGAATTATTTTACACTATCTATCTATCTATCTATAATGAAAATTTTGTCATCACGATAACTCCCGAAATAATACTCCAAATCGAACCAAATTTGGACAGTGAACTCATCTTATAAATATCTTGGATGTGTTCGTTAACCAAGTTGCTTCGACTCTTTGTTTTCAAGTGGCAGCCACTTGAATATTTCTAACCCACATTGTAAAAAGCGTATTTAAAGCAAGATTAGCTTGAATTTTTATGTAAATCTTGACTACGTAAGGTCTCAATGAACTTTATTAATGAAATTTATCTGCCATTTTTAATAAAGCGGCGGATATCTTAAGTGGGGCCACTTGAAATCAGGCTACCAGTTGAAAATTTAAAATCACGATAACTTCCGAAATAATACTCCAAATCGAACCAAATTTAGACAGTGTCTTAACTTGTGTTATGGATATCTTGGATGAGTTTCTTAACCAAGTTGCTCCACCATTTTGTTTTCAAGTGGAGACCACTTGATATTTTCAAATTCAAATTGCAAAAAGCGTATTCCGAATTTGTTTGAATTTTGATGTGTACATAGACTATATATAAGTGTCTCAATGAAGTTTATTAATGAACGTATCCGTAATTTTTAATAAAGTGTCGGATATTTTAAGTTAAGCGGGGAAACTTGAAATTAGGCTGCCACTTGAAAATTTAAAATCACGATAACTTCCGAAATAATACTTCAAATCAAACCAAATTTGAACAGTGTCTTAACTTGTGTTATGAATATCTTGGATGAGTTTCTTAACCAAGTTGCTCCACCATTTTGTTTTCAAGTGGAGACCACCTGAAAATTTCAAATTCAAATTGCAAAAAACGTATTCCGAATTTGTTTGAATTTTGATGTATACATAGACTATATAAGTGTCTCAATGAAGTTTATTAATGAACTATGGATTTTCTCGCCGAAAATCGCCAAAAAGTCGCCAAGTGGGAAAGTCGCCAAATTTCGCGCCAAATCCATTTCCTGCCATATTGGAGCTTTTTAATGCGTCTTTAAGGGAAAATTAGGCTATTATAACGTTAAAACAGACTAGAAATGCAGAAAATTAACATTTAATCAACTTACTAAGCCTCTTTGAAAGAATTTCTACAAAAAAAAAAAAAAAAAAAAAAAAAATATATATATATATATATATTTTCAAATTTGAAACAATATCTTAGATTAATTAGTTCACTGAGCAACTTTCTCTGCCATTTTGATCCAAGTGGCAGCCACTTAATTTTTCAACACTATGGTTTTTGAGATTCTGAATTAATTCCAACTATATTTGTACAGTAGTCTTATCTTACAAATGCATTTAATATGTTTGTCAGCTTGGTCCAACATTTTGTTTCCAAGCGCCGGCCACTTGAAAATTTTAAATTCACATAAAAAGGTATTTATGAACCGATTTGCTTAAAACTCCATATGTAGATAGCCTACATCAATATTTCTACTAATTCGTTAATAATTTGTAACTGCCATTTTGAAACAAAATAACGGCTACTTGATAAGGAAAAAGAAATCAACCTACCCTTCCGAATAAGCCGGAAGGACTTGTTTCCTTTTTAGCCCTAAAATATTTATGACATTTTCACTAACAAAAGATCATTCAGAGCCTGAAACAAGCAAAGCTCTGAAAGGAAAAGCTTTAACTGCAGTATTAATATATATAATGACCCTCATCTGTCATTCACGATTCCGGTTTACACCGCTTCAAAACAGAGACTTTTGGCAGCCATTTTTTTTTTCCCCGTTTGTTCAATTCATCAACTTACGAAAACATATCATTTTCATACATGTTTTGTATCGCACATATTGTTATTTATTCCCTCTAAAACCTTGAAAAACTATTCAATTGTAATGTTTAAATGTTTAAAAAAATATAACGGATCACTGGCTATTATAAACATGAACCTATAAATAGAATTATGTAACTTCATGATTATAAACAACGCAATGCCAAATAAAAACAAACCAAAACTGTTGCCATTCAGAAAATACAAATTCCAAATGGACAACTCTTTAATTGCGAATGAACGACTCTTTGACTGTTTCATTAAAAAAAACGCTTAAAATATTTCTAAAACATATTAAAGCCTTAAAAATCTTAAAATATTTGTAAAAACATATTAAAGTCTTTAAATATTTTTATCAAGCTTCATTATATGTTTACATTGTAAGGTATGATTGGCGTCGAGTTCAGTACGTAAATGTCGCCAGTTGATTTTAGTTTTGAAATTAGTGTAAAGTTATAGTTGGGATAGAATGTTTGGTTGGGCAAGTAAAGGTCACCAGTTGAAATGAGTATTGAAAGTAGGGTAGTCTAAGGTGATAATGTCGAGTCAAGATAAAATGTTCGGTTGAGAATGAGAAAGTCCCTAGCTGGATCATGGATATTTTGGCGATGTTGTGGGGGAGATAGCTGGTTGGGAGTATAGAGTAGAGGTGAATTTGGGTTAGCATGGAGTGTCTGTAATTATTAGATAGTTAGAAAATACGCAAGCAAAGTGATGACGTCACTGGACGTCAGTGGATGCAAGAAAAAGATTTCCTATGTTAATCGCCCATTGGATTTTTTGTAAAAAATTATTAAAAATTGCGGAAAATTATTTTCCGATTTTAATTCCCATATTTCGATATAGATATGTATTCGTTATCGTGTGCATGCGTTAGATTAAGTTGTTTTTGCTGTAAAATTGATAAAATTTAAATTTTAAACTTCAAAACTTTAGAAAAATAAAATAGCAAACTTCCATATTCGATTGAAAACATAAACATTTCATTTCAAAGGATGATATTTACACAATAAATATACAACTAATATACTAATTAAAAGGAAAATGATAAATAATTTATCATAATTTGAAGTCAAATTTGTTTTCAAATGTCTAAATAAAGTGTCTGATATACTCATATATTGCAGCGGAATAGATTTAATATATCTGTCATCCTTGGCGGAAAAAATATATCGCCAAATTATTTGGCGAACATATTTCATTCCTTTCAAAAATCATGGTTATTTTAACAAATTATATTAAGAGAGCGATGAATTATATGAAACAATATTTCGTACAATACATATTACGAAAATAAACATCTGGCATGTATATTTTCGTAGTATGTTTTTAATCGCCAAATACAAAAAACGCCAAAGATGACACAGTTTTGAAATTTAAAATTTTGTCAATTTGACAGCAAAATAACTCAATCTAACACATGGATACGATAGCATATCTATACCAAAATACGGGTATTAAAATCGGTAAATAATTTTTCTCGATTTTTAATAATTTTTTACAAAAAATACAATGGGCGATTAACATAGGGAATCTTTTTCTTGCATCCACGGACGGTCAGTGACGTCACACTTCGCTTACGTATTTGGAAACAGGATCTTCGATAGTCTTAAAAAAAAGTATTTTGGTAAAATGAAGTGAATCGTTATTTACTTCCTCTTACCCATAGGGTCGAGAAAGTATTGTTTTAGGGTCAAATTTTCGAACGTGAGTTTTTGTTATACTTACATGTTCTGAGGTCCCCTGTATACGAAAATCACGTTTTTAGCGAATGGTCTCTGTGTCTGTCTGTCTGTGTGTCTGTTATCAGCATATCTCAAGAACAAATAGTAGCAGAAATTCCAAACTCGGTATTCTAAATGTGTATCATATAGGGATGCTATAGTAAGCTTTTCGTTAAGATGAAGCAAATGGTTCGTGTACAGGGACATTCAAAAGTATTCAAATACATTACGTCTATGGGGGAAATTGCAGGTAAGTAGAATTTAACATCTATAGACTGCACTAAACCAAATGAAACGAATACATATTTTTTGTAACAGAGATAGTCAACTGGGAAAATTTTTTTTGTGTATGTAGGAGCCTCGCCTTCCCCACTGGGGTAGATGTCCTCCCTCGAGTAAATTTTCATGATGGGTATCTTTCAAAAGAGCTCGCCAATACCTTTAAAACGAATGGTTGAACCATCGATCTACGATAATTTAAAATAAAGTTATTGATTTCTTTCATTTTTAACATTTTTTTTTTTTAACTTTTATATTGAGAATAAATTCAACTTTTTTTTGGATATTTAGTGTTATACTATTTCTCTAATATGGAAATCGTCTGTATTATCATACAAGATAACTTTTTTAAATAATAATTTTAATAAATTATTTTTTTTAACTGGATTATTTTTTAATAACCGAATTAAATTCTATATAAATGTAGGTGCATTAATGAAACGGGGGGTTGAGGGGGGCCAGAACTAATTAATATATATAATGACCCTCATCTGTCATGAACGAATCCGGTTAGTACCGCTTCAAAACAGAAACTTTTGGAAGCCATTTTTTTCCCCGTTTGTTTAATTCAACTTAGGAAACATACATATCATTTTCATACATGTTTTGTATCGCACATATTATCTATTTCCTATAAAACCTTGAAAAACTATTCAATTGTAATGTTTAAATGTCTAAATAAAATATAACGGATGACTGGCTATTATAAACATGAACCTATAAATAGAATTATGTAACTTCATGATTATAAACAATGCAATAACAAATAAAAACAAACCAAAACTGTTGCCATTCAGAAAATATAAATTCCAAATGGACAACTTTTTAATTCCGAATGAACGACTCTTTGACTGTTTCATTAAAAAAACGCTTAAAATATTTCTAAAACATATTAAATCCTTAAAAATCTTAAAATATTTGTAAAAACGCATTAAAGCCTTTAAATATTTTTATCAAACTTCATTGTTTGTTTACATTGTAAGGTATGATTGGCGTCGAGTTTAGTACGTAAATACCGCCAGTTGATTTTAGTTTTGAAATTAGTGTAAAATGATAGTTGGGACAGAGTGTTTGGTTGGGCAAGTAAAACTCACCAGTTGAAATGAGTATTGAAAGTAGAGTAGTCTAAGGTGATAATGTCGAGTCAAGGTAAAATGTTCGGTTGAGAATGAGAAAGTCCCTAGCTGGATCCTGGATATTTTGGCGATGTTGTGGGTGAGATAGCTGGTTGGAGGTATCGAGTAGAGGTGAATTTGGGTTAGCATGGAGTGTCTGTAGTTATTGGATAGTTAGTTAGAAAATTTGAAAACAGGATCTACGATAGTCTTAAAAAAGAGTATTTTGGTAAAATGAAGTGAATCGTTTTTTCTTATTATGAGGACTTTAAATACGCAAGCGAAGTGATGACGTCACTTGCCGTTCGTGGATACAAGAAAAATATTTCCTATGTTAAACGCCCAATGGATTTTTCGTAAAAAAATATTAAAAATCGAGGGAAATTATTTCGCGATTTTAATCTCCATATTTAGGTTTTGATATGTATTAGTTATCATGTGCATGGGTTAGATTAAGTTGTTTTTGTTCTAAAATTGATAAAATTTGAATTTTGAATTTCAAAACTCTAGATAAAAAAAAACCTTCCATATTCCATTGAAAACATAAACATTTCATTTCAAAGGATGATATTTACACAATAAATATCCAACTAATATACTAATTAAAAGGAAAATGATAAATATTCTATCATAACTTGAAGAGAAATTTGTTTTCAAATGTCTAAATAGAGTATCTGATATAAGATACTAATATGTTGCAGCGGAATAGATTTGATATCGGTCATCCTTGGCAGAAAAAATATATATATATATATATCGCCAAATTATCTGGCGAATATAATTTAATTCCTTTCAAACATCATGGTTATTTTAAAAACTTATATTAAGACAGTAATGAATAATATGAAACAATATTTCGCACAATACATATTAACAAAATATACATCTGGAATGTATATTTTCGTAGTACGTTTTTGATCGCCAAATACAAAAACGCCAAGGACAACAGAGTTTTGAAATTTAAAATTAAAATTTTGTCATTTTGACAGCAAAATAACTCAATCTAACACATGCGTAACTAATACATATATATACCCAAATATGGGGATTAAAATCGGGAAATAATTTTCCTCGATTTTTAATAATTTTTTACAAAAAATCCAATGGGCGATTAACATAGGAAATCATTTTCTTGCATCCACGGACGGTCAGTGACGTCACACTTCGCTTGCGTATAGAGCACTTAATGGAACACTGGGATGTGTTGTTGCTGTTGTGTTGCCGGCCTATATTTTTTGTCAACCAGCAGTTTTTTATTGTCATTCATATTTATTGATCGGGTAGAATTTTTGAAATGAAAACTTCTTTAGGCGCGTTGAGCACTTTTGGGTAAACAAAAATCATTGAACTCGCGTCATCGTCAGCTGACGCTTTCTATTTGAAGTGAAAACTTTTGAGTGAACAAAAATCATTCAACTCACGTCATCGTCAGCTGACGCTTTCCATCCTTGTATGATACAAATAATGTATCATACAATTAACTTGCTAATGTGAAGTGTTAATAATTATATACTGTATATTGTTTAAAAATCTGGTGCGGCTCTACACGACTTCTCTCATCTCTGGGCACTGTCTCTATTGCAGTTAGACCTCACAAAACTATGGGAAAGTCCAAAGCTGCCATTTTTCTTACGTTTTTTACAATCTGGTGCGGCTCTACACGACTTCTCTCTTCTCCGGACACTGTCTCTATTGCAGTTAGACCTCACAAAACCGTGAAAAAGGCCAAAGTAACCATTTTTCTCACGTTTTTACAATCTGGTGCGGCTCTACACGACTTCTCTCATCTCCGGACACTGTCTTTTAAAGATTGTAGCCGGAAACGTTGCAGTTAGACCTCACAAAACAGTGAGAAAGGCCAAAGCCGTCATTTTTCGCACGTTTTTATAATCTGGTGCGGCTCTACACGACTTCTCTCATCTCCGGACACTGTCTCTATTCCAGTTAGACCACAAAACCGTGAGAAAGGCCAAAGCCGCCATTTTTCTCACGTTTTTACATTCTGGTGCGGCTCTACACGACTTCTCGCATCTCTGGACACTGTCTCTTAAAAATTGCAGTCGGAAACGTTGCAGTTAGACCTCACAAAACAGTGAGGAAGGCCAAAGCCGCTATTTTTCTCACGTTTTTACAATCTGGTGCGGCTCTACACGACTTCTCTCATCTCCGGACACTGTCTCTTAAAAATTGCAGCCGGAAACGTTGCAGTTAGACCTCACAAAACAGTGAGAAAGGCCAAAGCCGCTATTTTTCTCACGTTTTTACAATCTGGTGCGGTTCTACACGACTTCTCTCATCTCCGGACACTGTCTCTATTCCAGTTAGACCTCACAAAACCGTGAGGAAAGCCAAAGCCGCCATTTTTCTCACGTGTTTACTATCTGGTGCGGCTCTACACGACTTCTCTCATCTCCGGACACTGTCTCTATTGCCGTTAGCGCATTAAATGAAATTGTAATATAATTTTTGTAGTAGTAGTTTATATTAATGAATAAAAAAACACTTCATTTAAAAAATATTTCCTGCACAATAAAATATTTCCTGACGATTCAAGAAATACACACGTGAATGTTCACGTTTTCACTTCTGTCGGCACTCCCGGAGTGCAAATGTTTTTTTTTTTTTTTTTTTTTTTTTTTTTTTTTTTTTTTAATTTCAGAACGAAAATTATAAAATATCGGAGCATATTTGATTTATAAACAAAAATTGAAAATATGTTTAAATGATCACGTGGTAACCATCATGATCTAAACATCGTTTTCAAGATTTATCGTTCACATTCCGTCATTTTTGACGGGGTTAGTTATCATATAAAACACTTCCGAAGCCTAATTTGAATTGTTTAACATAGGTTTACATAACAGTACTCTTTATCTTACCTCTTAATCTCCAACCTGTACTTATAGCATTAAATTTCAGGGTAAGAGAAAGTCGTGTGAGTGACACACTAGATTATTCTTATTATAAGGACTTTAAATAGAGCACTTAATGGGACACTGGCATGTGTTGTTGCTGTTGTGTTTTCGGGCCTATATTTTTTGTCAACCAGCAGTTTTTTTTATTGTCATTCATATTTATTGATCGGGTAGAATTTTTTTAATTTCAGAACGAAAATTATAAAATATCGAAACACATTTGATTTATAAACAAAAACTGAAAACACATTTAGATGATCACGTGTTAATCTTCATGATCTAAACATTGTTTTCAAGATTTATCGTTCACATTCCGTCATTTTTGACGGGGTTATATGCTAGTTATATAATAAAATCTTCGCAGTCGGTATGAGGGAAACGCATTTAAATCTATTAAATGAAGTACTAGAATTGGTTTGTAAATTTTCCGATATTGCTTCAGGCGTTAAATTTTTATCAATCTGTTGACTGGTATTTTCCCAATTAACAATACGAGAATTATTTACATGAAAATCTTCATGTAAAAGCGTATTATGTTTAGCTTGACATTGAAAGCATTTTAAATGACTATTCGGACATTCTTTAATTTTATGAATATTTACACACAAAAAACAACAGTTGTCCTATGCTTAAAAAATTTTCTCGCGCAACAACAACCATAGTTTTAAATTTCGTGCATTTGTATAATGGATGCGCTCCCTTACACTTTACACAGTTTTTTAATTGCTTCCCATTAGAATTAACTCCAGAACCAAGAAAATTTGCATTTCTTGAGCCCTTTACATCAAATTCACCATTAGTAATAAGTTCTAAAGCTGAACATCTCACATTTAAAAACTCAAAAAAATCGTTTAAGGTAGGAAAATCAGTCTCTAAACTTTTAACTGACCACAATTTCTTACTTTCAGAATGAAGTTTCTGAACTAATAATTATAGTAACCATGGATTCTCTACCTGTGGCCTCTTCACTAACATCTTTTAAACCTCTTCATCACTAGTAACTTTTAAACTTCATCACTAGTATTGTGATATCGTCAAGATTCTTCTTTTGCACTCGACTGCCAGTGCGAGGTTCGAGGTGCCTCTCTGTCTGCAGGATCATGAAAATGGACATTCCGTGCATCCTGTCACACTCTCAGATGCTAAGACACCGAAATTTCACAGTCCACTTTGAAGTTGCCACTTTGCGCTCCCAGGCAGAGGTTGTACCGAGACAAAGTGACGCCAAGCAAGCACCAATGAACTATTAAACTAGGTGTGAACTTATGTATCTCACGTGACCAAAAACTTTCTCATTTGTAGTCATCTTGTGAGAAAAGAGTCCCCCCCCCCTCCCCTTTGCATCTCATCAAAATTTTGGAGGACTAAAAAATCAGAAAAAACTCTAGAGACTTGGATTATGCACAGTGTAGAGAGAAGTCGTTTTCCTGAACTTCTCTGTAATTTTTACACATGCTAGGAATCACATATGTATGTGATGCATATTTTTCTGATTGTCCTGTATGAACAGGATGCTAAAAAGATTTTTTTTTTGTGATATTTCTTTTTATTATTAAAACTTTGTTATGTTACTTAACACGAGAATTTTTTTTAGTTTCACTAAAATAATAAGTTTGAATTTTAACTAAAGTTGTAATTTAAGTGATACCTTCTATGTTACTGAATCTGTCAAAGTATTCAGTAATTTTCTTAAATTCACACTATTAGGTTGAACAATTGATTTTTGATCAAAGACTGTACAATTTGTTTCTTTTTATCATATCTATTCATTAGTTTTTCCCAGGCTTCGTTATATGATTCATTGAGAGGGATATATTTTTAATTAGTGATGCAGTTTCAGTCGCAAACAAAGCCCGTAAATATTGAAACTTCTGTATATTACTTATATATACTTGCGAACGGATTGTTGATACAAACATATTTTTAAAATTCGTCAATTCCGTGAATTTCCCAGAAAAAACGGGAATGTTAAGTTGAAGTACACCGAACATATTTCGCCAAGAAGTTTAATTTAACAACAGCCATTTTAATCTAGGTAGCGCATCAAAAATATAAATAACTATAAAATATTACAAAAAGGAAAAAAAAAAAAAAAAAAAAAAAAAAAAAAACCTAAATAGTAGTCACATAAATGACCTATTTTTATCTGAATAGATAATTTTACAGAAAAAAAATGCAGTTTTAAAAATAGATAATTTATTTCAGGAAGCGCTACTTTAAACCTAAAAATCATTAAAAATATAAACAGAATATAAAGAATTTTTATATATTAACAAAAAGATGTCCGATAAAAGCATTAGCAAAATAGGTTTTCGTCTTTTACACAAGAAATTATACAAAAAAAAAAAAAAAAAAAAAAAAATCGATCGCTAATATGGCGACAAAAATTCAAAAGCAGCTAAGGGAGAGATATAATAAAGGTGTGTAGCACGGTACTTATTTATTTATTTATTTACTTATTTATATGTTTACTTATTTATTTATTTTTTTATACACCAATCACTACGCTAATTTAGCTAATTTAACATACAAATAAATGAGCTGCTGTGTGTGATTGCACTTGCACTTGCATGCGCACTTCACGCTGTCGGGCAGAAATAATTGATAAATTCAAATTAATATTTAAATAACTAAATAATAATCTTCTCTCACCTCCGGACACTGTCTCTTAAAGATTGCAGCCGGAAACGTTGCAGTTAGACCAGACCTCACAAAACAGTGAGAAAGGTCAAAGCCGCCATTTTTCTCACGTTTTTACAATCTGGTGCGGCTCTACACGACTTCTCTCATCTCCGGACACTGTCTGTATTGCCATTAGCGCATTAAATGAAATTGTAATATAATTTTTGTAGTAGTAGTTTATATTAATGAATAAAAAAACACTGCATTTAAAAGTATTTCCTGCACAATAAAATATTTCCTGACGATTCAAGAAATACACACGTAATTGTTCACGTTTTCACTTCTGTCTGCACTCCCGGAGTGCAAATGTTGTTGTTTTTTTTTTTTTTTTTTTTTTTTTCAGAACGAAAATTGGTACAACTATAATATTTCCCCACAGCGGAATTTGACGATTTTTCTTTGGCGCCGATTTGAACGATAACGATGTCGTTCTGAACTGTTTGCGATATAATATGGCAGCCTGCATGCTATTTATTTTGGATTTATGATTTTATGATTTATGATTTAGCTTATGATTTTATCATTTATGCTATATGATTTATAATTTTTAGATTTAGGGTTTAGCCATAATCGCCAAAAATAAATCGCCAAATTCAGCTGTGGGTTAATACTATAGTTGTTCCCCATCATGATCTAAACATTGTTTTCAAGATTTATCGCTCACATTCCGTCATTTTTGACGGGGTTATATACTAGTATTTAAATAACTAAATAATAATCTGGTGTGTCACTCACGCGACTTTTTCTTACCCTGAAATTTAATACTATGAATACAGGATGCAGATTAATAGGTAAGATAACGAGTACTGTTATGTAAACCTGTGTTAAACAATTCAAATTAGGCTTAGGAAGAGTTTTATATGATAATTAGTTCTGTGTAAGGGGTACTACCGCCCCCCTCAACCCCCCGTTTCATTAATACACCTACATTTATATAGAATTTAATTCGGCTATTAAAAAATAATTCTATCTTAAAAAATAATTTATTAAAATTATTATTTAAAAAAAAATTATTTTTTATGATAATGCAGACTATTTCCATATTAGAGAAATAGTATAACACTAAGCATCCAAAAAAAGTCCATTTTATTCTCAATATTAAAAAAAAAAAAAAAAAAAAAAAAAAAAAAAAAAATCGATTTTTTTTTTTTTTTTTTTTTGTTAAAAGTTAAAAAAAAAAAAAAATCGATAACTTTGTTTTAAATTATCGCAGATCGATGGTTCAACCATTCGTTTTAAAGGTATTGGCGAGCTCTTTTGAAAGATACCCCTCATGAAAATTTACTCCCCTCGAAGGGGGACTTCCCCCCCAGGGGAGAGGCGAGGCTCCTACATACACAATTTTTTTCCCCTGTTGACTATCTCTATTACAAAAAATATATATTCGTTTCATTTGGTTTAGTGCAGTCTATAGACGTTAAACTCTACTTACCTGCAATTTCCCCCATAGTCCCTGTACACGAACCATTTGCTTGATCTTAACGAAAAGCTTGCTGTAGCATCCTTATATAATATACATTTAGAATACCAAGTTTGAACTTTCTGCCATAATTTGTTTTTGAAATATGCTGATAACAGACACACACACAGACACACACATACACAGACACACACACAGATACACATACACATAGACCATTTGCTAAAAACATGATTTTCGTATTCAGGGGACCTCAGAACATGTAAATATAACAAAAACTCGCGTTCGAAAATTGACCCCAAAATAACACTTTGTCTACCTTATGGGTAAGAGAAAGTAAAAAGAAAAAAATGTTTAATGGGAAATATATATAACCATAGAAAAATTAGATGGCTAAAATACGGTAGAAATGGTTCATAGCATTTTGTTACAAGGGATTAAGTCTTTTTCTTGCATCGATTTTACTGTTGCAATGAAAGTAGTTTTACAGGCAAAGTGAAAATAAAAGGGCAGTTCCTTCACTTCCAGTGGGGTCAGCCTTGAAGACAAACTTAGCTAGTGGGCGACCAAATTTAGTGAAAAATGGTTGTTTAGGATTCCCGAAGTTTCGAAGCTCTCCGACACACGGGAACATACATCCCGAGCTTCCCATGGAATTCTCGATGGAATCATCGCCAAGCCCCATCGCCAAAAGTTATAAACAGGAGTGAGTTGATTTCTGCGAAAGAGTATGTAGTCACTGCGATTCAGAGTTATTCAGATACCTATTCTGAGTGATTACACTTTAGGGATTGAGTTCTAAGCGACTGGACATTTCTCATGATCTACCGAAAATTTCTGCTGTGGAGTATTTGATGTTATTTGCTTTACTCCTGTTGAACAAATGACTATTTATTGGACTGTTCCAGAACATTCATCGAATAGTGACTTTTACTGTAAGAGTAACAGCTTGAACTGTTTCTAGAATATTCCAAGAAGTAATACTGTTATTGAACTGCTTTCGAGAATATTCATTTTAATAATAGTTTTGTTGTACAGATTTGAGAAGTTCTAAAAATGTTTGATATTGCCAAGGAGGCCCCATACTAAAGCTGTGACGAAAATAGTCGTCAATCGAAATATATTTATGCGAAGCGGGTAAACCTGTTAGTTTACTGTATAAATTTGAGGATTAATTTTCTTTCATGGGCAATTTTCCTGGACATTGTAAAATATAGTAAAACATTTTTACTAATTACATTCAATAAAATTAGAATGGTTTCGCTTAATTATGCATAGTTCTTCTATAAATTATGCGCATACCACATTATGTACTTAAATATAGTTCTATATCAATAAGACAGCACAACCTTAATATGTACTTTCAGCAATTTTCCAGTATAGTCCCACTATATTCTAGATCTTTTGGCTAGTCCTGTAAAGAAATGGTGAAAGATTTTCAGACCATATTTTGCTTGAAATATGCTTTTATACATATAAAAAAATTATGTTATTTTCATTTTGCTTAGTACATCCAATATATATTTAACTGTATCTTCTAAAAATTTCGTCCATGGTATTTGATGTCTTGGATGTCTCTGTACACGAAGCTTTTGCTTGATATCAACAAAATGTTCATTCTAGCATCCTTATATGACACAAATTTAGAATACTGAGTTTGGACTACCTGAAACTATTTCTTTTTGAGATATGCTGATAGCAGGCAGACAAAGGGACCAACCGCTAAAAACCTGATTTTTGAATTCAGTTCACCTAAAAAGTGAGAATAAAGGGTGTCCAGAAATTACTGTCTGAAAATTAAAAGGCATATGTATATATGTTTTCATAGCTAAGTTTTTATTTCTATTTTCTTAAAAGATAAGTGAAACATTCAAAATTAAGCTGATAAAATATTTTGTCTCTTTAGATGAAGATGAAAACAAAAAGTAACCAAATTAAAAGAAATCAAATTATTGATTTTTTCCTGGCTCACAACTTTCACAGGAAAGTCACAAGAAATCATTTCAAAACTCAAGGATTTGGAGAACTATTCATCGATTGAGTATTGGAACAGTATACTGGGGCATGCAGTGTTCGATATTCACAATCCTCAGGTCGAATCCCAAAAGTCTGCATATCTCGCAATACTGCAAAGTTGAAGCGTCTTCTCATTAAAGATCCATCACTTTCAAACAGAGAAGCTTCCATGAAACTTAGAATATCAAAATCATGCGTTCATCAACTGAAGGAAAAGATGGGTATTGTAACTAGGACTAAATCTTCTGCACCTCTATATAAAAATGATTAGGCTGAAAGGGCAAAAAGGGGCTGCAAAAGACTCTACAAACAACTGGGGAAATCAGGTGATGAAAAATTTATAATAATGGATGATGAAACTTATGTGCCCTATGATTATAAACAGATTCCACGCAAAGAATTTTGGAATGCCATTCCTGGTTTGGAAATCCCAGATGATTCCAAAGTTAAAAGAAAGGAAAAGTTTCCGAGAAAATTTCTCGTCTGGCAAGCGATATCACAAGATAAATGCATTAGCGAACCATTTATTTCCAAGCCGAATTCAAATGGAGAAAGGTACCTAAAGGACATCCTGCAAGATCCGTTTCTGAAAATTTTTAACTCTTAGAGAAACAAAGGAAAGCTGTTGTTCTGGCCAGATTTAGCATCAAGTCATTACTGCAAAATTGTGCAGTCATATCTGTAAGAGAAAAATATTGAATATGTGCCCAAGGAAGACAATCCGCCGAATGTTCCGCAATGTCGCCCTGTAGAAAAATTCTGGGCACTATGCAAGTTAGAATACAAAAGAAGAAGGAAAAACCTCTCGAATTTAGCAGCTTTCAGAAAAGAATAGCTAAAGATCTCGAAGTTAGTAGCAAAAAAGCATGGGAAAAACCTGTTTCGACACTTCAAGTGGAACTTGCGATTAGTTGGCGATTACGGCACCAGCGATGTCAAATGAATATATTAATTAGTGATTAAATAAATTTATTTTCATTTGCAAATAATTACTTTAATTTTTCTTTCCTTACTTTTGATATGTGTAAGTTTTAATTTTCAGACAGTAATTCCTGGACACCCTTTATAACAAAAATTCAGGTTAGAAAAATTGACCCCCATCCCCTCAAAGGAGAAAAAAAAAACTCTCTCTACTATATATATGGCTAAAAGAAAGTTAAAAAGAAAAAAAAAAGGACAGAGAGGAAGAGAGAGAGAGAGAGGGGTTAATCACAGGCATATCCAAAACAAGATAATCTTTAAAAATTGTATGTGTACAAAATTTAGATAAAAACTGTGCGACTTTTGCACTTGGATTTTAAATTACTCTTCTGGAAAAGAATGTTCACTCCCCAAATAAATAAATAAAGAAAAAAAAATGTTGACATGTGGTTGTTACCATATGTTTAGGGATTATGTGTCAGATTGCACTGAATTTTCTGTGATGCCAGACGTCTCTTAGGAAACAAATTTGGATTTGCAAATTTAAGAGCTACAAAAAAAGAAAATTTTATACGGTAAGATATCTAAATCTTTTCATGCTTTAAATGCTACGAGTTAAAATATATTTTTATTATAAATATACATATATTACGCAACCATTCTTTAATGTGTCGTATCTTTTTTCACTTTCTTAGCTTGTACATCAAAATTCGTTTCATACGCAAACATTAAATTTGGCAGCATATCGTACAATAAGAATATACAATATATTCTAAATATATTGTAATAAATATACAATATATTCTAAAACAAACCATTTATACTATGCTAATATATTTTAAGTAGCACTATTTATTGTTGAACTCGGCTAAAATATTTCTCATAAAAATTTTATAGACTCATGTATGCATAGCAATTTAATTACATTTTACTATAAATTGCACTGCACAATGTCTAATTGGTTTCTAATTCTATCAAAGGATGAGTGTCATAAGAGGGTTTTTCGTCTCTGAGGAATTTAAAGTTCCCATTTTATATGAATGATTAGACAACTATAGATAAAAAAATAATAGGAATTAACACGAAAGATTAATATAATTGCTATGAAATATGACGTAACGCTTTCAATGCAAGGACCCCTCACATGAGGTGCCAAAAGTTATATTATTTTAAAACAGGGTTTTCTACATTCACATTTATGTTGCAAGTGAATATACATTAAAACAATACTTTTTCAAATGAAATTATTTGTATATATAATACATTAATTGTAGAAAGATTAATATTAGATATGTTCTTGAGCAATAATGTAGCGTACAGATTGCAAAAGAAATGTCCTTATGTGGAGTTACACATTTCCAAATGACGCAGATTCTACCCTCCGCATTCAAAGTGATATCGTAAGTTTCATCACTTCCCCATTAGTGAGAAGAGGTAGCGTCAGCAATGCATTCAATGTAATCATTGTTGTGTTTTGTTTTTAACGTTTTTTATATGAACGCGTTGTCGTACCACTAATATCTTCATGTACAATTTATGTCATAGCATACTTAATACTATATTTCAATTGGAATTTGTTCCATTCTTGCACTCTTATAATAAAAGTGGGTCAAATGTCTGAAATTTTCTGGGTACGAACAATTACTAGAATTGTAAAAATAATACTGATGGAAACTTCAAATACGCATGCAAAAATTTCATACGCGCTATCAACCTGATAATTTCTTTTTATTTTTAAGAGCCCCCCCCCCCCCCCAAAAAAAAAAAAAAAAAAAAAAAAAAATTCCCTTATGAACCCTCTCTCATCCTTTATTTGTTTATTATTTTATTTTCGATTTGTTTTTCAACCCACACATAGGAAATTTCGAGACAAGGTTTGTTTTAAAATTATCTTATTTTGAAAAGCATGTAAAACAATTATCTGAAATTTTCAATGAATTTAGACAAGCATATTGCACTTGGTTTTAAGACAGATTTTACCCCAATATTTTAGTTTACCGATTTCAGCAATTAAAACATCATCAGGTGACCATTCGTGTTTTTACAATTTATGCTCAATAAAGTTCTCATTCTTTATTATTCTTATTTACACCTGTAATTTGTTTTACTGCGAAAAAGATCATTTTTATAAAAAACGTATGAAAAAGCTTTTAGTAGATTTTCTATTGCAGAAAAGTTTAGGCATAAAATCAAAACAAGGTTTTGGAAATTTTGTAGGGATAAACAAATAGCAACGCAGGTGATGGGTTTATATATATGTATGGTGTGTAACTCACACGATATATATATATATATATATGTCTGGTATGTAACTCACACGACTTTCTTTTACCCAGCATTTCAGTATTATAAAGACAGATTGCAGATTAATTTGCAAGATTAAATTGTAAAATCTATAAGATAAGATAATTAAGTTCAATCTACTTTAAAAATAATCTAAAATTAGTATAGGAACAGTTTTATTTAACATATAATTCTATGTGAGGAGTGTACAGTTCCCGTGAATCCCCCATTGAATTATCGTGCCTACATTTCTTTTTTTAAAGGCTGTTATAAATTTGCCTTCAAACTTGCCAACCTTGATCAATTTTTTGAAACCTAATACTGTTAGATATGTAACCGTAACTGTATATATATATGTAAGATATGTAACCGTAACTGTATGAATAAGATGTAACCGCCACTATGTGGCATCAGCCAGATTGACTGCAGCTGCTCTTAAATAAAGAAGCAATAGATATAACATGGCGCAGCCGAGCGTCGAACCAGAACTGTTCCGAAATTAATTTTCGAATAAATCCTGAATGGATTCTTTGAAAGTTCCAAGTGGTTTGGACCTCTCCGGTAATATCGCCGAAGCATGGCGAAAGTTTCGACAGAACTTTGAAATTTATTTAAAGGCAGGAGGCCACACGGAGAAAGATGACGACGTCAAAGTAGCAATATTATTAAATTGCATTGGTGAAGATGCCGTCGAACTCTATAATACATTTGAGCTAACAGATGAGCAGAGAAATACCTTAGAGGATGTCCTGAATGCCTTTGAGAACTATGCCCTGTACTTGGTGTTTTTGATTCTAATAAACAAATTGTATTGCAATGTGACAGTTCTAAAAGTGGACTAGGGTGTTGTTTGTTACAAGAGGGACAACCGATTTCCTATGCATCACGTGCTTTGTCTGAGGCTGAGCAGAACTATGCACAAATCGAAAAAGAGTACTTAAGCATAGTATTTGCTACTAAAAAGTTTCATAATTATATTTATGGTAGAAAAATAACTGTTCATACTGATCATAAACCCTTAGTATCAATTCATAATAAAAGTGTTGTAAATGTTTTATCTAGCAGGTTACAAAGAATTAAATTAACGTTACTTAAATATGATCTTGATGTCTCTTATGTACCAGGTAAGCAAATGTATGTAGCTGATCTATTATCTAGATCTTATCTTAATGAATATGATACTGATGAGTTTTTAAAAGAAATTGTTCATTGTGTGAAAGCTACAAGGCATATGCATGTAACTGATAAAAAATTAAATGAGTTTAAGAAATGTACCTTAAAAGATCCAGTATTAAATAAATTAGTAACTTATTGTAAAAATGGTTGGCCTAACAGTAAAAAAGATGTTTCAGACAATGTAAGATTTTATTATAAATTAAGACGGGATCTTTTTGAAGAAGATGGAATAGTCTTTTATAATGGTAGAATAGTTGTTCCTGTTGATCTTAGAAAAGAAATGCTTAATAAAATTCATGATGGACATTTCGGAATAGAAAAAAGTAAATCTAGAGCTAGAGTAATTTTTTATTGGCCTAATATGGGAAATGATATTGAAAATTTAATTTCTAAATGTTCTGTTTGTGAAAAGTACAGACCAAAAAATTGTAAAGAACCACTCATTTCACATGACATTTTGTCATTACCGTTTGAAAAAATAGGGTGTGACATTTGTGAATTTAGGAAAAATAATTACTTAGTCTTAATAGATTATTTAACTAAGTGGTTAGAAATTGTTCCCTTAAATAATAAACAAGCAGATGAAATAATTGAGAAATTAAAAGTGATATTTAGTTCGCATGGAATTCCTAAAATTCTAGTCGCAGATAACATGCCCTTTAATTCGTATCAATTTAGAAAGTTTTCATCAGAATGGGGTTTTGAAATCGTAAATAGTAGTCCGAGATACGCGAAATCAAACGGTCAAGCCGAAAGCGGTGTAATAATTGCTAAAAATATGTTGAAAAAATGTTATGAGTCTAATCAGGATATTAACAGTGCGCTCCTAGAATATAGAAATACGCCCGTAAAAGGGTTAAATTTTTCTCCCGCTCAAGCCTTAATGAGTAGACGAAAACGAACTAAATTACCAATAAATAGAGAATTATTAAAGCCAGAACTCCAAACGAACATCAGAAATAAAATTGTAAATAAACAAAACTTAAGTAAATTCTATTATAATAGAACGTCTAGACCCTTATCGGAAATTTCAAATAATCAAAATGTTTTGATTCGTTCTGGAAATCAGTGGGAAAGAGGCATAGTTATTAAAAGAGATAAAATCCCTAGAAGCTATTGGGTAAGAAATGAGAAAAATAACATTTTGAGAAGAAATAGAATTGATTTAAAACCTTCTTATAATGAGACAATTTTTGAACAGGATTTTGAAGTGACTGGTTCTACTTCTACTAACAAAGACTCTGTAAATATTAATTTGAATGGTAATGGTTCTAATAATGATAATTCGAAAAAGAAATCGGACTCTAAACAATACATTACCAAATATGGTCGTATAATTAAGCCCCCTAACCGGTACGGGGTAGTAAATAAGTAAGTAAATAAGTAATTGTTTGTCTTTTGTAACAAAGTAAGTGTTCTTGTGTGTTTGTTTGTTTATATTTGTATCTTCGTTCTTTCATTCATAGTGTAAATATTTTAATAACATTTTTTGTGTGCCATTCTTTGTAAAAGGGGAGATGTTAGATATGTAACCGTAACTGTATATATATATGTAAGATATGTAACCGTAACTGTATGAATAAGATGTAACCGCCACTGTGTGGCATCAGCCAGATTGACTGCAGCTGCTCTTAAATAAAGAAGCAATAGATATAACGAATACGAACTTGAAAATACAATATTTAAACTCCCTGCAGTTATTTGTTTTCAAATTGTGCTGTTTACGAACATACACTCGATTGTGCTCTACTGCCCCTAAAAGGTCCGCATTCACCGCTTGGAATGACAGCTCAGTTCTTCCGCTTTAACGGCCCTCTTCACTCACCGTCGCCGGAAGCCGAAGCTAATGCTATTCTATGGGAAATTTTTCTTTACAAATAACTTATTAACTAATACATATTTTTAAATTCTGTTTTCACATTCTGAAAGTTCCCAGCTGTTAAATGGACGCACCTTTTCTAAAAAATTATTATTTTTCTTTTTTTATATTTTATTTTGAAGCTGCAAAATACGAATTTTCAATATGTGAATTTTTTTCATTTTGCAATTTCTAAATAAAATATTAAAAATTAAAAAAATACATTTTTAAAAAAGGTGCGTCAATTTAACAGCTGGGAACTTTCAGAATGTGAAAACAGAATTTAAAAATATGTATTAGTTAATAAGTTATTTGTAATGAAAAATTTCCCATAGAATAGCATTAGCTTCGGCTTCCGGCGGTGAGTGAAGAGGGCCCTTAATGGTTGCTCTGCCATTCATTTTTGAGTGTGTACGCATTTGACAATCATGACAAGAGAACATAGTTGCTTCATTTCTTTTTCCTTCTCACCAGAAAGACATTGCGATTCTGTATCGTGTCGTCAATGCAGCTAGATAAGCGCTTTCTGGGGTTTCATGAGCAGGTTTCAAAATGTATTTTCTTCTGCAATACAGAACAACAAGTTGAACATATTTTTGGCCTCCTACCTTGCCTATATGATATAATGGACCTGACTCTACTAATAGTTTTTTTTCCACTGCCTGGCCTGTTTAAAGCACCTTTTTAATGTGGAACAAACCAACTGTTCTTTCCTTAAAGTTGCGCTTGGATACCGAGTTATTTTGATTAATCTTATAATTAGTTTCTGGTAGAATTGTTGTTTCTATTGGAGTGCTGAAAACATTCAATTTTGAAGCTTTTAAGTTATTATTCTAAAGACTTGTATGTACTTTATTTTCGGGAGTCCTTCTTTCCACGTTGGACAAAGATTTCAGATAATCTTCTTTTCCTAGATTTAGATTATTGAACAAAGCTTTTTTCTCAGATTCTGTTCCAGAGGTGATATTTACCTCTTCCCGTAAATATTTTTGATTCTGTTAATTAGCCACCTAAAGACCTTAGGAGTGATTAAGACTTCCTCGTGTAATTCTTCTACTACTTCAGTATACGCTTGAACATATGGAACATCTTACTCCGTCCTCAAACTAACTGGAACTGAAACAGGCTGTGCTTCAACCGGATTACCTGCAGCGTGTCTCAGAAATATTTTTCCGCCAGAATGTAAATATTATTCTGGTATTACCGATTTCCAAAGAACTGTAATCTCTGTATCACTATCAATAATACCTTGAAACTTATGGCTTCCAACTTCTAAATCAACCTTCAGGAGTTCATCCTCAGTTTCACCAACTGGAATTTCCCAGTCAAGACAGGCCTTACTGAGATTAACGTAAATTTCAATCAAACCCTTCTTCTCCAAGTAATTTTTTTTTTCTTTTCCCCAAAAGTTTGACTCGATCTGTTGAAAAAGGGGCACGACTTTTCGAAGTGCCCTTCATTACCGTAAATAAAGCAATAAAGTTTTGTCGAATCTCTTTCACGTCCATTTCAGATTTAACAAATCCATTTTTACCTTCTTTATTATTTCCAAAGTCTCAAATTTTTATAAGATTGGCTCCAAATTTCTCTGTAAATTCTTCTTTTAGGTTTCTTACTAAAAGAAGTTTTAATATTTTTTAATCTTCCAACTTTCCAGAAATTAATTCTGATGATTTAAATTGTGACTGTTCGTCAGAAAAATGTTTCTTTATCTCAGCGCATACTTTTCTTTTTATTTGCTCCGAGATCATTAAATAATATAATTCATCAAAAGTGATATCGAAAATCACATATTCTAAATTATGTATTACATTTCTGATAAATTTAATTCTTTCCCAATTCATTTTCTATCTGTATAAAAAGCGAGTTAATATTTGCGGTTTCATTCCTTTATTCCAAAAGAACAAAACATTATATCTCTATTTCTTTAATAAAAAAAAAAAATAAAATAAAAGCAAGAGATGAGCTTTCAATCGCTTAATTCTGTGGAGAACAATTCGTTTCATCTCAATTAAATAAAACAGAATAAAATGTTTCCTGATGTCATTTTTGAACATTGAACAGATCTCACATCTGTTACTTATAAATAGAAATTGCGTATTCTTTTTAGACTAAGGTCTATGAATAAAAATTTAACGATAAAATTCTTGTGGTCAAGAGTTAAGGTTGGTTTGCCAGATTCTCACGAACTGATAACGGATTTTTTGGCTAATAAATCAATCGCCAATATATTTTAAAAAGTTACACTAAATTAGCTGTAACTGAAAAAGTTGGGTATTGTCTTGGCTTCATTTTTTATGTGGTTTTGTGTAATGTATCCAGCCAACAATTTCATCACTTCTGCCTCTTCGCTGTTCCTGTAAAGACGTCTCTTGATTTACTTCTCTCCCCGTGTCCATTCCGTCTCAGTAATGTGCATTTATATTCATCCTTCCATATATTATACATAAAAGCTTTAACCTGGATGTTTCGGGTGAATATTTGTACTGACAATTTGTTCAAAAATTTACGTGTTATTGAAATTGCAAGACATATGATGACTTGGAACTCTATTAAATGATTGCATTAAAGATTTCGCTTGCCTGTGTTATTTTTGCGACATAACGCTTCTTCTGATTATCTTCACGGCTGATACGAATAAGGAATTCATACTTCCTACCAAATAATTATAACATATTATGTGGTGCTTCATACCAGGCGAAATCTTAGAAAATTTATGCATGAATTTAAAAATGGGCACGGGGAGGAAAAAAAAAACTGCAACATTATAAAATTTTCTTTTTCGGCTGCACTTTTGAACTACCTTGAAATTTTTATGCCTGTGTTGCTTTTCACTATTACTTTATCTGCTGCAGTTGTTTCGCCTATAAGCACTAACTCTTCAGAGTAAAAACTTTTGTATATTATTTAAATATATATATATATTCCCGGAACAAGTAGAACAGTAATAGAAACAGTTTTAAGAACTTTATCTTCTGTTTGTTGGACTGCCTATGCTGGTGATGTCTGTAGTGTCGGTGTTCCTGTCAAGAGGTCCCTGTTCCTGTTTTCTGCCTGGCTTGGCTTGTGATCGTCCGATGTCTCTGCCGATTCTTTATTTGAGGCCCGTTATTCTGTGCAGTGGTGGAGCATATTGTGGTTGCCGTCGACCGTATGTGTTTGCTTCTCTGCCTGCTATGGTGTTCAGTGTTTGTCTCGCCTCATGCAATTTTCATGACAACATTTCTCCAGCACTTCCTGGCATATGTGTGCTGCTGATTTAAAATCAATGCAAAGAATTTCTTTCGTGTTTCTAGTCGACATTCGATAATTATTTCAGCAGGTGATTAAATTCTTCAAAAGAAATTTTTATTGAACGTCAGTCCGATACTGACTATTCCGTTCGCTTGTTTTTAAAAATCAGGCTTGAAGAAGAACTATTATCGTGATACTCCAGCGACAAAAGTTTTCAATTTATAGTGTTTTGAATGTCCGCTTCTTCATATAATAAGCCGCTTCCTCAAATTACATTTTGTATGAATTTACAAATTTTTTAAGTGTGACTAGTATTGACGCAATACTAACAACAATACCATTAAAATATCTATTTATAAAAAACTCAACGTATTAAAATAAAATAAAATAAAATAATAATTCAACGTATTAATAAAAAAAAAAAGAAAAAAAAAAAGAGATATTTCTGTTCAAGTAAGTAAACAATTTCTTAATTTCTATACATGAAATAAATAGTTAAAATACATACATATAACATTGTGAGTATATAAATAATAACAATAACATTATAATACATTTCTGTATTTCATTTCATTTATTTTCTTTTTATACTAATTTTGCTTGTTATAAGGTAACTTGCTCATATAATATATGGTTTAATTTACGTGATATAAATGTTGATATTTTTAATATTAAATTATGACATTGAAAAATTAATATTTATCATATTTTTTTACAATAACATTCATTCGTTCTATTATTTAACAATTGAATTTATAAAATTATTTATTTATGCAATATATATATAATTTTGTTCATATTTTTGCAAATAATTAAAAAATAATAATAGTAATAATAGTAATAATAAGTATTATTTACTCATTTCTTTAAATAGTTATTGCTCATACAACTTACATTTGAGCAAACGTTTGTATATATATATGTTGCATACATTTTATATCATAAATCGACAGAAATTTTACGTATTTTCATAACGTTTTGTGGACATTTATAATTTATATTGATTTATTACATTTATAGCACAACATGTATTTTATAACAGCTAATTTCTGCCATGACTGATCTTACATATTAAGATCTTATATATATATATATATTTAATATATTTCCAAAAAGAAATTATTCATGTCAAAATACATTTTGTGCAATCTTTTATATTTTATTTTTGGTAGTGAAAGTTTTATAGATATTTATATATGATACATATTCAATATATAGTATATATACATAATATTCAGTTTTCAATTTTGGTAATTAAATTATTTAGTAATAATGGCCACTAATATTATGATTCCAACATTTGATGGGGATCCAAATTTTCTTAAATTCTTTTTTGATCAGTTAAGATCGTATGCAGAGATTGGTGGTATGAAATCTAAAGAAATCATTTTGATTCTAAAAAGTAAATTGATCGGTCCTGCACAAAAATTCATGTTAGAAAATGAAATTTTATATAATGCGACTGATCTGGAATTTATCGAAAAAGAATTTACTAATTTCTTTTCTTTACCGTCGTCAACATATAACATTAATTCATTTAATAACTTCACAATGATGAAATCGGAGTCGCCAAAACATTTTGCACACAGATTAAATTGTGTCGCATCAAAAGCATTTCCTGATATTTATGACACGGAAGCATTGAAATTCTCTAAATTTATTTCGTGTATACCACCAAACATTAGAATTAAGCTTCAAGAGGAAGGTATTAATAAATACAAAGAAGCTGTTGATAGGGCACAAAAACTCTTTGAGATTCATGTGACAGAGGATATGACAAAAAACACAGAAAACACAGACACAAACACTAACATAATTTTGGAGAAAATCAATTTTTTGACTGAACAAGTTAACAACTTATCATGTACACAGGATAATAAAAAAGACTATCATGATAAGCAGAACTATCAATTGCAAAACAAGAGAAGAAAATATTCTCCAAAAATGCACAGATTTGCTGATAATCAAACACACTTTAAAAATAAAAGAACTTTCTTCCAAAATATACAAAGTAGAAACAAATTCAATTCTAGAATTTGCCAAATTTGTGAGAAATATGGACACACTGCTAAATATTGCTTCAGATGGAAGAGACAAAATTTAAGAAAACAAGATTATCGACACTTTTTACACCAACAAAATTCTGAAGCAAATTTTCGAGACAACACAAAGTTTAGAGAGGATAGGAATTTAAACTGATAGAGAGATTTATTCCTACTGGTGAGAATATTTCTCAATCTCTACAATCACCAGTATTTTCTACGCAAAATAATGATATACCAAAATTAACAAATCGTAGGCTAGTTAATTCGGTTGCTTCTCAAACAAATTCTATCATTACGATTTCAAACAATGTGGCTATTCAAACAGAAACAGAGCAAAGAAGTAAATATATTTGTAATGTATATCAAAATGCTTCTTCCTTACCACTTATTAATGCAATGATGGCTCAGTCGAAAGTAAATTTTTTAATGGACACAGGCAGTTCGTTAAGTCTACTTTCACAAAAATTGTTTAATCAAATCAAAACATCTTTGAAATATAAAAGAAAAGGTTCTAATATTACAATTAAGACTGTCAATTCTGAGGTTAATTTCTCATCATGTATAAGTGCATCTTTTAAAATTGAACAAAAGAATTTTCACCATACATTTTATATTGTTGATATCCCTTCATCCTCGTCCTTCCAAGGAATTCTTGGAATTGATTTCATTAAACATAATAACATCCAAATTGATTTTGCTCATGACTTACTAAAAATAAATGATACATCAATTCCATTTTACTCTTGTAATGCGGAGGATGATGGTACTTGTAATCACAATCATACTGACCGTGCACATAAAAAAAATTGCATTCATGCATATTTACATTCTAAATGTATTCTCAACCCATATGAAACAAAAGCAATTAAGGTATTCACCAAATTAAAACCTGATCCTACTGAATGTATGTTTGAGGGAAATGAAGATAAACAGATAAATTTTTACGATTCTCTTATATCATTCAAGGACTTCCAAAAAAGTTACAATAGGAAAAATCATATAAAAGAAATTTATAATTTCCAGATTTATGTATCAAATAATTCAGAAAAGAGTGTTCATCTTAATAAAAACATGAATATAGGTAAAATTGCTTTGGTTCAACAAATCAAAAATTTTGATGTAAGTGAAATTATTTTGAATGATGGCAATCACACGGAATTTAAAAACAAAACTGAACACTCTGTCAATTTAATTCAACCATCTGAACAAATTTTAAACTATTCGAAAATTTTGCTGTTTTTTCAAAATCTTTAGCAACCTTAGGACATACTGATAAAGTTATTCCAAATTTAAAGCTCACAAATGATTTTCCAATAAAAACACTTCCTTTCCCAATACCTTAAGCTCTGCAAAACGAAGCTCTCAATCAAATTAGAGAACTTGCAGATGCTAATATCATTGAGCGTAGTTGCTCCGAATGGGCCTGTCCCATCCTTTTGGTAAAAAAGAAACCGGATGGCTCAGGAAAACAAAGATTCAGACTGGCTTTAGATCTAAGAATGCTAAACACGGTAATTCAGGGTTCTTCTTACCCTTTACCAAAAATTCAAACTATTATTTCAAATTTATCATCATATAAATATTTCACGTCATTGGATTTTCAACAAGCATATCATCAAATCGATTTACCGGAAAAATTTCAAGATTATGTTACTTTTACATCAATGTTTGGTTCATATAAATATAAACGGTTATGTTTTGGTCTTAAAACAGCTAGCTCTATTTTTCAATCACTTATGGATAGTCTTTTAGATGAAATTCAGGAAGATGGCATCTATTCCTATCAAGATGACTTAATTTTAGGGGCTAACTCATTTGAAGAAACAATGTTTAAATTAAGGAAAGTATTCGATGTTTTAAAAAAGTACAATTTAACTTTAACTCCTAACAAATGTTCATTTCACAAAACAGAAGTAGATTATTTAGGTTTTCGCATTCAAAATCATACAATTTCTCCGGTGCAGGCTAATATTATTAAAATTAATTCATTTCCTGTACCAACTACTAAAAAACAGGTGAAAAGATTTTTAGGACTTGCTACGTATTATAAATCATTATTACCAACTTTTTCTCAAATCGTCCAGCCATTAATTGACTTAACCAAACCTAAAGTCACCTTTAAGTGGACACAGAAACATCAAGAAATTTTTTAAAAATTGCAACAATTATTTTTCAAACCTCCAATTGTTAGATTACCTGACCATACATAGATCTGTACTTGCATTTAAATACTATTTATATAATCGAAATTTTGTAATTCTTTCGGACAGTGCACCTTTAAAAAAATATAAGAAAACAACAAATCCTGCAGACATTACCACTAGATGGCTTATGGACCTTTCTGAATATTCTTATTCTTTTGAACATATTCCTGGTTCTAGAAATATTTTAGCTGATTATTTGTCCAGATGTAACTTAGATAAAAATCAAGATAACCTGTCTACTAATCCGAAGATTGTTTTTGAAGAAAATCTTCCTGTCATTGAAAATGATCCTGATAAGGTGAGTACAAATGGTCATGAAAATTATGAAAAAGGTAAAAATAATTATGAATTAAACTTTCTTATTTCTGGCCAAAATGGTAATAAAGATCCCCTCCTGGAAATATCAAATAACGCTTTTGTGTTTGAACAGAAAAAGGATGATAAATTATATCCTATATATAATGAAATTTTAAGAAAAGGATCATCTAAAAAGTTTTCTAATTTTTTTATACATCCTGATACTAAAGTTCTAATGATAAAAAAGTATGACACTTGCAGTGACACATATACTTATTGTATTGTTGTGCCAGAAAAATTAAAAGCTAAGGCATTAACTATTTCTCATTTATCACACTTCGGATTCACAAAAACTTACGAATTTTTATCATCTAGATTTTTTTGGAGAGGAATGTACAACGACACATTAAATTTTGTTGCATCTTGTACAAGTTGTTTACAAACAAAACATCATCGTATACTTAATGCACCCTTACAGCCAATCTACACACCAAAATTTCCTGGACATACTATATCTACTGATTTGTTAGGTCCTTTTGAAAATGGTCAATCCATATTGACCGTAATTGACCATTTCTCAAGACATGTAGAACTTTATCCCTTAACGGATACATCTGCACAAAAAATTGTTAAATGTTTATTTTCTTACATATCCACACATGGTCGTCCATCTGTAATTCTTTCAGATCTTGGACCCCAATTCACGTCACATGTTTATAACAATTTCAACGACGCACTAGGTATCAAAATTTTACACTCTTCTGTTGCTCATCTACAAAGCAACGCTATCTCTGAAAGGTTAAACAAAAGCATAAAATATTCCATAAAAACACTTCTACAAGGAGGACACACATTTGCAAATGCTATCAATATTCATAAATCCTTGTATAATGGATCAAAACATTCGTCTACACAATTTTCACCAAATTTCCTACACTTTGGCAGAGAATTATCGTTAATTTTTGATACATATGATTCTCAATGCAACCAACCATTCCTTGATAGAAATGTTGATGTTTATAAACTAATGCATGACCTTGATAAAATTTATCATAAAGCTTACAATAATAATAAAATGTCTCAAGAAAGAAGCTATAACTATTGTCAAAGAAAAACAAAGTTAAGAAACATTTTCTAAAAAGATATAGTATATTTAAAATCTACTGACAGATTTAGACTTAAATATTATGGTCCTTTTATTGTATTTAAAAAGCATTCACCAGTTGTATTTTCAATAAAAAGAATAAATTACCCTGATGAGTCTGCATTTAAGGTACATGTGGATAGACTGTTGCTAGCTCCACCCAGAAACACACATTTAGTTGATAACTGTGCTACAAATGATCAAAACACTTTTCAAAACATATCAACACCTACACACTCATATAATCTACGTCCAAGACAAAAATGCACACCAAATAATTTCAATGCTATTCCAAAATCTACACACTCATATAATTTGCGTCCAAGGAAAAATAAGGCAAATCCTTAAAAAAAAAAAAAAAAAAAAAAAAAAAAAAAAAAAAAGTGGAACGAGTTACCATTGCAGGGGTACCACTGCAAGGGTAAACTTATTGTCATAAAAATCATATACTCATAAATGACTTTTATACTTTATTTATTTAATATATATAATTTGAAATTTTATTTTACAATCAATATATCAGTTTTTCAAAAGATATTCTTAACAGCATTTATATTACATAGTTAAAAAAAAAAAGGAATATGTAAATATTTTGCTGCAATTCCCGGTGGCCAAGGGAACTTTATTGTGCTTACTGCATCATTGCATGCCATTATTGGCGGGCCCACTTTTTGCATGTTCAAGGGTGCAATTGACATAACAGTATTACTCTAAAATGTTGCATATTCTTTTATTCAAATCGATATATTTGACATATTTTCTAAAAAAAAAAAAAAAAAAAGGAATTATGACAAAATTATAAAAATATACTCTTACGTTATATTTACATTTATTTAAGAACATAAGAATTACAATTTACACACATTTGCATCTTAGACACTTGTCAAAAACTTAAATTACACATTGTTTAGTATTCAAAAATAAATAAATAAGTTCATAAATAAAAAAAATAATAATAATATCTTATGCCATTTCATTGAACACATAATGTTATAATATATCATTTAAAATTTTTGAATTTTCACATTTTTGAATAATCTGAACGTTTTGCAATGCTAGTAACATGTATTTCCATAAATGTGTCAATGTGTGAATATTACCGATCGTGACTTTTTATGCTCTCAATTTTCTTGGAATGACTTTTTAATAATTTTTGTAGATATCAAATCATTGAATCTACACCTTTTTTCAAAAGTTTTTTTTAAATAATTATCCCTCCTTGAGAAGATGATTCGTTCAAAATTATTGCTCCAAGAATCATCAACTCAATTGAGAGCATCCAATTTTGAGAATTCTAGTATGCTATTAAACTAGTAATTCTCTATTTATTCATTTGAAAATCTCCCGTCCCTGTTTTTGAGGTGCTCCCGATCGTGCATTTGTCTTAATGGCGTGGTGGAGCTGTTTTTTACATGCCCTATTCATCTAGGACGAAGGCCCTAAGCCTGAGTCATATACTTGTGTTTCACACAAGAGTAAGGTGGGTTGTTCGTGTTACGGTGGATGCCTAACACAATTGAACAGCTTTCCCGGCTGGAATTGGCCAAAACACATTTTTGCTTATATTTTATGGTGTTATTCACACATCATATTTTTTTTCATATTTTTATTTTGACAATATTTTTCTGATGTTTCTTACACATCATTTGGTGTATTGTATATTTAGTTTTAGATAATTTTGCTTCTTTATATTTTATTTTTGCCTTTATATATATTATTTTCTATTGTAATATGAATACGGTTTACACAAAGTACTTTTATGTTTGCAAACTATAGTTATATCAATCTAGCAGAAGAAATAATTAGAAAAATACATGATATCCAATATTAAGGCTTTTTCATTGTGACTGACAGTGATTCATATAGATATATCAACAAATCGTATATGCAGTGGACTATGAAGCATGTATTTAAGAAAAATAATATGACTGGAGAATATTCTCATGGACATGAGTAAAAATGTGCACATAAAAAAAAAAAAAAAAAGATTTGTAATGGTAGCTACTCTATATATTTCATACAAAGTTGTACAACTGTTTACATATATATTTCTTTTGATATCTTATACATATATATAATTTTTCTGTTCTATATATAGAATATATGTTGTATATGATAACCCTGGGCAACACCTCTTTCTTTTTCAGACGAAGGGGAGAAATATGTGATATCGAAAATCACATATTCTAAATTATGTATTACATTTCTGATAAATTTAATTCTTTCCCAATTCATTTTCTATCTGTATAAAAAGCGAGTTAATATTTGCGGTTTCATTCCTTTATTCCAAAAGAGCAAAACATTATATCTCTATTTCTTTAATAAAAAAAAAAAAAAAAAAAAAAAAAAGCAAGAGATGAGCTTTCAATCGCTTAATTCTGTGGAGAACAATTCGTTTCATCTCAATTAAATAAAACAGAATAAAATGTTTCCTGATGTCATTTTTGAACATTGAACAGATCTCACATCTGTTACTTATAAATAGAAATCGCGTATTCTTTTTAGACTAAGGTCTATGAATAAAAATTTAACGATAAAATTCTTGTGGTCAAGAGTTAAGGTTGGTTTGCCAGATTCTCACGAACTGATAACGGATTTTTTGGCTAAGAAATCAATCGCCAATATATTTTAAAAAGTTACACTAAATTAGCTGTAACTGAAAAAGTTGGGTGTTGTCTTGGCTTCATTTTTTATGTGGTTTTGTGTAATGTATCCAGCCAACAATTTCATCACTTCTGCCTCTTCGCTGTTCCTGTAAAGACGTCTCTTGATTTACTTCTCTCCCCGTGTCCATTCCGTCTCAGTAATGTGCATTTATATTCATCCTTCCATATATTATACATAAAAGCTTTAACCTGGATGTTTCGGGTGAATATTTGTACTGACAATTTGTTCAAAAATTTACGTGTTATTGAAATTGCAAGACATATGATGACTTGGAACTCTATTAAATGATTGCATTAAAGATTTCGCTTGCCTGTGTTATTTTTGCGACATAACGCTTCTTCTGATTATCTTCACGGCTGATACGAATAAGGAATTCATACTTCCTACCAAATAAATATAACACTCTAATTCTCGAACCCATTCACTTAAATATTTTTTTAACTCGTACGTAAAACCCTTCCTCATGTGATCTTTGGCCTTTTATTGTATTTTTTAAACAATCGCTGAAATTGTTCAGAAGTAAGTTTATATCTTTTTTGGAAGCGCAGTTCTTTAATTTTCTTATAATTCTTCTGCGATTTCTTCGCTTTCCCTAGCGATAATCTTTTCAATTTCAAATGGCAATAGTCCAATAAGGTACGACACCCAATATTCTTTTTTAATACCTGACCTTTGAATCTGACGTTTAAACAGTACTAAGCAGAGGCTTCTGACCCCTAATTTTCGGTCGCATTTTTGAATCACATTATTTAAACTAAAACGAGGTATATCGCCTAGTTCAGTGAGAACGCCTTTTCTAATCTCCAGTTCGGGTCTTTCACATTCTTGGGGCATTCTCAGTAATTCGAACTTTATTTCTTTTTTTGCGTAACTTATTTTTAACACTTTCCAACAAGGTTGAAAAGTGTTGATGAATTCGGTTTGTCTGTCCGTCTCTCTGACTGGCCGCGCTCTAACTCCCGTAAATATTCATGACATTTCTTGAAGCTAATATACGTTATTCAAGTTCACTATCGGATGTTCCTCATTAAAAATGAAGTAAACCATCACTGGTTTGTATACAGGGACACCTGAATATATTCCAAAGCATTGTTTGCACAAATCTTAATAACATTAAAATATATTATTCATAGGCCCAAGAAAATGCTTTCCATAGAATGATTAGCATTAGATTTACAGGGTCACAGAAAAATATTCATTTACATTAATAGGTATTATTGAAAATTTTCTGGAATTGTATTTTCTTTTATATTAATCGATGTTATCACTTTCCAATAAGGTTCAAAAGTGTTAATGACTTTGGTTTGTCTGTTTGTCTGTCTGTCTAGTCGCGCTCTAACTTCTGTAAATATTCATGGAATTTCTTGAAACTCATATATGATATTCAAGTTCATTATCGGATGTTCTCTATTGAACATGGATCGACTACTTTTACTGGCTTGTGTACAAGGACACCTAAAATTATTCAAAAGCATTGTGTTCTATGAGAGGTATTTTTATGAACCACACACTTATTAATTTCTTATTTTCTCACAAAAAAAACCTTTTCTTTGATATAAATTTTTATCTAAAAAGCAAAAAATAAAATAAAATAAAATAAATTTCAATCAAGAAAAGTTTGACTGTAAAGAAAATGAGTTTTTTTTTTTTTTTTTTTTTTTTTTTTTTTTTGGGGGGGGGGGCAAAACTTTGACTCTCAAGAAAAAAGAAAGACAGATTGTGCCCTCAATGAATGTTTGAGATGTCAGCACCTATGTTTGAGCATGTTAAGAGATATTATATAAAATGATACAGAGAAAAGTTTTGTGATAGCCAAAACATACCTTTTTTTTTTTTTTTTTTAATTTTGAACAATAAATAAACCTCGTTAGTAATTTGAAATATAAGATATAAATGTTAAATTTCGAAAATTTCGTAATTTATTTCCGGGAATGTTTTCTTCCAGGGAACGTTTTTTCCGAAAGACGTTTTTTCCAGGAGACATTTTTTCCAGGGGATGCTTTTTCAGGGGACGTTTTTCCTGATACCGTCAGTCACCAATGACTGTCGCGGCTTGAACGGAAAGTTCAGTGTCGTCATCAATGACTGACGCGGCACGTAACTGTTTAATGCGCAGTGTCCTCTATCGTGAGAACGCAATTACCAATTTCCAATTGCAAAAGCAAAATTTACCCCAGAATTTTTCAACAGTATTTTACGTTTATAACTTCACGGGAAAAAAGTTATTTATTTCTTTTCTTTAATTTTGTTCTTTAATTTTGGGATCTTTCCATGTTAAATGAGCGTAATTTCTTTATCCCTAGTAGTGTTAACGTGTTAAGAGCTTCACAATCTATTTGTTCACAAACATATGTCCGAGTGTTCGATTTTTTTACCCATGACGAAAATATTCATGTATTAGAACTTACACATCGGAATAGCAATGATTTAATATGTCATATTAATACAATAAAATAAATACAGGTTTTTTCGTAAACATAATTTTATCTTTTTTATAGGAAAATCAAAGATGAAGGGAAGAATATACGAGGAAATTTTATCAAAAATTTTAAGTCTTAAGTTTTTCCTCAGAAACATGAACTGAGACCGAAGAAGAACTATGACGATCACGTACTCCTTGGATGTTGCTGATACGAAAATTTTTGGCTTCACCAAACTCCTCAGACGATGGAAAGGCAGCATTTATAAAATTTTGTGGAAAGAATTTGTGGTTTTTATCCTCGGATACACTTTTCTTAGCATAACGTACAGATATTTTCTAACCGAGTCGCAAAAGAGGTAAATACTATCATCGGGATTTCTTTTTAAAAATAAAATTCTATGAGGTCCTGATTTTCCGAGACTGTGTAGCTAATATAAGCTTGACAATTATTGTGAAGCTTTTTATTATTTCTTTGTAGGGTGTTTGAAAGTGTAGTCATCTACTTCGAGGATTTCATCGAAATCATCCCTTTGTCCTTCGTTTTGGGTTTCTACGTTTCGCTCGTCATTGGAAGGTGGTGGGAACAGTTCGACGCCATTCCTTGGCCCGACAGGTGAGAGAAGATTTGTAGGAAATCACAAAGCACCATAAAGTGATATTATAGGGGGAAAAAACCTTTATATATAAAAACGTGTACTACTACTAATTTATTGATTAATGTATCAACGCCAAGTCCAAATCGCTGAAACTAAAAATATTGTATTTGGACAGCAAATTACTTTCATAACGTAAAGGCTTACTAAGAACGGATTTAACAAAATTTAATCCTTAATGGTTTAAAGGAGGATGTCGAAGTTTTTGGACCATTTCACCGTATCTGCAGTGGTTTCCAACAGAAGCTTAGAATTTCGCGAAATGTCTCCTCTAAGGCTTTAATTAAGGTAAAAGATAAGAATCTTTCGGAATTTAACTACATTCTTTGATAGTTCTTAATTGCTTTTAGATAAACATTCCATAGTCAAATTGCCTCACAGAGTCATTTAATTTCTACGAAATCACTTTTACAATGTAAACACTGAATTTCAAATGAGGTAAACGATGTGATTAAATATCTCCGTTATTGATTGTTTATTCATGTGTCGGGATGATTACTTTCTAATAGCATCTATGGAACGCCGAGTCGAAAAATCTGAAGCTAAAAATATGACATTTCGGCAATAGGTACCTTTAACGACATGGGGCTATTTAAAAACAGATTAAACGAAATTTAACCGTTGAGGGGTTATAAGGGTTAGTTGAAGTTTTTTAATCATGTTAACTGGTAGACGGTGATATTGTATATAATGATATCGAACAAAATTTTTAGACGGCTAAAACATACTAATTTGGTAATAAATTAAGTTTGCCCCTAAAAAAAAAAAAAGAGTATTCTTTATGGGAAAATATACTTTAAAAAATAACCTTTAAGATGCTCTAGATTATACTGTATTTATACAGGGGGATTAAGCTAAAGGGATTAAGCTGAGGTGAGAGAGCTGCGCTCCAGTTACATAATTTTTATACAACATTCAAATATAGAAGATCCAGACTATAACACAATAATTAGTTAGAAGAAGAAAAATTGCACAGGTCTCATTGTAGAACGATAAAAAACTTTATGATCAACTATATTGACAATTAAATAGTAATTTACTGTCACTGTTAACATTAGCCTTAATATTTAAATTATATATTAAGTGAACAGAATTTCACTATCAAAACTTATTGATCGGGAATGGGTAGACAAGCAAATGTCTTAATAAACTTTTGTAAACATATAAGCGCGAATATATTAACGTATATTTCTATACAATAAAGTATTTTGTTCAGAGGCCTATTCTATGATTTCGTTATCTATTTAGATAAGCTTTAATCCTTACGGTATTGGCGAGGTGTGTTTTAATACAAACATTAATCGTGCATGAATGTTGTAACGCAATGTATTCTTAACGTAATGGTTTTCGCTAACATTGTTTTATGTATATTTCTCTAGGTTATGCTACTTGATTTCTACGTATGTGCATGGCGCGGATGAGCGTAGTCGTATCATTCGGCGAACACTAGGCCGCTACTTGATACTTATGCAAGCTTTTACCTTCCAGTCGGTGAGCACAGCCGTCAAAAAACGATTTCCTAGTACACAACATTTCGTTATGGCAGGTAAGGACGGTTACGCATGATAATTATTTTTTTCTATCAAATATCACACCATTGGTACATTAGTCTCTCACAGTGGGTCCCAAACCGCGTAGTTATAGGGTTTTTTGTTCCCACAGGAGAAAAAGCCTGCCTAATTAATAAAGAGGAGATACATGAAAATTTGTACAAATGTAATGTTCAATCTATTTTAGCCTCCGTACAACCACTCGACTCACAAAAGGCAGCTAGTATTGCCGATCGCATAATGGAAGTAACACCCCCGCAGGTAAGCGATGTCTCTTCTTTAAACTCCGGTGCTTCATCTGACACAAACAGTGTAGATGTACTTTTTCAAGAAGCTCGAAAATTCGTAAAGAAGTTTCTCAGCTGAGTCAAAGACGTAGTTTCTAGCGAAATCGAAACCAAACAAGAACTCGGAGTTCATCATCCTCCGATGTTTCTAATCCGAATATTTTCTGCTGGTATTACCGAAAATTTAAAGAGAACGCCAAAAAATGTGTTCCACCTTGCTCATACACGGAAAATGAGGCCGGGAAAGCGTAGTGGCGACGTGCGCGATCCCTTCCGAATCTCGGCGCCTGTTTATCAGAGACCGCAGAACAAACTTGCAATTCTTGTGTGACACGGGTTCAGATGTATGTTTGATAGCTGCATCGAAACAAGAATTACGTAATAAACATATAATGGTATTTACTGCGGCAAATGGAACACCCATTTTTCTTTATGGTCGCAAGACATTAAATCCCGATTTCGGACTACACAGAACATTTAATTTTTTTTTATGTGTGTAATGTTTGTTCGGACATCTACGCATGTCGAACGAGCATCGCGGGCTTTCGTGGTCATGTGACCATATCAAGAATTCAGTTGTTGTTTAGCTTTCGGCTGCTGTAGAAGTCGGATTGCCTAGCGGGTATATCTCCATTTTGTAACTGCGGGTTTTATCCCCAAAAGTATGTATAAGCGGGTTTATCCCCACATTATAACTGCGGGCTTTGTCCCCTTCTATCTTTTACGTCAAATATGTGTAGTGTGTGTTGTTTTGTACTGTGTCGTCGATTACAAAATATGAAAAATAACTGAAGGTTATTATCTATCAATTAACACACACCAATCTCCTACATTAGTGGTCCGTCATTGTCGCAGATATCCAGCAAAACAAATAAATATGGAAAAGCTGAAACGAATGAAAAGCGCCGTAAAAGGTGCCATAACAAAAATTGAATCCTTCGTTGATTTGAACTCTGAAAATATTTCTTGTTCCACAACTGAACTTGAAATTAAAATTAGAAAGCTATCTGAGTTGCAAGGCAAACTAAGTGATATCCGGATCCAATATTATGATATTCCGGACATAAAGGACTTACCTGCAATCGAAAATGAAATAGATGAACTTGAAGATCGCCTTGAAAGAATCGAGGTAAGACTCAATTTATTTCTTAAATCTGTTAAACTTTCTGAGAACAATTCTAGTAAAAATGAAAGTTTAGAATTTAAAAGTTCTGATGAAGTTAATGTCCGGCTGCCGGACATACCTTTACCCATTTTTAATGGTAAAATTGAAGATTTTTCCCTATTTAAAATACAATTCAATAACTTAATTTCTAACAACACGAAACTAAATGATGCTCAGAAACTGTTTTATCTTCGTGCATCCTTAACTGGTGATGCGAAAAAACTAGAAAGTCCTGATGATACATTTACCTCACTATTTAATGCACTTATAGAAAGATTCGAAAACCACCGAATTTTAATTGACACTCATCTATCAGCAATAATGCATTATGAAAAAATCCATCGGGAATCCTTTAACGAACTGAGATCCCTTATTGATTGTATAAGTAAAAATATGTGAGCACTGAGTGTTTTAGATTATAAGAGAAATAATTTATCGGATGCAATGCTCATTAATATTATATTATTAAAGGTAGACAAAGAAACAAGAAAATTGTTTGAATATTCAGTCAAAAAAACAGAATATCCAAAATTTGAGGAATTAATGTCATTTTTGGAAAGTCGAAGTGCTACTCTAGAAAGCGTATCTAGAAATTCCGCTGAAAAAATCGTAAAATAAAAACAGTTTTCATCCCAAAACGAAAACCTTTATGCTTAATTCTGCATGTAATTCAAAGGTAAAAAATTGTATTCTGTGTAAAAATTTGCATAATTTAAACAAATGTCCCGAGTTTCTTAAAATGAATGTATCTGAAAGATTCGATTTCGTAAAACGTAACAAACTTTGCATCAACTGCTTTAATAAATTTCATTTATCATCCTCTTGTTTATCGAAGTTTAAATATAGCAGATGTGGAATGAATCATCATTCTTTATTGCATAAACAAAAAGAAAATAGTAGTAATCAAGACCAAAAGAGTGAGAATAATTCTACCCCACGCACAGACGCCGTTGATACCCTCCCAACACAAGAGTTGGGAACTAGAGAACCCTTTCGTTTATTTTCCAATTGGGAAAGAGAGAAAAAATCTGTATTACTGAGCACGTGCTTTGTTTTTGTTAAAGATAAATACGAAAAGAGAGTGAAGATGCGTTTTCTTTTAGACTCTGCGTGTAATGCGAATATATTAATTGCCGATTGCGCTAATATATTACGATTGAAATCAAAGGTTATAAACACTCCTACTACTGGATTAAACAACTCTTCTTATAACGTTAAGAGAAAAATTAGTAGTATTATTTCCAACGTAGATGAAAGTTTTAAGGAAAGCATAGACTTTTTAATTGTTCCCAAAATCACAGATTATATCCCAACAAATAAATTAGATATATCAAAAATTAATTTACCAAATTTAGTAGATTTTGCTGATCCTATGTTTTTCCAACCTGGAAAAATACACGGCATTATAGGTAGTGAACTGTTTTATAGAATTTTAAAACCTAATTCAGTTCAAATTAGTGATAAGTTATTTTTACAAGATTCTGTTTTTGGCTTGATTCCTACTGGAGTTTTAGAAGAAACGGTTCCATTAAATAGTAATGAGAATCAATGTTATTTTATAACAAAATTTGATGAAATCAATGATAACTTAAGTCGATTCTGGCAATTGGAATCCATTGGAATTCAGCCCGATGATTTAAAACCAGTAGAGAAAGATCAAGCCCAACAAATTTTTGACAAAACTGCCAGGTTTGTGAACGATAGGTATGAAGTGCAGTTGCCTTGGAAAACGGATCCGAAACAGCTGCACAATAACTTTACTGTAGCGAAAAAACGACTAGAATTTTTACAAAGGAAATTTTATCGGGATCCTGAACTCTTTCAAAATTATTCAAAAATTATAAATGAATATTTAAATGAAGGTATTGAGCAAGTTGAAAGTAGTGAGCCAATATTAGATAAGGGAATTTATTACTTACCCCATCATGCTGTCTGTAAGGAAGACAAGCTACTACGAAAGTTCGCATAGTTTTTGATGCAAGCTCCCATGATAACAATCAATTTTCTTTAAATGACTGTTTGTGGCCTGGTAACAATTTAAACCCACTTCTCTTCGATATTTTAATTCATTTCCGACTTAACGAAATAGCCTTCTCTGCAGACATCGAGAAAGCATTTTTACAGATATCCCTTGCAGAGAAGGATCGTGATGTTGTGCGGTTTTTATGGTTTGAAAAGGATTTTAGATTTCTTGAAAATTTGAAAATATTAAGATTTAAACGTGTTCTTTTTGGTGTTAATGCATCCCCATTTCTCTTGTCAGCTACTATTAAAAACCATATATCTCAATTTAGTGATCGATATCCAAAAACTATCCATCTTCTCGACAATTATATTTATGTTGACGATTTTATCTCTGGAGAAGATACTGTGGAAAAGGCTCTTGAAATTTCTCTTGAGGCTAAAGAAATTATGTCTCAAGCAGGAATGAGTTTAAGAAAATGGATTACAAACGATGATGCGTTAATGAAATTCTGGCATAAAAAAGGCTTAAATACGCAATTAGAGCACTCTACAATCAGCTTCGGAAGTAATTTAGCAAAGGTCTTAGGCATGGCCTGGAAGACAGAAGAGGATTGTCTAACTTTAGAAGTAAAGAGTATATTAGAATTTTTGTCCTCTAAGAAAAGTTCAAAACGTCTCCTTTTGCAAGCAGTTGGGAAGATATTTGACCCTCTGGGTCTGCTCACGCCTTTCACCATTAGAGTCAAGTGCTTATTTCAAGAATTATGGATGAAGAAAATACCCTGGGACGGACAATTACCAGCCGATGTCCAAGGAAAGTGGGAAAAATGGTGTGAAGAGCTTCCTAGATTGCCTGAATTAAAAATTCCTAGAAAAATTCCAAGTTGCTCGAACCAGGTACTTGCAGTGGAAATACACGCATTTTCCGATGCCAGTAAGGCAGCGTATGGCGCTGCTATTTATCTGCGTATACAGACAGAAAATAATATAGAAGTCAACCTCATAACATCTAAGAGTCGTGTTGCTCCCTTAAAAAAAATTTCCTTACCTAGATTAGAGTTGCTTGGTACCCTATTAAGTGCAAGACTGACCCACAAGATAAAACCTATCATCGATCAAAAAACAGTGTCTACAGTTTACTACTGGTCCGACTCCAAGATAACATTGTACTGGATAAAGGGCTCGGCCAAACGTTGGAAACAATTTGTGGCAAATCGCGTAACAGAAATAAAAACTATAAGTAATCCGAATTCCTGGCACCATTGCTCCGGAAAGAACAATCCTGCAGATTTTTTGACCCGAGGAACTAGTGCAAATTCACTATTAGACAGTTCTATGTGGTGGCACGGCCCACCTTTCTTGACTGATCCGGACTTGCAACTCTCAGACGAGGACATCATAAGTGTGCCAGAAAGTGACTATTTTTCTGAAGCTAAAAAACGTCTTAATGATCCTGAACTTAATTTTTCCCTTTATGTAACTACCCAACCTTTCAATTTTGTTGATGACATTTTAACCATTAGTAATAGTGTTACTAAAACTGTGCATGTTTTAGCGTTTATTTTCAGGTTTATCAACAATATAAGACATCCAAGGGAAAGAAAAACTGGATACCTAGGCCCAGAAGAAAAGAGGGCTGCACTAAATTTTATACTAAAGACCATACAGGAGGGAGAATTTGGGAATGATATAACAGGTATAAAATTTAATAACTGTATTTCTCCTAGCAGCAGGCTTCGCCCCCTGGCACCGTTTATAGATTCAGGTGGTTTATTAAGAATTGGAGGTAGGTTACATAATTCAGATTTGAATTATAAGGAAAAACATCCTATAATATTGCCAAAGGGTAAGTTCAGTGAGATAGTTATTAAACATTTTCATGAGAAATTTCACCATTCAGGTCCTCAGACATTACTTTATAACATTAGGCCAGAATATTGGCCCTTAAATGGTCGAAATGCATGTCGTTAAATTATCCATAATTGTGTCAAATGTTTTACAGCTAACCCTAAGTTATGCTCTCAAAAAATGGGTGATCTGCCTAAAGAGAGGATAAATCCTGTCTTCGCATTCAATAGTACAGGCATAGATCTTTGTGGCCCCTTTTTTATAAAAAATAAGCATCAAAGAAAAGGGCCCCCCATTAAAATTTATGTTGCTCTTTTCGTTTGCCTTACAACTAAGGCAATACACCTAGAAATCGTCTCTGACTTAACTTCAGAGTCACTAATTGCTGCCTTGAAACGTTTTATCGGCAGACGAGGTAAGTGTGCTAAAATCTTTTCGGACAATGGGAGTAATCTTGTTCGAGCTAATAAAGACTTAAAGGAATTTTTTTAATTAGTTACCCAACAAGATGAAAATTTGGCAAATTTCTCCTCAAATGAGAAAATAGAGTGGAAATTTATTCCTCCCAGGCCACCAAATTTTGGTGGCTTATGGGAAGCCGGGATTAAATCTTTTAAGTATTATTACAAGCGTATTATAGGTGATGCTAAACTGACGTACGAAGCCTTTCAAACCATCATGATTCAAATTGAATCCATGTTGAATTCTCGTCCATTAACCCCTCTCTCGGCCGACATAGAGGATTTGGAAATTTTGACCCCTGGTCATTTTCTTATCGGTCGATCGTTAACGGCCATCCCCGAACCCTCACTGACCAACATTCAAACCAATAAATTAAATTTGTGGCAACAAACTTGTAAATTAACTCAAACATTTTGGAAATTTTGGTCTAACAATTACCTAAATAATCTACAGCAAAGGACTAAGTGGTACTTTGAAAAACAAAACGTAAAGGTAGGCGATATGGTCGTGATAAAAGAAGATAATTTGCCCCCTCTAAAATGGTTACTAGGCCGCATTACTAAAACCTATATTGGAAGGGATAATATTGTTAGAGTTGTAAATATTCGAACAAAAAATGGAATACTGAAAAGAGCTATTTCAAAATTAGCTATTTTGCCAATTAATGATTAAAAGTAAAATATTTTTTTTTCTTTTGTGTACCTTATTATACTACATTTAGTATTACTGTATGATGTGCCTTTATAATATTCTTGTGCATAATTGTATTTTTGTATTTCAATTTTCGTTTATTATTATATTGCATTGTGCAACATAATTATTATTATATTGCTTCATCTCTAACCCGAACTTTGAATGTGCTGCGCACATTAAAACGCGGGGCGGCGTGTTCGGACATCTGCGCATGTCGAACGAGCACCGCGGGCTTTCGTGGTCATGTGACCATATCAAGAATTCAGTTGTTGTTTGGCTTTCGGCTGCTGTAGAAGTCGGATTGCCTAGCGTGTATATCCCCATTTTGTAACTGCGGGTTTTATCCCCAAAAGTATGTATAAGCGGGTTTATCCCCACATTATAACTGCGGGCTTTGTCCCCTACTATCTTTTATGTCAAATATGTGTAGTGTGTGTTGTTTTGTACTGTGTCGTCGATTAAAAAATATGAAAAATAACTGAAGGTTATTATCTATCAATTAACACACACCAATCTCCTACAATGTTAAAACAAATATCATTGGGTCTGATTTTTTACATTACTTTAACTTAACTCCTGATTTAAGAAGGAAAAAGCTAATTGATCTAAAAACTAATTAAAAAATTTCTTGTATGGTTTGAACTGTTGATTTACATTCTGTTAAAACTATTACTGATGATACTGTTTATCATAAATTATTCTCTAATTATCCTTCACTGTCCAAATTACCTGATCTTAATCGTAGTGTAAAACATAATACAGTTCATTTTATTGAAACTGTAGGTCCTCATGTTTCATGTAAGCCTAAGAGACTAGCTCCTGATAGATTAAAAATTGCTAAATTAGAAATTCAAAATATGATAAATTTAGGCCATATGAGACCATCTAAAAGTAACTACTTCTCTCCTCTCCATATGGTGCCCAAATAAGGTACGAATGAATGGAGACCAGTTGGAGATTATCGTATGTTAAATTCTAAGAGAGTGAAGGATAAATATCCTGTGCCAAATATTTGTGACTTCACCTCAGAATTAAATGGTTCTAAAATTTTTTCACATGTAGATTTGATTAAAGCTTATCATCAAATCCCAATTAACCCATCTGATGTTCATAAAACAGCCATAGCCACACCATTTGGCCTTTTTGAAAGCACTGTTATGCAGTTCGGCCTCTGTGGGGCTGCTGCAATATCTCAAAGATTCATAGATGAAGTCACTCGCGATCTTCCAGGGGTATTTTCATTTGTTGACGATATTTTGATTGCCTCTAAAAACGAAGATGAACATTTGTTACACTTGCAGTCTCTTTTTTCTAGATTAAGTGATTATGGTCTATGTATAAATGTTTCCAAATGTCTTTTTGGGGTACCATGTATAGAATTTCTCGGTTTTCAAGTATCAGAACAAGGTTTAAAACCATTACCTCATAGGGTTGAAGCTATTTAAAAATTTCTACAACCCACTTCTTTAACCCAATTAAGAAAATTTCTAGGTATTTTTAATTTTTATAGAAGATTTTTTTCCTAGAGCTTCACACATTTTAGCCCCATTAAATAAATTACTAGAAGGTCAGACTAACAAAAAATAATAAAAAAAAATCTATCTAAAAAGCCAGAGCAACCTCTCAATTAGGATAAGGAATCTAATAAAGCCTTTTTAGATGCAAAAAAAAAAAACAAAAGCAATAGCCGAAGTCACTTTTCTTAACCATCCAATCCCAGGTGCTACCTTAAGCCTTTTCACGTACGCATCAGACGTAGCCGTTGGTAGTTCTCTGATGCAGTTACGTTATCAAAAATGGAAACCCATAGCCTTTTTGTCTATAAAACTCTCTAGAAGGTCTATAAAAACTCTCTAATTGGTCAACTTACGACCGAGAACGTTTGGCCATATATTTATCTATCAAAAAATTCCAGCACATGCTAGAAGGAAGGAACTTCACAATCTACACAAACCAGAAGCCCCCCCCCCCTAATATAGGCCTTCAAGCAAAAACCCGACAAATGCTCTCCCAGACAACTTCGCCATCTCGATTTCATAGGACAATTTTCTACAGACATACTGCATATCAGAGGATGTGACAACATTGTAGTTGGTTCTTTATCACGGGCTGAGATTGATGCAATTGCACTCCCCTTACTTGATTTTCAAAAATTATCACAAGAACAACTTAATGATTCAGAACTTCAAAACTTTCTATCCCAGTCGTCACAAACTCTTAAATTACAAAAGCATTATTTCCCATTAGAAAATGTTACTCTCTATTGTGATCTTAGCACAAGTACACCTCGTCCTTTCATTCCGAAATCTTATCGCACACTTATATTCAATCATATTCATAATATTTCACACCCAGGTATTTCTGCAACATCTAAAATGATATCAAAAAGATTTGTTTGGCCTAATATGCACAAATTCTTTAAAAATGCAGTAAAATCTTGCCAAAATTGTCAACGTGCAAAAATAAATAGACACACTAAATCCCAAATAGGCATTTTTTTCATCACTTGACTCTAGATTCGCTCATATACACATAGACTTCATTGGACCTCTCCCAGTATCGAATGGTTACCAATATTGCATGACCATAATTGATCGATTCACTAGATGGCCAAAAGTCATACCAACTACAGACATGACAGGTATGACTACCTGTAAAGCTCTCATTAGCAATTAGATATCTCAGTTTGGATGTACCGTAACAATAACAAGCGAGCAAGGACGAAATTTTGAATCAAATTTATTTAGAGAACTCACTAAAATTTTAGGAATAAAAAGAATACATGGCACATCCTATTTCAAATGGAATTATAGAAAGATTCCACCGTCATTTTAAAAGCGCTTTAATAGCCCACAACTCAACCAAATGGTTAGAAAATTTACCAGTTGTATTGCTCGGTATACGCTCCGCCATTAAGAGCGACATAAATGCTTCACCCGCAGAACTTGTATAAGGCACAACATTAAGACTGCCTTCAGACATCCTAAACTCTACTAGCACACCTTTACAACTCACGGAGGATTACGTTTCACAACTTAAACTTACAATGAATACTTTAAGTCCCGTTTTACCTGTCCATCATGGCAAACATCCCATATTTGTACACCACTCGTTGCAAGATTGTAGCCACATTTATTTACGCACCGACAGTGTAAAACCACCACTGACACCTCCATACACCGGACATTACTTGGTAATAGAACGTATCGACAAGACATTCGTCATAGAACTCAATGGTAAACACACTACCGTTTCCATCGACAGAGTTAAACCCGCATTCCAACTTCCATCACAATCAGATCAGGCTGTACCATTAAAGGTTACGATGGACGAACTGCCAGAAAACGTTCATAAAGAAACTATTACCAGATCAGGTCGGCGTGTACATTTTCCTAAAAATCTTGTAAAAGAATATATCATTTAATCTCATTTATATTATATTAATTACTGTATCATTCATTCATATATAGTACTTTATATACAGTATTTTACATTTTGTATTGCATTGTGTTTTTCAAGATCTGTAAATTTCTGTACTTATTTATCAAATTATTTTTATATTATACTCTGCATTCTTATGTAACCGAATATTTTCTATCGTGACTATGTCACTGGGGGGATACTATGTGGCGGAGAACGTTTGTTTTGTAAACAGCACGCTTCTCTCTCTCTCTCTCCGTCCCATCGGATGTGTGCACGCGCATCGGTTGCGCGCATCCAAGAACTCTCTCTCTTCGCCTCTGAGAGCGGTGTATATATACCGGCACGGCGTTTGCCGTGGTTGTTTTATTGTGTGTAAATAAAATTCTATTTTTCTAAAGAAGTCGTATTAATTTATGAAGTCGGATGATTCTTCATTATTCAATTTAACCTCACGCAACCTATATTTAATCACCAAATTCTAATGCTTTAAAGAGCGAATTATAAGAATCGTCTTCAGTAATTACGTTTAGCGCTCTTCCACTAAGAGTCAATTTTAAATAATAAAGTTTTTGGTTGTCTGACAGTTTATCATTCTGATCAACTGATCCTTAAAATTAAACCATTCTTTATATTGTCCAATAAACTTCGGAAGAAGGATTTCAGGTAAGCAAATTAACAATAGAATTATCTAATTTAGAACCATTTGAATTAATTTCATTTTTACTAATATTATTAGAGAGTAAGAATCTTCTAAGTCTTACCTCTAATTTCTCTATTTCTTCTTCCAACTCTCAGAATGTGTTGAGCGGAATTTCCAGTTCCGCTTCATCAGCTATCTCAAAGTACTGGATTTTCAAATTGCCCAATTTAGCCATAATTTTTGTAAAGAGTCTTCTTTTATTTCAAGAGTTATAATGACTTTATTATCATCATAAACAGTCTCTAAATAAGTAGATGTCTTATTTAATTGTTCTTTTAAAGTTCCGCGTTGTCAATTAAGGATAATTAATTTTTTTTTCCATTATTAACTTAATTTTCTCAATAGACACATAAAACTATTTTAATAATATTATGTTTTGATCCTTCTCCGGATCTATCGGACCAAATGTTCACGATAGATTACTAGTGGACTGTAAAATTCGATTAAGAACTACTTTTCGTGACTATTACACGACAAAACATTTAATTAAACTGCCATACATATTTACAAATAAGAGATGGCGTATTAGTCATATTTCAAAGCTATGTTGACACCATAGTCAACTCAAACAATAGAAGGTGAACCATATCACCTGCACAAAGAGGATTAACCCTCGCTTTCCCAAGATCAAGGCGTTATTGTAGAAAAATTGCTTTCAGGTGCCGCTTGGCACATTTGGCGCAAATCACCAGCACCGCACCTTTTTATATCGTTTAGAAGTTGCAACATTCCACTACTTATGTTTGCTATCTCTGTCGAATTAGCGCCCTTTTTCAATGAAGCGGGCTTAACTAAATTTCAACTTCAAAATGGCGTCAAAATGACCCCATCTTGGGAAAGCGAGGATTAAGGAGTATATGTTACTATTACGACGAATAACAATACACTGCCGCTAAAAGAGGGAAGATAAGGTAAACAAGAAATGCGACCAAGATTGGCGCATTATAGCCAATACCACGGTGAGCGGCAACAACTTCCTTGAAGCATTCCGACAGTATTTAAAAAAATAAATAAATAAATAAAGTGTAAATTATGGAAGCCATGCATTTCATATTAGAGAAGAAAAAAAAATTGGAATTACACTTTTTGATTTTTTATAGTTTTGTCCCATTCTCTCCCCCCTTCTTTAAAATGCTCAATGTTTTTGTAACTTCTAGAAACTGCTGTCGGCATTAGACTATATTTCCTATTCATCGCTACTTCTTTATTATTCTCTTCAAAGGTTTTATGACAAAAGAAGAGAGGACAGTGTACGAAAATGTGGAAATCCCGTATGGCAAATGGTGGTTGCCCGCTCAATGGTTCTGCTCTTTGGCTATGCGGGCAAGAAAGGAATGCCGGATAAAAGATTCCATACTTCTTCATGGACTTCTCGAGGTAAAGAGCGTTATTTTTCACCAATTAGCGTTGAATCGATGTTGTACATTTTAATTTAATGCAGCCTCTTTTCGAGCGCACGCAGATGTATAGGGTGGGCCAAAAGTCTCTAACACATTTTAAACTTTCATTAACACTTTCGCGGCCGGCATACTTTTTCCTTTTCTAAAACTGATTGCCGGGGAATATAGAAGTAAACTCAAGCTAGTTGCCGCAAATTTTTTATGTTTAAACACAGATAAAAATTAGATATACAGTTTTGAAATGTTTCTCTTGTAATTATCTGAAGTTTAAAATGAAGATTAGTCATATAATATTAGAACGAATCTATAATACTATACGAAGAATTAATACACTAATAATACTATCGAAATAATACTAAAATATTGTTTCCATAGAAATTCTTTAAACGATGTGAATTCACGTCAGCGGTAACCAGGAACAGAATCTGAAAAGGCATGAATTTACGTCAGCGGCAACTAGCTATAGAAGTTGACAGGACGTGAATTCACGTCAGCGGTCGCGAATGTGTTTGAAAAAAAAATAATAATAATAATAATTGATTAGGAGAGTGTAATACCTTTTTAGATGAAAAGTTTTCTTTAAGCAATTAACAAATTTGGTTCCAGTTTTTGCTCATACATGACGCTATACCTTAAAAAAAGCAAGAAACCATCATCAATGCAAACAAGCAATTAATAGGCATTAATTTTGGAAACTTCAATACATTATTTCAATATGTAAGCCCTTTATAGCTCGAATGCATTTTAAACTGTAATCTACTGTAATCCAATTCAATCCAGGCATTCTATAGCATTGATTGTGGAAGAGTCTGGATTACATACACTATTCACGTCATCAATACTTTGATTTCAACAATAGGGAAAGAATACATTTCGTCTTTCATATAGTCCCACAACAAAAAGTCAAGAAGCGTATCCCATATCAAAATTACAAGGAACTGCTATATAAACAAAACATAGGGACAAGTAGAGTAGCTCCATCTAAGGGGAAAATTTTTAACTATTTTTTTAATTTATTTAAAAATTTATTATTAAAAATTTATTTAAATTTTTTTTCCGTAAGAAGCATTGTCGTGCAAACCGCACTTTCGAACTCCACTTGCTTGATTTTGTAATAAAGTTTAAAATGTGTCAGGGATTTTTGGCCCACCCTGTATATACACACTGCGTATCTAGCTGTGATGCAAACTGTTAAAAATAGTTTTTATATAAAAAAAAAATCTGCTATTTTAGAACCATTTTATATCATTGAATGAACCATTTCAATCAGTGCATTCCTGTAAGAAATTATGAAAAAAAAAAAAAAAAAAAAATGATATGCTCCTTTTGGCTTTACCAGTTTTACTAAGCAAAAGTTTCTTCACACACTATCATGTAGATATAAAAAAAAAAAAAAAAAAAAAAAATTCTCACAGGACATAGTCCTTTTAAAACCTACCTGCGTAAATTCCATCGCTCGCGTTCAGACCCATGTGAGTGCGGGACCTTGGGCTCTCCCAACCATTACTACTACTCCTGTCCACTTAGAAACTAACAGCTACTTAAAATAACAGCGTTTTTTGTTTGAAGAAGTGAGTGTTGTAAACAAAATAATTGGTGAGAAAAATAATGAATAAAAATTTTTTGCGAACTATTAAATAAATAATTCATTTTCATTTGAGTGGTTAAACTTCTTTAAATTTCCGCAATTGATATAAAGCTTTGATTCATTATCGACACAATGCACCAAATCAGGTCAAACAACAATTTGGATTTCAATATTTATATAGCTTAAAATCTTATAGTAAATGCTTTGTACGTAGTTGAGAGAGTTATTGTACCGAATGAGAGAGTTATTATTGAAAGAGTTATTGTACAGTGACTATCCATTGAAATGATTGAGATTAAATGAAGACTTCTGAAATCACCCTTGAGTTGTGAAACTGCTGAAAAGTTGCACATAATTTAGGATCCAGAAGATAAATTAATTTATTTATTACAAGAAAGAAAATGATACAGTTTTATCAGATCCCTATATAAGATGTATGAATTTACGAGAAATTTTAGTAAGCCTATATTTTGAGATATTTCTACAGTTTTAAAGAATCTAAATTTGGAAAAGTGATAAAATTTATTTCAGTACATTACATAGTTTTATTATTTACATTAATCCCAAAAAAAATGTTCAAATTCATCATTCCTTTTTCTTCAAAAAATGTTTGGATTAAAACTGCTTTTACAAACGGATTATTACGCAATTTACAATTATAGAATGTAAAAACAGTTTCAAAACTAGATTAAAAAAAAAAAAAAAAAATCTAACACTTTTAATTTTTTCAGTGTGAGCTCAGTATTAAATAACTTGGAAAGCTTTCAAGGAATTCGGCGCTAAGGGTCAAGAAATGCCATTTAGCTACGTTATTAGAGCATTCTACATTCAGGGAATTCCCCAAGAGAGTGTTAAAATTATCATCTCGATTATAATTATTGCAATCAGAGGTAGAGCGGAACTAAAAGCTTCCACGTGTGTTATGTCTACATGAATAGAATCTTTGATCCAAAAGTGTATTTCTGTACAGCGAGTAGTTAGTAGCAGCTAAGTATATAAAACTTTTCTCTTTCTTCACTTTCTCTCTCTCTCTCTCTCTTTTTTTTTTTTTTTTTTTTTATTCACAAAATTATACTCAAAACATTCAAAGCTATTCTTCTAAGAAATAAAATAAATTTTTATAATGTTTAAAAAAGTACTTTGCCAAACAGATTCATATTCAAGTACAAATTAAAATTACAAACTGTAATTCTGAAATAGCAGTATGAAATCATTAAATACTGAATATTGCTTGGTTTAAATAGTACAAAATGCTTCAAAGGGACAAAAATAATTTTATGTATATTTTTAAAATTTATTTGCTTTACTTGCTTTTATAAAATGAATTCCTTTGACGATTAAGTTTGTAAATAATAACAAAGTTGCCAAAATAAAACATAGATACAATAAAAAAAATCTGGAGTGACTCCACTCGACTTTCCGAACATTGAGTAATTAACAGTTTTGTAGATAAAGTAAAGAAAGAGTAGTTGTTAAACAAACAAAAGAGAGAAAACCATAATAGAGTGTTTGAGTATTTTTCTCCATCTATTACACGTTGTTTTATTTAACGCTACTGAACTTTGAGCCCATAGATCATAATGACAAAGAAATTTTCGTTGTGTCCCTGTAAAAACCTATAAATGTTAGATTCACCAAAATGCTTATAGTTAGTGCAACAGTGATTTATAATACTCATATAAATTTTCAGCTGAATTCAATAAGGCGTTTAGATGCTATCGTACTTTTAAAAATTTAGTCCCATAGGCCATAATGATAAAGAATTTTTCTTTGTGTCCCTGTAAAAAAACTGTAAGTGCTAGATTCACCAAAATCTATACAGTTAGTTCAACTGTGATCTATAACATGTGTACAATTTTTTTGCTCGGATTAATAAGGCGTTTAGACACTATCACATTTTTAAAAATTTGGCCCCATAGGCATAATGATAAAGAATTTTTCTTTGTGTCCCTGTAAAAAAACTATAAGTGCTAGATTCTCCAAAATCTATACAGATTGAGTATTTGTGATCTATAATATGTGTATAAAATTTTTGCTCAATTGAATAAGGCGTTTAGATGCTATCGCACTTTTAAGATTTTGCTCCCATAGGCCATAATGATAAAGAATTTTTCTTTGTGTCCCTGTAAAAAAACTATAAGTGCTAGATTCACCAAAATCTATAGGGTTCGTACTATGGTGACTTACAATATGCGTACCAACTTTCAGGTTAATCGAACGAAGCGTTTAGACGCTAGCGTGTTCACCCACAGACATACACACATACATACACACATACACACACACATACATATATCATCGTAAAAATAGTGAAAACGGACTCAGGGGTCCTCAAAACGTATAGAAACATCAAAATCTCGAATTCGGATTTTTGACATGATTACAATACTTTCCTCAATATAGTGTTCGGAAAGTAATAAGATGAGTGATTGCGTAAGATGGAGAGCTCGAGAATCTTACAGCCGTTGCTCTAGGGTTACTGTAGTCGCATTTTGGTTACCACTGAGTATACAGGAGTGTCCTATCTCTATCTGTATAATAATCTATACTGTGGGGCACCATATTTTCACCCTCCATTTAATTTCTGTATTAACTTTATCTTGCTTTCATGTTTCATTCATGTTGTTTGGCTTGTTTAAATTGGGCAGTGATATTTGTAATCTTTTGGTTATAGACTTTCAGATATATAAAAATTCACCTATTATTTGCATGCAGTATTCAATCATTGCCTGAAGAAGTATTGTTTAAAAATATTCTTCATTCTTGGATTTTTAATATCTCTTTTAATTAAATCTTCCATTTCTTAATTTGGTATTACACTTTTCTACCAGTGAAATGTTTGAAAAGATTTTTCACACATTCTTCATTTTTAATTATTACACTGCTTGTGCGAAGATTACGTGGAACATTTTAATCTTATTTTTAATGCAAATTTTGGTATTCAATAATATTTTAGATGTCTTTAGATGGCTATTATTTTTCTTAAAAACTAAGTTTACAAATACACGACTTGATTAGCTGCTGATGCGCAATAATCTTGTATTTTTCAGCAAAATATTAAATATCATTTTCTCATTAATTTGCTTTCTTTCATTGTATATCTGATATCAATCTCACAGGATTACATAGTTTTTAATTATTATTTGTCTCAATGAATTTCCTTACTATTATTGTTTAATTTTTATTAGCTGACGAATTAGTTTTCTATAATGTCTAATTCTTTTTAATTATCATTTTGATTGATAAGGGATTGCAGATGTCTAGTTTTATTTAAGACTTTTATATGTATATATATATAAATATATATGTGTGTGTGCGAACAAATTTTTAGATAAATGTTTTATCCATTGAATTACTGTATTATACGAATTCAACGATTCCCAAATATCTGGGATTTATTCTGGACCAAGAGTGCACTAGTAACAGGCATATCGAACACGTTGTAATGAAAAGTAGAAAACGTCTTAATATTCTTAAATATATTGCGGGTAGAGACTGGGGAGCCGACGCAACAACCCTTAGAACAGGTTCCCGGTCCAGATCTTCAATTGTGAACGTCATGCTTCTACAAGCTCTGATGTTTGGCTAAATCTACAAGGGTAAGGGGTGAGTACCAGTTGCGTACTAAGATGTGTTGGATGCATGAATGTTCGGGCTCTCTGTACATATATTATTTTTGTTTGTAGCCCTACTGGTTTTAAAGTTATGAGTATTTTCTTAAAGTTATGTTTTCACATCTTGTTTTTTCCCTCTACGGAAATTCGTAGGGGCTTTATTTATATAAATAAACTAATTAATAATTAGTAATCATGCAATTTATGTTAACTGTACTCTAATTAAACCTTTTTTGTCTTTATTTTTTTAAATTTTTAATTATTTTAAACACTTAAATCACTATTTATTTAATTGCAATTATGTTTTCTTGTACTATACTTCCCTCTATTTATCCCTTTTTGTATCTTGTAATGTATTCGATGTTGCTGTTTTTCCCTTTTTCGTTTTGAAGTCGGGATTTTTTTTTTTTTCAAAATCTAAACCAAAACTTTTTAGCTGTTGCCACTGATAATACAGTGAATGTTTTCCCGCTTTCTTTTGATTGGTTAATCCTTAACGATTTGGCGGGCATGGTCTTTTATGGGTAATCCGTTGCCATAGGGTGTTTTTAAATAAGCTTGGATCATTCGCTGTGTTATGGTGGCCAACTTCCATCTTTTTAAAACTGTTTTATTTTAATTTTTGCCTTTAATTATGAATAATTAAGTGTTTTCTTGTGTTACAGTGGGGCTCTATAGTATCGTAGTAATGTCTTAACCCTGTTTTACCCCGGGTCGGGTTTGTTTTACACTAATCCTTAATCATTTCAGTTTTTCCCCATATATGGCTTTTTAATATATTGTTTATTATTTTCCTTCTTATTAAGGTTAATTAAGCCATAGCTTCAGTTTTGCGGGTCACCTTGGAATCCTATAACTGTTTCAACCAACGAGATATATAAAGTAGAGTGATAAATGGTAACCCTTGAGAAGGTCCAAGATGAGTCATGTGACATGCTTTCCTTGCACATGCGTATTCGTGGTTTCCTTGGTAACAGCTCATTTTCAGTACATTTCTATGGCAACGGTTTCAATGTTTTTGTTTACTTTACGTAGTTTAATATTCTTTTGTTCTAAACCATTTTGATTTTGATTTTACTTCTTTTTTATTTCGTGTAGTTGAACTTTAACCGACAAAATGCTTAAAAATAGTTGAAAAATTATTATTTGTTGTTAAATTTAGCTCTTTAAAAGTTTTAATTTTGTTTTATAAATACTTTTAAAGTTTGTTGAGAAACGATGAAAAGAAAGGTATTTTATTATTTATTAAAATGTGAAATATGTAAAAATTATTTTAAAAGCAATTCATTTCGGTCATAGGACTGTCATGTTACCTAATAATAATGATAATTTGTTGAACTGATATTTTAAATGCCAAAATAGCGATAAAGGGCCAAACACAGCAACCTATTCGAGCATGTCACGTGATTCATCTTGAACCACAGAAAGCTAATCCTTCATCCATTGAATCAGCACTCTAATTTATATATCTCGTTGGTTTCAACCCTGTTGGGCCCTGGGTCGGGTTTATTTTGTATTTTTCTTCATCCAATAGAGATTTTTCCTATGCTTACTTTTTAATGTTGTCAGTTATTTTTCATTTATTTAAGATTAATTATGTAATTGCAATTGTTAATATGAGTTCCCCTTGTATCCCTAAAGTGTCTCAACTTGATTGGACCTTGGGTTGGGCATGTTTAGTGTCATTTCCCATCCAATTGAGTTGCTTCCTATGTATGGTTTTACATAGACTTTTTATTTTTCTTCATTTTGAGAGAACCGGTTGTCGGATTAGCAAATGTCATGTACCGTTGGAAAGGTCTTGACAAGCCCCACCTTTTAAGCTAACCCTCCTCTCTCTCCGCTAGAGGGCGCCTCTTTTATTCCCTAATTACCGTAACCATCAAACTATTCATTACAAACGCGCTTTTTGTTAGCTTTTGTTTTATTTTCTTAAATTAACTTAACCAAATTGTGCTTTTTTATTTAACGACTTTTCTGGCGCCCAGGGAACCAAAATGAAATGTTGGTTTCTCTGTATTTCAACATAAAGTTCTCCTCAATCAAAATTTTAACTAGTTTTGTAGCCCAAGGACTTGATTTACACTAGTTACACAAGTCCTTTAACCCTTTTTAATTAACAAATTTTTTGGCGCCTCTTTTATTTAACTTTCCCAATTTTTAGGTTTTTTGTTAATTTCTCAGCCCCTAATCATCCGATTTTAATTTCCTTTATATCGTTGGATAGGTTTTCGCATGCCCCACCCTCTGAGCTTACCACCCTTTTTCCCCGCTAGAGGGCGCTCTTTTTATTCCCTATTTTCTGTAACAATCAAATTAATAATTACAAACACGCGCTTTTAGTTACCTTTTGTCTTAATTTCTTAAACTAACTTAACCAAATCGCGATTTTTTATTTAAAGGCTTTTTTGGCGCCCAGGGAACCAAATTGAAATGTTGGTTTCTCTGAATTTCAACATAAAGTTCAACTCAATTGAAAATTTAACTAGTTTTGTAGCCCAAGGACCTGATTTACACTAGTTACACAAGTCCTTTAACCCTTTTTAATTAACCATTATTTTGGCGCCTCTTTCATTTAACTTTCCAAATTTTTAGGTTTTTAGTTAATTTCTCAGCCCCTAATCATCCGATTTTAATTTCCTTTATATCGTTGGATAGGTTTTCGCATGCCCCACCCTCTGAGCTTACCACCCTTTATCCCCGCTAGAGGGCGCTCTCTTTTATTCCCTATTTTCAGTAACAATCAAATTAATAATTACAAACACGCGCTTTTTGTTACCTTTTGTTTTAATTTCTTAAATTAACTTAACCAAATCGCGATTTTTCATTTAAAGGCTTTTTTGGCACCCAGGGAACCAAATTGAATTGTTGGTCTCTCTGAATTTAAACATAAAGTTCACCCCAATCGATTATTTAACTAGTTCTGTAGCCCAAGGGCTTGATTTACACTAGTTACACAAGTCCTTTAACCCTTTTTAATTAACCATTTTTTTTGGCGCCTCTTCTATCTAATTTTCCAAACTTTTAGGTTTTTGCGTTAATATCTCAGCCCCTATTCATCCGATTTTCATTTCCTTTATATCGTTGAATAGGTCTTTGCTTGCCCCACCCTCTGAGCATACCATCTTTGTTCCCCGCCAGAGGGCGCAATCCCTATTCCTTTTTATCATTTCTCTTCACCCATTCTAAGTTAATTCGCGTTTCCTGCTGCCACCCCCCTCCCTTTTTTTTTTTTTTTTTTTTTTTTTGACAACCGGCTCGCTCTCTCCCCCCTCTTTCAAATTATTAATATATATATATATATATATTTTTTTTTTCTCTCTCCCGGGGTTTCAGGATGTAACTTAAATTCTGAAATAAAATTTATTTATTTATTTATTTATATATATGTGTATATATATGTATATATATATATATGTGTATATATATATATTTTTTTGAGAGCTTGGGTGTTCTGTGTCTGATGCGCGTGTATGTGGCTGGGAAAGCCCTCCCTAGTTTTGATCTGGTTTAATTTTCTACAAATTTATTGTTATTTAATTATAAAACAAAAGCTTTTTTCAAAGCTAGTAATAATCCAAATAATCCAATAAAATGTCTTCTCCAAAGAATGAAAAATTTAAGGCAGGAGATTCTTCTGACAATGACAACGACTCAATCTGCAGTAGACAATCTACCTCTTCTGCCTTATATCTATCCACGCCCCTTCCTGACTCATCATACAAAAAAGAGGACTTCCTTGCATTTACAAATATCTCAGATATAGCAAGAGCCGGCAACAATATTATCATAACGTGTAGAAAACGCCACCAACCAGCTCCTCTTACAGTCTTTGAAAGGGCGTTTAACAAAATCATCGAATTACAAGAACTAGCCGATGTAACGCAACCTTTTGAATCAAAATCTCCTGCAACTTCTCCACCATCAGAAAAGTCCCGATCACTAAATTTCCAAAATATTTCTCCATTAAAGGAATACACCCGCGCAATTCAAAATAAAATCACGGACTTAAATTTAAAAGTTCAGGAGCTGAAAACTATTCAAACTAAGCTCAATACGAATTTTGACCAACAGCTAAAAGCTCAAGAGAAATTTGAGTCTGATTTACAAAAACAAGAAACTATTCTGAAAGAACATCTCCACAATCTACAACCTCCTCCATGTCAACAATCTCCAACTTCCCCTCAAGAAGTGCCGTCTCAACAACATCACCCAGTGCCAACTGATAAACTTACTTATGCCCAGAAACTCAACCCACAAGACCTCCAAGAGAAAAAATCACCTAATCTCCAAAATCAACTGCAAAAGAATATCCAAATCGCATCTGAAAATCTCCAACATTTAAAGTGTGCTCTATTTGTCAAATCTAAATCTGAAGAAGACAAGGGCACTGATATCCTAAATATAATAAAACGTCACCATATCTCCACGATTGGGAAAATCGTGGGTCGCAAAGTTTTCCGCTCCTCTGTGGACCTGAGATGCTCAACCCCGGAAGAAGCCGGTCTGTTAGCACAGGATCTTCTCGCAACTGAAGAAATTAGTGACAAATTAAATATAAGACAGAAACCTTGCCCTGAAGTCTGGTTTTTGCTTTCAGGTGCACCAGCAGTACTGGAAGGCAGCGAAATTCTCCAAAATCTATTTCACATCAGCAACTTGCAACCTCGGCTCAGGGAACAGGTGAAGCTCGTACGCACTCAATCTTCAAGAATGCCCCATCTCAAAAACTTAGTACTCCAAGCACCCCTTCCCCTCGCTGAGGCTTACCTGACCTCGAATGCTTTCTCCATGGGGCTTTTCAGGTGCACCTTCAGGCCATATACCAGGGTCCTGAGGTGCACGAATTGCCAATCCCTTGAACACACCTCCAGGCAATGCACACAAAAAACCTTCTGTTCTCAATGTGCAGCCACGCATAAAAATGATGGATGTAGAGAATCAGCGAACTGTATCAACTGCCAGAGGGCCAACCATTTAAGACTAAAAAATAATCAAGGGCCCCTTCCAACGGACCACCCGGCTTTCTCCTCAGTCTGTCCCCTATTCGCAGCTAAGTATCAAGACCGAAGGAAACTCCTAGATGACAAATATCCTCTCTCAGCTTTAGCCTCAAGGCAAGCTTCTTCGAGACAGGATAGACAAAACTCAAATTCCCGTTCAAGAAGACGCCGTTCTTCTCCCTCTAAATCTCCCCAGAGAGAAAATCCTTCAGGGCTCCCGTCTAAGGAAACGAAATCTTCATCCTCAAGAAATCGTCCAAAGTCTCGTAACAAGTCAACACATAAGCAGAAACAAGGACCCCCTTCTAACTCCAGAGCCCAATCTCCAACTTCATCTCGTCGCCTCAAACGCAACTTACCAAATCGACCCCGATATTATCAACATCCAGCTCAACGAGACTTTTATGAACAAGACTTTTATGAACACGACTTTTACCTACCTTACCAAAATCCCTATGACTATGAAAATTCTTACTATTATCCTGAATATGACTTTCCTCCTTACCCAGCTTACCGAGGTCCAATGGATGAAGAGTATTCTCGCAGGTAACCAAGTTACCCATCTTTATCTAGTTTTAAACCTAAAAATTTTGTAAAATTCGCGTCCAAAAATATTAAAGTCTCAAAAGTCCTCTCTTCCCATCCCCAAGAGGCAACGTCCTCTCTCAATCAACTTAATTTCAATAACTTAAAATTCCTGCAGATCAACCTCAATCATTGTGAGGCGGCTAACTCAACGGCTCGAGAATTTATGGAGAATAACTCTATTGACTTCGGGCTGTTGCAGGATGCCTACTGCACTGTTGGGGGTGATCTGTATGGCTTCCCCTCCACCTGGTCCAAGTTCAGCTCAAAGAAAAACTCAGCTCACATTATTATTGCATCACAAAATCTTAATTACACTCACCTTTACACTGGGGATCACTGTGTATTCGTCACCTTGACCACGAAGGAGGGCGAGCTCATTTTGGGCAGTGCTTATGCTCCCCCGTCCGCAGACTTTGACGACTGCCTGCTGGAGTGGCAGCATTTAATTACCCAAAAGTCTCTTTTCCTATGCTGCTGCGACCTCAACGCCAACTCCCCTCTTTGGTGTTCACCCCGGGAGGACGCCAGGGGTCGTAGTCTAATTGAATTTATAACCTCAAATAATATCTGTTTGGCTAATTACGAAAATTCGGCACCAACTTTTACCAAAGACAATGCAAAGGGCTGGCCAGATTTCACCTTGTGCAATCCAAAGACTCTTGCCAAGATTAATGACTGGTCAGTCCTAGATATTGCTAACAACTCTGACCACAATTATATAACCTTCTCAATAAATTCCATTCCTTCAATCACACACTCTAAACGCTTTGCCACAAAACGTGGAAATTTTAAGAAATTCAATTCACTCCTTACAACTTACACCTCCTCCCTAACAGAAAACTTAAACTTAATAGCAGACACAGACCAATTAGAAACTTACACTCAAAATTTTATTAACATCATTCAAACAGCTGCCACCGCCGCCTTCAGACTGAAAAAGTCGGGTCGGAAGCTTGCCTATACCTTCTGGTCTCCCCAACTTCGTTCCATGCGTAACCACCTAACCGCTTTAAAAAGACAACTAAAATATATTGATCCTTCTCTTAAACAGCAACACAATCAGAAAATTAAATTACACGCGGCCATTTTTAAAAAACAAGTTAATTTAGCTAAACGTAACGCATGGAAGAAATATTGCACATCACAAACACAAACATTTGGTACTGCACAGAAATTCTACAGTAACAAATTCTTCACACCCACAGAGCTGAAACTTGAGCGTCCTCCAGCTCTTTCTTCCAAGAAAAATAATCTGGAACACTTAACAGAAATTCTTTTTCCAATATCAATCTATCCGCGTTTCATTGAACCCTCTTTCTCGGCTCCCTCGGATGTGCCCTTCACGGAGGCCGAGGTTAAAGCTACTCTTTTTAGCTTCAATGTTAACAAGGCCCCTGGTCCAGACAACATTGATTTCAAAATTTTAAGAAACACCTACAATACAATGCCGCAAATTCTCTTACATTGGACAAACAAATGCCTAGAACATCATTACTTTCCAAAAATTCTCCGTAGAGGTGAAGTGGTGTACTTTCTAAAGCAAGGGAAACTTCCCTCTGAACCCACTTCATACAGACCGATCTGCCTGCTCCCCACTTTAGGAAAATTACTAGAAAAACTAATAGTAACAAGACTAAATTACTTTCTCGAAACTAATCAACTCCTCCACCAAAATCAATTTGGGTTCAGAGAGGGCAGATCCTGTGAACAAGCCTTGCAATCAATTAAAAGTTCCTGCGCCATTAGCGCTAATGCCAAGAACTACACCACGATTGTCTCCCTGGACATCAAAGGCCTTCGATAATATAGAGTGGCCTCATATTTTCCAAAGCCTTCAAGAAATTAACTGCCCGGGAAATCTTGCGGGAGTCATCCGCTCATACCTCTCAGACAGAAACATCCTGGTCAATTGGGGCGAGGGTACGTCAGTTTTACCACAAACTAAAGGCTGCCCTCAAGGCTCATGCTTAGGCCCAATCTTGTGGATAATAATAGCCAATAAAATTCTCAACCGGATGGTCTCAGAGGGCTATACAACCTTTGCCTATGCGGATGATTTCTCCATCATTTTCTCGGGTCCTAGGAGAAAAGATCTGGAGGACCAAGCCCAGGTGGCCCTAAATCTCTTCAGTAAAACCCTTAAAGATCTCGACCTCCAACTCTCTCCCTCAAAATCTAACGCTCTAACTCTGGCCTTTCCAAAAGCTTTAAAGAGGAGTCCCAAGATGCGGATCGAGGGCGTCAGCGTGCATCACGTTCGCCAATTAAGACTTCTGGGCATAGTTTTTGATGACCACCTCAATTGGCTGGCTCATATTAAATACCTAAAAATAAAAACCCTCGCGCTGTACCATAGCTCCATGAAAATGGTAGGCAAGAGATGGGGCATCGCAACTTCTCTTCTAAAGTTTTGGTACAGTGCGATTATCGAAAAGATCATAACCTATGGCGCCGGCATCTGGGGTGGTCACCTCAGAACTGATGCGATTACCCAACTCAACTCAACTCAAAGGCCCTTCCTCTTGCAAATGGCAAGAGGATATAAAACAATTTCAACTGACGCCCTCACCGTCATCACTGGTATTCCTCATGCCCACCTGCAGGTCTCCCAAATTTACATAAAAACTAAAATACTCCAGCTAAATGACACTGAATTAGCCTCAATAGTTTTCCCCCAAATCCCAATCCAAACAATGACCTGCAGCTGGACTACTCACCCGGGTAAGGACGTCGCCTCATTTCTAACCAATTGTACAAAAAATAGCTATTCTCCCTCTGCTCCGGTGGCTGTCTACACCGATGGATCTAAGACCGATCATGGTGTGGGTGCAGCTTTCTGCACACTCACCTCGGATGGAGTTGTTCACCGGTGGTCGGGCAGACTTGAGGACTATAACTCGGTATTTCAAGCCGAATTACTAGCCATAAAAAAGGCACTTGACTGGGCACTCTCTACCTCTACTCAGTTCCCAGAAATAAATATTTACAGTGATAGTCTTTCGGGTCTGCTCGCAATTGCCCGCCACAGGAGCAGACATCCACAAATTATAGAAATTAAAAAACTTCTAATGATCCAAACTTCTAAAATCTCCCTGGCACACGTTTCTGCCCACAAGGGAATCGCCGGCAACGAGCTTGCGGATTCACTGGCCAAGGCTGCGACGGAATTCCCTGCAGTTAATATTTCCCTACCAGCTCCCTCTTCATTCGTAAAAAATAGAATAAAACAAGTTCTAAAACAAAAATGGCAAGACCTGTGGAACGATTCGGATAAAGGTAGGTTTACTTTTAATCTGGTTCCACAGGTCAGCCAAAACTCTTGGAATCTCACCCCACCAATTACAGCATTCCTTACTGGCCATGGACCGTTCCCAACCTATCTGCACAGGTTCCGTTGTAGACGATCTTCCTTGTGTCCCTGCGGTGAAGAGGGGACTCCAAATCACTATTATTTCAACTGTCCTTTAACCGTAAATTTTCATCTAAAAAATCCTAATCCCCGCCCAAAAGATTGGCTAGAAAATATTATCTCTCGAAAACCACTTATCAACAAACTTAACAACATTTATGAAATTTTAATGCATTTAACTCATTTAACTGATTGAATATTTTTAGTAATTCTAATTTGTAAATTTCACTTTCTTGGTTGCCTGCGTTACAATTTGTCAGCAGTTGCAAACCTCTATATATCATGTTGCTCGATGTCGCGAGAGGGTAGTTGCCCTGGCAACAACAAAATCTTTAAACTACAATCTGCCCCTTGTTGCTCAAGGATCTAATCAGGCAAATTTTCATAACAAAAAGCAATGGACCAATTAAGAAGAATCTTGTCAGGATTTCAAAGTCAGCTCTTCGTCAAACATCTCTTCATTAGAAGAATCAACCCCAGTCAGCATGCCAATTGTCGCGTGGGGCCGGCTGGGCTCGGCATGCAGACCAGGCTCGTTTTGTAAATTCCCATTCTTAAAATATCTATTCTTTATCATCGCCCCTTGTCGCGGGCAGACTCAAAGTTAACTGCTCCCCTGTTCAAACTTAATCAAGCGGCGCCCCGTGTCGCGGGTAGACTTGTGTCTGGCGCCGCTCTTGTAAATACCCATGCCCATTTGCATCGCCCCTTGTCGCGGGTTGGTTAAGCCAGGCGATGCATGATGTAATTTTTTTTTTTTTTTTTTTTCTCAATAAATGTCGGAGCAGCTCACGTGGATTTTCCTGGAAGCGCTCAACACCGCTCTTCGAGCGGTGAGCGGGGGCTGCTCCCTGTTCAACCCTTAGAACAACATATATGACTTTCATTAGGCCTATACTTGAGTATGGTTTCCCGGTTTATTGTTGTGCATCCAAAACTAACCTTAAGAAGTTAGAACAAGTTCAATTAAGTGCTGCCCGGATTATCACTGGTTTGAGACATAGCTGTCCTTCTGAAATTGTTCTTTTTGAGGCTGACTTACAGCTGCTCCATACTAGAAGACGAGCTGGTCTTGTTAAGTACTATAATAAACTCTCTAGTTATGGCCTCTGCAACAAGACCTCCACGTACCTTAACAGCTGGAGTAATCATCAAAGATTAAAGAGGAACAGCCCTTTCAGTCTGGCCGCCTCTCTTCAACTACCTAATTGTAGTGTTGAACCCAACTCACTACACTGCTGCTTAAATCCTGCAGAAGGACTCCCCAGGGTTCACTTTCACTTTAACTTAAACTCTCATGTTAACAAGAAAGACTACATCCCAGAACATCTTAAACAATTGACCTTGGAAAACCTAAGCCACATTCCTAATAATGCCATTAAAATCTTCACCGACGGTAGCAAAATTGACAACCTAGCAAGTAGTGGCATATACCGGGTGATTCAAAATAGATGTTACAGCAATTATAACGTAAACTAAGAAAGATAGAAACATACTTCCAATTACAAAATTAGAGGAAATTAAGAGTAGATTTCAGATATGGCATTTTTTTGTCAAAGGGGCTGTATACATATTAAATACGAAATTTAATTTTTATACGGTCCCTCCTATCATGTGACTTATATTTAGAAAAATATTCTCCTCGCTCTAACAAGCAAAATAAAAAAAAAATCATCTCTCTAAGTTAAATTCTCGCTGAGTTATTGCAATTTGAAAATGATGACTTACACCACTTTTTTTTCAATTTTGGCATCTATTTTTCGACGCCAACGGACTAACTTTAGGGGGTTATCTATGAGTTGAGAAAAATTAAAAAAAGATCCTTTATTTTAAAATAGCAACTAAAATCGTTCAAACGCGTGAAATCAACAATTTTAAGAATTTAATGCAAATTTACATTATTTCGTATTGTTAAAAAATTTAATAGTTAAATTTCTGAGGGGGTCACCTGCAAATTAAAACACGTTAAGAGAGGGAAAAAACTAAAAGACTAGCAAAACCGTGTGAAATTTTCGCGCTTTATTTTTACCACTTTCCATCATGGTTGATAAATTTAATGACTTCGGCTCTTTAACAATTCCAGCAAGATTGAAAAGTGTTAATGACTTCGATTTGTGTGTCTGTCCATCCGTCTTTCTGTGTGTCTGCACTCTAACTCCCGTGAATATTCATAGAATTTCCTGAAACTGATATATGCTATTTGAGGTCACTATCGGATGTTCCTTATTGAAAATGGAGTGAATACATCTGCTAGCTTGTGCACAGGGACACCCGAAAGTATTCCAAAGCATTGTGTTCTATGAGAGGTATATTTATAAACCATATTTTAATACCTTTAATTTATGCATATATTAATAAAATTGAAATACGTTATTATAGTTTTCTATCGGATATTTTCTATAGAAAATGGAGTAAACACCATCACTGGTTTGTATACAGGGACACCCGAAAGTATTCCAAAGCATTGCGTTCTATGTGAAGATATTTCTATAAACCAAAATTTAATTACTTTGCATAAATCTTAATGAAATTGAAATATGTTATTCATATGCACAAAAGAATGCTTTCTATACTGTACAGTACGACTAACATTAGATTTACAGGGCACGCAAAAATATTCAGTTACGTTAAGGGTTATTATTGGACATTTGCTGGAATTGTATTTTCGTTTGCATTAAACATTTTCTAACAATTTTTAACTGTGAATAAAATTTCAATTTGCATTTTTTTTTTTTTTTTTTTTTTTGTCTGACTGTCCATCTGTCCGTCTGCCCGCCCCCAGCGTCTGTAAATATTTTCAGAATGATATATGTTATTCAGGTTTACTATATGATATTCCCTATTTAAAATGGCATTAATTAATTCTTTACAAATGGTTTATGTACAGGAACGCACAAAAGATGCCAATGTATTGCGTTTTGGGACAGATATTCTTATGAATTACATTTAAATAACTTTATACTGTAAAAATCATAAGGAAATTCATATTTATTATTAATATTCTAAAATAATGATTTGTATAGAATATGATATGGTATAGATGTATAATTCTATGCCAGGGGGTTACCGCCCTTCTCAACCCCCGTTTAATTATAGTGCCTATACTTATCAAAACAAAAATCAAGTCTGTTATCAATTTCCTTGAAACTTGCAAACCTTCATCAACTTTTCAAGTGGCAACTAGATATGGAATCCAAAGTACCAAATTCGCATTTCCTGTACTTATTACTTTCTCATACCCATAAGGTAGAGAAAGTATTGTTTTGGGGCCAAATTTTTGAAAGTAAGTTTTTGTTATATTTAGACGTTTTGAGGTGTCCTGAATATGAAAATCGTGTTTTTAGCGGTTGGTCTGTGTGTGTATCTGTCTGTTATCAGTTTATCTCAAGAACAAATAGCAGCAGACATGCCAAACTTGGTATTTTAAATATGTATCATATAGGGATGCTACACTAAGCTTTTCATTGAGATGAAGCAAATAGTTCGTGTACAGAGACACTCAAGAATATTCAAATACATTACGTCTATCGGGAAAATTGCAGGTAAGTAGAGTTTAACACCTATATACTGCACTAAACCAAATGAAATGAATATATATTTTTTATATGCATAAAAACATGCCTCATGTAGAATATGGCAGGGAAATCATTCACTGTTCATTTACAGGGCTACACAAAATAACTAGATTATAATGCGACAATAGCTGAAAATTGATGGAAGTGCATTTTAGGTTGTGCCGTATATTATTACTATAGGTTTATATTTAGGTGCACTTTGTGGTTTGTACATATTCTTCAAAAGATATACAGGGTTGCAAATATTTAAGCTATAATATTCTTTTTTATTGTTAGTGAAAGTGCTTTTCTATAATATTTTACCATGTCCAGGAAAGCTGTTCAGGAATGGAAATGAATTCCTCATAGACATATTATAAATAATGTATGTTTTTAAGCTAAATAGGCATCGCTTGTGTTTTGTGTATTTACACGTTTTAAGGCTTCCTTATTACCAAAGCCATATTTTTTAATGTTTGATTATTGCCTGCGTCGAATAATTTCAGGAAACGAATAATTTCCGGAGATCCCCCTTACACAGAACTAATTATCATTAAAACTCTTCAGAAGCCTAATTTGAATTATTTTAACGTAGGTTTACATAACAGTACTTTTTATGTTACCTCTTAATTTCCAACCTGTATTTATGGTATTAAATTTCAGGGTAATAGAAAGTCGTGTGAGTGGCACACCAGATTATTTGTTGTTAAATTATGCTGATAATTCATATATATACAGATCAACGAATAAAAATTTACCTTCCGTATTCAGGAGGCCTCAAAATATCATATTATACAGAAAAAAAATCGCTCTCCAAAAGCTACTTTGTTTACAGTATGGGTATGAGAAATTAATTTTGCGTTCTCTGTCAGCAGTTTTCTTCGAAAAACAAAAAGCAGCAAACACTTACACCAATTACATTTAATAATAATAAAAAAAAATGTTTACCTTAATTTTGGGTAGCCCTGTATATTGTGTATAAACTATATACACATGACTTTGTGTACGTAAATTTAGTGTTATATGTAAAACAAGTAACACAAAATGAAATACACTTCCAGCAATTCCCAAGTATAGCTCCAATATATCGAAATACTCTGGGTAACCCTGTAAATGAATGATGAATGGTTGCTATACCAGAATCTACATAAAACATGCTTTTATGCGTATAAAAAATTTGTTCTTTTCATTTTGTTTAAGGCAGTCTGTACATGTCACACTGTACATATGAGAAATTTCGCTCACAGACGTAATGTATTTGAATTCTTTTGGATGACCCTGTAAACAAACAATTGTCTGATCATAACGAATACTTTAGTGTAGCACCGCAATATGATACGGATTTAGAATGCCGAATTGGATTTTCTGCTACTATTTGTTCTTGAGATATTCTAATAACACACAGACACACACACACAGAGAGAGAGAGAGAGAGACCAACCACTAAAAACATGATTTTTGAATTCAGAGTATCTGAAAACGTGCAAATATAACAAAAGCTAATTTTCGGAAATTTGACTCAAAAACAACTCTTTCTCTACACCGTGTATATGAGTAAGAGAATGTATAAAGAAAGAAAAATGAATTTGAAAATTCCCTTTCAGTACATAAATTATTCATAAATTTTATTTGTTAAATTATCAATGAGTCTTGTGTATTCACCAGGGAAAAGGAGACATAACAGATTAAAATAGCCGTCTTTCTCTGAATGATTTCTTTTTCTTTCCCCCCCCCCCCCAAACGCTGATCAACGTGTGCCTTATTACAAAAGCAATAGTAATTCACTTTTGATACAACCCCTTAAGACTTGGCGAAAAATGCTAGAATTTTCAAATTGCAATAACTCAGCGAGATTTTGACTTAGAGAGATGATTTTTTTTTTTAATTTTGATTGTTAGAGCGAGGAGAATATTTTTCTAAATATAAGTCATATGATAGGAGGGGCCGTATAAAAATTAAATTTCGTATTTAATATGTATACAGCCCCTTGTACAAAAGAATGCCATATCTGAACTCTACTCTTAATTTGCATCAATTTTGTAATTGGAAGTTTGTTTCTATCTTTCTTAGTTTACGAGATAATCGCTGTAACATCTATTTTGAATCACCCGGTATATTGAAACCCCTCACACCAACTTGACTCTTTCTCATCGTAATCCAAGTTACTGCTCTGTCTTCAGAAGTGAATTGATTGCAATAGCCTGGGACTAGAAGCTATTCTCTCTGAAGAGGATTATGGTGACCTATGGATCTTGACTGATAGCCGTAGTTCTCTTGACCATCTTAGTAATTGGATTCTTGTGGGCGTCAAGGTCAGCACCTCTATACTGCTTAAATTAAAGCTCATTTCACTTAATCATGACGTTCATTTGCAATGGATACCTTCTCACGTGAATCTCCACGGGAATGAAATGGCTGATAATCTTGCTAAGGAGGTGTGTGAGTGTTCTCACACATATGTCCTTTAAAAGTTTATTTATTTATTCAAATTTAATATATAAAACAAAAAGGAGGGATTAATACAGATTATATAAAATAAATCTTTTTAAATTTATGTAATTCAATTAATTAATTAATTATATAGAATTTCCCGTTTTATTTACAAATCAAAATTTGTGTTCTTGGTCCTTTATTGTTACAAACGCATTACTCTCACAATAAAATAAAGCAATTTTTATATCGGGGTTTTTGAAAAGTAATTTTGTTTATACATTTCCCCGAATGGATTAAATCAATTTAGCTATAATTATTTATTTTTGACAGGGTAATTTAAAATTCGTTATCAGCATATTCCTAGCATAAATAGCTATTAATAAAATAAAAAACAATAATTTCAGTTTATATTTATTACCCTCATATTTACATTAAAAGCGATTATTATTTCAGGCAGGCCATTATGGTTCTAAAAATAGATTTATAATGGATTTTTGCCGACTAAGCGACGCCGTTTTGTGTACGTTGAGAGTTGAAGGACAATTGGCGTTGCTTCTCAATGTCAAATCGATCTAACTTTATAACGACATTTTTATATTAAAAAATTTTGTGTTAATATGTTAGGAGGACAAAGAAACAGCTTGGCATTCTTTTGGCTGAATTTTAAGGATGCCAACTTTTGTGGTTGCAATTTAAGTTCTCTGAGGCTGGCAGATTTAGTGAAGCTTTTCGATTTTGAATTCGTTAGAGTAAGACGTGTGTGGTTTAGTTTCTCCTTTCCTCCCGTCCCAATTTCCGTACGAGATATATATGTTCACCTGTAATTCAATAAAGACGTAATTTATGTTTGAAGATGATGTTTTTACGAACCTAACAATAAAAACACCAGTTTAGTTAATTGTGTCTGCTTGCTTCTTCTGTAAAGGAATTTTCATTCAACAGATTTTTTAAGAAATTCGACACGGCCATTTTATATAAAGACCTGGGTAAGTGTTGTTGATATATTTCAAAACTACAGGAGGGTTGCAGGATTCCTTCAACTCCCTCCTCTGCACTTATTTTTTTGGAGTTATACTCCCGGGAAAATTCAAAAATCTCGGAGGAGTGGAAAACTCCCCCCACCCATAATTGGTACAAGGGTTCAAACCCGGGTTTGTCCCTTGACCTCCCGTGTGACACACCTACCCGAACTGTACTCTCAAGACTCGCTAGCGGTCACATCAAGTGCCTCACTTTCAACGAGGGCAGGAAAACCTTCGCCACCTGCACCAAGTACCAAAATCATCAGGCTTCTCCTGAGCACCTTTTGGAATGCATGGGACTCTCTAAGGAGGATCTTTTTACCAATCCTCTTCTGGTCTTTGACTTTCTAACAGTCAACGAACTCGTGGATCTTGTCTGACAGGATAAGCAACACTGTATTATTATTTCGTATAATGTAAATTTTAAAATAATACTCCAGCCAATATATATATATATATATATATATATATATACACCCGTAAAAAACTTTAGAAATCTATGGTGTTTGTCTGTACGTTCAGCCCCTTCAGAACGCATCAATACGAAAATTGACGTACGGGAACACAGAAGCTTTCCGGAGAAAACTGTGAAAAAAAAAAAAAAAAAAAGAAAGAAAAAAGTAATAATATGAAAATTTTAATTAGTTACGGAGGTATTAATTAAAACATCAACCTATGAAAATTAATAAACGAGCCAATTCTGAGTTTTAAAAGCGTTTGAGAAGCATTAAATGGCCAAATAAATTAGAAATATTGGTGCGATTTTTATAAATTCAGTACAAAAGAAAAGAGTAGTTCTTCGAAATCCAGTGATGCAAGCCCCTTATCGATGCGAAAATTAGAATTTTTTTTTTTAAATTAAGTACAAAATTTTAATGGCAACACTTCATTTCAGTGCAGGCAGACGATACACTACGCATTTTTCGGGGAGAGAAAAGGAAACGATTTTATCTCATTAAGAAAATACTTGACTCATAGCTTGGGCAAAAATATTGCAGTTTTCAAACTCTTTATAGTTTTAATCGATTGAAACAGAAATTAATAATTGGCCAGGACGACATATGATAAGCCTACAGTTCAATTATCATGACAATCGGTCATTAAACGAACGAGTTACAACTTTATTACGAATTTAAATTAATTTTGACTTTCTGGTTGGCTCACGTGACCGACATACGAAAAGATTATTTTATCTGTTAGATTTTGTAGAGTTTGAAATACAGATGATACATCGTTGAAATTTCTTACTAATATTTTCAGGGGTAGAAAAACCAATTGGGAATATTTTCGAAAATGTTTAATTATTGGTGGTTGGAGGGGGAGAAGGGGAGAGACTGATCGAGGGACGAAGGGGAAAAAGTGTGCAAAGAGATTTAGAGCATTAAAAATTAGTATAATTAGGCTTTTGGTGCCATGTTATGGATTGCAGATATTTTCGACTGTGTAAAATTATAAGGAGCATTACTTGTGGGAGGAGGAGGGGCAAAATTTTTAAAATAGAGATAGAGCATTGAAAATTGGCATTATTAGGTTTATTTACGGTGAGCAATTGATTGCAAATATTTTCGAATGTGTATCATTATTAGAGACGCATTACTTGCCCGGGACGTGTGCAGTCCTTGAGAGGGGGCAGTGTTCCGAAATTCCAAATAATTGTATTTATTTTTGTATAAATTCCTTCAAGGAGGCTTAGTAAGCCGATAAAATTTTAATTTTCTGCATTTCTAGCCGTTTTAGCGTTAAAACAGCCTAATTTTCCCTTAAAAACGCATTAAAAAGCTCCAATAAGGCAGGTAATGGATTTGGCGCCAAATTTGGCGAGTTTTTGCCCTTGGCGATTTTTTTGGTGACTTTTGCCGAGAAAATCCTTGTTATCGATATACCAAAGATGGACGCTCTAACGTGATTGGTTGACCACTTTCTGGATTTTTCTCGAACAATCTGGGTTCGATAGAGAAGTATAATAGGAGCGTTTTTTTCGCCAAGGCAATTTAGTTCTCAGTCAGCTTCCGCCAATATTGCATTACTATTGAGCCTCTTTGGAGGAGCCTTGATTTATGTGTTTTTGCTATACAGTTTTTACTGTGGATTTGCTATTGACAGATGTTATTTAAGCTGTGTTTATTGGTGGAATTGAAATTGATACTTAGTTTATAGGCCTGTATTTTTCTGGAACTTTCTGTAAATAAATCTCCTGAGTTTTTACAAGTTTCGCCTCTCATTCTCGGACAACTTACGAACCCCCAAGTACGCAACAGTATTATTAAGTGGTAGATTAGGGGACCACAGATGTTACCGGTTTGCGACGATCAGAATTTTTAATGGTAGTTTCCACGGTATACGAACAGGCTATTTCATATAGGGGAGTGCTGCAGCAGGCGACACTGAGCGGGAGTTTGTTACATTTACAATTTTCAAGATGTTTGCAGGACGAGCGAACAAGATATTGTAGGTTTTGAAACTGAGAGATGACGCCGTAGGTTCACCGAGTTTCAGTTTAATGCGGTCAGATTTTTCAAGGAACGCGAACTAGTTGGTAGCCGCAGACAGCCAGTAATATAATATTAGCGCAGAAAATTAGAATTTATCGTGACTTTTAAAACAAGAATATGTTGAATAGGAAAAGAAAATTTTCCTCTGTAGTTTCTATGTAGACGATTGATAAAAATTCTATCTAGATGACTGATATATGCATTGAGAAAAAAAGAATTTTTTGGCAAGAACGATTCCTTTTTCTATTTCAACATGATTAAAGTTATACAATTAACTATTAAATAAAACATTTACATAAAATATTAAAAACAATGAGAAAAATGGATTATTAATACAATTCGTATTTTCAGGAATTTTTGAGATATCGGAGCACCTGCGGTACGATGTTCAGTTACGATTGGATTAGTGTTCCTCTCGTTTATACGCAAGTGAGTATACTTAATCCTAAACATCTCTTTAAATTCTTTTCCTTTTTCGCATGCCCTTGCAGAAATATTCTTCTGAAAGTCTACCCTCGGTTTTCATAAATATATCCATTAATTTGGTAATTCTCTTCATTATATGAAGTTGAATACGAAAAATTACATAATATAAAAACCTTTTTACATACGTCATGCTTTATTTGCCGTAACGCGTTTTCGCTGGGGTCTCCCAGCATGGTCACTGGCACTTGCGGTGTCTGAAGTTCTGAGCGTGTGGCGTTTCTCGTTTTTTACGTCTCTTTTAAGTATTTGGTCGTTATGCTTGTCGAGACATGCCGGATCGTTGCCATTGCAAGAATTAGTAAAATTGATGATTACTACTGCTTCGTGATATACAGCGTATTTATGGTTTTGGTAATTCGCAATTTTTATGACGTTTTCGAAATGGATATTTATATTGTCTTCCTGGTTAGCTTTTGTTAAAGCGGCAGTAATTTTGCCTGTAGCTATATCATGGCTGTGTTCTTCAATTCTGGTTTTGATTTTTCTCTTTGACTTACCTATATAACATTTGCTATTGTCATGGCTGTCAGTGTACGGTATTTTATGTACCATACCGGCGGTTTCTAAAGGGTGAATAGGATCTTAGTCATTTCTGATAATTTGGAAAATGTTAGGGTTGGGTTTGATGGGGATATTGATGTTATTTTTGGCGGCGATATTTTTAATTTTACATGACGCTCCGCGATCATGTGGGATCGAAGTTGGGATTCTGAGGGGGGGGGGGATTTGGTAAACAGGGATATTAAGGGTTTTAATACATATTTTGTACATTTTATTAACTAAATGTTCAGGATAACCTTGATGTGGTACTTAATGATGGCAAATTCTTTATTTAAATCTTCAGGTTCATTGCAGACTATTATAGCTCTATTGATATATGCTTGTAAAGGAGTAATCTTGTATCTGTAGGGAGTTTTGCTCTTATAGTGGAATATTTCATTGCTGTTAGTTGGTTTTCTGTAAACTTTAGTGTTAATTCGGTTATTGTAGTACGTTACGGTAACATCGAGGTAATTAATTTGATTATTGTTTTCTTCTTCTAAAGTAAATTTAATGTTGGTGTCTGTTTCGTTTAAAGTCTTTAATGTGTGGTTAGGGTCAACGTTACAATTAATAACCGCGAAAATGTCATCGATGTACCTGAGCCAAAAGAATATTTTGTCTTTAAGTGTTTCCATAATTTTGCTTTCCATTACTCAAATAAGACAATATACAAAAAGATACGCAAATAGACAATATAAATATCCATTTCGAAAACGTCATACAAATTGCGAATTACCGGAACCAGAAATATGCTGCATATCGCGAAGCAGTCGAAATCATCAATTTTACTAAATCTTGCAATGGCAACGTTGCGGCAGGACTCGACAAGCAATGGCGCCAAATACTTAAAAGAGACGTAAATAGGGACCCTCGATAGAGAGAGACTGGACATTGGCGTGCCGGCTTTTTGATGAAATTCTCCATTTTAGTGCCAGTTGCTCCATTGCTTATCATTACGCTGAGAAGAAATTTTGATTATTTTACGTCATAATCGGAAAAGAACTTATTTATTACATTTTTACTTTGTTAGGAGATAAATTGCTTTAATTTTGGAATACTTTTAAAATATAAAACCTATATATAGGGTCCCTAGACGTAAACAGCCAGAAACGCCACACGCGCAGAAGTTCAGACACCGCAAGTGCCGGTGACCATGCTGGGGGACTCTAGCGAAAACGTGTTAAGGCCAATAAAGCAGGAAGTATGAAAAGGTTTTTATATTATGTAATTTTTAATATCCATTAATGTTGGAAAATTTAATACTTTTGCGTCATTCGGTTGCCCCTTGGTGATTTGAAAGATTTCTTTCATGATTCTCGCGAAAAATCTCCAAATACTGTTCAAAATAATAACAACTAGTATTGGTACTCGTTTTCTACACTGAAAATTAATTATTATTGACGTTATGCTATAAATTTTATTCTGTGATACTTGAAGCTTTCTATGCTGTAAATATACGCAAAAAAAAAAAAAAAAAAAACAGAGGAGAGTGGGGATGAATGGGGCATTTTTCTTTCTTTTTATTGATAACTTTCACCATATGTAATCCAAAATTTTGTAACATTGCTCATAAGTAGACTTCAGTAATCAGTTACATATAAACATACTAACTTTAATAAAAAGTTATCATTTTTAATCAATAATATTTTTTTTTACATGCATGTGCATTGTCCCAGCATTCATCCACCATATGGGGATGAATGGGACAGGACTGGAGTAAACAAAGAAAAGAAAACAAAATGGAAAGTAAATATTTTTTTTTTATGTTAAATTCGTTTATGTGCTTTTATGACACACTATGAATTTACTGAAATTAACATAAACTGATGTATTGACTCAAATTAACACCAAAAGGCAAAAGTCCTTTGGTTCACACAGTTCCTAGTGCTCTAGGCTTTGGTAATTTAATCTAATAAGATTTAATCTAAAAATAAATAAATAAATAAGACACTAAAAAGAGATAAATCATTATAATAGAATACAAATTATCTAGATAAATTTTTGTTTCCGACTGATCGGGAAAAATCAGCATTCTATTCTGTATTACATTAATAATCACCAATATTTATTTAATTAGTTTGATTAAAATTGTGAATTTAATCAAATTATTAATAGTTTATTTATTTATCTTTTTAATTATTGATTAAATTGCATTGAATATTCAAACTTATAATTTTTTTTAATCATAATGATTAAGAACAAAAATGAGAACAATTAATTTCAATCTATTTTTCTCTAAATCCAAGTTACTTTTATTATTCTATGTTACTACTGAACTACAGGTTATAAAAATATTGAAAATCTGTTTACGATTTGTTTTAATATTTGTGTACTAATTTAAATTAGCATATAATAAGGAATGTCCCATTCACCCCAACCCCCACATGATCATATAAAACAGGAAATAGGCTTAATGAACAATTGTCAATATTCTTCTTGAATATCATAAACGCAATAAAAGATTATGCCTCTTTACCATATAAGAGTATATTAACTTTAAGCAAATAGTTAATGTCTTAACTACTATCTAATTGAAACAGTAAAAACTTACTTTGGCAGCTAACAAAAACACTTTAATTTTTTTCTGCCCTTCTATGGATAGCAAAATTCTGAAACTACACTTGATGAATGACCCCAGTACTGCCATTTATCAGAAAAATTATCAAGTTTCTGGGGCTTGCAAAACATAAAAATCTAGCTATTTTCCCATTCAACCTATATAAATAAAGTACACTTAATACAGTCTTATTAAATGAATTTTTATCGCAATTTTAGACAAAAATACATAATTTATGCGATTATTTTTTAAGTGTGTTTCTTTTCGTTTTCCTTTCTTTTCTTTTCTTTTCTTTTCTTTTCTGTTTTTCAATATTTTATAATTTATTTATACTTTTGTTGGGCTATTTGGCTTAAAGTGGGTTTCACAAAAGTAGAGTCCTTGGCGAAAACATGTCCGACCTATTTCTGCATCAACATTTAAAAATATTACCCAGGATTATCAATGAATTAGCTTTCATGCGAAGCGCGATTCATCCGTGCCAAAAACTTGCTATTTAAACAAAACAAAAAAGAAAAAAAAATCTAAAATTGAAGTATATTAAAAAAAGGTTATGGTTATTTTTTTACTCCATTTTCATATTTTCATTTTTTCATACGCATGAGCAAATTTAATATTTTATAATTTTTTATTTTTCACGTGAAAGCATTATTTCATTTTAAGCAAAAAATAAAAAATAAAAAAATAAAAAACTTGTAAATTTTTTTGGCAACAATTATAAATTTGAATGTCCAAATTTTCATATTTTAATTAATTTTAAAAAATCTAATGAAAACTTCTTACAAATGAGGTACCAAATGAAAGAGGCGATTTTTCTGAATCCGTCGGACTAAACCGCTTATCGATTGGACAAATAGATTTTTTTAAATTAACTAAAGTATGAAAATTAGGTGGCAGCTTAGGAAATCCAAGGAAATCTCGTACAACGAGATATATAAAGTAGAGTGATAAATGGTAACCCTTGAGAAGGTCCAAGATGAGTCATGTGACATGCTCTCCTTGTACCTGCGTATTCGGTGGTTCCCTTGGTAACAGCTTATTTTCAGTAAATTTCTATGGCAACGGTTTGGAGATTTTTCTTCGTATAAGTCATAACCGCCAATGTTTTTGTTTACTTACGTAGTTTAATATTCTTTTGTTCTAAATCATTTTAATTTCGATTTTACTTCTTTTTTATTTCGTGTAGTTGAACTTTAACCGACAAAATGCTTAAAAATAGCTGAAAAATTATTATTTGTTGTTAAATTTAGCTCTTTAAAAGTTTAAATTTTCTTTTATAAACACTTTTAAACTTCGTTGGGAAACGATGAAAAAAAAAAAGGCATTTTATTATTTTTTAAAATGTGAAATATGTGTAAAATTATTTTAAAAGAAATTTATTTCGGTCATAGGACTGTCATGTTACCTAATAATAACGATAATTTGTCGAACTGATATTTTAAATGCCAAAATAGCGATAAAGGGCTAAACACAGCATCCTATTGGAGCATGTCACGTGATTCATCTTGAACAACGGAAAGCTAATCCTTCATCCATTGAATCAGCACTCTAATTTATATATCTCGTTGATCTCTTATCTCTTTTTATATATAGATGAGTACGAACCGGAATCGTCACCTCTCTTGTAAATTATATAAATAGATTGCCCGAAGGCATTGCAAGTTGTATTTTGTGTTGTTCTTATTGTGCTAAATTATAAGTACGTTGCGGTAGACATAAAATTTATAGACATATACAGGTCTAACCAATAAGCGATCACATTCTCGTTACGTGATTGATGGATCGGCTTTAAATTTTATTACATCAAGGAAAAATGGCTAAGTAACGGTAATTACTTCCTCATATCCATATGGCACACAAAGTATTTTATTTATTTATTTATTATTATTACTATTATTATTAGCATTTTCTTTCTTTCTTTTTTTTTTTTTTTTTGGTGTGTGTGTGGGGGGGGGAGTCTAATTTTCGAAGCTGATTTCTTAGTATAATTACGCATTTTGACGTCGTCTGATTGTAAAAATCAAGTTTTTGGTTGTTTCTCTGTGTCTGTGTGCTACCAGAGAATCTTTAAAAAATAGTAACGGGCAGTTCAAACTTGGTATTTTGAAGTTCATATGAGGACATCACTAGAAAATTCGGCCAAGATTGGTAAGTTTCAAAGAATGATGTTGTGAAAGTTCTGTGGATAAGTTGGAATTTTTAAAAAAAGTTATAACAAATTTCAATGTTTTGTGATTGTAAATACAATATTCAAATAGGAGATTGCAAGGGGCTCACAAAAAATACATGTCTAAAACATTGTTTTTAAAAGTATTTTCAAAAGTTTTTAAAATAAGTTGAATTCTGTACATTTTATTTTACACTGTAATAATCGGATTTTGTAGATATGGAGGGAAAGAGAAAGTTGTCTGAGTGCCACATCAGTTTATTATCATTTTATTAATTATTTACAAAATAATAAATATTTTATATTGTTTTGTAAAGTATTTAAGTTTGGAATTTCAGGTGGTGACGCTTGCTACTTACACATACGCCATGGCTTTAATGGTGGGGAGGCAATATCTAGATCCCGAAAAGAAATACAAGAATCACGAAGTGGATCTTTATGTTCCTGTCTTCACTTTGCTGCAATTTTTCTTTTACGTTGGATGGTTGAAGGTAATGAAAGATATCTTTATTCTTATAAAAATGTATCTTATAAAAATGTATATATATATATATATATATATAAAATCGCGAATTTTAAACCAATGTTGACAAAAGTTAAAAATGGGTTATAAATATTAAACCTCTAAATTCGGTTAAAAACACTGCTCTGCAAAAAAAAAAAAAAAAAAAAAAAAAAAAGATCTGATACTGTTCTTGCAGATTCTTATGTAAAATGACCTCCTGAATCCGAATATAATCACCATTTTGCCCAATCACCCACCGTTTCCTAGATACACCCCATCCCTCATTTTTAGCATTGTTTGGTAATTTTATATCCATCAGTTTGATTTGGATAGATGATTATTTTAACCGTTAAATGTTTTCTGACCTGAGGAGCTACAGAGGCAGAAAGTTCTAAAACCCGAACGTTTATAGTAAGGAGGAAATTTGAGAGGATTTGTGCCCAGAAAACAAAAGAAAATCAATAAAAACAATCAGTGCGTGTTTCTTCTTCTTCTTCTTCTTCTTTTTTTTTTTTTTTTTTTTTTTTTTTTCGCAATATTTCTCTTATTTTTTACATATTCCAGCTTCCAGCTTGCCATTTTATTACAAAAACACCCCAAATAATAAAAATTATACAGGGAAAATGTTTTCAAAATGTTGGTAAAATCTCAAAGCCTTTGCAAGAAAGTTTTACTGATTCACTGTATGACGTTTGCTTTCAATAACTACCACGTTAAATGTTTTGGGCAGTAAAACATGAACAGTAAAATCTCCTGCTTTGGCACATGTTAAATAAAGGTCATTGTTCTTATCATTGTAGTCGTCAGTCGTTATTTACCTTTAGTACACGTTTTGTGATAAGAGAGTGAATTTTATGGTGTTCTCGACGGTGGTGATCTTGTGTGGTGATCTTTAACACGTGACAAAGGAGGATATTTTACTGTCATGTTTTACTGCCCAAAACATTTAATGTGGGAGTTATTGAAAGCAAACGTCGTACAGTAAATCAGTCAAACTTTCTTGCGAGGGCTTTGAGACTTTACCAACATTTTGAAAAAAATTTCACTGTATAATTTTTATTATTTGGGGTGTTTTGGTAAGAAAATGGCAACCTGGAAGCTGGAAAATGTAAAAAAAAAAAAAAAAAAAAAAAAAGAGAAATATTGGTGAAAAAAAGAACAGAAACAGAAACTGATTGTTTTTATTGATTTTCTTTTGTTTTCTGGGGACAAATCCCCTCAAATTTCCTCCTTACTACAAATGTTCATGTTTTAGAACTTTCTGCCTCTGTAGCCCCTCAGGTCAGAAGATATTTAACGGTTAAAATAGTCATCGTTCCTCTCCAAATCAAACTGATGGGTGTAAAATTACCAAACAATGATAAAAATGCTTTGATATTTTAGAGCTTGCATGCTGTCAGTCTTCCAAATTATCTTATTTAAAATAATATATATATACATTTTTTTTTTTTTAAGTATATATATATATATATATATAAATATATATTTACATATTAAATCTCAAAATTAAAAGTTGGCTAAAGTTAGTGAGAATTACAGCACCTAGAACATACAGTGTAGCAACCTCTTTGTAACTCTAATGCTTAAAGAACTACTCGGAAAATTACGCCTCCCCAGACAGCGGTGCTGTCAAAATTCTTGCTCAAATCGTAAATTTTGTATAAGAACTGAATGGATTCTTCCCAGTTTCATCTGCTCAATCACATAACTTAGGCACATAAGCAGCCTGTATATACATTTACTTTCGGTTTTTCCAGCAAGAATCTCTATCGCATTGATCTCTGGTGAAAGTCTTAATCAATTTTGCTGGAGCACAATTTTGCTGGATGGTTCCCACGCTATTTATTTTAGCTGCTGCAGTGATATCGAGTTCAAAGTCCAAAAACCGCTATATTCGAATAAAAAGTAGAGGTTTTAAAAAAGTATAATATTTAATTAAAATCGTGACCAGCTCTGCGTTGGCATTTCATAATTTGCGAGTTTCCATTCTTCCAACATAAAAATACATATTTTTATCGAAAAATCCTGTTTAATTATTATTATTATTATTTTATAAAGGTAGCTTCACACTTAGTAAAATTAAATATCATAAAATATGCAAAGAACAAGTAGTTTAAAGTTAAATGCACTTATTTACAGGTGGCTGAACAACTTGTAAACCCATATGGCGAAGACGATGATGATTTTGAACTCAATTGGTGCCTCAATCGAAGTTGCCAGGTAAGTTTTTAAAATGTATAATATAATTATAGTTGTTTCATGAACTTTATGAAAGCTGGCAAGTGTATTCTCATCATACTGACGTGAGTAAGATTTGATTAACCTTAGATTAAATGTTTTTAAAAATCCTTAAATTCCCATAGAAATTATTAGTATGTTTCATGGTAATATGGTAACAAGGTTTGATATTTTGCATTTATTGACATGCACATTGCGAAAGGTGCATGTCAACAAATAGATGGCTCTGTGAAACTGTCCATAGTTTTCCACTCAATTTTCCACTCAATTCTAATTTTATTAGAACGATTTAGGAGAAAGTTTTAAAATGGCCACAGCATTCTAGTTTTTTTTTTTTTTAGTGTGTGTGTGCATGCATTCTGACTTTTTTTTCTGTATTCCTTATGGCAGAAATTTGTAAAGAAAAGGGAGGTATTCTATAAGTATTTTCAATTACACTGCGCTGCAAAAAATAAAATAAATAAATAAATAAGTAAATATATATATGTATATATATCGACCTCTGATACCATTCTTTCAGATTCTTAAGTAAAATGACTTCCTGAATTCGAATATGACCCCCATTTTGTTCAATCATCCCCTGTTTTCTTGGGACGTCACCCCCTCAGCTAATTTGTATTACTTTTCGTTAATTTTATGACTATGAATCTGATTTAGAAGATGGAAAAGGACAACGTTAACATTTAACAACAAAAAATATAATGTATAATAAATAATAATAACAACAGATTAAAAAAATTTAACAAATGTAATTTGTTATATTTTCCTTTCCTACTATTAAAATAATAATAATAATTTAAAACACTATTATATATTTATATTTTATGACAGGAATATGTGACTCTTCTATTTTACATGACCAGTGATTATTTTTCATTTAGTTTTTAATACAGTCTTTTTTTAAAAATAGCTATCTATAAATTAAGTACAATTAGATTATTAATATTGTTAGTTTATCTTTAATATCAATGCAAAAAATGAATTTGAATTTTAATATAAATATCATTATTATGGAAATCTTAATTTCGAGAAGTAATTTGTTATTTTTCATGCTTAACAAAAACTGTTTAAAAATGTCTTCTTGCATGCGTTTTAAATTTAAAAATACTCAGTGATCTGGAAACTAAAAGAGTGATATTATTGTGCGACAAGATTTCGATTGAGAAGTGCTTTGGTCTCATTTTTAGAAGAAATATTTCTTTAAACAATCTAGAAGACTATGTTCCAGAGTTCCATCTCAATTTCAAAGGTTGGAAAAGATTAAATTTTCTCTGAAACGGGACAGGTAAAAACCAACTGAAGTAGAACCAACAAATGAAGTAGAAATGTAATGAATGAATATAATTTCCTTTCTGGCAGTTTTCACCACCATTGGTAGAAACATTCTTTTTTTAATCTTCCCTTTAGATCAAATTCTATACTGATTAAACCGCTGCGATCAATTGTCTTTTACCTTCTAATTAAATTCTCTCTTACAGCGGATGAAAAACACGAAAATTTTTCTTCGCTTAAAAGTTAATAATAATTAAAAAATAATAATAATTGAATAAAATCAGTAATCTGTAATATTTTGATAATATGAGTTTTAAATTAACACAAAATCTTTTTCACAAAATCTTACAAATTTGAAAGCATAAAATAACTCATTAACAAAATCTAAAACCAAAAATCGGGCTCCCTACAAAATAAAATCTTGTAAAGATAGACAAGCACACAAAATTTTGCAGTTCTAATTCACCAATTTCTTTTCGAAAACTTTATGACAACAAACGCACGCACATACAGACAATTTTATTATTATTACAGATGAACAGTGACAAAAAAAAAAAAAAAAAAAAAAAAAAGGCCCCCCTCCCCCCCACCTAATTTCGCCGTAAATTATCGTAAAAACATGCGGCTGGTACCTATCGATCTGTAATAACGTCTAGATTTTAATAGTATAGTTAGATTTTGCTTAAGGGGTCATCTACATATTAAAACAGGCATAAACTTCATTTTTTTCAATGACAACCCCTATGTCGGGAATCCCCCGTTCATTCTTCTGCTTTTAGAACAAAATGACTTTCCAGACAGACTGACGCGTGCCTCTTTTTCATGATTGCATCACTCTTTCGATTTGAAATGAGAAGTATTCGAAAAAGGTGCTTTTTAGAATCAGAACCAGAACAGAACAGGACCTTGAATGGAGATGGGGCTACGTTAAGATCGTTGTGTTTACAGACGCCCCGGTCCTAGAAATGAACTATTAAAATTTTCCTCTTACAAGAAAACAGTTAGAACCATCGCCTGGATATATAGATTTTATCATAATTCGAAGACTACTCAGAAAATATCCGAATTGGATATTTCAGTTGAAGAATTTTCAAAAGCAGAACATGTACTTCTACGATTAGTACAACAAGAATCTTTTTCAGGGAGAACAGATCCAAAATTAAGAAATTTAAGGCCTGTGGAAGATAAAGCTGGTCTCTTAAGAGTAAGGACAAATATAATTCAAAGAAACGACAGTGAAAACTTCAGATATCCTGTGATCTTACCTTACAAGCATCCCGTCGTCCAAAGATTGATATTCGAGAAGCATTTAGAAAATCAGCACGCTGGAATCAGCACTTTAATGACACTACTGAGAAAAAATTTTTGGATACTGAAGTCTAGAAAATCCATTAGAAATTCAATAAGAAAATGCGTGATTTGCAGAAAACTTCAGACTTCCAAAATAGATGTTGAACCTGGAGTACCACCCGAGGACAGAGTACGAGAAGCAGCCATCTTTGAAGTGGTAGGCGTGGATCTAGCCGGTCCTCTTCATCTTTCTGATGGATCAAAAGCGTGGATAGCTTTATTTACTTGTGCTGTCTACCGAGCCATACATCTTGAAGCCATCACATCTCTGTCAACAGAAAGTTTTATCCAGTCTCTGAGAAGGTTCTTAGCAAGGCGAGGCAGACCCTACATCCTCTATTCAGACAACGGGAAGAACTTCCTTGGAACCAGCAATGCTCTCTCGAATGTAGATTGGGAAACCATCTGCAAGGTAGCTTCCACCCAGAAAATCAGATGGAAATTCAACCCTCCTGCAGCACCGTGGTGGGGAGGTTGGTGGAAGAGGCTTGTTGGAATGGTTAAAGGAATCCTGAAAAGAAACTTAGGTCGTGAATCTTTGGATTACGAAGAACTTTACACCATGCTATGTGACTGTGAACAAGTGATTAATTCACGGCCTATAACCTATGTTTCCGAAGATAACACAGATCCCTTACCTTTAATCCCAATGATGTTCCTAAGAGAACTAACAACATCAGGAGTACCTGACCTAGATGCTTTGGATTCTAAAGATCTTAACCGCAGAGCCAGATATAGGCAAATAATCAGAGAAAACCTAAGAAACAGATTCAGAGCTGAATATTTAGGACAATTACGTCAACATGCATCTAAGACCAAAAGATTCAATCAATTGAAAGTCGGCGATATTGTCCTATTAGAAGATTTCAATAAGAAACGTGTTCACTGGCCTTTGGCAAGAGTGATCGAAATTGACCCAGGCAAGGATAATGTCATACGCCTAGCTAAGGTGAAGACCGAAAATGGATTTTTTTTCTGCGTCCATTGCAAAGATTGTTTCCTTTAGAAATTGACAGTACCGAACTTAAGAATCACCCCACTTTCCATAAATCTGTTCAAGAAAATTTAAGTCCTTCGACTTCCGAAAACAAGAACCTCTCACAGAAACTGATACCCAACCCCAGAGAAAAGGAACCTGTGAAAGACCCTCCAGAACCTACCAGTTCCAGAACCAGTAACAAGAAGTCCTCAGCAGATGATCCCACTTCCAGTCCCCCGGTGGTCTCCCGAACTGGCCGTGTGGTGAAACCCCCTCAACGACTTCAACTTGGATTGTTGAGTTCCTCCGATTAGTCGTAACTCAAGGTGGGAGGATGTCGGGAATCCCCCGTTCATTCTTCTGCTTTTAGAACAAAATGACTCTCCAGACAGACTGACGCGTGCCTCTTTTTCATGATTGCATCACTCTTTCGATTTGAAATGAGAAGTATTCGAAAAAGGTGCTTTTTAGAATCAGAACCAGAACAGAACAGGACCTTGAATGGAGATGGGGCTACGTTAAGATCGTTGTGTTTACAGACGCCCCGGTCCTAGAAAAGAACTATTAAAATTTTTAGAACTTAAAAACTAAGAAAGAGCATTTTATCAGAATTAATTACAATTTAAGAACTTTAACCCCTTCCGCTCCAGGCTAGCTGTAGTGTAAATTTGTGAAATACCAGATTGTAATTTTGAAATAATGCAATACATAACGAAGTAACAATGTGCATTTTGTTGTGAAGTACATATATTTAATTAATGAAGGTAGTAAATATGAACACATATCAAAGTATTTCAATTACTTATAGCAATGACGTAGTATATTTCAGTGTTATTTGTGCTTGACAGTTCAATGGTACAAAACGATGGATTTCCTGGACAACCTATGCACATTTTCCTGCTATCCTTACGATATAATCACTATCCGAATCACTAGAATCAGACATTATTCACTGTTTCAAACACCGGCAAAACACACAAAATCGAGGAGCGAAAATTACACACAACCGCAGCCGAGAGAAATCAAGAAACAACTGGCGTAGCCAAAACTAGAGCTCCTCCAATAGGAGTCTTAGCCAAAACTATAAAAACCATAACTATCAGTAATGAAAATACAATTTCAAAATACTATATGACAAATAAAATAACTTTCTCTGATACCACTACAATGTTGGGCTTATTGTATGGTATACTTTCTTTGGACGTATGCACGTACGTCCATGGTATTAATGGCCATTAACACTAGGACGTACGCACGTACGTCCCTGGAGTGGAAGGGGTTAATATTAAGATTTAGTTTAATTACCTATCTGTAAATAGTTTTGATTCTGTTTTCGTTTTCATCTTACGTGTATGCTAACAAAGCATTAAATTTCGTTTTCTCATCTAAGCAGTGCTAGTTTCATAAAGTTTCTTTAATGGATAATAGCTGCCACCTTCCACATCCGGACCTTTGTAATGGAAGTTTTCAGGTGAGACCCATCCATATTTTATTATTTAAGAAGTGAATATATTTTAGAAGAATAAATATTTATTAGAAAATTTAAGTAGTAACTATAAGAAAAGTTAAGATTTGAAATATGCTGTATCGGGTATGTAAGAAGAATAATTAAGTTTTAGATCAGAAATCTGGTGCAGCAATATTTTGTGGCATCCCTGACACGGGATGTGGGCAGCTATATAGATATCCATTATTTATAATTGAAAAGATAGATAATATAATAAAATTTTAAATTTTGCATTTATGATGGCTAATTTAGTGATCGCAAAAAAAGAGAGAGCTGTCGTAAGAGACAGTATTAACAAATTTATAAATAAATTACAAACTTTATGCGATGATATAGATCCAGATGCTGTAGATTTAGAAGAAAGTATTGAATTATTGAATGAAACAACTATAGATCTAAAAAGCAAAGATGTAGAGATAAAAACATTAACTCAAGAAAATCAATTAGAAGCCGAATTAGAAACGGCAAATGAATACCGAGAAAAAATACTTACTTGGCGATTTCGAGCCAACAGAAAATTAAAAGAACTAAAGAAAAGTGAAACAAGTATTTCATCAACAGAAATTGAAAGAAGAAATACTTCGAAAGAAGCAATGCAAATCAAATTACCACAACTAGATCCCGTTAAATTTAACGGGAATGCAGCTGAATGGCTGACTTTTTGGTCGTCATTCGAAACGGCTATTCATAACAATGAAATTTTAGATCCTGTAGATAAATTTAATTATTTGAAATCATTTTTAGCACCTGATCCCTTAAAATGTATAAAAGGATTCTCTGTCACCGCGAGTAATTACATAAAAGTAGTAGATATTTTAAAAGAAAGATATGGAAAAGCAGACCTCTTAGTGAATGTACATTTGAATAAATTACTAAATATTGCCCCACTAAAACATTCAAGTGACATTAAATCGCTGAGGAAAATTTACGATGAAATCCAAACTAACATTAGAGGTTTAGAGTCATTAGATGTCTCTTTAGACAGTTACGGCAGTTTATTGTCACCGATATTACTAAAAATTTTACCTAGAGATTTGGCATTACAATTTAATATGGAATTTCATGGGGTTAATTATGGCGTGAAAGATATATTATCTTTGTTAAATAAACAACTCGTATCGCGAGAATGCTTAATAGCTACCAGACAAGATGACAGCGGCGCTGGCGCCAGTCATTTCTCCCCCCGAGCTCAAAGATTAGATAATCAAAATCGTAGAGATGTTTTTCCCCCCCGCGTTAATAAATTTGATACTCAGAACCGGAAATTGCCTACTGCTTGTGATTTATTAAATGAGAAAAGAAGTGATAGGTGTAATTTTTGCTCAGAATCGCATTTATGTAACAAATGTGTCAAAACTCGTAATTTACCATTTGATGAAAGAGTTAATCTATTGCGTAAGAAAGGACTGTGTTATTTATGTCTCCAACCTTCGCATTTAGCTAGACACTGTGTATCAAAAACTTTATGCAAGTTATGTAATCGTAGACATTCAGACACAATTTGTAATGGAAATAAAGATTTAAAACAGGAAATAAGTAATTACGAAAGAAATGATCAATCTAAATTGGCTTATTGACTCCGGATCTCATAATAGTTACATCAGTAAGTTTGCAGCTGATAAGTTAAAATTAAAAAGAATGAATAAAGAAACAATCGGACATGGTCTTTTTGGGGGCATGGAAATGTCAGCTGAACATAATCTTTATGAATTTACGATCGGGAGCTTAGATAATAAGTTTAAGTGTAAAATACAAGCACTAGATTAAGAAAAAATATGCACAGGCGTGAATTTATGTCGCGATGATAAATTAGTAAAACTCTTAGAAAAGGAAGGTGTATATTTATCAGATGTCCCTAGAAATAATAAATCCTGTTTATACCAGAAAAATCCAGAGGAAGTACATATACTTTTGGGAGCTGATATGTCCGCTAAACTGTTCACAGATGACATAAAATATTTTCCAAAATTGGGATTAACTACATTTAGAACTAAATTGGGTTGGACCATTTTGGGCAAGACAGAGGGTCACAAGAGTGAGCGGGACAATACTTTGGCGGGTCTATCGTTGTCATTACACGTGTCAAACGCCAGTTTATCAGATTTATGGCACCTTGACACTCTAGGAATTACTAATGAAGATAATAAATCGAAACAGGATTTAGAACAAGAAACCAAGAATCATTTTCTAGAAACTGTTAAACGAGATAAAAGCGGTCGATATGAAATCAATTTACCATGGCCAGTTGACCATTCGATTTTATCAGATAACTAGCGGGTCAGTATTTTCAAATGAATCACTAAAATTAATGAATCACTAACAGTAACTTTTAGTGTTAAGAAAACAACAAAAAAAAAATCATTTCTGATTGGGAAAAAAGTCGACCCGGGTCCCCACTGCCTTCGGCAGCGCTGCCCCGTGCGCGCTGCGCGTGCGTATTCCTTCCCTGACCCTTCGTGCCCTCCCCCTAAAAAAAAATAATTTCTGATCGGGTAAAAACTCACACCGGGTCCCCACTGCCTTCGGCAGCGCAGACCCATGCGCGCTGCGCGCGCACGTGTGAGAGTATACGTGCGCTGCGCGCACATATTCCTTCTCAAATCAAATTTTTATTCTTAAGAAAAGAAAATTAAAAAAATCATTTCTCATCGGGTACAAAGTCGGACCGGGTCCTCACTGCCTATGGCAGCGCAGTCCCGTTCGCGCTGCGCGCGCGTATTCCTTCCCTGACCCTTCGTGCCCCCTAAAAAAATCATTTCTGATCGGGTAAAAACTCACACCGTGTCCCCACTGCCTTCGGCAGCGTAGACCCATGCGCGCTACGCGCACATATTCCTTCTCAAATCAAATTTTTATTCTTAAGAAAAGAAAATGAAAAAAAAATCATTTCTCATCGGTTAAAAAGTCGGGCCGCGTCCCCACTGCCTTCGGCAGCGCTGTCCAGTATGCGCGGTGCACGCCTATATCTTCCCCACCCTTTCAGCCTTTCCTAATTAACCTACATATACCAATTTTGTACGGTCTAACTGAATTAGCTGAGATGCAAAAGAAAACCTAATCAGGAGACCTCAAAACGTGCAAATCTGGTTAAAACTTTCGATAATATAAAAAAACTTAAAAATATCTTTCGAATGATGTATTAAAAATAATTTAATCATAATTAGAAATTGAAATATTGAAATTTTAAAGTATTACAGTGCCATCTGGCGGTAGAAATTTCTGTAATCTACTGTTCGATTCCAAATCAACAAAGCTATCTAATGATGTATTACACATGAAATTATTTTAATTAGTAGCTGAGATACAAAGGAAAACCGATTTAGGAGACCTCAAAACGTGTAAATGAAGCGAAATCTTGAATCCCACTTTAGATAATATAAAAGTACTTTAAGATATCTTTCGAATGATGTATTAAAAATAATTTAATCATAGTTAGAATTTGAAATACGCGTATTAGAATAAAATTTAATTTGCAATTAAATTGTACATTTTTTATTTATTCTCGAAACCCGATGAAATTTGAACTGCAACTTCGTCTTGTGATGTTAAAAGTGTTTAGCAAGTTTCAAATAATTTTGAAGAAAATTGAAGCATTTTGAAATTTGCAATTTTTATTTCCAGTACAAAATCAGTAAAGCAGGAAGTAAAATCTATTTATTCTTTCGCCCGGCACCATGGTAACCGAAATACGTCTAGTCTGCGAAATTAATAAAACTCTTGTGATTTGTTGCCACCTTTTTTTCATACTTTAGTTAATTTTAAAAAATCTAATTGTCCTATCGATGAGCTATTTAAACCGTCGGATTCAGAAAAATCGGACCTTTCATTTGATACCTTATTTGTAACGACACGGCTGATATTTCTAACTTATTTTCCACTTTTTCCGTAAAAATGTCGCTTTTTAAGCATTTATTCATGAATTTTGGGTCATTTTTCTGTAAACATGGGTCGACGTTCTAATTAGTATCTCCTCTAATTTTAGTCGCATCGCTTAGCGAATTATCGCGATGTCGAGATGAAGAAATTCTGCGTCTGTCGACACCGGTTTCGAGGCGCTGCGACCATTAGCGCTGGAGCTTTAGCGGTCACAAAGCATTTCTCACAGACAGACAGACAGAAAGACAGACAGACAGACAGACGGATGCGCACAGATTTTAATAATATAAGGAGATTACTCGTTGGCAGAAAAGTGCCAGTACAAATTGGAAAATAAATTAATCAAATCTGATAGGAAAGGGAATATGGGGAAATTTTTGATTTCTGGGAAAACAATTAGATTATAGAAGAGGTATTGGACCAGAAAAGGGACAAGGTACATTATTTAGCTCACAGACCTGTGGTTAAAGAATCTAGTGAAACCACTAAAGTTCGTCCAGTATTTAATGCCTCAGCACACACTAGAAACAGTCCCTCCCTTAATGATTGTTTAACAAAAGGACCTAATCTTGTAGAAATTATACCTAGAATTTTGAATAGATTTCGTAGATACAAAATAGGAATTTCGTCCGATATAGAGAGAGCATTCCTGCAAATTAAAATAACAAAGAAAGATCGCGATTTTTTGAGATTTTTTTTGGTTTAATAGCGAAAATAAATTAAAAATTTATAGACATTGTCGTGTGGTTTTCGGCCTAACTTCAAGCCCTTTTTTGATTATGGCAACACTAAATTACCTTTTAGAAAATGTTCCCGAACAATGGCGAGAGACAGCTAGGGTCTTAAGAGATTCCTTCTATTTAGATAATTCCCTCCTCAGCCTGAATTCAATTCAAGAAACAGAAAAATTCATATCAGAATCTCAAGGACTTTTGGCTTCGGCACATTTCAATTTGAGATGTTGGCGATCGAATTGGCCCCAGGCTATAATCGACAAAACTGAAGATGAACTGAGGTTCGCTCCCGTGTTAGGATTACTCTGGGATTTGAAAAATGACAGTTTAGTTTGTAAAATTGAAGAACCCCTAAAGATAAGTGAACCCCTTACAAAAAGAAAACTTTTATCAGTTACCCAAAGAATTTTTGATCCTGTGGGATTCAAAACACCTGTCAGTTTAGCTCCCAGACTAATCTTTCAAGAAACGTTGATTCAGAAGGTGAAGTGGGACGAAGAGCTTTCTGAAACTTTAAAACAACAGACTTCTAATTGACTGAAAGGAATAAATTTCTTATCCCAAATTAAAATACCTCGGTGGCTTAACATTTGCCCAGAGAAAGAAAAGAAAACATCATTACATGTTTTTCTGACGCAAGCAAGCGAGCATATGCCACTTGCGTATTCATAAGAGTAGAGACCTCAGAAGGAATCAAGATCCAGTTAATCTATGCTAAAAGTCGAGTTGCACCTATTAAGAAATTGACCATACCCCGCCTTGAACTGTTACCTTGTCTTATTGGCGCTAGGTTGGCCAAAAATGTACAAAACCATTTAAATTTACATGTAAATACCATATTTTGGTCAGATTCAACCACTGCTTTAGGTTGGGTAAGAAGAAAATAAGAATGGGGTACATTTGTACACAACAGAGTATTAGCAATCCGAAATCTGACCGAAGTTTGCAACTGGAGACATGTACCCGGAAATTTGAATCCTGCGGACCTCCCGTCTAGAGGATGTTCCATTGAACAACTACAGAAATCGAGATGGTGGGTGGGTCCGAGTTGGCTTTATTTACATGAAAATGAATGGCCTCAAATAGAAGAAGACTCAAACGAAGAACTCATAAACAGCGAAAAAAGGAAGACAATCCTAAATCTTTTAGATAAAAGGACGATAATTTCAACGATTTTATCATTATTTTTCCTCTTACAAGAAAACAGTTAGAACCATCCCCTGGATATATAGATTTTATTATAATTCGAAGACTACTGAGAAAATATCCGAATTGGATATTTCAGTTGAAGAATTTTCAAAAGCAGAACATGTACTTCTACGATTAGTACAACAAGAATCTTTTTCAGGGAGAACAGATCCAAAATTAAGAAATTTAAGGCCTGTGGAAGATAAAGCTGGTCTCTTAAGAGTAAGGACCAATATAATTCAAAGAAACGACAGTGAAAACTTCAGATATCCTGTGATCTTACCTTACAAGCATCCCGTCGTCCAAAGATTGATATTCGAGAAGCATTTAGAAAATCAGCACGCTGGAGTCAGCACTCTAATGATACTACTGAGAGAAAATTTTTGGATACTGAAGTCTAGAAAATCCATTAGAAATTCAATAAGAAAATGCGTGATTTGCAGAAAACTTCAGACGTGAGACCCATCCATATTTTATTATTTAAGAAGTGAATATATTTTAGAAGAATAAATATTTATTAGAAAATTTAAGCAGTAACTATAAGAAAAGTTAAGATTTGAAATATGCTGTATCGGGTATGTAAGAAGAATAATTAAGTTTTAGATCAGAAATCTGGTGCAGCAATACCCTATTTTTGACCTCATATTCAGATTTCTGAGATCAAGGCGTTTCGGAAAACATACCTATTTATGTACTTTAAATCAATTATAAATAGAGTTACACGCGAAAATGTGTTAGGGGTCCGTCTATATATTTAGAAAAAATAAATCTTGATCTGCCACAAAATAGACATTATTTATTAAGTTTCACACCGGAAACAAAGTACAGAAATGTTAATTATAAAACAAAAAACGATGTCAATTCGAAGAACTCTCTCTTTTAATTTATGAATTAAAAGTTTTTTACTGGTGTTTATTTATTAAACATCGAATAGTTAAATACATCACTTCACACGAAAAAAATTAAATAGCTTGAGTCATATGAAACCTAGAATGTTGAATTACAAAAATCTAGACACCAAGATAAAAGAATAATAGTAATAATGATAATAATATTAATACCGGTAAAAAAAAAAAAAAAAAAAAAAGTGTTTAATGTTTAACCTTTTGGGTACATTTGACGAGTGAGACTCGTCATGTGCTTACTTGGGCGAAGTTGCGGTGGACGAGTCTAACTCGTCACCTGAATTTAAGAAGTAGCCGTTAATGTTTGCGGCACCCCCGCCAGTGGGCGTTGATCGCAAACACTTTCCTGGCTTTTTTTATGATATCTTACAACCATACTTATATCATCAATATAAGTATATTCCAAATAAAATGTATTACTTTTACATATTAACACTTTCGCAACCGCTGGCGTAGATTTATATCATTTGAAAATCTGTAACTCCACCAGTGGGCGTTTCTTTTGCAATTTGTATGCTATTTTTTTTTTTTTTTTTTTTTTAAATATATAATTAATATTCACAATTTTACAATGAAATATACTATAGATACAAATACTTTGATTAGAAAGAATAAAATTATAATGTATATCCATTTGTAATATAAATGTGAATACAGAAAATTTTGTTCTGAAATATTTTAACATGGGAGAATAACGCCCACAGGCGGACCTTACTGTCAAAAATTCAAAATCATTCCATATAGCGACAAATTAAATCCGTCCCTTGGGCATAAAAATCTTCAAATAATTCAGTACTCAAAGGGTTAAGAAAAGAATTATATACTTCTGTTGGGTATGTATTTTTGTTTTGTACAGTAAGAACCGCATGAAAGGGTTACTATAAAGTTTTACATTTAATTTTAGGCGTACAAACCAACAATATATAATATGCAAAAATATAGATAACAAGATTTAAGCTAAAATCTGAGAAGGATATTTAACACTTTCGCGACCGCTGACGAAGATCCACGTCATTGGAAATCCGAAACTCCTCCAGTGGGCGTTTCTTTCACAATTTGTGTGTTACTATATTTCTTAAGAATATTCCTTATATTCATATTTATATAAACAAAATAGTATGAATACAAATGCTTTCAGTAGAAAGAGTATAATAATTATGTATATTCATTTGTAAAATGAATATGGATATAGAAAACCTCGTTCTGATATAATGTAGTTTGAATGAATAACGCCCACAGGCGGAACAGACTATCTAGAAAACAAAAACATGCGGTCGCGAAAGTATTTAATATTCAATAAAAAGAAGATACTGATCAAAATCATTTCTACTTTAAGTAATTCGTCACGTCTTTATACGTGACACAAAATTAAAACTTAGATGTCACGTATAAACTTAGCATTAAAAGTAATAACGCATATTACTTTGTGTTAAATTCTTTTTCCATAATAAATCTGACGCCAGTTTTACGCCGTGACTAGAATAATCGAAAATAAATAATATTGCGCTTTGTTTCAATAATAAATTTTAAAAACTTAAAAAAAAAAAAAAAAAAAAAAACTATTTTCCACTATATTATTTAGTATTAAAAAAACATTTAATAAAAATTTAATATTTTACTACAAATGCGAAAATGTCACAACAAGATTAAAACAGAAAATTTGTTTTAAAAGATCTGGTAAAAATAATAAATATTAATTATATTAATTTAAAAAAAGGAAAAAAAAAAGTATTGTTTCACTGCGTATCCTTGTCTTACCGCGTTTTCTAAATCAGGATATTTAACTTGAGGTGGACGAATCCTAGAATATTCAAGTAAAAAAAAAAAAAAAAAAGAACGACAACAGGGATAAAACAGTATTTTAGCAGTGAGAAACTAGGAAAAGTTATGTAATATTTAAGAACAAAGACTTAACATTTCAGAATCGAGTAAACTCCTTTTTGCAACGGAAGCCACGCCTTTACACAATTTTTCTAAAACTTTACATTATAAAACAAAATTATTTTACATACTTTCAATTAATTAATTTAAATTTTGTATTCAGCATTCAATGTAGTAAATGCCATTGACATTTATGCATACCAGCGTCACATATAAAGTCATATACAAGTATGCAAACTAGTTTTTTTAATACTGTTTCCGCAATATAGAGACGGGCTTCATTTCTTTTGGAATTCTTTCCCAATCTCTTGCCTGCATTGCGATTATTTTATAATAAATAAGCCAATTTGTATAATAAACATCGAAATGTTCCTTAGAAAACAATTAGAATAACATAAAGGTAAATTAAAATAGTTTTTTCGGCAAAATGTATAGATATATTGACTAACAGAGGATACAAATTATAACAAGTGACGCCCCCCTAACACCAATAAAAAATGAAATATCACTGTAACTCAAAAAATAATGTTAGGAACGAGCTGTAAATTTGGAAACCCATGTTTTTGATGATGCCCGTTCTATTCGTGCAAAAATTAACATAGCTCATAATTTATAATTTTTTCAAATATGAATTTATTTATAATTTTCATAATTTAAAAAAAAAAAATTTTATCAAAAATATGCTTAGAATATGTTTGGGTCACTTCATTCTAACGCATAAAAGAAAAACAGAATTTGAATATAGTAATTTTTTGGGAAAATATGAATGAATGTTTGTCACATTCATTTAACATTCGCATCCCCAAACTTTCACAGCTTATAACTCTATGAAAAATTGAGCAAAATATATAAACTATACCGTTTTCCGCGATGATTTGATCCAAAGAATTCAAAAAGATTATAAAAAAGGGGGGTTACCATTGGAAAAAATTAAAGTTAATGCCAGTTTTAATATGTAGACGACCCCCTAAGCAAATGTAACTATACCATTATAAACTAGACATTATCACAAATCGATTGGTATCAACCACATGTTTCTACGACAATTTATGGCGAAATTAGGTTGGGGGGGGGGGGGGTGGCGTTTTTTTTTTTTTTTTTTTTTTTGGTGACTGTACAAAAGTTGGTAAAATGATTGATTTTCGAGTTGTAGTAAAGAAACATGTTTTCTGTTACAGGTGGTGTATATGCTAGTCGATCACTTTCATACGAAACATCCGAAACTGCGCAAAGATGCTTTTTGGGATGAAATGTTGCCAGAATTACCTCGGACGAAAATCACTGCAAAGAACACTAACAATCCACAACTCGGATCTGCTTTTAGTCTTGAGTAAGTATCAAGTTAAACTCGGCATTTTTAAAAACTTCCTAAGTATTATATGTATTAGTATTTTTAATTAAAGTATTGTTAATCTTACTTAATTAGAACATTTGGCCATTCAGTAATGCCCGAAACTAAAAAGAAGGAATTAATGCGACTGGCAGAAAATCTAACTCATATCACCGACCGTACCTTCTTCGGAACGATTCAGGAATTGAGTTCAAGTAAAGTTGGTAAATAGGTCTTGATATTGCTGAGAAATTTTTGATGAAACGACGGTAATATGTGTAGAGTCCAAGGAAACTTTAGAGTTCGTGCACTGTGTTTAACCGAGACCAGACAATTACTGATTTAATTTTCGCTGAATCAATTATTTTAATTACCTTTGCTGTTGTAATGTGACCAAAGTAAATGACTGCTTTACTGAAAATTTTGTACTCTTTAGGACTTAATTTTAGATTTACATTTAATAATCTCTATGACACTTCTCGGAAAATGCTTAGGTGTTATTCAAATGTCGGTCCATCTATATGATGATATCATCCAAGTAAACTAAACAGGCTTTTGAAGAGACTCTGGGTAATACAGTTTTCATTAATCCCTCAAATGTCGCAGAGACGTTGTATAATCCAAAAAATATCACTTTAGACTACCAGAGTTCTTATCTGATGGTACAGGCTGTCCTTTTTCTATCTTGGTGTTGGATTTCGTTTATCCATTATCCACTCTTTAATTTAGAGAACCATTGATTATTATCACTCAGATAATCTAATGAGCCACCAATACGGGGCAAAGCATAACTTTTTTTTGTTGTTGTTGTTTGTTTGTTTGTTATATTGTTGTTTTCTGTAATCTACGAAGAAAGAATCGTGTTGTTCCGTCCATTTTTTTCTCACTAAGACTATGGAAGAAACCCAGGGTCTTGGTGATTATTCGATGACGCCGCTCGTTTCCATTTCTTTAATCAAATTCTGAACTTCAACATTCTTAGTGACAGGTAGTCGTATTGGATATTCATTTTTAGGCGATTTGTGGGTCCTTGGAGGTATGATATAAGAGAATTTGGATGATACATCTTATATATGATATAAGACGTATCAGCATGTAGTGTAAATGAACTCAACTGTTGTCTTCTCAAGATAGCTGCCGTAATAGCAGCGCTGCAGAAACTATATTGAGTCTACCAAATGTTTGGCTAGTACTGTGTTATTTACTGGTTACTTATGGTACGATGTTGGATTAATGTTTCGCCAGATATGTCACTTCCTTTGATATCCTTCCTCCGAGGGCCTGAGCGTTAATACTAAGCAGAATAATTTTGAAGTGTCCGATACCAATGTCACATCTAGAGAAAATGTTTTTGAATTCATTCAATAAATCTTGTACAGTGATCAACTGATCTTTATTTAATTCAGATAATTATTTTTATATCTGGCTTTAAATGTTGTGACTGTGAGCTTCGGATTCACTAGTGTAACGAGTAATGATATCCATTACCGGTACATATGTAGCAATTACAGCTCCTTTATCAACATTCTTGGATTTATTATTAAAATTATGCAGTTGAACGGAAATAATTTCTCTTTCTAGATCAACTAAAGAAGTAACTGCAATTAATCATTTTTCTGAAACTGGTTTCAAGAAGCTAGTAACTGCATACCGGTATATTCCAGAAGATTCAAGGATTCCACTGATAAAACATTCAAATCTTGCAAGAATCTTCCCATTTGTTCGCAATTCATTCTTCTTTAGGTCGACACTAAAGTTGAATATCTGTAGAAAATGTAATCTCAGAATGTACTGGTAAGATATGTCTTTCAAGGAAAACGAATGCTCTTCTTTAAAAGTAGAAGAACATGTTTGGATGTTGTGCAATTACATTTTAATATTACCTCCATCTTACCATGCATCTTTATACGCTCACCAGTAACAATCTTAGGCAATTGAAGGGGCAACAAACTAACGGAAAAATGAACGGATAAAATCGAAAGAAATTCCAATTTGAAAAATAAAGCTACTGTCGGCGCTATTCATTTTATGTGTCTGCGGCTTGTCTCCTCAGGAGCAAAAGGGTCTTCAGCATCGCCAGAGGTACCAATGTTTGCCGAATAATCCAAAGAATTCTTCGTCTGAAATTTCTATCACCTTAATCAAAGATGTTACTCATTAAGAACGTTACTTTAATGAAGATACACTATAAGTCAAGTCGCAAATTATTTCTCCAATCATTGTTTTTTCAGTGTATGACGTTACAGACACCAAGGAAAATAAAATGCTATCCATACTGTAAAAATATAAAAAGAAATTAGACTGACATTTTCGAGAGAAAAAAAAAATCAAATAAAGGCTAAATAGGGGAGAAAAGAAAAAAATTCTGTTGGATTTTGATTTAGTGATATGATTTACCTTTGCAATTTTCGAAAAAAAAAATAATAATAATAATAATAAATTAATAAATAAAATAGGACGCCATTTTTCAGAAAAAAGTAGACTTACATAGAGTCTCGCAACAGAATTTGATGTAGAATTTGAACCTTCTATGAAAATGCGCTAAGTTATTCTAAAGTGTTAACTAAGTCTGTGTTAAAAACGATTATAGAGAAGGGAAAAAAGCAACGTATGTGAAATACAACGCAAAAAAGAAACCAAAGAATTAGGCAGTAAATAGAAATGCAACGTGAAAATGCTGCCAAAGAGTTAGAAATTCAGACACCAGAAATAGAAATACAAAGCGAATAAATGAAACCAAAGAAGCCCATCCATCGTGAAAGAGTCGATAAGAATTAGAAATGCTATGTGAAATTGAAGATGCAGGTAACGAAAAATCGCGAACGAATTGAGAATGGAAAAATTGGTCTAGATATTATGGATCTAAATGGTCTAGATATTACAGATTTCTCTCTATTCTAAAATAATAATAATAATAATAATAATAATAATAATAATAATAATAGTACTGGTGCCGCGGTTCATTTTGTGTGTCTAACATATGCTTCCGCTCAAAATGCTGTCAATTTACTATTAAGTTAATAAATGTTCAGATAGATTTTTGACACATTATTTCATTTAAACAGGCGATATAGTATTAAATATTGTATATTTCCACATGATATCAAAGATAAAAATTTCTTATATATCGTTTTGCTTTTGTCTTGTGTTATTCAATATTAATACCCATATTTAATGAAAGGCAAAACTGTGATTAGGCGGGTAAAATCCCGGAGAAGTTGGAAAGCAGAGCTGCTTATTGTTGATTTAAAAAAAAAAAAAAAAAATCGAAAGTCAGAAAAAATCTCGATGATTCGTAAACCATGCTTATCTAAACTACTCCTCTGTAGTTTGGATCAGTCAAACTACCAATGGGTACTATTGAATTAATGCATAGATATAACGAATACGAGCTAGGAAATATATCTAATAGGCCTCTAAGAACCCCCCCCCCCCTACACCTCAGAAAAACATTCCTCGCAAGTCAAGATCCATTGTGCAGGCAACCGAACTTAATCACCACACAAATACCATCTCAGCTTTGGTAACTTTTTTGTTATTATTCGGTAGTCTTTTAATTTTCTAATCTTTAAATCAATGTCCGCCTTGGTGTAAGTATGCATAGAAATATAAGTTTTTTATTGTTCTTGTATTTATTTGATTTGTGATTGACAAAGATACTCAAAATGTACGATAAAACGATAAAATACAAATTTAAGAATATAATATTTTTGTTCATAATAAATATGAGATTACAATAAATTAACAAACATTTAATATTTTTAGAGTTAAACCGGAAGATGCCGAGTTTTTACCGATGGACACACTCATGGAAGAAGACCACGATGCAAACATGTATAACAGCCTAAAACAGTCTGGTGGTGTGCGATTCAGACCTTCCATCCTAATGAGCGTTTTGAATTCAAATTTCGGACAAAGCATGCGAAAGAGATCCATCAATACAGAAGACAGCTTCAGAGAGGAGCAGGGCCATACAAATCCTGCGTTTTTAAAAAACATTTCACACAAAAGTGGTTCTCTGGCGAACAGTAGGACTTCTAGTATTGCAAAAAGACAGAGTCCAACACATAGCAGAGCTTCAAGTCTGTCTTTCCAACATAGCAGCAGGCATAGACACAGGTCGTTTGACATGCCGCAAACAGAGAACACCTTCACGAATGGGGTCAACTCAGAGATTCAGGGTGCTGATATTGTGCCTGCTATGACTGCAGGTGTTTCTCCTGTGATGTCTAACTTTGATACCGGTGAGGATAAAACGAGTATCCTAGAGTCCGATACTGGAATGCAAAAGATGGAAAACCACATGCCATCCATTCCTGAAGAACCCTCTAGAATTGTGTCGGTAGACAAATCGTATTTTAATTCAGCTGAGAGCCCATCAAAACAGTTGGATGATGTCCAGACTTTAGTCGCCGAAGCCAATAAAGTGCTTGAAGAGTTAAACAAAGTAGTGCGAGTTAGAAAACATAAAAAAGATTGTGAATCGAAAGGTTATGAATCGTGTTGCTCCCTCAGCAGCAATGACAGCAGTGAAGATGAAGAGCACGAGAACCCGAAGATCGATGCAAGAAGCTCAGTTGCTGTTGAAATGCCCGTCGATTACCAACATCGTATAGAGAAAATGTAACTAAATTTTAGAAGTTAAAAATAAAACATTTCAAAAAATTTCCTTTAAAATCTTCACACTCATCATATATTTTTGTAGCATGGTAATATGTGATTCTATGTTGTTTGTCTCCAAAAAAATTGCAAAATATTTTTAAAGACATTCTCAAAAATTTTATAGAATCTCTCTATGAGATTGTGCGACGTAATTGCAATTTTTATTCCTTTATACACTTTTTTTTTTTTTTTTTTTTTTTTTTTTAATTTTTTTTTTACTAGCATTAAAGTCTGAAAGATTTGAAAATTACATTTTATTTTGCAAGAAATACAGTTCTCTTTTATTAACATTCTGACTGATCACATGTTCATTTTTAAACGTTTGTAGTTTTTTAAAAATTAGCATGAAACAATATTTACGCAGACTCTATTTTTTGAATTATGTTTTATTTTTATAGCACGATTTTAAAAGTATCGTTCGCATCGCGAGAAATTATAACTAATAATATCTGAAAATTTTATAAATGTAGAAATAGAAACTTTTTAGTGAAAGTGGCATAAAGTATCTTTTAATATTTGAAAACAACCTTAAATAGTACTTATAATAAAAACCCGGCAAAAGAACTTTTAGTAATTTTGTGTTTTAAGATGCTACAAAACACTTTAATTTTATAAAAATAAAGATAATTATTACAGCAACCAGAGTAAATAGTTACTGAAACAATGTACTATACTTTTGGTTTGGATAACATGGTAAATTCTTTGTACAAAGTTTTGAAGCTAAATTTTGTCCTCTATGGGAAACAGCATTTTTAGTGATATAATACTTGAATTTCGGCTATTCATATAATTATGATTGGTTGTTTTTGTCCGATGTTCTTTAGAGTATTGAATTTTATTTCTACTGTATCTTGCACATCTAATTCTTTTAATGTTATTGTTTTATATAAAAATTTTTAGAACATTTTTTGTTCCAGTTTAAATTAAACTATGGTTAATGAAACATTTAATGATGTTTTTTAAATAGAAGCATGCAGTCATTTGACTCTTCGAATGCAGTTATTCTATCGATAATTAGTATCATTCATCATTGCGTCTCTTTCATGTAAAGCTAGTTTTTGTAAATAAAAAATTACATGATTTCAGCTGTAATTTAATTTTTAAATTTGGCTACATGTAAATTTGAAATTTATTGTTTGAGTTTTTATCAGAGGCCGTTACACGATTATAATCTTGAAAAAGAAATTTAAAAAACTGAAGAAATTTTATTTTAGGAATTTTTTATTAATGAAGGCTGGGTCGTTAATAATATTTTTCTTAATAAATTATGAGAGAGATGACTTCTCATAAAAATGCTAACAGATACTAGAATGTTCATTTTTTTTTTTTTTTTTTTTTTTTTTTTTTTTAACCGAAATGTTATCAGTGTTGCCAGATTGGGGAATTTTTATTGAGTATTCACCACTAAATGTTAATTGTGACGGTTGTCTCATCGTTTCGAAGGTTAGTCATCTATTATGCATATCAAATATCATTTCTCAAATTTATTGGTGACTATTGAAAAAAAAAAAAAAAAAAAAAAAAGTCCCCAATCTGTCAACACTGCATGAGTCTTATCAAGTTATCTGTTCAAAGTTTAAAATCTAGTAAATTCTCTTTCCATTTAAGCAAATAAAAAGTTATATTTTAAAATATTTTACTGCACTAAATTACTTATAGATTTAGGAAATCTTCCTTTTTAACACTTTCTAACAAGCTTGAAAAGTGTTAATGGGTTCGGTTTGTCTGTCTGTCCGCGTTCTATATCCCGTAAATATGCATAGAATTTTTTGAAACTGATATGTGTTATTCAAGTTCGCTGTTAGATGTTCCCTATTGGAAATAGAGTGAATACTTCTACTGGTTTGTGTACAGGGACAACTGAAAGTTTTCCAAAACATTGTGTTCTAAGGTATTTCTATAAACCACACTTTTTATACCTTCACTTTACGCAAATCTTAATGAAATTGAAATATGTTATTCAAGTTCACTATCGAATGTTTTCTTTTGAAAATGGAGTAAATACCACCACTGGTTTGTGTACAAGAACACTCGAAAGTATTCCAAAGCATTGCGCTCTATGAGGGGTATTTGTATAAAACAAATTTTAAGAGCTTTACTTTGCACAAATCTTAATGAAATTATAATATGTTATTCGTATGCACAAAAGAATGCTTTCTATGGAATATAGTATGATTAGCATTAAGAGGTATAGGACCACACAAAAATATTTAGTTACATTAAGGGATATTATGGAATATTTGCTGGAATTGCATTTTCGTTTACATTAAGCGTTTTTAACACTTTTTTACGATTTTTAAGTGTCAATAGGATTTGAATTTGTATATCCGTCTGCCCACCTCCAGCGTCCGTAAATATTTTCAGAATTAGAAAAAAAAAAAAAAAAAAAAACGCTATTCAAGTTTACTGTGGAATGTTTCCTATTTGAATTGGCATTAATAGCTCCTGTATAACTGGTTTGTGTACAGTGACATTCAAAAAATGCCAATGCATTGTACTTTAGGACAGACATTTAAATAAATCGCACTTAAATAATTTTCATTCTGTAAAAATCATCTGCACTCAAGCTAGTAGACAGGAGGTGTAGTTTTCGATCCCAAGTCACGCTCGTTGAACTAGCCATTCGTAGTTTTTCATGGTTTTCAGCGAAACTCGCGTGAATACGGGCTAGGGCTAAGACCCTCACGGAGTGCCCCTGGACCTAGTACCCTCATGTAATCAATACGCCTTACTCCCAAACACCATACTCTCCACTCAGCACCGACAATATTTAAAAATTTTTGCTTTCAAATCTGGTAGACGGGAGGAGTAGGTTTCAAACACTGGTCGCCCTCGTCAGCCTAGCCGTCGGAGTTTTCCGTAGTTTTCTCTGAAATTTGTGGGAATGCGGGCTAGGGCACCCAAGGAAGGTCCCCAATAGTCTACAACGGTGTATGATTCGAATACTCACGGACAGTCTTTGTCATACACCACCGAAGTCCAAAACCCTCATGTAATCCCTAACTCTCACCCAAAAATGCAGGTTGTTTTATTATACTTATTAAATCTTCTTTAATTTTCTTTCCCTTTTTATTTTTTGAGGAGGAAGGGGGAAGGGCAAGAGAATATGTTTATTTTAGTTTTTATAAAACTTTTATACACCGTAATTTATTTTAATTTATTTTATTGTAAATATATTTTATATTAAAGTATTTTAGAAATTAGTTCTTGACATGAAAATGATGACCGTTTGATATGTTAACCCCCCCCCCCCTTCCGCCAAAAAAAAAAAAAAAAAAAAAAAAAAAAAAAAAAAGATTCTGTGTGTTTCGTTTTCGAAATCGTTTATCAAAATATATTTAATTTAGTTATATGAAGTCATGTTTACTGACTATATTATTATTAAAACAGGAGCCTTTGTAATTATATGTTTTTTTGTTTTAGATACTTCAACAAAACATTGCAATTATATTGTTTCAAAAATAAAACACTTTTCCTTTATTTGAAGTGCTGTTGCAATGAAAGTGCATGCAAAGGCAAGAGGAGCATAATGGCATGTATGGTACCATCGTAAGTCAGTCTTGTAGATGCACCTGACAGTTCTCTACGACTTTGTGAGTTTAAAACATGAAATGAAAGCGCTTTTTTAATAATTATGTTTATTATTAATACTAGCAGGCTACACCCGCTTCGCTGGTCACTATATTTAAATGAATTTTTGAAAGAATTGAATTAATATTTATTCTTTACACCACATTATAGACAAAAAGTAAAAAAAAAAAAAAAAAAAAAAAAAGGAACTGAAATTGCTCCTAACCTCGCTTTGGGTACCCGCTGTCTACGGCAGCTCTTTTCCCGCCCGCACTGCAGGTCTAGGTTTCCCATGCCTGCAGAAAGGTCTTTCCCGGGCACTTCAATCTGGATATTTATTGACGACAGAGGGGATCTGCTACTATTTAAGAACTACGATTTTAAAGATGACTGTATCTCAGCATCTATTAAACATTTTAGTTTTGAACCATTAGTTTTGAACCCATGATATTTACACTATATTACGATTTGGTTCCGACCAATGTAATAAAATAAAATAAAATAAAAAGTAGATTAATATATATATATATAAACAAATACATTTTAATCAATTTAATCCTTTTTACTATATATATATATATATATACTACCATTTTTCCCGATAAATACGGTAAATAAAAAAAAATTAATAAATAAAAGTTTTTTCTTTTAAAGGAATTAATTAAAAAATGGAAAATAAGAAGTTGTTCTACTACAAAAAATTAAACATAACTGTTATAAATACGTTTTTAAATTTAAAACTAATTATACTTAATTTTTTCTACTGCATTACCATTTTATTTTCAATAAATATAACAAAAAAAAAAATCTCCTTCAAATGAATGTATTAAATAAAAATAAGTTGCGTAATAGCCATTGCTAAGATACGCAGACGATTGAAGCAAAAGAATCAATCTATGAAAAATGAAACAAAGAAGCCAATATTTAAAATTGGAAAATCATTAATTTTAAAAATTTAAATTCGAAATTCGAAAAAATCTCGATGAGGTGCACACCTGCAGGGTTCCAGGTACCTATATGCCAAATTTGGAAGCTCTGCGATCAGTAGTGTGAGCACCAGAGCTCAGACAGACTACAGACACACACACAGACACTTCTCTTTATTTATATAGATTTATTCAGTTCCTATTAGCCTTATCTAAATTTAAAACGATGTTAACTAGCTTTTTTGGTATAATCTACTGATTTCTTGCCACTAATCTTTAACAAAAAGTATAAAAGGAGAAGGATGATGCCATCTGCAATTCAATAAATTCCATTGAACTCTGAATTCCATATTTCTTATTGAAACACAATCATCTGTCATTGAGAGACATTGTGGGACAAACTATTGACTTTGTTTCTGATCTGTACAAGTAATAGCTTTATTGTATTGTTTCGAGAACATTCGTTGAATAGAGCATACTCATAAACTAGAAATGTCTTGTTTATTTATAAACCACTTATAACGCCAAAAATGTAAAATATTTTATAACAATGTGTTCAGTAAGGTATACAAATATCAAGGTATAAAAAGAAATCGTTTATCGTCCGCATCAGATTTTTAAAAAATATTTTACGAATGAAATATTTGGAAAGTCAATCGGTTTGCATCAGGTTATTTACTGAAATTATTCCGGAAAGTAGTTGTGAAGCATTTCGAAAATATTCTAAACTTAAATGGTAAAAAATATAAATCTATGCTTAAAAATTTAAAATTTCTGAAAATTTCAGCGGCACATTCAAATTATAACATTTAAAAAACTAGTTGGCATAGGTGGACTTTGCTTAATTCCCCATCATATTTATGTTCTCATAAATTTCTAGTGCGAGACATATTATAATCATGTTAAGAGAAATGAATTTGACCAAACCTTGACACAGTGACAGAATGAAATTCCTGCCTAATAGGCTATCCACCGTTCACTTAGATATATTTATCTTATTCCAATCTATTAATTTATTTTATCAGGGTCAATCCCGTTGTTTAGTTTTCATGCAACTATTTCCAATGCAATAATCCTCAAAATTTCTATTTATATGAAAAATTTTCAATTTCGATATGTTAATAAAATCTTAAATTATGAATAACTTACGAAATTTTCCTATTAAAATATTTGTAGTCAATCATGTTCAAACAAGTATCATAAATGTTATTTTGAAGTTGTCTGATATATTTATGATCCTCAAAATGGACATTTATGCTCAATTTTGCCCTATTCTGCCATGTTAAGTAAATCGTAAATTCCAAATAACTTACGAATTTTTTAAATTGGAAAAATAGTCTATGATATTCGTGCCAGTATCCTAAATAGTATTTCAAAAGTGGTTTGACATCTTTACGATGAAAACATCCCTGAAGAGTTTATATGAAAATTTGCCCTATTTTGCCATGTTAAGAAATTCGTAAATTCCTAATAACTTACGAAATTTTTATATTGGAAAATTCGTATTCAATAATATTCACGTCAGTGTTCTAAAAAATATTTCAAAAGTGGTCTGACACCTTTACGATGAAAATATCTCTAAAAATTGACGTTTATGTGAAATTTTGCTCTATTCTGCAATGTTAAGAAATTCGTAAATTCCAAATAACTTACGAATATTTCAAAATAGCATGTTTATAGTTAATGATGTTCATCCAGAATTCAAAACTGATATTTTCAAACTGTCCTGACGTCTTTACAGTAAAAATTTTCTGCTTAATGGACATTTAAGTGAAATTTTGTCCTATTCTCCCATGTTAAGAAAATCGTAAATTTATAATAACTTACGAAGTTTTTATTCGGTGTTGCAAATGAATAGGGTTCTTGCCAGTGTCGAAAGTAATATTTTAAAGCTGATCTGATTTCTCTGCGACTATTTGTTCTTGAGATATCGTGTACACAGACTATCAAACTCACTAACGGACTAACAAACTAACAGACACTCTACAGACGGACACCATACAAATTTTGTCATTTTCGGATTCCTCACACCTCAAAATGTGTAAAAAAGTGAAAAAACCGAAACGAAAATTTTCACGATTACCTAAGTTCCCCATACCTATAGTATGATGGGGAACTAATATTGAGAATGATTCTAGCAATAAAATCTGACGTATGGTGCTTTTATCGGAGATTTCCTCCCCCACAAAACATTGGAAAGCGGACGTGGCGATCAAATTTATGCTAGAGCTGCGATTAACTATCGTGGTTGCCTGTCATTCTGACACTGACGATTGAATGAAAGTTCGATTGCTCACTTCTCGCGAACTATTCAATTGAGAGATAACGAAGATAACGGACTCCGAAAAAAAAGGAACTCTCCGAATCTAAGATCATATAATTCGGATGCTGAAATCAATCTTTGCTGAATACCTCTCACACATCTGAGTGTGATGGCGTTTACTTTTTAAGTATTCTAATCATACATAACATAAAAATTTCTGGCGAATTTCAGGTATACACGAGGTGAGTTAAAAAATATTTCATTAATTTCTGGAAATGTTATTATTTTTATTACAATTATTTTATAATTATAGTAAAAATAATAACATTTTATTATATTTATTTCAATTGTTTTTATTATAATTATATTTTCATGCCACGATATGTTACTTTTTATCGAAGTTATGTTTAAATATCAGAATGATTTTTAAACAAATTTAGCTATTGCAAAAATTCCTATTTTATATCAAATGAAGTCAACATAACATCCTTGTTAAACTGTTCACTGAAAAACTTTCATAATAATATGAAAAATTAATAGAATTTTACGGAATGATGCATCCTAACCTGTTTCCATGAATCCATAAATAACGGAAATCCATTTTAAAAAGCGTTATATAAATATCATAAGTTTCAAGCGTTTTTACAGGGTTCCACCAGAAGTCGAGAGCTTCTGATAGATGGGAATTGCCGGGTTCGATCTCAGGTCGTGATCATTGGCTTAGCCATGCCAAGTTTTCTTTGGTTTCCTCCGGAGCTTGAGTGAATTCGAGCTTTGATGCTTAAAAAAAAAAAACCTCCCGTTCGGATGGCGTTTTATTCCAGCCTATGTTTCACGTGCAGACAACCGGTCTTTTTTTACATTCTTACTCATGCTCTGTATAATACATATTTTGAAAGATTTTAGGCTGATGTTATGAGCATAATACTTATTTTTAGATAAATGATGATACTATAATGAAATGCATAGATTTCTCAAAATGCAGAAATTTCACACATTGAACAATCCTTTCTTGAAACGAAACAAAAATTAAGTGCAGATAAAAATGCAAAATCGCTGCATACTAAGTGGTATAACGAAAGTTAGTTTCAACATCATATTGTATGAATTAATATATTTTATCATTCCCACAATTAAGTGTAAAAAGAGGAGACATTTTCCATTTACTGACATATTGAGTTTCAACATCATATTGTATGAATTAATATATTTTATCATTCCCACAATTAAGTGTAAAAAGAGGAGACATTTTCCATTTACTGACATATTGACGAGGAAGTTAGAGATTACTTTTCAAATATTCAAAGGTAAGACATCATATATTTTGCATTTATTTTTATTTCAAATTGCATTCTGTAAAGTTGACATATGGTCACCAACTTTAGTCAATCGTACGTCATCTGGAACAGTTTTCTTGTTGCTCAGGAAACTTACAGGCTGTCCTTTGCGTTTACGATTTGAAAGTCCAGAAATCAGTTGTGCTAGCCGAAGTATGAAAATTTAATTGGTCTCTAGGTCCCGAATATCTTCTACTTACTTTCCAGAGAATGGAGGCATTTACAATTGCCAGATTAATTAGGAAGAATAGGATTCGACATTTAAAAATTAATAAAGTTAGTGGGAAGTATACTTCCCACGGCTTTATAAATGGTTAATTATTATAACGTATTTCTAAGAAATTTTTACATAATGTGCCTATACTTATTTATATGCTTTCTAATTCACCCAACTTGAAAACGTGTGAAAACTACTGCTCTGAAGTGTCAATTTTTAATTAAAATTTATTTAATAAAAATGCTCACATATTTACTAGTTATTTAATATTTTTATAATAGTCCAAATTGCAATATGTTGTATCTTATGTAGTATGTCATTTTTCCTAAAAATGACATTTCATTGGATTAAATACACTTCGGGTTAGAATAATAATAAAACAAAAGTAGTATTTGCAGTTTTTTTTTTTTCTGCAGTTGTAAAGAAATTTTTATCCATGAGTATCCATGAGTATTCGCGCTAGTCCCATATAAATGAATAACAGATAATTAAAAGGAACTTCATAATCATATGCTACAACGAAAGCATATTTCAAGCATTTCCTTTTACAGGGTGAACCCAAACATTTTCTCTTTTCTTCAACTTTCTAACAGTCTTCTTTCTGATTTCGGGACAAAACTTTTGCTGAAATATATGAGGTATAACATGTACTTTACATGTCCAAAGTTTCAAGAGAATTCTTTAAAAAATTTTCTAGATATTTGGTAAAACGTCTAAAATCTAAAATATCCGGAACAGTTTTATTTGACAAATAAAGAATTATTTGCCAAATAATTCTTTGTGAGGGGGAAGGGGGGTACCATCCCCTAAACCATCCGTTTGAATATTGTACCTACACTTGTTCAAAATTTAAAGATGTTACTAAATTTAAAAGTTCATTCCAAATTATTCATACAATTTTCACCCGCACCGTTCCTTAAAACGTATCAATCTTGAAATCTTGATCAAACTTTTCAAGAAACAACCTTATATTAACTTCAAAATACAATATTTGAATTGACTGAATTTATTTGTTTTTAAGTTACTCTGATAAGAGACATAGACCAAGACCAAACGTCAAAAACTTGACTTCAGTATTCAGAAAACCTTAAAACGTGTCAATGTACAAAAAACAAGCACTGAATATTAAGCTTAATAATACTTTATTTACCGTATGGGTACAAAGAATTGATTCTAATTCCTGAGCAGTTTTTCTGGACATGGTAAAATATTACAACAAAACACTTCTATTCATTGCATGCATTAAAAAATAATGTTTTCGCTTAATTTTTGGCATCCCTGTGATGGGCATCCCATGCATCCCATGCATCCCAGACATCCCATGATTTTTAGAAGATATACATCTTCTAAAAATCATGTACACAACACATTGTGCACTTAAACATAATCGTATATTAATAACACACAACACAACCTAAAATGCACTTCCGTAAATTTCCAAGTATTTTCCCACTATACTCTCATTCTTTTGTGTAGCCCTGTAAACGAACGGTGAATTATTTTCTTACCATATTCCGCATTAATCATGCTTTTATGCATATAAAAAATATACATTCATTTGATTTAGTTTAGTGCAGCCTATAGATGTTAAACTTTACTTTTTTGCGATACTTTACCCTGTACACAAAGCATTTGCTTGATGTCAACGAAAAGTTTAGTGTAGCATCTCTATATCATACAGATTTAGAATACCGAGTTTGGGCTACCTGCTGCTATTTATTTTTTGAGATATGCTGATAGTAGACACACAAACACACACACAGAGAAACCGCTAAAAACCTGATTTTTGAATTCGAGGACCTCAAAATGGGTAAATGTAACAAAAACTCAATTCCGAAAGTTTGATCCCAAAACTCTCTCTACCATTTTCTCTATCATATATATGCATATGAGAAAGTAAAAAGATAATATGTACGACAATATTTACAATAACTAGGGGGCTCTGCCCCCTGCTCGCTCCGCTCACCAACCCCCGGGGGAGGCTTTGCCTCCCCCCCCCCCCCGACTCACTTCACATATAAACACATGCAGAGCTCTGCCCGCCTATTCGCTGTTTTCTTTCACTGAAAAGGAAAATTAATAATGCATGTTACAAGACAAAAGTAGAAAATTATTATGAAAATCATCATATTCAATGTCAAATTGAAATATATAATATTTATATATGTTTTTAATAGAAAGAAATTCATAATATCTAGACCATTTTGCATTACAGCTTCAGTATATGACCATTTTTATTTATTTTTTACAACCTTAGATCAGGACCGCGGTACCCCTTCGTAATTAGAAGACTGCGGGTTCGGTTCTCGAGCCGGCCAAAGACCGTCGTGTACACTAATGGTGGCTGGTGCACGTAAAATATGTCATGGCCGCAATATCCTCCATTTTCCCATCAAAATTATACCTCTGGGGGCCAATGAAGCGGGGGACCATCCTCTTCTTGTAGGACCAAAATTGTGGTGGCATGTCTCCGGGACATTCGTAGGGGTGCGTCCTAGACCGTCGCCAATTTTCCATAGCGCAGTAATGGTGCGACGTCAAACACAACTTACCTAATTATCTACCTACCTACAACCATGGAACATATTTTAATTTTCTCGTGTAAGAAAATTAATTTTCTAAAGATAGAGAAAAAAAGTTGACATTTATTTTCTTTCTTTTTTACATCCATTATTTCGGGCCGCGGTACTCTAGTTTGTGACGTAATTGGAAGCACGTAATTGGAAGATTGCCGATTTGATACTTGAGCCGGTCAAAGACCGTCGTGTACACTAATCGTGGCTGGTGCACATAAAATCTGTCGTGACCGCAAAGTCCTCCACTTTCCCACCCACACTATACCTCTGGGGATCACCAAAGCGGGGAGGGAGGATCCCTTCCGGGAAGGATCAAAATTGTGATGGCATGTGACCGGAACATCTATAGGGGTGCGTCCAAGACCGTCGCCAATTACCCATAGCTCAGTACTGGTGCGACGTTAAATCGAACCTACCTACCTACCTACGTACAACCATGGATCATATTTTAATTTTCCCGTGTAAAATGATTTCATGACAGAAGAACAACGTCACTGGGAGAAACTTTCTTCAAAATGGCAGAGTACCTTCATAAACTTGTCGTTTTTAGTTAATAACTTCTTTAATTAAAATGATAGAAATTTCTAAGCAGCTGAAATGTCTTCCTTAAAGTATTCGGAACACATTGATACCTCTCATGATGCGAAGGACCCTGCCCTCCGCTAGAAGATGCTGTCGCAGACAAAAAAATTTGACGCCAGTGATAGTAACTTTTTTAATATATAGAGAAACAATCTTTGCATGCTTGGGAAAGGTTTACGATCCATCCGTGTATTATAAGTAGTTTTTTATATTAAGACTGCCATTTTTTAATTAAAAAATACTAAAAAATATTTTATTCAAGTATTTAATTTATTTTCAGATTTATCATATTTTTTGTTTGAAAACGACGATCTAACAAATGAACTCAAAAATGTTCATTTAACATAAATAATGTCATCTTCTTATTAATAAAAAGCCAAGTTTCGCGAAACTAACTCTGAAAATGATGTCATAACTAAAACAATGTATTGCAATAAATAAAGTAAAATTTTATCCATAGTTTCTATGTGCGCATTTCAGTTGGATAAAATAATGAAAATGAATAAATTAACGGAAAAACTTATATCACAATCGCAATAGTATATTGAGATAAAGAAAATAAAATTTTATTCATGGTTTGTATGGTAATGGAAGGTTCATTCATTGTTTCTGAATAAATAATACAAAACAATTTCTATTCTTAGAATAAACGCTTTTCTTTGCTATTCGGAATTTTAATACTTCAAGAAAAAAAAATAATAATAATGAATTTAAATATGTAGAATTAAACTACGTCACGAAATTGACATAAAATTTGAATTAAAGGATTACGATATCATTTTTATTTTATTAGAGACGTTTGAATTTTGAAATATATAAATATTATGATGCAGAATATAAATCTATTTGTTTGAAATATCATGTAAAACAAAGTTTAGTAATTTGAACTGGCAACGAGATTTGGAGATACATCTGCAAAAATCGAGAGTTAGATGGGCGCAGACCGACTAGTTTCAAATATTTGTGCCTAGATATTTTTTAAAAAGTGCATAAAGTTGTTGAATTAGGTGGGTTCAAATTTTTTTTTTACAGAGGACTAAACTTTGAAACTTATTCTAAGCTCTAAATTTATCTTCTGTGTAACTGTCTATTTAAACTTTTACAGTAAAAATTATAAAAGCAATCTCGAAGTTTTTTTTTTTTTTTTTTCCTAATACTTTTCAAAAATATAATACTTATGTATATATTTTTTAATTATTGCCCTAATTGCAAAGCCTTATAAAATTAAATCAAGGGTCGCATGCGTCCCGTGGCGTATACCAAACACTGTTGAACTCTCTGGTGTGAACATTGTTTATCTCTATCTATTTAGGGTTGGTCTATGGTAATTTTTTGGACGTAATTAGACAGGACATTGGCTATAAGTGGAATCTGAACAGCTACGAATATCCATTCTTTAAACTCAGCACGTGAACGAAAAAGTGCTAAGAATCCGGTTTCTAGATGGTCTATCTATTTATGTTTTATTTACGTGCACTTGAGATATATTTTGATACCTGTAATTTTTTTATTAAAAATTTTCCATTATCATTTCTATCCCTATTTTTAATCAAAAGAACGGCCTTATAAGTGATATGAAAAAATTAGCGTAAGTCAATGTTTTCTCTGTATCATAATTCAGCTGGCTTTAAAATACTGTCACACGACCTTTTTTAATGATTTTTTATATTGAATATATATATATATATATATTGACCAAATTTATCAGAAGAGTCGTATAGAATTTTAAAAAATGTAATTTTTTCAAAATTAACGGGTGGTAATTTATCTTTACATGGTCTTCTTTCATTCTTTATTTTGAAAAATTTCTTGATTTCCATTAACCACTTATCTGTAACACATAAAGAATGAAAGCAAATTCGAAACCTCTTTTGGACATTTTACGTATATCAAATATTATCATTAGTTTTAAATTTACCTGTAATATTTTCAATATATATATTATATAAAATGATCTGTACACTGATGTGTCAGATTTTTTTTTTATAATTTAACTATAAAACCAATATGTAAAAAATATTTTTAAAACACAAACATACGTGGAGGGAAAAAAAACACAAAAAAAAAAAAAAAAAACACTAGCTTCATTTTGAATTTTTGCAGAAAGAAATTTCTTTTATCATGAAATTCTTAAAGAAATATTTAGGAACTACTTATTTCCTGACATACGTATTTGATTTAAAGAAGTTGACGTAGATAAAATAGATAATATGTAGCTCATCACATTGAAGGCCAAACAGGAAAGATAATTTTTCTTTTTATTGTTTTCATGTACTTAAGCATATACGTTTTTGTTTAAATGGTGAATAGTAATACGTTTTCGAACTGCTACAGTGTTCGTAAATTAAGAATATGAACGAATACATAATATTGTTGTAAGCAGTGCCTAGAGCCCTATCTACTCACGAACGAAAGGATTTTGAGTCTCGGGAGATGTACCTATGTTTGCGAAATAAACCAAGGAATATGTTTTTCTAGGCTTGAAATTTCTATCAATTTAATTGACTAAATTAAATTCATATTTTTTTATTTTTTTATTATTTATTTCTCAATTTTTAAATTTTTAAATTTTTAAAAAATTTAAATTTTTTAAAATTTTTTAAATTTTTTAAATTTTTTTATAATTCATTACTCATAAACAATAAGCTTCACACAAGTTCACAAAAATTCTCTTTTTAAAATCATCATCATCTTTCACGTCATTCATTAAAATTTCCTCATTAACAACATTAATTAATACCCTCGTCACGTATCATGATTAAGTCAGAGGGTGTCTCAAGGACGACGCCAACTCGTCTAGACCCTCAGGGGGTGGTGTGACACCCGCACGGCTTGCCATGCACCCTTGCACCCGCCTGCTGCTCTTGAACCGGTGTTTTCTACCTACTGACGAAGTTATCTATTTAAAACGTCTAAACGCTTTATTCAATTGAGCTGAAAATTTATACACATGCAATAGGTCATCGTTGCATAAAGTGCATAAATTTTGGTAAATATAGCACGTATAGTTTATTTTACAGGGACATAACGAAAAGTTCTTTAGCATTATGGCCTATGGGCTGAAATTATTGTAAGTGTATAATAGCGTCTAAATGCTTTATAACATTGAGCTGAAAATTTATGTGTTTAAGGTCACATTGCTCGAACTATTTAGCTCTTGATTAATCTCGTACTTATAGTTTTTTTTTTTTTTTTTTTCATAATGACACAAAGAAAAATTCTTTATCATTATGCCCTATGGGCTCAAATTATTTAAAGTGCGATTGTGTCTAAATTCCTCATTTGAATGCACTGAAAATTCGTACACATGTTACACATTGCAGTTGCACAAATCATATACATTTTGGTGAATCTAACACTTATAGTTTTTTACAGAGACAAAAAGAAAAAAAACTTTATTATTGTGGTTTATGGACTCAAATTATTTAAAATGTGATAGCGTCTAAATGGCTCATTCGATTGATCTGAAAATTTGTATGCATGTTACAGGTAACCATCGCACGAACTTTATAGATTTTGGTGAGTCTAACACTTATAGATTTTTACAGGGACACAACGAAAATTTATCATTATGATCTGTGGGCTCAAATTATTTGAAGGAAAATAACGTTAAATTAAACTACATAGTATATGAAGAAAAGTACTCATACACCCTATTAAAATTTTCTCTTTTGCTTATTTAATGATTTCTCTTATTTTAATTTATTTCTACAACCGTTAATTACTCAATGTTCGGAAAATCAAATGGGGTCACTCCAGATTTTTTTTTTTTTTTTTTTTATGTACTTCAAAGTCCACTTTTCTATCTACAATATTTTTCTGAGTTTTAACGATATTCGCTTGAGGATTAATCAGATATTTGATATTTTTGTATTCTAATTGTAAATATGTAATGTCTAATGAAATATAGCAAGCTTTCTAAAAGTTACATTGCTTTGGTTTTAAACCTTGCATGTTGTAAACAAAAAATATACGAAAAATTGCAGACATTGGTATAGAAATTTTCATACCTCCGTTAATATGAGCGCAATTTTTATAAAATTTTATATTTATAGTTAAAAGTAAGCTCTTAATTATATATTTAATGTACACAAACATCAAACCGTCTCAATTATATATATATTAAAAACAAAAACTATTTTATTTACGAGACAAACTTTAGTTAAAATACATTTAAAAACAAAATATACATTTAAAATTTAGACGTTTCGAAACCCGTCCAGGTTTCCTCATCAGTATCACTACAACATAATTTGCAAGCATTACATGAATACACAAGGAATTTTTAGAAGTATGGAATATTGAGGAGCATGCTTCATTGATAGTATAGAGATGGCTGGCAACGTGCCAACTCTTAAGGAAAATACGTGATTTATAATTATCATAGCCAGAATTTAGAACTTGTATATTATCGAAGTCAGGAATATGATCGGTTTCTATTGAATGGATTACAATTTTATCAATGAAGCATGCGCAGTAGCTCCTCAATATTCCGTACTTCTATAAATTCCTTGTGTATTCATGTAATGCTTGCAAATTATGTTGTAGTGATACTGATGAGGAAACCTGGACGGGTTTCGAAACGTCTAAATTTTAAATGTTTTTAAATGTATATATTTTTTAAATGTATTTTAACTAAAGTTTGTCTCGTAAATAAAATAGTTTTTGTTCTTAATTATATACTTTGGCCAGAACTCATTTCAAGACTTATTTTTTAGAGGCTGATCACATTATATGTATATTTTGATTAAGTTGGGACTGATTTATTTTTAGCGTTCGGGACAAAACTTTCACTGGAATATATGTGATACGATATGTTCTTTTCCCCCTTAAGTTTCAAGAGAATTTTTTAAGTATTTACTAAGATATTCGACAAAAACTTCCAGATTCTAAAGTGTGCCTTTACTTATGTCGGTGACTGTATATTAAAGATTGTTGTAAAAGAAAGGAAAGAGGTCATAGCAGTAGAATACAATGCCAAAAAGGATCCAAAGAGTTAGAAATTCAAATTCGGTAAGCAGAAATGCTACGCGAAAAAGCCGCCAAAGAGTTTTAAATTCAGATGCGCGAAATAAAAATACAACAAGAAAAGAAGCCAAACAGTTAGAAATTCAGATGCGGGAAAGAGAAAGACAACGCGAATAAAATTATACTTTTAAAAAATTAAAGAACACGCTTTTATTGAAATGTGAACCAAAAAGCACAAAATATCTATCTTTATAGTAATAAAATGCAGGGTAAGAGAAAATCAGGTGAGTGATACACCATAATATTTACATACTTTTAAATCTTTAATAAATAAATAATTTAGAATTAAGCAAAAACCATTTTTTAAAAATCTCCCCTGGCTGAGCTTGAACGTTAGACCTTTAGGTTCGTAGCCCGGAGCTTTACCTCACAGCCACCGCGTTCACGTAGGGAAAGTCTATTTTTACAATATAGATTTTTTGTTTGCTCCCAGAGCGGTTACAAACATATATACAAACATACATACAGGTGAAGCTAATAAAAGCGTATTAAAAAGAAGCAATTGAGTAAAAAATGCAACGTAAAAATGTCGTCAAAGAGCAGCGTGCTAAAAATGCAACGTGAAATTCAGATGTGGGAAACGAAAAATCTCAAATGGTTTGAAATGGAAAAATTTTACACGGAAAAAGGTCGCTCGTTGGTTCAGTTAGTTCCAACACCGAAAAAGAGAGAACTTTTAGGGATAGATAATATAAATAATGCTGCATCTATAAATAATCGGGATTTGGAAAAATATTACGAAAACTTTAACCCAGATCAAATGGATATTAGTTTATATTTTACTTTATTTGAGCGTTAAGTAAAAAAAGAGTTCTGTAGAAGAAAAACGTTAGGTTTCAAATTTAGTGTCACTGAATATTGTTTAAATAATGATACACGAATCAGAAGAACGTATTGAACATTATGTTAAATACTATTGGTAAGCGTTTTATACTAAAACAATAAGCTTTAGAAATGAAATTTAGTAGACACCAACGTAGACTAGGCTGTTTATATAAATCTTTAGTTTTTGAATGTGTGCCTTTAGCTTATGATAGGTCCACTTCCATCTGTCCGATTGCTTTCCATCTTAATAAATAAATTAAAATGTACTCCCCTTAAAACACCAATAATATTTTGAAGCCATAAGTTGAAATAAATATCAATTTTCGAATATCTTCGAAAAAAAAAAATGTTTTGTGAAATTTATTTTATGTGTATATATATTGATAGAATTCCAACCGCAAACCTTTCAGATTTCACTGTTAATATGATTTTATTACATTTAATAAAAATTCATTATTGTTATTATTATTATTATCAGGGATTTATAGAAACAAAATGTATGTTATACCTTAAAACTTTTGGAAGACCGTGTAACTGAAATATATACTCAAATGAAGCTCCCTTTATCTATTACAAAATCCTGTGCGACGGATGTTTCTTCACAGATTAAATGGGCATTTTGAAGTGTGTCGTTTGTTTATCTAGATAGCATCTCATTGTTTTTCTCTGACACAATTTCAATTTTTTGTGGAGGTGTGACGCCATAGATATCACCCTTTTTTTCTTATTCGAGAGTCAGCGATTAGAGGAAATGACGAGAAAATCGAATGTAAACGCTTCAGAGAAAAACAAAGAAGAAACTTATTTAGAATATCAAGAGAATGTTCCAAGGTTTTCGTCCCTGGCAATGAAGTTTGTTTTATGTATCAACAAAAGTACGTTCAATGTCAGTTTCACGAACATGTCTTCAGAGTGTATCAGCACTAAATATAATATAACTTTACTAGGACGGAGTCGTAAGAATCATATTATATATATACAATACATAAAAACTCTTTAATTTTTACTTCTTCATGTATAGATATATCTATATGAATAAAGCAAAAAGTTTGTCGGCGGAACACATCGCGGTGGACCACTCCTATTTTTTATTGTTCTAGATTTAACTACTTTGGTGATGAAAGTTGGCCATTTTTTTCAGTAAAAACCGATGATTTTTTTTTTTTTTTTTTTTTTTTTTTTAAGATACTGCATAGATGTTATACTCTTTTAAAAGAGCTCTATAAACAGTTCATTTCTTATGAGGACACTATATACATCAAGTCATCAGATTTAAAATCATTACATTGCAAAGTTATTCAACTTATTTCAATTATTAAATAATCTGCTGTTTATTGTTTTGCTAACCTCAAATGACCGCGATTAACAACAATGATTAGGACGTACCTGACCCTATTTCTGTATCATACATAATTTTATAATACAAATATGAATTGTAATCTTCATTTTGAAACACTTCCTAAAGATCCTTCTGTAGTTGAAAATTTTGATGTGTATGTGTGTAATGATTACTCTTCGCCAAAATGACTTATAGCTTATGAAGCTCGTGAAGATGATGTATATATTGTATCTTACCCTACCTGTACTCAAGAAATTGTGTATCTTGTGATAGTAATTTAGATTTTTCAGCTGCTAAGTCTAAAGATCTTAATGAAACATTTCCTTATGTAGAACCTGCTAGAACAGACTTTGATTTTGTAAAGAAAATGCCATCACCAAGACTTTAAAAAGCCATTTGCATTACTCTCTTTTGTCTCCAGACATGCAATAGCTTTTTAAAGACGTCGAAATTTTCAAGATTTCAGTTTATATGAAAAATTTTAAAACTACTGTTAATTTTGTTGTAACGAAGGCTTACATGCCATTTCTCATAAATTGTCTTTTGATACCCTTTGAATTTTGCGAATTTACAACTGAATCTTTTCCTTGATAAATTAGACTTAGGCATAAAAACATAACATGCTATCGACATCTTTTGAGAATTTTACAAATAATTTGTGAAAACTGTGATGTCAAAGAATAGCAACAATTAATAAAATAATCTTTTTTAGCTGCTGTAGAAATGACATTCAATTTTTGCGTACAGAGACCGTCCGCACATTTTTAGACGAGTTTGTTTTTGTGTGAAATAATTGGTGCGTCATTCACACGACTTTCTCTTACCCTGCATTTCAATACCTTAAAGACAGCTTTTAGATTAAAAGGTAAGGTAACAAGTGCTGTATGTGAACCTAATTTAAGAACAGTTTCAAATAGTTTAGGAACAGTTTTATTTGAAAAATAATTCTGTGTGAGGAGGTGGGTTACCGCCCCCTCAACCAAATGGTTAAATATGTTACCTACATTTATAAAAAAATTCAAAGCTGTTATTAAATTTTACAGTTTACTTTAAATTATTTAGATAACTTTCACTCCAACATTCCTAAAACATCTGGCCAATGCTTGCCCGTCGAGTATATGCTAGTGGGAAAATGTTTTAAATTCCTTACTGAGCTTCGAGTAGCTTTGAACAGCTCATAGGCTAATTTTTGCCAAACAGAAATCCAATCTTTGTATGATTCATTACCAATTAGAATATTCGAAGTCAAAAAAGCCTATCGGAATAGTATTCCTTACTAATATTTTTTGCATTTTTATATTTTATATTCTATTATTATTATTTTCATTTATTTATAATTATTATTATTTAACAAATTATTTGCTTGCATTACAGCGTTTCCACCTTTTAAAAATTAGAATAACCAAGCTTTATCATTGACAAAGTTTTCTATAAACAGATAATAAAAATTTCTTCTTTTCTTGGAGAGAAATTTTTGTAAGACATTGGTTCCATTTCAACAGGTTTTTAATTTATTTACATCGTGTTATCTTTATATTTGAAAAAGATTTATTAAAAACTTAAGCTACTATTTCCGGTGGTGTTTCTGTATTACGCTGCAAAATCTTTTTCTTGAGATAACCTTAAAACTAATACGCAATGACTTGGATATACACAATTCTATTAAACGAATTTTTCTATGCTAGAAAATTTTTAGGATTCTGCCGTTACAGAAAGTAAACGTAAGTAGTTTATACGATGTATATTGCTTTTATTTATTTATTTATTTATTACCGGAAAGAAATTTTATGAAAAAAAAATCGATAATAACCGAATTTATACCAAAGAAAAAAAAGCTTGCGGTCTGTACACGTCATTCATTAGCGTATTATTGGGCTTTTTCTAAACTCCTGCTCAAAAGTTCCGCAAGATTTGTAAACGATCAGTTTTTTTCAATTTAAAAACTTATCTCTCGATGAAATGGTTTCAAACATTGGGTATTTAAAGAACTAGGACTTCCTCGTGTTTTTCAGTGAAGATTGATTTAAGACGATATTTAGGAGCCTGGTAACAAATTGAGCAAAATCCATAATGTTTGTGATCATCCTGTATCGTTAAGTAAATGAAATGAACAGTATGTTAATACAGACCCAGTTCAATTTGTAGATCAATTTGTGTGACAATAGCATATTAAATAACGGATATATAAACATTTACATATTTGAGATTTCTATTTAAGCAGCTGACAGCTGCACAAAACTTGAGCATCACACATACTTGAAAGTATTGCAAAACTAAATAAATAGATATACAATAACATTTAAATACTTTGCGATAAATTTTTCACAGGCTAACAGTAGCATTCGAGAGGTAAATTCCACCAGAGGTGTGGATTTGTCGATCGTTCCACGCCTGAAAAATGTACAGTTTCAGATTCTGGGTTGGTTGGTTGGTTGGGTTTTGTGTCACACTAGTGCTGTGCAATGGGCAATTGGCGACAGTCTGGAACTCTCCCCTAGAGGTGGTCCGGAGAAATGCCTTCACAATTTTGATCTTCCACGAAGGGGATGGCTTCCCTGCTTCGGTAATCGTCCAGAGGTATAATTTTGATAGGAACATGGAGGGCACTGCGGCCACGACAGATTTTACGTTCAGATTCTGGGGGCATTCTTCTATAAGATGCGTCGTCTCGAGTGGGTTGAATTAGTCCAGTCTCTTGTCGAAGTTATTTCCTGGTGCAATTCCAGACATTCAAAAAATCTCATCCCCATTGTCTTGTCATTATCAATAGGCTGCGAAATCTTTATTAGTATAGAATTTTATAAAAATCAATGCGCAAGCTCTCCTAAATAGCAAAAGCGCAAACTCTCCCATTTTAGTAGGAGTGATTGCGCAGTCTTTTATTAAATAATTATTCGCTTTTAGGGAAATTCGTGGTGCTCGTTCCGTTAGCGTAGGTTAGTAGCTTATGAAAAATTGTTTAAATTAAAAATATTTTGTATTACTACCATTGCATTGCAATTCTTAGGAAGGGTTATGAAAATTTAAGCATTTATTTTTGAGAACGAGACAAAATAACCGAGTTTTAGCTTAAACTCTTGAAGCAATCAACATGCACATTTAACTCGGCGCGTCGCTATTGATGTTGTACAATCTCCTAAAATTGCAACTCGGCCATTCTACTCTTACTTGCCGATCCCCTATGTGCACAATCTCTCCTACCGCGTGATCTCTCCAAGCTTTACCTTACAAATAATTTAAAGAAGTTTCAAAATCACATTCTACAAGGCATTTCAAACATTACTTTTTCCAGCGTGACCTTAAATATTTTGTTTCCTTTACTTTATTACTGGTTCCTTTTTTTTGTCTCAGAGACAAAACTTCCCCTGATCTATATGAAGTTTAACATGTTCTTTACACGCCCGAATTTTCAAGATAAATCAAGTACTTTTCCGGATCCTTGACAAAACATCTAAAATTAAATGTGTCCGATCATGTAGTACAAGGCAGTGTATATAACAGTTTATAATCTATATAATATTTCTCTAACATGGTCCAGTTACGATTATATTTTGTCGAAACGATACGATAATGATGTAATTAATAAAATACGGGAGGATAAAAAATAATATTTATAAACGGACAATATTTACGCACGCGGAATCAGCTCAATGATCTAATTAGAAAAAATGACTACATTTGTCTGACGAGATTATTTTATGGAAAAATGTATTTTTAAAAGTTGAATCTTAAGAATCTTTACAAGCGTCATTTTAAACCTAACAGCACTTTAAGATATATACAGAACATGATCTATTATCATAAAGTGACTAAAAACAGATTTAAAAAAATTATAATCAAAACTGGGTCGGCAGTTATGAATTTTATTTCGAAACCTTTCTTTGATGATCCGGGGTTCGACTCCCGGTCCAGGCATTATTTTCACTCAGTCGGAAAAATAAAATTTCATTAAATATGATTTTCTTCCAATCAGTTGATTGTGGTTTTAATAAAAATTGTCTTTCTTTGTATCATTTTAGTTTCGCTATTCCACAATATTAATTTGGTTCTAATAATAATTTGGCGAATGGTGAATTAAAATTCTAATTAAGTGGTGAAATTCATATAATATTTATGTGTTTCAAATTTTAAAGGTAAATAAGAAAAAATAAAATACGAAAATTTCGCATGGGTTTACTAGTTCAGTTTAATTTGCTTATTTTAGGAATTCCAAAAAAAAAATCATACTTGTGATTTTTTTTTTTATTTATTTTTTTTTTTTTTTGTAACCATTCTTTGTAAATAACCTAGTAAGTAAGGACTCGTAACGAATGTTCCAGATTGTTGATAAACTTTTTAATATATTCTTGAGTTCAGCACTTTTCTTTTATTATATTATTTTTATGTAATTTTCAAAATATTTATGTATACTCTTTTAGTAAATTTACCCATTTTCGTTTAGCAGTTTTTTTTTTTTTTTTTTTTAGTCTTTCTGGTAGAGAAAGCATTGTTTTAAGGTTAAATTATTGAAACTGCGATTTGGTTATAATTACACGTTTTGAGGTTTAAAAGCTTGTTTTATATAGAATATTGTAAGAAAAGCATTTACCATTCGCTTACAGGGCCTCACAGATAAATCAGGATGCATTAGGGATAAAGTTTGAAATTCTTTGAAGTGAATTTTAGATTGCTTAATGCATTTTTCTTACTGCATTGAATTTAAGCACTCTATATGACGTTTATACAATATATTTTTATATAAGTTTGGAGAAACTAGTCGAATAAGTTTTAAACCAGGTTTGGGTGAAGGTTCTTTGAGTAATTTGAAATAAATTTTAAAACTTAATTATAGACTTAAATGTTTTATGAATACAACTACAATATTTAAATGGAAAGTTGGGGAAAAGAATGGGGGCGATAGCAGCTGACTCGCATAATAATATATGTGAAATAAAATTGTTTTTTAAAAATTTTCCGCTATTTCTAAAATAATTTCGGAACGTTTAAAACAGTATCTCTTAACTTACAAATTAAACTGTGATTATCTGTTTAAAGAAATGTAAAGTAAGAGAAAATAGCATGACTGAAACATCAGTTTATTTTAATAACTTTCATATCAGTTTCAAGTTTCCTAATCTGTGGAGCAGGAATCAAATTACTGCAATTCTTTGGTTCTCCAAAGTTGAAATTACGGTAATTAACGCTTATTCTTTTATAAAACACATTTTTATTTCCTTGTTTAAAAGTCTGTAAAACATTAGAATTGTATAAATTTATTTTAATAACTCCATACAATTATGAAGTTATATTAATATCTTCATACGATATCATCACATCATCATACTTCATAAAGCTTAATTTAATTTGGTTTATTTTAAATTTAATTTGTATGGAGGAAAATAAAGAATTCACAAACATTTATTCTTTCCAAAACTGATCCACAGTTCTCAATGAGATGAATTATTGATTATCGACTGTGTCATAAATCATATCAAACTTGAAAAATGAGCATCATCTTGCTCTTACAAATAGATACTTTCCCAAGTGAATAAGAATACTACAATTTTAAGTCAAATAGGAAAATAAGTATTTTGAAGTGAACTACACCTGGCTTACTTTTATTTACGTTATCAACAGAGTTCAGAACTATACTTGTTAAAATTTATCCAGAAAGTTATAGATATAAAATTATTTTAATTTTTATTACATAAGGCTCTCTTTTTACTATTTATTTTTAGAAGATTTATATATATATATACATTTTATTTTTATTTATTTATTTGTTTTATTTTATTTTACTTTTGGCTTTAGTGTAGGAAATACTTCTAAAGTCTAAAGACTTCTTACTAAACTGTAATTTATTATCTATAACAAATTATTTTTTTTACCTTTTACAGAAACAATATCGAAACAAAATGAGTTGTAAGATGGCCCTTGTCATCTATTTTGCTTCACCAGTTGATTCCTCTGTCGGTACAGAAGCACCTACAAATGAACTTATGAAGCATTGAGAAAGAAGCCAATAAAACAATGACCGTGACATACTCTCTAGATGTGGCCAACACTCGTTTTTGTGGCTTCGCAAAACTCCTGACTCGATGGAAAGGCAGTATCTACAAGATCCTTTGGAAAGAGTTTTTAATATTTTGTCTGGCATACACTGCACTCAGCATAACTTACAGATGCTTATTAAACGCGAAAGAAAGAACGTAAGTGTCCAAAATGTCCAAATTATATTTAATTTCCTTAACCCTTTGCCGGCCTTACCGCTCTAAAGAGTAATGTCAAATTTCTCTTTTATTTAACTATCACCAAAAACTTTGAGAAGTGATATTTGATATACATAATGGATGAATAAACTTCGAATTGATTAGGCAACCGTTACAGTTAAAATTTAGTGGTAGATATGATATTGAATAAAATGTCCCTTAATTTAGCAACACTCACCAGAGGAATGAAATTAAATTGGACCGGCAAAGGGTTAATTAACTATAGTAGAATAGTGATTTCTCGACCTGCAGTAAATCTTATTTCCATCTAGTAGGCCTTGCCTGCTTCGCTTGTCTTTATATTCAAAGGAACTTTCAAAAAACATTAATCACTATATTTTTAATAACTTTGTAAATAAAAAAAAAAAAAAAAAATTTCATTGAAATCACTTAAAACCACGCTTCGTGTTCCCACTGGTTCCATTTGCGCCTTAATCAGACATTTAAATTTAGATGCTAACTGGGCAATAAAAGGCGTTGCTGTTATTCAAGATTTGTTTTCCTTTGCTTTTTCGGGCAGATTTTCATCTTCACTCTATGAAAGTAGGTGACAGCACCAGACAACCTTTCGGCTAATAATAATAAGGTAATCTAAAATTTGAAAATTGGGCTTTGGGATGCATCAGACAAATAAATTGGCACCTTTTCTATTAACTATCTGCAAAACGTAACGCAATGGCCCTTGGAGGATCGAACCCACGAACTTCCTGTTATTAGCCTGACGCGATAACGAACTGAGCTAAATCGTTTTGCTTTTTATGTTTCTGTCTCTAACGATGATCTATTCAGAAATTTATACAATTTAATTAATTAAGAACAAGAAAAATAATAATTTTGGACAACAGGCTTCGAGATGCATCAGGGAAGTCCAATACGAATCTCCATGCAAATTTCTGTAGCTCTGACATCAAACGTTTGCCTACAAAGCGACGGACATACGAATACATACACACAAATCTACTTTTATTATATACATAGATTACTTCGTTTCATATTTTATATACAGTATAAAAATTCATGAAGCAGCAATTGGAAACAAAAGCATACAAGTTCTTCGATGAATCGACGTCTCAGTCTAATTAAAACACAACTTTAAATTAATTTAAATTCATTGATTAAATAATCTATATTTACACTAACATATTACGGGCTAAAATCGACAATACTTAGACATTGCGATTGGCAAAACTCAATGTAAATAAATAAATAATAGATTTTGTATAAACAGAATCGAGTATTTATGCATATAAAATTGGACAGATCAGGACTATTTGCAGCATAGTGAATGATTGTGACAAATGAACGCTATCGACGGAGGGAAAAAAAAAATCTTAAATTCGAATATTTTTCATGTTGTTGAATATTTTGTGAAAAATTTTGGCGAAAATATATAGCTGTTTATTATCTAGCATTGCCAATTTGTTCTGTTTCTTTTTTTTATTCTCTTCTAGATTACGCATGTCTTAACTTGATTATGACAAATTCCAGTATTTTGTTTGATTGAAGATATCATATTGTTAAAATTTTAATTATTAAATTACTCGTTTTAAACATTTTTCCTGAGGTATACGAAAAATTATTTTTCAGTTACTATGTCTGATGAATCTCTTTGCCAAATTTGATTGGGTTTCTATGTGTGGATATCGATATTCTGAATATACCAGGTGTCTTATAAGTGGAGGATCAAAGTTGTGATGGCATGTCTCCGGACCATCTCTAGGGGTGTGTCCCAGACCGTCGCCAATTGCCCATCTGCGCAGCACTAGTGCGACGTAAAACCCATCCATCCATCCTATAAGTCTATAGACATTTTAAAAACTCATAAAAATTGAAATAATTGGTAGAAATGAACGCGGTTTGTGAAAAAGTTATTCTCATGCAGAAATTTAAAAAAAAGAAAAAAAGGACCAAATTTTTCATCGGTAGAGGGCACTGCTCGAATGCGTGATGAAAGATATGCAAATTAGAGCCCTATAAATTACATGGTTTTACGATTAACACAGCTTATTTCTTATTTTGCCCCCTATTTCCGCATATATGTTGCAGTTTTAATTGCGAAGTTGACTTGGTGGTTAAAACGTTATTTTCCTCAGGTAAGAACCACCGAATGAAGCTGTAGTTAACTTGTTTGCAAATTGTAATTTTTGATGATGGCGGACATTTAGAATAGGATTTATATACCTGTAAACATTTGAATGCAAATAGTCATAGTTATTTACGGAAACGTGTGACTTTCTCTCGTACAGCGCCTTCTATCTACAAAATTTTTAATTATTATTTACCCCTAAAAAAAAAAAAAAAAAAAAAGAAAAAGAAAAAAAGAAAAAAAAATCCCTTTCACGAGAAGAAGCTTTCATATACCGCGTTCCATCTAACAATTCCTTCAATTTCTATTAATTTTTGAAATGTCTACAGACTTATGGGAAACATAGTACATAAATATTGCTCGTAACATATAATATTTTCTTTATTTTTCATGGAAATATTATGCAAACATGACAAGTTTTTCATTTTGCAGTGTATTCGAGAAAGTTGTGCTATTCGTGGACACGCTGACGGACATGATCCCGCTATCTTTCGTTTTGGGTTTCTACGTGTCTCTGGTCATCGGAAGATGGTGGGCACAGTATGACGCCATTCCTTGGCCAGACAGGTAGTTTCTCATTACTGCTCCTATTTTTAATCGTCAATCAAAATTTACAAAGAAAAGCAATTTTAATTTCTTCGTGAAATTACTGTAGCAGGGATGGAACACGGGCGCAAAATTCATACCACTATCAATGTAAGAAAATTTTCTACTTCTTAAATCAACGCTATTACAGGTAGAGAAATTTCTTAAACAAATACCGGTATGAATTCTGCGCCCGTGTTCTATTTTTGCTGTAGTTTTACTTCATGTTTAATTGATAAATCATAAAAAATGTACAACGAAAAGCAATTTCAATTTCTTCGTGAAATTACTGTAGCAGGGATGGAACACGGGCGCAAAATTCATACCACTATCAATGTAAGAAAATTTTCTACTTCTTAGATCAACGCTATTACAGGTAGAGAAATTTCTTGAACAAACACCAGTATGAATTCTGCGTCCGTGTTCTATTTTTGCTGTAGTTTTACTTCATGTTTAATTGATAAATCATAAAAAATGTAATTTTTATTATGTTACTTGTCAGAGAAAATTAGTGTAATGATTTGATAGGATTTAGGTAAATTATTTGTATAATATTGATTTCATTTGTAACGTAGATACTAAATAAATGTATAAAACTTTTTCACAACTAATTTCAAAACATCTTAATTAAAAATAGTCAATTAGTTGATAGATACTGAGCTTTCGACTGAAATTCGTAGAGTCTTCATCAGAGTTTAAAAACATTTTGGTCAAAAGTATAAGATAAAAATATATAATCGACAAATATAATTTCATAAACATATACAGTTCATGTAAATAGTAGATAAGTTTATTTAACATGTGGTAATCAGTTCGATTAAAGGTGGTTTATAAATGTCTAGTTTTACTATGTCAAAAAATCAGTACCAAAATAAATATGCTTAATTATGAATATGTTTTTTGACATAGTAAAACTAGACATTTATAAACCCACCTTTAATCGAACTGATTACTAACATGTTAAATAAACTTATCTACTTTTTAAATGAACTGTATATGTTCATGAAATTATATTTTTCGATTATATATTTTTATCTTATACTTTTGACCAAAATGTTTTTAAACTCTGATGAAGACTCTACGAATTTGAGTCGAAAGCTCAGTATTTATCAACTAATTGACTATTTTTAATAAAGATGTTTTGAAATTAGTTGTGAAAAAGTTTTATACATTGTTTTAGTATCTAGGTTACAAATGAAATCATGATTTGATATACTATTTACTTTTAGGAAAAACATGAAAGTCAAAAAGGAAAATCTAAGAACATAAGAAAACAATATACATAGACACACGTATATATAAATAGAACTTCATATGAGTAAAATAAAGGTTAAAAAACCGCCTCCAGCTATCCAGGGAGACTTTTTGGAATTTAATAATGGGTGGTGACTTATAAAGCTTTTAGATATCAATTTATGATCATAAACATTTTTATTAATAGGTATTTAGTTTGGCACTTACTTGTAATGTATTTCTTATTCGTATTTTTCTAATAAGATTTGCATGTATTTTCGGTAGTGTAGTGGGGGGATTTAGAAGTGATTTAAATATTTATATGTTGTATTTAAGAAGTTACTTTCCATTATTATGTTTTACGCGATATTTTAAACATGTAATTTGTATAATTATTTGTATAAGAAGTTAAGACGTGTTTAACTAGGGCGACCAGATTTTTTTTAATTGAATTTGAGGACAAATATGGCGGTGTCTCCGAATTTCAAGGACAAAATAAATAAATCACCTTAAATTGTAAAAATTGAGTAATTTTTATGTAAGAAGTACTTGAAAGATCTTATTTCAACTTATTTCTTACGCATATAATAAATTATTAGAGTAAAACATTAATAACTTTATAACTGATATATCTTCAAATGTTTTTGAATTTTTTGGGGACGAAGGTAGTTTTCGAGGATTGTCCTTGGGATTCGAGGACGGCTAGACAGCCTAGTTTAACTTGTCAAAAGTAAGGTATACATGGAATAATCAGCGACATTACCATTTTAGGATGTGCTTGATGATTGCTTCATATGTGCATGGCGCTGATGAACGAAGCCGCATGATCCGAAGGACGCTTGGACGATACCTCATTCTCTTGCAGCTTCTCACTTTCCAGGCGGTCAGCACAGCCGTGAAAAGGAGATTCCCAACCACTCAACATTTGGTATCAGCAGGTATGTATCTAACAAGAGAAGATTATTTTTACATTTACTAACTGCCAACTTACTAATTAATATTCCGTAAAATTGTTAATACCCGCCCCTTTTTTCACACCAGTCTTTTTCTAGAGTATTTTCCTTTCATTTAATCATAATTACATTTACTGAAATTTTTTCTAAAAATAAAGTGGTGAGGAAAAATGGGCGCCTTCTAACAATTTTACGAAATATTAATTAGTAGGTTCGCAATGCATTTTTTTACTCAGATCATTACAACATAAATTTTTCCTTCATAGCTCCATTTGTTTTTAAGAAATTTACTCCATTCTTCGCTAAAAGTTGAGACACGACGCTCTTTAGTGTCCGAGGTAAATGAATGTATTATACTTCGTTAAAATATATGATTGACAGTTTTTTCATAAATTTATATAATGGACGGAAACCCATGTTTAATTAACGATCAGCAGCTACTGTTTCAAGCTTAAAATCTTATTCGGGTGCAAAAGTTACATTGTTGTTAAATTATTTAAATAAAAGTTAGAGAAGAATAATTCATGTCATTTATAATCTGAAACATACTATGAATGCTGCAGTAAAATATAAAGATAAATACTATCAAAATGAGCAGTCTGCAAATAAGATTCTTGGAATTCTTAATTTAGATCTGAAATTCTAAAAAAAAAAGTGTTTTTAAGTGTGTTTTTAACTGTGTGTTTAATACATGTATAAATTATTAATCCCTTAATTGCCATAAGATCGGGTGCTTACACAGTTATATTAAACTTGCATTGTTTATTTCCATGTGTATTTCTGGACAACCAGCAGACGAAATTTACATGCACAAAACATTAAGCAGTGATATGTAGAGTATTTTCTCTGCCTTAATGGTCTGGCTGCATTATTTTTCCACATATATATACAGGGTGATTCAAAAAAACGTGGACAAAATGATATGGCAGATCAGTCATACAACAAGGATCAAAAATCGCATAGGAACAGAGGGTCGCAAACGCCTGTAGAGGGCACTAGAGCCACGAAAGGGCGTTGCGATACAAACACGAGCTGAGCAAACGGAGATTGTTTTCATTTGAGCCGTGGATGCATTGGGCGTAACATGGCTAGTTACACGCACCTCGAAATGTCTGTATGCTGACATGTATTTAATTTACGGCAAGGCCAACTGCAATGAACGAGAAGCCTTGCGAATGTATCGTGAGAAATATCCTGGTAGAAAGATGCCTAGCCGCTCATTCTTTGCCACTCCGCATCGACGATTGTGTGAAGCCGGCTTGTTCGACGTGCACAAACCAGATGCTGGTCGCCAACGAATAACTCGGACAGTTGATGCTGAAGAAAGATTTGTCCAAGAAATCCAGCGTAATCCTTCAACGCAGAGCCTGATTAAGGGGGAAGCACACATTATTTATACTTACACCGTTATTTTTTAACAAATACTTTCCTCCTATAATAAACAGAAAATTCTCATTAAAAATTATTTTAAAAGAATTCTGGTGTCTAATAACGGTGAGTAAATTGGATTGTTTTACACCGTTCATTTTTTATAAAAAATATTTCCTCGTCAAAGCGTGGAATTTCTATGACATGAAGTAAAAAATAATTGTAAAAATATTCCGGTGAGAGCGGAGATAATGTGTGCTTCCCCCTTAATCAGGCTCTGCTTCAACGAGTACACGAGTTGTATCCCGAAAGACCCATATCCCCCAAGCTACCGTCTGGCGCATTGTACAAGACAAAGAACTACATCCTTATCATTTACAACGCGTCCAGGCGCTGGAACCGGGAAACTACAACAATCGTATGTTTTTGCAAGAAAGTGCTGCAGACTGAAATTTCGCAGCAAGTGTTCTCTTCACGGATGAGGCTGCGTTCTCATTAGAGGGTGTGATGAACTTTCCCAACCTGCGTAGGTGGGCGGATGAAAACCCGCATGCTACACGTCCGCACTCCACACAGCGAAAATTTTCCGTTAACGTGTGGGCTGGCTTTGTAGGAGACTGTTCACTTGGTCCGTACATTCTCCCAGAAAGACTTAACGGTCCCATTTATCTAACGTTCTTGCAAGAGGTTCTGTCAGAAATGCTGAATGATGTTCCGATGCCTATTCGTCAACGCATTCGATTTCAACACGACGGAGCTCCTGCACATTTCAGCACAGACGTCAGAGCACATCTGCAGGTTACTTTTCCTGGCGGCTGGATTGGTCGCGGTGGGCCGATCGCATGACCACCACGATCACCAGACCTGACTCCCTTGGATTTTTTCTTATGGGGATTTTTGAAAGGACTTGTGTATGAAACACCTGTTGCAACGCCGGAAGATTTGGTAGGAAGAATCGTTGTGGCAGTAGGATGTGTTCGAGATACACCTGGTACCTTTGAGAAAGTGTGGCGTTCTATGCAACGTAGATGCCAGGCGTGTCTCGATGCATCTGGCAAAAACTTTGAGCTTCTCCTGTAGGCTCAACATTTGGCTTGCATTAGTCGCATGTGAGTGAGTAATTATCAATAAAATGATCTGTAATGGTTTTGTTTCTTCTATTTGTGTTATGTATTATTTTAGACGCCCTGTAGCGGCTCCGGATCGCAGTTGCGACCCTCTGTCACTATGCGATTTTTGATCCTTGTTGTATGACTGATCTACCTTGTCATTTTGTCCACGTTTTTTTTTTAATCACCCTGTATAAAGTTGTAATAAATATAAAGATATAAAGTTAACAACAAAATGCAAGATAAAGCAGTTAAAATCATAAAAGCTATAGATCGATAAACACGAGAATTCTAATAGGCAAAGACTATAAGATTATCTACTCAAATAAAATAATCTGGAGTGACTCCACTCGACTTTCCGAACATTGAGTAATTAACAGTTTTGAAGATAAAGTAAAGAAAGAGGCGTTGTTAAACAAACAAAAAAGAGAAAACCATAATAGAATGTTTGAATATTTTTCTCCATATATTACACGGTGTTTTATTTAACGCTACTGAACTTTGAGCCCATAGATCATAATGATAAAGAAGTTTTCGTTGTGTCCCTGTAAAAACCTATAAATGCTAGATTCACCAAAATGCTTATAGTTAGTGCAACAGTGATTTATAATATTCATGTAAATTTTCAGCTCAATTGAATAAGGCGTTTAGATGCTATCGCACTTTTAAAAATTTGGTCCCATAGGCCATAATGATAAAGAATTCTTCTTTGTGTCCCTGTAAAAGAACTGTAAGCGCTAAATTCACCAAAATCTATACAATTTGTGCAAGACCTATAACACGTGTACAAAATTTTTGCTCAGATTAATAAGGCATTTAGACGCTATCACACTTTTAAAAATTTGACCCCATAGGCCATAATGATAAAGAAATTTTCTTTGTGCCGCTGTAAAAAAACTATAAGTGCTAAATTCACCAAAATCTATACAGTTCGTGCCAATGTAACCTATAACATGTGTACAATTTTTTTGCTCGGATTAATAAAGCATTTAGACGCTATCGCACTTTTAAAAATTTGACCCCATAGGCCATAATGATAAAGAATTTTTCCTGGTGTCCCTGTAAAAAAACTATAAGTGCTAGATTCATCAAAATCAATAACGTTCGTACTATGGTGACTTACAATATACGTACCAACTTTCAGCTTATTCGAACAAAGCATTTAGACGCTAGCGTGTTCACTCATAGACATACACACAGACATACACACAGACATACATACACACATACATACACACACATACATACATCATCGTAAAAATATTGAAAACGGACTCAGGGGACCTCGAAACGTATAGAACCATCAAAATCTCAAATTCGGATTTTTGACATGATTACAATACTTTCCTCAGTGTTCGGAAAGTAAAAAATATTTTAATTCGTACTTGACTTAACAAACATTTTTGCACTTACTTGACAATACATTTTTGCCAAAATTTAATACTTTTATAATGAAGAAAAGTTAGAAAAATAGATTCAAATCAAATTTTAATTAATTATGTATTGTACTTCTTTGTATCTGTTGTGATTTTTCTGAAACAAAGGTATTTTTTATTATGTATAGGTCGTATAAAAAATATTTTGCTCTTTAGCTGCTGAATGTCAGGATATTTCTAAAAAATTAAACTCTTCAAACCATTCTTTGATGTCTGTGACTTGATTTTAAATAAATAATTGCAATGTTATTACCCCCTCCCCCCCCCCCCCCCCACAATGCGGGCCCGCTTGCCTTGTACTTTGATACTTTAGACTGCGCATTTAAATAAATACCATCTTGGTTTCTTCTTTTTTAAAAATTATAAAAATTATTTGGATACTAACTACGCTTATCGAAAATAACTTTCATTTTCACAATAAAAGAAATTTAACAAATTCACCTTTTTAATTTTCAGGTATAATGACTAAAGAAGAGCAAACGGTTTATGACAAGATATCTTTTGTTTATGGCAAATGGTGGGTACCTTGCCAGTGGTTTTGCTCTCTCCTCATGAGAGCTAAAAAAGAAGGACGAATAAAAGATTCCATTCTGTTAGATGCACTCTTTAGGGTGAGTGTATTTTATGTGTGTGTGTGTGTGTTAATTTTCGTTTTTCTGACAACCACCTTTTGTTGAAATCACCCTTCGTATCTGCAACACCTTAATCATGAGGTGTCAAATTATATTGTGTACAAAATGAATAAATAAATACATGAAAATAAAAAATCTTTAAGATATTTATTAATAAGGTAAAATAGTTAAGAAACTTTTTTTTTTTTTTTTTTTTTCTTTAGGAACTTCTAACCTACAGAACTTCTTGCGGTACTATGCTATCATATGACTGGATTAGTGTTCCTCTCGTTTACACTCAGGTAAGATGATTTTAATAATATTGTTATTCATACTAGCGACTGAGTAACTATTTTTTAACTGTGGAAAAAGCATTGTTAATAAAAACTATAGAACATTCCAGTTCGGGAAAACTTATCTGTTGAATCGCTTTTTTCATAACCCAGTCTTCACAAACCTGTGAGGATTGAATTTCTGTTTTAATCTGCATGAATCATCTGACTGTTGCTTCCGACTATAGCAGTGATGATTATTTATTTTTGACTCTCTGATACTGAGATTCTATTACTAGTTTTACAGTAAAATTCTGTCCTTTAGAATTAAAAATATATGTACCACATCTTATAAATGTTATTAAACAAGAATTTGAGGCATTATTTATTTAAAACAGGCAGAATTTTACGGGAGACTTAATATTAACATAAAAAAGCTTTCTCTTCCAGACAATGGTCCAAGCACTAATAAATATTTTGTATCATCAGTATTTTATTTGTATGCTTATAGAAGTAAAATGTGTTTACAGATTGATGAATGGATTGATTGACCTACTTAATAAATTGAATGCTATATACATTAAATCTTAACTGCGATTGTATAAATGTATGTTGATAAAATGATTTTGTCATTATTATTATTATTATTATTATTTACCAACCCAAACACTTGGTGGACCGCAAAGAAAATCTATATAGTCAGGCGGACCGCGTTGTATATGTATATATATAATATATATGTGTCGTTTCAGAACTTTTAGGGAAAGTAGAGGTGATAGTCCTGGCGATTCAGAATCATACAGAATGCGGTGTCGGAAATGCTTTCCTGATGCGGTATACTCAGATACATCACAAATAAGACGCCACCTTAGTGATTATTCGTTTTAATAATGAATGTATATCATTTGTATAATCAATGAGTACCGAATTGAAGTCGATGCATAAAATTTCGAACACTATTTTTCACATTCCTTTCTCACCTTTTTTTTTTTTTTTTTTTTTGGTTCAGGTACATTCATTATTAAAATTAATAATAATTTACTAATTTACGTGATGTCTTTTTATTTCTGTCTTTTGTGTGTACACCACAGCGTCAGGAAAACATTTCTGACCCTGCATTGCTATGTTATTCACAATCGTCAAAATGTTCTCTACCTCTCCTAGAACTTCTGATTCGTGGCACTGAAAAACTCTGTGTATATGATGAATCATATATATGTATATATATATATATATTGTTACGAATTGGGAAATACTAGTAATTACTTTTATGTAAATACATTCAAAGAGGCTTAGTCCGGTTATAAAATGTTAATTTTCTGCATTTTTAACTTGTTTATCGCGTTAAAATAGCTCATTTTCCTTTAAAAAAAAAAAAAAAAAAAAAAAAAAAAAAACTATATAAAAAGCTTTACCAAGGCGAGTAATGGCATTGGCGCCAAATTTGGCAATGTTTTTGGTGACATTGGTGAGAAAATCCTTATTACCAATATCTTCAAAACCTAAGCTCTAACTTGATTCTTTGAGAAGTTACAAGAAAAATCTGGGTTTAGAGAAGGGCATAAAAGGAAGCCCAATCCGGCCAAGACAAACAGTTTCACGCCGATCGTCATATTGCTAAGAACTCCTGACTAAGGTCTCTTGTACTGTTTGATTACAGCCTACTGCGGTGTGTTAATGCCATGATACAGTTTATCCTGTGATTTTACTGCTGTCAGCAGTTATTTAAGCTGTGTGTATTGATGAAACTGAAGTTGATACTTGGTGTATAGACCTGAAATCTTCTAGAATTTTCTGTATATAAATTTTTAAGCTTCTGCAAGATTCGCCTTTCATTCAGAGACTTCATTCAGACCCGAGTATTCAACAATTCTGGTGTCAGGAGTCGAGTTGTCTGCTGAATGGTCATAAGTAGAAGTATGTAGCTAGAAATGAAGAAACTTCTCGTAGGATTAGTTGCCCAGATGAGTGAAATAAAAACAGGACAGGAAATGGTGGAAGCTGGGCAGAAAAAGATGAGAGGTAGTTTAAGTGAAGACATAAAAAAAAAGGAATGCGATTCAGGAAAATATGCAAAACGGGTTGACCGAACAAATTAATTCTAATCAAGATTAGGTGAAGAAAGAGCTTTCTACAGTGAGAGAAGTAATAGAGAGTAAATTATGAAATATGGAAAACAGAATAGACGGATTTGAGGATAAAGTTTTGAAAATAGAAGATAATATTACGAAGATTGAAAATAGTGTTATGAAGATAGACGAGAGCTTTGAAGAGAAAATTAGGAAGATAGAAGAGAGATTTGAAGAGAGAGGTAAAAAAAAATGTTATAAAGAGCTGAAAGAAAGATTTTCAGGGATAGAAAGCAAATGTAAGAGAATAGAGGAAGCATTTGAGAGGAAAATGGAAGAAAAGTGCGTCAAGGAATTGATAGGAAAACTTGAGAAATTCGAAGTAAGATTAGGAAATGAATTGCAAAAGAAAATCCGGAGTCTGGAAGAAAAGTTAATATCGATGCCTGAAGAAGGTGAAAGAAAGGATGAAAGAATACCGGATACAGAAGTAATAAAAATTATCACTTGTGATGGCAGATATTCTTGGCAAGCATTCAAGACACAGTTTTCAGTCGTAGCCGAGGTTAACGGGTGGGACTCTACTGCCAAGATAGCTCATTTAGTAGCATCCTTACGAAGCGACGCAGCTGATACCCTGAAATCTCTTCAAAAAGAACAGCGATATGACTTCGAGGCTTTGACCAGAGCACTTGAGCTGCGTTTTGGAGGAAAATGATCTAAAGAATACAGTTGACTCCAGTTAAAATCCTATCAGGAGAGACCAGGTGAAAGTTCACAAGAACTGGCATCAAATATTCAGAGGGTATCACACTTAGCTTCATCTGACTGCCACCCAGAAACTCGTGATGATTTAGCCCCCCATCGATGCCGTGCGAGATCCAAAGATTCAAAAAGCCCTTATACTCTCCAACGGCAAAGATGTTGAATCAGCTTTAGTGTATGCCCTAAAGATTGAAGCAGCCCAACAAGCCTCCCGTAAAGGTTGCCAGAGCAGCACAACAGTCACTTTGTATGACTCTCAAACTGACTTTAAAGGGCTAAAGAAAAATCTGGCAGATTTTACTAGAAGATTGCGCAGTCTTGAGAATAGGAAAGAACCGAAGAAACCAACAACTAAATACTGCGGCTGTGAAAAAAATAGGCATATCAAACGAAGCTGCTCGTTAAAACAATCTAAAGAAACTACCCAGAAGTCCTTTTAAATATGCCATCGGGGAGGGGCCACATGGGATATGTCACATGGGAATCTGTTGCGGGAGCCTTGCTCTGAAAATTGCAATTACTGCTCTAGGGCCGAAGAGAAATCTCAGCTGATAAAGCCAGTTGCTTGTCAAGCTATAGTTTCAGTGCCATCGAAACAAGATCGATGGAGTGATAAGGATGTTAGACAAGCCCAGTTAGAAGATCCTGACATGCAGCCAATACTACAATCCAAGGACACGACCAGCAACAGACCTACCTGGCAGGACATTTTCACTTTTAGCTCCATCACGAAATGTTGCTGGGCACTCTGGAACTCTCTCCATGTGAGAAACGGCGTATTGTACATTAAATGGAAATCTGATGACGGACAGAACTTCAGATGGCAGACCTTGCTAGCTTGCTACCAAGATCGATGATTCCTGATGCTCTAGAGCCGCTGCATAGTAGCTCTACCAGAGGCCATTTTGAAGTGACGAAGACTCTCCAGAAGGTTCGAGAACACTTCTACTTGTTTAAGGCAATGTAGGATGTGGAGAAATGGAGCAAATCTTGTGATGCTTGTGCGGCACGTAAAGGCCCGAAGAAACGAAGCCAAGGAAGATTACATCGGTATAACGTGGGAGCACCATATGAGCGGATTGCAGTCGACATCTTCGGAACTTTAATTGCCACTGACCTCCAGAGGAAATAAGTACGTCCTCGTTGTGATGGTCTATTTCACCAAGAGGCTTGAGGCGTATTCAATTCCAGATCAAGAGGTATGCACAGTTGCAGAGGTTCTAGTGCAGCAATGGGTGTCAAGGTATGGTACACCCCTACAGCTTCATACGGACCAAGATACGAATTTCACCTCTGCAGTATTCGAAGGACTCTGTCAGCTACCCAGCATAGACAAAACTCAGACAACGTCCCTACATCCCCAGTCGAATGGCATGGTTGAGAGGTTTAACCGCACCATCCTGGATGACTTCTCTCTTCTCGAATCTAGTTTCCATGTGATCTCCTGTTTGGTTGTCCACCAGATGCGCCTTCATTACCAGAGGAGTATATCCAAGATCTCAGGCCCGATTTGAAGACATACACAACTTTGCTCGGGAGCGGAATCACATGGCAGCGGAGAGAATGAAGACGACCTAAAGTCTACACAACATGAATTCAAGGAAGGAGACAAAGTTTGGTTGTGTAACCCTATTCATTGTAAAGGTCTCTCTCCTCGTTACAGTACAACTGGGATGGTCCCTATACAGCAGTTGAAGCCTGCTAGTTAAAGAACTGGAGTACAATAATATTTAAGCATAAAATGTTCTTCACGTACTATAAAATAAAAAGCAAGACTATCTTGCTTTTGCCTACAAGGTAGTAGCACGTGATTTATGTACTCGAAGAAAAGTCTAAACCGGCAGTGCTTTCTTTTATTTTATAGTGTGTAAAGAATATTTTATGTTTAAATATTTATTGTACGCCAGTTTTTTAATTTGTGAATGGTAAATGCTTCTCAAATCATAGTCTGTATTCACTGGCCGCCTTGGTAAAAGGCAGAATTATAATGTTATTTTCCCTGAACAGTTTTAAAATGGGCTAAAACGAAGGATATCATCATATTATTAAAAACATAACGATGCTTATGAAGGTAAACCTTGCAATTATTATATATAACCTTCACACTTTAATACAAGCTCAGAAGGATATGGAGCATAATTTTGTTGATATGGTAAAAAAAAAAAAAAAAAAAAAAAAAAAAAAAAAAAAAAAAAAAACGCTTATTTTCTAGTTTAAATATGTAAAAAAGAACCAACGAGAAATTTCGTCCGTAGACTTAATGTATTAGAATTTTTTGCATATCTTTGTACTCAAACTATTTGCTCCGTCTCAGTAAAACATTTTTTGCACCTGAAGAAGAAAGGTCACGTTCTTTCTAAACCGGTAGTGCTTCCCTTTATTTATTTATTTATTTTTATGTGTGAAGAAGTTCTTATGTTTAAACATTTACCATTCGCTACAGAGTCACACAAAAGGATTCCGATTTATTGGGATTACGAATGAAAATATCTGGAAGTGTATTTTAAGTTTTGTTATCCGTTTTTTGTATTATTCAAAATTTAAGTTTAATATAAAATGTGTATACAATTGATAGTGACTATATAAGGATTAAAAATTAGTTAATTTTCAAAGAGTGGTCTTGGTGAATAGTGTCTGAGTAATTTAAAATTATAACCTTAAGTGTTTAAGAATGTAACTAAAATATTTAAACAGGGAGTTAAAGTGATTAGCAGTTCTCTTTTACACAGTAGTAATAGCACACACCGTACAGATTTAAATAAAACTGTTTCTAAAATAATTTTCAACTATTTTTATCGTACTTTGGAAATGTTCAGGTACATATAACTTATATTTCAATTTAAATTCCAGTAATCTATTTTTTATGCGAGATAAGAAATTACTGTGAGGGCCACACCGGGATATTATTATTATTATTATTTTAAAAAGATTATCTAGCTTTTATTCTCAGTTATAATACTCCTATAAAGAATGTGTCCATTTCAAAAATCATTTTTTTTTCTTTCAGGTAGTGACACTGGCAACATACATGTATGCTACCGCCCTGATTGTGGGCAGGCAGTACTTGGACCCTTCAAAAGGATACGACAAGCATAAAGTGGATCTTTATATTCCCTTCTTTACTATCATGCAATTTTTCTTTTATGTCGGTTGGTTAAAGGTAATTCTAACCATTTTTTTTCTCCAACTCTATAATTTGATACGATAATGCTTTTCGACATTAATATACTGTGATCATTAATATATTTAAACTTTTTGTTAAGATAATTATATAAATAGGACAAATGCGTTGCGAAAATATTAATTTATTTCCGTTGTAAAATATCCAGATTTTTTTTTTTTTTTTTTTTTTTTTTTTTTTTTTTTTGGGGGGGGGGGGGGGGGTTCGACCCGTTTACTCCTAAACCTAATGTGGGTAAAATTTTAAAATGAATTCTTAAACCTTGCTGCATAAATTCTTAAGTCTGCCTCTTTATTATTTTGAATATAAAACTATCTGTTGTATCTATTTTGTAATGTGTGTAAGACTTTTGTGAAATTTGACAAATTTCATTTATAACTGAAGCTACAATTATTCAACATCCAGATATAAATTTTTTTAGGTTGCGGAGCAAATAGTAAATCCTTACGGGGAAGACGATGATGATTTTGAACTGAATTGGTGCGTGGATAGAACAGTTCAGGTAAAAATGTTTGCATTTATTACTTTTGTAAAAGCTTCTTCAAAAAGAAAAAAATAATGATACTTTCTTTGTACAATTTCAGTTTAAGAATGTTTATCAATGAAGGAAAATTTATATTTTTACTTTGTATTTATATATTATAAGTTGTTATATGTCTAAAGCAGAAATTAATAACTAAATTATTGGCCTAAATTTATTTCTCTTTAAAAATACCTATTATCTAAAATACTTAACATATAGTAGTTGTCGTATTTTTCTATTCTGACAGTGAATCCCACTTTTTACAATTTCTCTATAATGTTACATTTTTTTAACAAAGAGATTTTATGTATTCGTATTTAAATAATTTACATTTTATCCTCAACAATCGATGCGGCAAATGCTACTATGTATATACACGTCTATGGCATTTAAGGGGTTAACTACGAATACGTAAAATCTTTTTCAAAATAATGTATGATAGTTATGTTAGAGGAGGGCCTAAATATAAGGCTCTCTCCATCTCTGTCTCTGTCTCTCTCTTATATATATATATATATATATATATATATATATATATATATAAATTTATGAAACTTGCACTCATTTTAACAAATTTACTTTATCATCGATTAATGTTTTCTGTTTCTCTATAAAAGCGCAAACTTTCTCTACAAATTATACTAAATTCGACATTTTAAAATGACTTGATGTTATTTTCTTCTCTAATGTCTCATAAATAAGGATTTGCTTATGCATTAATATCTACCCATTTAGCAAAAAATCGAAAAATAATATTGTGTACTTAATTATTTCAATAATATCTATTGAAAATTTTTAGAAATTTAATGTAAAAGTGACGCTAGCTATCTGCATTTGCGGGGAACATCTTCTATGTGCGCATGTGCGTATGTGTGTGGAAGGGAAATCTTTGTAAGGGGTTCCAGCTCGTATTCATGAAAGTTCCACTAGCCTGTTAAACTTTGGCGTTGTTAGGGGAAAAAACTTTTTTTTTTCTTTTCAGAAAACTCCTAAAGCCCCAACTGCTTCTAAAATGATATTATTAGTAGAAAATGTCCACATTGAACCTACACTTGCAACGCGTTGAGTTAGCTTTATCAACAAATAAACAAATACGTTCGCAGGGTTGTAGGAAAACAATTACTAAAGGGATTCAAATAATCTGATTCTTTCTTTCCCATTGGTCAATTTGTGATCAGCACCTGAAATGCATTCTAAGACATCATCAACAATTTTTTAGATACAAGCAAAAAACGTTGATCAACATTGGAAAAATAAAAGTTTTAATATAATTAATAGTTATCAAAATGTTATGTAGAGGTAAATATTTAGAGGGTAAAGAAACCCTTTTTATAGTCTTTCAGATGACTATAAAAATTTATAGTTACATTTTATTAATACTCTCTCCATCTAGTAATTTACCTACTCCGATCCTACATTATCCGATTAGAAAACATTCCTCCCGACTTTCTTTATTTAAATCAAAAGGACAAGAAGCGTTTGATTATGAAAGCAAAAACGCCCTTCTTATTAATACAAAAGAAATAAAAAATCGAATATCTGATCGATTTTCAGCCTTTTAAATAAACCGTATTTCAAAAAATAGTAGTTGTAATCAAACAGTTTTTCATAATGCAATTTCAATTTCATAATGTACTTTTAATCGTAGGTTGTGTACTTAATCGTTGACCATCTTCAGACGAAACATCCAAAAGTTCGAAAAGACGATTTTTGGGATGAAATGGAACCGAGGTTGCCACAGACTAAACATTCGGCCAAAGCGATTGAGAACCCGCAGCTGGGATCGGCTTTCAACTTAGAGTAAGTATCAGGAACAACTTGCAAAACACTTTGTTTACATTTTGTAATGGTTCATTATTTTCCAACTTTTAAAAAAATTGCATGTTATCGTATTAGCTCTGTTAACTAACTCATATAAATCCTTTCCAGAGTGGCAGAGGCAGAGTACTTGCCGATGGACACGTTCCTGGAACAAGACACGGAAGAAAACATGTACACAGGTGATTCTCTGCGACGAAGAAGTTTGGCTGGTTTTAGATCTTCGTTCATGATGAAGTTTTTCAACCCAGGATTTGGTCAAAGCTTCGGTAAAAAATCACTACACAAGGAAGATACGGCAAAAAGTTCACTCCAATCACAAGGAATCATCAATGCAGCTTTTGTGTCAAATCACGAGAAAAGTAGTTTCTCGACTCCAGCCATCAGCAGGAAGTCGAGTTCGAGGAGCTACATTCGAAGAGTGAGTCCGTCTCAGAGTAGGAAATCGAGCATTTCGTACCAGCCTGACAGTATGAATCTTCGCCGATGCAAAAGCTACGATCAACAGGAGATACCGACGCAGACGAATGGGGCAGTAATTCCAGAATTTGATAATTCAGTTGCTTTGGAAAGTGAACAAAGGTCACCAACAGCCGTTTCCCTTGGTCATTTTGAAGAAATATTTTCAGGTGAGGTGAAGCCATAGATCCAAACTTTTTTATTTATTCCGTAACAATGTTAGTACTCGTCTTTTTATTTATCACGCCACTATATTTGTACAGTAATTTTCTCCAATATGTAATCACGGTTAAATAGGAAAAAAATTACTCTTCTTAAAATGTAGTGTGAAAAAAGGGTGGGTACTATGGAGATGCTATAAAATAGGTAAAAATGTTGGTAAATTATAAGTTAAAATTTTAGTAAAATATAAAAATCGATGCAATATAAGATAGTTATTGTAAATAATTTGAAAAGCTATGTAATATTATAACCAATTACTTTCATGCTCCTTACGCATTTCTTTTCATCCAATAATTTTAAAATTTTGTGTGAATGTTAACCATTTTATTAGTCATAAAATCGGGAATTCTTTTTGAAATCTAGAAATTATTGTTTTTATTAGGATTTAAATTCAATCACATACCAAAATAGTAATAATAATAATAATAATAATAATTATTATTATTATTATTATTATTTGCCCATTTTTATGTTTTTTCTTGCTTTTAACGAATGCGGCAATTGAGGTATAAAAGTAAATGTACAGCAACATATACAAAACACATAGTAAATAATTTGAATATTTGAAACAAATTGGAATTCGCATGGAACAGTTTGTAATTAGACATTATTTTGCATTCTTTTCCTCAAAAAAGAGGCCTTTCCACATCTAAAAATGCTTTGATCCTTTAAATTACATTATTTGTATAAAAAACAATCGATTTCATACCAGTAAGGATTTAAGAATTAGTAGAATGTAAAATGAAAGTAAGTAATCTTGACGTATTTTGACTGTTTAAAAATTGTTCTAGATATCAGAAGTTTCGGTTTTTGTATTTTGAAAATGTATACACTGGGTGTAAAGCATCCCCATATTCCAGAACTGGTATTTTCAACTGTATTATGTAATATTTTTTACGATGATATAAGGGGCAGATTACTGCACAAAAAAACAGTGGTTGTGGAATATAAATATGCAAGCCACTTTAAATAAGAAGCAAAAATTATTTATATGATGTTCAGAAAATATATAACTAAGTATTGACTACATATATATTTGTCACTCCTTAAAATTATAAGTAATAAAAATTAATATCTATTTGGTATCCTCAAATAAAAAACCATTAACGTTGCTATATTTAACTTTATATTTGAATTTTAAAATGTGGTCTTTGTGATTTTAGGGAACGAGGACAAAAATAATAACAACGACGTTGATGTTGGAACCCCAAGGTTGGAGAACCACATGCCACCGATACCAGAAGAACCGTCGAGGACATCTATCGTGAGCATCGAAAGCGGACAATCCAGTGGCCAAGAATGTGTTGCATCGACAGAAATGGACGATGTCCAGAACTTGGTGAAAGAAGCGAATGAAGTTCTGAAGGAACTCAACAAAACCATATCTTTGCAAGGACATCACCAAGATTGTGAGCTGAAAGGATATGAATCTTGTTGTTCATTAAGTAGCGACATATCTTCAGATGAAAGTTGTCACGACAATACTGATGCGAAGAAAAGTGAGGTGAAAAATAACGAAATGGTAGTAATTATGGAAGATAATTAGAAAGATAATACAACATTTGACAATGCAGTAGAAGCTCATTATAAAGTTGTGCAGTACATGGTGGACTCGAATAAAACAATAAGCAGTGTTCTAGTCTCAGAATAAAAGAATAATTTACGTTAAAATGTTTACTTTTAATGAAAAACAAACAAAAGTAAACATGCTACAAATGAGGTGAAAATTTTGGAATTATTCGTACTTTGCATATATGCATATATTAGATATAGATTGTTAATTTAAGAGTGATGTGGTGAAAGAGGCGAAAATTCTTACAAAAACTTTCATTTGAAGTTTATTTCAATTCTTTTTGCTAGATATTGGAGTTTATTAATATCTAGGGTTAAATCTATTTTGTTTGAATGGAATAATTTTCAGCAGAATTTTTAATTAGTGTTATCAAAAAATGATGTTAATATAATAATGTTCCAAGGTGATTTGTTTCTTTTAAACACAACCTATGAAGCATATTTCTGGTTTCTTTCCATACATCTTCTTGAAAAGAATCTAGCTTCACAGCTACTCAATAAGACATTTGAACGGTATGTGGTATCATTGTACAACTGCATTCTAAAACGTAGAAAAAGAAGAGCAATATGAACAGTTATTACTTTTATGAGCATCATGTATAGGATGAGATATGAGTATATTGCATCCTATTGAGTGCATCATTTGACTACTTCAATGTGATTACTGCCCTAACAGCACACTTATCCATAGTACATAATGAAGGTGTCCATAGGATGTCTTTTATCTATAGGTTATCCTGAGGATGTCATGTGGAGAAGATGTGCTGTCAGGGTAACAGATTACTGACAAATTTGTTTTACAATTTTTTCCCCTATATTTATACTAGTTTTAATATACTACAACTAGAATAAGATATTTTATGCAGATTTAAACGTTATTGTAAGCTTCCCTTATTACAATGCTCACAAAGTACCGTCAACAAAGTACCGTAATATCTGTCTTCTAAACTGAAATTCTGTTGTAACGGAAACTTTATTAATATGGTTTTTTCAAGGAAATATTAAAGATAAAGTTATTTTTCTAGTCCAAAATGGCTTAATTTTTGACACTAACGAGAAACTATCTTCATACCTAAAAATATAAAATGTGTAGATTTTCCTTATCTATATTCAATGAAATTTATTTATTTATTTATTTATTTATTCACTTCCTCATGAAAGAGATGCAATTTTTCTAAAACATTGTAAAATGACGTTTTGTATAGACTTTTGAAAAATTAATCACCATGAACAGAGCATCAAAAAAAAAAAAAAAAAAAAACTAGTTGGCATAGGTGGACTCTGCTCAGTTCCCCATCATATGTATGTTCTCATAAATTTCTTGTACAGGACATATTATATTCATGTTAAGAGAAATGAATTTGACCAAACGCTTGGCACAATGACAGAACGAAATCCTCACCTAATAGGCTACCCACCATTCAGTTCAACATATTTATCTTATTCTAATCTATTAATTTATTTTATTGGGATCAATTTCGTAGTTTATTTTTCATGCTAATATTTCCAATGCAACAATCCCAAAAATGCATATTTATATGAAATATCGCAACATTTTGCTATGTTGATAAAATCTTAAATTTCGAATAACTTACGAAATTTTCCCATTAGAATATTTGTAGTCAATCATGTTCATTCAAGTATCGTAAATGTTATTTTGAAATTGTCTGATATATTTATGATCCTCAAAATGGACGTTTGTGCTCGATTTTGCCTTATTCTGCCATTTTAAGTAAATCGTAAATTCCAAATAACTTACGATTTTTTTAAATTGGAAAATTCATACTCTATGGTATTTATGTAAGTATCCTACATAATATTTCAAAAGTGGTTTGACATCTTTACGATGAAAATATCCCTCAAGATTTGACGTTTGTGTAAAATTTTGCCCTATTCTATTGTGATAAGAAATTCGTAAATTTCCAACAACTTACGAAATTTTTATATTGGAAAATTCATAGTCATCAATATTCATGCCAGTGTCCTAAATAATATTTCAAAAGTAGTCTGACATCTTTACGATGAAAATATCTCTCAAAATTGAAATTGACGTTTATGTGAAATTTCGCCCTATACCACACCATGTTAAGAAATTCGTAAATTTCCAATAACTTGCGAAATTTTCAAAGAAGCATATTTATAGTTACTGATGTTCATTCCGGCATCAAAACTGATATTTTAAAACTAGTCTGACAATTTTACAGTAAAAAGTTTCCATTTAATGCACGTTTAAGTGAATTTTTGTCCTATTCTCCCATGTTAAGAAAATCGTAAATTTCTAATAACTTGCGAAGTTTTTAAATGAGAATGTTGCAAATAAATAGGGTTCTTGCCAGTGTCGAAAGTAACATTTTAAAACTGATCTGACCTCCCTGCGACAATTTGTTCTTGAGATATCGTGTACACAGACTAACAAACTAACGGACTAACGGACTAACGGACTAACAGACACCCTACAGACAGACACCATACAAATTTTGTCATTTTCGGATTCCTCACACCTGAAAACGTGTAGAAAAGTCAAAAAACCGAGGTCGAAAATTTTCACGATTACCTAAGTTCCCCATACCAGTATGATGGGGAACTAAAAAAACTAGTTGGCATAGGTGGACTCTGCTCAGTTCCCCATCATATTTATGTTCTCAGAAATTTCTAGTGCGAGACATATTACTAGTGGATCTGCAGATCAGGAGCCTCAACGTCCTATTTGCATCAGACATTATTCAATAGGTCATTTTTATTTATTCCTTATTATATAATAGTATATATTGATTCGATCGACTTATTACCAAAATCAAATACATTCCTGAGGGGGGGGCAGCCCCCCTCAACCCCCGTTGTATCTCTCTTTGTATACCTATTTGTATATGATATAAAGTGTTACGAAATTGTAAATAATTGCATTTATTTTTGTATAAATTCTTTCAAAGAGGTTTAGTAAGTTGACAAAATGCTAATTTTGTGCCTTTATAGTCGTTTTAGCGTTAAAATAGCCAAATTTTCCTTTAAAAACGCATTAAAAAGCTCCTATAAGGGAAGAAATAAATTTGGCGCCAAATTTGGCGACTATTTCCCTCCTTGGCGATTTTTTTTGGCGATCTTGGCGAGAAAATCCTTATTAGGGATATACCAAATATGGAAGCTCTAATCTCATTGGCTGATGTGATACGAGAATTTTCCAGAACAGACTGTTTTCGATAGAAAAGTATAAAAGGAGCATTATTTTCGCCAAGGCGGTCAGTCTCAGATCTATATCAGTTTCGTCAAATGCTTGCTCAATGGGCTCATGAATATGTGTACCAAATTGCAAGTCAATAGCGTTATTTTGGGGGCCGCTATCGCGGTACATACAAATTCTTCCCATAGGCCATAATGGTAAAAAAAAAACTTTGGCGTGTCCCTGTACACGAACTTACAAATGGAATGCACACCGAAAACTATACAGCTAATTTCGTCGGCATCATGAACATGTGTACAAAATTTCAAGTCAATAGCGTGTTTTTTGCGGCCGCTATCGCATGACAGACAGACAGACAGACGGAATCCAAAATCCTTTTGAGTCTCAACAGAGGGCCTCCATTCACATTTCGGCAAAAATTGGAAGTCAATAGCTTGATTTTTGCGGTGGCTATCGCGGTACATACAGATTCTTCCCATAGGCCGTAATCATAAAAAACCTTTGGCGTGTCCCTGTACACGAACTACAAATGGAATACACACCTAAAACTATACAGCTGATTCCGTCGGGCTAATGAACACGTGTACCAAATTGCAAGTCAATAGCGTGATTTTTGTGGCCGCTATCGCGGTACATACAAATTCCTCCCATAGGCCGTAATGATAAGAAAATTTTTGGCGTGTCCCTGTACACAAATTACAAATGGAATACACACCCAAAACTATACAGCAGATTTCGCGGGGCACATGAACACGTGTACCAAATTGCAAGTCAATAGCGTGATTTTTGTGGCCGCTATCGTGGTACATATACATTTCTCCCATAGGCCGTAATGATAAGAAAAACTTTGGCGTGTCCCTGTATACGAACTACAAATGGAATACATACCAAAAACTATACAGCTGATTTCGTGGGGCTCATGAACACGTGCACCAAATTTCAAGTAAATAGCGCTTTTTTGGCGGCCGCTATCGCGCGACAGACAGAGCCCAAAACCGTTTTGAGTCTCAACAGAGGGCCTCCACTGACGTTTCGGCAATAATGTTAAAAGAAATCAATTTGACCAAAGCTTCATACAGTGACAGAATGAAATCTCCGCCTAATAGGCTATCCACCGTTCATTTCGATATATTTATCTTATTCTAATCTATTAATTTATTTTATCAGGGTCAATTTCGTTGTTTAGTTTTCATGCTACAATTTCCAATGCAATAATCCTCAAATTCATATTTATATGAAAAATTTACAATTTCGCTATGTTGATAAAATCGTAAATTACGAATAATTTACGAAATTTTCCTATTAGAATATTTGTATTCAATCATGTTCAAACAAATATCATAAACGTAATTTTGAAGTTGTCTAACGTATTTAGGATCCTCAAAATGGAAGTTTATGCTCAATTTTGCTTTATTCTGACATGTTAAATAAATCGTAAACTCCAAATAACTTACGAATTTTTTAAATTGGAAAAATCATAGTCTATGATATCCATGCCAGTATCCTAAATATTATTTCGAAAGTGGTTTGACATCTTTACGATGAAAATATCCCTTAAGATTGACGTTTATGTGAAATTTTGCTCTTATTCAGCCATGTTAAGAAATTCGTAAATTTCCAATAACATACGAAATCTTTATATTGGAAAATTCATAGTCATTAATATTCATGCCAGTGTCCTAAATAATGTTTCAAAAGTAGTCTGACATCTTTACGATGAAAATATCTCTCAAAATTGACGTTTATGTGAAATTTTCCCCTATACTGCCATGTTAAGAAATTCGTAAATTTCCAGTAACTTGCGAAATTTTCAAAGTAGCATATTTATAGTTACTGATGTTCATTCCGGCATCAAAACTGATATTTTAAAACTGGTCTGACATTTTTACAATAAAAAGTTTTCATTTAATGCACGTTTAAGTGATTTTTTGTCCTATTCTCCCATGTTAAGAAAATCGTAAATTTCGTAAAACTTACGAAGTTTTTAAAATCGAATGTTGCAAATGAATAGGGTTCTTGCCAGTGTCGAAAGTAATATTTTAAAACTGATCTGACCTCTCTGCGACAATTTGTTCTTGAGATATCGTGTACACAGACTAACAAACTAACGGACTGACCCACTAACACACTAACAGACTAACAGACTAACAGACTAACAGACACCCTACAGACAGACACCATAGATATTTTGTCATTTTCGGATTCCTCAAACCTGAAAACGTGTAGAAAAGTCAAAAAACCGAGGTCGAAATTTTTCACGATTACCTAAGTTCCCCATACCTATAGTGTGATGGGGAACTAAAAAAATCTGGAGTGACTCCACTCGACTTTCCGAACATTGAGTAATTAACAGTTTTGTAGATAAAGTAAAGAAAGAGTAGTTGTTAAACAAACAAAAGAGAGAAAACCATAATAGAGTGTTTGAGTATTTTTCTCCATCTATTACACGTTGTTTTATTTAACGCTACTGAACTTTGAGCCCATAGATCATAATGACAAAGAAATTTTCGCTGTGTCCCTGTAAAAACCTATAAATGTTAGATTCACCAAAATGCTTATAGTTAGTGCAACAGTGATTTATAATACTCATATAAATTTTCAGCTGAATTCAATAAGGCGTTTAGATGCTATCGTAATTTTAAAAATTTAGTCCCATAGGCCATAATGATAAAGAATTTTTCTTTGTGTCCCTGTAAAAAAACTGTAAGTGCTAGATTCACCAAAATCTATACAGTTAGTTCAACTGTGATCTATAACATGTGTACAATTTTTTTGCTCGGATTAATAAGGCGTTTAGACACTATCACATTTTTAAAAATTTGGCCCCATAGGCATAATGATAAAGAATTTTTCTTTGTGTCCCTGTAAAAAAACTATAAGTGCTAGATTCTCCAAAATCTATACAGATTGAGTATTTGTGATCTATAATTTGTGTATAAAATTTTTGCTCAATTGAATAAGGCGTTTAGATGCTATCGCACTTTTAAGATTTTGCTCCCATAGGCCATAATGATAAAGAATTTTTCTTTGTGTCCCTGTAAAAAAACTATAAGTGCTAGATTCACCAAAATCTATAGGGTTCGTACTATGGTGACTTACAATATGCGTACCAACTTTCAGGTTAATCGAACGAAGCGTTTAGACGCTAGCGTGTTCACCCACAGACATACACACATACACACATACACACATACACACACACATACATACATCATCGTAAAAATAGAGAAAACGGACTCAGGGGACCTCAAAACGTATAGAAACATCAAAATATCGAATTCGGATTTTTGACATGATTACAATACTTTCCTCACTATAGTGTTCGGAAAGTAAGAAGTCAATGATCTCAATTATAAGGCAAAAAAAAATGCCATTCGATTCTATGAAATGAATAAAATACTTAAAAAAAAAAAAAAAAAAAAAAGTAAAGTAAAAATTTGTTAACATGTTAAATTATTTATAATAGAGGAGCTAATTCATCTAAATGTGACTGCATTACACTGAGTTTCTACTGAATTTGAACACGAGCCTATTAGTTCCCCATCATACTATAGGTATGGGGAACTTAAGTAATCGTGAAAATTTTCGACCTCGGTTTTTCGACTTTTCTACACGTTTTCAGGTGTGAGGTATCCGAAAATGACAAAATTTGTATGGTGTCTGTCTGTAGGGTGTCTGTTAGTGTGTCAGTGTGTCAGTGTGTTAGTCCGTTAGTTTGTTAGTCTGTTAACACGATATCTCACGAACAAATGATCGCAGAGAGGTCAGATCAGTTTTAAAATATTACTTTCGATACTGGCAAGAACTCTATTTTTTTGCAACATTCGAATTAAAAAACTTCGTAAGTTATGAGAAATTTACGATTTTCTTAACATGGGAGAATAGGACAAAAATTCACTTAAACGTGCATTGAATGGAAACTTTTTACTGTAAAAATGTCAGACCAGTTTTAAAATATCAGGTTTGATGCCGGACTGAACATTAGTAACTATAAATGTGCTACTTTGAAAATTTGGCAAGTTATTGGAAATTTACGAATTTCTTAACATGGCAGTATAGGGAAAAATTTCACATAAACGTCAATTTTGAGAGATATTTTCATCATAAAGATGTCAGACTACTTTTGAAATATTATTTAGAACACTGGCATGAATATTAATGACTATGAATTTTCCAATATAAAAATTTCGTAAGTTATTGGAAAATTACGAATTTCTTAACATGGCAGCATAGAGCCAAATTTCACATAAACGTCAATCTTGAGGGATATTTTCATCGTAAAGATGTCAAACCACTTTCGAAATATTATATAGGATACTGGCATGAATATCATAGACTATGATTTTTCCAATTTAAAAAATTCGTAAGTTATTTGGAATTTACGATTTACTTAACATGTCAGAATAAGGCAAAATAGAGCATAAATTTCCAATTTGAGGATCATAAATACATTAGACAACTTCAAAATTACATTTATGATACTTGTTTGAACATGATTGAATACAAATATTCTAATAGGAAAATTTCGTAAATCATTCGTAATTTACGATTTTATCAACATAGCGAAATTGTAAATTTTTCATATAATCCGGGGATTTCATTCTGTCACTGTATCAAGCTTTGGTCAAATACATTTCTTTTAACATGATTATAATATGTCTCGCACTAGAAATTTATGAGAACATAAATATGATGGGGAACTGAGCAGAGTCCACTTATGCCAACTAGTTTAAATTGATGATGAGAATTCGCAATAATTGTTGAATATAATGATAAACTAGTTGGCATAGGTGGACTCTGCTCAGTTCCCCATCATATTTATGTTCTCATAAATTTCTAGTGCGAGTCATATCATAATCATGTTAAACGAAATGAATTTGACCAAAGCTTGATATTATGACAGAATGAAATCCCCGCCTAATAGGCTATCCACCGTTAACTTTTATATATATATATCTTATTCTAATCTATTAATTTATTTTATCACGGTCAATTCCGTTGTTTAGTTTTCATCCTACTATTTCCAATGCAATAAACCTCAAAATTCATATTTATATGAAAAATTTACAATTTCGCTATGTTGATAAAATCGTAAATTACGAATAATTTACGAAATTTTCCTATTAGAATATTTGTATTCAGTCATGTTCAAACAAATATCATAAACGTAATTTTGAAGTTTAAGATCCTCAAAATGGAAGTTTATGCTCAATTTTGCCTTATTCTGACATGTTAAGTAAATCGTAAATTCCAAATAACTTACGAATTTTTTAAATTGGAAAAATCGTAGTCTATGATATTCATGCCAGTATCCTAAATAATATTTCGAAAGTGGTTTGACATCTTTACGATGAAAATATCCCTCAAGATTGACGTTTATGTGAAATTTTGCTCTATTCAGCCATGTTAAGAAATTCGTAAATTTCCAATAACTTACGAAATCATTATATTGGAAAATTCATAGTCATTAATAATCATGCCAGTGTCCTAAATAATATTTCAAAAGTAGTCAGACATCTTTACGATGAAAATATCTCTCAAAATTGACGTTTATGTGAAATTTTGCTCTATACTGCCATGTTAAAAAATTCGTAAATTTCCAATAACTTGCGAAATTTCCAAAGTAGCATATTTATAGTTACTGATGTTCATTCCGGCATCAAAACTGATATTTTAAAACTAGTCTGACATTTTTACAGTAAAAAGTTTCCATTAAATGCACGTTTAAGTGAATTTTTGTCCTATTCTCCCATGTTAAGAAAATCGTAAATTTCTAATAACTTACGAAGTTTTTAAATTTGAATGTTGCAAATGAATAGGGTTCTTGCCAGTGTCGAAAGTAATATTTTAAAACTGATCTGACCTCTCTGCGATCATTTGTTCGTGAGATATCGTGTTAACAGACTAACAAACTAACGGACTAACACACTAACGGACTGACACACTGACACACTGACACACTAACAGACACCCTACAGACAGACACCAAGAAATTTTGTCATTTTCGGATTCCTCACACCTGAAAACGTGTAGAAAAGTCAAAAAACCGAGGTCGAAAATTTTCACGATTACCTAAGTTCCCCATACCTATAGTATGATGGGGAACTAAAAAGTTATATGTTCTTAACTGGAAATATTGCCTTCCGAGCCAAAAAATTGTCTATTACAACATATGTCTTATGATTCATCATAAGCCTGTAAGTTTTACTTGTTTTATAGTATTTTATTTATTTATTTATTGTACAATTTCTGTGATAAAAATTATTATTAATATAAGCAATTAATTTTTATTTATTATTTTATTTATTTATTATTTTATTTATTTATGTTAGATTGACATTTTGAAATCGCTGCCATTTTTGGAAAGATAAAGACGCCAGAACATAAAAAGTGTAAAAAGAATATATATATACTCAGTAGTAAATATTTCTTGCTATTTAAATATATATATTATACATATTAATCGAAGAGCAAAAGCTGAACCATTGTTTTAAAGATAAAACTTTATTATAGAAATTGTAAAATAATTCTTTCTGAAGTAAACAAAACCAACTGGCATATGATGAAATATAACATTTAAGACGACTTTTTGACTCGAAATATATTATTCCCCTTTAAATGAGTCTCAAAAATAACAACTAATTTAAAGAAAGAATTGCTTAAAGAAAGCTAGTTATATATCAATATTATAAGTCTAAGTTATTATTGGAATTATGGAACATGCAAAAAGGAAGAAACTTTGAAATGGCTTAGAAATTTGGAAACATTTTTTTTTTCAAAAATTAATGTTATGAAATTTTCCTGTTTATTCTTATTTATTTATTTATTTATTTTTCCTACTTCCTCATTTAAAATTTCATATGAGGCATTTCTTTCTTTTTCCACTGATGTTTTACTTTTGTTTATTTTCTCCTCCATATGAAATGTCCCTCCCACACAAAATTTAAAAAATGAAATTTAGAAAGATAAATAGTAGAATTATTTTTTTTTATTGTGTTCTTTATCTTCCATAGAATATATTTTAAGGAATAGAAAAACAATTCTACTGTTTAACTTTGCAAAAATAATGAGGTAAAGTGATGCATATGTAACTTCGTGTTACCACTCAATTAATTAACTAAATTTGGACTTAGTAGTCATTGTATCTATTTGTTTGGACCTATCTTTGTTAGAATTGTCTTTAAGAAACCAAATGAAACATGAAACAGCCATGGTTTTAAAATTTTGAAAAATTGCTTACATTTCCACTCCCGGGCCTACAACGAACCTACATCAAAATTCAAAGTTTTGTCATTGTTGTATTTGTAAACTATACTCCACAGTTTTTTTGGTAAAGAAACTAAGTTTTGTATGTAATTTTGGAAAATCAATTCAAATTTCTTTTATTTATTAAACATTTTGGTTTCCACTCGTGGTTACATTTTCCTTCAATTTCGATATCTGGCAAGTATTAAACAGGGGAGTCTCACTTGCTCCAAGCATATTAACTACATCACTTATATATATATATATATACATATATACATATATATATATATTTTTTTTTTTTCAGTTTTTTTTTTTTTTCTTTTTTTTTTTTTAATGTTTTGTTGGAGTATTAAAATTTTTTTTAATGAGAAGTTTGTTGGGGGAGTTAGAAGCTCTACAACAAGTGGATGTATTTTTTTAAACAATCGAGAAAAACCTCACATTTGTGATAATTTTCACTATCTGGACACTTACCCCAAATCATGGAGCAAGTGGGACCACTAAACACAAAACTTTCATTATTTCTTTTTCTTAAAGTGCCATATTGTTGAATTATAAAGACTCATATATTTTAAAAGTTAATTATTTGCAGTTTATGTCTAAAAATTTCAGAAGTGCACTGTAAAATTTTTGTGCTACTTTACACAACAATATTGAGGCTGCTTGCTTGTCACAACAATGTAGAGAAATGTTACCAACTGTAGCAGCGTAAAATACTACGATTACACAGACTTACAGCTGGTACCATTTTTCAGAGCCCGATTAACCTTAGAACTGAGTGGAAGCACAAATCCATTTGGGGGCCCCCACTGACTGCTTGGTCTAAAGACTCATACAAACATCTCGAAAAATTTATAAATTTTTCGGTAAATTTTGCAGTTACCTGGAATTGAGGACAAGTAAATTCGCTTAAAATGTAGACAAGTAAATTCACTTAATTTTTGTACCAAAATATAAACTGGTGAAAGCCTATTCACCGCAATATATGAAATTATTCCATTATAAATGAATGTGTAAAAGCTTCATTAGCATATTTCCTACATAATCTAGAAATGATAGTTGTGCAGTCAGGTGTACTGTGACTTTTTATAATCAGACAATGCTTTTAGACCACAAACTTACAATTCAGGGCCCATTTTTTGATTAATTTGGGGGCTTTTCAAAATTTTACAGTGGAAGCACATGCTTCTCGTGCCTATTGGGTAATCAGGGCCTGTCATTTCTCAACATTGTTGTGGTAAGTAAGCTTTCTCAATATTGTTGTGCAAAGTAGGATTTTTTTTTTTTTACAATGTCTAAAAATAATTACAACTGAACAAAATGAGCTCAAAGTCGAACTATGACAAAACGTCGTCACACTTACCTCACTTCCCCTTTTTCAAAATTTTGTGACGAATATAACATTACATGACATAGTCCTAAGAATACATTGTATTTTAGTGTATTTATATTCCTCTATGATGAATATATCTGTTTTTAGAGTTTGTTTGTGTATTTTTTAAATATTGTGTTAAATTTATCTTATGTGTTTAAATGCATATCTTCTGTAAAAATGTATAATGAATAAAGAGAGTCATAATAAATAGAAAGATTCAATAAACAATATTTTAATCAATTTATTTATTTTTATTTTACATTCTATTTATCGACAAAATAAAATCTTTCCATATTTTATACAAAATACAACACAGGATAATAATTTCCACAGTTATGGGATTGTTATGGGAAAATATATATATTATAAAATAATAAAATATAAAATATCTTATATTATAAAATTATTATGGGATTTCATTTAATCTATTAAATAAAAATAGCATTTTTGTATACATAACGTTTATGCAAACTTTTCCAAAATTTACTTAAAATGCCTACTAGACATCATTTTTAATCGCTTCGTGGACTGCCCCATTTGCAGAGAGATTCTGCCCTTTTAGATTGTAGACGGAAGGTGCTAGGTTTGAACCCAGGTCATGCTTGTGGGTCTAGCTGATTAAAGTTTTTCGTGGTTTTCTTCTAAACTCGCATGCTAAGGTCGCTAAAAAATGGACTCCATGGTGGGTTTCCCACTCAGGCAGGACCTCCGAGCAGTCAATTGGCCTTGACACTGACACCAACGACAACACATTCAACAGTCGTTCTTTTTTTTTTTTTTTTTTTTTAGTAGAGTTGTTATTGAGGAATGGTCCATTTTACTTTTCAGGCCTTCGTAATTAATTAAATTGTTTTAAATTAATTTTTTTACATGATAATTGTTATTTATATGTTATTTACATGTCATCAGTGATTTCTGCATTGGAAGACGAAAAGTGCCAGTTTCAAAACCAGGTCGTGCTGGTCTGCTTAGATGTTCGAATTTTTCTTTCTTTTTCTCCAAAGATTCTGAGTTTTCCATGGTTTTCTTCGAAACTTGCGTAAGTCTGGGCTACGACCTCATTAAATACTCCCACGACGGGCATCCCACACAGACCTTATATCTCAAGGTCTTATTAGCCTTAATACACACATGTCTTTTAGCTGCATGCGTATTTTACTTAAAGTAGAAAAAGTAGTTAGATAAATGAAATTACAGAAACTGAAAATCAAAACCGAAATCTGTTTCTTACAGATTTTAATAATTATAACCACAATAGCGATTTCTTTTTTTTTTTTTTTTTTACAAATATGGAAAATTATTTCATAAATTATGAATGATCCATGATTTTACTGTATGCGTGTGTGTGTAAATAAAATCAAAATATGTCTCCTGAAAATTTTAATAATTTCGCCCACAATGGCTATTTCATTCTCTTCAACTATAAGAAGTAATTTCCTAATGTTGTGGTATGGAGTTAAAGTAGTAGTTTGACTGCATTTGTCTGTTACATTGTAAAAAATTTTGTGCCCCTTTACACAATCATGTTCAGAAATGTTACTAGTTGTACCTGTGTAGCCGTAGGATGTTACGCAGTCATAGCTGGCAACATTTCTGTACCTGGTTGTGGCAAGTAAGTTGCCTCAATATTGTTCCGTAAAGCACATTTTTTTTTTTTTTTTTTTTTTACAGTGTAGGTCTGATGGAAAGCTCTCCACGGAGAGCTTTTTAAGGCTCTTCTCTTCCCTTTTACAATTTCCAGTCTCTGGTCATCAAATTCAATGTAACGGGATGTTTGTCTAAAGAATTACTCATTTCTTAAAGTTTTTAGTTTTATTTATTTATTTATTTATTCACTTATTTATTTTTTAATTCGGTTTCCATATTCAGAAAATTCAAAACCGTTAAATGAATACTCGTCTTCCAAAAATTTAATGTTTAACATGTGTATGATATTATAAAAGCTTGAACTCTTCAAACTTAAAATTGGTTTAATTATTCACACTTAAGATTTCATTCCATGCATAATCAAATTTGGTAATTTCATTATTTTTAATAAATTCTATAAATTAAATAAAAAATCTATTTAAAAATTAAATAAGTAAATAAATAAATTAAATTAAATTAATAGCAATAATAATAATAATTAATTCACCAATAATCCTAATGTCTAAATCATGACATGTTGGCCTTTGGGTGAGATTGCTTAAGACTAAACATTAAACTAAACTACAGTAAACATTAGTTAAATCGTACATTTTCTGTATTTACTTAATAGTAAATCTCTTTTTTCACGTAAGATGGCGCTTGCTCACGTTACGTTGAAAGTTAAATATAAACTGAAATTTAAAAATGATTAACGTTAAAATTAAATAACCCCTTTAAAAATCACCTTTTAATATAGTTATTAGCTATTAAATATTAATAACTATCACTTAATGCATTCAATTATTGCTTTTCAGTAGCACCTAAATCAATTAATCGTCTTTTTAGCTTCAATCTTTTCTTTTTACTAATGTTCGTTTGGCAACCTGTTTATTTCTACTATCTCCGTATGTATTGTTTAACATGTGGATTTCTTAAAAAATACTTATTCCTTGTATCAATTTTGTTAAGTGTTAATTTTTAATCTAATTTCCTTTTTTTTATTTTGTTTTGTTGCAAGATAGAGACTTGAACTGTATATTGGCTTGAATTAGCTATACAGTTTTCCGAAATCTTGCACTCTGCTGATATAAATGCAAGTTTCCTGATGAGTGAACATTTCTATTTTTCAGCATTTAAAATTCCAATTTTCAATTCATGAATTCTCATTTTTCCCCCCTTTTATCGGATCTCTTTGGTAATTTTATCCTTTTCTCTTTTCTATAAAATGTTGACTGTTTCTATTACTTTAATGGTTTTTGCAAACTATTATCTCATCGTTAGGCTTATGTGTTATGTTTGTGTCATTTCTCTTCTGCGTAAGTATTTTAACTTGTTTTTACTAATCATTAGTACTCAAGTTAAATTATCACCGTGACAATAATTTTATTCGAAATAAATCTCATTTAAAATTTAATTATATGTTGGTACTTTCATTTATCTTTTGTTAGCTGGGTGTTACAAAGGTATTAAATTATTCAAATTAAGTAATATATATAATTAAATAATACACATATATATATTTCATTTTGCAGCTAAAAAATGAGAAAAATGCACTTAGTTAAATTTTCTCACTTTTAAATTCAAAATTCAAATATTATAATTTTAAAACACCAATTTTAGAAAAGCCAGCACTAATTTAACGGCTGCGAATTTACAGAATATGAAAATCGAATTTAAAAAAAGAAATAGATTAGGTAATGTGCAATTCTGTATATATATATATATGTGTGTGTGTGTGTGTGTGTGTGTGTGAATTAAATGTACTAATTAAATGTACTAATTGTGGTGAATTATATGTACTAATAGAATATTTTATGGTTATACTTTTATTCATCTGTTTATTTGATCGTTTATAATAGATGTATGTTATTTTTATTTTTATTCATATAAGTACGAGTACATTCTTTAAGGATTACTGTTTTGTTTTTTATAAAAGCTTATAGGACGTTTAGTTTTATTTTCCAGTTAAAATTATTTTGACTAGCAGGCTTCGCCCGCTTCGCTGGGCACTATATTTAAAGGATTTCCTTTCTAATTGAATAATTGAAACGTTTAAATAAATATATTTCCATTGCCGACTATTTTCTTCACAGTTTTAGTGTGAAATCTCCTTGACAATAGCAAACATTTTTTGAACTTCTCGAATCTGTGCAACAAAACTATTATTAAAACGAATATTCTCGAAAACAGTCAAATAGAAATGTTAATTGTTCGAATATTCTGGAAACAGTTAAAGCTGTTACTCGTACAGTAAAAGTCACTATTCGATGAATGGTCGAATCAGAGAACGCACGTAAGTCGTTTTCGCAGCAATCACTATAACGCACGTATGTACGCTTCACGCACATGAAAACAAAAAAAACAAAAACAAAAAAAACACTGGACAGCCCTACACCGCTGTGCATGAATCTCAGAACACACGAAACTCAGTTCCGCGACAATCACTATCACGCATGTTAAAACCAAAAAACATCACTGGACACCCCTACTCCACTGTGCATGAATCTGAAAACGCACGAAACTCGGCTCCGTGGCAATCACTATCACGCATGTTAAAACCAAAAAACATCACTGGACACCCCTACTCGCTGCGCATGAATTTGCGAACGCACGAAACTCGGTTCCGCGGCAATCACTATCACGCATGTTAAAACCAAGAAAAACATCACTGTACACCCCTACACCGCTGTGCATGAATCTGAAAACTCACGAAACTCATTTCACTGTCAAGCATGTTAACACGTTCGCTGCCGATCCCGCGCCAGCGCGGGATGTGACGTATTGCTTTACAGGTGAAAGTTTACTTTAGGCTGCCGCTTGGCGAAATTTCGAAAATCGCCAAGACGGCGCCATTTCGCATCGTGTTCCGAATAGCAACCTTACACCGGCGGCATACGAAAGCGAGCTTTTCGGCGATCTAACCTAAAAAGAAAACGCGTCTTGAAAAAAAAAAATCCGAATAATAATAATATATAGGACAAAAGGAAAATTTTCATAAAATAGAATTAAAAGAAAAAAAAAAAAGAAAAACGAAATAATTACGAATTTATAACTAATCACAAATAAAAAAATAAAACTTAGATTATACAATCACATCAAATGTCCCTGAAAAGTGTGTTGCTTTAGTAATTGATGATAAGTGTTTAGATGATAGTGTTTTTATTTCCAATAATTTAACAGCTATAAGTACAGTCGGTAACAAAAGTGTCCGAACACTAGCAAAAATTCCTATGTAAAAAAAGTACACTTCACAAGGTTTTGTTAAATAAATCCTTATCCAATCATGTTCTTACACTGACTAAGAACAGGATTCGACAAGGATTTATTTAACAAAACCGCATGAAGTATACTTTTTTACTTGGGAATTTTAAATTTAAAAGTTTTCAAAAGTTGTATAAAGTAAATTATTTATCATTAATATTTTATTTATAGTCCTCATTCATTAGGAATGAAAAAATAAATCCGCAACTGGATAATTATAGCAAATTTTAACAATTCTCTATTATAATCTATTATAATAGTACTCTGATCTGTTCACTGTACCCCTATCTCAAAATGCATGAAATTAAAAAGTATACAACATTTTGTACTGTAACAACCAGTATTGGCATGAAATTCAAAAATATGCCTCTAAAATTCAGGACCGTGGTTGCCCAGTCGGTAGAGCGCCGGGCTCGGAATTGGAAGATTGCGGGTTCGGTACTCGAGCCTGCCAAAAACCATTGTGTATACTAATGGTGGCTGGTGCTCATAAAATCTGTCGCGCCCGCAATGTTTTCCATGTTCCCATATTAATTATACCTCTGGGTGTCTACGAAGCGTGAGAGTCATCCCTTCCGTAGAGGATCAAAATTGTGATGGCATGTCCCTGGACCACTCTAGGGGTGAGACCCAGACCATCGCCAATTGTCCATTGCGCAGCACTAGTGTGATGCAAAACACAATCAACAAACCAACCTCTTAAATTCAAAAGTACCTCTTAAATTCCAACTCTATTCAACCAGCCAAACAGTACTGACGCAAACATCACAAATATTCATATTTCAAAATAGATGGTTGGTTGGGTTTTACGTCACACTATTGCTGCGCAATGGGCGATTGGCAACGGTCGGGGACTCACCCCTAGAAGTGGTCCGGAAACATGCGATCAAAAATTTGATCCTCCATGGAAGGGTATTTCAAAATAGAATACTTTCTCTCTAATAAAACACGTATCATCAATATGCAACCGAAGTGATGGCGTCAACGAGATATTTTATCTGCTCAGTACAAACGAAACTATTTGCTATGGAAATTTAACTTATTACTCATTAACTCCAGAGTTTGCTTGTAACGAGCAGATTAATTTTTACACGTTTGACGTAATACAGCGTATTGACGTAACACATGACGCAAACAAGCAAAGGTAAACACAAAGCCTATAACATTTGGCGATGTAGCGCTATTGTGCAACACGTCAAATATATTCGGCGGGTTAAAGGAAAAAAACGTCATTTCAAATTTTAGTCACGTGAAACCGGCAGCGAACGTGTTAAAAAAAAAAAAAAAATCATTGAACACCCCTACCTCAAATCAATGAAAACCAAATAAAACAATCAAATCTCTCGTAATTAATCAAAACGTAACTCTAGTTCAACGTAGAATACACTCAAATCAATGAAAATCACATAAACCAATCAAATCTCTCGTAATTCCTCAAAACGTAGCTATAATTCAATGTAATATACACTCAAATTAATGAAAATCAAATAAACCAATCAAATCTCTCGTAATTCCTCAAAACGTAGCTCTAGTTCAACGTAAAATACACTCAAATCAATGAAAATCAAATAAACCAATCAAATCTCTCGTAATTCCTCATAACGTAGCTCTAGTTCAACGTAAAATACATTCAAATTAATGAAAATCAAATAAACCAATCAAATCTCTCGTAATTCCTTATAATGTAGATATAGTTCAACGTAAAATACACTCAAATCAATGAAAATCAAATAAACCAATCAAATCTCTCGTAATTCCTCATAACGTAGCTCTAGTTGGACGTAAAATACACTCAAATCAATGAAAATCAAATAAACCAATCGAATCTCTTGTAATTCCTCATAACGTAGTTCTAGTTGGACGTAAAATACACTCAAATCAATGAAAATCAAATAAACCAATCAAATCTCTCCTAAGATTCTCCATCTGCCTCATTATAGAAATGGGAAGTTTTATTTTCATATTTTTATTAATTAAAAGAAAACTAATCAAAAATTCTAAAATCTGACTTCGATGTGCACAATGACCCTTCGGAGGGCACCTTTGTGTTAAATCACCTGACTGTCCGAGCTACCGTTTTCGAGAACATATATATATACAAATATTGCTCACTTAATAGTATAAGATATGTTCACTTTATTTCACGATATTTTTATTTTGCTAATAGCATGTTCTTTTCTTAGCTTTGGCAAACTAGAGGGAGAGTACATATGGTAAAGCTGGCTAAACCTCACAATGTTGTCTCAAGTCAACATGGCCTGCTAATTTTTGAAAACTAAGAATTCACTCCTCTTTTAATGTTAACTTATGAGAACTTATGTTTAAGAATGTATGATAATATTACATATATATAAGAATTACCTATAGAATAACATGGGCTTTGTCTTCCGGCAAAGGTAGGGTAAGAGCCCCTTAAGGCGTCCTAGCCTGTATTTATATGAGTTTTTGAGGAAACCATAAAAAATTCCGAACATCTAGGTCCCCGAACTTACTTGGGATCAGCACGATACTACCCGTCTACTTGTTTCGGGAGTAGAACCTCTCGGCCTTTGCTATTGCTCATAATGCTGTGAATGGTGCATGATTGTTTTTTACTCTAATACCGATTTTTCTTATACGCGTATAGCATACGTAATTAAATTAAATTATTAGTTTTTCATATATTCTCTCGTAATATTCTCCCGAAATATGGGAAAGTCTTTCATCCTGTTTTATTTCAATTGGTCAGTGGCAACGTGGATATCAAAGTTTGAAGGCAATAGCCTTTGTGGGCTAAAAATAGTTTTAAATCATTTTGCGGTGTTATTTAGACATGTATTCGTTTAAAAATGCAATGTCGTAGTTTCACTCTAACAAAGAAATTTCTAAAAAGAAAGAAAAGATACCTTATCTGCATTCTTAAATCTTAAATGCTTTTAGAGAGAAAAGCCTTGATTTCTGCCATTTAGTATCAGGTACATTTTATGGCACAGTTGTAAACTTAATCGCAGTTAACTGTCAAGATTATTTGTCACCAGAATGAAAGCAAAGTCGGAAAGCCAGGTAAGGCTTAAATTTTTTCCCTTTACATTAAAATGATTGTTTATAGTGTTACTAATAAAGCTAACTCGGACGATTTAAGGGATCTTGGGGTTTCTAAATGTCATTTTTTGATAAAAATGCAACATATTCTTTAAAATTCTCTCTTACGCATAGATAAATCACAGATATGAGAGTCGGTATACACACTATTACGTTATTTGTGAAGAAATTAAAGTCTAAAAAAAAACTTTACATATTAAATAATTTTCGAAATGTGGGAAATATATAAAATTTTAAAATTTATCTTTAGATATATTTCTGTAAAAATAATCTGTTTGCATTTAATGGTTTCAAATGTTTGTACAAAGTCACCATTTCATAAAATTAGTTAAGGACTTAAAGATGTTTTAAAATTTACTATTTTTAAAATAGATAAATCTTAATAATTTTTACTATCTTATATATTAAATAGAAGAAAGTATTGATTTCGGAGAAATTTTTAAAATTCGGGTTTTCGATGGATTTACACGTTTTGAAAGTTCTAGAATGCCTTAGGAACTACTACACAGAACTATATCTTTCAGAGAACGGTTTTGCCGTTGTTACCAATTTTTATATATCAGCTTGAATGAATGTGCAAAAGTGTTTGTTTTTATTTAAATATATGAAGTTGAAAGTTTGTCATTGTATCTGTCCGGATTTTTAGATTATATCAAAAAAATCCCTTTTCGGCAAGCTTAAAGGCAGAGGTAGATTCCTTTACGTTAATGTTACAAATGTAAAGAAATTTTACATATGCATTAATACTTAGCCAATGGCACTGTTCTCACACATTACATTATTTACGTCGCTATACTGTTTTCAAGAAATTTAATTTTCAACTAGAAAAGGGTTTTATTCAATCTACTTAAAATTTTAGGCTACATTTATTGGTCTGTAATTGTTTCATTTTTTTTTTTTTTTTTTTTTTTTTTTTAATTTAAGCTCATAATCAGTCAACAAATACAAGTCTTAAAGATATACAATCCGAGCAATGGTGAATCCCGGAGGGGGCTATTGGTCTACATCCCCCTCCCCACCCAAGCTTAATCAAAATTATAATTTTTATTTAAAATCCATATAACTGTTGTTCAATATCTTTCTCTTAAAGAAAAAATAATAGAAACGTTAAAATGCACTTGTGACCTTACTACGGTCAAGCACTGGTAAGCCTGGCGTTGCTATGGTCAAGTCAAATAAAGTTAAATGGTAGCGGTTTTTGAATAGTTATTTCATTGTAATTTTTATTGAAGCATTGAAAGTTTTGTATTGTGTTTTTGTGATTCTTATTGTCAGATGAGTGAAAATTGTAAAGTGAAACTGTTTTGGTTCACATAAGCTGGAACATTACCATTAACATTAACATTAGTTAACATTGGACCATTTGGCACCGCTGAATTTCAATGCTAATTGTTATGAATTTAGTAAATTGTATGATTTGGCAAGATTTTGGTAACAAAATTTGCGACTTAACAATGACATTTGTGATTTGGCGGCAAAATTTGATAGTTGACGACGAAAATTTTGACTTGGCGACAAAATTCGTTGTCTGACGACAAAATTTGGAGAGCTTGGCGATGGAGAAAAGTAGATTTGGCGTCATTATATTTTCTTTCCACGCGAAAAACATCATATCTCTTCACAGACCAATATCTCGTTTCGACAAGATAAAAAGTCAAAAGAAGCTGTAATATATTACTCTCAATCGTAAATTTTAAATTCTTGCCTAAACCGACATTCTAAACTAGTCACCACAAACGATATTTGTATTAAGATTGACGTATTATTATAATTTTATATTTTTAAATGATTAATTAAAGCGTTTAACATGGTTTTTAATTAACACACTTTTATTAACTTGATATGATGCAACTATTAATGTATGTAACGGAATTTTGCAATTCAATTTTCGGCAACTTCTTGTCGTCCGAAGGACCTGAAATTTTGCACACGACTTCATAATCAATGACAATACTAGATACAAATAATAGCAGGAGACTTGGCGTTGGAATATTAAACAGGAAAAAACTACTACGTCAGAAACGCCAAAGAAAAATTATTGAGGTGCATACAGCTGTTTCGGTAGCCTAAAGCGTACCGTCTTCAATGCAAAAAGAATTCTGAATCTGGAGAGGTGCTCGTATATATAGGAGAGGGACCGGATTTAGTTCAACCAATAGGATTACGGAAGAGGTGGGGAGTGTGGCCAATAGCAATTTAGGAATTTGTAGTTGTGTAAAAAGTAGAAAAATTAAGAAAATGTGGACTGAATGTAAAATTTCCAACAATCAGACAAATAGGGAACAGTGAAATCACAATTTACAAGGTTTTTAAAATTTTTATAAATATGAAAAGCTTCAAAGAAATCGAGGTCATGAATGAATTTAGGTCTGCAAATTATTTTAGCTGAATTAAATTTAAAATTATGATTTTCCTCCCAGCAATGTTTAGAAATAGCCGATTTATTGGTTTCTTGTTTACGGACGTAATTCATATGTTCTTTTAGACGAAATTTAAGACTGCGTTTAGTTTGGCCAATATATGATAAACCACACTGACAGGAAATACTATAAATGCCCCAAGAATTATGCATATTAATAGGATCTTTTAACTGAGAAAAGGTGAGTTTATTGGAAGGCGAAAATATTATTTTAAAATCATATTGTTTGAGAATTTTAGCTATCGTTTGACTGGTTTTAGAAAATTAGGGTAAAACAATACTGATATTAGATGTGACTGATTTAGTAGACGAAATACGAGGGAGTTGTAATTTTTGGATAGCTTTGTCTATAATGGAAGGTTCATAACCTCTGTCAATTGCGATAGCTTTCAGGTATTTAATTTCAGATTTCAATAAAATAGGATTTGAACAAATATTAAGGGCACGGTTTACAAAAGTATAGAAAGCAGCCATTTTTTGGTTAGGTGGGTGACATGAACGCGCATGGGAAGGAAGGGAGACTGCAAAATTTTTACGATAGACAGTGGTTGAAAATCCATTTACCGTGCGAGAGACGAGGGTATCAAGAAATGGAAGGGAGCCATTATTTTCTATTTCATATGTAAATTGGATATTACTGTCAATTGAATTTAAGGTTTCTAAGTCATGGTCAATATTGTGGTGAGATATGTCGATAAGCGTGAAGGTGTCGTCAACGTAACGGGTCCAAAAGATATTTTCTTAAAAAGCTTGCTTTCGAAATAGTGCATGTAAATGTCTGCGAGAATTGAGGAGAGAAGGGAACCCATGGCTAAACCTTCAGACTGACGATAAAATTTATTTTGGAAAGAAAAAGTGGTTTGTGATAAACAAATGCGGGTAAGAGAAATTAATTCTTGTATTTCAAAAGATGTGAAATGAAACTCTTTTAATCTATTTTCGAGACAGCAGAGGGCGCCACTTATTGGAACACTAGAGAAAAGGGATTTTACATCAAAAGAAACCATAGTGAGATTAGTGTGAGGGCAGTTTTGAATATTTTTTGCAACATTTATGGAATTCTTAACAGTATAACTATTAGCAGCAAGATGTGGAGCAAAAATTGTGGTGAGAAATTTAGCTAAATTATAGGAAGCAGTACCGATATTAGAGACTATTGGACGAAATGGAATATTGGGTTTGTGAACCTTTGGTAAAGCATAAAATCTGGCACAATTAGCAATAGAAGGGATAAGATGGGATTTAGTCGAGTTCAATAACAAGGGGCAAGATTTTATAGCAGATTTAATTTTATGTAATTCTTGAGGAGGGCGGAGGTCACGCCCATTCGTCACGGGGCGGAGGAATGTATGGGCCATCATTGATTAGTTCGGTAATACTTTCGATGTATTGTTTTTTATCCAAAATAACAATCTGACCACCTTTATCAGCTTTAGTAATGATGATATTTTCATTAAATTTTAATTCCTTCAAGGCGTTTTTTTCTGCAGGGCTGAGATTTGATTTAAAATTTTTAGAGTTGAAATTGGCATTATTAAGAATAAAATGACGAAGATTTTCTTTCTGTTGGTCAGTCAACCGAGAATTTTTGAAAGCTTTTTCAACCGGTGTAATTAACCGAGGAAAAGAAGGAGGTTTAGAAATGGCAAAATTTGAATTGGGTTTGAGAACAGAATATTGATTATTGGAAATTTCAGTACTGGAAAGATTAACGATTGCATTTTTATTGACAACAGGAAAGTCATTCGAATGAATAGGACTCTGTGAATTACGAAGCCGGGTGAATTTATCATGTAATTTAATTGAGTGTTTACGAGAACGGTTGTCACAATGAATCCAGGAATTGTGATCAATCAACATAAAATTAGGACCGTCTGAAGTTCCTTTTACAATGCAAGAGACACCGCATTATCCCTAAATTCATTCAACTGAAATGCAATGTTTCTGGTTCCAGTTTTGTAAACAAAGCAGTACCCAGGTCTCATTTTAATATTCTCCGTGCAGTTATTAAGGAAACTCGTACCAACATCGCCAAAATTGAAAAAGATTTATTCTTTCTCCACTTAAAGTTAGCTTTTGAACGTCCTAATTTTATGTTGATTGATCACAATTCCTGGATTCATCGTGACAACCGTTCTCGTAAACACTCAATTAAATTACATGATAAATTCACCCGGCTTCGTAATTTACAGAGTCCTATTCATTCGAATGACTTTCCTGTTGTCAATAAAAATGCAATCGTTAATCTTTCCAGTACTGAAATTTCCAATAATCAATATTCTGTTCTCACACTCAATTCAAATTTTGCCATTTCTAAACCTCCTTCTTTTCCTCAGTTAATTACACCGGTTGAAAAAGCTTTCAAAAATTCTCGACTGACTGACCAACAGAAAGAAAATCTTCGTCATTTAATTCTTAATAATGCCAATTTCAATTCTAAAAATTTTAAATCAAATCTCAGCCCTGCAGAAACTAGGTGGCATAGGTGGACTCTGCTCTGTTCCCCATCATATTTATGTTCTCATAAATTTCTAGTGCGAGATATATTATAATCATGTTAAAAAAAAAGAATTTGACCAAAGCTTGATACAGTGACAGAATGAAATCCCCGCCTAATAGGCTATCCACCGTTCACTTCGATATATTTTACTTATTATAATCTATTAATTTATTTCATCAGGGTCAATTTCGTTGTTTAGTTTTCATGCTGCTATTTCCAACGCAATAATCCTCAAAATTCATATTTATATGAAAAATTTACAATTTCGCTATGTTGGTAAAATCGTAAATTACGAATAATTTACAAAATTTTCTTATTAGAATATTTGTATTCAATCATGTTGAAACAAATACCATAAACCTAATTTTGAAGTTGTCTAATGTATTTAGGATCCTCAAAATGGAAGTTTATGCTCAATTTTGCCTTATTCTGACATGTTAAGTAAATCGTAAATTCCAAATAACTTACGAATTTTTTAAATTGGAAAAATCATAGTCTATGATATTCATGCCAGTATCCTAAACAATATTTCGAAAGTGGTTTGACATCTTTACGATGAAAATATCCCTCAAGATTGACGTTTATGTGAAATTTTGCTCTATTTTGCCATGTTATGAAATTCGTAAATTTCCAATAACTTACGAAATCTTTATATTGGAAAATTCATAGTCATTAATATTCATGCCAGTGTCCTAAATAATATTTCAAAAGTAGTCTGACATCTTTACGATGAAAATATCTCTCAAAATTGACGTTTATGTGAAATTTTGCCCTATACTGCCATGTTAAGAAATTCGTAAATTTCCAATAACTTGCGAAATTTTCAAAGTAACATATTTATAGTTACTGATGTTCATTCCGGCATCAAAACTGATATTTTAAAACTGGTCTGACATTTTTACAGTAAAAATTTTCCATTTAATGCACGTTTAAGTGAATTTTTGTCCTATTCTCCCATGTTAAGAAAATCGTAAATTTCTAATAACTTACAAAGTTTTTAAATTCGAATGTTGCAAATGAATAGGGTTCTTGCCAGTGTCGAAAGTAATATTTTAAAACTGATCTGACCTCTCTGTGACAATTTGTTCTTGAGATATCGTGTACACAGACTAACAAATTAACGGACTAACACACTAACCCACTAACAGACTAACACACTAACAGACACCCTACAGACAGACACCATACAAATTTTGTCATTTTCGGATTCCTCACACCTGAAAACGTGTAAAAACGTCAAAAAACCGAGGTCGAAAATTTTCACGATTCCCCATACCTATAGTATGATGGGGAACTAAAAAACGCCTTGAAGGAATTAAAATTTAATGAAAATATCATCATTACTAAAGCTGATAAAGGTGGTCAGATTGTTATTTTGGATAAAAAACAATACATCGAAAGTGTTACCGAACTAATCAATGATGGCCCATACATTCCTCTGCCCCGTGACTCCTCTCCTCAAGAATTACATAAAATTAAATCTGCTATAAAATCTTGCCCCTTGTTATTGAACTCGACTAAATCTCATCTTATCCCTTCTATTGCTAATTGTGCCAGATTTTATGCTTTACCAAAGGTTCACAAACCCAATATTCCATTTCGTCCAATAGTCTCTAATATCGGTACTGCTTCCTATAATTTAGCTAAATTTCTCACCACAATTTTTGCTCCACTTCTTGTTGCTAATAGTTATACTGTTAAGAATTCCATAAATTTTGCAAAAAATATTCAAAACTGCCCTCACACTAATCTCACTATGGTTTCTTTTGATGTAAAATCTCTTTTCACTAGTGTTCCAATAAGTGTGTCTCGAAATCTGCTGTCTCGAAAATAGATTAAAAAAGTTTCATTTCACATCTTTTGAAATACAAAAATTAATTTCTCTTACACGCATTTGTTTATCACAAATCACTTTTTCTTTCCAAAATAAATTCTATCGTCAGTCTGAAGGTTTAGCCATGGGTTCCCCTCTATCCCCAAATCTCGCAGACATTTACATGCACTATTTCGAAAGCAAGCTTTTTAAGAAAATATCTTTTGGACCCGTTACGTTGACGACACCTTCACGCTTATCGACATATCTCACCACAATATTGACCATGACTTAGAAACCTTAAATTCAATTGACAGTAATATCCAATTTACATATGAAATAGAAAATAATGGCTCCCTTCCATTTCTTGATACCCTCGTCTCTCGCTCGGTAAATGGATTTTCAACCACTGTCTATCGTAAAAATTTTGCAGTCTCCCTTCCTCCCCATGCGCGTTCATGTCACCCACCTAACCAAAAAATGGCTGCTTTCTATACTTTTGTAAACCGTGTCCTTAATATTTGTTCAAATCCTATTTTATTGAAATCTGAAATTAAATTTCTGAAAGCCATCGCAATTGACAGAGGTTATGACGCTTCCATTATAGACAAAGCTATCCAAAAATTACAACTCCCTCGTATTTCGTCTACTAAATCAGTCACATCTAATATCAGTATTGTTTTACCCTATTTTTCTAAAACCAGTCAAACGATAGCTAAAATTCTCAAATAATATGATTTTAAAATAATATTTTCGCCTTCCAATAAACTCACCTTTTCTCAGTTAAAAGATCCTATTAATATGCATAATTCTTGGGGCATTTATAGTATTTCCTGTCAGTGTGGTTTATCATATATTGGCCAAACTAAACGCAGTCTTAAATTTCGTCTAAAAGAACATATGAATTACGTCTGTAAACAAGAAACCAATAAATCGGCTATTTCTAAACATTGCTGGGAGGAAAATCGTAATTTTAAATTTAATTCAGCTAAAATAATTTGCAGACCTAAATCCATTCATGAACTCGATTTCTTTGAAGCTTTTCATATTTATAAAAATTTTAAAAACCTTGTAAATTGTGATTTCGCTGTTCCCTATTTGTCTGATTGTTGGAAATTTTACATACTGTTTAAACAGCTACAAATTCCTAAATTGCTATTTGCCACACTCCCCACCTCTTCCGTAATCCTATTGGTTGAACTAAATCCGGTCCCTCTCCTATATATACGAGCACCTCTCCAGATTCAGAATTCTTTTTGCACTGAAGATGGTACGCTTTAGGCTACCGAAACAGCTGTATGCACCTCAATAGTTTTTCTTTGGCGTTTCTGACGTAGTAGTTTATTCCTGTTTTAATAGTAGATACAAATGTTTCCAGGCACTTTTCCCATCAGGGGCTGGTCCCAGGGGTAAACAAAAAATCTATACTTATGCAAAACTATCGTATGTGACACAGGATTTGAATGTATTTGTATAATGTCGAGTGCAACAATTATATATATATATATATTTAATGAAGATTTAAAAGTATGCAATCCGCATTTGTAATGATCGATAGATCGCGCTTTTCCAACTTTTGTTGTTAGTAAATATAATAGCCACGTGTATTTATTATTGTTGTATTTGTGTTACTACCTAATATTCGTGCTATAATTGCTCCGCCATTACATCATGGAAAATCGATTGCCTTTGGAAAAAAAAATATTTCAGTTTATTAAAGTTCGATCGGAAGTAGATGTTTAACTGAAGCTGAACAAATATTAGTTTCAAATATTCTTTATTTCCATTAGCCGAAGCAACTGAAATTTTAAATTTGTCATTTGGAAATAAATGGAAGCTTAATTCCGGATTTCATGATATTTTGGAGTTACACAGTGGCACACAGCAGTATGTGTTATCTTTTTTACCTGATTTATTCATTTTTATTCAATAAATATATGCGAAACTAAACATCGAATATACAGCAAGCAATGGCGTCTCGACGAAGGCTGTCCGTGGTATTGTTAATTTCACTTTAGCTCACCAGAGGGAGAGCATTTCATTACAATCGCGGATAGTTTTCTAAAACCTTTATTAGTTCACTTTTCAATAAAAGAGTGTTCTTTATTTTATTTTAAATGATATAATTTTATTTATCAAAATAAGGGAATTCGAGTAATGAAATACTTTAAATTGAATTTAAGTTTTTATGAAAATAAACTTTAACGGAAAATTCATTAAAAATCATCCCTAGTTCATTTGTCAAAAGGATAATACCTAAATGTCCCCAAATTTATTACTTTTTCTATCATGACAGTTTTAATTCGTTTAGCATCGATTTACAAGATATATATATATATATATATATATATATATATTTTTTTTTTTTTTTTTTAGGACTGAGGGCCTATTAGTCTCCATCTGGGATTTTTGCGTTGTCGATTTCGATAGTTGGACATTTGTCGAAAGCTAAAATTTATCAAAAATATAATTGAATAATTTGAAAGCGATGTTATAATTTGAAAAAAAAAAAAAAAAACTAATACTTTTCCGTCCTAAACTAAATTCTGCTTTTGCCAGAATTTCATCAAAATCTTTTATTATTATTATTATTATTGAAAGAAAAAGAAAAGAAAATTAATAGTAATCAGTATCGTTACAAGCGATATCGAAAAAGTTTTTTTTTTATAATTTTGAATTAGGAAATAAAAAGTGCGCGTGAAATAATATGAAATAAAAACAAGTAAAAAAATGAATTTAATGATTTAATGTTTTTGTTTTTCGGAGGCTGCTCATGCACATAAAAAATGCGTATTAAAACGAGTCGAAGAAGGAAGAGAAATAAGTATTGAGTTATATTACGATAAATACGATATATAATATGATACGATATATTAGACCTAACGTCCAGGGTTAGTAGGCATTTTCGTTGAAAGAAATAGTTTGTTCGTTCGGTGCAACTTGCACATTAGTCCCGTGAGGTACAACTTTCACATTAGTCCCTTGAGGTACAACTTTCACTTTAGTCCCGTCAGGTACAACTTGCACATTAGTCCCCTTTAAATATAGTGACCAGCGAAGCTGGCAAAGCATTCGTTGATTCACTACCTCAATTGATATTTATTATTATTATTATTTTTTTATTTATTTATTTATTTTTTTTTTGTAAAGAAAAAAAATAATAGTTAATTTTTTTAATTTTTTTATTTTTTTAATGCATTGCCGTAAAGAAATTTGGAAAAAAAAAATTATTCCTATATCTTCTTCACCGAATATATAAATATATATGCTTTTTAATACCACAGTACATTTAAAATCCGACAAAAAGATATTATGAACGAATTTTTATTATTACTAGGGGGCTCTGCCCCCTGCTCGCTCCGCTCACCAACCCCCGAGGAAGGCTTTCCCTCACCCCGACATGCTTCGCTCATTAACCCCTGCTGAATTCTACCCGACTATTCGCAACTTTCCCTTTCATTGAATTGGAATATTAATAATACATAACACAAGAGAAAAGTTGAACAATATTATAGAAATCCACCATATTTGGTATCACATTCAAATACACAATATTTAATATGTCGTTTATAATATGTGAAAAATCTGTTTTAACGTTCGACAATTTAATAACAATTTGCCAATATTTTGAGAGAAAACATCTATTATACAGCTAGACACACACACAAAAAAAAAAACGATAGCACTAACTGTTTAGAACGGAGAGAAATTCTTAACATCTAAACGATTTAGCGTTACAGCTTTAGTATACGATCCACTTGTTAAATTTTTGTCACTGTTTGACGATGAATTTTTCGGGCATTATTGCTTGATTAAAGAAATTATGAACTTATTTTTTCTAATGCCTATATATTTTACTATTAAAATTTTTTAGTTAATTTAGGACAATATGTAACACTCTGGATTTATTTCCAATGAGCAGCAAGGTTCAAAATGGTGCTTACAACAGTAAAGATGCAACTTTTTAAAGTGCATTTTTTCTAGAATATGATTTAGTCAGATCCATTGAAAATAAATACCTTTATGATTATTGCAATTATTGTAAACATTTCATTAGTAGTAGTACGACAGGGCAATTTCTTTCAGATAGCGATCTTGCATTGTCGCCATCAATTTGCCAAGATGCCCGTCAATATCTGATTTTACCATTTCTTAAACTATATTAAATACTAAATTAAATCGGGGGAAAAAAAGAAAAAAAAAATCACATTTTTCGAAACCAACTGATAAGTGAAAAATTCATCCTTGATTATATTGTAAAAACGAATTGCCGGTTTGAAGTATTCGAGATAGACCATCACCACTCATAAATTGGATGGCTTTTGAATATTTGTTGACAATATTTTCTGAATAAATATTCATGATGGCTCCTGGATAATTGTTGGCGATATCTGCTGGTATATATTGATCATGACATCTTAATAGTTGTTGGCGATATCTCCTGAACTTGTGTTAATGATGGCTTCTGAATATTTGTTGACAATATTTTCTGAATAAATATTCATGATGGCTCCTGGATAATTGTTGGCGATATCTACTGGTATATATTGATCATGACATCTTAATAGTTGTTGGCGATATCTCCTGAACTTGTGTTAATGATGGCTTCTGAATATTTGTTGGCTACATCTTCTGGATATGCACTGATTACACCTTGATTTTTTTACATATATGTTATGTAATATTGAATTTAGAAAATAAAAAATGCGTGTGAAGAATGAAATATAATGATATTGGATAATTTAATTTAATTTAATTTATAGAGACATCAATGGTACAGGAAAAACTGCTTTAGCCATTTTATTTCTAATAATACGGATAACATTTTACCTGGGGATATTTTGTACATTTAGACCAAATAAAAAATGTTCTTTTTTTCCCTCTTGAATTAAGTTAAAAAATATTTAAAATAAAATTAAAAAAAAAAAAAAAAATGTGCTAAAGCAATGGTACAGTTTAACCTCTTGGCGAAATTTTAAATTTGGTACCGAAGTAGATTAGACTTTTCTAGCAAAAATCTTGACATGCATAACTGAGATAGATAATTTAAATCATCGTCAAAATAAATGAAAAATTTAAAATCTGCCAGTGAGGTCCTGTATTAGGTGTAACTAAAATATTTTGAAACAACTATAGCATCTCCCCACAGCTGAATTTGGCGATTTATTTTTGGCGATTATGGTTAAATCATAAATCTAAAAATCATAAATCATAAATGATAAAATCATAAGCTAAATTACAAATCGTAAATCATAAAATCCTAAATCCAAAATAAACAGCATGCAGGCTGCCATATTATATTTTGCAAACAGCCCAGAACGACATCGTTATCGTTCAAATCGGCGCCAAAGAAAAATCGCCAAATTCAGCTGTGGGAAGATATTATAGTTGTACCAGGAAATATATCATGGAAATGTCTAATTTTGTAATGTTAAAAAATTATCAATGCTAAATAAGATTTTTCGTTTATAATTGAGTTTGAATTTAGATCTAGATACTTTTGTATACCAAAATCTATCCAAAGTATTTTAAAAAACGTTTTCAAATAAAAATAATAAATACACTTTAATGGTAAAGAGAAATACGGTTAGTTATACATACACGACATTATTTCGTTATTCACAAAAAAAAGAACTAATAAATAAAATAAACATAAATAATGCCAGTAATAACATTAATTTTCTAAAAGTAGAAAAAAAAAAGGGTGTTTGCTGAATTTATTTTTTTTTTTTTTTTACACCAGTGATAACATTTTTATTTCTCTGTGGAGAATGACGTCATTGTGGCAAATGATGTAATAAAAGAAATTATTTCTTTAATGGCAAATAGAGTACCTTTATAAACCCGAGGTTTTTGTTTAATAACTTTGTTAATTAAAATGATACAGATTTCTAACTTCCTGAAATACCTTCCTTGAAATATTCGGAACACATTGATACCTCCCATGATGCAGAGCGTTTTGCCCTCCGCGAGAAGATGCTGTCGCAGACAAAAAAATTTGACGCCAGCTGCAGAAACTTTTAGGTAGATTCCTTATAGGAGATCTACCTATTGCAATGGTTCTCATGACACGACTTCTGGAAAATTTCTTCATATCTTCAACGATCATGACCCCTAGAACCCAAAACCACCCTCCGTTCAAAAGTTTATATATATATATATATATAGGTATATATATATATATGTATAACGCTTTTTCCCATGTTAAGTTGTGAACACGATAACTGGAGTAATTTTTATTTAAATTTAACCAGATCGGGATATGTTGTCAGGACAGTAAAAATCTCGGTCGAGTTCGTAGATGGGGTATCCTGCTCAAAGGGGGTGTAAATGGTGGGGGGTGGAAATTTTCATTTGCCCATAATTTCTTTAATATTGAAAATAGGAAAATACTTCAAGTCAGGCGAATTACCGCCTTACCCTAAAGAACAACTTTTGTATTTAAACTTTTTCGATAACTTCAATTGCTTAAAAGTTACAAGTTAAAAAGTGATTTTTCTTGTGATGAAGCCGACATTTTCTATAGCTTTCATTGCAAAAATTTATAATCTGATGCTTTTGTCACGTGCAAATGATAATAAAAAAGATCACTGAAAATATAATAAAATTTTAATCATGTTTTTAAACAATATAATAATCTGATTTATAGGCAAACATAAATAACCACCGCCACTTTAGAATGTAGAAAAAGAGGGGGGAAAAGACTAAAAACCCCATAGGAATAGCATGGGAAGAAAAGCAAAAAAACTCACAATGTCAAGTGTGTTAAAAAAAAAAAAAAAAAAAAAAAAAAAAAAAATTCACACCGGAAGTAATAAGGGGACAGAATTGACTAGACAAATACATTGAACAGCGGGAACCGGGCGGGCTGGGGCATGGGTCCTATCGTCCAGGATTAATACGACTCGACAAAAAAAATAGGCAAACATAAAATTTGTTGTCCCTTTTTAACATATTAATTATGGGAGTAGAGGGTTGAAAATGGTATCATTCAAAAGGTATGGTTAGCCGGAAGGTGCGAATACAAATATTATTTTCTTACGATGTCAAGAAGGTATTTAAAAATACATTTATTTTTTATGCATTTTCCCCCATTTTTCCCTTTTATACACGTATTCCTTCACATTAAAAAATACCTAAAAGTAGAAAGTTGTTAAATCTGGCAATTTCATAAAGCTCAAATAAAACCATAGACACAGTAATTTGTATAATGTAGCATCACTATACGCAAGCGAAGTGATGACGTCACTGTCTGTCCATGGAGCCATGTAAAAGATTTTCTATGTTAATTGTCCATTGAATTTTTTGTAAAAAATTATTAAAAAATAACGGAAATTATCTGCCGATTTTAATTCCGATATTTGGGTATAGTTATATATAAGTTACTGTCTACATGTGTTTGATTGAGTTATTTTTTCTGTAAAATTGATAAAATTTTAATTTAAAATCACAAAACTCCAGAAAAAAAAAATGGCAAACTTCCAGTTTCGAATGTAAACATAAACATTTCATTTCAAAGGGTGATATTTAAACAATAAATATTGAACTAATATACTAAATAAAAGGAAAATGGATTTGTTACTAACTGCTGCATGTATAAGTAGACGATACGGAAAAAATTCCGATTTCCGTTTTCTGCTGAATTTACATGTTTTGAGCTTTCTTTACGTTTCAATTAACTGAAATTGGCTACTTATTTTTTAAAAAAGTGTCTTTATTGCTAGCTTTTGTGGGTAGAAGAAGCAAGTAGAAGATACATAAAAACTTTTGATTTCCAGTTTTCGATGAATTTACACGTTTTGAGATTTCCTTGCATTTTAATTAAGTGAAATTAGTGAAATTGACTACTTATTTTTATTTTTTAAAAAGTGGATTTATTATTCTTTTCTCTGCATATATAAGTAGAAAATATAAGATTCAGAAATGTTTTAGATTTCCAGTTTTCGATGAATTTACACGTTTTGAGATTTTCTTGCATTTTAATTAAGTGAAATTAGTGAAATTGACTACTTATTTTTATTTTTTAAAAAGTGGATTTATTATTCTTTTCTCTGCATATATAAGTAGAAAATATAAGATTCAGAAATGTTTTAGATTTTCGGTTTTCGATAAAGTTACACGTTTTGAAATTTCCCGAACTCAATTCGACCATTTTTGAAAAATATCTTTTTTTTTTTTTTTTTTTTGTTCAAACACTGTACTTTATGAACCAATCGAATTAATTTAACAGAATTTGATACTAGTATCGCCCAGTGGTCGAAACTCGACCATTTTTTTTTTTTGCAAAGCGAGGCAAAGCAAAGTTATTGCCTTGTCCTAAACGGAATGCAATTGCAACACAGCTGCGGCAATTGTTTGCCAATATTCACTCTAACTGAATCAGCAGAGTTTTACTTAATATAACTATTTCTCTCTGTAGATGTTAGCCTTTCCTGAAATGAGAGAAAATCGCAACGTGAAAACGCCCCTTGTTGTGTGATACAGCCCAGACGCTAATAGGTACCATGTCAGACCAAGGTCCCACCAAGTATCAAATTCTGTTAAATTAATTCGATTGGTTCATAAAGTACAGTGTTTGAAAAAAAAAAAAAAAAAAGATATTTTTCAAAAATGGTCGAATTGAGTTCGGAAAAATTTCAAAACGTGTAACTTTATCGAAAACCGAAAATCTAAAACATTTCTGAATCTTATATTTTCTACTTATATATGCAGAGGAAAGAATAATAAATCCACTTTTTAAAAAATAAAAATAAGTAGTCAATTTCACTAATTTCACTTAATTAATATGCAAGGAAATCTCAAAACGTGTAAATTCATCGAAAACCGGAAATCAAAAGTTTTTATGGATCTTCTACTTGCTTCTTCTACCCACAAAAGCTAGCAATAAAGACACTTTTTAAAAAAATAAGTAGCCAATTTCAGTTAATTGAAACGTAAAGAAAGCTCAAAACATGTAAATTCAGCAAAAAACGGAAATCGGAATTTTTTCCGTATCGTCTACTTATACATGCAGCAGTTAGTAAGAAATCCATTTTCCTTTTATTTGGTATATTAGTTCAATATTTATTGTTTAAATATCACCCTTTGAAATGAAATGTTTATGTTTACATTCGAAACTGGAAGTTTGCCATTTTTTTTTCTGGAGTTTTGTGATTTTAAATTAAAATTTTATCAATTTTACAGAAAAAATAACTCAATCAAACACATGTAGACAGTAACTTATATATAACTATACCCAAATATCGGAATTAAAATAGGCAGATAATTTCCGTTATTTTTTTTTTTAAATTTTTTACAAAAAACTCAATGGACAATTTACATAGAAAATCTTTTACATGCCTCCATGGACAGACAGTGACGTCATCACTTCGCTTGCGTATAGTGATGCTACATTATACAAATTACTGTGTCTATGGTTTTATTTGAGCTTTATGAAATTGCCAGATTTAACAACTTTCTACTTTTAGGTATTTTTTAATGTGAAGGAAGACGTGTATAAAAGGGAAAAATGGGGGGAAATGCATAAAAAATAAATGTATTTTTAAATACCTTCTTGACATCGTAAGAAAATAATATTTGTATTCGCACCTTCCGGCTAACCATACCTTTCGAATGATACCATTTTCAACCCTCTACTCCTATAATTAATATGTTAAAAAGGGACAACAAATTTTATGCTTGCCTATTAATATATAGATAATAATCTGATTGAGAAAAAAAAATAAAAGTTTAATTTAACAGAAAATGTGACGTCACAATTACAACAATGTACTGAGAGAAATGAAATTAAATTTTATCCATGATTTTAAACAAATAAAATAAAAGTTAATAAAAAAAAATAAGTAAATAAACTCAACATATCTTAGGGCTAAGCAGATTTAGACTTAGCTTTATGACATTGATGCTATAATGTAAAAAATAAATGTCATCGTTAAAAGAAAAAAAAAAAAAAAAAAAAAAAAATCTTGTAAATTGGATGCTAAACGAATTAAACTGGCATGGATAGAAAAGGTAATAAATTTGGGGACATTTAGGTATCCCTTTAACAAATGAACTAGGGACGATTTTAATGAATTTTCCGTTGAAGTTTATTTTCATGAAAATTTAAATTTAAATTAAAGTATTTCATTACTCGAATTCCCTTATTTTGATAATTAAAAATATACCATTTTAAAAAAAAACTCTTTTAACACTCTTTTATTGAAAAATGAACGAATAATGTTTTAGAAATCTATTACATACTTTTAAATCTTTATTTAAAAAAAAATTAATTGTTGCCACTCGACATTATACAAATACATCCAAATCCTGTGTCACATACGATAGTTTTGTATAAGTATAGATTTTTTGTTTGCCCTTGGAACCTGCCCCTGATCGAAAAAGTGCCTGGAAACACTTGTATCTAGTATTGTCATTGATTATGAAGTCGTGTGCGAAATTTCAGGTCCTTTGGACGACAAGAAGTTGCTGAAAATTGAATTCGAAAATTCTGTTACATACATTAATAGTTGCATTATATCAAGTTGATAAAAGTGTGTTAATTAAAAACCTTGTTAAACGCTTTAATTAATCATTTAAAAATATAAAATTAAAATAATACGTCAATCTTAATACAAATATCGTTTGTGGTGAATAGTTTAGAATGTCAGTTTAGGCAAGAATTTAAAATTTACGACTGAGAGTAATACGTTACAGCTTCCTTTGACTTTTTATCTTGTCGAAACAAGATATTGGTCTGTGAAGAGATATGAGGTTTTCGCGTGGAAAGAAAATATAATGACGCCAAAGCTGCCTTTCTCCATCTCCAAGCTCGCCAAATTTTGTCGCCAAGTCAAAAATTTCGTCGTCAGCTATCAACTTTTGCCGCCAAATCACAAAATTCATTGCTAAGTCGCAAGTTTTGTCACCAAAATCTCGCCAAATCATACAATTTACTAAATTCATAACAATTAACATTGAAATTCAGCGGTGCCAAATGGTCAAATGTTAACTAATGTTAATGTTAATGTTCCAGCTTATGTGAACCAAAACAGTTTCACTTTACAATTTTTACTCATCTGACAATAAGAATCACAAAAACACAATACAAAACTTTCAATAATTCAATAAAAATTACAATGAAATAACTATCCAAAAACCGCTACCACTTATCTGTATTTGACTTGACCATAACAACGCCAGGCTTACCAGAACCAGTAAGATCACAAGTGCATTTTCACGTTTCTATTACTTTTTCTTTTAAAAGAAAGACATTGGACAACAGTTATATGGATTTTAAATAAAAAATATAATTTTGATTAAGCTTGGGTGGGGAGGGGGGTGTAGTCCAATAGCCCCCTCCGGGATTCACCATTGCTGGGATTGTATATCTTTAAGGCTTTTATGTGTTGAATGATTATGAGCTTGAATTTTAAAAAATTGAAACATTTACAAACCAATAAATTTAGCCTAAAATTTTAAGTAGAATGAATAAAACCCTTTTGTAGTTGAAAATTAAATTTCTTGAAAACAGAATAGCGACGTAAATAATGCAATGTGTGGGAACAAAGCCATTGGCTAGGTATTAATGCATATGTAAAATTTCTTTACAATTGTAACATTAGCGTAAAGGAATCTACCTTTGCCTTTAAGCTTGCCGAAAAGGGATTTTTTTTTTAATATATAGAGATTATTTTTAAGTAAATATTCATAATTATACAAAAGATGGGTATTATTTATTTATTTATTTATTTATTTAGTTAAAATATTTTACTTTTATTTAAATATTACACTTTTCTCGTGAAGTAGCTTCGTTAATTATATTTACTTAAAAGAAAGGGGAAGAAAGAAACGAAAAACAAAAGAAGAGAAGAGAAAAGCTAAACAAAGAAGTTAAAATATTTAATATTTTGAAGCAACACTAAGAATTAAATAAATAACGATGAGGAAATATCTCTGCTTAGAATATCAGAAACAATATGCGATTAAAATCGCTAAAAAGAAAAATGCGTTATCTGAATTTAAAACAATACTTGCATTTCAAAAAAAAAAAAAAAAAAAAAACGAAAAACATTGTAAAATTAATATATATTAAATATTAATAATTAAGTCTTTTTATTTGAAAAAAAAAAATTAAAAATTAAAAATTAAAAACTTCAAGTGCCTATCCCTATAATATTTATAATAAAAAAATAAAAATAAAAAATCCATTAACGAAATGCTAAAACAGAGCATCTTTAATCAGCATAAACATGCATTGTGATTCTTCATCTTACCGCTTCATGTAAAAGACTTTTCAGCTACTTACGTCACAGCAACATGTTTTCACGTAAATACAGCTGCGGGCATAGGTGCGGTTCTTAGCTGTTGGAAATAACCTAGATTTATTGTTTTCTCCACAAACATATAGCTGACATTATTTACTTATATTTAATTCAACTACTTTTGGTATCAGGGGGCGTAGCTCAGATGGTAGAGCGCTCGCCTAGCATGCGAGAGGTACCGGGATCGATACCCGGCGCCTCCAATTGCCTTTTTTTTTTTTTTTTTTTTTTTTAATATATACTCATATCAAATTTAAAAACAACTCGATCAATTAACTATTAGGTATGGATTCAATTTTTTTTCTCGATAAATATTCAATATTTTATTTGTATAATAAAAAATAAGTCAATCAATTAAATATTAGGTATAGTTTTTGAAATTTTTGCTCCATAATATTCAAATTTTATTTTTTTTTTTAAGCGATGAAATTTATCTTTTACATTATAGCATCTATGTCATAAAGCTAAGTCTAAATCTGCTTAGCCCTAAGATATGTTGATTTTATTTAGATATTTATTTATTTATTTATTAACTTTTATTTTATTTGTTTAAAATCACGGATAACATTTTATTTCATTTTTCTCAGTACATTGTTGTAATTGTGACGTCATATTTTCTGTTAAATTATACATTTTTTTTTTTTTTTTTTTTTTTTTAAATCAGATTATTATATTGTTTAAAAACATGATTAATTTATAGATATTTTCCAACGAGATATATAAAGTAGAGTGATAAATGGTAACCCTTGAGAAGGTCCAAGATGAGTCATGTGACATGCTCTCCTTGCACCTGCGTATTCAGCGGTTCCCCTGGTAACAGCTTATTTTCAGTAAATTTCTATGGCAACGGTTTGAAGATTGTTCAATGTTTTTGTTTACTTACGTAGTTTAATATTCTTTTGTTCTAAATCATTTTGATTTTGATTTTACTTCTTTTTTATTTCGTGTAGTTGAACTTTAACAGACAAAATGCTTAGAAATAGTTGAAAAATTATTATTGGTTGTTAAATTTAGCTCTTTAAAAGTTTAAATTCTCTTTTATAAACACTTTTAAACTTTGTTGGGAAACGATGAAAAAAAAGGTATTTTATTATTTATTAAAATGTGAAATATGTGTAAGATTATTTTAAAAACAATTTATTTCGGTCATAGGACTGTCATGTTACCTAATAATAATGATAATTTGTCGAACTGATATTTTAAATGCCAAAATAGCGATAAAGGGCCAAACACAGCAACCTATTGGAGCATGTCACGTGATTCGTCTTGAACCACGGAAAGCTAACCCTTCATCCATTGAATCAGCACTCTAATATATATATCTCGTTGATATTTTCAGTGATCTTTTTTATTATTGTTTGCACGTGACATAAGCATCAGATTATAAATTTTTGCAAGTCGGCTTCAACATAATTCACGAAAAATCACTTTTTAGCTTGTAACTTCTATGCAATTGAAGCTATCGAAAAAGTTTAAATACAGAAATTGTTCTTTAAGGTAAGGTGGTAATTCGCCTGATTTGAATTTTTTTACTATTTTCAAGAGTAAAGAAATTATGGGCAAATGAAAATTTCCACCACCCCACTTTACCATTTCCACCCCCTTTGAGCTGGATACCCCATCTACGAACTCGACCGAGATTTTTGCTGTCCTGACAACATATCCTGAGCTGATTAAATTTAAATAAAAATTACTCCAGTTATCGTGTTCACAACTTAGCATGGGAAAATGCGTTATACATACATACACATATATATATATATATATAAACTTTTGAACGGAGGGTGGTTTTGGGTTCTAGGGGTCATGATCGGTGAAGATATGAAGAAATTTTGCAAAAGTCGTGTCATGAGAACCATTGCAATAGGTAGATCTCCTATAAGGAATCTACCTAAAAGTCGTGTCATGAGAACTATTGCAATAGGTAGATCTCCTATAAGGAATCTACCTAAAACCATTGCAAAAAATTGGCACACTTATTAATCAGAGCAAAATCTGTTTAATGACGTATTTTTTAGTTCAATCGAATAATTGGTTCTAAAGATATTAAATAAAAACCTCATTTTAACTTTAAAATTAATAAATAGAAAGAATAATTGATGCGAATATATATATATATATATATATATATATGTATATAGTATGTTGCGGGTCACCACAATTTTATTTATTTTTTTTCAAATTCACTCATTACACATAATTTATTAAAATTATTATTTATTAAAATTATCTAACATGATGAATACAGACGATATTCATCATAGAGAAAACTAGCACTATATATCCAAAGTAAGACAATTTTTTCTTTATTTATTACTATAGATAACTAATATCTTAGCAAATATGTTTTCGTAATCTTTATCCCTCATATATCAAGTTTCGTACAGTTATGTCAAGATACATCTACATATAATTTTATGTGGAATTCTGTGAAGAAGTTCCTGAGATATAGTCTTACTTTAAAGTGTAAAAAGCTGTACAGCAGCGTCATCTGTTAAGCGATTTACACTAAAAGTTGATAGGCACTAATTTAGATTAAAGTGAATCTACATATAAATTTATATGCAATTATCAGCAGTAGTTCCTGAGATACACTCACACAAAATTTTGTCACACAGGCAGACATTTTCTAAAAATAGTCAAATCGTATTCTATACCTTTCAAAATGTGTAAATCCATCGAGAACTGGAAGTCGAAAATTTTTACGAATCCAGTACTTTCTTCTATTTAATACAAAAAAAAGTAATAAATAAAATTGTAAATATATTTATTTTTATATCGGAAAAAAAAAGAATGTGCAAACATTTTTTTTTTTTTTTTTTTTTTTTTTTTTTTTTTTTTTTAGTAATTAAAATAGAATTCAGAAAAATCATGTTAAAAAAATAAAGTAGCTTCAGTATACAGGGTGGCAAGAAATAACTTAGGAGAAGTTTCAAACCAAATATCTGTAACTACCACTATCGCAAACTCATTTTGGAAGATGTTGTCTTACCTTGGTCACAAAAGTTCTTTGGAAACAAAAGATGGACCTTCCAACAGGATTCCGCACCTGCACACAGAGCTAAAGGCACTCAAGTTTTGTGCAAGACAAATTTTCTTGACTTTATTGGAGCTCAAGAATGGCCACCGTATTCCCCAGATTCGAAGCCAATGGATTATTCTGTGGGTACATCTAAGAGACAAGGTTGTTGCTAAACCTCATAAAACTTTGGCATTCCTAAAAGAATTCTTATGCAAGGAATGGAATAAAATATCAGTGAGTGAGTTGCGGCCCATAGCCGAAAATTTTGTGACACGTTTAAAGCTCTGTATTAAGGCTAAAAATAACCACTTTGAAAATTTGTAAATATAATAGACAAAATAACGTATTCCTATTTATTGCAGTTTGGTCGTAATATTTTCATTAGCATTAAAGTTATAATGTGTCATGTGTATCCAAGTTATTTCTTGTCACCCTATAAAAGCCTCCTGGCGAAGTTTGAAATTTGACATCGAAGAAGCTCGGACGTTTCTCGCCAAGAGCTTTACTTCACATTGCGGTAGTCATTTTAATTCATCGCTTAGGGTTTTAGATTTTGTTACATCTTTCTTATGTATGTACTTTTTAGACTAAAACCTCCTATAACCTTAATATTCTTTCATACAAACATTCATTACATCATATATTCAAATTTACATGTGTATTTTGTCTCCTGGAATTCAATTCATTACAATGTTACATTTAACGAGATAAACAAATGTGGAAATTTTTTACTTTCCCTTTCCTGTGGATGGTAGAGAGAGTAATTTTAGATGGAATTTTCAAAATTGAGCTTTTGGTATATTTTTACCATTTTTTTTTTTATTATTATTATTTATTTTTTTTATTATTTAACTTCGATTCTTGTTTGTTTGTTTGTGTGTTTGTTTGTTTGTGTGTTTGTCAGGGACAAATCTTGAAATCGATTTTTAACTAACTTCCCGACTAGCTAGATATTTAAAATTTTCAGGACAGCTCACAACACGGTGACAATACATTTTTCTAATAATTTTAGTCAACTATTGCAGGTCCCGCTGCCTTCGGCAGCGCTTATATGATTCGACAGAAAATTTATTTAACTAACTTCCCGACAATCTAGACATTTGAAACTTTCAGAATAGTTCAGAACACGGTGAAAATACACTTTTTTAATACCTTTAGTCAACTGTTTCGGGTTCCCGCTGCCTTCGGCAGCGTTATCAGTACAGAGCTTGCAATCGATTTTTCACTAACTTTCCGACTAGCTAGACATTTGAAATTTTCAGGATAGCTCAAAACACGGTGACAATACATTTTTTAAATACTTTTAGTCAACTGTTTCAGGCCCCCACTGCCTTCGGAAGCGTTTATATGATTCAGCAGAAAACTTATTTAACTAACTTCCCGACTAGCTAGACATTTGAAACTTTCAGAATAGTTCAGAACACGGTGAAAATGCATTTTTTAAATATTTTTAATCAACTGCTCCGGGTTTCTGCTGCCTTCGGCAGCGTTACCAGTACAAAGCTTGTAATAGATTTTTCACTAACTTCTCGACTAGCTAGACATTTGAAACTTTCAGGATAGCTCAGAATACAGTGACAATACATTTTTTTGATACTTTTAGTCAACTGTTTCAGGTTTCTACTGCCTTCGTCAGCGTTTATATGATTCAACAGAAAATTTATTTAACTAACTTCCCGATTAGCTAGACATTTGAAACTTTCAGAATAGTTCAGAATACGGTGAAAATGCATTTTTAAAATATTTTTATCCAAATGTTTCGGGTTCCTGCTGCCTTCGGCAGCGGCAGTACAAAGCTTGCAATCGATTTTTCACTAACTTCCCGACTAGCTAGACATTTGAAACTTTTATAATAGCTCAAAACACGAGAGCCATTATTTTTTTTTTTTTTTTTTTACTTTTATCCAATTGCTTCGGGTTCCCGCTGCCTTCGGTAGCGTTTATATGATTCAACAGAAAATTTAAAAACATGGTATATAAAAAGATCTTTTTATCTTGTAATTATTACATACTGAAGTCTCCTGAAACTGAAAATGAGGTTTTTACCTTTTGGTTTGTGAGTATGTCTGTTAGACTGTTATCAGCATCATTCAAAAACACATAGCAGCAGAAAATTTAAATTCGATATTCTAAATCTTTGTCATATAGGGATGTTGCTCGAAAGTTTTTATAGAAATCGAATAAATGGTTTGTATACAAGGATAGACAAACTTTCAAGTACATTAAGTTCAAAATTTCTTGTTCATACATTTCAATATCTTACAAAATAAAATTGACAAATATTTCTTAATATATAAAGTCATGTTTCGCATGGAGAAATAATCTCCAAAACAAAAATTAATAATCTATATGGCATTCACATTATTCTCTATTACAATTTTTGTTTTAGAAACTCTTTTATAAATGTAGTGTTTCATAAATATGTTGTGTAAGAGGAGGGTAGCAGCACCCTCAATCTCTTGTTTAGTTACTGTATTTACATTCGTCAAGTTTGTTATTAAATTTAAAATTTTATTTCAAATTACTCAGTGAACTTTCACTCAAACCACACTTAAAATTTACTGGCCTTAATCTAAATTCAAGTAGCATCTCTATATGATTTTCAAAATACAAAATACTAAATTTGGACTTCCTATATTGATTTCCTTTTGGGTTACGCTGCTAACGTATACACACACTAATTGCAAAACCCTTCATTTTCGTATTTAGGGTACCTCAAAATGCGCAACTGTAGTAAAAACTCAACTTCGATTCCAAACAATATTATCTGTGCCATCTGATTAAGAAAAAGTAATTTTCATTTCTAAGCAATTTTCCTGGACATAGTATAATTTGTTAAAGCACTTTCATCAGTTATATCCAACATAAAAGGATAGGGGAGACTGGGGCACAGTGGACCACTTTTACACTTTTAATTTTTTTCACCAAAAATGAAAAAGCAAGGTACTTGAAAAAATTAGCAAACATTCTTTAAACCTTTCTTGACATGTCCTAATTTTTTTATAACAATACTTCTAATACATTACGCATAAAAAAATTAATTGTGTGCACTCACAAAGTGGACTAGTATTCAAAGTATTCTAAATGTGTATCATATAGGGATGCTACAGTAAGCTTTTCGTTAAGATCAAGCAAATGCTTCGTGTACAGGGACAATCAAGAGAATTCTAATACATTACGTCTATGGGGGAAATTGCAGGTAAGTAGAGTTTAACGTCTATAGACTGCACTGAACCAAATGAAACGAATATATATATTTTGTAATAGAGATAGTCAACTGAGATATTAAAACCCGAATAAACTACTACGTCAAAAACGCGAAAAGAAAAATATTTGCGATGCATACAGCTGTTTCAGTAGTCTTAAGCGTACCGTCTTCAGTGCAAAAAGAATTCTGAATGTGGAGAAGTGCTCGTATATATAGGAGAGGATCCGAATTTAGTTCAACCAATAGGATTACGGGAAAGGTGGAGTGTGTGGCCAATAGGAATTTAGGAATGTTAGCTGTGTAAACAGTAGAAAAATTAAGAAAATGTGGACTGAATGTAAAAATTCCAACAATCAGGCAAATAGGGAACAGCGAAATCACAATTTACAAGGTTTTTAAAATTTTTATAGATATAAAAAGCTTCAAAGAAATCGAGTTCATGAATGGATTAAGGTCTGCAAATTATTTTAGTTGAATTAAATTTAAAATTATTATTTTCCTCAGAGCAATTTTTCTAAGATTCTAAGACGGAAAGAAGCCGCTCACCACTATGCAGTGGTTTTGAGCGTTTTTAACCTTTAGAGAGGGGCTCCAAAGCCACTGTGGAGATTCAGAAGAGCCCGTCTCCAAAGGTTAAGCCTCCCCCGTTGTTTATTGCATAGCAAATAACAAAAAAAAAAAAAAAAAAAAAATTACAAAGGTCGCCAGAGCAGAGCTCTCCCGCGACAAAAGGCGACAAAGTTGCATGAAAGTGAAGAGGACCGGTGCCAAGTGGAAGCCTAATTACAAAGTTCATTCAGGTAATGTACAAATTTCACAGTCTTTATACAATGTTCTCGCAGTCAGAGCAATCTTTAGAAATAGCCGATGTATTGGTTTCTTGTTTGCGGACGTAATTCATGTGTTCTTTTAGACGAAATTTAAGTCTGCGTTTAGTTTGGCCGATATATGATAAACCACACTGACAGGAAATACTATAAATGCCCCAAGAATTATGCATATCAATGGGATCTTTTAACTGAGAAAAGGTGAGTTTATTGGAAGGCGAAAATATTATTTTAAAATCATATTGTTTGAGAATTTTAGCTATGGTTTGACTGGATTTAGGAAAATAGGGTAAAACAATGCTGATATTAGAAGAGACTGATTTATTATACGAAATAGGAGGGAGCTGTAATTTTTGGATGGCTTTGTCTATAATGGAAGGGTCATAACCTCTGTCAATTGCGATGGCTTTCAGGTGTTTAATTTCAGATTTTAATAAAATAGGATTTAAACAAATATTAAGGGCACATTATTAATTTTACATTCAGTCCACATTTTCTTAAATTTTCTACTGTTTACACAGCTAACATTCCTAAATTCCTATTGGCCACACACTCCACCTTTTCCGTAATCCTATTGGTTGAACTAAATTCAGTCCCTCTCCTATATATACGAGCACTTCTTTAGATTCAGAATTCTTTTTGCATTGAAGACGGTACGCTTAAGGCCACCGAAACAACTGTATGCATCGCAAATATTTTTCTTTTGGCGTTTCTGACGTAGTAGTTTATTCGGGTTTTAATATCTCCTCGTGTTTTAAATCGTTTAAAAAATCAACAATCATTCTCAATCTTGTTTACTGATAATAATTATTCTAAATCTATTCATCCTTTTTCTTTATTTTACTATGGTTCGTTTAATTTATTGCTAGTTATTTTTTATTTGACTCTTATTGTTCATTTTACAGAAATGTCAGGGAAATTAATAGCAATATTTAGGATTTTTTAATCCATTGTTATTACTAGAAATATCTTACAAGGAAACATTCAAAAGGTGTCGTCTTCAAAAAATATTGAAAAAAATATATGTCATTCTACTTTTCAAAAAACACCAGAAAGTGAAAAAAATTATCGGCTGAAATGAATTACAGCGATCACAAAATATTATCAAAATTAAGCATATTTGGCGATTTTACACTGTTAGGCGATTGATTTTGAGTACTTGGGGAGAAGCAAAACACGGTTCTGTTCGTACACGGTAACCTCGAACTTATCGCCTAACAGCGCTAAATCGCCAAAAATGCTTAATTTTGATAATTTTTTGCGGTCGCTGTAATTTATTTCAGCCGATAAATTTTTCACTTTCTGGTGTTTTATGAAGAGTAGAATCACATTTTTTTTTTTTTTCAATATTTTTTGAAGACGACACCTTATGAATGTTTCCTTGTTAGTATTATTTCCTTCTTGAGAACGATATTATGAGAGGGAAAGTATATCATAAATATTCTCCTATTTTCTCAATTATTTTGGATTATTCTTCATTTGTTATGTTAATTCTGTTTTATTTCTTTGAATTTTGCCCTTGTTACAAATGGTTTTCAGTTCTTATACACATATGTATACATACATGCACACATACATTTTAATATACATAATGCATATAATACACATAATATGCATATATACATCTTTCACACGCATTCCGAAACATAAAGACACATGTACAGTTAAAAATACACAACACATTCAATTTAAAATACGAATATACAGTACATGTAATTAGTTTATTTATTTAAATTTCCTTTTTTTCTCTTGGATGTATTTATCCAGCCACAGTTTCCATTCTTAATTTGTGTCACATGTTCTTCAAAATGCAACCTTCTTGTTTGGTTTTTATCATTCGAAATCTGATGTAGAAGGGAGGCATTGAAAAGTTTAAATCAGATTTTTGATGTTTTGTCATATTTCAGAAACTTTTTTTAAATGCAACGTTGAAATTTTTTATTTCAATAATTAGGGTATCAGTTATTTTTTTTTTAATAAACACCCCCGTCTTTTTTCAATTCCTACACACTCAATTCTTCACACTCTCCCTATATATATCTTGTACAAATCTAGCAATCGATTTTTAACTAACTTCTCGAGTAGCAAGAAATTTGAAACTTTCAGGATTGCTTAGAACACGGTGACAACACAATACTTCGAAGTCCGATTTTCGAATTTTTTATTAGTTTTCTTATAATTAATTAAAATATGAAAATAATAACATCCTAATAGCGTTAAAATAGCCATTAAAATATTAGCTATAATTTAGTTGTTGCCAAAAAAATTTTACGAGTTCATTTTCTTTCGACATTAATGCATTTAATTAACGTGAACATTAAAAAAATATAAAAAGTTAAATTATGCATCTCACAAAAATGGACGTCATTATCACTTTAAGAATTTTATGCACATTGATACCAGCTCTATGATTCATCAGAAAATTTAAAACATGGTATATAAAAAGTATTTTTTTTTTTTTTATCTTATAATTATTTTTATTTCATTTTGCACGCGCGCTTCTTATTTCCTAATTCAAAATTATAAAAAAAAAACTTTTTGATAGTGTTTGTAAGTAGGAATTCACTTCAAAGAATTTTCTTTTATATTACTTGTTTTTATTTTTTATATGGAGCTCTCTCTCTCTCTCTCTCTCTTTATATATATATATATATATATATTGTAGCTCTTGTATTGGAAAACCGTAATATTTTTAGTTAGTTTCAAAAATTCTGTACTCTTTTTTACGAAATTTTGCAATTTATACAATATGTTTAAAATCAATATTTAACAAATAAAATCAGGAGTCCTTTTTTTTCCGAATATACTGTGTGTATTAATTATTTTTGCAGTAATATTTCATACTCGAGTGAAGAAAATTCAATTGCCAGAGCGCATTTAATGAGTTGTTTGAGGTGAAACAACATTTTAGTTAAACTATTTCGAAATATCTAAACCTGCCAATTAACTGTTGACATCTAGATAAGAAAGTAATATAAATTTATTTTATATTACATCATTTGTTCACATTATTATTCTAAATTCTCAAAGAAGGAAATGAAATGAGTTATTATTGAATTTTTTATTACAATTATTTCCTAAAATTTTATATTGGAAAATCACGTGATATCTGACGTATGCAACATTGAGAAAGACATTTCATGTAATTCAGTTTTCATATATTAAGCATGGATAAGAATACAACAAGCATGTTAATCTTCCGGTATGTGCGTCTACAATGAAAACGTTTATGATCCAGAGGATAAAATGGTATGTAATTTAAAGTTTTTTTGAAATATTTCTTTGTTTGATACAGTCTCATTCCTTGTTTGACTCCATAATTGTAAAATAAGTAAAGGGGCATTTCCAAATTTAGTTGTTTTATCGAATATCTAAAGAAATATACTTCATGGACTCTCTCAAAACTTCAGTGGTAAAATGGGCTTGTTGCACTTCATATATAACTGCGAAAGTTTTGTACTAAAGACTAAAAGAGGATCAATTACAAATTAAAGAAAAATATAATGTTTGGTATAGATCTGTGAAAAATAATACATATACGTTGTAGATATATCACATGACTGTGATGCTTCTTTTGATTGTCTCTAATAATTTATATAAGAAAAGCAATGGAGATATAAATGCTTCTCTAAAATCGGCAATTTTTCGTTTTTTTTTTTTTTTTTTTTTTTTTTTTTTTTAAGGTATTCTCCTTATAGGAGATCTACCTATTGCAATGTTTCTCATGACACGACTTCTGAAAAATTTCTTCATATCTTCACCGATCATGAACCCTAGAACCCAAAACCACCCTCCGTTCAAAAGTTTATATATATATACTAGCAGACCCGGCCACGCGTTGCTGTGACTAAGTTATACGTTGAATTATACGGCTGTAAACTATTTAGTACAGTCAAATTATTATTTACGAACAAAGACGAAAACGTTGTAGCCGATGTAAAAACCCACAGGGTTGAGATTTGAAACTTAGGTCATATTTGGAAGCGATTGATAAAAATTTTTGTAGTGTTGATATTAAGCACAAATTAATTTTATTGTAGGGTCCTATAAATTTTAATGGAGAAGTGATATATATTATTTCTAATGCTACTTTGGATAAAATTGCTAAAATGACTAATATATAAATTAAATTCTATTAAAATTCTATTAAAATAAAAGTATAAAAGAAACAGACGATTTTAAAATCATTTTTTATGGAGGAGTGAAATATAATAAATGCTATAATGGATAATTTTACTATAAAATGACCTCATCATTTTAAATATTTTAAAGAGGGCAACAGCTGTAGTTATAAAAAGGAAAACAATAAGGCTAAACCAGAAAAATAAGTAAATTTGATAAATATTTTAAAACTTTAAAATTGGAAACTTATGAAATATTGGACATTTAAAGTAAATACATGTATCATTTTAAACAGAAAAAGATTTTGGAAAAGTTTAGTGTATTTTAACGAAGTGATGAGAAGTTTTTGAGTATGTTAAAAGTTTAATAGTAAATTCAAGTTAATAAAGATGGGAAACATTGAGGATTAAGATAAGAATAATAAAAAAAAAAAAAAAAATTATATACCATGCTTTTAAATTTTAATATACTAATAATATACTAATTAAAAGGAAAATGTTAAATATTCTATCATAGTTTGAAGTCAAATTTGTTTTCAAATGTCTAGGTAAAATATCTGATGTAAGATACTAATATTTTGCAGCGGAATAGATTTCATTTCTGTCATCCTTGGCGAAAAAAAAAGAATATCGCCAAATTATCTGGCGAAAATATTTAATTCCTTTCAAAAATCATGGTTATTTTAACAACTTATATTAAAAGAGTAATGAATAATATGAAACAATATTTCGTACAATACATATTACATGTCATACATACGTACAATGAATAATACATATTACATTTCGTACAATGCATACATCTGGCATGTATATTTTCGTGTTACGCTTTTGATCGCCAAATAATAATAATAATAATAAAAAAAGCCAAGGGTGACAGAGTTTTGAAATTTAAAATTAAAATTTTGTCAATTTGACAGCAAAATAATTCAATCTAACACCCGCGATAACTAATACATATCTATACCAAATATAAGGATTAAAATCGGGAAATAAATTTCCTCGATTTTTAATAATTTCTTACAAAAAATCCAGTGGGCAATTAATATAGGAAATCTTTTTCTTGGCTGCACAGACGGTCAGTGAGTCACACTTCGCTTGCGTATAGAACTCATAGATATAGTATAGCATATATAGAATAGAGTGATCATTGGGGAGAAAAAAGTTATTCCTTTTCATTTGGGAAAAGACGACGTTTTTACCAAAATATGGCCGTCTTTCCCCGAGTGAATACACACGGGAATACATACTAATATTTTAGCAAATAAAATTTATGAATAATTTATTTGCTAAAGGGGAATGGAAGACTCCAGATACAGTTTCAAATTCATATTTCTTTCTTTCTTTTCTTTTCTTTTCTTTTTTTTTTTTTTTTTTTTTTTCAATACCACTTAATGGCTGTTTGCAAATCTTTTATTTATTTATTTTTTTCGGCATCAAAAATCTTTGTACGATAACATGGGGATGAGAGATCTATATATATATTACTATATCTATGATAGAACTACATTAGCACTTTATCAATGTGTATAAAATCTTTAAATTGATTATGACGTCAATTTTCGTGAGATGCATAATTTAACTTTTTATAATTTTTAAACGTTCACGTTTGATTAAATGTATTTATTTTTATGTCGAAAGAAAATGAACTCGTATTTTTTTTTTTTTTTTTGGCAACAATTAAATTAATGGAACTCACAGATATTTTGGAGCAACTTTAATAAAGGTCTATAATTAACAAATAATTGCAATAAAACAATATTGTGACAATAAATTGAGATAAAAACTATCCTATCTCTCAAGTTGGACCAAACTGCACACAGTGTGCAAAATTTCATTAAAATCGGTTCCTTAGTTTAGGAGTTTACCCCGGACAAACATCGTGACACGTAATTTATATATATATACAGATATATATATATATATACTAGCAGACCCGGCCGCGTATCTCCGAACTGTTGGCGCACGCAGAACAAATTCACAATTTTTCGCCAGAGAATGCGATTTTCGCCAAATCTGGAAGTGCAAAGAGAAACTTCACGCCGCTTAACCTGTATAAATAAACATCCGGCGTTTTTCTTTCTTTCTTTTTTTGTTATTAATTTTTTTTCTTCTGATTATTAATGTAGGATTTAAATCGCAAAACGAAACATATCTTGAAATTAAGAAATAGTTATCCGAATAGAGAAGTAGATAATAATAATGGTAATATATTAGCATTGAGATCCGATTTCATGTATAAGGCCAAAAAGTTTGTAAAAATTGTTCAAACAAATTACAAATTCTTAGTAAAATGCATGAAAAATGTTCATAAGTCCAAATCAGTAGTACGCCATTTTACATTTCAACTATTTTTATTGTCATTTTGTATTTAAATTTGTAAAATGTATGACTTTATAAAATATCTCTCTTACGATGCAGTGCTTGAATTTTCATAAATTATCACCTTATATTTATCTATTATGTATTTTTAAAGAGCATCTTAATCATAATAAAATAGATATTTCGTGTTAAATTTTATGGTTGAAATTCATAAAATTTTCTAAGTATAATTTCCTCCTCGGACATGTCCATTTCTCATTCTTTACCCACCCCCCCAACCCCAACATACAAAGTTATAAAAAAAACGTTAAACATTTTATTAATGCTATTCTATTTGTTTTTCAGTAATCATAAACAATCTAACTTAATATGTTATACAAATCAAAGTAATAATGATGCGCATAACCATTTTCATCCTATATTTATTGTTACTAATTTCTATTGAGAGCGAAATGTATTCATATTAAAAGGAATGAGTATGATAGAACACTCAACACAGTCGCAGACTGAAATGCCGCACCTCATAGGCTACCCTCTATCCGATTCGATAAATTTGATTTATCGTAATTAAATGACTAATTTTATTAGGATTGTTTTCGTACATTAATTTCCAACACAACTGATCCCCATATTGCAAGATCGTGGGAAGTATTGGCCTAATTTGTCAAATGAAGGAAACACAATATTTAATTACTAAAGTTTCAAATTAAAATGTTCATATTTAATGAAGTGTATTAAAAAATATATTTTAAAATATTAGTCTGACATGTTTACGACAAAATATTGGCATAATGGACGTTTAAACGAAATTTTGCTCTATTTTGCCATGTTAAAAAGAAAACGTAAATTTTGAATAACATGTGAAGTTTACAACTTACATTGTTCCAAAGCAATATTGTCCTTATCAATGACATAAGTGATATTTAAAAACTGATGCATCCATTTTACAAACTCAATATCTGTAATACACACAGACAAGTCACATAAACCAACCACTAAAAACATAATTTTTGGATTCAGGAAGCCTCAAAACATATAAATGTAACAAAAATTCAATTTCGAAAACGTGATCCGAAAACAATGCTTTCGCGACCTTTTACGGATAAGATAAAGTAAATTAGAATAAGAGAATAATTTTAAATTAATTAAACTTTAATTGCATTTATTACATTGATTTTTATTTATAAAAAGAAATGCTTTTATTTAATTTGAGGTAGACCTGTATATTTACTATATATTTTACAAACACAACATAGTGTACTAATTTAGTACAGAATTTAAAACACATAGCACGACATGAAATGACCTTTCAGCAATTCCATTGTATGAATATATCTGAATTCTTTTGTGGGGTTCTGTGTAAACTTCTAATAAAGGATATACATTCTACATTGTATACGAAACATTCTTTCATGCACATAAAATAAATGTTCAATTTTTTTTTTTTTTTTTGTTTCATCCAAAAATATTAAATTGTATTTACCAGAAAATTCACACATAGACTTAATGAATTTGAATTCTTTTCTTAGTCACTGCACACGAATTACTTAATATTTCATCCGAGTCCCAATATCTATTCTTGAGGTATGGTGATAACAAACACACAGACACACGCATTCAGGCAACCGCTAAAAACCTAATTTTTTGTTTCATGATATTTAAGCAAATGTAGCAAAAACTCAATTTCGAAAATCTGAATCAAAAATAAAACTTTTCTTACAATATATGGGTAAAATAAACTAAATTATGATGCGTAATAATGATAATCTGGTGTGTCACTCACACGACTTTCTTTTTCACCCTGCATTTCAATATTATAATGACAGATTGCACATTAAAGCTTAAGATCAATAGCGTAAGAATGTAAAGTTTAATGTACTTTTCAAATAATCTAAAATAGGTTTAGAAACAATTTTATTTGACGAAGAGAAAGTAAATAATAATAATAATAAAAATAATAATAAAACAGAATAAAATAAAATAAAATAAATGTATTTCAAGGATAATTTTAAAAGCTTTAAAATCATAATATTACAAATATACTTCTTCATTAATCTTGATAAAATAAATTTAAAGGGTTTTCTAATAGATTTTGGCATTAAATTATATTATCTAAAAATAACGATACAAAGACTCCATTGACACATTTTTAACAATTATGATTCAGGGAGCCTCAAAACGTGTATATATAACAAAAATTCAATTTCGAAAATTTGACCCCAAAACAATACTTTCTCTACCATATATGTTGGTAAGAGAAAGTAAAATAAATAAATAAATAAATAAATGTATTTCAAGAACAATTTTAAAAGCTTTAAAATTAGAATATTACAATTTTATTTCTTCATTAATCTTGCTAAATTAAATTTAAAGGGTGGAGGATTTCTAATAAATTTTTGCATTAAATATATTATTTAAGAATTACGATACTAAAACTCCACTGACACATTTTTAATAGTTTATTCTCTTGGGAAAAAAAAAAGATTGCTCGAATCCTTAACGAATCATGAATGAAGTGGAAAGAAGGGTTGCTTTGCGACAGAGAGGGTTTTGGCGCGAGCTACAAAAATTCGCCAGGTTGACCTGTATGCGCCAACATTTCGGAGATACGCGACCCGGCCACGCGTTGCTGTGACTAAGTTATACGTTGAATTATACGGCTGTAAAATATTTAGTACAGTCAAATTATTATTTACGAACAAAGACGAAAACGTTGTAGCCGATGTAAAAACCCACAGGGTTGAGATTTGAAACTTAGGTCAAAATTTGGAAGAGATTGATAAAAATTTTCGTAGTGTTGATATTAAGCACAAATTAATTTTATTGTAGGGTCCTATAAATTTTAATGGAGAAGTGATATATATTATTTCTAATGCTACTTTGGATAAAATTGCTAAAGTGACTAATATATAAAAAAAATTCTATTAAAATTCTATTAAAATAAAAGTATAAAAGAAACAGACGATTTTAAAATCAATTTTTATGGAGGAGTGAAATATAATATATGCTATAATGGATAATTTTACTATAAAATGACCTCATCATTTTAAATATTTTAAAGAGGGCAACAGCTGTAGTTATAAAAAGGAAAACAATAAGGCCAAACCAGAAAAATAAGTAAATTTGATAAATATTTTAAAACTTTTAAATTGGAAATCTTATGAAATATTGGACATTTCAAGTAAATACATGTATCATTTTAAATAGAAAAAGATTTTGGAAAAGTTTAGTGTATTTTAACGAAGTGATGAGAAGTTTTTGAGTATGTTAAAATTTTAATAGTAAATTCAAGTTAATAAAGATGGGAAACATTGAGGATTAAGATAAGAATAATTATAAGATAAAAAAAAAAAAAAAAACTTTTTATACATACTTGCCAACATACTAATTAATATCCCGTAGTATTGTTAGCCCCGCCTTCTTTTTCACACCAGTATCTTTTTAGAGTAATTTTCTTCTTATTTAATCGTAACTGAATTTGGAGAATATTACTCTAAAAATTTACTGGTGGCAAAAAGAGGGCGGGACTAACAACGCTACGGAATATTAATTAGGATGTTGGCAAGTATGTTTTATATACCATGCTTTTAAATTTTAATATACTAATAATATACTAATTAAAAGGAAAATGTTAAATATTCTATCATAGTTTGAAGTCAAATTTGTTTTCAAATGTCTAAATAAAATATCTGATGTAAGATACTAATATTTTGCAGCGGAATAGATTTCATTTCTGTCATCCTTGGCGAAAAAAAAAGAATATCGCCAAATTATTTGGCGAAAATATTTAATTCCTTTCAAAAATCATGGTTATTTTAACAACTTATATTAAAAGAGTAATGAATAATATGAAACAATATTTCGTACAATACATATTACATGTCATACATACGTTCAATGAATAATACATATTACATTTCGTACAATGTATACATCTGGCATGTATATTTTCGTGTTACGCTTTTGATCGCCAAATAATAATAATCATATTAAAAAAAGCCAAGGGCGGCAGAGTTTTGAAATTTAAAATTAAAATTTTGTCAATTTGACAGCAAAATAATTCAATCTAACACCCGCGATAACTAATACATATCTATACCCAAATATAAGGATTAAAATCGGGAAATAAATTTCCTCGATTTTTAATAATTTCTTACAAAAAATCCAGTGGGCAATTAACATAGGAAATCTTTTTCTTGGCTGCACAGACGCTCAGTGAGTCACACTTCGCTTGCGTATAGAACTCATAGATGTAGTATAGCATATATAGAATAGAGTGATCATTGGGGAGAAAAAAGTTATTTCTTTTCATTTGGGAAAAGACGACGTTTTTACCAAAATATGGCCGTCTTTCCCCGAGTGAATACACACGGGAATACATACTAATATTTTAGCAAATAAAATTTATGAATAATTTATTTGCTAAAGGGGAATGGAAGACTCCAGATACAGTTTCAAATTCATATTTCTTTCTTTCTTTTCTTTTTTTTTTTTCAATACCACTTAATGGCTGTTTCTAAAGCTTTTATTTATTTTTTTTTTCGGCATAAAAAATCTTTGTACGATAACATGGGGATGAGAGATCTATATATATTACTATATCTATGATAGAACTACATTAGCACTTTATCAATGTGTATAAAATCTTTAAATTGATTATGACGTCAATTTTCGTGAGATGCATAATTTAACTTTTTATAATTTTTAAACGTTCACGTTTGATTAAATGTATTTATTTTTATGTCGAAAGAAAATGAACTCGTATTTTTTTTTTTTTTTTTTGGCAACAATTAAATTAATGGAACTCACAGATATTTTGGAGCAACTTTAATAAAGGTCTATAATTAACAAATAATTGCAATAAAACAATATTGTGACAATAAATTGAGATAAAAACTATCCTATCTCTCAAGTTGGACCAAACTGCACACAGTGTGCAAAATTTCATTAAAATCGTTTCCTTAGTTTATGAGTTTACCCCGGACAAACATCGTGACACTTAATTTATATATATATACAGATATGTATGTATGTATGTATGTATAACGCTTTTTCCCATGTTAAGTTGCGAACACGATAACTGGAGTAATGTTGTCAGGACAGTAAAAATCTCGGTCAAGTTCGTAGTTGGGACATCTAGCTAAAAGGGGGTGGAAATGGTGGGGGGTTAAAATTTTCATTTGCCCATAATTTCTTTAATATTGAAAATAGGAAAATACTTCAAATCAGGCGAATTACAGCCTTACCCTAAAGAACAACTTTTGTATTTAAACTTTTCCGATAACTGATAACTTTCAATTACTTAAAAATTACAAGTTAAAAAGTGATTTTTCGTCCATTGTGATGAAGACGACTTTTTCTACAGCTTTAATTGCTTAAATTTATAATCTGATGCTTACGTCACGTGCAAACGATAATAGAAAAGATCACTGAAAATATAAAAACCGTGGTAACAGCTTTAATTAATCATTTTAAAATATAATATTAAAACTAGTATGTTGTGGCCACCACAAGACTTTCTTCTATATTTTCCTATATACATATTCAATCAGTAACAATATTAAAAAAAAAAAAATTACGATTTTTTTTTTCTAAGTTCTTTTTTTGTTAAAAGTAATACATATTCAACCAGTAACAATATTAAAAAATAAATAAATAAAAAATAAAAAAATAAAAATACGATTTTTTTTCTAAGGTTTTTTTTTTTTTTTTGTTAAAAGTAAAAAAAATCGATAACTTTGTTTTAAATTATCACAGATTTATAGTTCAACCATTCGTTTTAAAGGTATTGACGAGATCTTTCGAAAGATACCCATCTTGAAAATGTACTCCCCCTGGGGGGGTACTTCCCCCCCCCAGGGGGGAAGCGATGCCCCCACATGCACAGAAATTTTTTCCTAGTTGACTGTTACTATTATCAATAACTCATATTAATTTTACAATCACAAGTTAAAAATAACTCTCATTATGTACATTTATACGAAATTTTGTCCTATACTGCCATGTTAAAAATTTAGAAAAAATGCGACCACAGCGCCACCTGTTGAGCTATTGATCCCCAAATGTAATCAGCACCAGTTTATGTCGGGGACCAACTAAATACCAAGTTTGGTTAAATTTCGTTAAAAAAAAAAAAAAAAAAAAATCTGTTTTTTTTTTTTTTTTTGTTAAAAGTAAAAAAAATCGATAACTTTGTTTTAAATTATCGCAGATTTATAGTTCAACCATTCGTTTTAAAGGTATTGACGAGATCTTTCGAAAGATACCCATCTTGAAAATTTACCCTTCCCCCCCAGGTGGGGAACCGGTGCCGCCCCATGCACGAAATTTTTTTCGTAGTTAACTACTACTATTATCAATAATTCATATTAATTTTACAATCACAAGTTTAAAATAACGCTCATTATGTACATTTATACGAAATTTTGTCCTATACTGCCATGTTAAAAGTTTACATAAAATGCGATCACAGCGCCATCTGCTGGGCGATTGATCCCAAAATCTAATCAGCACCATTCCATGTCAGGGTCCAACTGTATACCAAGTTTGGTTCAATTTCATTCATCGGTTCGTGAGATACGGTGAAAAATACAAAATTTTGCGATCACAACGCCACCTGCTGGACGATTGATCCCCAAATCTAATCAGCACCATGCCCCGTCAGCGTATCTCCGAACTGTTGGCGCACGCAGAACAAATTCACAATTTTTCGCCAGAGAATGCGATTTTCGCCAAATCTGGAAGTGCAAAGAGAAACTTCACGCCGCTTAACCTGTATAAATAAACATCCGGCGTTTTTCTTTCTTTCTTTTTTTGTTATTAATTTTTTTTCTTCTGATTATTAATGTAGGATTTAAATCGCAAAACGAAACATCTTGAAATTAAGAAATAGTTATCCGAATAGAGAAGTAGATAATAATAATGGTAATATATTAGCATTGAGATCCGATTTCATGTATAAGGCCAAAAAGTTTGTAAAAATTGTTCAAACAAATTACAAATTCTTAGTAAAATGCATGAAAAATGTTCATAAGTCCAAATCAGTAGTACGCCATTTTACATTTCAACTATTTTTATTGTCATTTTGTATTTAAATTTGTAAAATGTATGACTTTATAAAATATCTCTCTTACGATGCAGTGCTTGAATTTTCATAAATTATCACCTTATATTTATCTATTATGTATTTTTAAAGAGCATCTTAATCATAATAAAATAGATATTTCGTGTTAAATTTTATGGTTGAAATTCATAAAATTTTCTAAGTATAATTTCCTCCTCGGACATGTCCATTTCTCATTCTTTACCCACCCCCCCAACCCCAACATACAAAGTTATAAAAAAAACGTTAAACATTTTATTAATGCTATTCTATTTGTTTTTCAGTAATCATAAACAATCTAACTTAATATGTTATACAAATCAAAGTAATAATGATGCGCATAACCATTTTCATCCTATATTTATTGTTACTAATTTCTATTGAGAGCGAAATGTATTCATATTAAAAGGAATGAGTATGATAGAACACTCAACACAGTCGCAGACTGAAATGCCGCACCTCATAGGCTACCCTCTATCCGATTCGATAAATTTGATTTATCGTAATTAAATGACTAATTTTATTAGGATTGTTTTCGTACATTAATTTCCAACACAACTGATCCCCATATTGCAAGATCGTGGGAAGTATTGGCCTAATTTGTCAAATGAAGGAAACACAATATTTAATTACTAAAGTTTCAAATTAAAATGTTCATATTTAATGAAGTGTATTAAAAAATATATTTTAAAATATTAGTCTGACATGTTTACGACAAAATATTGGCATAATGGACGTTTAAACGAAATTTTGCTCTATTTTGCCATGTTAAAAAGAAAACGTAAATTTTGAATAACATGTGAAGTTTACAACTTACATTGTTCCAAAGCAATATTGTCCTTATCAATGACATAAGTGATATTTAAAAACTGATGCATCCATTTTACAAACTCAATATCTGTAATACACACAGACAAGTCACATAAACCAACCACTAAAAACATAATTTTTGGATTCAGGAAGCCTCAAAACATATAAATGTAACAAAAATTCAATTTCGAAAACGTGATCCGAAAACAATGCTTTCGCGACCTTTTACGGATAAGATAAAGTAAATTAGAATAAGAGAATAATTTTAAATTAATTAAACTTTAATTGCATTTATTACATTGATTTTTATTTATAAAAAGAAATGCTTTTATTTAATTTGAGGTAGACCTGTATATTTACTATATATTTTACAAACACAACATAGTGTACTAATTTAGTACAGAATTTAAAACACATAGCACGACATGAAATGACCTTTCAGCAATTCCATTGTATGAATATATCTGAATTCTTTTGTGGGGTTCTGTGTAAACTTCTAATAAAGGATATACATTCTACATTGTATACGAAACATTCTTTCATGCACATAAAATAAATGTTCAATTTTTTTTTTTTTTTTTTTTTTTTTCATCCAAAAATATTAAATTGTATTTACCAGAAAATTCACACATAGACTTAATGAATTTGAATTCTTTTCTTAGTCACTGCACACGAATTACTTAATATTTCATCCGAGTCCCAATATCTATTCTTGAGGTATGGTGATAACAAACACACAGACACACGCATTCAGGCAACCGCTAAAAACCTAATTTTTTGTTTCATGATATTTAAGCAAATGTAGCAAAAACTCAATTTCGAAAATCTGAATCAAAAATAAAACTTTTCTTACAATATATGGGTAAAATAAACTAAATAATGATGCGTAATAATGATAATCTGGTGTGTCACTCACACGACTTTCTTTTTCACCCTGCATTTCAATATTATAATGACAGATTGCACATTAAAGCTTAAGATCAATAGCGTAAGAATGTAAAGTTTAATGTACTTTTCAAATAATCTAAAATAGGTTTAGAAACAATTTTATTTGACGAAGAGAAAGTAAATAATAATAATAATAAAAATAATAATAAAACAGAATAAAATAAAATAAAATAAATGTATTTCAAGGATAATTTTAAAAGCTTTAAAATCATAATATTACAAATATACTTCTTCATTAATCTTGATAAAATAAATTTAAAGGGTTTTCTAATAAATTTTGGCATTAAATTATATTATCTAAAAATAACGATACAAAGACTCCATTGACACATTTTTAACAATTATGATTCAGGGAGCCTCAAAACGTGTATATATAACAAAAATTCAATTTCGAAAATTTGACCCCAAAACAATACTTTCTCTACCATATATGTTGGTAAGAGAAAGTAAAATAAATAAATAAATAAATAAATAAATGTATTTCAAGAACAATTTTAAAAGCTTTAAAATTAGAATATTACAATTTTATTTCTTCATTAATCTTGCTAAATTAAATTTAAAGGGTGGAGGATTTCTAATAAATTTTTGCATTAAATATATTATTTAAGAATTACGATACTAAAACTCCACTGACACATTTTTAATAGTTTATTCTCTTGGGAAAAAAAAAAAGATTGCTCGAATCCTTAACGAATCATGAATGAAGTGGAAAGAAGGGTTGCTTTGCGACAGAGAGGGTTTTGGCGCGAGCTACAAAAATTCGCCAGGTTGACCTGTATGCGCCAACATTTCGGAGATACGCGCCCCGTCAGGTTCCAACTATATACCATTTTGGTTGAATTTCATCCATTGGTTCGTGAGATACGGGGAAAAATACGAAAATTTGTCCTATACTGCCATGTTAAAAATTTACATAAAATGCGATCACAGCGCCACCTGCTGGGCTATTGATCCCCAAATCTAATCAGCACAATGCCCCGCCAGGGTCCAACTATATACCAAGTTTGGTTGAATTTCATTCATTGGTTCGTGAGATACGGTGAAAACACTAAACCACAGACACACACACACAGAGACAGACAGACAGACAGACATTTTTTAAAAACTATCAATTCGTGTTCAGGAGACCCCAAAGCGTGTAGATCCGTCAAAAAACGGAGGTCGAAAATTTTCGCGAATCCAATACTTTCTCTATATTACATATAGAAGAAAGTAATAATGCGTTAGTCTCGGTAAGAATATCGTTTGTGGTGAATAGTTTAGAATTAGAACGCCGGTTTACTGAAGAATTTAAAATTTACGATTGAAATTGAGAGTAATACGTTACAGCTTCCTTTGATTTTTTTATCTTCTGGAAACAAGATAGGGGTCTATTCTGTGAAGAGATATGAAGTTTATGCGTGGGAAGAAAATATAATGACGTCAAAGCTGTCATTTTTCACCGCCAAATTTTATCCAAATTTTTGCTCGCTAAATTTTATCATCAAATAACGAATTTCGTCGCCAAGTCAAAAAATTTCAATGCTAAGTCGCAAGTTTTGTCACCAAATTGTATATCTTTATGGCTTCTATCAGTTGAATGATTATGAACTTGGATTTTAAAAAAATTTAATCATTTACTGACCAATAAATCTAGCCTAAAATTTTAAGTAGAATGAATAGTAGTAGTTGAAAATTATATTTCTTGAAAACAGAATAGCGACGTAAATAATGCAATCTGGGGAAACAAAGCCATTGGCTAAGTATGTGTTAAGGCATATGAAATGTTTCTTTACCTTTGTAACATTAACGTTTCTTTACCTTTGCCTTTAAGCTTGCCGAAAAGGGATTTTTTTTTCCTTGCAAACGATATACTCAGTTTATATTGTTGAAGAGATAAATAAAAAAAAAAACCCCAAAAGTGGTTATTGAAAATCACGAGAGTGATTATTGGTGAAAGAATTCAGTTTTACACGACTTGTTGCCTGCATCCAATGTCTGATAAAGCATTTATTTCGGATTGAATTGATTAAAGTCGCACTAGTAAAAGATATTGATGATAGTTTAGGATTCATGCTTGGGGTGGCCTGGGGGCTCTTTTATTTCACTTCAGAAGCTGCTATTCAGAATTTCATTTTATTGTAATATCCCGTTTCCTGTGCTTAGCATTGAGGACGATTTCAAAGGCTTGGTGGGTGGCAAAATGACAGACAGATTGGGATTCGGTAAACATCCAGTCATTCGAAGTTCTCTGATCGCTTATTTTCTCTTAACGAAAAGGTTATCACCCCTATTTTAACAATGGACTCGTTGAGTCAGCCTTTGCGCAGATGCTCCCATAGTCGAAACGTGGAAACGTGGTTGAAGAATACAAGATCTGTCTAAAGATAATAGTCCGAATTAAAATACTTAAAAATACTTCAACCTTTTTTTTTTTCATTAAAAACGTATACTGTGCGTGAGGAATCTTATATATATTATAAATGTGAATGTCCGTTTATTTGACTGAGTTTCACGCTAAAACTGCTCGATGGATTTCGATAAAATTTGTTATGGAGATAGCTTATACCCTAACTTAAAAAGTTGGCTACCTTTTATTCCGAAAAAAAACTTTTTTTTGTTATTTTTATGCATAAAATAGCAATTTTGTAAGCTAATAATAGCAAAAAATTAGCCATTTAAATTTTAACCATAATTTAATTGTTGCCAAAATTAAATTTAATTATCCATAATTTAATTGTTGTCGAGTTTATTTTTTTTTTCCAACAGAAAAATAAATACATTTATCTAAACGTGAACAATAAAAAATAAAAATAAATTATGCATCTCAAAAAATTGACGTCATTTTTAATTTAAAATTTCTTTTACAAAGTGCTAATATAGTTTACGATGCTAATGTGTGTTGTACTAAAATCAGTTTTATTTATAATAGATCCTCCTGGGTGATTTTTTAAATTGTTGCGTTGAAGTACACCGAACATTTTTCGCCAAGAGGCTTAATTTAGCATTTTTTAATCTAGGTAGTTCAAGAAAAATATAAAAGAGGTTTAATTTAGCAACAGCAATTTTAATCTTGGTAGTTCAAGAAAAATGTAAAATTTATAAAATACTACAAAACGAAAAAAAAAAAAAAAAAAAAAAAAAAAAAACTGAAATAGTAGTCACGTAAATGATCTATTTTTATCTGAGTAGATAATTTTATAGAAAAAAAGTGCAGTTTTAAAAATAGAAAATTTATTTCATTAAGCACTATTTTAAACCTAAAAACCATTAATAAAATAAACAGAATATGAAGGGTTCTTATATGTTAACGAAAAGGTGTCTGATAAAACGCTTTCTATTTTTATGCAAGAAATTATACAAAAAAAAAAAAAAAAAAAAAAAAAAAAATCGCTAATATGGCGACAAAAATTCAAAAGCCGCCAAGGGAGAGATTCAATAAAGTTGTGTAGCACGATAATGTTTAGTTATTTATTTATTTTTTTATATACCAATCACTACGCTAATTGAACATACAAATAAATGAGCTGCTGTGTGTGACTGCACTTGCACGCTGTCGGGCAGAAATATTTGATTAATTCAAATTAATATTTAAATAACTAAACAAAGATATGTTTAATAGAAAGCATAGTCTTGGAGACAAACTTGGCGAGTGGGTTATTTGTTTTATTCCTGTGGAACAAGTGACTATTTTTTAGACTGTCCCAGAACATTCATCGAATAATGACTTATACTGTACGAGTAACAGCTTCAACTGTTTCTAGAATATTCGAAGAATTAACACCAGCTATTGGACTATTTTCGAAAATATTTGTTTTAATAATAGTTTTGTTGTACAGATTCGAGAAGTTCAAAAAATGTTTGATTTTGCCAAGGAGGTCCCATACTAAAGCTGTGACGAAAATAGTCGCCAATCGAAATATATTCAGTTACAAAGAAATCATTTAAATATAGTGTCCAGCGAAGCGGGCAAAGCCTGCTAGTTGTGAATAAAAACTTCTGATAGATAAGAGCAAGATTGCTTTCATATCCTAAATTAGACGTATTTTATACCACTGACCTCAAAATAATGAGCTATGGTGAATAGCTAAAGGTAGCAAGATTTAAAGCAATTAAAACCAAAATCAACATCTGTTTCCTAGTAGTTTACCCCCCAAAATAGCTTTTTTTTTTTTTTTTTCATGAAAATATGGAAAAGTGTACTATAATTAATGAGTGATGCATGTTTACTGCGTGCATGTTTGCGTACGTGTGTGCGTGTTTGTACATATGTACTGGCGTATACTGCGTCTCTGTGTACATGCGTGTGTGTGTTTGTGTGGTCGTGCTTTCGTGCATGTATATATACCTATGAATGTATGTTTCTACATGCATGTGCGTATGTATTTAGGTACGTTTATTACGTTATATTACGTCTACGTTTGTGCATGTGCATTTGCATACATGCATGTATATACGTGTATATGTTTGCGCAAGTATGCGTGCATGCATGCTTGCGAATATGCATTGGTATGTCTGTGTGTGGGTGTACCTGCATGCGTGTGTATGCTCCAATTTGCGTGCCTGAATATGCGTGTGTGTATACATTTGAGAGTGTGTGTGTGTGTGCAGGCATGCGTACGTATATGTATGAAACTATAAACAGACGGTAGCAACAGTATCCGAGCACTAGCAATAAAAAAGTACACTTAATACTACTTTGTTAAATAAATTCTTGTCGAGTCATGTGCTTAGTCAGTCTAAGAGCATGATTCGACAAGGATTTATTTAACAAAACAGTTTTAAGTGTACTTTTTTGACATCGGAATTATTGGCTAGTGCTCAGATACTTTTGCTTCCGACTGTATATTCGGTAATTAGTCGAGTGTTTCATTCTTCTTTTCCTTCAAAGTTATTATCAGTTGTGGATGACAACTCTTCTAATGCTATCTAAAAGCATTAAATTTTTGGTGCAATAAAAAACAGATAGTCACATGAATTCGATATAGCATTTATATAGATCTAGCTACTCATTCTTTCCTCTTAAACCGTTTAAATATAGCTTTACCTTCTCTAAAAAAATTCTTTTTAAATATATATTGCCATTTAATAGCTTAGCTATAGATATTTGCTGTTCTGTTGAAGTTTATGGTTTTTATTATTATTATTATTATTATTATTATTATTATTATGTGTCATAGAAGAAATACCATAAAAAGGTCTTTAAAAAATGTCGAAATAATCATTTAGGAAATATTTTAAAGATTTTAAAATTTATAACGATTGGGTTTAGCCAAAGTGCCTGCATAGGTGGGCTCACCGGGCCTTATTTTGTTATGTATTTCTTACACACTTCATTGTTTTTTAATTCCTTATAGATGATTATACTTACATTTTTAGGCTAAAAAATTCATAGAACGTTGCAAAGTTGTATTTTTATAAACAAATTATTTAGAATTACAATAATTTGTAATTACTCTTATACAACCTTTATAACATATAACATAACACTAAACGTCTACTTAGCTTCAAACTTGGGCCAAGTTCCGGATTTAATTTTGGTTTTGCAAACTCGGTTTGAACCAGAATTTCATTACTTGTGATCGAGCCAGGTCTAGACCTTACTTTTTTCTTAATCTCGGACTAACCAATCCGAGACATTATTTAAAAATTTATGTCTATGAATTCCTATCTTGTGTAGATTATTAGATTTGCATTCTTTGTATTAGGCTAAAAACTAGTCTTTACACCTAGTAGTTTGTGTTGTTTGGTATTTCGTAGCAATTAGTATGAATTATAACCATCAAGTTTCTATTTAAAGAAATTTCGACAGAAATTTTAAAGCTTATTTATCTGTACTTCTTCTTCTTCTTTTTCTTCTTTTTTTTTTTTTTTCCTTTTCCAGATCTGCAATCAGAATGACAGTCTCGTATTCGTTGAACGTATCAAAGGCCACTTTTGCGGGCTTCTTGAAACTCCTTTTCCGATGGAGCGGCAGCATTTACAAGAGCATGTGGAGGGAAGCACTCACATTTTGCCTCCTCTTCGTCATGCTGCAAGTCATTCTGAGACACTGCCTCATTCCAGAGGAAAAATCGTAAGTTAGTAGCTTTTAGCAAATTCAGTACATCCAACTATCCAACCAATTTATAAATCCTTTTTCAGTTTTTGATATTAATAAGAATTAATAAACGAAGTAAGCGCAAAATATAATTATCTTGTTAGTTCCCCATCATACTATAGGTATGGGGAACTTAGGTAATCGTGAAAAATTTCGACCTCGGTTTTTTGACTTTTTTATACGTTTTCAGGTGTGAGGAATCCGAAAATGACAAAATTTGTATGGTGTCTGTCTGTAGGGTGTCTGTTAGTGTGTCAGTGTGTCAGTCCGTTAGTGTGTTAGTCCGTTAGTTTGTTAGTCTGTTTACACGATATCTCACGAACAAATGATCGCAGAGAGGTCAGATCAGTTTTAAAATATTACTTTCGATACTGGCAAGAACCCTATTCATTTGGAACATTCGAATTAAAAAACTTCGTAAGTTATTAGAAATTTACGATTTTCTTAACATGGGAGAATAGGACAAAAATTCACTTAAACGTGCATTAAATGGAAACTTTTTACTGTAAAAATACCAGACCAGTTTTAAAATATCAGTTTTGATGCCGGAATGAACATCAGTAACTATAAATATGCTACTTTGAAAATTTCGCAAGTTATTGGAAATTTACGAATTTCTTAACATGGCAGTATAGGGCAAAATTTCACATAAACGTCAATTTTCAGGGATATTTTCATCGTAAAGATGTCAAACCACTTTCGAAATATTTTTTAGGATACTGGCATGAATATCATAGACTATGATTTTTCCAATTAAATAAATTCGTAAGTTATTTTGAATTTACGATTTATATAACATGTCAGAATAAGGCAAATTGAGCAAAAACTTCCATTTTGAGTATCATAAAACATTAGACAACTTCAAAATTGCATTTATGGTACTTGTTTGAACATGATTGAATACAAATATTCTAATAGGAAAATTTCGTAAATTATTCGTAATTTACGATTTTATCAATATAAAAAATATTGAAAATTTTCCATATGAATATGAATTTTGAGGATTGGAAATAGTAGCATGAAAACTAAACAACGGAATCGACCCTGATAAAATAAATTAATAGATTAGAATAAGATAAATATATCGAAGTGAACGGTGGATAGCCTATTAGGCGGGGATTTCATTCTGTCACTGTACCAAGCGTTGGTCAAATTCATTTCTTTTAACATGATTATAATGTCTCGCACTAGAAATTTATGAGAACCTATATATGATGGGGAACTGAGCAGAGTCCACCTATGCCAACTAGTTTTTTATAATAATGATTATGGAGAGAGATCTGAAGTTATTCAGAAGTGAACGTAGTTGAAAAGACTTAAGGGCCCTCTTCACTCACCGCCGCCGGAAGCCGAAACTAATGCTATTCTATGGGAAAATTTTCTTTACAAATAACTTATTAACTAATACATATTTTTAAATTCTGTTTTCACATTCAGAAAATTCCCAACTGTTAAATTGACGGACCTTTTTTAAAAATGTATTTTTTTAATTTTTAATATTTTATTTCGAAATTGCAAAATGAAAAAAATTCACATATTGAAAATTCGTATTTTGCAGCTTCAAAATAAAATATAAAAAAATAAAAAAATAATTTTTTAGAAAAGGTGCGTCAATTTTACAGCCGGGAACTTTCAGAATGTGAAAACAGAATTTAAAAATATGTATTAGTTAATAAGTTATTTGTAAAGAAAAATTTCCCATAGAATAGCATTAGTTTCGGCTTCCGGCGGCGGTGAGTGAAGAGGGCCCTTAACAACAATTTACGTTTGAAAAAAACCTATTTGTTACTGTAAACTGTAAAGAAACAATGCAGATTTTAACAGATTAAATAAAATTGACCACTTAAACAAAAAAACATTAAAAAAAGAAAAAAAAAAAAAAAAGAAACTACAAAGAACCATTTAATTGACTATTTAAGTACAAAAATCTAAAAAGGTAGAATTAATGAAAGTCCTTAGAATGCACAACATCTAATAAAATTCTCTACTACAAATTTCAACTGCAACTGATGTTTTCATTCGATGTTAACGTAGAACCATTAAAAAATTGTCTATATATAAAGTAGCTGTTAGTATGAGATATTTAATTCAATCTTAAAACATCAAGATGAATATGATTCTTAAAATTTATTTATTCAGGTATGTAGTTAATTTTTATTTGTTTTAAATAAATGAATATGTTTTCATTAATAAATTAATAATTTTTTATTTTTTTTTATTTTTTTTTTGGGGGGGGGGGATTTAGGGGTGAAGAATTACAGGATATCTAAAACCTTATAAGTGCTCGTAAACAACCGAATCGGTCAAGTACTGAATTTATGTTTGTTTCAACTTTCCACTAATTGGCCAGTGTGCTTAATTACCATGAAATGTCTCACTTAAGATTTCTCAGCAGATTTCTCAGCTTGGAAAGATTTCTAGCGTTCGATGCCAAGAAGGAGGGGGAATCATTTTTGGGCAACATCATCAAAGGAGTAATTAGTTTATTGCAGGGAAGGAAGGATGGAATAGTGAGTTTAATGCCATATTAGAGCTACTCATTGGAGACATTCTGAGATTCCCACTTCGGAGGCTGCAAGGAAAGGGCTGATTAGTTAGTCGATTGGCGTCAATTATTAGTATTCATTAATGTATTTTATATATTTACATTGAAATATAATTTTAATATGTATTTTTATCAAAAGATTTTAATTAAGGCAATTTTTAAACTGAAAAATTGAAATAGTCAATTACTAGTGTGACTATAGTCATCTGTTGGACGTGAAGGGTCAATTATTAGCAAAATCTCATTTTAAAATTAAATTATTATAACAAATAACATAAATTGTAGAAAAGAAAAGAAAAAAAAAAAAGAGAAAGAAAGAAAACATTATTCTCAGTTCTTAATCATCATACATTGATTAATACTTTGTATAATTTTCCAAAATTTTGTCAATGATTATTTTAGAAAATACGATAAAACTTTGAGAAATTATAAATAATAATAACAGGCGACTTGGCGTTGGAATATTAAAACCCGAATAAACTACTACGTCAGAAGCGCCAAAGAAAAATAGTGGAAATGCATACAGCTGTTTCGGTAGCCTAAAGCGTACCGTCATCAATGCAAAAAGGAGAAATTGCCACTAAATGACCAATTACAGATCTATTCACTCTAAATGAATGTCTTGAGTTACTCAAAAACGGATAAGCGTAATAAATTAAGTTTTTTATACTTAGGAATATTATAATATCTACATAATTGTGCATGCCCATTTTTGGTCACTCCAATTTGCTTGATGTGATTTTCTCCGAAACTAGCGCAAATACGGGCTAGGACCGCTTAGTAAAACATCCCACGGCGAGCATTCCACCTCTAGGCCAAGGACCCTAGCGTAGTCAATAGGCCTTAAATTCTGCAACTAACCAACTAACCCATTTGCTCGATCTCTAGTTTTATACATAACTGCTATAACCCAAAAAGGTTTAGACTTGGATTTTTCAAATTTAGTATTTAGAACATGTATAACATCTAGTTGTTCAATTTTTCGTTTTTGTCACGACATGGCATACAGTTTTAAAGATAGAAATTGGTAATGTACAGTTTGATAGGTGTATAAGGAAGCCATATGATGTCCATATCAGATTATTATTATTACTATTATCTTGATGATTATTTCAATAGAATACAGAAAATTTTAGCATTATTCTTTTACTCATAAAGTAAGGGCCGCTCATGTTATTTAATTGATTTAAACAAGCAATATGGTTTTGAAAGAATGAAAAGGTTCAAACTATTTAAATTCTAATTAAGGGATGTAGACAAATTTTTATTTTCCGGGGTCAGTTTCTGAATAAATCATACAGCGCTGCATTTATAAAAAAAAACATATATATATATATATATATATATATATATAATCATCGTTTCCCAGCGACAGTCGTCAGTGGCACAACTGTAAAATAGTATGCCATATTGGCATGATGGTCCCAAATTTCTGGCATCTGAAGATTAAATTGGAAAAAAAAAAGAAGAAGAAGAAGAAGAAGGAAAAAAAAACAGTTATTGAATCTGATATAATATATATTTGTGATAAATAATCACCCCTGTTTTACATTTGTAGGACTGCCTGGATTGTTATCAAGTTTGTAAATTCTATCGGCGAAGACGTCCCGTACTCTTTTGTGTTGGGCTTTTACGTGAGCTTCGTAGCTTCAAGATGGATGACACAGTTTAATACGGTACCGTGGCCAGATAGGTGAGCGTTGCTGTCATGTGATTTTGAATTAAATTACAAAAACTTATATATATATAAATGATTTTAAATAGAAGGTGACAATTTAAAAAGAATTGGCGTGATTAACAAAATTAAAATTTAAATGTTAATAAATATAAAAAGAACAAATTAATGCAGCGAAGAACATTTGTAAAAACAACAGTTCATGTGCAATCACCTATCTGCTTTCTCTTCAGTGGGTGGGAGCAGCAGTAAAGCCAATTTTTAATAAAACAAAAAAATGAGAAAAAGCCTAACATTTTATAAATATGGCAAAAACAACATACTCCAAAAAAGCAAAACAAATTTAAAACTTAAACAAAAATCAAAAACAGAATTAAATTAATAAGCAAATAAGTAGGAACATAACAAGTGTAAGTTTTCTTTTTCATTTTTGGGAGTATGGTGGTTTCGCCATATTTCCGAAACCTGTTAGGCTTTTTTTCATTTTCTTATTTTATTAGAAAATTGACTTTTCTGCTACTCCCACCTACTGGAAATGAAGTAGATAAGTGTCTGCACATGAAATATTGTTTTTAGAAATGTTTTTCATTACGCTATTTAATTCTTTTTGTATTTAGATTTAAAAAAAACTTCTAAACACGTAAAATTAAATTTGATTTAAAAGATTTAAAAAAATTATTCCAAGCTTTTCGCTTTGAAATACCAAAGCATCACCAGGGATTTTGTAATAAATAAAAAATCTCTGATGATGCTTTGGTATTTCAAAGCAAAAAGCTTTGGATAATTTTTTAAAATCTTTTAAATAAAGTTTAATTTTACGTGTTTTAAAGTGTTTTTAATCAAAATAACAAATTACATGTGTTTTAACTTAACTCTCTGTTTTAGAGATAATTTATTATATTTTTATATTTATTAACATTTTTAAATTCTTTTTGTTAATCGCTCTCATTCTTTAAATTGTTACCTTTTATTTGCTTATTGATTTAATTCTGCTTTTGATTTTTGTTCAAGTTTTGAATTTGCTTATCTTTTTTGGGTGTATGCTGGTTTCACCATATTTATGAAACCTGTTTAGACCTTATCTCTTTTCTTGTTTTATTAAAAATTGAGTTTTCTGCTTCTCCCATCCATTGAAGAGGAAGCAGATAGGTGTTTTCACGTGAAGTGTTGTTTTTACAAATGTTTTTCGTTACAGTAATTTATTCTTTCTATATTTATTAACATTTTAAAATTCCTTTTGTTAATTACCTCTTTTTAAATATTTTCTGCCTATTTAAAATTATGTATTTTTTGTATATTTCTTAGTGCTGCCTTTCGCACCTATTTTATACAAATATATTTTAAATATTATCCAAAGATTATACATTATCTGAAGGGCAATATTTTTGCAACCATAAAATAATAGAATTCCACTAAATGTTATAATTAAAATTTAGAAATAAAAATTTTAAATTTGAAACTACATTTTGTGATTTCTACATCAGAGTATCGAATCCCTATAATAGTAGTATTTTCTGCTTTAACAGACTGAGTCATGCGATCGTCGCCTACGTTCACGGATCCGATGAGCGTAGCAGGATGATTCGTCGGACTCTGGGGCGCTACGCCTACCTTCTGCAAATTTTAACCTACCAGATGGTCAGTACCTCGGTCAAAAGAAGATTTCCCCGAGTGCAGGATCTGGTAGAAGTAGGTAAGATCTCTTTGCATTCTATATTTCATTGTGTCATAGAATGACTAAATACATTTCTCAGATTTTTTTTTTTTTTTTTTTTTTTTTTTTCAGAATTTTATCATTGTAAATAGTGAAATAATTAGTATAACAATCAGGTTCCACGATATCAATTTATTCTTTACAAAATTGTAAAAATATAAAATAGATTACACCAATTTACATTAGTATATAAACATACATCCACCAGATCCTGCAAATTTTGACCTACCAGATGATCAGTACCTAGGTCAAGAGAAAAGGTTCTCCAGAATGCTGGGTAATTTTTTTCTTGCAAATATCTGGTGAAAGCAACTAAGATCATTTTATTTTACATTTCATTGTGTCATAGGAGAATTAAATGCATTTCTCAGGATTACTAATGACTAAATATTACATTTCTCTGATGCATTTTTTAGAATTTAATCAGTGCAATAGTGAAATGATCAGCAATAACAATCAGGTTCCAAAACACCAATTTATTCTTTAAAAACCTATAAAAATACATAGTAAATTTAACTATTTCACACCAGCAGATATACATGCTATCACTGGATACATCAAATAAATTTTGACCAGCCAGATGATCAGTATCTCAGTCTAGAGAAGATTTTCCGAATACAGGATGTGGTAAAAGCAAGTAATATCCCTTTGTATTTTGTATTTCATTGCGTTGTAGCCCTATTAAATGCATTTCTCAGAATCTACCATTTCTTAACTAACCACATGCTTCAAAAAACGAAAAAAATTACTTTCTGAGAATGAAGAGAAATTTTTACTATAATTGAGAGAGGGTTTACGGATGGAAATGTAACTATTCATGGCCATAGTTATTATTGCAAATAGTGAAATCAACGTTAAAAAATCATCATTGCGAATAGTGAAATAATTAGTAATATCAATTAGGTTCTAAGATATCAATTTGTTCAGTAAAAATCTGTAAAAATATAAATTAGATTGAAAGAATGCATATTATTAAGTACATAAGAGTAAAATTTACGTGAAAGTCATTGAGTGCTTTTAAAGTTTTCATTAACTTATTCAATGAACATCCAAGAAGGATACCAAAACAATCAATTTCCATTCACTTAAAACACCTTATGTACAATGTAAAATTTTTTTGATGTAAATTTCAAAGACAAATCATTTATGGATCAATTATATCTGCACCATGTAAGCTAAATATTTTTCTCCTCTGAAACTATCATAGAAGTATATTCAATTGTTTGTGGCATAATGTTCTTTCGCTTAAGGCAAACTATAATGGATGTTCATTTGTTTCTACTTGGATGATTCTTCTTTCCCACAAAATGAAATCTTTGGACCTCTTTATGTTGTTGTAAACTACTTGTATTGGTAAAATGAATCTATCCTGTTTGAATTCGAGTCTTTGTAATATTTATTGCAGTCTTTTAAAACTTATAAGAAACTTTAGTTTCGTCGTAAGGCTTGAACTTTTTTATGTCTACCAGTGTTCTTTGCCTTTTCATGTCTATCTAAGTTTCTGATAAAGTAAAAAACTGAATTGAAATTAATGTGTAATGTACGAACAATCTAGCCTACCCTTTTTATGTACAGAAATGTAACTTTTTTTTTTTTTTTTCTTACCCATAAGGTAGAGAAATTATTGTTTTAGGGTCAAATTTTAGAAAGTTAGTTTTTGTTATATTTACATGTTCTGAGGTCCCCTGAATACGAAAATCATGTTTTTATCGAATGGTCTCTGTGTGTGTCTGTTATCAGCATGTCTCAAGAACAAATAGTAGAAAAAATTCCAAACTCGGTATTCTAAATGTGTATCATAAAGGGATGCTACACTAAGATTTTCGTTGAGATGAAGCAAATGGTTCGTGTACAGGGACACTCAAAAGTATTCAAATACATTACGTCTATGGGGGAAATTCCAGGTAAGTAGAGTTTAACATCTATAGACTGCATTAAACTAAATGAAACGAATATATATTTTTTGTAATAGATATAGTCAACTGAGGGAAAAAATTGTGTATGTAGAAGTACCCCCTCGAGGGGAGTAAATTTTCATGATGGGTATCTTTCAAAAGAGCTCGCCAATACCTTTAAAACAAATGGTTGAACTATCGATCTGCGATAATTTAAAATAAAGTTATCGATTTTTTTCATTTTTAACAATTTTCTTTTTCTTTCTTTTTTTTTTTTTTTTTTTTTTTATGTTTAATCTTTGCTTGTATCTCTTAGAGTAACTTAAAAACGAATAATTTTAGGAGATCCAAATGTTCTATTTTGAAATTAATATAAGTTTGTTGCTGGAAAAGTTTAATCAAGATTGATAAGTTTCAATGAATGCTGCATGTGAAAATTGTTTGTATAATTTTAAGTAAACTTTTAATTTTAATAACAGAATTAAATTCTATATTTGTCGGTGCAGTAATGAAACGAGAGGTTGAAGATGGCGGTAGCCCCCCTCACATAGAACTAATTATCATATAAAATACTTCCGAAGCCTAATTTGAATTGTTTAACATAGGTTTACATGACAGTACTCGTTATCTTACCTCTTAATCTACAACCTGTATTTATAGTATTAACTTTCAGGTATAGTATTAAATTAACAGAAAGTCCTGTGAGTGACACACCAGATTATTTTAATTATTTAAAGTTATTTTTCTAGACATTCTGAAAATAAAAAATATGCAACTTTTAACAAAATATTTTTTTCAATAAAAGCAACTGAAAAAAATTCGAGACTTATAGACATTTTACGAAACCAAGATTTTTAGCAGGTTTCGTGTACACATTGACCCATTTAAAATCATGAATACTTGTATTTTTACAAACAATGTGTATATTTAGTTTTTACTTAAAAATAAATAAATAAATTAATAATAATAATAATAATAATAATAATAATAATAGCATTGTTAAATGAAATATGCATAATAATGTGATATCCATAAAAATACATAGAACATTATTTGCAAAACATGAGAAGAGCTTCCAAACTACCGGATTAATTAATACCACAAACCTCTAGAAAGTTTTCTCTGGCTTATTTAATCACAGAATTTTTGCTAAAATATGAAGTGTATATTTCTATTAAAAAATTGACTGGTATTCAAAAATCTGGCAATTTGGCAAGTCCGCATGAGTGCCTTTCTAACTTTTTCAGCAAATGTGTGTCAATATTATCATACCTACCAACATTCTAATTAATATTCCGTAAAATAGTTAGTACCCACCCTTTTTTTCTTTAGAATATTTTTCTTATCATTTAATCGTAAATACATTCGGAGAAAAATTATTCTAAGAGAAAAGTGGTGTGGAGAAAAGGGGGCTACTAACAGTTTTACGGAATATTAATAAGAATGTTGTCAGGTGTGTATTCACAACTTTATTTTCACAAAATGTTTTTCGATTGTATAAGATTGTAAACGTATTGATTATAACTTTCACAGTGTTTGTTTTCTTTTTTTCTTTGCAGGTCTCATGACGCCGGAAGAAATGGCAGTATACGAAAAGACGAATTTTTCTTACGGTAAATGGTGGCTTCCGGCCCACTGGTTCACTTCTCTAGCAGTCAGAGCCAAAAAAGAAGGGAGGATAAAAGATTCAGTCATGCTGAGAGCACTCCTTGATGTAAAGCATTTTTTTTTTTTTTTTTAACCCTTTCAGTCGCAGTGTTCCCGCTGATGGAACACCTAATTTTAATTCTCAAGTGCAATAACTCATCCCGGAAATTTTTTAGCATAAATTTACATTTATAACATAACAGAAAAGGCCCTTTTTTTAACATGAAAATTTAAAATTTCTTCTATTTTAATTATGTTCGTAAATTCCGGTGGGAGTGTAATTTAAATGATTCGAATTACCTTGCGCCGCAAAGGGTTAAAATACTCCGGAATAAATTGAAATGTTGGGATCTATGCAACTTTTACGAGTTTTTGTTGTCGATAATATTTACTTATAAAGTGATTTATTTATTAAATTAAATATTATTTGAATTTAATAAGGTTTACTTACAGATGTTTCAAACCGAAAATTTCTCGAAAAGGAACAATGCTAATTTTTTATTTTTTAAATATTTATAATCAGCTGTGTGCCTAAAAGCCATTTTTAAAATTAGTTTAGTAATTTTTTAAATAAATTAAGTAGTGAACGTTAAAGGGTTAAGCATAAAAGCACATGAAATTATTATTTATTAACATGAATATTTCTTTATTGTCTTGTGTTTGCAGGAAATGTTAAGTTACCGAACTATGTGTGCCATGACAATCGCCTATGATTGGATTGGTGTACCACTGGCCTACACACAGGTAAATAGCATTTTTTTTATGCATATATTTTTACTTGTTCACTAAATTTATTTTAGAAATAAAGGGAAGTTACAATTAGAATTATGGTTTTTTGCTCTGATTATTAAAAAAGTTAATGAATGAAATTCATCCGAATTCGACACATACGGATCATTTTCTCTAGACGACGATTTGTTGTTCTCCCCAAAAATAACGCATATAAACTTGTATGAATATTAAATACACTAGAGGAAATTTCAATCATATGTACTTTTATCTAAATAATAGCTTGAGCTTTATCTAAATAATAGACATTTTTTTTTTATAAATATAGAATACTTTGAAATAGAATGGAGTGGGGTTGTTTTTTACCACATAATATAGTTATGCATCGGGAATTAGCAACGGTTTGGGACTCACTTCTAGGAATAGTCCGGAGACATACCATCACATTTTTTATCCTTTGTGGAAAGGATAGCACTCCCGCTTCGGTAACCCCCAGAGGTATACTTTGAATAGATTTTTTTCACTAAAAAATGTTACTAAGCTGTATTTTCTACCATTACGTGAACACAAATCAAGTTTCTAAAAGGGAAGTTGAAAATATGAGATATATGGGATTTAAATTATTAAAAAACTATCATATAAATATAAAAAATTAACATCTGAAGAAAAGTTCTGATTTATTTTATTTATTTTAATTTTATTTTTTATTTTTCATAAAAATATATAAAATTGTCTTTTCTTTTTGTTGTCATTCCATAGTCATAAAGAAAAAATTATTTTGTCTGGCAATACTTCTGTTAGCCTACATTACCACTAGGTGGAAAGTTATGCCACTAGAGAAGCTATATTGAAAAGTTTTGTTTGCAGAAACAAGCACGGCTCTGTAAAAGTTTGTGATTCCCTGTCATACCTTAGCAAGCATTTTTATTCACTACTAGCAAACCCATGCGAAATTTTCGCACTTTATTTCTTTTGTTATTTACCTTTAAAATTTGAAACTTATAAATATTATACCAATTTCATAACCTAATTAAAATCTTAATTTACCAGAAGCCAAATTATTATTATAAACAAATAAACATTGTTCAATAGTGAAACCAGAATCATTCAAAGAAAAGTTTCAAAATAAGATTCATGGTTGACGACTCAGTTTTCATACTTCCGCAGGCAGTACAGTTTTAGTAAAGGACCCCATGACGCCTTTTAAATTTTTATCGCCAAGAATGTAATAACATTTTATTTAATTTGGCGTAAAATTTTGTAAAAAAAAATCCTATTTGGATTATACTTTTTTATGATTGCGTTTTTTAGTCAATTTATGATAACATTTTATATTTTGTTTATATCTTTAAAATATTGCTAGGTTTAAAATGACGCTTGCAAAGATTCTGAAGAAATAACTTTAAAAAATATTTTTTCCATAAAATAATGTCATCATACAAATGTCATCATGTTATCTAGTTAGATCATTGAGCTGAATCTGCGTGCTTAAATATTGTTCTTTGTTAAATATTACTTTTTATCCACGCGTGTTTTATTAATTTTACCTCTATCGAATCGTTTCGACGAAAATTAATTGAAATTGGTCCACGTTAGAGAAATATTATATAGATTATTAGCCTATCTTTTTTTTTTTTTTTCCTAACTTTATTTCTCTATATAAAACAGTACCTCACTCACTCAGACTGACTCACTCATCAACGCACAGCAAAATCTACTGGAACCACTGGCTTGAAGGTCAGATCGTAGAACATTAGTGTGAGTAGCGAAAACGAACATAAATCGATTTTCATGTACGATGTCATTCATTTACATTAGTTTAAATCAGATGTTCCAGGCTTTTTTTTTTTAATAAAATTTATTTACATTCTTGTAATCACATGATTAAATATAGTTAGTATATAATTACGATTTCAATCCGCGTTTGTAATGATCGATTGATGGCGCTTTTCCAACTTTTGTTGTTAGTAAATATAATATAGCCACGTGTATTTATTATTGTTGTATTTGTGTTACTACTTAATATTCGTGCTATAATTTCTCCGCCATTACATCTTGGAAAATCGATTGCCTTTGGAAAAAAAATATTTCAGTTTATTAAAGTTCGATCGGAAGTAGATGTTTAACTGAAGCTGAACAAATATTAGTTTCAAATATTCTTTACTTCCATTAGCCGAAACAACTGAAATTTTAAATTTGTCATTTGAAAATAAATGGAAGCTTAATTCCGGATTTCTTGATCCTTTGGAGTTACACTGTGGCACACAGCAGTATGTGTTATCTTTTTTACCGGATTTATTCATTTTTATTCAATAAATATATGTGAAACTAAACATCGAATAATACAGCATGCAGGGGCGTCTCGACGAAACCTATCCGTGGTATTGTTAATTTCACCTTAGCCAACCAGAGGGCAAGTATTAATTACAATCGCGGATAGGGAAGTATCCTTTCAATTTTTTCAGTACTGGTACATTTCAATTAAAAAAAAATTTCTTAAATGATTTTCTAAGCGATCCGATCATTCTATTCTTTAAATAAAACGTAATAGGGGAGCGTGGGACAGGTTGTAACAGTTTTTGGAAAATAAAGTATATTTTGAAATGTATTTACGTTTCCCTGTTTATAATTGCTGTTTTCCATAGCATGCATATGCATCTATCATATTCATAAAAAAAACTTTCGTTAATTTTGCTAATTTTAGTACAAAAGATATTTTTTCAAAATTATTTGCCTGGTATAATTTGCCCTGAATTTGGGGCAAATTGTAACGGATGCAAAGGGAACCCTAACAATAAAAATGACAATATTTCAAAATGTTTTTTGTTATCAATCATTTATTAATTTAATAAAAATGACAATTAATAACTAATATTAAATTATAACCTTCTTGGTATAGTAACAATGAATTATATCAAATCGATTACAGTAAAATAAAAAGAAAATTAAAGATAAAATCAACATAGAAGTCAATCTTAGTCAAAATTTAAATTCATTCAAGCAAATGATATTTTATTTTCTCACATGCATTTAATGTGTGAACACATTTTGCAAATTAAGCATTATACCCATTCTTATGCCACAGAGAGCGTTTAGCAGGACTCGAATTCTCCGCCCTTTTTTTTTTTAGGACACTCTCATTGATGAGAAGTTTCTGCTTTCTTTCTACCACTATTTTTATGCAATATTCTCTAATTCGTGATTAAATAGCGATTCTAATTCGTTGTTAAATAATCACGCTACTATAATATAAAAACACAGAAAATATTTCTGTACAAATATAGTATTAGCAAAGAAGCCAAAAATTGTTCATTTATGAAAGTTTCCTGAAAATGGGCGGAGACTTCGAGCTCTGGCTGTAGGCATCTCTAGAAGCCACTTCTCTAACATGTTACAACTTGCCCCATCGTATGATTTTAGACATTTTGTTTATTTATAAAAATATATAACGATTTATACAAAAAATTAAACATGCATTTTATAACTCAACACACAGACTAAATATATAGCTATAAACATTTCGTTAAAATATAAATTAACATACTTTTAAGAAAAAATTACGAAATATTTTTTTTTATAACTAGCTAAAATGAAGCACGTGTACAAAGCCTCTCATTAACCATTTTTGGGGAACACCGATTGTGCTTACATTATAAAGCGCGTCATAAGAATTATGTTTATAAAAATATTTAATCACAAATGTTACAAACTATTTCGTAAATTGCGTGTTACTTCTTACCCCTGTGACAACTAGCCCCACGCACTTAAATAATGAGGTGAATAAATATATATATATATAAAAACTAAAATAATAATAATAATTAATATGACTATTTTTCAACTACATTATTCAGCTAGCTGAATCCACCTGGAAAAGGAAAATTGTTAGCCAACTTATTTCTGGAATTGTTGTTTCTATGCATTGTTAAACAACTTTTGGCACAAAGTTAATTTTAATTGTGCTTCTGAAGAAGTTAAGCCATTAGGAGATTAAACACAATTCCAAATTAAGTTAAACTTACTAACTGACTCTTTTTGTCATACAACTACTTCCTGAAAGATCTTTCATTTAACTAGCACTAATTTTGTAGTTCTAGTTTACTTTTAAAGTCTTGTAAAGAGCAATCTCTAACCCCCCCCCCCCCTCTTTTTTTTTCTTTATATAATTTTAAAGGAAAGACCAACATATCAACACTATCAGGCCTACATTTATAAGCTGAGATTTAGTTCTATAGCTATGATTCAACAGAAAATTTAAAAACATGGTTTATAAAAAGTTTTTTATCTTATAATTATTTTCCGTTAAATTTGTTCGGGAGAATCTATGGTAACTGTCGTCACGAATTTTGGTGTATGGGTTGGTTATGTGCATTCAACACCTACTGTGACAGGATTTTATGAAATCCGCCCTTCTCCCTTTTAGCGATTGGCGGGGAGGGGGGGGGGCAGACAAAAATCACTTTTCCAAGCATAAATCTATTCCAAATTATCTCAAGAAAGCAATTTTATGTATGTAAGTGTGCTTCGTTTATTGCTCCGAAATTTTCCGAGGAAAGTGATTTGTGGTGTGCGGGGAAGTTATGTAAGCTCTCACTACAATAGGATTTTGCTAAATTTTCAATTTTTTATGAATTTTATTATTGGCATTCTTTAAATCATATAGAGGGGCAGATTCTTCGACTGATCATTAATTTTTCAAGACGGAGTTAAATTTCACACTTTTAATTTATTATTGCTATTCTGTTCTGATGTGTTCAAATTTCGCATACTAACGAATTGAATTTCCCCTTGCTCTCTTGGTGGTAAAACATCACTGAAGAAGGTAGATTAATTCTGCTAATGCATATTCGAATTGAAAATAATAATAATAATAATTAAATGTTATTTTCATCGTGTTTAAAATTTTAAGCGAATACTTTACATCAGATTTTTTTTTCGCTTTTTTCATGATAGGTTGCAACAATCACCGCCTACTTCAAAGCTTGCACTCTGCTGATAGGAAAGCAGACAATGGACGTGCCCAGTGGTGACGGAGGCTTCACGGTGGACTACTACTTTCCTTTTATAACCATTTATAAATTCCTTTGGACTGTGGGCTGGCTGAAAGTAAGTTAAATCTAGTTAATGCTTGGTTTGAGAAAAAAGAAATGAGGCTATGTTACCATTATTAATGTAGTCCATATATGGGAGCAGTAAAGATATTTACGTTTAATATATACAAAAAATACGTGTTTTGGAGAATTAAGGACCAAACATGGATTAATATTTTTAAAAAATAAATAAAAAGTTATTTTTTATATGTTCTAAAATAGGCTTTGATTTTTTTTTTTGTTAATGACAAGCATGAGTTGGTAGAATAGCAACTACATACATTAGCTACAGGAATTGGCAACTATTTAATCATCCTAAGATCATCCTGGATCCAATAAAGAAAAACCTTAGCATAATCTGTGTTGTGATCAGATACGAGTGATAAACTCTACATCAACAAATATCATATATAGTTATTATTTGCTGAAAGTTTTTGCTATATTATAATTAAAGTTATTCAAACTATTATACTTATTTATTTTTTATTTTATTTTATTTATTTATTTATTTTTATTTTTGATTAGGTTGCTCAACAAATTTTGAATCCATATGGAGAAGATGATGACGATTTTGAACTCAATTGGACTCTGGATAGGTCAGTGCAGGTGTGTATATTTTATTAGTAAAATTCGCTAAAATTGTTATGTAGGTGGGTATTCGCAAAAAACAATTTAAAAAAGCAAATATGTTTGAAGTGGGGTTCCGAATGAATGGCCTTTTTTTTTTTTTTTTTTTAAATGTATAATTTAAAGATAAGATTCATCTTAAATCCAACTGCTTATTTTCTATCACATTTTTAAAAACTTAACATTTTTTGTAAACGCGCTTTACAATTTACGCATTTGACGCATTTGCAGGCACATCAAATTCAAACTCTTTAAAAACCGAATAATGTTTTCACCCTTTCTACAAAGGAGAAGAAATGTTTCGAAGTGGTCATTTGTTAATTAATTTTCAATCCAAACAGCAACCTTTTTGGCACGCTTTTTAAATCACCTGTATTTGTAAATGCATTTGTTTTGGAAGATACCCGGATTCTAATACTTTAATATATATATATTATATATATATATATATATATATATAATATATATATATTATATATATATATATATATATATATATATATATATACATATATTCATTTTTAATAAATTTTTAATATATTCATTTTTAATAATTCATTAATTAATATTTCAATTAATTCAATAATTAATAATAATTCATTACATATATTCATTTTTAATAATTTTTTAGCACTCATTCCTATGTTGTTCACCTGACGAAAGGTCGTATTTTCTTTCAACTCGAACCAATTGTTGCGAGTTCTTGTATTTTATAATGTTTATTCAAATTTTCGTACTAATTACTTTTAAACGCCAGCTCTATGGTGCAGCTCTATGGTGCTTTCTTATAATATTAAATATGTTATCTTAATTTACCCTTTCGATATTTTAATAAATAATAAACAAGAAAGAAAAATCATTTTAAATGATAATATTATGATAAATGATTATTAAACAATTTACAGCAATATACTTACACTATTCCAGTAATACTTACTCAACAAGTAATATTCAATGTATTTTACTCCTTGATGACACTTCAAATATATTTTATTCTGTTTTAAAATTATGGATTAAGGAATATAACAAAAAGCATAGTTAATACTCTACTTTTAAGGAATAAGTATAAAATTGATTGTTCATGTATATCCCTATGTATGGTTTAAAATGTGCAAATGCTGTGAACTAAAACAATCCGTATAGTGAAGAAAGATAAGTTATTAAAAACACAACTGAAAATGCATTTGATCAACTACCTTTTACATCCCGTAATATATCTGAATATTTTGTATAGGCTTGTAAACCATTCATTAATGCTCATTGTGTCATGCTATACAGGATTAGTTGCATCTGAAAAATATATATTAATTTCGTTACGTTTTGTAGTATAATGTAAATATTCTTTAAAGGAAAAGAAAAAAAAAAAAAAAAAAAAAAAAAAAAAAACGTACGTAAAGGCATCGTAAGGTTTATTTGTGAGAAGAAATGACCAAGATATTAAGATAAAATTTATTCTACAAATTAATTTATCCTTGTTACTTTCTTCTATATGTCATATAGAGAAATTATTGGATTCGTGAAAATTTTCGAACTCCGGTTTTCGATGGATTTACATGTTTTGGGATGTCCTGAACACGATTTGATAGTTTTTAGAAAATGTCTGTCTGTCTGTGTGTGTGTGTGTATCACGAATTTCGTGGACGCTGTATCTCACAAACCAAGGAACGAAATTTAACACAACTTGGTATTTAGTTGGACCCTGACATAAACTGCTGCTGATTAGATTTGGGGATCAATCGCTCAAAAGGTGGCGCTGTAATAGCATTTTTTCTAAATTTTTAACATGGCAGTAAAGGACAAAATTTCGTATAAATGTACATAATGAGAGTTATTACTTTCTTCTATCTTCAATAGAAGAAAGTATTGGATTCGTAAAAATTTTCGATTTCGGGTTTTTGATGGATTTACACGTTTTGAGAGCTGTAGAGCACGATTTTACTATTTTTAGAAAATGTCTGTCTGTCTGTCTGTCTGTGTGTGTGTGTGTGACAAAATTTTGTGGCAACTGTATCTCTGGAACTACTGAACAGAATTTCATACAAATTGGTATGTAGTTGCACCTTGACATAAATTACTGCCTATCAACTTTTGGTAAAAATCGTCTTACAGGTTGCGTTGCCATCCCGCTTTTTCTAAATTTTTAACAGGGTGATATAGGGCAAAAATTTTCAAGATGGGTATCTTTCGAAAGGTCTCGCCAGTACCTTTAAAACGAATGGTTGAACTATAAATCTGTGATAATTTAAAACAAAGTTATCGATTTTTTTTTACTTTTTACGAAAAAAAAACTTAGAAAAAAATTTTTTTTTCTCTCCCCTTAATTTTATCAAACTCCCACGGTTTCCGTGTTCTGACAAACTTAAACTAATTTTTGCTTTTTTCCCCTAATTTTGTCAAAGTCCTACGGTTTCCGTGTCTTGACAAACTTTAACATATTTTTGCATTTTTCCCCTAATTTTGTCAGTCCCACGGTTTCCGTGTTTTGACAAACTTTAACAAATTTTCGCATTTTACCCAAAATTTTGTCAAAGTCACACTTTTTTTTTTTTTTTTTTTTTTTTTATTGTTACTGAGTGAATTTGTATAGGAAAATATAGAAGAAAGTCTCGTGGTGGCCACAACATACTAGTTTTTAACTTGTGATTGTAAAATTAATATGAATTATTGATAATAGCAGTAGTTAACTAGGAAAAAAAATGTGCATGTGAGGGCATCGCTTCCCCCCCCCCCTGAGGGGGAAGTACCCTCCGGGGGGAGTAAATTTTCAAGATGGGTATCTTTCAAAAGGTCTCGTCAATATCTTTAAAACGAATGGTTGAAACTGTGTTAATTTAAAACAAAATTATAGATTTTTTTTTTTTTTTTTTAATATTGAAAATAAAATGGACTTTTTTTTTGGATATTTAGTGTTATACTACTTCTCTAATATGGAAATCGTCTGCATTATCATGGAAGATAATATTTTTTAAATAATAATTTTAATAAATTATTTTTACTGAGTGAATTTGTATAGGAAAATATAGAAGAAATTCATGTGGTGGCCACAACATACTAGTGTATTATACGATGTTGTAAATTATAGATATTGATCCTTGTCCAACTGCTATTAAAGTTCTGATGCCGACATTGCGCATACGAACCATCTAGTAACTGTTCTTTTCTTGTAAATGATTATTTTTAAATGTAGCGTTATTTTGGACACCAATATATTATTCGAATTTTATTACAAAATAATTTGCAACAGTATAGACAAATTTTATAGATATATGTAGTTGTAGTTTCAAAATAATAATTGGTTCTATTAAGCAGATTTTTTCTAAACAAATTTTTTCTAAGCAGATATTTTCTACTTATATTTCAAGAAAAATATTATTTTATTTTTTTTATTTATTTTTTAGTAAGATATCGTTTTTTTTATTTCTTAGCTGATTTACGATGTCGTCGACAGTTATCATCTCATGCATCCCAAAATCAAAAAAGACGCTTACTGGGACGTCCAAGAGATCAGGCTACCGCAGACCGAACAATCAGCCAAATACATGAAAAATCCTGACTTGGGATCAGCATTTAAACTAGTGTAAGTGGAAAGAAATATTTACCCATGTTTAAGCATACCTGGAAGATAAAATCAAGAGTTATTAATTTTCTAAAACCACTCTCAAATATTTTCCCATTCAATCTTTTGCGCAAGCTCAACATACAGAGTATATGTAAGTGTTACAGATATCATGCTAAATGTTTTATTAAATGGAATCAATATAGCTGACTTCGAATATTTGGGAGCTTGACATTTTAAAAACACGGGTCAAACAATTACAGCTTTTAGAGAATATTGGTGTGTAATTTTTTACTAAAAAAGAATGAGATATCGGTGTTGTAAAAGGATTCATACTCACTCTACTTACTAGGTCGTTTGCTAATAGCTTTTGACAGTTGAAGAAAATAAAATGCTATGTTTAATTAGATAAGGGTACAATTTCAAAGAATAAAAGTGAGAAAAATATAGATGTCAGTATTAAATATATATACATATATATATATATATATATCGTATTTATTTATAAATTTTAACTATTATGAAAACTTTTTTTTTTTCCTTAGGCCATTATAATTACTCGTAAAAAGTATTTGCTCATTTTTAGAACAAAGGTGCACCATACGTCTAGTGAAATTGAATGTAAAAAGATATCGTTAATTATTGCAATCGTACTTTAAATTCTTTCCGATGACGATTCATGACCACGCCTAGAAAATATCATTTATTTGCATAGTCATTGCAAAACATTCTCTTAGTTAGAAAATACGCGTTTAGACAGATTTAATAAAAATATTACGAAATCTTTGTTTTTCAATTAATCTCCTAGATTTTTCTTTTTAGTAAATACTTATTTGTTGTTTCATTGAGAATTTTTTTTTTTTTTTCTGTCATAAATCTGTGTTGAAAAGATTATAAATTGCTCTCGTTTTGGATGTTATAAGCGTATCACATGAAAAAAGTATATTAATTATTTATTGCCATACTAATGAATTTTATTATTATTGTTTCTTCTTCATAAAAGTAAGGTTTATAAATTGAAGCCGTAAATCAAATATAATTCTTTTAAACATATCATGCCACGAAATTTATATATAATTAAATTACTATGGTTGCGTAATCGAATTTCACGAATTTTATGTTTTACGTACAGTGAAGCAGCAGTATCCAGTAATATTTCTGATTTTGTTACCATGTTCACGTTGCGTGTGTAATAATGATTGCTGCTCTAACGAATTTCATTCATTTTGAGAATCGAGTTACACAAGATAGCGGTAAATATGCCGGAAGTTTTCCAGGACAAAAGAGTTCAGTATCCATCGTAATCTATAGATGAGAACCAACGTAATAGCATTGTGTATTAGTCTTTACTTCGCTCATACAAATGGATAACATCTTGTAGTATATAACAGCAATCCGCATAAATTATAACTTAACCCTTTGCACTCAAAGCCTTTTTCGCACCGATGAACCAGTAGCCCGAGACGATTTTCGCATATTTCGGGTAATTACCTACCATTAAGGGGGACCATCATGGATCGTCAAGGTCATCCAAAACCCTTGTTATTCTATGGCGAAATTTGTTTGTAGTATTACACATTACCAAACTGTTATTTTTAAATTCAGTTTTCCTATTATAAAAATATGCAACCATTAATTAGTACTCGTTTGACAAAAATTTATTTAAAAAAATTTTGAATTTGAATTTTGAGCTTAAAAGTGCGAGTTTTCACTAAATGCATTTTTCTCATCTTTTAGCTACTAAAATTTAAAAAAATGGAAAACGTGTACTCATTTAACGGTTGTGAATTTTCTAAATGTGAAAACAGAATTTTAAAATACCAATTAATTAAAGAATAATTCTATAACCAAATTTTGCCTTAAACTTACATGGCATTTAGTGACTCGAGAAGGGGAAATCGTAAGAGTGAGTAAGTAACTTTAACATAAAATGACTTTACATACATTTCAGCGTTTAAAACTTTTTATTTCACTATTTTGTGTAATTTTATACTTCAAAGAAAGAAATTTGTTAAACATCGTATCAAATCACGTGGTAACCGAGAGTCATCTCTCGAGTACAAAATGTTAAAATAAGTAAGATAAAACAGATAGCAATCATACACTGCAATAAATCCGAATTTTTTTGTGATAGCTCTCTAATAGAAAGATATTATTAGAATGATTTTCAGAGGAAATCGCGTAATATAATTGGTTGTAAATGAAAACATATTTAATACATGATGCTAAATAATTAATTTATTACAAAGATTTCTAATTTTCTACACAATGTTTCAAAATATATAGGGCATTGGGCACTATGTAGTTTTCCTTTACAGCCTGTTGTTTCCAAAAACTGTGGCTATGGATTCAACACTTAAACTTCCTTTCAATTGTTTCAGGATCGATGAAGTTAAGTACTTGCCTATGGACGAATTATGCGAGAAGGATAGCGAAGAAAACGACTACAAAAATCAATCGCTGAAAAGGAAAGGTTCCGCCAGCAGACAGAATTCATCCTTTATACGGAGAGTACTGCACTCCGGTTTTGCCCAGAGCGTGCGCAGAAAGTCACGAAAAGCTGCGGCCAGTAGTAGGTCTTGGCCCGACCAAGAACAAGGAATATCAAATCCTGCTTTTTCTATGAATGAAGAAATCAACGATGTTTCGAAGACGAACCCTTCCCCCAAAGCAAAGAGGTCTAGTCTGAGAAAACTTGTGAAGAAAATCAGCCCCGGAAGTAAAGGAAACTCAGTAAAGTCCAGACAGAATAATTTCATAAGACAAAATTCCTACACAGTGAATGAGACTCAGGGCAGTGCTGTTGTTTCTGACCTACAGAATACTCCAAAAGGTTTTCCAAATGAAGCTTTAAAATGGACAGTAAAGAATGTTGAAGACGAATTTGAGGGGTAAGACTAATTTCGTTTTCGCTGTTGCATTTTCTTTTTGTTGGATAACATTGATACTACTTGTGATGCATAAATCTCATATTATGTTTATTAATCTAAATTTTACTGTGATTTAATTCCTTTCAGTTATTACCTTCAGTTTTTATATCATCCAAATTATACCTTTGTGAGTTATTGAAGCGGAGAAACCATTCCCTCGATGCACTGTTAAAAAATTCAATTCAAGGTTCAACCAAATGTTGGTACTATACTAACTTGAATTTGCTAGGTTGAAACAAAACTTGATGCAACTGCAGCTGCAACCATGCGATGGTGAAACCATCTACCATGATTTGGTGCTTCTTATTAAAAAAAAAGTATCAAATTATGGAAAAAAATTTCTCCACATTATGGATATATCTATTACAATACCAAGCCTTGATTTAACGAAGCACCAAATAATAGTAAAAAGTTTCACCATTTCATGGTTGCAGCTACAGTATACCACGTTTTGGTTCAACCTAGAACAAAATTTTTAACAGTGTGGAGTATCAAAATTGTGAGGGCATGTCTCCGGACCACCCTTAAGGGTGATTCCCAAACCGTCACCAATTACCCATAGCTCAGCTCTAATGCGATGTAAAACCCACTCAAACCAAACTTTCCGTTTATAAAAGAAAAAAAAAAGAAAGAAAAAAAAAATATATATCCATTCACAAGTATTCTTTCAAACGCTCATTTTTTTAATTCTCCTTCCCACTAATGTATTCATTTTTGAAATGGTTAGATGGATTCAATTGGAATTTTAGCAAGCTGCTGTGCTACAGTGACCAAAGCTTTGCCTTCTTGCCTTATAATTTTTTTTGTTTTGTTTTGTTTAAGTCTTAATTGTACTTTATTTCAGAAAACTCCAAGAAATGCATCCTCTTACTGTGCTCTGTTAAAATAAAATCTTGCGTTTCGCCAAAAGAATGGTTCCAATTTAACTATATACAATATTTTAAGAAATTTGGCATTCTGGATTTCACCATTTTGATCGTACCATTTTAGTAGTAAACACCATTAAAATGGTGAAACTTAGCACCAAATATTGGTTATGTCTAAATTTGCATGATTCGTACCTTTATTATTATTGTTGTTGTTGTTGTTTATTTATTTATTTATTCACTTATTTATTTATTAACATTGAATTATTATTTTTAACAGGGTAGTTTAAAAAAAAAAAAAAAAAAAAAAAAAAAAAGCAGCATTTTTTTTTTTTTTCTATACCTATGTTATTAGTGATGCAGAATGTATGATCTAGCTTAGATTAGTACAAAGAAATAATAAAGTTGTTTCTCACAGACCGTCTATTTGACGATAAGTTAATTCAAGTTATTGTCTTGAGAGCAATGAAGTGGTCATAACAACACTAAAGTAATATTGGCTGAATGTAAAAGAAATGGTGGATTACACAGCCGTCAAACAATCACTAAACCAGAAATACTTTATTCCAAGATCCCTTGAATATGGGAAGGCAAGCTGTCTGTGTATAAGGGATATTACGTTTACGTATAAATTTTTTCATTGGAACAGCTGAACTTCACGGCTATGAAGCCTTTTCTATTAATGATCTTGCGTATAAAACTATTTCACACCCTGAAGAATTAATTATACATTGAGCGACTGGATGAGTCTCGATTTTCTCTAGGGCACAGAAATGACGAAATTATTGTTTTATCAGTGCTTAGGTTGTCTAAGAGTAATGCAAATGTATACGGCATATTACATTTAAATTCTTCCATGAACGATTGTAATAATAATTCTTTTTTTGACTTTTCCTGACTCGAAGTCATTACACAGTCTTTAAAGGAATAGTTGCTTAAAGACGCTTACTCACAATGAAACCTAATTGGACAATAGTTTCTTGAAGAATGGTTAACAATGGTGGCAGAAACTTACTGTGAGTGAAAGCTTACTGCTGATATGGTTGGCTGGATCATATAAGAGTGAAGTTACTGCAACAGACTGTATCTTCTTCGAAATTTGCTTTGTATCGATGGTATCAAGAAGATATCAGCAGTTATGCACTCCTTGATGAATTAGTATATTAAAAGTTTGTGAATTTTTGTAATAATTCAACGAATTATTGTACTTTAATAGAAATTAAATTGCAATATTCTCTATAATTTCGTATTCACAGAACGATTTTGTGCTAACAAATTTCATAATCTTCCTTGATACATTTTTTTTTTTTTTTTTTTTTAATTCTTAAATTGTTTAATCCAAAAGACAGAAGCAGTACAGTTGGTTACTTCGAGTTCTCTTCATGTATCTAATGCCCATCGGTAAAAATCATCGTCATGAATGATTAAATTGTACATTTTTATGAGGTTTTCGAAAGCATGCGTCCTCATCAGTTGTATGTTCTCTCTGTTGCTAATACTTCTTCTTAAGACCTTTTTAAGTTTTTGAAAGACAACTATAAATTTAACAAATTATTGGGTTATTCGTGCCGACTGCCAAGTAGGTTTGCTTCAAAACTGAAGGTATCGGTATCAATTATTGTAAAAAACTCACTTTTCGATGCTTACTCTCCTGTATCTTTATAATATGATTACATGGGTGTTTGTGTTCAGGGTTTACCCCTTATTTCAGGGTTTTTACTCTAAACCTTTTTTTTTTTCATATTTTCTATAAAGTTATTTTTTGCTTTCATTGGTTGTTCATTTGTTATCCAGGTGATATGTGAATAAAATGTAAAAGGATTGAGAGCTTCTGGCCTAAATAGTTTGAGTATTATTTGATATTTTGGGTCACTTCTAATTTGAGGTTCTAATTTTCAGGGTTTTTACTTTTGAGTCACAATCACCCCTGTATGAAGAATCTGATAGATATGTTAATTAAATAATCACAGGATTAGAAATGTGTCCTTTTTACACTAAACTAATAAGTAATTTACTGTCATGTCAAACGTAATCATATTCGATTGTGCCTAAATTGCCATTTCATCACGCTCTCCCAGTTTGAAAATAATTAAATAAATAAATAAATATCTTTATATATATATTTCTTTTGTGCGTGTGTATGTCACTGAACTCCTCCTAAACGGCTGGACCGAGTTTAATGAAATTTTTTGTGTGTCTTCAGATGGATTCGAGAATGGTTTAGATTTACAAATGAAAGTTGTAACTTAATTAGTTCTTTCTTAATTAATTTTTAACCAACTGTTTCAACAACTTTTCCATCTAGATGGCGTGAGTTGTCCATAAACACGATGTCAGAATTTATTTAATGTTGAAATGAAAAATGAATTTTTAACCGTATCTTACGAAGTGTTTAAAATATTTTTTCAAAGTTAATATTTTTAGAATCGTAACCGTATCTTACGAAGTGTTTCAAATATTTTTTCAAAGTTAAAATTTTTAGAATCGTAAACACGATGTCAGAATTTATTTAATGTTGAAATGAAAAATGAATTTTTACCGGAAGTGTTTAAAATATTTTTTCAAAGTTAATATTTTTAGCCTGAGGATTAAAATGGTATATTCTTTTAAAAAATTCGTCAATATCCGACGGAGTTATTTTATGTTAAAATGAAAAATGAACTTTTAGGTCATTATTATTTGTGCAGATGGAAAATGTACTAAAAGTTTTCCGAAAAATTTCACTAACGATACGATCACAAATGTTGACGGATATCCAATATATCGTCGAAGAAATCCCGATAATGGCGGACAATCTTATCATCTATGGCGGTCATCTATGTCAACAACATAGACATTGACATTGATAACCGTTGGGTGGTCCCATATTCGCTCTGCTGAGCAAAACATTCAATGCTCATATTAATGTTGAGTACTGCAGTTCAGTGAAGAGTATCAAATATATTTGCAAGTATGTGAATAAAGGCAGTGATATGGCTGTATTTCGAGTTGAAAATACCAATGTGAATGCTCCTCCGGTGAATAACAACGATGAAATAACACTTTACCAAATTGGCCGGTACGTCAGCTCCAATGAAGCTGTTTGGCGTATCTTTGGCTTCCCAATTCATGAACGGGATCCAGAAGTTCTTCATTTAGCCGTCCATCTTGAAAATGGCCAGCGCGTATATTTCACGAGCGAGTCCTAATTGAAATATTACATCAAGATGTAATTAGTGTTTGAAGAGTTTTGAAGTGTGCATAAAAAACTATACATTTTGCAAATTTAGTGCGGAATTGGACTATTATTTTATATAATTTTCTGTCAAATTTACACGCGCGTTGATTAACAACCACCCTAACTTACAAATTTATTTGTGTAGCTAATTTATTATATTTTATTTATTTATTTTTTGAATGGAACACCTTTAATATCGGAACCCTTTGGCAAAATTTGAAATTTGGCACCGAAGTAGCTCGGACGCTTCTCGCCAAGATCTTTAGTTCCGCAATTGAGATAGCCATTTCAATTCATCGCAAAAATTGCTTAAAATATTTAAAGTCACCAAAGGGGTCCCATACTTTTGTGCGTGTGCATGTCACTGATATTTTATTTATTTATTTTTTGCATGGGAAATTTGGCACCGAGGTAGCTCGGACGCTTCTCGCCAAGGTCTTTAGTTCCACAATTGAGATAGCCATTTCAATTCATCGCAAAAATGGCTTAAAATATTTAAAGTCACCAATGGGCTCCCATACTTTTGTGCGTGTGTATGTCACTGATATTTTATTTATTTATTTTTTGTATGGAACACCTTTAGTATCGGATCCCTTTGGCAAAATTTGAAATTTGGCACCGAAGTAGCTCGGACGCTTCTCGCCAAGAACTTTAGTTCCACAATTGAGATAGCCATTTCAATTCATCGCAAAAATGGCTTAAAATATTTGAAGTCACCAAAGGGGTCCCAATTTGTGACTTAGATTTAGAAAATCCGTGCTTTTCTCACGGCCAATTATATGTTGCGTGTTCCATTGTTGGAAAACCTTCGAATTTGTTTGTGTATATTCCTCAAGGATTAACCAAAAATATTGTACATCCAATGGCATTACGATAAATTAAGTTTTTGTAGATTAAAAAAATATACCTGTTATAAAATAAATTGAGTTTCAACTTTTTCACCTTTAATTAAAACGAATTTAAGTTTTTATTTAATACGAACTCTACATTTCACTTCGCTCATACTATACACATACTCACATGCATCGATTGATTGAATTGTGATAAATGTACATGTAATGATGTTAGATATTGTAATAACTTTTTGATAAAAATTTTCATCAAATCGGTCCAGATTGTTACAGCTTATTCAAAAGAGACGGGATTTTCATGTGAAATTCGTTGCTATAAGAGATTCTCTCATAAATTGAAATATTTGCCGTATGAAATAAAATTTTGTGCTGTTCGACATTCAGCGGAGGTTTTAAATAACAAGTAGCAAGTAGAAAGTACCAAGTAGCAAGAAGCAAGTAGCAAAAGTTTCGGTAATTATGTCTTTTACGTTATAATAGGAATTCACAGTCACCGTTCACAGCGCTCCATACCTGTTTCACTTATATACCACATCTTTACACACGTACAATAAGTTAGTTATTTTTTTCTAGCAAAATATTCTCTAGAAATAATTTATATGACAAAACAACGTTTGTCGGGTCAGCTAGTATATATATATATATATATATATATATATATATATATATATATATATATATATATATTATATATATATATATATATATATATAATATATATATATATATATATGTAACGTAACCCTTTCTTGTAGGCTGATGTATTCCAGTCACTCCATATTAAGAAAGTTCACTCAAAGAAATACTCCACAATTGATGATGCAGTCGTTTATTTGAAGACAGTCATATTACACTTTATTAAGTCACTTCATTTTGAGCACGCTGTACAGATCCGTAGCCGAGTCGGGCCGAAATTGTTCCATTAACGGCGGAACCGCGAATCAATTCCCCTCCTGGGACCGTTAACTTAAACTTGTTATTGACGTGGACTATTTAATCAAAAGATTCCATGGAAAAAGACCCCGATTTTCGTGTGCTCCCGTTTTTATATGGATATTTCGGCGGGAACCGAAACTATTCTTATTGGATAACTAGGTCAGCCAAAATCCAACCCACATCCTTTCATTGGCTGACCCGGATATCCAGGATTTCGTATTTCGCAATACATTGCCGCTAATTTCAACTATTGCATAATTTTGATTATGAAACTTCTTCTAATCGCGATTCCCGCGCTACGATGTGCTTTGCTGAAAAACTAACTTAACAGGGGCGCTAAAATAGAACTCTCACAAAGTTGTTCTTAAAATTAAGATTTATTCTGAGCTAATTCTATTAAGATATCATTTAATATTAATTTAAATATTAATTTAGAATTTTGCTTATTTTATCCTTTCATATCCCCCCCCCCCTTCAAGCCGACGCTCCCCCATATTTGCCTGCAAATTTGTGGGAAGTCCCTCAGAAGTAAAAGATACTCCAGGAGAAAGTTAAACTTAAAATGGAAAATTTGACAAATTATAAACAAATTATAAAACTTAAGTTTTTGAAAATTTTATTTAAAATGGACAATTTATTTAAAAATGGAAAATTTTATTTTAAAAATGAAAATTTTATTTTTTAGAAAATTTCGTCTGAAATATTTTGTTATGGAATCCTTTTTAAGTAGGAGTTATGGCCTTTCCCTTTATTTATTAAAAATTACTTTTTCTTTTTTAATTTATTTACTTGTATGTTGGACTGGTCAACGTGCTCGCCTGATACATATAATGGTATTTACAGCACTTGTTTACAAACATAAGAAAAGTTTAATATAATATATGAAAACGTATGACATACTGTATGAAAAAAAAAATTTATAACATAACATGTTTACCGGCATAACATTTTTGACAAGATAACTTTCTTATGTACAAACTAGTTTGTTGAGGAAAGTCTTTAAAATATAAAGTTCCTTTTGGCCAATAAAGTTTTTAAATGTCTTGAATAATAACGTTGATCGTTGACAATAAATAATTGTTGTAAAAAGTCTGATCTTGGTTATTGAGTTCATATATAATATGTATAACAATAATTATAACACTGTAATTTTAACAGTACATTGTAAACAAATGTTTTGTAAATTGTAAACAAACTTTTCTTTTCACAAAATCTGTGTTTTTCTTTGTGTATCTTTTTAAAAATGCAAAGATATTTTAATAAAACAAAAACATAAAGTATATAAAAACAATTATATCATTGTACATTTTTAACAATTTCTAGAAATTTTATTTACATACTAACACAAATAATTTTTTCATAAATATAACATTTAACAGACACATAAAATTATTTAATAAATACAATAGTGTTTAATACACTCTAATAATACTACTACTAATATTAAGAATACCAGTACTACTAGGTTTTTTCTTTTTACAACTTATTTACATAAAACCAATTTAATCACTTTATTTAGTAATTAATTGTTTTAAAATACCACATTGGTACCAGAGCTTGGTCAGCCATTGGCAAGCCAAAAAAAAAATTTTTGTTTTGTGGGTAACTTGACCCACAAAGTATTATTCTCAGTTAATACTGTTAATATTTGACTCAGTTCGGGGGTTAAGTCTTTCCAAAAAGGTGAGTTGGGTTAAAGGTGGTAATTGGTGAATTTTTACAGAGGGCAAAAACAAATCATTCTTCCCGCACTCTCTGATCACTTTATAGTGGTGAAGATCAGAAGATCACGAGAATGATAAATAAATAAAAAAAAAAAAATACTTGGGGCATGGAGTTGATCCCTAACTAAAATTATTCATGACTTAATTTGAATTTTTGAGGGTTATTATAGTATCTTAACTTAGATGAATGAACAATTTCTGACTTTCTTTTAAAATGGGGACTGGGTTTGTCTATTTCAAAATTAACTTCAGATATTTGTTTTAAGATTGTGTAAGGGCCTGAATAAGGTGGACTTAACTTACGTGTGTTGGGATATTGGAATTCTTCATAAATAATTTCATCACCAACTTTAAATTTAACAGGGAGAAATCGAGCATCAAATCGGATTTTGTTTTTTTTATGACATTGTATTGTTTTTTCTTTTGCTATTTTTCTAGCTTCATCAACTGAAGGATAGTAACTATTGTTTACTAATAATGGATCATATGGTAATTCTCCTAATAATAAATAGCTAGGTGGGAATTGAGTTACAGAGTGAGGTGTTAAGTTATATTGATGTAAAACTTCATCAATTAATTTAGTCCAGGGAATTTTATTTGAAGAAGAGTTAACCTTACATTTTAGACGCGTAACAATAGTCTGATTGAGGCGCTCGACTTTCCCGTTGCATTCGGGATGATGGCTACTTGTTAACAAATGTTTTGTATTATAATTTCGAAGGAATTTTTTGAAACGGGATGCCGTGAATGCTGCATTCCTATCTGTTAACAATTTTTTAGGTACTTGAATTTGAAAAAGTTGTTTTAAAAAGTTTGTATAAGTTTCAGTGGTAACGCTTTTTGATGGAAATCCCCACACATAACGGGTTGCATGGTCCACGACCAAATGCAAATATTTTTTTGTAGAATTATAGTAGTTAAACCCACCAACAGTGTCCAAAGACAAACATTCAAAAGGTTTATCTGTTGGCGGTACTTCCTGTAATGAACCAAACCGTTTTTGTCTGCATTTTTTATTTATTTGACAGGTATGACAATGTTTTACAAAATTTTCAATATCTTTATTAATATTAGGCCAATAATACTGTGGTGTAATTAAATTTATCATTTTATAAATTCCTGGGTGTCCAAATTGAGTGTGGGTTTTCTGTAGGAGGTGTAATCTTAATGACATCGGGACTATTACCTTATACAAACCTTTCTTTTTAATTACAATTACATCTTCAATTTCAAGAGTTTTCTTAATGTTAATACCTGTGTTTTCTTTTTTCTGGTTTTCTTTGATTTCATTTAAATCTAGGAGGTGTACATGGTGTGACACATTTTTCAAAACAGGCAATCTAGATAGCATATCAGCTTCAATATCTGTTGATCCTTTTTGATATTTAATTTCATAGTCAAACATACTAAGTTTAAGGGACCAGCGGAATAATCTTCCTCTTAAATTTTTAACATTTTTTAACCAAGTGAGAGACGCATGATCCGTATGTATGACAAACTTTTGACCGTGTAAATAATGATAAAAAATATCTAAGGCATCAATAATTGCTAAACATTCTAATTCTGTAATTGCATAATTTTTTTCATAATCTCGTAAATTTCTTGAACGATATGCCACTGGGTGTAAAGTACCATTCACATCTGCCTGTTTAACAACACATCCCACACCATGACTCGAGGCGTCAACAAATAACTGACAGGGAGTTCTGGGATCATAAAGTCTTAAAATAGGTTTACTTATAAGAGCATTTTTTAATTTTTGGAAGGATTTTTCACATTTCTGGTCCCAAACATAGGGGACATTTTTCTTTAATAAATTATTTAAAGGAGCTCTTGTTTCGGCATATTTTGGAATAAATCTAGCATAAACGTTAACTGATCCCAAAACTCTCTGCAATTCCTTGACATTTTTTGGTGGTTTCAAATTTTTTATTACTTCAATGTTTGGATTATCAGGTGTAATTAGGCCATTAGTTATTTCGTATCCTAAAAAGTTAATTTTTGTTTTGGCAAAATTGCATTTTGATAGTTTTAATTTTAAGTTTTCTTTAACACATATATCAAAAAGTTGCTGTAGGTGTTGGAAGTGTTCATCTTCTGACTGTGAAAATACAATTATATCATCAAAATAATTACAGGCAAAGTCTATTTTGTATTTATTTAGAATCCTTCTAATGGTTCGATTGAAGATAGCAGGGGCATTTTTAAGCCCAAAGGGAAGGTATTTCCACTCATATAATCCGAAAGTTGTAGCAAAAGCCAATTTTTCAGTATCTTTGGGGTGGATAGGAATGTGCCAATATCCACTTGCCAAGTCAAGAGTGGAAAAAATTTTTGCTTTAGCTAGTTTATCTAACAAAGTATCTATTCTTCAGCATCTGTTTTAGTGATCGAATTGAGTTTACGGAAGTCAATACATAATCGCGTCTTTTTGCCTTCTTCCCGTTTATACACCAAAGTTACAGGTGCGGAATAAGGCGAACAACTTTCTTTTATAATACCGGCCTGTAATAAATTTTGAACTTAGGTTTTAATTTCTTCTTCTTCCTTAGGGGAAGTTCTATATGCTCTGAGTGAAATAGGTAAATCTGAAGTTAAACGAATCCTTTGTGGTTCCATATGAATTCTTCCAACATCATATTTAGATTTTGCAAAAATTTGGACATATTTTGATAATAAAGTAGGAAGTTTTCCTTTTCTAGCAGACTGAGGATTTACGTGGTTCTCAGTGGCTTGAGTGTACTTGAACTCCCTTACTCTATTGTTTGTTGGAATATTAAAATTTTTCTTTTGACTATTGGTATTTTCACTTTCAGAAGTTATATGTAAAGTTTGTGTACATTTAGGTATATTTTTTAACAATGGGAGAATGGTATTATTTTGTTTTACCAGCTTTTTAGCACAATCAATAGTCAATTGAAACAGACAACAATGTGATAAGCTAAGGAGAGCATAAGGTAAGTTATTATCTAATATAAACATTTCTATATTTTTTGTAATATTACCAATTTGTAATTTAAAGTAACATTTTTCTCGAATTGTCAACATCCCCTGTGTTTGAATGACGTGTAATGGTGAGACCTTTTCTGTTTGAAGTTTAAATTTATGGACAAAATGTTGAGGAATAATGCTTAAGCTGCTGCCCGTATCGAAGATTAAAGGAATGGTAGAGTACGATTCTGGATGTTTAACACCTTGATTAGTTTGCTTGTTTTTTCTTTGGATATCCTTGTATATAATGCGACCGGTCGCTGCAAACTGTCAATAGGTGTTATTTGTTCCTTCTGTTGTATTATCTACCACTGTTGACTCTTCTGTGACATGAGTTGGATTTTCTTGTTTTAAGGGCATTCACTATGCCAATGAAAGACATTAGGGATGTTGCGTTTTGAACAATGTTTACACGGGAAAGGAGGCAAAGTGCCTTGAAAGTGAGTGTGTGTATTTGGGTTTGAAAAATGTGGTCTAGGCCCTCTTAGATTGGGTCGAGTATTGTTTGTCCAATTTGGTCTGTTTTGATTAGGGTATCCCATATGTGGTCTCTGCACATGAGGAAACCGGTAACTCCAGGGTTGTGGTCGGGGAGCATATTGAACTGGGTTTCTATTTTCCCTGTCTTGTGGATAGGTGAACCTTTGAAATTGACCTGGCAACTTGTTTGGAAGGGGATCAGCAGACTTTTCAGATATCTGCAGTTTATTTAATTTGTGGACAAGATCCCTCCATTCATTTAATGTTTTTGGCGCATTAGCCACAACAAGTTGTCTTAAAGTCAGTGGCAATCCGTCGGTTAATCCTTCCATGAGAAACTTGGGCTCTAAGCCTAGTGCTCGCCCTACTTGGAGTTTTTTCTGATAATACTCCATGACATTTTCACCTGCCTTAAAGCGAATGCTCGAGAAATCTGTTAACGATGTTTCACCTGGTGTCGTGAATTCCTCTGTAAAAATTTCAACCAATTCCTCCCAATGAAGCATGTTTAAACTGTTGTTTATATACACTGTGAGGGCTTTACCCTTCAAAAATCTTTGTATATTACGGACTCGCCAAACCTCATCTTTTCCATTCTCCTCACACCAGGCTTGAAAATACATTAGCCAGGACGTCCACATCATGCCGTTTTCAGGGCAAAACGCAATGAGGACATCGTCCTCTCTTACAGTGGGAGATTTATTTATATTTAAAGATTTCTTTACATCATTGGTACTACTCATTGCCTTCACTAGTGTGTTTGGGGAGGGCAGTTTACTCACATTAAGTAGGTTATTTTCTAAATTGGTATCCACAAGTAAATTTTCCTCTGTACCCTTAGAGGGTGTCAATAAACATGTTGAGGTGTCACTTTCGGACATATTTAACTTTATTTCACAACTCAAAATTTTGAAAAAAAATAAGAATTTTTTTTTTTTTTTTGAAACAGGTAATTTATTTAATTTTGCTAATTAAATTCGGTATTTATTAATTATCACAGCTTTAACAAAGTATTCAATAAATTAAATATCACAATCAATATAAATAGTCTATTTTTTTTTTTTTTATCACAGTTATTCTATCACCTAAATAAATCCAAATAATAAATAAACATAAAATAAACAAATAAATCACATTTATTGACGTGCAAAAATAAATACTTCTGAAAGTGCTTTGTCTAAATTCATCTAATAAATCCTACTAATAAATAAGTATAAACAACATATAACAAGTAAATAAATCAAATTTATTATCAACATAAATACTTCTGGCTACTCTTTGTCTATAGTAATAAATAGCACACCACAAAATTCTTATTTCTGAAAACAAGGAATCCAATTTTTCAAAAAAAAAAAAAAAAAATTAATTTTCTATATAAATATTTATGAAAATTTTATTTTTAAATCTCTTAACATAAAATATAATAACCAATTAAGAATTTATTTTATTTCTTTATCTTCTTTTACTTTATTACTATAATTAATTAATTAATTTATTTTTATTTATTTAATTATTTATTTTTTTATTTATTTTTTTTTTTAATCAAATTTCAAAAATTTTAATTTTCTATATAAGTAGTTATGAAAAGCTCTAAATTTAACATATGAAATATAATACTTTTGCAAACCTAGTAAAAATCTGGTATATTATTATTATTTTAAATCTGACAACAAGTAATTTAGCTTAAAACATTTTCAATTCAAATCATAAAATATATCGCGAAAATAAGCGATGTCAAACCTTATCATAGTTCATTTTTATTAACAACTTAAGATAAATATAAAGTCACTAAAAAATCATCCTAAATATAAATAAAATGAAACTCACTCACCCCTTTTGTTGACCCACACTGAGATGAAAACACAATAATAAATTAAAAAAAATAAAAATAAAAAACCTATTTTTACTTCCTGTGGAGCAAGAAAATTTTATTCACAACTTCTGGACTAACACATAAAAAAGCAGGTGTTTCTGTTGGGACTCATCCCGAAGAGGCCATCTGTTTGTTGTTTGTTATATCACAACACTTGAAAGCACGGCACTTAAGAAAGCAATCAAAAAAATCTTGGATCAAAACTGGCGTAAGTCACACGCATTTCAGAACGTAATCGGAACCATTTGAAGCAAAGTGACGCAAGTCAATTCCTTCTTTTTCTTAAAGGCACTGTCTGGCATCTTTCACACAAAACTGGTGTAAGTCAGTATTTTTTTCTTTCTACTATCCTTTGAGTACAGATGATGTTACTAATGTTGCTTGCTTTTTAAGGGCACTATTTCTTTCTGACATCGTCCGGTTTGATTTAGAAATTTCCGGTCCTGTTTTGGAAAAATTTCCGGTCCGATTTTGGAAAGTTCCGGTCCGGTTTTGGAAAGTTCCGGTCCGTTTTTGGAAAGTTCCGGTCCCAGGAGGTCATAAATATTGCAGTTCCATTCAAATAATTAAAACTAATATAAGGTGCTGACCACAACTTATTTCCTGCTGACTTGTTGGTTTTCCCTTACAGGACTATCCTGATCGGCTTCGTTGTAACGTAACCCTTTCTTGTAGGCTGATGTATTCCAGTCACTCCATATTAAGAAAGTTCACTCAAAGAAATACTCCACAATTGATGATGCAGTCGTTTATTTGAAGACAGTCATATTACACTTTATTAAGTCACTTCATTTTGAGCACGCTGTACAGATCCGTAGCCGAGTCGGGCCGAAATTGTTCCATTAACGGCGGAACCGCGAATCAATTCCCCTCCTGGGACCGTTAACTTAAACTTGTTATTGACGTGGACTATTTAATCAAAAGATTCCATGGAAAAAGACCCCGATTTTCGTGTGCTCCCGTTTTTATATGGATATTTCGGCGGGAACCGAAACTATTCTTATTGGATAACTAGGTCAGCCAAAATCCAACCCACATCCTTTCATTGGCTGACCCGGATATCCAGGATTTCGTATTTCGCAATACATTGCCGCTAATTTCAACTATTGCATAATTTTGATTATGAAACTTCTTCTAATCGCGATTCCCGCGCTACGATGTGCTTTGCTGAAAAACTAACTTAACAGGGGCGCTAAAATAGAACTCTCACAAAGTTGTTCTTAAAATTAAGATTTATTCTGAGCTAATTCTATTAAGATATCATTTAATATTAATTTAAATATTAATTTAGAATTTTGCTTATTTTATCCTTTCATATATATATATATATATATATATATATATATATATATATATATATATATATATATATATATATATATATATATATATATATAATATATATATACCACTTTCATGTAGAACAAATAAGTAGTCATTTTATGAATCCCTAAATTAGAAATATAGATTTCCGAGCTATGCGTATAAAGTAAGCCAATAAACTGTGTAGTCGAAATGATCGAGTATTTATAGTCTATACTTTTCTAGTTGGTGAAACAATATTATGATTGTTATGAATATTATGAATCTCTTGTTTTGCGAGATATTCTCGCTTGATTTCCTAGAAATAGTCATAATTTCGAATTATAGTTGCTAAAACTAGCCTCTTGTGTTCACATTTATTTTCAGAGATCTTTCTAAATAAGTTTGACCCCTCGATAATATAGGCAAACGCTCTAAGTTTCTAATAGGGGTTTCTAGAACTCGCTTTAAAAGGGGACTAGAATTTATAAGGATGACATGAAGCTATTTTTACTATAGCCACAGTTTTATTTCTAGATATCAGTCGCAGACATTTTTCTCAGGACAGCAATCGGTCTTTCAACAACTGTTACTTCAGACTTATCAATAACCTCTATGTAATTTTCCTGCAAGTTAAGAGTATTTAACTCTTCAAAACTAAAATCTCGCCCATCGCATCTAATTAAAATTTCTGAAAAACGAAAACACGTTTATTTATTATTATTATTATTTTATGTAACAACATTTTTCATTCCATTATTCAGTAAAATTATAAGTACTTACCAAGGAATTATTTCTTTACATTAATTACAAGGAAAATTATCAGTGAATTCTTTTACAACATGTGTTTCTAGCAACGTTGTATGAATTCATATCCATCATAACAATCACCAAAATTACATACAACACAAGTAACACTTCACCAGATCTAACCTTATTATAAAGGAATAAATAAATTAAAATTTGCGATATTACCACTCGTGCAAACAAGACAATGCATTGTAATAATTCATGCGTGGCGCAAAAGTAACGAAAGGAAGAGGCATTGCTCTCCATTTTTTGATGACTTTACCTGGCCTTGCTAACAAACGTTTTGCCAAATTTTACTTTCACATTTATAGTGTATGAGAAATGCCCATTGATGCAACATCACTTTACATATAATTAGGACCGCTCGGAGGGCATCTTCGTATCGAATCACGTGACTATCCGAGCTACCGTCTTTGCGCTACGCTGTCTACACACACACACATACTGTCTTATATATATATATATATATATATGTGTGTGTGTGTGTATAAATACGCAATTATTACTTGAAGATTTTTTTTTTATTATTATTATTATTATCACAATACGTCTTGGTAACGAAATTAAAAGAAAACTACAGTATCTCAAAACTTAAAATTCGTTTATGGTATAATATATGTATAATCGCTAAATTACTCTAATGAAAATTGTTATATTCATCATTCATTTTATTTATTTATTCAAAGCACTTGCATATAACAATGAAAGGTGGTGAATTACACACACACACACACACACACACAAAAAATAAATAAATAAATAAATAAATAAATAAATAAATAAATAAATAAAAATATATAATTAATTTATTTGTACAGAATTTTTAATGTCAAATTACGGAAATTTTCTAGAAAATTTGTTTAAATCAAGAATCGATCGATTTAAAATAATAATAATGATTATAATAATAATCATGTAGTCTGACTTGAAAGTCGTATACGCTCTTCCCACCTGGTCTTGGGCTTATGCCGAATTCAAACTGAAACGACTAAGTCACCAGGAAGGGTGATAACTGATAACTATCAAATAACTGTCACATTTATATTAAGGAACATACTCGTACTATAAACTGATTAACTAAATTTGTTTTAGCAAAATATATACGTTATGCTACTCTAAGTCTAGCAATAGGACAACGTAAATGATGAAATATTTCTGCTAAAATTTATTTTGAAAGCTACGTTTTGTGGTGATCAATAAAATATAAAATATATAAAAAGAGTATATAAACAAAAGGACTTTGTTTGACAAGTTATATGCATCTAAATTAATTTTTGAGTTTTTGATATTGCATTATTTATATGAAATTCCGAAAAGATTGCTCATTTTAATATTAGGTAACTGTGTCATGTCGAAAGGACTTCTTGATATTACACGTATAAATCCCAACTGCACAGATTGAATTTCGTTACTATAAGTGAAACAACAATATTTGAAACTGAGTTAGGCTGTAAAAAAATGTGTCTTCGTAACGGTTTTTCACAAAAAATATCTGAGAAATAGAATGTATATTTTAGGTTCAAATGAGTACCTCTTTGAATTCTATGTTATCAAATATGAGAGAAACAACACATTTCAATAACAATTAGTACTAAAACAATGTAATGATTCAGGTCTGTATACGGTAAAAATGACCCGTACCAAAAAATAATAGCAGTTCTGGTATTTTTTTTTTTTTTTTTTTTTTTTAATTAATAATTTCCTTAATTTATAAATAACAAGAGTGAAAATATGAACAAGTTTGTCTTCCATTACTATAGTATTATTTTGGTGTGTTTTGTGCAATTAACACATTGAGCGTCACGTGCCCACCAACGGTCTTTCTTTCAATTACGCAGTAGACCACGTGCTCACGGATGGGCAAGGCCTTATTTTTAAATTATAGGTATTAAATTAATTTTAAATTATAGGTTAATGTCCATTTTTTCGAAGAATAGTAATGATTTTCATGGCAAGAAAAAATTTCTATTTCTATCATTAATGGATATCGACAAAAACATTGATTTCTGTTTCGATTCAATTTACTATATTTATGTATATATATATTATTATTAAACTGTTACTAAGTATTTTTTCTGTTATATCAGGTTAGTATTATAATCTATATTTCCTGTTCTAAGTTACTACTTTTATGTAACAACTAAAAAATTGGATTACATGTTTTATTTTTATTTATTTATTTATTTACTTTTTCCGCGATACTTACTAAAATTGTTGAAAGGTCGATTCAGAATCTTCCAAAAAAATTTCATAAAAATTTATTAATTTTTTAAAATTCATTCCTAATATGAAATTATTCAATAAAATTTAGAAAATTATTAAAAATATTTGAAATATTGTGTTATATGAATTGGATAGTTAATGCATCTTGTTGTTTTTAACCATGCTAGTTAATTTATCAGCAAACTTTGGTTTTGTAGAGATGAATCTCAGGATGATTTTGAACCGGAGCATGCGCAGGATGTACTCATGCCGCCCATACCAGAAGAAGTATCTAGAGCCAATTCTTTAGCGAGCATCGAATACAAGACCGCTGCTCTCAGAGGCGAAAGACCCTCTGTGCAAATGGACAGAACATTCGATACCGTCAAGGAAGCTAACGAAGTCTTGCAAGAAATGACCGAATTAGCTTCAGTCCAGGAGAGGTGGAAAGCAAACGAAGGCAAAGGATACGAATCCTGTTGCTCTTACATTAATAGCGAAGATAGTTGCGAAGACAGTTCCGATGGAAACGAAAATCCTGCAGGGAAATCGAAGAAGAATGAAGTCGCCGTCATTATCGAAGATAAGACTGATAAGAAACAAACAGCGAATGAAGAAAGTAGAATGTAGACTAAATGAAAAATTTTATGACCACTGTAAATATTCTGTATTAAAGAAAACAAGTCACATTTGACCAAATACTTAAATGTTCTTAAGATAACTTTTGAAACACAATTTTATACAGGACAACTAAATGGCGTGCTTAATTCAAAACGATTTAAAAAACAAGTCAATTATGACCAAATACTTTAGTTATTTTAAAGTAACCTTTGAAACTCAATTCTATGAGGGACTTTTAAATGTCATGTTTAATTCAAAACGAAGAAACATTGTGTGCTATCTGGAAATTTGAATAGCTCAGATTCGTATGCCTAATCTGTTTAAAAGAAAAAATCAGTATTGAGTATTTATGTGTGCTGCGCTTTATATATTTAAAATAAAATATTTGATAAAAGTACCATGTGATGTATAACTGAATAAAAACATTTTTTAGTTTATGCTAGAGTTTATTTTCTTTGATTCATTCTTCTAAAACATGCCTTCAGCTTTTTGCGCTCATGTTTTCTACGATGACTTTCTATGCTGGGCGTTCGAAAAATAATAACCTCATTTTTAATTTCTTATATATTAATTTCAGATATTTGTACCCCGGAAGTAAAAGACACCATGTCCAAAAATGTAATTTTTCAGGAGAGCAACTTGTGTTACTTTTTCAACTTTTTTGCACGTTCTTTCACAACTATCATTTATCGCTTTGTGATAATTTAACACAGCATTAGTAAATGTACTAAATAAAAATACTGTTTTTAATAATGTATTTTGACACTAACTCTTTTTACAAAAGAAATGGACATGGTGTCCTTTATCTCCAAGGTACAGATGTAATGGGGAATGTCTCCTGTTATGGGCATTCTCCGGTTATGAGCACCCCACCATATCTTTTAACAAAAAGCAAATATGGTAGATTTGAGTACTGTCAAACATGTATTGTGACAGTACGCAGTTTTTGTGCTAACACCGAAGTGAATAGATGCGTTTTCTTAGTACTATATGGAAGCATTAAAAAAAAAAAAAATCTAAGAAAGAGAGACACAAAAGTGATTTGTGAATATTTTCAGAATGCGATAAATCGAAGTGAATTAATTCAAAAATATAAATGCAAGGTATATTTATGCAGCGTACTCTTTATATTTTGCGCTGCAATATCGAATTCAGCCAAAATGTGGACCGAAAATTGCTTTTCCTGCCATTATGAAAATGGCTGCCATTCCTGGTTGTGGACACCTTCATGCATAGCCTCCTAAACTAGATGCCTGTCGCGAAGCTCGGAAGCTTGGCAACAGTTGAAGCGGTACACAGCGCCACCTGGTACAGTTTGCGCGACTTTTTTATTCAACAGCCATAAAAAAATTTTAAAAGTGGGATATGATATACATAAAAGGCGAATAGGTTTGAAGAAACGTCGATTATATATATCATATATCACTTCTAAAAATTATTGGTGACAGTTGAATAAAAAAAATCACGCAGTCTGTACCAGGTGGCGCTGCCTACCGCTTCAACTGTTGCTAAGTTTATGAGCCACGCGACAGGCATCTAGTTAAGGAGGCTATGCTTCATGTGACCAGTTGTAAGCACACCTTTTTTTCCCCTTTAAAATGTGTGTTTGACTTACAGACTGTCAAATGTAGTCGTTTGTATCAAAATATCATATTTTATTAGTGTTTATATGTAGTCTAAGCTTTTTTAGCAATGTCAACCCCAAAAAAGTCAACCGATCCAAAAGAAATGGCTTTAAATGCGCTGGTTAAAGCCATTTAGGATTACTTAGTGGATAAGAAATCCATAAAATCAACTGCCCGATAATATGGACTTCCTTGCAGCATCTGAGTCCCTCCAAAGAAGCCTAGAGAAAGTAAGGCAACTCCACCTTTGAAAGTGCCGACAAAACGCGCTAAAATTTGGAGTCTCAACAATCTGACGATGTCGACTTCTGTGTCATCTGTTTGAAGCACCTGCCACTATGCCTAACAAAATTCATCTCAATCAAATAAATGTAATGCGTGCGATTGTCTGATGAATTTGAAGTGTGTTAATATGCATGCAAATTATTTTACTTCCAAGCATTGCACTTCTTATTTCGAGGACGAAGAAGATGACGAATATAATTGGAAAAATGACATTTTCTGTTATTATTTCGGCCACTGAATTCTTACAAAATGAATAAATTTTGTTATTTTCTATATTTATGATGGTTTTTCATATTATTTTCCATTTTTAGTGGATTTTTCAAGTGTGCCCACAACCGTGTACAAAATTTTTTTGGGGCCTAAGATGGCCATTTCACAAAATTGGGAATAATTTTTTTCTGGTTAACGGAATCAATACAATTATTTCATCAAACGTTAGATGAGGGTTCTAGCTTTCCATTGATATTCATATGTCTGCATACTACTCTATCAAAAGTTATAAACCAAAATCAAAACTGTGCCCACAAACTGAGATATTCTCCTACTATTTAAAAACTAGTATGTTGTGGCCACCACAAGACTTTCTTCTATATTTTCGTATACGAATTCACTCAGTAATAATATTTAAAATATATATATATACGATTTTTTTTCGTTAAAAAAAAAAAAAAAAAAAAAAAAAAAAATCGATAACTTTGTTTTAAATTATCACATATTTATAGTTCAACCATTCGTTTTAAATGTATTGACGAGGCCTTTAGAAAGATACCCATCATGAAAATTTACCCACCCCCGGGGTGTACTTCCCCCCTGGGGGGAAGCGATACCCCTACATGCACAATTTTTTTTTCCTAATTAACTACTACTATTATCAATAATTCATATTAATTTTGCAATCACAGGATAAGAATAACTCTCATTATGTACATTTATACGAAATTTGGTCTTATACTGCCATGTTAAAAATTTAGAAAAAATACGATCACAGCGCCACCTGTTGAGCGATTGATTCCCAAATCTAATCAGGACTCGTTTATGTCAGGGGTCAACTAAATACCAAACTTGGTTAAATTTTGTAAAAAAAAAAAAAAAAAAAAAAAAAAACGATTTTTTTTTTTTTCTAAGTTTTTTTTTTGTTAAAAGTAAAAAAAAAAGTCGATAACTTTGTTTTAAAGGTTATATGGCAGATGCGTACATGACATTTGCGTACAAGCTGAAATTAGTGACACTTGCGTACAAGTCCAGGTGTTCCAAATGTTACAGATCTGTTTTCGAAAAATCAAGTGGCATTTCCGTACAAAATTTGTTTCGCTGTATTTTTCGTTTGTAACACAAAGGGGTTGTATCCATATGTTAAACTTGAAGATAAATACTCTTACATAAATACGTGAATTTTCTCTTATGCATGTAGTCTTACGACTGACAAAGTTATGAACTTAACGCATAGAAAAGTTGCAAGCTATAATAGCAGTAGTTATTTTCTGAAATGACATTCAATTATTTATTCACTGAGTGAAGACCAATAAAGGTCCTTATAAATGCTATTAAGGTCTTTAAAAATACTTTTATTTCTTAAATACTTTTTTACTTTTTAACAAGTATGAATTTTTTTGACTCCAATAAAGAAAAAACTAGTTGGCATAGGTGGACTCTGCTCAGTTCCCCATCATATATATGTTTTCATAAATTTCTAGTACAGAACATTCTCTTAACATGGTTATCATGTTAAGAGAAATGATTTTGACCAAACGCCTGACACAGTGATGGAATTAACTCCCCGCCTAATAAGCTATCCACTGTTCACTTCGATATATTTATCTTATTCTAATCTATTAATTTATTTTATTAGGATCAATTTCGTAGTTTAGTTTTCATGCTATTATTTTGAATGCAACAATCGTATAATGCATATTCATATGGAAAATTTTTAATTTTTTTTTTATATTGATAAAATCGTAAATTACGAATAATTTACGAAATTTTCCTATTAGAATATTTGTATTCAATCATGTTTAAACAAATATCATAAATGTAATTTTGAAGTTGTCTAATGTATTTATGATCCTCAAAGTGGAAGTTTATGCTCAATTTTGCTTTATTCTGACATGTTAAGTAAATCGTAAATTCCAAATAACTTACGAATTTTTTAAATTGGAAAACCATAGTCTATGATATTCATGCCAGTATCCTAAATAATATTTCGAAAGTGGTTTGACATCTTTACCATGAAAATATCCCTCAAGATTAACGTTTATGTGAAATTTTGATCGATTCTGCCATGTTAAGAAATTCGTAAATTTACAATAACTTACGAAATTTTTATATTCGAAAATTCATAGTCATTAATATTCATGCCAGTGTCCTAAATAATATTTCAAAAGTAGTCTGACATCTTTACGATGAAAATATCTCTCAAAATTGACGTTTATGTGAAATTTTGCCCTATACTGCCATGTTAAGAAATTCGTCAATTTCCAATAACTTGCGAAATTTTCAAAGTAGCATATTTATAGTTACTGATGATCATTCCGGCATCAAAACTGATATTTTAAAACTGGTCTGACATTTTTACAGTAAAACGTTTCCATTTAATGCACGCTTTAGTGAATTTTTCTCCTATTCTCCCATGTTAAGAAAATCGTAAATTTCTAATAACTTACGAAGTTTTTTAGTTTGAATGTTGCAAATGAATAGGGTTCTTACCAGTGTCGAAAGTAATATTTTAAAACTGATTTGACCTCTCTGCGACAATTTGTTCTTGAGATATCGTGTACACAGACTAACAAACTAACGGACTAACACACTAACAGACACCCTACAGACAGACACCATACAAATTTTGTCATTTTCGGATTCCTCACACCTGAAAACGTGTAAAAAAGTCAAAAAACCGAGGTCGAAAATTTTTACGATTACCTAAGTTCCCCATACCTATAGTATGATGGGGAACTTAAAAAAAAACGATCTCTCTTCTTTATCAATAACGAATTGAATCATATTCCAATTCCTGAAATTATTTGTCGTTCACCTATATGCCTCTCTTTCTCCCCCCCCCCCCACAAAAAAAAAAAAAAAAAAAAAAAATTGTGTGTTAAAAAGGAAAAAAATCGATAACTTATTTTAAATTATCGCAGATCGATGGTTCAACCATTCGTTTTAAAGGTATTGGTGAGCTTTTTTGAAAGATACCCATCATGAAAATTTACTCCCCTCGAGGGGGGACTTCCCCATCACCACAGGGGTTGAGGCGGAGCTCCTACATACACAATTTTTTTTTCCTAGTTGACTATCTCTATTACAAATAACATATATTCGTTTCATTTGGTTTAGTGCAGTCCAACGAAAAGCTTACTGTAACATTCCTATGATATACATTTAGAATACCGAGTTTGGAATTTCTGCTACTACTTGTTCTTGAGATATGCTGATAACACAGATAGACAGACACACAGACCATTCGCTAAAAACATGATTTTCGTATTCAGGGGACCTCAGAACAGGTAGATACAACAAAAACGCACGTTCGAAAATTTGACCCTAAAACAATACTTTCTCGACCCTATGGGTAAGAGAAAGTAAAAAGAAAAGAAAAAGAAGGAAAGAATAGAAAGAAAAAAAAAGGTTTTAATGTTTGCATCATATGGATACAACCCCTTCATGCAATGATCCTCAAATAAAGCGAAAGAAATGTTGTACGCAAGTGCCACTAGATTTTTTGAAAACACACCTGTAATAGTTAAACCACCTGGACATGTACGCAAGTGCCACTGTTTTCAGCTTGTACGCAAATGTCATGTACGCATCTGTCACAACACCGTTTTAAATTATCACAGATTTCTAGTTCAACCATTCATTTTAAAGGTATTGACGAGACCTTTTGAAAGATACCCATCTTGAAAATTTACTCCCCTCGAGGGAGAACTTCCCCCTCAGGGGGGTGGCGAGGCTTCTACACACGAAAAAAAAAAATTCCCAGTTGACTATCTCTATTATAAATAAATTTTGTAAATTGAATAATGTTTACTAAAAAATAATTCTCTTTATGCACATTTATACAAAATTTTGTCCTATATCACCATGTTAAAAATGTAGAAAAAGCGGGATGGCAACAACCTGTAAGACAATTTTTACCAAAAGTTGATAGGCACTAATTTATGTCAAGGTGCAACTACATACTAATTTGTATGAAATTCGGTGCAGTAGTTCCTGAGATACAATTGCCACAAAATTTTGTCACACACACACACACACAGAGACAGACAGACATTTTCTAAAAATGGTCAAATCGTGTTCTACAGCTCTCAAAACGTGTAAATCCATCAAAAACCCGAGGTCGGAAATTTTTACGAATCCAATACTTTCTTCTATTGAATATAAAAGAAAGTAAAAAAAAAAAAAAAAAATTGGAAATTGCTGACATAGGATAAAATGATAGATTTTGTTAAGGTACCCAAATTTGTCCTAAACATATCGCTAGATTATGTTAAAGTGTCTATAGAGTAGGAATTATGTGCTGCTTTATGGTATGTTGCTAAAGTGTATTATGGACAAAATGACAGCCTCACAAAGTCCTCTCTCAGCGAAGTGTTACCTTTATATATATTGTACGAATTCTTTTTTCTTTCTTTCTTTTTTTTTTTTTTTTTTTTTTTTTACAGTCAATTTTCCAGAAATACTACATATTTAACGATCCTGTTTCAAGTGAGCCTAATCAAAATAATTGTGCCTATATTTCTGAATTTTCTAAATCAGACCCTGAGTGTAGCTATAACATTCATAAACTTGTTACTGAATTTCTTAGGATAATGAAAAAGAAATCTCGTATGGTACTAACACGACTTTCTCTTTCCCTGCATTTCAATATACTAAAAATAGATATTAGATGAAGAATAAGATAACAAATACTGTGTATAAACCCACGTTGAAAAGAATTCAAATTAGGAATAGGAATAGTTTGCGACATAATTCTCTGTGAGAGGAACTACCATCCTCCTCGACTCCCCGTTTGAATATAGTATCTACATTTATATAGAATTCAAACCTGTTATTAAATTTAAAAGTTTGTTCCAAATTATTCAGACAAATTTCACCCGCACCACACTTTGAAACTTATCTTTCGATCAAATTTCTCAAGTAGCAATTTTATATGGGCTGCCAAATATAACATTTGAATTGCGAACAAGTATTTATTTTTAAGTTACGGTAATAAAAGAATACACAAAGACCAACCTTAAAAATTCGACTTTTGTGTTAATGTGACATGTCCCACTAGAGTCAAGGGCCAATTGGAAGTGCCCAATTTGAAATATAACATTGAAAAACACTTTCAAACCTAAATATGTATGTTCTGGATTTTTCTGCTTTGAAATTTACTCATTAAAACGCATTACATTTGGTGATAAGTATTTTTTGTTTTTATTTCCAACAGATTCTTTATATCCTTAAATTGCAGTAAATGTGTCTTCTACATCAGGGCTGGCAATCCCACGGCAACACGTGCCGCATGTGGCCCGCCGTGTAATGTTCTGCGACCCACGACAGAATTCGGGAAATTTCTAATCTGACATCTTCAGTTAAAATATCTAAAATTAATAAATTGTTTCTGACTTTTTAATGAAAATATTAATTAAGATAGCTAAAGAAACAAATATAGCGCTCCTTAATGTTAATAAAATATTATGAGATCAATAACTGAATCTTACTATTATATTTATGAATGTATAATCATAAGTTTTTGACTGTTTTATACTTATTTTCTAAATAAAAATATATTTAATACACATATTTTCAGTTTTAAATACTCACGAGCCCATCAGAAAAAGAATTACTATATGTATATGGTTCATACATTTATATAATGTGACCCACCTAGAGTTTTGTGTTGAACAGGCCTGTTCTACAACATCATTATGCAACTTGAATCAGACGTGACCATTATTGTTAAAACCAATTACACCTGAAACAGTTTGATCACATACAAAAGCACCAGCAAGAAAAGTACTCATGTTTGTTAGAAATCAAAGAAAAATTAGAATTCTAGCAAATACACATGAAAGAAAAAGAGAATAAAAGTTGTAAATAAAAAGAAAGAAAGAAACACTTCGTAAAAAGGATGAAGAATCCAGTCCAAAAATCACATCAAAATTAAAAAAAAAAAAAAAAGTATGCGAGACAGAAGTTAGTAAAAGTAGTATACCTCTGCATGACTCATCAAAGAAAAACAAACTCTATTTGAAAATAAGATAATATTGCCTCTTATAAAATTTAATAGGGTAGAATGTTGTAGTTTATAACTAGAACGCGAAAATGTGCATAAAATTCAATAAAAAGTTGTTTAAATAATATGTTCCAATTGATTCTAAGGCTTGTCCCATTAGACCCCTAGATCCGAGGTCTAATGGGAAAAGGTTTTATATTAGAAATAAGGATATATATATACATATATACATATATATATATATATATATATATATATATATATATATATATATTTTGTCTTTTAATATTCACTAATAAGCTCTCACCAACATTTTGCATCTATTAATAGAAAACCATTTAAAGAAGTTGTATGTTTAAAAAATTCTAGGGATTTTAAAAACTGAATTTTTTTGCAGTAGAAAAGCAAAGTAGAAAAGCAAAACATGTCCCATTAGCCCCCAATATCTCATAAATATTTCAAAAATTGTCGTATGTTCCCTTTATTTATTTATTTTTTATTTATTTATTTATTTTTCTTATTTAACCTAAAATTGTTAAGAAAAAATGTATAATTCTTGTAGAGTTATTTTCAAATTTTAGGTCTGGTCAGAATGTTAATTCAATAACACTATAATGAATTATTATTGAAAATAGTTGACATAAATTTATGTTTGCTGAGATCTTATTCCTTTTTTTAAACAAACTGTTGTCAAAATTACACAATGATTTTTATTCTTGCTTGAATGAAAATGTGAGATATTTTTATCGGACTAGCTGACAATTTTACATTATCTTTTTCCATGAATATATATTATGTGGATAGTTCGTTCGTTACTATTGATTGCTGTCAAATATATCCTTTTCGTTATTCTCATGTCCCTAAAATTGATCCAGGTCATTCGATTTTAAAATATTTGTTAAATAAACTATAAAATATTTTTAAAGAAAACAATAATAGTCGTGTAGCTTTCAAACTTCAATATGTGTTACACTCATTTTCTAATGAATGGCCAGATCAAATTTAACGAAATGGGAAAGTGACCAAGATTCCTACTCATGATTTATGAAACATTTTATGTGTATAAATATGTGCATGTATAACGAAAAATTATATTTAAAAAAAAAAAAAAAAAAAAAAAAAAAAGGCACATAATACATACGATTGAAGTTAAAATTTTATGTATATATATATATGTCGGAAAATTTCATGCATCTATTAGTGAAAAGGATTTCGTTTCGAAAATCAGCAAAGTTTTATGTTTAATGAAGAAATCCGTAAAAATAGAAGATTATTAATTTTACTTTAATTTTACTTTTAACATAAAGATTACATACGTAATTAAAATACACTTAAAGAAGAGAAAATGTAAACTTTTCAGAACTTTAATTTGTCTCAGGAAAGTTCCCACTTCAAGCCTAATTCCTGCAAAATTTAAGAAAAAAAAATAAATTAAGGGTTTTATGTTATACTATAGTAGATTTATAGCATAATCAAACAATAAAAATATTTTTACATATATATACAACTGCTTCAAATTAATCACAAATGACTTTGAAAATTTGGCATCTAAAATTTTAATCATGAGTATCGTCTCCAGAATGTAAACGTGTTTAATCATTTCATGCCAATGTGCAAGGTATATTACAAAAATGAGTTATATTTATTCGTAAAGGAATTACCGTCAATTATTTCTTTAATGCTGTGTATTTTTCAGTGGGTCAATTGTGTTAATATCCCCAACTTTATTTACAAAGTTATTAATTTTTTTTTAATTACACTGCTCTGAAAAAAAAAATAAATAAATAAATAAAATTCGAGATCTGATACTATTCCTGCATATTGTTATGTAAAATAACCTCCTGAATCCGAATATGACCACCATTTTGCCCAATCACCCACCGTTTTCCAGATACACCCTCTCCCTCATTTTTACCATTGTTTGGTAATTTTTTACCCATCAGTTTGATTTGGAGAGGAACTGTGATTATTTTAACCGTTAAATGTCTTCTGGCATGAGGAGCTGCAGATGCAGAAAGGTCTAAAACACGAACATTTGTAGTAAGGAGGAAAATTGAGGGGATTTGTGCCCAGAAAACAAAAGAAAATCAATAAAAATAATCAGTTTCTGTTTCTTTTTTTCCCGCAATATTTCTCTTAGTTTTTACAAATATTCCATCTTCCAGTTTGCCATTTTCTTACCAGAACACCCCAAATAATAAAAAATATACAGTGAAAATTTTTTCAAAATGTTGGTGAGTGGAATAAAATCTCAAAGCCCTGGAAGCTGGAATATATATAAAAAAAAAAAAAAGAGAGAGAGAAACATTGCGAAAAAAGAAGAATCAGAAACTGATTGTTTTTATTGATTTTCTTTTGTTTTCTGGGCACAAATCCCCTCAAATTTCCTCCTTACTACAAATGTTCGTGTTTTAGAACTTTTTACCTCTGTAGCTCCTCAGGTCATAAGACATTTAGCAGTTGAAATAATCATCGTTCCTCTCCAAATCAAACTGATGTGTATAAAATTACCAAACAATGATAAAAATGAGGGATGGGGTGTATCTAGAAAACGGTGGGTGATTGGGCAAAATGGTGGTCATATTCGGATTCAGGAAATCACTTTACATAAGAATGTGCTGAAATGGTATCAGAGGCAATTTTTATGCCGAGCAGTGTTATTAAAACACTTTTAACAATTTCCAGCAAAGTTGAAAAACTTGTATGAGTTTGGCTTGGAGGCACCCTTCATAGCGGGAAACTCCAAAAGGAGGACCAAATAGGACGAAAAAGTGAGGTTTTGTTTTCAAAATAAAACTATTATGTTGTGGTCATCAGAAAACTTTCTTCGATAACATTCTATATAACAACGCTACATACTAATTGACGTATACAAAAATTTAACCTACTTAGCTTTTCACAATTATCATCTCATATATTCCTTTTTTTGCAATTTTCGTCAATAGATGCTGAGATATAGCCATCAGCAAAATCGCAGAAAGTAATAGCAACGCCACCTGTCAACGAATATGCTCCAAAATTGAATCAGCATAATTTTTCATAATATATCTTACATATCTAGTTTGGTTCATTTTTATATCATAGGAAATTAGAATTGCCTTCTAGTAAACAGTATTAAATTGGAACATATCAGCGCCACATATCGGCATACATATACTTGAATTGAATCAACATGGTTTTACATAACATCTATCAGTTATCAATAATTTTGGTGCATTTATAAGTATAGATATTGAGATATAACCTTTTATGAAATAGAGGGAAATCAAAGCATACTGCGTTCAAAAAATTTAGCTAACACTTATATATACAGAGATACAGACATTTTCTAATGATTAAATCAGGTTTGGGTTATCTCAAAACGAGTCAATTCATAGAAAACGGAAGGTCGAGATTTGTCACGAATGCGATGCTTTCTTCTTAGAAGTTATATAGAAGAAAGTAAAAATATTTTATAAGTAACTATGCCAAACATATTACGGAATTTTTTAATTTTGATAATTTTTGTGCCAACGACGGAGAAATCGAAATAAACATATCCACTAAATCAGCTATGAAATCTAGGTAAGTTTTGCCGTATTACCTTTGAATTTGAACTAAAACAATTTTCCTAATATAATTCTACAATTTTTTTTCAATTCATTTTCCCATATTACCGGATAGAATTATACTAAAAGTACGATATTAATGGAGAATAGTTGAGTGAATATTATTTAAGAAACAAGAAAGTAAAATTATCGGGGTCACTCTTAAATTATGTATAGTTAAAGGGAGAATATTGTAAAAGAAAAAGAACACGATAACAATAAATTAAAATCATGCATATTATATAGATAATAAAAGACTTTCGAATATTACGGAATAAAATTATATTAAGAGAAAGGAAGAAGCACAGCAAATGTTTCTTTAAAATAATATTTAAATTCGTTTCAAAAATATAATAAATAAATAAATAAAAATAAGTAATTAATATTGCAGATCATTCATTAATTATGAAATGCACTTTCCAGTATTTGTACGGAGAGAAACATCGATTGTGAACAAAAGCACCTAACATCAGTGGAAGACAGATTTCGATTTTTTATTTTTATTTTTAAATAATTATTTATTTTATTTTATTTATTTAAAAACAACAAAAGAATATTTTTTTAAAGTCTCTTAATCGGTGTAACACAAATAAAATTTTTTGTCTTACCTCCGCTAAAAATAGAGGCAACGCCATGGAAGCACGATGCGTATCAGGTGAATAATGCCTAAGATTCAGTTCTTGCACAACTTTTGGAGAAAATTTATGAATTGGATTCCGAAAATCAGTGTTCTGAAAGAGAAGGGGAAAGTTGGTTAAACCCAGAAGGTTCCTCTCGGTAAAAGAATTCGATTAAAACTACGAAATTTTCATTAAAAATGAAAAATAGTACAGTGTGACACTCAAAAGACTTTCCTTTACTTACAATAATAAAAATGCACCGTAAAACGGGTGTTGAAAAATAAATAAGTTAAAAACTTTGAAGAAACACCATCAAAGAGCTATGTCTTGTTTCGACCTAAAACAATTGTTGCGAGTTTTTTACATTTTACGGTGTTTTTTCAGTCTTTAACTTATTATTTCAATTACCCTACCTTTATATAAAAACAAATTTTTTACAGTTAAACTACGTCATAAGATGTCAAAGTATTACAACAGTTGAATATTGTTTTAGGAATACATTTGTTTGAAATAAATTACTCTGGGTGGAGACTATTATTCGTTTCCTACACCCCTTCTTCCCCGTTTAAATATTGCAGCCACATTTACAGATTATTTAAAGTTGTTATTAAATTCGAAAATTCATTTCAAAATTTTCAGAAATTTGTCAGTCATCTCACTCTCTTTGAAACTTATTTGATCAATTATGGTTAACTCGTCTATAATCGCTATACACTGTCAGATCACATGTCGTACTGTAATTTAACATAGTATGAAAACCGCCTATCACAATCTGAAATGCACATTAAACGATTTCCATCTGCAGCTTCAACATATCTGAATCTGATTGTACGGCCGTGTATACGAATGGTAAATGCTTTTCACATCACATTTTACATGAAACACGTTTTTGTGTAGAATATAAGATCGGTATCCCACAAGGTGAAAGTAGCTCGAGTCTGTCAGCTGACTTATATCTTTACTATTATTAACAAGGATTATGAAATGAAAATGTCAATTTTTACAGGTACATTGATGACATTATATTTTTTTATATTAATAATTATTCACCTACTTCATTAAAATTAGAATATCCATCTCACCTAACTTTAACTCATAATCTTCTTAACAATAAATACATTAGTTTTTTTTTATTTAAAACTTAAACTTTACGGAAGTAAAATATATACTGATCTTTATGACAAAAGACAAGATTTTTGTTTTAAATTAAATTTATTTACACATTTTAATTCTTGTCTTTAATTCGTGTCATATATCTGTGTACAGAAATATCATTCTCAATCACCTCTTTCGAATACATAATCTTCGTTCATCTAAGTATAAAAACAAAAATATCAACCAAATCGACCAAAAGAGATTTTTAAGATTTTTCTTTATCACAAAACGTCCTAAGTCCAAAAGTTATAATTGAAACGTTATGAAACTTTAACAAAATACTTTAGAGGAGTTGTTTCAGGGATTGAACTACTGCAATGAATCTAGTTAAATTATTTTTTTTTTTTTTTTTTTTTTTTTGTCGATAGGAGTTATGAACTGTCATGTATATTTTAATGATTTTTCAGCTTGTAAAATGGTAACTTCTCTAAAATATTAAGTAACATGGTTATAGTTTTGACGTTTTGAGAGTAGTTATTTTACTTTTGATAAATTTCATTAATTTCGCTTTAAAATTATTCTTCGTTATTTAAATTTTAAAACTTCTTCACATACCATAAAATTAAAGACAGCACAACCGGTTTCGAAAGGACGTGGCCTTTCTTCTTCATGTGCAAAAAACACGTGCTACTGCCTTGGAGGCAAAAGCAAGGGTCTTGTGTTTTTTGTACCTGAAGAAGAAAGGCCACGTCCTTTCGAAACCGGTTGTGCTGTCTTTAATTTTATGGTGTGTGAAGAAGTTTTAAAGTTTAAGTATTGAGCGTACACCAGTTTTGAATTTAGTTTCGTTATTCGTCGTTAGTCTTAGTGTTATGGTGCTATTGTTCACATTAGCGTAAGTAATTTAAAATGGTTTTATCTATTAATTGGTACTGTAAATGAATCATAAAAAAAATCTGCGCTAACTTTTAAGATTAATTACAATCGTTTTTATGTTTGTGTTGTTAGTATTATCACGTATTTATAAATTGCAATATCACGTTGTTGAATTCTTAGATTTGTATACTCATGTTTGCGAAAATTGCAACACCATGAAGGGATTATGCAAATTGAACCAAACTTACAAGAAATGTGAAGTGAGGTAAGGAATGCAAATGATTAGAATTACAAAGCTAATGCGCATGCAGAACCGACTCCTTATCAGTCGCTTGTTCCAGGTATATAAAGGACTGTAAAGGTTCATTGAAATCTGTTTTTCGTCCTCTGTCTATGGTAAACGTTACATTGGTGCTCAATATGCCTCGTCAAAAGCGGAGGGTGTCATAGCAACAACTAACGGAGTTCGTACAATGTTGCATCGTTGGTATGCAAGAGGGTGGATTTTCGTATCGAGAAATCCCCTCCCGTATGCAGTGTAATGCCACCACAGTGATGCGTCTTTGGAAGAAATGCACAGAGGAGAATCAAACAAGCCGAAAACCTGTCAGTGGGGCACGCAATAGAACAACGGCACGAGACGACAGACACCTCATTCGCATGGCTGTGACGGACCATACAGCGTCCTCTCGTGTGTTAGCACAACATTGGAGCACGGCTACAGGTGTTTTGTTGCCTAGCTTCACGGTTCGTCGCCGTTTGCTGCAGCATGAACTGCGTGCAAGGTTTCCTCTACGCAGGATTCCCCTCTCACTGAATCACAGACGCTTCCGACTTCAATGGGCTCAGCAACACAGCACGTGGCGTGCCCAGTGGCAACAAATTGTTTTCTCCCATGAATCTCGCTACAATCTGGAGTACAATGATGGAAGAGTACGCGTCAGACGTTACAGTAGGGAACGTCTGCTCCCACAGTGTGTTATCCAGCGTTATACTGCACAAACGCCTAGCATCATGGTGGGGAGAGCTATTGGGTGTTATCGATCCCATCTAGTGCACATTGCGGGCAACCTCAACAGTGATCGCTACATAAAAGAAATTTTGGAGCCAGAGGTCCTTCCCATTCTTCGACGCATTTCGGGTGCTGTATTTCAGCAGAATAATGCCCGTGCACATGTTACTCAGACTGCACAAGCCTTCTTCAGTGCGCAACAGATTCGCTTCTTCCATGGCCTGCTTATTCCCCGGATATGTCACCCATTGAGCATGTCTGAGATTTCATTGGTCGGCGACTCGCTCGTACAGCTGGTGGGGCGCACAGTAAGATGCCATCTGGAATGCCATTCCCCAAGATTACATTCAGAACCTGCATGATTCAATGCCACGACGTGTAGGGGCTCTCTTCGTTCAGCGTGGCGTACACACAAAGTACTGATTTCAAACATTCTTTTCGTTTTTTTGTACATTTGATCGTTTATTTGTACCACTACCAGTAATATGTGGAATAAATTTCATTAATTTCTGACAATTCTTTCATTGTGTTGCAGTTTTCACAAACATAAGTGTATGTGTGTGTTAATTTAATTTTGTTCAAACCAATCGAAAAATACTGAACCATAGTTGCGAACATTTTATTTTATTAATGAGTATTTTTAGCCCCGCCTTTATTTCGCAACACTTTATTTATAGAAATTTTTTCTACAACATATAACTCTTATAATATAAGCAAAAATTAATCTTAAAAAATAAGTGGTATGAAATATAGGCGGGGCTAAAATTACTCCGGAATAAATTAAAATATTGGCATCTATGCTAAACTATACCAGCAAAAAATTCCACCGATAGTTGTGATTCATTTAAGTTCTTATGTGACTTTCATAATCTTAAATGACTTTCATATTATTTTGTTAATTAAAACAAAAATTTTAATGAAACATTTTCAAACACAAATGTTGTTGGGTCAACAAAACTTTAGAATAAACAAATTGTTTTAAACCATGATTGTATTTTTCACGGAAATTCATTGACAAACAAAATTATTAATTATTACGTACAAAATTATTAATATTTATGAAAAGTTTTGCATATACTTTAAGTTTTAAAGTGTCAGTCCCATCAGTCAATTAATGCACACAGATGCATACATTTTACATGTATAGATCTTAACGTCATGGATTTTACAATGCCCTAAATACATGCACATTTATAAATTAGAAAATACATGCAATACATGCAATATGTGGTTTACACAAGAGACAATCTGGTTACAATACATAAAACTGCAATATTTATTGTATATAAAATAGCACTCTGACAGTTGTATAAAAGAGCATTCTTACAATAACAGATATGTTCTTTAACTGAATAATCTTCTATAATAGCATTGTTTTATAACATTTATAGTAATACCGCGAAATATATTTACACTCTGTTACTGAAATCTTTTCTATAAATGTTTAAATGTTTTCTGTAATACTGCCACAATCCTTTAAAAAAAGTTAATAAAATGACTGAAAAACGTATCAAACGTTTTCAGATTTTGATTATTATTTACTAGCAGGCTACGCCCGCTTCGCTGGTCACTATATTTAAATGAATTTTCGAAAGAATTGAATTAATATTTATTTTTACACCATATTATAGAAAAAAAACTAAAAAAAAAAAAAAGAAAGAAAGAAAGAAAAGAAAAGAAACTGAAATTGCTCCAAACCTCGCTTCGGGTACCCGCTGTCTACGGCAGCTCTTTTCCCGCCCGCACAGCATCAGGTCTAGGTTTCCCATGCCCGCAGAAAGATATTTTCCGGGCACTTTAATCTGGATATTTATCGACGACAGGGGGGATCTGCTACGATTTAAGAACTACGATTTTAAAGATGACTGTATCTCAGCATCTATTAAATATTTTAGTTTTGAACCATGTATTATATAGCCCATGCTATTTACACTATATTACGATTTAATTCCGACCAATATAATAATAATAATAATAATAATAATAAGTAGATTAAAAAATAAATATAATATATAAACAAATAAATTTTAATCAACGTATATACTACCATTTTTCCCGATAAATACTGTAAATAAATAAAAATAATTAATAAATAAAAGTTTTTTCTTTTAAAGGAATTAATTAAAAAATGAAAAATAAGAAGTTGTTATACTATAAAAAATTAAACATAACTGTTATAAATACGTTTTTACATTCAAAAGTAATTATACTTAATTTTTCCTGCTGCATTACGATTTTATTTTCAATAAATATACCAAATAAAAAAATAAAAAATCGCCTTCAAGTGAATGTATTAAATAAAAATAAGTTGCGTAATCCGCGATTGTAATGAAATGCTCGCCCTCTGGTGGGCTAAGGTGAAATTACAATAAACATGGTTTAATTGGAATTCCATACAGCCGCCATTGCTTGCCGATATTTAGTTTCACATATATTTATTGAATAAAAACGAATAAATACGGTAAAAAAGATAACACATACTTTTGTGTGCCACAGTGTAACTCCAAAGGATCAAGAAATCCAGAATTGAGCTTCCATTTATTTCCAAATGACAAATTTAAAATTTCAGTTGCTTCGGCTAATGGAAGTAAAGAATTAATCAGATGATTTGAAACTAATATTTGCTCAACTTCAGTTAAAAATCTACTTCCGATCGAACTTTGAATAAACTGAAGTATTTTTTCCAAAAGCAATCAAATTTCCATAATGTAATGGCGGAGAAATTATAGTACGAATATTAAGTAGAATAAGAAAGAGAACACTAATGGAACACACGTGGCAATGTTTACTAACAACTGCAGTGTTCACAAAGCGCCGTCTATCGATCATTACAAACGCGGATAGCTGTTGCTAAGATACGCAGACGATTGAAGAAAAAGAATAAATCTATGAAAAATGAAGGATTAAAGCCAATATTTAAAATCGAAAAAACATTAATTTAAAAAATTCAAATTCGAAATTCGAAAAAATCTCGATGAGGTGCACACCTGCAGGGTCCCAGGTACCTATATGCGAAATTTGGAAGCTCTGCGATCAGTAGTGTGAGCGCCAGAGCGCAGATACACACACAGACACACAGATACACAGACACACACACACACACAGACACTTCTCTTTATTTATATAGATATTCAGCCAAAAATACAATATAAGCTGCTTATAATTTCATTTTATGTGTAATTTAATCAAGGCTGACAAGTTTCTGTCAGGGCAATTAAAACTGTTATAGCAAAAAATACTAGCTTCTACAAGGCACCTCGAAGCCCGATTTTCGAATTTTTGATTAGTTTTCTTTTAATTAGAAGTTCTTTTTTTCAATTGAAATTGGATTTTGTCATAGTGTTTCTGTGTCACGCTAAAAAACAAGGCGTTTCCATTTGAAAATAAATGTGAGGTATTCCTTATGTTGGTCAATGGCTCAGTTGGTTAAAGCGTCAAGTTGTCACTGCAATAGTCGTGGGTTCAATACTTGGATGCGGATGTGTTACTTTTTTTTTTGCAGATAATTAATAGATAAGATGTCAAATGTAAAAGAAAACATTTCATTGTCTACACAGTATCCTAAGAAATTCTGATTTAAAAGCTTTCTTTTAGTTACTAAAATGCACAAAATAAAAATTTAAATGGAAAAAAAAAAAAAAAACACTGGAGACCTAAAAATCATAATGTAAATATTTATTCTTGAAGAGATATGGCTATTAAAAAAAAATCAACGTGTTATCAATAAGTAAATTTTAAAGAAAATTATAGATGTTTTCACTTTTACAAGAGATGGAATATTTTAACTAATCAAAATATTTTTAAAAGCATTCGAGAACAACATTAGAGATTCTTTTTATATTTGTTAGATTTTTGATTTTTTTTTAATTAATTAAAATATGAAAATAATTTCCTTATAATAGCTTGAAAATTAGCCATTTAAATATTAGTTTTAAATTTAATTGTTGCCAAAAAAGTTTTCCAGTTCATTGTTTCGACAAAAAAAAAGAAACATATTTTCACGCGAATAATGAAATTTTGCTACCGAATAATGGAACTAAAATATTTAATAGATGTTGAGATATAGTCATTTTTTAAATCGTAATTCCTAAAAAGCAATAAATCTACCTTTCGCCGATAATACTCAAGTTAAAGTACCGGAATAGACCTTTCTACAGGCAGTGGTAACCTGAACCCGATGCAGTGCGTGTGAAAAAAGACCTGCCGCAGGCAGCAGATACCCGAAGCAAGGTTTAGGGCAGTTTCAATGTACAGTCGGTAACAAAAGTGTCCGAACACTAGCAAAAATTCCTATGATAAAAAAGTACACTTCATACGGTTTTGTTAAATAATCCTTATCGAATCATGTTCTTACACTGACTAAGAACAGGATTCGACAAGGATTTATTTAACAAAACCGTATGAAGTGTACTTTTTTTACATAGGAGTTTTTGCTAGTGTTCGGACACTTTTGTTACCGGCTGTGCGTTTTTTTTTTTTTTTTTTTTTTTTTTAAAGTTTTATTTATAATGTGATATAAAAAATAAACAGTGATTCAATTCTTTTGAAAAATCATTTAAATATAGTGACCAGCGAAGCGGGCGTAGCCTTCTACTAAAGAATAAATTTAAATAGAAATTTCTAAGTTTTTTATGACATTGGTTTTATTTTTATTTTATTTACAAAAATTGCAACATTAATCCATTATAAAAACATATGATTAATCTTAAGTGGAATAATTGTACATTTTCAAAAAGTCGAATTTGTCAATAATCGTTTCTAGTTAGAAAACTAGCGTATTTTGAAAAATTCTCAACAGAAAGTGTTTACTCCAATTGAATTACTAATATTTTATATACAGAATGTCTTCAAAACCCTTAAAAATAGCAGAAAAATAAAATTAGGGAAAAATATACGTTACGGTATTAATAAATAAAATATCTATTGGAATGGTGCGTTTACGCACTTTTGGCCGAAAATGGGTATTAATACAGCAAAATGCTAGAATATAGATTTAATTTATTAGGCAATCGAAATATTACAAAAGGAGCATATGTACAGTCGGTAACAAAAGTCTCCGAACACTAGCAAAAAATTCTATGTAAAAAAAGTTGAGTTAATACTGTTTTGTTAAATAAATCCTTGTCGAATCCTGTTTTTAGACTGACTAAGAACAGGATTCGACAAGGATTTATTTAACAAAACAGTATTAAGTGTATTTTTTTACATAGGAATTTTTGCTGGTGTTCGGACACTTTTGTTACCGACTGTAGGTTATCTATATATATATACGCACTTTTTTTTTTCTTTCTTTCGTGGAAAGGAAATTTAAGCATGGAACAACTGAAAGATCGTTGAAAAATTAAAAATAAATTTAAAGTTATAAAAACTATAAATTTAGTAATTAAAACGTAAAGTTTAGAATTAAAATAAATAAATAAATAAAAATAAAAATGTGATTTTTAACATTTTATGCTGTATGAAAAGTGTATCTTACTGATGAGGTACTACAGAGAATGTATCCAAGATGTCCTCCTGGATAACATGGTATGCATGAATTTGCATAATCTACGACGGGAAACAAAAGCTTAGCTAACGTAATCACTTCTTTGATGATAGCCATGTCAAACCAAAAGCCTTCACCTAAAATGCAACAACATATTAGAGTGTACATATCTGTGATACTTAATTTACAAATTTAAAAAGGTTTTTATTGCACACAACTTGATTAGAAATGAACTTGAATAATGTGATTAATATCATAATATATGGTTTTAGGAAGGGTCATAGCACCACTGATCAGGTGATTTACTTTGGTCAATGTATCCGAGACGCTTAAAACTTGAAGCCAACAACCACACCGCAGCTGCTTTTCTGGATCTATCTAAGGCCTCTGACAAGGTCTGGTGAAACAAACTTGTTGTTAAACTTTATGAATCCTTTCACATTCGAGGAAGAGCCTTTGCTTAGAATTCTTATTTTATGCAGAACAGACTCATCAAAGTAAAATACGGCAGCGCCTTTTCTCACAATTTTAGGCTATTTCATGGAGTTCCTCAGGGATTTGTTTTGAGCCCCACGCTTTTCTTACTGTTTCTGGAGAGATTGGAGGAGGTGCTAAATGGGATGGATGGATGGTTGGGTTTTACGTCACACTAGTGCTGCGAAGATGGGCAATTGGCGGCGGTCTGGGACACACCCCTAGAGGTGGTCCGAAGACATGCCATCACACTTTTGATCCTCCACGGAAGGGAGGTGCTAAATGGGATCTGCAAGATCGGTATATTTGCTGATGATATCGGTCTGTGGGATTCAAACTCATATATTAAATTGATTCAATCAAATCTTAACCTGGCACTTTTAAGGATCTAGGACTTTGCTGCAGAACATAAACTAACTTTTAATGTTTCCAAATCAGTAACAAGCTTTTTCATCACGAATAAACATTTATATAACTACCACCCCTAGTTATTTCTGAGAGGTGTACCTCTCTCTTATGAAAAGCACCCTAGGTATCTGGGCTTTGTATTGGACCCAGAATTTGGTTGCAACAAACATATTGAGGCCTTGGTGGACAAAAGTAGAAAGCGACTCAATATCCTCAAATATATTTCTGGCCGTGACTGGGGTGCTGATGCGACTACCCTCAGAACAACCTACATCTCTTTGGTGAGACCTTTTTTAGAGTATGGTCTACAGATTTATTCGAGTGCATCAGCTTATAATCTTAAAAAACTTGATCGTGTTCAACAGTGTGCAGGACGTATTATTACTGGTTTACGTCACTCTTGCCCTAGCGAAATAGTGTTATTTGAGGCTGGCATTTTGCCATAAATATGAGAAGAGAACTTAGTCTCGTGAAATATTGAGGATCAACACAGAACTGCTAATTACCATTTACATTGAACTAATAATCAGAAGCTAAAAAGAGATAACCCCTTTTCACGTGAAAACTCTTTAAAAGCAGTCTATCAAGATGTTGAGCCACACTTCATTAAGTCTTGTGTTGATCCCTCGCAAGGGATGCCGAGAATATATTTCCAACCGGATTTGTTATCAAGCACAAATAAATCTTCAGACACTCCTGAATTGCTACGTCAGTTGACTCTTGAGATAATTAACACCATCACAGACGATGGCCTCCAAGTATATACGGATGGTAGCTGAGATGATCGGGATTGTGCTGGAAGTAGAGTTTTCATCAAGAGCCCTGATATTGTCATCAATATTAAGCTGAGAAATCCAGATTCTTGTTCTTCTTCCCGGACAGAGCTTCTGGCTATTGAAGTAAGACTGAATGCAATTGAGGAGGACTCGGGGTTTTCGAGGCTTAGCCCCATTTGGAACCTAACTGATAGCGGGAGCTCTATCCAGTATTTGAGTGCATGGCCCAGAGTGGGCGATAGAACTGGAACGGCAATCTTGCAGCATCTTTGTAGACTTTCTGAGAAGCGGGACATTTACTTGCAATGGATTCCGTCCCATGTGGGCATATATGGGAATTAGGTTGCTGACTCCCTCGCAAAGCTCGGCACAACTGGGCCCTTACCAGAAAATTTGGCACTTACCTTCTAAGAAATTCATTCCATTAGAAAGAAAAGTGTGCGGCTTGTCTGGAAAACCCCTCCAGTTCATAACTGATACTCTGGGGATGAGCCGGGTCGCGCTATGTCCTTCAGGGGTGTTAGAGGTGATTAGAGTGCGTCCACCAGATTTATCAGTGGCCACCTTAAGTGCATGAAATTTGAGTAGAACCGAAAAGTCTATCCTACTTGCAATGAACGTTCCTCCAGTGCAGTTAATCTAGTCCACCTGCTCAGTTGTGTGGATTTTTTAAGGGAGGTTTTCCTGCGCGATCCGATCTTGATTTTTTAGGGGTGAATGGACTCATGGAACTGGTCTAGCTCCGCTAAACCGGTGGGGATGAGAAGCAACACCATCAATATCATAATGACGTATTAGATTTTAAAAATCATATCTTTGCGCTGTAAGTGTGAAGTATTATATAATATAACTATATGGATATTGTCAATTTGCGGTGTATCACTCTATGTTTTTAATCACTTCCTTATTTTTTATACGGGAATAGTAATTTAAGTGATTATTGTGGATGTTTTCATACATTTAATAAAACAATTACTAGTTATATCTTTTTTCTTACTTTTTATTTATCTATTTTCTTATTATTGTTGTTGTTCTTACGGATAATGATAGTATTTCATCATGTATTTTCTAGCATTTTACATTTATTGTAATTATATATATATATATATATATTCCATTATTTATGGCTCAGAGGAACCTACCAGGATATATGACCAATCTGTACCTTCACGTAGTGCAACTGTTAGTAACGCTTAGCAGTTTGAACCAGCAAGGATGGACTCGTACCAAAACACATTGACCAACGTGGTGTGACTTGGCCAACTCCTTCTTCATATTTCAAAATGCCTGTTTTCATATGTACAATCCCTGGCGGTGGGAATGTCCCTGTTTTGGGCAGCAAGAAGGAAAGCAAAAAGACAGAGGGTGCGAAGAATCGTCTGCTCAGCCGCCAGAGAATGAATACTATATGTACTTTAATTTGTAGATCATTGATTTCTGAAGATAGACTCCTTGAGCTTGAAGAACTGCAATGTATTATATGGAATATTGTAAGACTCGGTGAATTAAGAAGAAAAGGGGAAGTTTTTCTAGGTTTGAAGCATGGAAATAGGCTTTATTTTCAAGGAACAGATAAGAAAAGATATACTGGAGTACGGTTTTTGTTACCAAGAACCTAAAAAACAAATTATTAAAAGCCACAAGTTTTTCTGATAGAATTGCGATACTCACTATCAAGCTCTCTAAGCGTTATAATGCTGAAATAATTGAAGTTTATGCTCCAGACAGTACATGTGAAGACCAAGTTATTGAGAAATGCTATGACGATGTTGTGAAGGTCCTCAGCAAAATCAGAAGAAACAATCTTATAATTATTATGAGAGACTTTAATGCGGGGATTGGAACCAAACATTTAAATGAACGCGTACAGTCGGCAGCAAAAATATCCGAGCACTAGCAAAAATTCCTATTTAAAAAAGTACACTTAATACAGTTGTGTTAATTAAATTCTTGTCGAATCCTGTTCTTAGTCAGTCTAAGAACATGATTCGACAAGAATTTATTAAACAAAACAGTATTAAGTGAACTTTTTTTATATAGGAATTTTCACTAGTACTCGGATACTTTTGCTGCCGACTGTAGTTGGTACATTTGGAAAGGAAACTGGATATGAAAGAGGACATAGACTGATTGAATTTGCAGAATGTGAAAGATTTTGTTTTATGAATTCATTTTTTAAAAAGAACCCAAAGAAGAAATAGGGACATGGAGACGTCCCAATGGAGAAACAAGGGAAACTGACTACATCCTAATTGATAAGAAATACTCTTTTACTTGTGCCATGATAAACAGATTTAACTCTGGTTGTGATCACAGGCTGATACGTTGCACGCTAAAGTTCCAGGTTGCGTTGGGAAAACTGAAACTAGTGCAAATTCGAAACAAGAGAATTCAACCACAACTTTTATAAGCTAAAAATAAGAGTTCCAGCTTGAACTAAAAAACAGATTTCAGTTACTTGAGGACACTGAAGACGTCAATGCATTCACGATAAATTTTGTCGGTGTTGTTCTGGAATCAGTAAAAAATATTTTTGGTTCGGAAAAAGATAAACCTATTAAGAAAATCTCGAAAGAGTCATGACAGCTTATGGTGAAAAGAAGAAAAATGAAATATAACAAGGAAAATATTACTTCAAAGGTTGAATTTTCAGAACTATGTAAAATTCTGAGGTAAAAGATTTCAGAAGACACCAAGAAATTTAATTGTAATAAAATTCAGCAAGCCATTAAAGAAATAAATGTTTGAAGGGTGCAAAACGAAATTTTATGCTTGGCACAAAAATAAGTCTAGATTTCAAGACAAAAAGTGGTCACTCGGAATCAGGAGCAAATTCTAAAATAGGCAGCTAATTTTTATTCAGAATTGAACAGTTCATCGGAACAACTCAGTGGTTCAAATACCTCATCAAATACAAATGACGCTATTGCCGCGATATTGAAGGAAAGAGTAGCTATGGCAATAAAAGTAATGGAAAAGGGAAAAGCTTCATAAGAAGACAAAAGGACTGTGTATATTTTAAAAGAAGCAGGGAAGGAAATCATTAAAATTCTTACTGAGCTTTTCAACAAATGTATAACATTTATATGATGTTCCAAAAGATTTAAAAAAAGGGCTATCATAATCTTACTTTTTAAGAAAGGAGAAAAAGAAGATATTAGAAACTATCGACCAATCAGCCTGCTGTCCGTTCTGAATGAAATTCTGACGAAAGTTCTGAAAAATCACTTACAGAAACAATTATATTGAACACAAACTAAAGAATAAGCAAGATTTTGAAGTGATTTTAATACCATCGACCATATTCATACAATTAGAGAATTTATAGGAAGAAATAACAAACACGAACTTCTCTGTGTGGCTTTTGTGGACTATGAAAAAACTTTTGACTCTGTGTCATCACTAGCAGTTATGGATGCATTAGGGAAAACTAATATTAATTCAAAATACATTCATCTTATTAGAAACAATTATAAAGAAGCAACAGCCAAATTAAAACTCCACAAAACGAGTAATGTATTCAACATCAGAAAGGCTGTAAGCAGTGTTGGGCATAATTGATTAAAAAGTAATTGGATTACAATTGAATTACAATTGAATTACAATTAAATTACAATTACTATAATTATTTTACTGTCAATCACTTAACAAGTAATTGATAACAAATAAATTGAATTACTTATTCAACGATAAAAGCACCCACTGATATTTACTAAAAATAATCAAATCTATTCCAAGCCATCCAAAAACGGAATTCAAAATCCGATAAATAAAAAGGTAAATAAAAATTGCAAAAACGATTTATAATCTATATAATATTTCTCTAACGTGGACCACACGGAGTAATATTAATAGGAGTTGAAGGTCCAATGGGAGAAAGCTACGAAACTGTGATCTAAATTTTTGGTAAATATTGAGGGCGCCACTTGTCATTCCTCCCTACCTCGGCACGGATATACTGTTGTTTTCAATAGAATTTTGCTGGAGTACATTTAAAATTTTTTATTTTAAGCAATTTAATTTCTTTGTAAGTTCTTAAAACTGCATTATTCAGATGTTTCAAATAAATGTTTCGTTCCTAGTTGTAAAACAGGCTATGATAGTGATAAGAAAAACAAAAAAAAGCCCTAGGAGAAAAATAAAGTCCGAGTTCGTGTTTTCTGCACCTAAAGTAAGTTTATTTTTTTTCTTTACAAAATTCCATCCATTCTCCTTCCTCCCAATTATCTGTTTTAGCTAGCTTCGGTTCATAAGAATCGTCATTTTTTAAAAGCTTTCTTTCAAAGTAAAATTAGTATAAAATGGCTCTTAAAAAAAACATGTTGGTTAGAATACTCTATTTAATGAAATTTGCTTTCAATCGAAATTTTTTCAGCTTGATATTATTTTTAAAAAAAATAATTAAAACGAGACATTTCCCCATTGAATAACATTGCGGAAGCTGGAGAGAAGGAAGGATTGCACGCTGGCGCCATCTGTAAACATTAGAAAACAACATCACAAAATTTCAGCGTTACCTTCTTCTCCTATTAAATATTACTCCGTGGTGGACCAGTTACAAATTTTTTTTGTCAAAACGATACGATAGTGGTGAAATTAATAAAAATCGCGAGGATAAAAAATAATATTTAACAATGAACAATATTTAAACACGCGGACTCAGCTCAATTAACTAATAAGAAAAAATGACGACATTTGTATGAGGACATTATTTTAATGAAAAATGTATTTTTGAAAGTTGCTTCTTCAGAATCTTTGCAAGCGTCCTTTTAAGCCTAGCAATACTTTAAAGAAATATACAGAATAGAAATTATCATAAATTGACTAAAAAACACAATCATAAAAAATATAATTAAAATAGGAATTAGTTTTTTTTAACAAAAAATTATACCAAAATTAATAAAAAGTCATCGCCAATATGACGACAAAAATTTAAAAGGCGTCGTGGGAGTCCTGTACTAAAACTGTACTGCCTGCGGAAGTATGAAAATTGGGTCTTGAACCATAAATTTTATTTGGAAACCTTTCTTTGAATGATTTTGGTTTCACTATTGTACAATATTAATTTGGTTCTAATAATAATTTGGCTTCAGGTAAATTAAAATTTTAATTAGATGGTTAAATTGGTATAATATTTATGAGTTTCAAATTTTAAAGGTAAATAAGAAAGAAGATAAAGTGCGAAAATTTCGCACGGGTGTGCTCGTAAATAAATAAATAAGTAAAAATACAATTTCATATATACCTTGAGACAAAAGTACACCACCCGGTTTCAAAGCTTGTTTTAAGGAAACATAGTAGGATTTGGAAAATAGACTTTTTCCAGGTCCTGAAAAAGAAATTTTAACTACTATCTTATAAAAATTTTAAACCTCTCCCTAACTTTCATAGTAGTATAAAAAGTTTTTTAAAAAAGTTTTTTAAAAATGTTTTATTATTATTATTATTATTGACTAGTAAATTAAAAGAAATAGGACAAAAAAAGTACACACACATGGGGGGGGGGGGGAATGAGTTATTTAAATAATTTTTTTTATAAAAGTCCTCAATGACGTATTACCTATGGGATCTGGTGAGTCACTAATGATGACATCAAATTCTCCTTTATGTTTTTTCATGAATTCTGCACCATCCCCAACGTAAACTGTCAGTTTAGGACTTTCGAATCCCTTCCCCGTAAAAGGTAGGTACTTTTTACTGGCGTCAATCATGAGCTAAAAAAAATTAAGGACGTTAATAATTTTATAAAGTTTGCTAATTTTTCTCATATATGTAAACATTCTTATTTACTAACTTATATCAATTTCTATTCACAGTCTTAGCTCGTTATAACGACCACACATTATAAAGACCATTCCATCATAACGACCAGTGATGAAATCCCAACTGTTTCCCTATACACTCTATTATTTTAATTTCGGTACAACGACCGTACAGTATCTTCTAATTCCAATACAACGTCTGGTTACGTTGCTTGTATATACAAATGACAATTAAGCACATAAAAATTCTCCTTGTAATTGGTAACTATACGTATGGTTCATCCCGAAATAAAAGGTTTGAAGTCAATCACCGTGGAATATTTTCCTCCCAACATTACATTTATACTTCAAAAATTCTTCAAAAGGTCTTTTTTTTTTTTTTTTTTTTTTTTCAAACGTAATAAAAGAAGACTGCAATTGAGAAGAATTGTCGCTGCACTTGATGAAGGGATTACAAAATGAATATCCTCAAGGCTTTGCACCCCTGCAAACCAGCATGGAAGATATGAAAGGAATAATCATCAAATATTATTTCTATCATGGTAGCTTTAAAAAAAGCAACTAGAAACTATATCTAAAGCTGAAATGATTTATCAGGAAAAAAAAGTTGAAAATTTTATTGAAGAAGAGGAGGTGCTGCAAGAAATTTCTAGGAAAATGAAGTTGGATGAAAACTTGAGTTTTCTCGAGTATGCTACAATTGTCTATAACTTAGAATGTGTAGAAACTGTCTGAAAATGAACTAATTTCTTACTATTGTGCACTTAAAAAAATTTCGTCAGCATCGGAGGAAGGAAACGAAGAATAAGGCAGAAGCTTATTAACATGAAAAATGCTTCAAGTACTACTGGGACTTTGAAATATTTTTTGAAAGACAAAAAAAATACAGAACATTATTTGTCATCTTTAAATGAAATGGAAAATTATATTTCGTAAAAATCATATGTGCAGAAAAGACAGACAACCATTTCTGATTTCTGATTTCTTTTTTTTTTTTAGAAAATAAATGTTTTATAAATATATAATACTTTTTCCCTCATACTCTACTTTAAATCTTGTTTTAGAAAATATATTTTTAATTTTAGTAATAAAACCAAAAAATAATTTCAATGATAATTTTAGGTGTAAACAAGTCAATTTAAACTACCCTTCCGTCCGTGGCCTTAAGGTGAGTTCTAGGAAGCAGTACACTTAGAATATCAAATTGATATTCGGGCATGCGCTGTGAAATGCCCAAAAAAATTTACATGAATTATTTAAAACCTGAAAAGAAATATGAAGATTAATAAGTAAAACTTACACTCTTATCAAATAATTTCTAATTTAATACAATTTTGATTAATTTCTTTATTAATTTTCCATGTTTGTATACTTGCTAAAATGAAAATCTTCATCATTCAAACAATATCATAACTTATATGGTTCAGCAATTACTTTTAGTTACAATTATATTAATTACAATTATATTAATTACATTTAGATTAATTACATCGAAAATAGGATGATGATAAATAGGATAAAGATGATGAGTAGGTTAAGTATATTTAAAATTATTATTACATGAGTCACGAACCAAATAATTGCTAAAAGCAATTTAAAAATAAATAAAAATCTACAATTATATTTTTCTCCTCTGTTTCTATAACAAATACTGCTTAAAATATTTTCTCATGGCGTAATTTTGTGTCTGTTAAAGGCGATCAATGTACAAGCGGTTAGTAATGAATAGAATTAAACCATTTAAAGAATAGTTCTTAATTTGTAATGCATTGCTCAGTGAATTACTGTGAAATTCAAAAAGAAATAATATGAAAAAGAAGGTAACGGGAAAATACATGGATTAAGTGATAAATTTGTTTATAATTAACAAATGGAGGTTCAGTTTTACCTGATCTATTTCACATAGCACGATGGACTCGACTAAGGGATGTTTTGCGACTTCTCGAACCACTCCACCATCTCCACCTCCAATCACTAAGACCTAGAATGAAAATAATTATCTTACTATAATAAAATACAATCTTCCGCATTTAATACAACTCTAAATTTATCCAAAATACTTTGCTTGCTTATACAACAGAGACCGGGTAATCCATTACACGTATATTCTAGCCGTTTTAGCAGACACCAACAGTCCTTCTTATATTCTGAAGATGATAAAATTTGTTAACATAACTCCTAAAATTATTATTTAAAAAAAACTGTAACGACCGTTTAAAGTAGAAATAATTAAGTTTGACCGTTCCCAGACAGAAAAACGTGGATACAAGTGTCAGAATGAAAAGAGCAACGCATGTTTTCCGTATACCCAATTCATACTAAGCTATTTAGAACAGTTCAGTTCTCAAAAACCATTGATTGCAGAAACTATAACTATGAATTCTATTTTGAATTCACACATATTGTTAACTAAATGCGGCAGAATATTTAGAGGGGGGGGGATTTTCCCCTTAAATTACATAATATTTTTATTATATTTTATTAACCAATAATTATTATTATTTATTATACATTATCATTATTATTTTTTTTTTTTTTAAGTGTTAAGATAATTCTTTTCCATTCTCCAAATGAAATTCATGGCCATAATATTACAGAAAATTGATAAAAATGGGGGGAGGGGGTGACGTCCCGAAAAACGGTGGGTGATTGTGCAAAATGGTAGTCTTATTCAGATTCAGGAGGTCATTTTACATAAAAATCAGCAAGAATGGTATCAGGACTCGAATTGTTTTTCTTTTTTTTTTTTTTTTTTTCGCAGCGTAGTGTGATCTTAATAAGGAAAGGGCTCGTGACGTCACTCGCAGTCAAGTTATGGGTAAAGTGGCATAACATTGGCATTTCCACCAATACAGGTTGATCTTTTGTCACTCGAGAGTGGCAAAGATTGATTGACGGAGCGTTTGTTTGTAAACATGCCCTTTCCTTATAGCGTATAAATTTTAGAGAAAAAGTTGAGATTTAGTTGATTAGTTTAAGGTTTCACTAGAGCTACGCAATGAGTAATTGCCAACGGTTCGGGAATCACTCCAAAGATCCGGTTGGTTGGTTGGCTAGGTTTTACGTCGCACTAGGGCTGCGCAATGAAGCAATTGGCGACGGTCTGGGACTCACCCCTAGAGGTGGTCCGGGGACGTGCCATCCCAATTTTGATCCTCCATCCCCAAAGATCCGGAGAAATACCTTTTCAATTTTGATCCTCTGCAGCAGAAATGGTTCCTCGCATCAGTTAATGAGAAGGAAAAAGCAGTTTTACAATAAAACGTTCTTAGAAAATCATAAAAAGCCTTTCACATAAATTAAATTTACAAGCTCTTTTACATTTTATTAATTAAAAAAATGATTATTTAGCAATATTACCTTTTATTTTAAGAAAAAATATATGAAATTAGATATATGCAACGTCTTTTTTAAAGGATAGAGCGGATGTAGAGATATGCTAAGATTAAGAAGAATGCATATTTAAATTTTAAGTGCTCCCCCCCCCCTTTTTTTTTCTCAAACAGAAAAGGGCGAAAAGAGATACAAGTTACAGTCGGTAACAAAAGTGTCCGAACACTAGCAAAAATTCCTATGTAAAAAAAACACACTTCATACGGTTTTGTTAAATAAATCCTTGTCGAATCCTGTTTTTAGACTGACTAAGAACAGGATTCGATAAGGATTTATTTAACAAAACCGTATGAAGTGTACTTTTATACAGGAATTTTCGCTAGTGTTCGGACACATTTGTTACCGACTGTACATAACAATAAAGAATGAATTTTACCTTCTTTGGATTCGGATGTGAATTCAGAGGAAGGAATGCCGCTAATTCGTGGTAGACGTACTCATCTAATTCAGTCAGCTGGATGACATCATCCAATACTAAAACTCTTCCGAATGCAGGGCTAACAACAACAACAACAACAAAAAATATTTGAAACAAAAAATAAATAACTAGTACTAAATGATTAAGGAGAGAAAACTTTGAAAAAGAACACTGTAAAGTGCAAAAGCATGCATCAATAGTTTCGACTCGAAATCATTAAGCGCTTTTAACCAGTTAAAATAAAGTTGATACGAATACAGCATGAAAAACAAATGAATAAATATGGAACATTTAAAAGTAGCTTTCTTCAAGTATCTTATATTGTATATATAGTATATTTATTTAATTGGCCGCCTTTAGTGACCAGTTGGTTCGCCTTTTGGCAGAAATAAAATTTAAAAATATCAGTAGGTCCGACTAACATACGTTTTGCTTCATCGCACATCAGAATTGTATGACAAAAAGCTTGCGAAACAATCCAGCATTCAATGGGGAAACAGTGCAAAAAGAGCAAAGCAACACATAGCAATGATATTACACGCAGATTTAGCATGATATAAAGGTATGGTAAATACGCAAGCAGATTTCCTCAAACTAAATATTCCTATTTATTTTATTTTAAGGCAGCAATCTTCCGTGTACTGTATAGTATCTGTTCTAGTATCTGTTTTTTCTCAGATATCAAGGTGAAGGGATACGTAAAAAACCTGCTTTACTCTATATTTCCTGTTGCAGGGCGAACCCCGGAATTTCCTGATATTGATTTTTAGGTATTCATGTTTGTTATACAGTCGGCTGCAAAATTATTCGAGCACTAGCAATAATCCCTGTCTAAAAAAAGTACACTTAATACCGCTTTGTTAAATAAATCCTTACCGAATCATGTTCTTAGTCAGTCTAAGAACATGATTCGACAAGGATTTATTTAACAAAACAGTCTTATGTGTACTTTTTAAATATAGGAATTATTGGCTAGTGCTCGAATAATTTTGCAGCCGACTGTATTTTAAAGCAAGAATTTTATGAATATATCTTTTTTTCTTTGAGCTATAAAGAAATATGTGAAAAAGCATTTTGCTCCCCTTCCCTTTTTAAAAAGAAGTTTCTGAAATACATTTTTTTTTTTTTTTTTTTTAAGACATTTCTGTTTGTTACATTTTTAAAGCAACAATATTATAAATACCTATTTTTTTTTTCTTTGAGATATGAAGGGATAAGTGAAAATCCATTTGCATCCGCTCGCCCCTTGGGTATGAATTTCTAAAAATGGTATTGGTTACATTTTAAAGCAACAATTATACAAAAATCTGTTTTTTTTTTTTTTTTTTTTTTTTGAGTAAATTTTGGAAATTTCCGAATTAATCTGTATATATATATATACATACATACAGTCGGTAACAAAATTATTCGAACACTACCAAAAATTCCTATATAAAAAAAGTAGAGTTAATACTGTTTTGTTAAATAAATCCTTGTCGAATCATGTTCTTGACTAAGAACATGATTCGAATACTTTTATTACCGACTGTATGTATATATATTCTATTTCATTTTCTTCGAGTATGAATAGATATAGGAAAAATACGCTTTGTCTCACCCATGCTTCCTTGGAGGTGTAAAATTCTTCAATTTCCTAAAGTTGTTATTAGATATTCCTACTTTATAAAATTTAACGCAAATATCTTAGAGATATCTGATTTTTTGTTTGAGATACTGAAAACACGCTAAGGAGGCAAATTCGTGAAATTCTTGAAATTAATTTTTTAGGTATTTAGGTTTGTTACATTTTACAATAAGGATCTCATAAATATCTGGGGGGGGGGGGGGATTCCTCTGAGATATAAAGGGATGTGGGGGGAAAATCACGTTTTGCCCCTTACTTTCGGGGACGAATTTTGTAAATTCATTTCTTAGTGGATGCTTCTTCACGGTTGTAGTTCTTTATTTCTTTTCACTAGTTTTCATCTTCCTAGGGCGCCGGCCTCGTAATTGGAAGATTGCGGGTTCGGTACTCGAGCCGGCCAAAGTCCATCGTGTACACTAATGGTGGCTGGTGCACGTAAAATCTGTCGTGGTCGCAATGTCCTCCATGTTCCCATCAAAAATTATACCTCTGGGGGTTACCGAAGTAAAAGAGCCATCCCTTCCGTGGATTATCAAAATTATGATGGCATGTCTCCGGACCACCTCTAGGGGTGTGTCCCAGACCGTCGCCAATTGCCCATCTGCGCAGCACTAGTGCGACGTAAAAAACCAACCACCCAACCATCTTTCTCGGTGAGGGGGTTAGGCGATGATCAATCAGTTACTCGCTGACTTATTCAGGACGAACGATTTTATACAATACAAATTTTATTTGATAAAGAAAAGTAAATATAATTGCAAGGTAGGAGAATCCAGAAATAAATAATTTTTAAAAATGCTTTAATGATTAAAATCATCCGTTTGTTGAATTTACCTGTCGAATATCCAGATATCTTGGTACTTGGATTTCTCGTGGAAGAGGACCTTCTTCACTTTAACAGACGTAACTATATCGCCGTGGATTGTTCCTAGCTCAGAGAACCAACCTTTTCTGAAGCCGTCCATGCCTAGAAACACAGATCACAAGAAAGACAAAATGCATATGTCGTACAGGGCGGGCCAAAAATCTCTGACGCATTTTAACTGTCATATAAAATCAAGAAATTGACGCACGAGAATATGGATTCTACTACAAGTAAACAAGTCTACTACATTAAAAAGTTTTCTCTATTAAAAAAAAAGGTCTTTTTTTTTTTTTTTTTTTTTTTTTTGTCTGCGATAGCATCTTCTCACGGAGGGCAAAGTGCCCTGCATCATGAAAGGTATCAATGTATTCCGAATACTTCAAGGAAGGCATTTCAGGTAGTTAGAAATTCGTATCATCTTAATTAACGAAGTTATTAATTAAAAACGTCCGGTTTATATAGGTACTCTATTTGCCATTAAAGAAATAACTTCTCTTATCACAACATTTTCCACAAGGAAATGAAAATATTATCAATGGCGTAAAAAATGAAATAAAATAAATATCATTCTTGCTATTGTCGTCTGCAAAAATCTTTTTTTTTTTTTTACCCTACTTTTAGGAATTTAATTTTATTACTGGTAATATCTTATGTTTATTTTATTTCATTTATTTATCTAGTTTTTTATGTGTTCTTTTCTCTCTCTCTCTCTCTCTCTCTCTCTCTCTCTCTCTTTTTTCTTTGTGGTGTCTGTATAACTGACTGCTCTTTTTGTCATTAAAGTGTATTTAGCTCTTTTGTTTAAAAACATATTTTAAACTATTTCGGATATATTTTGACATACAAAAACATTTAGAATTAAATTCATATTCAATTATCCGCGTTTGTGATGATCGGTAAATGGCGCTTTTACAAGTGTTGATGTAGTAAATATAATAGCCACCTGTATTTATTATTGTTGTGTTTGTGTTGCTACTTGCTAACTGTTCTATAAATTTTCTTCCATCACATCATGGAATATCGATTGCCTTTGGGAAAAATATTTCAATTTATTTAAAGTTCGATCGGAAGTAAATGCCTAACCGAAGCTGAACAAATACTAGCTTCTAATCATCTGATTTTGTGAGACGTGAAATCGAAAGACGATAATACTGCTATTATAGAAGCAGTTTGCCTCAGATCCACTGCTGTAAAGGAAAAACCCCACACACAATTAATTGTTCTTTAATAAGCAATGAAAATGTGTGGGACATTAAAGATGTTGAATGTTCCTGCAAAGCGGGTAAAAACAATACCTACAAACATTACGTTGCAGTTTTGTTGTACTGTAATAGGTAAGTAGTTTGTTATTTTCTTAATACAGCGTCGTTCCATTTTATTTTAATGCAATAAAAGTAATTACTAAAGAGAATATGTATGAAATAAAACATAATAATAGGATGCAATGAAAATTATTGCGTTTTATTGTTTAATAATTCCTCTATTTTAACTGCATCTGTACAATTGTTTTTATTGTACAATTAGAGAAAATCCATATAAAAATGTAATTTATTTTTAAGTTCTATTGACGAATAACTAAGTACATTGCGAAATAAAACAGATACTAAGATATCTTAAACTATAGAATATATATTGAAGATAATTTTTAAAAACAAATAATATTATTATTATAAATTAAGGCAATTTACTATTTGCAATAACCACAGTTCGATTTTGATGGAAACCGTTATAAATTAGCGGGAGAGAGAGCTAAGCGAATTACATTATTAAGAGTCGGTGATTATTGTCGAAGTGAGTGGAATCAAATCCGACAGCCCCACTTGTTAACTGCCAGATTGTGGCAACATCACCACATTTTAAAGCCAAGGGTGCCAACACACTTTTCTTTGTGTTAATGATATTTTAATGGGAAATTTTAAAAATCAAAAGACGGTTGAAAACATGGCAACCCTACCTTGGCATATATCACTTGTGCCAAATATGACCGTTGGAACAGGTGCAAGTAATCATCGAAATATTACGAAATTCTTGCGACATGATGTCTAAATTATGGGTCATTAGATTATTTATAGCTGCAATTAAATACATTATTTGAGAATAATATAAAACAAAACAATAAAAAAATATAACGGAAATTTTCTAATAGAACATTTACAGCTATAAATATAAATAGATTTATTGAGAAACACAGTGAAATAGAAATAAAAAATAATTACTTTCAGGGAGAACAAAATTAAATTTTGTTTAGATCCCTACATATATATTTCATTATGCTAAAAGGAGATCAATGGATTTAATACTGAATTTGTTCTTAAAACTAGAAAAGGATATGTATTTTAATTTCCAATAAAGAATTTAATAAATTTTAATTATGAATAAATAGATATTTACTTATAATAGAATAAATTTGATGAAATAAAAGGATGTGTGAGGAACTCCCTCACAGCATCTATATGTTATCTTACAACAAAGGTACAGTAAAAAAAAAAAAGGTACAACTATAGAGTTGGTCCATAACTGGATTTGGTGATTTTTCTTTGGCACCGTTTTGAACGATAACGATGCCTTTCTGGATTCTTTGCAATACAATACGCTTTTCTTTACGCTTGGAATCCATCGCAACCATTTGCAAAAATGGCACTTCGTCACAATCACCAACGAAAAATGCCCAGATGCACTTATGGACCAATATTATTGTAGTTCTATGACATCCATGAAATGTGATCGTTTTGCTTTGCTCGTTAGCGAAGGAAACGATCAGCTTTATCTGAAAGATTTTATAATTAAAGCAAAATTAAACATATTATTACTTGTGAAATCCTGAGGTGTGAAATGTTTTGAACAAACAGTCATTCTCGGTGATACTTATTTCCCAATTCGTAAAAGTCTAACCCATTCAGATTTTCTACTAACTAAAGCTTTACTTCCATTATCCGAAGCAACAGAAATTTTATATTTGTCATTTGGAAATAAATGAAAGCTTAATTCTGGGTTTCTGGATTCTTTGGAATTACATTGTGGTACACAATAGTATGTGTAGTCTTTTTTACCGGATTTAATCGTTTTTATTCAATAAATAAGTTAAACATTGAATATACAGAACGCAATGGCGTTTTGACGAAAGCTATCCGCGCATTGTAATTTCACCTTAGGCCACCAGAGGGCAAGCATTTCATTACAATCGCGGATAAATGAAAGAACCTTCTTATTTAGCATTGATAATTTTTTTAAATTAAAGAATTAGACATTTCCATGATACATTTCATATTTCCAATGTCAAGAAAAAATTCATCACCTAAAACTCCTATAATGAATCCAGTAGATTTTATTCTTCGTTAATTTAAGAAGTAGATAGAGAAGGTATTTTTCATTCCGCCGGCGCAAATCGCGCCAAGCAAATTTTATTGGAGGTGTTATGACGCGATACCGGCAAAATGGAAAAGTACCGAAGAGAATTAATAATTGAAGCTTCAGGAGGTTTTCCCAAATTAAAATAATAATAATAATAAACTTTTTCTCTTTTTCGATGTTTTCCAATGTGTAAAATTATTATCTGGCAGTACAATAAATACATACAGAGAGTGTTATATACTTAGAGATGTGAGCGGGGAAAAAACCCGGGTTCAAACCAGGGAATAAACCCGGTTTTTGGGAAGGGAATTTTGAAAGTTTCCAAAACAAGGGAATTTTGAAAGTTTTCACAAGTTGCGAATTTATCTTTTTTTTTTTTTTCTCAGATTAGATATGTTCTAATGCATTTCAAAATGTTATCTCACATTCAGGTGTTTTTATGATCTTTCAATTTTTAAATAGTGCTTTTAAGTCTATAAATTTAAAAAGTACAAGTTTCAATTTTCATTAATTAATAGACTTATTCTCTGTTGTTGCCGTATATTTATATTTTAGTTCTGACTATATACACACTGAGTTCAATATAACCTTTTTTTTTTTTTTAATCACAATCGCATGTTTCAGATGTATATCTTTAACATTTTATTTCAAAAATAAAACTAAAATGCTTCAAAATATTCTGCATTTACTAAAACAATCAATAATATCACACCGGGAAACATTATTTCAATTAAAATTTCAACAATATTAATATGCAAAAAATAAATGAAGAAAGAAATAACAGCCAAATTATTAATTATTAGCTACTGAATATTTTATGTATTGATTTAATGCATTAAAAAATTATTGCTTGCATTCTTAATTACCGAACAGCTCATGTTCGATTTTGTTCCCCATGCTCCTTGAGTGATTTTAACAAAATTTCATCAACTAATGTGAAACTTTGTTCGATGAATTATAATAAAATTTAATAATTTTAAAGTATTCTTACCGTAATTTAATTTCATTGTATTATTTTTTATAACATATTTTATTATGGTATTCATTAAAAAATAATAATAAATAAAGTTATTTAAAGAGGCAGACAAAACTTCATCATTTATTATTGTCAATAACGTAGACGTTTATTTTTTTACAATTTTCTGTAAAATAATCACATACTTGTTGATATCACTTTTATTTAAGCAAAAAGAATAAAAATGATATTGAAACAAGTTGTTTGGTACACCTTAAAGAAGTGAAATTAAATATAAACATTGAATATTAGTTTCTTCCCATCAAAGTTTCCAAAGTTCCCATAATTCCCGGTTTAAACCCGAAAATTCCCATGTTTATTCCCCAGAAGCAAAATTCCCGGGTTTTTTACATCTCTATATATACTCCCATGAATTAACTAAAAAAATTCGATAGTAAATGTACGGGTAGTAGAAAAAATAAGTACAATTTTCTTTTTCCTCAACAAGCAATTACACCAAAAAATTCATCGCCAAATAGTGACAAAAACTTAAATGTCTCCAAGGGATTCATATACTAAAGCTGTTACGCAAAATGGTCTATGTATTACGATTTTTTTTTTTTTTTTTTTTTTCTCTAGTCTGGAAAAAAAAAAACTACTGATTTTTATCATATTTCATTAAAAAAATAATATTAAATATTATATATTTCAATTTCACATTGGATATTGGAATTTCTATCAAATTGTTTTGCTTTTACCTTGTTTTGTGCAGTATTAATTTTCCTATTCAGTGAAATGCAAAGAAGCGAATAGGCGGGCAGAGCGCCACAGGGGTTAATAAGTTTAGCGAGTCGGAGAAAGGCGAAACCTTCTTCGAGGGTTAATGAGCGGAGCGAGCAGGGGAAGAGCCCCCTAGTATTTATAAAATATAAAAAAATAATATTATATATTATATATTTCAATTTCACACTGGATATTGGAATTTCTATCAAATTGTTTTGCTTTTGCCTTGTTTTGTGCAGTATTAATTTTCCTATTCAGTGAAATGCAAAGAAGCGAATAGGCGGGCAGAGCGCCACAGGGGTTAATAAGTTTAGCAAGTCGGAAAAAGGCGAAATCTTCTTCGGGGGTTAGTGAGCGGAGCGAGCAGGGGAAGAGCCCTTTAGTATTTATAAAATAAAAAAAGTTATTTTCATATTTTGCACATAGATGGCGCTGTACTTTTAAAACAGCAAGAAAAAAACACAAAAACGCAAAGCAAACAATTAAAGAGCATTCATTTTGTGAAATTCGTTACGATATTTTAATACGTGCGTTCTTTATACCTCGAACCACATTCAAACTGCAAAATCCGATTCATTCTACGATCGGTAGCACTGATAGTGGGAAATACCAGATTACATAGTGTTGCGAGTTTGTAAATAATTCTGTTTATTTTTGTAGAAATTCATTCAAAGAGACTTAGAAAGTTGATAAAATGTTAATTTTCTGCATTTCTAGTTGTTTTGGTGCTAAAATAGCCTAAATTTCCCTTAAAAACGCATTAAAAAGCTCCAATAAGGCAGGAAATAGATTTGGCGCCAAATTTGGCATTTTTTTGCCCCTGGCGACTTTTTTGGCGACTTTTGGTGAAAAAAGCCTTATTATGGATATACCAAAGATGGACGCTCTAACGTGATTGGTCCGCCAATGTTGCATTGCTATTGAAAGAGCTTTGAGCCTCTTTGAATGAACCTTGTTTTATGTATTATTACTATACAGTTTGTACTGTGGATTTGCTATTGACAGCTGTTATTTAAGCTGTGTTTATTGGTGGAATTGAAGTTTATCAACTTCAATAACTGAACTTCTGAAGTTTATCAACTGCCTCGTTTATAAGCCTGTATTTTTCTGGAACTTTCTGTAAATAAAACTCCTAAATTTTTACAAGTTTTACCTCTCATTCGCCGACAACTTACGAACCCCCAAGTCCGCAACAATAGGTTATTCGTGTCTTATATCAATGTCAACCACAAGGAAATTATATATTTTGTCCTTTACACAGTATCGCAAGAAGTCAAGAAGGGTTAAATCTAGAGATCAAAGTAGCCATAGCAAAAATACCAACATATATATATATATATATAGGCCTAGGGGGGAGAGTTTGATCAATTAAAAGCATGCTTTAACCCCACACATATGTCTTAAGTCATATGGGGCATTTTTGACAGTTTAAATCATTTATTTTATGTTTTTGCAGTAAGTTTTTCTTATGAATTTTTCATATTAATTAAACATTTCATATTAATTAATTAATAGTTCTCGTAAGTTTTTCTTTAGTTATTTTTGTTACTTATTTACAACTATTATGACTGAAAACATATATTATAATTTTATATATGTATATATATATATATAAACGAAAAATAGAGCCAAATTGCACCATCTGAGGGAAAATTCTTTATTTTAATACATTCCTTTAGCTATGATGCATTCTCAGCATTAGCTTCTGAAAACTTGGGCTTTCAGAAGATAATTTCAAAATGAAAGAGACATAAAATGTATTAAGTTATTTAAACTAATTAAGCATGCAGAATTGAAAACGTTTTTTGGTAAATTTTATCCACTATCTATCTTTTCAATATTGGTATGTATACTATGTTAAAAATCAGGACATTGAGTTTGAAATCATGTTAATCAATTTAAAATTTGTTTTGAACCAATGAATATTAACCAGATTTCTATGAATATACAAAAAGCTTTTCGATAATTGATTGGTATTTATTCAAATATAAAGTATTTTTGTAAGTTCTTTTTAATTTATTATGCAATAAAAATATGTATATATTATTTTATTTTATGCTATAACATGCCAAAACACATATAAAATTCAAGCGTTCTGAAATAATAAAGGTTGCTGATGTGATCGTTCGCTTTAAATTTATACACTTATTATATGACAAAATTTTAATTATAAAAGTGCATTTATTTAAATTAATCTTACTTAAAATAGTTTAGTGTGAAGGTTATAATAATAATAATAATGATTAGTCCCTTAAAATTTACTTATAAATTAGTATGATGTGGCCACCACATGACTTTCTTCTATATAATTTTACACAAAATTTATTCAATGCAAATTATTTATTAAATTATCAAATTACTTTCCATTATAAATGCAGACGATTTTTATCTGACTGTATTATATTATCACTAAATGCCGAAAGATGTCTATTTTTTTGCAAATCAGAAGAAAGATTTTTTTTTTTTTTTTTTTTCCCAAGTTTTCTTTTCATTCAAAGATTTAAAAAAATCGATAACTTTGTTTTAAATTCTCACAGATCTGAAGTTCAATTATTAGTTTTAAAGGTATTGGCGAGATCTTTCGAAAGGTACCCATATTGAAAATTTACTCTCCCTGGAGGGTTACTTACCAACCAGGGAGGAAGCGATGCTCCCACATGCACAATTTTTTTTCCTAGATAACTACTACTATTATCGATAATTCATATTAATTTTACAATCACACGATTAAAATAACTCTCCTATACTGCCATGTTAAAAATTTAGAAAAAATGCGATCACAGCGGCACCTGTTGAGTAATTGTTCCACAAATATAATCAGCACCAGATTAAGTCAGGATCCAACTAAATACCAAATTTGTTCAAGTTTCGTTCATTGGTTAGTGAGAAACAGCGTCCACAAAATTTGTGATACACACAGACAGACATTTTCTAAAAACATTCAAATCGTGTTCAGGACATCCCAAAACGTGCAAATCCATCGAAAACTGGAGTTCGAAAATTTTTACATATCCAATACTTTCTCTATATATACATATAGAAGAAAGTAAAAAATATATTGTTTCCAGTTTTATTGTTTCGTCAATGAGCAATAAATAGCCAAGAAGAGGACTTTTTCATTATATTTTGTAGTCGATGTATACAGCTTCAGCTAATTTTTTTTTTTTTTTTAGGACTGAGGGCCTATTAGTCTCAATCTGGGATTTTTGCGTTGTCGTTTTCGATAGTTGGACATTTGTCGAAATTATTTTTCGATAGTTGGACATTTATCGAAATCTACAATTTATCGAAAATATAATTGAATAATTTGAAAGCGGTGTTATAATTGGGAAGAAAAAAAAAACTAATAGTCCTCCGTCCTAAACTAAATTCTGATTTTGCCAGAATTTCATCAATTTGTTTTTTTTTTTTTTTTTTTTTTTTTTGAAAGAAAAAGAAAAGAAAATTAATAATAATCAGTATCGTTACAAGCGATATCGAAAAAGTTTTTTTTTAATAATTTTGAATTAGGAAATAAAAAGTGCGCATGAAATAATATGAAATAAAAACTAGTATGTTGTGGCCACCACAAGACTTTCTTCTATATTTTCCTATACATATTCAATCAGTAACAATATTTAAAAAAAAAAAAAAAAAAAAAAAAAAAATTTTTTTCTTTTTCTTTTTTTTGTGAAAATTAATTCATATTAAATCACTAACAATAAAAAAAAAAAAAAAAAAAAAAAAAAAAAAATCGAATTTTTTTTCTAAGTTTTTTTTTTTTTTTTTTTTTTTTTTTTTTTTTTTGTTAAAAGTAAAAAAAATCGATAACTTTGTTTTAAATTATCACAGATTTATGGTTCAACCATTCGTTTTAAAGGTATTGACGAGATCTTTCGAATGATACCCATCTTCAAAATTTAACCCCCCCGGGGGGGTACTTCCCCCTCAGGGGGGAACCGATGCCCCCCCATGCACAATTTTTTTTTCCTAGTTAACTACTACTATCATCAATAATTCAAATTAATTTTACAATCACAAGTTTAAAATAACTCTCATTATGCCCATTTATACGGAATTTTGTCCTATGCTGCCATGTTAAAAATTTGCATAAAATGCGATTACAGCGCCACCTGTTGAGCTATTGTTCCCCAAATCTAATGGGCACCAGTTCATGTCAGGGTGCAACTAAATACCAAGTTTGGTTAAATTTCATTCATATGTTCGTGAGATACAGCGTCCACAAAAAAATGATACAGACAGACAGACACACAGACAGACAGACAGACAGACACACAGACAGACATTTTCTAAAAACTATCAATTCGTGTTCAGGACATCCCAAAACGTGTAGATCCGTCAGAAAACGGAGGTCGAAAATTTTCGCGAATCCAATACTTTCTCTATATTACATATAGAAGAAAGTAATAAGTAAAAACATGAATTTAATGATTTAATGTTTTTACTTTCTTCTATATGTAATATAGAGAAAGTATTGGATTCGCGAAAATTTTCGAAGTCCACTTTTTGATGGATTTACATGTTTTGGGATATGGAGAACACGAATTAATAGTTTTTAGAAAATGTCTGTCTGTCTGTCTGTATCATTTTTTTGTGGACGCTGTATCTCACGAACCAATGAATGAAATTTAACCAAACTTGGTATTTAGTTGCACCCTGACATAAACTGGTGCTGATTAGATTTTGGGATCAATCGCTCAATAGGTGGCGTTGTGATCGCATTTTATGCAAATTTTTAACATGGCAGCATAGGACAAAATTCCGTATAAATGGGCATAAAGAGAGTTATTTTACACTTGTGATTGTAAAATTAATATGAATTATTGATAATAGTAGTAGTTAGCTAGGAAAAAAATTTTGTGCATGGGGGGGCATCGGTTCCCCCCCCGGGGGGGAAAATCCCCCCCCGGGGAAGTAAATTTTCAAGATGGGTATCTTTCGAAAGGTCTCGTTCATAATAGTAATAGTTAACTTGGAAAAAATTTTTGTGCATGTGGGGGCATCGGTTGCCCCCCCACCGGGGGGGGGAAGTTCCCACCCGGGGGGGCAAAGTTTCAAGATGGGTATCTTTCGAAAGATCTCGTCAATACCTTTAAAACGAATGGTTGAACGATAAATCTGTGATAATTTAAACCAAAGTTATCGATTTTTTTAACTTTTAACAAAAAAAAAACAAAAATATCGCAATTTTTTTTTTTTTTTTTTTTAACGAAATTTAACCAAACTTGGTATTTAGTTGGTCCCCGACATAAACTGGTGCTGATTATGTTTAGGGATCAATAGCTCAACAGGTGGCGCTGTGATAGCATTTTATCTAAATTTTTAACATGGCAGCATAGGACAAAAATTCGTATAAATGTGCATAATTAGAGTTGTTTTAAACTTGTGATTGTAAAATTAATATGAATTATTGATAATAGTAGTATGTAACTAGGAAAAAATTTTTTTGCATGGGGGGGCATCGCTTCCCCCCCTAGGGGGGAAATACCCCCCCAGGGGGGGTAAATTTTCACATTGGGTATCTTTCAAAAGATCAGGTTGATAATAGTAGTAGTTAACTAGGAAAAAATTTTTGTGCATGTGGGGGCATCGGTTGCCCCCCCACCGGGGGGGGAAGTTACCACCCGGGGGGGATAAATTTTCAAGATGGGTATCTTTCGAAAGGTCTCGTCAATACCTTTAAAACGAATGGTTGAACTATAAATCTGTAATAATTTAAAACAAAGTTATCGATTTTTTTCACTTTTAACAAAAAAAAAAAAAAAAAAAAATCGTACTTTTTTTTTTTTTTTTTTTAATATTGTTACTGATTGAATATGTATAGGTAAATATAGAAGAAAGTCTTGTGGTGGCCACAACATACTAGTTGTTTTTGTTGTAAAATTGACAAAATTTGAATTTTTAATTTCAAAACACCAGAAAAAAATTGGCAAACTTCCATATTCGATTGAAAACACAAACATTTCATTTCAAAGGGTGATATTTACACAATAAATATCCAACTAATATACTAATTAAAAGGAAAATGATAAATATTCTATCATAATTTGAGGTCAAATTTGTTTTCAAATGTCTGAATAAAGTATCTGATATAAGATACTAATATGTTGCAGCGGAATAGATTTGATATCGGTCATCCTTGGCAGAAAAAAAAAATATATCGCCAAATTATTATTATTATTATTTTTAATATTGTTACTGGGTGAATTTGTATAAGGTGGCCACAACATACTAATTTATTTTTCGCGTAAAAGCATATTTCATTTTATGTTTGGAAAAAAAAAAAAAGTAATTTATTTAATTTTATTTTTTTTTAATAATAAATTCCATAAAAAGAGTCCTGAGTATTTTTTTTTTTTTTTCTGGGAGTGAGCGTATGAAGACTTTCACTTTCAATTTTACAGTTTAATTAAAAAAATTTCCTACATATTTGTGCATTTTCAATTTAACATTTTGTTTCGAGTCGCTTTTTATAACTTTCTTTTTATTAAATATTGTAAAGAATGCTCAAGAGAACTTCTCATTTTATGACAAATACTTAAGTGACTTTACTAAACCTCAAACTGCAAATGATAAATATAAAATTCTTTAAGTTTAATAAGCAGACCAAAACTTCACTTACCGAATCGCCCTTCAAACTTTGAAACTTCTTTCGGTGATTCCTGGAAGGAAAAGAGAAGATGATAATTTTATTATATGGCATTAAAAATACTATTATTACTAATCGTTTAGTAGACAATCTGAAAAGAGAATTTATTATATAGTAAAATTATAAGTATTAAACGCATTTAATGTAACTTGTGTGAAAATAGAAGAAAAATTTAGTATGTTGTGACAACCACATAACATTCTTCTATATTTTTCTATATGAATTCTCACAGTACAAATTATTTATTAAAATTGTTATTTATAAAAATTATTACCACGATGAATTCAACCTTTTCTCCTTCCAGATAAGTACTAAACATCGAAAAAAAAAAAAAAAAAAAAAAATCAATTTTAAGCTCAACAGACGCCGTCTGAAAAAATGCTCTTTTCGTTGTTGTTGTTGGTGGTGGTGGTGTTAAAAATGGGGGTAAAAAAATAATTTTGTTTCAAATTATCCCAGATCGAAGATTTAACCATTAGTTTTAAAGATATTCACAAGTTCTTTTGAAAAATATTCATATTGAAAATATTCATCCCATCTGAGAAATGAAAAGAGGTACTCTAATGTGAAAAAAAGAAATAAAGAAAATCCAGGTTGTTTTTTGAGGAGGTGAAGGACACCATATCACAAAAATGTAATTTTCATGAGAGCAACTTTATTATTATTATTATTATTATTATTATTATTATTATTATTACTTTTGTTTTCATTTAAATACATATTTAAATGCATTTCTTTGCATCTAGCAATAATCGCTTAATGATACTGTTACGAAATTGTAAATAATTGTGTTTATTTTTGTATAAATTCTTTCAAAGAGGCTTAGTAAGTTGATAAAGTGCTAATTTTGTGCATTTCTAGTCGTTTTAGCGTTGAAATAGCCTTATTTTCCCTTGAAAACGCATTAAAAAGCCCCAGTAATGCACGTAATGGATTTGGCGCCAAATTTGGCGACTTTTTCCCACTTTGGCGATTTTTTTGGCGACCTTGGCGAGAAAATCCTTATATGGGATATACCAAATATGGAAGCTGTAAGTTGATTGGTTGACCACTTTCTAGAGTTTTCTCGAAAAATCTGGATTCCATGGAAAAGTATATAAGCCTGTTTTCTTCGCCAAGGCCAGTCAGAGTCAGTTCAGTTCAGATCTCAGCGAGCTTCGCTAGTGCTTGCATTGCTCTTGAGCCTCTTTGAGAGAGACTTGCTTCAAGTGTTATTGGTATACAGTTTGTACTGTGGATTTGTTATTGACAGCTGTTGTTTAAGCTGTGTTTACTGTTTGAATTGAAGCTGATACTTGGTTTATAGACCTGCATTTTTCTGGAATTTTCTGTGAATAAATTACTGAATTTTTGTACGTTTGGCCTTTCATTCTCAGACAACTCACGAACCCCCAAGTACGCAACATTTCTGGTGTCAGAAGTGGGATTGTCTGTGAATGGTGATAACGAGGGCTATGGAGCAAGAGATGAAAAAACTTCTAGAAGCCTTAGCTACCCAGATAAATGAAATGAAAGCCGGACAGGAAAAGATGGAAACCGGATTGATAGAGAAAATGGAAACAGGACAAGAGAAAATGGAAACATCGCAAAGAGAGTTGAAAGACGGTTTGACTGAAGAAATGAAGGTAGCACAAGAGAAAATGGAAACATCGCAAAGAGAGTTGAAAGACAGTTTGACCGAAGAAATTAAATCTAATCAAGACGAGATGAAGAGAGAACTTTCGACAGTAAAGGAAGTGATTGAAAGTAAATTATCGGATATGGAAAACAGAATGGATGGAATAGAAGAGAAAGTTATAAAGATAGAAGAAAATTTTGAAGAGAAAGTTTTGAAAGTGGAAAAGAATTTTGAAGAGAGATTTATGAAGATAGAAGAGAATTTTGAGAAGAAATTTAAAGAAAACTTTGATCAAGAGCTGAAAAGAAGGTTTTCAGAGATAGAAAGCAAGTTTAAGAGAATGGAGGAAGATCTTGAAAGAAAAATGAAAGAAGAGTGGAACAGAGAAGTAATAGGGAATGAACTGCTGAGCAAGATTCGGAACCTCGAAGAAAAGTTAGAATCCATGCCTCAGGAAACTGAAAAGAAAGAGAGAAGAATCCAGAATCAGGAATTGATTAAGCTACCTACCTACGACGGCAGTTCCTCCTGGCATGTATATAAGACGCAGTTTTCCATCGTAGCTGAAGCTAACGGCTGGGACTCTGTTGCAAAGACGGCTCATCTGGTAGGGTCGTTGCGGGGTGGCGCCGCATGTATTTTGGAGACCCTTTCGAAGGAACAGCGATATGACTTCGAAGCTGTAACCAGAGCACTAGAGCTACGTTTTGGAGCGAAATGGTCTAAAGAATATAGTCGACTCCAGCTAAGGTCCCGTCGTCAGAGACCAGGGGAAAGCTTACAGGAACTGGCATCAAACATCCAGAGGCTTTCACATTTGGCTTTCTCAGACTGTCATCCTGAAACACGCAATGATCTGGCTCTAGAATATTTCATTGATGCTGTCGGAGATCCAGATATTCAAAAAGCCCTCAGACTCTCCGGCGTGAAAGATGTGGAGTCAGCCTTGGTGTATGCCCTAAAGCTCGAGACAGCCCAACAAGCCTGCTGTAAACATCGCCAGAACAGCACAGCAGACAAAGTGAACGGTTCTCAAGATGATTTTAAAGAAATTCAGAACATGATTCCAGATATTAATAGAAGACTACGCATTCTTGAGAGTAAGGGAAAAGGGAAGACTCCAACAACTAAATGCTGTGGCTGTGGAAAAAATGGGCATATCAAACGAAGCTGCCCAGTAAGAACACCTAGTGAAGCAACCAAGAATGTCTCTGAAGTATGCCACCCAAAAGGAGCTCTTCGGGAAAATTCAGATGCATTCTTGCGGAAGCCTCCATCTGAAGATCATAAATACATCTCTAAAGCCGAGGATAAACACCAAAGAATAAAGCCAGTTGTTCGCCAAGTTACTGTCGCAACACCATCAGAACAAGATCCCGACCCATGGAGTGACGAAGAATTTAGAAAAGCCCAGTTGGAAGATCCTGACGTAAAGCCAATATTACAACTGAAGGAGACGACCAGCAACAGACCTACCTGGCAGGATATTTCCAGATTTAGTCCCATTACGAAAAGTTATTGGGCACTTTGGGACTCTCTTCATATCAGAAACGGCGTATTATACAGAAAGTGGGAATCTGATGATGGGAAAAGCTTCAGATGGCAGATTTTATTACCAAGATCAAAAATTCCAGCTGTTTTAGAACAACTGCATAGTAGCTCTACCGGAGGCCATTTTGGGGTAATGAAGACTCTGCAGAAAGTTCGGGAACGCTTCTACTGGTGCAAGGCAAAGGAGGATGTGGAGAAATGGTGTAAATCCTGTGATGCTTGTGCGGCACGTAAAGGCCCGCAGAAGCGAAGTCGAGGAAGACTGCAACGGTATAACGTGGGAGCACCATTTGAACGGATTGCAATCGACATCTTGGGTCCTTTGCCACGGACCTCCAGTGGAAATAAATACATTCTCGTCGTGATGGACTATTTCACCAAGTGGCCTGAGGCATATCCCATTCCCAATCAAGAGGCATGCACAGTCGCAGAAGTCCTGGTGCAGCAATGGGTGTCAAGGTACGGCACGCCCCTACAACTTCATACCGACCAAGGTAGGAACTTTACCTCTGATGTTTTCAAAGGACTGTGTGAACTACTCGGCATAGACAAAACCCGGACAACACCCTTACATCCCCAGTCGGACGGCATGGTCGAGAGGTTCAATCGTACCATTCTGAATAACCTCTCCCTTCTAGTATCAAGGAACCAGCAAGATTGGGACTTGAAGTTGCCATTGTTCCTGCTGGCTTATCGAAGTGCTGTCCATGAAACCACCGGCTATACTCCAGCCCAGATGCTGTTTGGACGTGAACTTCGTCTCCCTTCTGATCTCCTGTTTGGTTGTCCACCCGATGCGCCTTCATCGCCCGAGGAGTACATCCACGATCTCCAGGCACGATTTGAGGACGTTCACAACTTTGCTCGGGAGCGAATTCACATTGCATCGGAGAAAATGAAGACAAGGTACGATCTAAAGGCTACGCAACATGAGTTTCAGGAAGGAGAGAAGGTCTGGTTGTGGAATCCTGTTCGACGCAAGGGACTCTCTCCCAAGTTACAGTGCAACTGGGACGGACCATACACAGTCTTAAAAAGACTGAATGATGTAGTGGTGCGGATCACTAAAACACCATCGTCAAAACCGAAGGTGGTGCACTATAATAGGCTAGCCAAGTACCACAAGTAACGGTAAAATTAAAATTTTAAATGTAAATAATGGTAAAATTTGCGCATGCGCACTGTAAATATTTGTACATATTTGTGAATTTTGTAAATATTTCCCACTTAATTTATATTTCTATGTTATCGTTATGTGCAACTTAGTTTTTGTATTTTAGATTGGGTAAATTTGTTTAGTTTCGCCTCCTAACCAAGGGTTGCACTGCCCGGGACGTGCAGTCCTTGGGAGGGGGGCAGTGTTACGAAATTGTAAATAATTGTGTTTATTTTTGTATAAATTCTTTCAAAGAGGCTTAGTAAGTTGATAAAGTGCTAATTTTGTGCATTTCTAGTCGTTTTAGCGTTGAAATAGCCTTATTTTCCCTTGAAAACGCATTAAAAAGCCCCAGTAATGCACGTAATGGATTTGGCGCCAAATTTGGCGACTTTTTCCCACTTTGGCGATTTTTTTGGCGACCTTGGCGAGAAAATCCTTATATGGGATATACCAAATATGGAAGCTGTAAGTTGATTGGTTGACCACTTTCTAGAGTTTTCTCGAAAAATCTGGATTCCATGGAAAAGTATATAAGCCTGTTTTCTTCGCCAAGGCCAGTCAGAGTCAGTTCAGTTCAGATCTCAGCGAGCTTCGCTAGTGCTTGCATTGCTCTTGAGCCTCTTTGAGAGAGACTTGCTTCAAGTGTTATTGGTATACAGTTTGTACTGTGGATTTGTTATTGACAGCTGTTGTTTAAGCTGTGTTTACTGTTTGAATTGAAGCTGATACTTGGTTTATAGACCTGCATTTTTCTGGAATTTTCTGTGAATAAATTACTGAATTTTTGTACGTTTGGCCTTTCATTCTCAGACAACTCACGAACCCCCAAGTACGCAACAATACTTTAACACATTTTCAATGGCATAATGTACAAATGTAATAAAGCAAAAAACTAGTTGGCATAGGTGGACTCTGCTCAGTTCCCCATCATATTTATGTTCTCAGAAATTTCTAGTGCGAGACATATTATAATCATGTTAAAAGAAATGAATTTGACCAAAGCTTGATACAGTGACAGAATGAAATCCCCGCCTAATAGGCTATCCACCGTTCACTTCGATATATTTATCTTATTCTAATCTATTAATTTATTTTATCAGGGTCAATTCCGTTGTTTAGTTTTCATGCTACTATTTCCAATGCAATAATCCTCAAAATTCATATTTATATGAAAAATTTAAAATTCCGCTATGTTGATAAAATCGTAAATTACGAATATTTTACGAAATTTTCCTAGTAGAATATTTGTATTCAATTATGTTCAAACAAATAGCATAAACGTAATTTTGAAGTTGTCTAATGTATTTAGGATCCTCAAAATGGAAGTTTGTGCTCAATTTTGCCTTATTCTGACATGTTAAGTAAATCGTAAATTCCAAATAACTTACGAATTTTTTAATTGGAAAAATCATAGTCTATCATATTCATGCCAGTATCCTAAATAATATTTCGAAAGTGGTCTGACATCCAGTGGTCTGACATACAATGAAAATATCCCTCAAGATTGACGTTTATGTGAAATTTTCTCTATTCTGCCATGTTAAGAAATTCGTAAATTTCCAATAACTTACGAAATCTTTATATTGGAAAATTCATAGTCATTAATATTCATGCCCGTGTCCTAAATAATATTTCAAAAGAAGTCTGACATCTTTACGATGAAAATATCTCTCAAAATTGACGTTTATGTGAAATTTTGCCCTATACTGCCATGTTAAGAAATTCGTAAATTTCCAATAACTTGCGAAATTTTCAAAGTAGCATATTTATAGTTACTGATGTTCATTCCGGCATCAAAACGGATATTTTAAAACTGGTCTGATCTTTTTACAGTAAAAAGTTTCCATTTAATGCACGTTTAAGTGAATTTTTGTCCTATTCTCCCATGTTAAGAAAATCGTAAATTTCTAATAACTTACGAAGTTTTTAAATTCGAATGTTGCAAATGAATAGGGTACTTGCCAGTGTCGAAAGTAATATTTTAAAACTAATCTGACCTCTCTGCGACAATTTGTTCTTGAGATATCGTGTACACAGACTAACAAACTAACGGACTGAGCCACTAACAGACTAACACACTAACAGACACCCTACAGACAGACACCATAGAAATTTTGTCATTTTCGGATTCCTCACACCTGAAAACGTGTAGAAAAGTCAAAAAACCGAGGTCGAAAATTTTCACGATTACCTATGTTCCCCATACCTATAGTATGATGGGGAACTAATAAACATCATGGTGATCGTGCTAACTCTTTTCACGAGAAAATACACATGAGGTCCTTCACTTCCGAGTTTACAGAGTTTTAGGAAGTCACTCAAAAATTTTAGAAGATTCAGTTTGAAGAATTATAAAATTTTACATTTTTATGCGATCCTCATGCAGAGAAAAAAGAAAAAGAAAAAAACTAGCTAGTTATTTTTAAGCCAATTGAAATAAATACAATAATTAATAAATTTGCAGGAAAGTAATGCAAAAAAATATTACTAAACTCATAATTATTTTTTTAGCTGCATTTTGTGAAAATATTATGAGTTATACATTTTCTTCGTCGCTAGAGCAGTGTATTTACATATAAGCAGAAAATAAATGTAGTAAAGGTTTGTTTCGTTCTCTCCCCCTCTTCTTATTTTATTTATTTATTATTATTATTATTATTTATTCCTTACTTTTTATTTTCATTTTTTTCTAGAGATACAAGTAGAAACGTAGATGTGAAAAGTCTTTACGTGGACCAATACCTCAGTTCTTTAGAGCGTCATGCAAAAAGCACGAATGTTGGTTCAATTCTCCAATTGTAATTTTTTTTTTTTTTTTTTTTTCAGATAATAGGAAAGATGTCAATTGATAAACGATTATCTTTTAGTGTATTCGCAGTATCCTAAACCGAAGCCCGATTTTCAATTTTTGATTAGTTTTATTATTATTATTATTATTGATTAAATTTTTTGCAGTTCTGGAGATTGTTTAGTGGTGCCATCTGTTGTCATAAAGTGCAGATTATAATCAGTCCAATAAATGTCTATCCGTAAAACGTAGTTCTTGAATAACAGGAAAGACACTGATCGTTCAAAATTAATTTTTTTTAAGTTTTACATTTTAATTTTTAGTTCAAAAATGCGATTTTTCACAAAATGCATTTTTCTCATTTTCTAGTCGCAAAATTAAATACTAAAATTTAAAAAAATCAATTTTTGGAAATTAAGTACTAATTTAACGCTCGTGAATTTTCTAAATGTGAAAACAGAATTGAAAAATATACATTAGGTAATGAGTAATTATGTAATCAAATTTTCCCATAGAATAACATGGACCAAGGCTGCCAGCGAGATTAGGTATTGTCCGCTCTTAACACCTAAATTGAAAGGAAGGGGGTACATCACAGATCGTCAAAGTCCTCCAAAGCCCATGTTAAAATGTTTATGAAATTACACATTATTTTTAAAGTCCTTTTTCACATTCTGAAAATACACAGCTGTTAAATTAATACTCGTTTTCCAATTTTTTTTTTTTTTTTTTTTTTTTTTTTTTGTATGTGTGTTTAATGAATTGTTGAATTTTAAATAAAAATGTGAATTTTCCCCAACTACATTTTTCTCAATTTTTAACTCCAAAATGGAATATTAAAATTTAAAAAATTCAGTTTTTGGAAAACGGGTACTAATTTAACGTTTATGAAATTTCTGAATGTGTAAACGGCATTTAAAAATAACAATTAGGTAACGAGTAATTCTGTAAACAAATTTCGCCATCGACTTACATGGGATTTGGTGACAAGAGATGGAGAAATAGTAAGAAAGTGTGAACACCCAGTTACAAATGCAAGTAGTAGGGATCCGGAACCGATACAGCGTAGACCGGAACCCAAAGCGAGGTTTTACTCGATTTCGATTTTTTTTAAAATTAAATGGTTTATATAGGACAAGTACACCAGTGACTGACTTTTTTAGAGCAATTTCTGATGTTTTTAATGTTCTAGTCATCAGAAAATATTTTTAGAAATCTTAAGTTAGTACATATGGTATGAAAGACATTCAGAACCACACATATACTAAAATCAGGGGCGCGCCGACCCAGTGTGCAATGTGTGCGGCGCACACAGGCGCCAGGCAACTAAAGGCGCCTACCAAGAACTAATTACTAAAAAAAAAAAAACTTTTATAATGTCAATGCTAGGCAATGTGAATGATGTTTCGTAACTAGGTGGTGGTGGTGTGGGGGGCGCATCCCGTCACCACCGGATCCCTACAACCCCTTCCCCCCATCTGGAAGGAGTTCACCTCCCCCCGTCCCCCCCCCCCCTAAAGAAAATGCTTTTTTGTCAAAAAAAATTTTGAGCTAATCGTCATTTTTAAGTCTCAGCATTACGTATTTAAGTAAAAAGCGCTTCTCAAAAAATTTTCTGGCTACGGCCTTGTATCACACATTATAAATCAGTTTCATATTTTACTTTATTGTAGATTCATTGTCATAAGGGAGAGGGGGGCGCCAAAAACTCACGTAAATTAATAAAAATGTGTCTGCCTGTAAATCGAAAATTTGTGTTATTTAGCTTCACTAAAATCGAGAGTATTCGGCCTAAAAATTAAAACTGAATTCGGCAGACCCGGGGGAGTGGGGCTAAGGAACTCAAACCTGTGTCCCCAAAAAATAAATCACAAAAATTTAAATTAATGACAACTCTCGAAATTCGTATCGAAGCGAATGAATAGCATTTTCAAAGAAATGATTTTAAGTAATTATCTAACATAGTTAATAAATAACCGCAATAAAAGTATTTCCTCTTGTCTCTTTCTTTCCTCCCATCTTTTCTGTTATCGCTGAGAAATTACTAAGTCAGCGTTTTGTGTTTAAATTTGCACCTGCAGCCGCAGCCAGCAAAACTTTTACATTTAAAGCTTAGCATGTCAGATACAGGTTTGGTAGTCTACGATTAATATGTGCTTGCACATTCATTAAAATCATTCTTTTGCTTAGATTTTAACTATTTTAATGTTTTAAATATTTTAATATGTCATAAAAAACAAAAAAGAAACAAATCATATTTTCAGAAAAATGAACATGGAGAAGATTTATCTTATTTCAAGATTGGTAAGATATTATTTTTACATTTATTTTAATGTACAGTAATCTTGGTTATCTTTGATAGACCTGTTCTTATGAAATCCCACTTTTCTTTAAATTAAAAAAAAAGTATTTCCAACTTAGTCGAAAGAGTAGAATGATTTTGTTACCTTTTCAAGCAGGCTATTTTGAAATAAAGTAGCGGATCGAATTGATTTAATACACTTAATTTAGACCTTGATACGAGCTATGTATTTATCGAGTTTCAAGACTATCTGTTCATAAATACACGGTTCAAATTTTTGAAATGCCTGCCATTTTGAAACAAAGATGGCGGATCAGTCTAGCTAAAGAACTCGTCCGAGATATTTCTAACATAAGTCCACTGTTCATGTCTAATTATGGTTTGAATTATTTTAGTATTTCGAAAGATTTCTTGATGCAAATTTTACATTATATATATAGAGATCAATTAAACGATTATAATCGATCAATTTCTACATAAATGATCCCAGAACTAAAAGCGTATCCTTTTCAATTTTTTGCCAAATGTGTTTCTTTCTTTCTTTTTTTTTTTTTAATTAGTATTAGAAAAAGGCATTGTACATCCATTAGTTAAATTGTTTTGATTTCCTGATATAATAATATATTACCCCACTATATTTTGATTGTTATCCCTTTCTTTGTAGAACATTAAAAAAAAAAAGAAAAAGAAAGAAAAAGCGCATAGATACAATGGAATATTTCATTTATAGGTAATGTAAGAGTATTTACGTAACTATGTCTTCTGAATATATATATATATGATCGGGCCACAGCATGGAATAAATGTATCAAAACTTTGTAATATTAAAAGCGTACAGCTTAAAATTATTAAATTAAGTAATTACTATTCTAAATTTTATAACTGGTATTATATTTGGCCAAAAATTTCGATATCGAGTTTTCACCTGTTTTAAGGTCTTCACTCAGGAGTGAAGAAAAAAATGTTGATTTTGGCAAATTGGCCGTTGTGTAAGTGCGTATGTACTTGTGTATGTGTGTATGTGTGGAATATTTTGACTATCACTTCTTTAAATATATTAAAGATAGAACGATGAAACTTCAAAATAATGTATGTAAATGTCATGTATAAATAATGTCAGATTTAATAATGTACGTATGGTTTTCCTTACTTTTGGTGAAAATTGGAAAAACAGAAGTGTTGCCGTAGAGGTAAGTATCTCAAAAAAGGCTTTAACGATTTTCTTCAAATTTGCTGTATAAACACCTGACAAACGTCTTTTATTTAAAAAAAAAAAAAAAAAAAAAAAACTTTTAGGTCTCGGTAGTGTATTTCTTAAAAAAAAAAAAAAAAAAAAAAAAAAAAAAAAGCAGTTTTACGCATTTTCTTCTAATTTGCCATATTAACATCCTTATAGATATATCCTTTCGTATATAAGTGTTAGGTTTGGGTGAGAAGACCAGTTTACCATGTTTTGGTGAAAATCGGCTGTAAAACCAAAAGTCGGTTTCTCAAAAACGTATCTAACGATTATCTTCAAATTTACTACACAAACTCATATTTATATACCCTTTCGTGTATGTTACTTGGTTACTACAGGAAAACTGACAGGTTTTCTGATTAGATAGGCCAGTTATAAATCTCAGAAATGAGTATTTCAAAAAACAGATCTAACGATTTTTTTTTTTTTTTAATTCGCTATGTAAATAATCTTTTGTATCCCTTCACAACGTCCACACTATTTCCCAAAAACAGCATATGTGTAGTAGTGGGTAATGGGAACCGTGTAGCTGTTGCGCATCTGATTTTTTTTTTTTTTTTTTTTTTTTTTTTTTTAAGTCATGATTTTATCAAATTTTTCAAATATCTTAAACAGATATTGAAGTTTCTTTTTACTTTCTCTTACCCATAAGGTAGAGAAAGTATTGTTTTTGGGTCAAATTTTCGAACGCGAGATTTTGTTATATTTACACGTTTTGAGGTCACCTGAATACGAAAATCATGTTTTTAGCAAATGGTCTGTGTGTTTGTCTGTGTGTGTGTCTGTCTGTTATCAGCATATCTCAAGAACAAATAGTAGCAGACATTCCAAACTTGGTATTCTAAATGTGTATCATATATAGATGCTACAGTAAGCTTTTCGTTAAGATCAAGCAAATGGCTCGTGTACAGGGACAATCAAGAGAATTCTAATACATTACGTCTATGGGGGAAATCGCAGGTAAGTAGAGTTTAACGTCTATAGACTGCACTAAACCAAATGAAACGAATATATATTTTTTGTGATAGAGATAGTCAACAGGGAAAAAAATAGTTGTGTATGTAGGAGCCTCGCCTCCCCCCCCCTGGGGTAGATGTCCTCCCTCGAGGGGGAGTAAATTTTCATGATGGGTATCTTTCAAAAGAGCTCGCCAATACCTTTAAAACGAATGGTTGAACCATCGATCTGCGTTAATTTAAAAGAAAGTTATCGATTTTTTTTAATAAGTTTTTTTTTTTTTTTTAAACATAATTATTTTTTAATAACCGAATTAAATTGTATATAAATGTAGGTGCATTAATGAAACGGGGGGTTGAGGGGGGTGGTAGCCCCCCTCACACACAACTAATTATCATACAAAACTCTCCCGAAGCCTAATTTGAATTGTTTAACAGAGGTTTACATAACATCATTATCTTACCTCTTAATCTCCAACCTGTATTTATAGTATTAAATTTCAGAGTAAGAGAAAGTCGTGTGAGTGACACACCAGATTATTTTTTTTCTTTACCAACTTTATCAAATTTTACTAAATTTCTTTTCTTTACCAAATTTACTACTGAAATTGAAATAACTCACTGATTATTCCGCATTGATGATTGTACGTTAAATGATATTCCAACCCTTGTACAAAGTGTAGTTATTTCTTGCTTTTATATTTGATAATAATAATAATCAAATATTGTTCAATTCACTCATTGAAAAACATTTAATTATTATCTGCCTGTTTATCCGTTTGATGAATTGCCTTTTAAATTTCATAAATAAACAATGGAAAATGTTACAAAATGACAAAATTAATTTGTATTATTGGGATTCATTATGGGTTAGTGAAATATCATATTTGTTTCGTATCAGTAATTCGTATCAGTTCTCATTCGTTAACAGCGCCCGTCACAGGGAAAAAAAATCTTTTAAAAAATAAAAAGTTTTTGCAACTCTCCTATAAAAAATTTTTGTTTTCAAACACAACAAAAATTACAATAAAATTACATTTCAATCTTTCATAATATATATATATATATATAATAAAATTTAAAAAAAAAAGTAACTTTTTTGTTTATTAACCAAAAGAATTGATGAAATTTGAAATGAAAGTTGGTTTCGTTGGTCTTGTGTTCGCGAGAAAAGAAAAAAAATAATTATAAGATAAAATTAGAAATTCTAACTTCTAAACTTTCATTAAATTATTTATTTTAATTTATAATTGTTGCCAAAAAAATTAAACTTTAAATTTTACATCTACTTTTTAAGATAGCACGCGATCTTGTTTTATATAAAAATTAAACCATTAAATTCATTTTTTTACTTATTTTTATTTCATATTGCTCGCGCACTTCTTATTGCCTAATTCAAAATTATTAAAAAAAAAAAAAAAAAAAAAAAAAAAAAAACTTTTTCGATATCGCTTGTAACGATACTGATTATTATTAATTTTCTTTTCTTTTTCTTTCAATAATAATAAGAAAAAAAAAGATTTTGATGAAATTCTGGCAAAAGCAGAATTTAGTTTAGGACGGAGGACTATTAGTTTTTTTTTTTTTTTTCTTCGCTTTCAATTTCCCATCGCTTTCAAATTATTCAATTATATTTTCGATAAATTTTAGATTTCGACAAATGTCCAACTATCGAAAACGACAACGCAAAAATCCCAGATTGAGACTAATAGGCCCTCAGTCCTTAAAAAAAAAAAAAAATCAGATACTTCAAAATTATGAATATAAAAAAATTAAATTCAGTTTAATAATTAATGTAAAAATATTTAAGATTAAGAGAAATTTACATAAGCTATCAAATTAAGTTAAGACATATTTCGCATAAAATATTTGTATTTGCCAATTATTGTTTATTTACCGGATAATATAAAAAATAAAAATATAGCTATAATTTTATTTTTTAATAATATTTAATCCTATTACGAATTATTAACGATGAAAATTTATAATATGTTTAATGTTTGGCAAAGACATTTGAAACATAATAAAAGTAATTGATTTATGTAATTGAATTTTTTTATTACATATTTTTAAAAATAAAAGTTGCAGGGAATAATTATATATCTTTTAAATAAACTTATAAAAGAGATTTTAAACATTTTTGATTGTGGAATAATTTTTGGAATTTTTTTAAGTAAGCATTTTAATTATATAACTCCAAGCTGATCTAAATTTTACTTTTTTACGTTACTTTGTATAAAGTCTACAAAGTACCTATAAATCTGTAGAATATAAATTGGTACATTGCAGGTTATGGGGGAAAGATCAAAGTGCGCTTGTTCTGTTTGTGTTCGGGAATTCTACATGAATAAGTTTTGCATATTATTTAGTGCGTATAAAACTTTAACTCATAATACACTGGGATGCACAAAAGATGAACATTTAATAATTATGCTGTTTATTTCATGTAGGAGTTATATCCATGCGTCAAGTCTGTATCAAATTTGATTTTATCAGTATAGTGATGAAAGGAGAGAAAGAATGTTTATTATTTTCAGCTGCAATCCTTCAGTGCCAGCTAGATTCAGAGGTTACCCCTTTTTTCGGAGTAGTCGTCTCTTTTTTTATGACTGTCATCCGTGAATGAACAGCACATATAATAATTACTAATAAAATATTATAACATTTTAATAATGCAGTCTAATGTGTCCTTGGAATACACACTAAAGTTACGGTTGTAAATTTGCCTTTTGCACACGCCTTTAAATAGCTATGAATATTATAACACCATATTCTTGGAGGTAGATGCTGAAGTAAACATCAGTAATGTGTACTAATAACATCATTATTAAAATTTATTTTAAACTATTACTCCCACAAACCATAATGCATCCAGTTTTTTAGAATGCTCCTATGAAAGAAGTATAAAAGCAATGCACACTATTTTCATGCGAACATATTACAATAAATTTCAACAAACTTAATTTCTTTTATCAGATACAATTTACGAGTCCTGGAGCACGGGCAGTTATATAAACCAACATCAGTCATATGCATTTTTGATGTATTCTGAGAAATGTTAAAAAATATTTATTATTTACTATGATAAACAATAGTAAAATTGTAAAGAATAATAAAACATAAGTATTACTATGAATAATAGTATTTTTACAAATTAATCTAAATACATATTACAACTTACTATAGTTGTTAGGAAAAATTAATTTTTTGTACTTTTGCTCTTGTTTGGATTAATTTATCGAATTAAGATTAATCTGAATTCTTACCTATTAAATATGCATCTATATTAATTGAAAATCAGTTCTGTTAACCTTTAAGATTGTTCTTTATACTAAATTCTCCATTTTCTGATAAATTCACAATGTTATTTTTAATAGTGAATATGTAACTATGTGACATTTACCTGTATTTTTATTCATGTTGATATTTATTGTAATTTATTAATGTTTTATTTTCTATATGTCGAATGATTTTTTTGAAAATTTTATGAAAATTAAAACATATTAAGCCGTTATCTCGGATTAAATGGCATCGGGAAAAAAGAACAAGGGGAATTAGCTATGTCGCAATATATTCTGCATTTATTAAAAAAAAAGAAAGGAAGAAAGAAATAGAAATCGCAACTTGATTATTTCATTTGAACAGAAATATCTAAAATTTTATAAATATATCATACAATGTAAAGTAGCTTTTGAACGTGCCATAAAGCTTTGCGTTGTTGAAAAAAAAAAAATTGAAAATACCGTTAAAATAAAATTCTTTTAAACGAGCCTGTTGGTACTAGCGGGAGTCATCTTTGGCATTTTGTAGCAATAATAAAATTATGTTCGGATAGAATAATAATATTTTTGAGAAGTCGTGGTAGATAGATAGTAAAACATTGAGCTGGGATCTGGAAGATTTCACGTTCGATACCCAGACCAGGCAAAAAACGCCTTGTATATTTAATTCACTATAATTTATGAATATAAAATCTGTCGTGGCTTCAATATCATCCATGTTCCGTACAGTCAATACTTCCCCGAAAGATAAAATTTTGAGAGCTAACTTCCAGCAAAAGGGTGTGTGTGTGTGGGGGGGGGGAGGATTTTAGTAGATACCTTGTCTAACATAGGGCGCCGACTGACTCTCTGCACACAGGCGCCTGACACTGCTGGCGCGCCCCTGACTAAAATATATACATTTGATAACAATAATTTTTTTTTATGAATTTTTACTTGACACCCACTCAATGTTCCAATAATTGACACTGCCAGTTTTTCAGTTTATCAGTAATTGGCCCCTATGTTCCAGTGTTTGACACTTCTAGTTATTCATTTTACCATTTATTAGCACCCTATGTTCCAGTGTTTGACATAAAATGTTAAAATTCTTATTTGTAAAATATATGATTTTATTATTTTTCTTATTTATCAATTATTTTGGGATAGATGTCAATTACTGGAGCATGCCAATCACTGGAGCACCTACCCAATATATATATATATATATATATATATATATATATACAGGGTAATCAATTTAATTTAAAAGAGTAATCGTTGGTTTTTCTTATTATCCTTAAATATGACGGATGTGGCAACTATTCTAACACTGAAGTATAATTGTTTGAACCTTGTTTAAATGTGGGAGGCAATTTCCAACATTGTTGGACTGTTATAACTTTATTTGAGAGGTAAAACAGAAATGGAGATGCACAATGTTATTTAATCCTGTGATGATTTTATTTATGAAGAACAAAATTTAATTCAATTTTTTTGCATTATCATTCCTACATTACATTTCCATTATCATTAATTATGATTATACTTTTTACATTATCATTTCATAGGATTTTCCAGAGAAGTCCTACAAACATGGATGAATTAAAACAGATCATAACTGAAGAAATCTCGTCAATAACACTAAGAATGTTTCGAAGTGTGTCAAAAAACTTTGTTCGATGTGTTCATGTTTGCATTCAAAGTAGCAGCGAACATTTTCAACATTTTCTGTAAAGAATGATAATGTAAAAAATTTTAATTAAATTATGTATTTGAAAAATAAAATTATCACAAGATTAACACTGTGCGTCTTCCTTTCTGTATTACCTCACAAATAAAGTTATAACAGTCCAACAGTGTTAGAAATTGTCTCCCACACTTAAACAAGGTTCAAACAATCATACTTCAGTATTAGAATAGTTTTCACATTCGGCAGATGTAAGGGTAATAAGAAAAACCAAGGTGTACTCTTTTAAACTGATCACCCTGTATATATATATATAATATCCCTGTCGTCTGTCATACGCCGGGAAAAAAAATCTACATAACTAATAGCAATTTTAAAAATTCTAAATAATTATTTTAATATAAATGCTTGTATATTTAGAGAGTGCTAGTTCCTATTTTGTACGTTATCATTTTATTTAAAAAATTAATAAAGGAGAATGATTGTTATTGTAATAGACTTACAAAAGAAAAAGAATAGTGATAAATCTAAAACTTTTTTTTTTTCTGGAGGGGCGGGGAGTGTCTCGGTGGGGAAAAAAAAAAAAAAAAAATGTATCAAATTATTAATATATATAATGACCCTCATCCTCATCTGTCATTCACGATTCCGGTTTGCACCGCTTCAAAACAGAGACTTTTGGCAGCCATTTTTTTTTTTTTTTTTCCCATTTGTTCAATTCAACTTACGAAAACATACATATCATTTTCATACATGTTTTGTATCGCACATATTGTTATTTATTCCGTCTAAAACCTTGAAAAACTATTCAATTGTAATGTTTAAATGTTTAATTAAATATAACGGATCACTGGCTATTATAAACATGAACCTATAAATAGAATTATGTAACTTCATGATTATAAACAACGCAATGCCAAATAAAAACAAACATAATTTGTTGCCATTCAGAAAATACAAATTCCAAATGGACAACTCTTTAATTGCAAATGAACGACTCTTTGACTGTTTCATTAAAAAAAAAAAAAACGCTTAAAATATTTCTAAAACATATTAAAGCCTTAAAAATCTTAAAATATATTTGTAAAAACATATTAAAGTCTTTAAATATTTTTATCAAGCTTCATTATTTGTTTACATTGTATGGTATGATTGGCGTCGAGTTCAGTACGTAAATGTCGCCAGTTGATTTTAGTTTTGAAATTAATGTAAAGTTATAGTTGGGATAGAATGTTTGGTTGGGCAAGTAAAGGTCACCAGTTGAAATGAGTATTGAAAGTAGGGTAGTCTAAGGTGATAATATCGAGTCAAGATAAAATGTTCGGTTGAGAATGAGAAAGTCCCTAGCTGGATCCTGGATATTTTGGCGATGTTGTGGGTGAGATAGCTGGTTGGGAGTATAGAGTAGAGGTGAATTTGGGTTAGCATGGAGTGTCTGTAATTATTAGATAGTTAGTTAGAAAATACGCAAGCAAAGTGATGACGTCACTGGGCGTCAGTGGATGCAAGAAAAAGATTTCCTATGTTAATCGCCCATTGGATTTTTTGTAAAAAATTATTAAAAATTGAGGAAAATTATTTCCCGATTTTAATTCCCATATTTCGGTATAGATATGTATTAGTTATCGTGTGCATGCGTTAGATTAAGTTGTTTTTGCTGTAAAATTGATAAAATTTAAATTTTAAATTTCAAAACTTTAGAAAAATAAAATAGCAAATTTCCATATTTGATTGAAAACATAAACATTTCATTTCAAAGGATGATATTTACACAATAAATATCCAACTAATATACTAATTAAAAGGAAAATGATAAATATTCTATCATAATTTGAAGTCAAATTTCTTTTCAAATGTTTAAATAAAGTGTCTGATATAAGATACTCATATGTTGCAGCGGAATAGATTTAATATATCTGTCATCCTTGGCGGAAAAAATATATCGCCAAATTATTTGGCGAACATATTTCATTCCTTTCAAAAATCATGGTTATTTTAACTGAATTATATGAAACAATATATCGTACAATACGTATTACGAAAATAAACATCTGGCATGTATATTTTCGTAGTATGTTTTTAATCGCCAAATACAAAAAACGCCAAAGATGACACAGTTTTGAAATTTAAAATTTTGTCAATTTGACAGCAAAATAACTCAGTCTAACACATGGATACGATATCATACCTATACCCAAATACGGGTATTAAAATCGGAAAATAATTTTCTTCGATTTTTAATAATTTTTTACAAAATATACAATGGACGATTAAAATAGGGAATCATTTCTTGCATCCACGGATGGTCAGTGACGTCACATTTCGCTTACGTATTTGGAAACAGGATCTTCGATAGTCTTAAAAAAAGTATTTTGGTAAAATGAAGTGAATCGTTATTTACTTCCTCTTACCCATAGGGTCGAGAAAGTATTGTTTTAGGGTCAAATTTTCGAACGTGAGTTTTTGTTATACTTACATGTTCTGAGGTCCCCTGAATACGAAAATCACGTTTTTAGCGAATGGTCTCTGTGTCTATCTGTGTGTCTGTGTGTCTGTTATCAGCATATCTCAAGAACAAATAGTAGCAGAAATTCCAAACTCAGTATTCTAAATGTGTATCATATAGGGATGCTACAGTAAGCTTTTCGTTAAGATGAAGCAAATGGTTCGTGTACAGGGACATTCAAAAGTATTCAAATACATTACGGCGGTCTATGGGGGAAATTGCAGGTAAGTAGAATTTAACATCTATAGACTGCACTAAACCAAATGAAACGAATACATATTTTTTGTAATAGAGATAGTCAACTGGGAAATTTTTTTTTGTGTATGTAGGAGCCTCGCCCCCCCCCCCCCCTGGGGTAGATGTCCTCCTTCGAGTGGAGTAAATTTCCATGATGGGTATCTTTTAAAAGATCTCGCCAATACCTTTAAAACGAATGGTTGAACCATCGATCTACGATAATTTAAAATAAAGTTATTGATTTCTTTCATTTTTAACATTTTTTTTTTTTTACTTTAATATTGAGAATAAATTCAACTTTTTTTTAGATATTTAGTGTTATACTATTTCTCTAATATGGAAATCGTATGTATTATCATACAAGATAACTTTTTAAAATAATAATTTTAACAAATTATTTTTTTTAAACTGAATTATTTTTTAATAACCGAAGTAAGTTCTATATAAATGTAAGTGCATTAATGAAACGGAGGGTTGAGGGGGGCCAGAACTAATTATCATATAAAACTCTTCCGAACCCTAATTTGAATTGTTTAACATAGGTTTACATAACAGTGCACGTTATCTTACCTCTTAATCTCCAACCTGTACTTATAGCATTAAATTTCAGGGTAAGAGAAAGTCGTGTGAGTGACACACTAGATTATTCTTATTATGAGGACTTTAAATAGAGCACTTAACGGAACACTGGGATGTGTTATTGCTGTTGTGTTTTCGGGCCTATATTTTTTGTCAACCAGCAGTTTTTTTATTGTCATTCATATTTATTGATCGGGTAGAATTTTTTTAATTTCAGAACGAAAATTAGAAAATATCGAAACACATTTGATTTATAAACAAAAACTGAAAATACATTTGAATGATCACGTGGTAATCTTCATGATCTAAACATTGTTTTCAAGATTTATCGTTCACATTCCGTCATTTTTGACGGGGCTATATACTAGTATGATATAGAAAGATACAATATAGTACATGGAAGTAACATATTCTGAATAAACATTTACTAAATGACTTTCTCTTATCAAATGCCATGCATGTCTGTTGCTTTTTTTAATTAACATTTTGTTTTTCAGTGGTGTAACTCCCTTTAAAATACTCAAAGCATATTATATCAAACTTACCCCAGAAATCATGTCTGTTCTTCACTTAATTGTTCAATACAAATGACGAGCTAACAAGAACTCAGATAACCCCGCAGCTGTGACAGTCATCTGAAATGTGACATCATTTTACAATTGTTCTGTAAGGAAGACGTAGCTTGAGTTTAAAGGAAGGGACAATCCAAATGTTTAGCACACGCATAGAGGACATAATTAAAAAATAAAAATAAAAAATAAACTCTTATGTTGTTACCATCACAAAACTGTCTACTATATTTTCCTATACAAATTGCCGCGATGCAAATTATTTATTATAAAATTATTATTTATCAAAATTATTTTCCAGTGCAAATAATTTTCATCTCAGGAAAGTATAGCACTAGATGTCGAAAGAAAGCCCTATTAGTTCTCTATCTTAAAAAACGATTTATTTTTAGTTTTGGTCCGACCATTCTTTTCAAAAATATTTATATAAAAAAAAAAAAAAATTACCGCACGAAGGAAAAAAAAAAGAGAGACGCTCCCATATACAAAACTCTTATCCTGGTTGACTGTTACTATTACAAACATATATATATATTTAATTTCACAGTGACTGCAAAAGAATATTCAACGTGTACATTTATACGAAATTTTTGCCCTATGCCCCATCTTGAAAAATTATAAAAATGGGAAGAGAGTTCCAGCTGTTGAACGATATGCACCAACAACTAATCAGCTTGAATTTAATTCAAGGACCAACAATCAAGACCTGATTAATACACAGGTTGAGTGGGCTGTGTCGCGCGTGCTCTTGACTTGAGTGGCCCGAAATTTCACTTTCAATTCAAAAAAATTTAACAGAAAGTATTTAAAATATTCCTGCAAACAACACTTCATGAAAACTTTTACTTCAAAAAAAAAAAATGAAAAATTTTACAAAGGAATTAATTATTTTACTCAAATATCTATTTTTGGCTGAAATGGAGAAAGAATTTAAGTTTTTTTTAAGACAAGGACTTCTTTAAGTGGTTAGGTACCATTGAACACTGGAAATATCAGTAAAAATGATCACGATTCTTTGTGCAATAACTTGAGAAATATTTTCCTTTTCTTTTCGTTTTCCTTTCCTTTCCTTTCTTTCTTTTCTGTTTTTCAATATTTTATAATTTATTTATATTTTTTATGCGCTACTTGGCTTAAAGTGACTTTTACGAAAGTGGAGTCCTTGGCGAAAAATGTCCGATCTATTTCAACATCAAAGTTTTAAAAATTACCCAGGATTATCAATAAGTAAAGCTCTTTAATGTAATCTGAATTAGCTTTCATGCCAAGCGCGATTCTTCTGTGCCAAAAACATACTATTTAAACAAAAGGGGGGGGGGGTGTCTAAAATTGAGTTATATTATTATTATTTTTTTAATTTTTTTTTTTTTTTACTCCATTTTCATATTTTCATTTTTTCATGTGCAGGCGCAAATTTAATATTTAATATTTATTTATTTTTTATTTATTTATTTATTTTTATTTTTTTTATTTTTTTCGTGTGAAAGCATATTTTCTTTTATGTTAAAAAAAAAGTAACTTTTTTTTGGCAACAATTAAAAATTTAAATATCCATTTTTAAAGCTTTTACCAGGTTATTATTTTCCCATTTTAATTAATTTTAAAAAAATCTAATCAAAATTTCGTTACAAATAAAAGGGGTATTTTTTCTGAATCCGTCGGTTTAATTAACTTATCGATCGGACAATTAGATTTTATAAAATTAACTAAAGTATGAAAAACTGGTGGCAATTTGCGTCAACACACAGACAAACAGACTCAAAAATCTCTTAGCCATTTATATATAGAGAGATGACGTCGCCGTCTGAAGCAGAATCATTCAAACAGGGAATTTTGATTTCTGTGAAATTAAGGCTACGATTGTATTAATCTCCTAATTTTGGAACAAAAAATTAATTCACGCACCAATACTTTTAAAGAACTCTCATTCTCTTATTTTTTTCTTGCCATTTTTACTGATCTTATGCATTACGGTTTTTGTGTTTAGTGGTTAATTTTTACCCAAAACAATTGCTGTATGTTTTTGAAATTTATGCAGTTTTCCTACGAAAATTTTATTCTACAGACACACTTTAACTAAATGAAAACTGATTCACATCCTTATAATACATTTAGTCAGAAATTAGAAGCATTAATTGATATGTTTTTCAAACCTCCTATCATACCTCAAATCTTCACTACTGTTTGTATATTGTATATGTAGATATATTTCATGCAGCTGTTATGTCTGACATTTATATTAAGCTGACACGAAAAAAACTAAAGTTTCTGCCAGTTTTGTAAGCCTTCAGCGGTGAAAGAAGTTAACAGACGGTTGACTTTTATGAAAGAAGTCTTTCATATTGTTCATAGTTTTTAATACGACAGGTCATACTATTTCTTTCAATCGGTTGTTTTTGCGCCGTTACCAATTTTTATCTATCATCTTGAATGAACGTGCAAGCATTTTTGTTTTTATTACTTCCTTCTATATTCAATAGAAGAAAGTATTGGATTCGTAAAAATTTTCGACCTTGGGTCCTCTTCTTCCATAGAACAGCTTCAGTATAAAATCCCTTTGCGAAATTTAAAATTTGGCACTGAATTATTTGGGGTTACATACAAACGGAACGCTTGCAATTTCGATGACGTAAATTTTGCAATTTTTTGCAAATACAGTCGGCGGCAAAAGTATCGAGCACTAGCAAAAATCCCTATATAAAAAAGGCACACTTAATGCAGCTTTGTTAAATAAATCCTTATTGAATCCTGTTCTTAGTCAGTCTAAGAACATGATTCGAAAAGGATTTATTTAACAAAGCAGTGTTAAGTGTGCTTTTTTTACATAGGAATTTTTGCTAGTGCTCGGATATTTTTGCTGCCGACTGTAGTCATACATTTGGAACGCTTGCAAACGGCTTTGCAACCGAAAGTGTTTCATTTGTATGTACCCTTCTGAGGTTTCTTGTCAAGGTTTTCACTTACGCAATTGCGATAGCCATTTTTATTCATTAGCGAAATGACGATAAAAAGCTGCTGAAGGGTCCCTAGGCTAAAGGTATACCAAAGTAATTTTAAGAAATTAATATAGAAACCGATGCTACAGTGACTGCATGCCTTTATATGGAAGAATAGATTAAAATAAGTACTGTCGTACTAAATTAAGTTCTGTTTATAATGAATGTAAAAATAATTTACTTATTATTTTTAGAGGGGCGGAGGGTGGTCGACCAAAAATGACAGCAATTTCAAGGCAAATATAGTATTACAAAAAATTTAGAACTCAAAATAACTCAATCGTACACCAGCCTATGTCATAATGCAACATCCCAAATTTATCATTAATTTTACATTTAATATTTTTATTTCTGTAAAATATAATTCAAATGCTCTTTCTTTTGTACTCACTGACATGACTTCTGTAAATTTAGGTTTTTTTTTTTTTTTTTTTTAAACTATGGTTGTACTTTCAATATTCATAAACCTAGATTGAATATATAATAAGGATCGGAAAATGCTCTCAAATATTTATGTTTGGTACCTAACTCTTTGAGCTGAGAGCCATTTTTAGTTCACAAATAGTTATGCTAACATACGTAAGTACTTATCACATTTGATTTACTTTCCATTAAATTATTTTTCAGAATTTAATATAATTCAAAGTATTTCAATGATGGACAGATAATGATGTACAGTTAATTCAAGGATCCCATTAGAGGGTGGGATTGCGTCAAAGAATGCAAAAAGACATTCATGCGCTAAAAGTAATTCCTCATGTATATAAACATAAAATAATCCCTTTAGATTAAGTTTATTCATACTATTATAATAAAAATTCAAAAATAAACTAAATAAATAATGGGAGTAACTAATAACAAAAATACTTATCTTTGGTGCAATATAGAAATATTCATAAAGTTCGATGCAATTTTCCTCATTACAATACTCTAGAATTCATAACAAAGTATAAACTTTAATTAAGTAAAAGAAACAAGATTAAAACAGGTCCTTCCGGCTTATTCGGAAGGGTAGGTTGATTTCTTTTTCCGTATCAAGCACGGCTACAAATTATTAACGAATTAGTAGAAATATTGATGTAGGCTATCTGCATATGGGGTTTTAAGCAAATCGGTTCATAAATATCATAAATAACTTTTTTATGTGACTTTAAAATTTTCAAGTGGCTTGGAAACAAGATGGTGGGCCAAGTTGACAAATGTATCAAATGCATTTGTGAGATAAGACTACTGTACAAATATAGTTGGAATTAATTCAGAATATCAAAAGTCATCGTGTTGAAAAATTGAGTAGCTGCCACTTGGATCAAAATGGCAGAGAAAGTTGCTCAGTGAACTAATTAATCTAAGATATTGTTGCAAATTTGAATTTTTTTTTTTTTTTTTTTTTTTGTAGAAATTCTTTCAAAGAGTTTCATTAAACATTACTTTTCTGCATTTCCAGTTTGTTTTAACGTTAAAATAGCGTAATTTTCCCTTAAAAACGCATTAAAAAGCTCCAATATGGCAGGTAATGGATTTGGCGACAAATTTGGCGACTTTTCCACTTGGCGAATTTTGGCGAGAAATTCCATAGTTCATTAATAAACTTTATTGAGACACTCATATAATCTATGTATACATCAAAATACAAACAAATTCGGAATACGCTTTTTACAATTTGAATTTGAAATTTTCAAGTGCTCTGCACTTAAAAACAAAATGGTGGAGCAACTTTGTTAAGAAACTCATCCAAGATATCCATAACACAAGTTAAGGCGCTGTCCAAATTAGGTTCGATTTGGAGTATTATTTCGGAAGTTATCGTGATTTAAAATTTTCAAGTGGTAGCCTGCTTTCAAGTGGCCCCACTTAAAATATCTGCCATTTTATTAAAAATGGCAGATAAATTTCATTAATAAAGTTCATTTAGACTCTTATGTAGTCTAGATTTACATAAAATTCAAGCAAATCTTGCTTTAAATAAGCTTTTTGCAATGTGGGTTAGAAATATTCAAGTGGCTGCCACTTCAAAACAAAGAGTCGCAGCAACTTGGTTAACGAACTCATCCAAGATATTTATAAGATAAGTTAAGACACTTTTCAAATTTGGTTCCATTTGGAGTATTATTTCGGAAGTTATTATGGTTTTAAATTTTCAAGTGGTAGCCTGATTTCAAGTGGTCCCGCTTAACTTAAGATATCCGCCACTTTATTAAAAATGGGGGATATAGTTCATTAATAAAGTTCTTTGAAACACTTGTATAAACTATGTATGCATCAAATTTCAAACAAATTCGGAATACGTTTTTTACAATTTGAATTTGTAAATTCCAAGTGGTCTCCACTTGAAAACAAAATGGTGGAGCAACTTGGTTAAGAAACTCATCTAAGATATTCATAACACAAGTTAAGACGCTGTCCAAATTTGGTTCGATTTGGAGTATTATTTCGGAAGTTATCGTGATTTAAAATTTTCAAGTGGTAGCCTGATTTCAAGTGGCCCCCACATAACTTAAGATATACGCCACTTTATTAAAAATGGAAGATAAAGTTCATTAATAAAGTTCATTTAGACCCTTATGTAGTCTATGTATGCATCAAAATTCAAACAAATTCGCAATACGCTTTTTACAATTTGAATTAGAAAATTTCAAGTGGTCTCCACTTGAAAACAAAATGGTGGAGCAACTTGGTTAAGAAACTCATCTAAGATATTCATAACACAAGTTAAGACGCTGTCCAAATTTGGTTCGATTTGGAGTATTATTTCGGAAGTTATCGTGATTTAAAATTTTCAAGTGGTAGCCTGATTTCAAGTGGCCCCGCTTAACTTAAGATATCTACAACTTTATTAAAAATGACGGATAAATTTCATTAATAAACTTCATTGAGGCCCTTATGTGGTCTATATTTACATCAAATTTCAAACAAATTCGCAATACGCTTTTTACAATTTGAATTAGAAAATTTCAAGTGGTCTCCACTTGAAAACAAAATGTCGGAGCAACTTGGTTAATAAACTCATCTAAGATATTATAAAATAAGACACTATCGAAATTTGGTTCGATTTGGAGTATTATTTCGGAAGTTATAGTGATTTTAAATTTTCAAGTGGTAGCCTGATTTCAAGTGGTCCCGCTTAACTTAAATATCTGCCACTTTATTAAAAATGGCGGATAAACTTCATTAATAAACTTCATTGAGATCCTTATGTGGCCTGTATTTACATCAAAATTCAAGCAAATCTTGCTTTAAATATGCTTTTTACAATGTCAGTTTGAAATTTTCAAGTGGCTGCCACTTGAAAACAAAAAGTCGGAGCAACTTGGTTAACGAACTCATCCAAGATATTTATAAGATTAGTTCACTGTCCAAATTTGGTTCGATTTCGAGTATTATTTCGGGAGTTATCGTGGTGACAAAATTTTCATTATAGATAGATAGATAGATAGATATATAGATAAACGAAGTGATTGCAAAAAAGGGGGGGGGGGGAATACACACCTTGCTGTTTTTAAAAATTGAAAATTAAAAACTTTTAATCCAATATTTACAAAAATTTAAGTATTCACAACACCGTAAACCACAATCTCTCTCTAGGAAAATCCAAATTCGTATTCTGATTGGTTCAGGTTTCAGAGCTCGTTCACATCTCAGTATCCGACATCGAGCAGATGTACTAGAGCTCGATGGTATCCGATCACTCCTCTCAGCGATTAGTCGCTAGTTTCGTCTAAAGAAAAGAATAGTCTTCAACACATGCGCAGATCATGCGATTTTGATCTTAAAGAAATACATTTGTGTTTTAATATATAAGATATAAAACTAAAAGTTTGTCATTGTATCTGTCAGGATATTTAGTCCGAATTATTAGATTTTGTCAAACATTCACTTGTTAATCAGAACAAAATCTAACATAAAGCCGTGTTTTTTTTTTTTTTTTTTTTTTTTTTTTAGGACTGAGGGCCTATTAGTCTCAATCTGGGATTTTTGCGTTGTCGATCTCGATAGTTGGACATTTGTCGAAATCTAAAATTTATCGAAAATATAATTGAATAATTTGAAAGCGATGTTATAATTTGAAAAAAGAAAAAAAAAAAAAAAAACTAATTGTCCTCCGTCCTAAACTAAATTCTGCTTTTGCCAGAATTTCATCAAAATCTTTTTTTTTTTTATTATTATTATTATTATTGAAAGAAAAAGAAAAGAAAATTAATAATAATCAGTATCGTTACAAGCGATATCGAAAAAGTTTTTTTTAATAATTTTGATAGGAAATAAAAACTGCGCGTGAAATAATATGAAATAAAAATAAGTAAAAAAATGAATTTAATGATTTAATGTTTTTGTTTTTCGGGGGCTGCTCATGCATATAAAAAATGCGTATTAAAACGAGTCGAAGAAGGAAGCGAAATAAGTATTGAGTTATATTACGATAGATACGATATATAATATGATACGATATATTAGACCTATCGTCCAGGGTTAGTAGGCATTTTCGTTGAAAGAAATAGTTTGTTCGTTCGGTGCAATTTGCACATTAGTCCCGTGAGGTACAACTTTCACATGAGTCCCTTGAGGTACAACTTTCACTTTAGTCCCGTCAGGTACAACTTGCACATTAGTCCCCTTTAAACATAGTGACCAGCGAAGCTGGCAAAGCATTCGTTAATTCACTACCTCAATTGATTTTACATTCCGTCATTTTTTTTTTTTTTTTTTTTTTAAAGTTTTGTTAGCTGGTATTAGTATTTTATCCATTTTCTCAATGCTACATTAAAAGTTTATTTGAAAATCATTACTATGGGGAAGAAAAGAAAAAAGATTGAAAGAAAGAGAGAGAAAAAAAAAAGTTTTTTTTTTTTTTTTTTTTTTTTTTTTGTAGCAGTTGGTTAGTATGAAAGATAGATCCATTTCATTTGATACAGCAATACTTCATCGCGTAAACGTTATTTATCCTTTGACATCTATTTTTTTTTTTTTTTTTTTTTTTTTTTTAAGACTGAGGGCCTGTTAGTCTTAATCTGGGATTTTTGCGTTTTCGATTTCGATAGTTGGACATTTGTCGAAATCTAAAATTTATCGAAAATATAATTGAATAATTTGAAAGCGATGTTATAATTTGAAAAAAAAAAGAAAAAAAAAAAAACTAATAGTCCTCCGTCCTAAACTAAATTCTGCTTTTGCCAGAATTTCATGAAAATCTTTTTTTTTTTTTTTTTTTTTTTTAAGTTCAATCGGATAGTTGTGTCAAAAGATATTACATGAAAACCTCATTTTAACTTTAAAATTAGTAAAAAGAAAAAAAAAAATGATTCCAAAAATAAATAAATATACATATTTCTTTTATGTCTAAAAAAAAAAAATGAACGTGCAAACATTTCTTTTAAATAATAAAATGAATTGAGGAAAATCGTGCTAAAGCAATGGAACAGCTTCAGTATAGAACGCCTTGGCGAAATTTTAAATTTGGCACCGTAGTACTTCGGACGTTTCTCACCAAGATCTTTACTTATGCAATTGCTATAGCCATTTTAGTTAATCGCTAAAATGACACAAAAAATTTAAAAGACGCCAAGGGGCTCTTATGCTAAAGCTATATCAAATAAATTTTAAGAAATGAATATAGTAACCGATGCAAGGAAATTAAACACGGTTACTGCGTGCTTTTAAATAGAAGAATAGAGTAAAATAAGTCCTGTTCTCAGATTATTATACAAATAGGACACTCCCGTATATACAATGGTAACCAAAATTCGACTTCATTCACCCTGTTGGCAACGGCTATAAGTTCCTCGAGCTCTCCAGTTTACACAATCTCACGTCTTACTTTTATTGAATTTATGTTTTCGTTTGGCAACTTTGTTATTGTTTGCAAACTTGATTGTCAAGAGCAATTTATTTTAAGAAGCATGTACTAAATATCGAACAAATAAATTTTGAAAATATACATGAATCAAAAAAAAAAATTTTTTTTTAAGACTTTTGTACGACTTAAACTAAGCAATGTTAAATATTTAACGATTTCATATCGCTATTTCAGAAGGCTAGTTTGTAATTTTAATTTATACTTGAACATGAATGTATTTGTCAAAGTATATTTTTAAACATTATAAAAATTAATTTTATTTTTTAGAAGAATATACTGTGAATGTTTCAAGTATGATTTTGTGAATTCAAAAACAATAGAAAATGAAAAAAAACAAAACTTCACATACTAACCTGCTATTAACTATTCGCGAAATAGAAAAGCAATTTTCGATCGAAGATGCTGTTCATGTGGAACTAACACAGTGGAAGCTCTTAGTTCCCCTCTGTTGACACTAGCGGTGCTACTATCGTTCCGATTCACGTTTTAGCTTCACTGTCCTATCTGAATGATAAACTGTGGTCCTGTCATATTAAATTAAATTGTTACAGATAATGCAAACAAAATTACTTTCTGTATGTAAATATATAAGTGTATGTATTTCATATATGTATTTCATATAAGAAGCAAATACAGTCGGCAGCAAAATTATTGAAGCACACATCCACACTTTTTTATAGATTGGTCGCTAATTTTTATCCTCAATTTACTTTTTTATAAACAGCATAAGACTAAGATTATCACTCGACAAATATTTACTCAACAAAACAATCTTATATAAGAATTACTGCTAGTGTTTCAATAATTTTGCTGCCGACTTTATACATGTTTAACATACGAACTAAAAACTGTGTGAACAAGAACAATGTCTGAACAAATGACATTCGAGTAACAATAAGATGGAGCAGAGGCCATCACGGCTTAAGACATGTGGGGCGGATTTAACACAAGTTTTACTGGCTGCAGACTTTTCTCCAAATCTCAGCAAAGCCATATGATAAGAAAGAAACTGTTAAGATGCAAAATTTTTATATTAGTAGGTGAAAAAATAATTATTTTATAATTATTGATGTTTAAAAATCAACATTACATGAACTAAATCATGCATATATATTACAATTTAAAATTATTATTGGTATTTATAATTCAATTTCATTTAAACCAAATCAAGCATTTATATTATATTTTAAAATACTATCCACTCTGCACAGCTATGCTTAATGGTAGCAGATCATAATAATATAAAACACTACAAACATATTTGAAATAAGTATAGGATCATCCGTAAAAGCATGATAACAGGGTGAAAAAAAAAACTAATGTTACGCACAGCAAATGTATTTTTTTTTTCTTCTTTTCTAAATATTAAATATACATTCATGTTTGTATGCAATACAATGAAAGAATTGTCAGAAATTAATGAAATTTATTCCACATATTACTGATAGTAGTACAAATAAACGATCAAATGTACAAGACCGAAAAAAAGTCTGAAATCAGTACTTTGTGTGCCCGCCACGCTGAGCGATGAGAGCCTGTACACGTCGTGGCATTGAAACATACAGGTTCTGAATGTAATCCTGGGGAATGGCATCCCAGATGGCTTCGACTAGACGCCAAAGTTCAATCTTATTGTGCGCCACACCAGTTGTACGAACGAGTCGCTGACATGCGACCTAACTCCTAGACAATGAAATCCTAGACATACTCTATGGACGACATATCCGGGAAATAAGCAGGCCATGGGAGCAATGAAACCTGTTGTGCACTGAAGAAAACTTGTGCAGTCTGAGAAACTTGTGAACTGGCATTATCCTGCTGAAATACATCATCCGGAATACGTCGAAGAATCGGAAGGACTCTGGCTGCAAAATTTCCCTTATGTAGAGAATCACTGTTGAGGTTGCCCGCAATGTGCAATAGATAGGATTGACAATTATACCCAATAGCTCCCCACACCATGATGCTAGGCGTTTGTGCAGTATGACGCTGGGTAACACACTGTGGGAGCAGACGTTCCCCCCTGTAACGTCTGACGCGTACTCTTCCATCATTGAACTCAAGATTGTAGAGATATTCATCGGAGAAAACAAGTTGTTGCCACTGTGCACGCCACGTGCTGTGTTGCTGAGCCCATTGAAGTCGAAGGCGTCTGTGATTCAGCGAGAGGGGAAGCCTGCGTAGAGGAATCCTTGCACGAACCGTGGAGCTAGACAACAAAACACCTGTAGCCGTGCTCCAGCGTTGTGCTAACACACGAGAGGACGTTGTACGGTCCGTCACAGCCATGCGGATGAGGTGTCTGTCGTCTCGTGCCGTTGTTCTATTGCATGCCCCACTGCCAGGTTTTCGGCTTGTTTGATTCTCCTCTGTCCATTTCTTCCAAACGCGCATCACTGTTGTGGCATTACACTGCGTGCGGGCTGCGATTTCTCTATACGAAAATCCACCCTCTCGTATACCAACGATGCGGCGTCGTACGAGCTCCGTTAGTTATTGGTATGGCACCGCTTTTGACGAGACATATTGACCACCAATGAAACGTTTACCGCAGACAGAGGACGATAAACAGATTTCAACGCACCTTTACATTCCTTTAGAGACTAATAAGAAGTAACGACTAATAACAAGCGACTAATAAGGAGTCGGTGCTCGTTCCACGCATGCGCAATCACTTTGTAACTCTAATCATTTGCATGCTACGGTGCAGTACCCATAGAAGCGCTCGACACCGCTTTACAGCTCCGTTCACATGAAGCAACTTCAACCCGTGTCAAAACGACCCGGGAGCGTATCTCCGAACTGTTGGCGCACGCAGAACAAATTCACAATTTTTCGCCAGAGAATGCGATTTTCGCCAAATCTGGAAGTGCAAAGAGAAACTTCACGCCGCTTAACCTGTATAAATAAACATCCGGCGTTTTTCTTTCTTTCTTTTTTTGTTATTAATTTTTTTTCTTCTGATTATTAATGTAGGATTTAAATCGCAAAACGAAACATATCTTGAAATTGAGAAATAGTTATCCGAATAGAGAAGTAGATAATAATAATGGTAATATATTAGCATTGAGATCCGATTTCATGTATAAGGCCAAAAAGTTTGTAAAAATTGTTCAAACAAATTACAAATTCTTAGTAAAATGCATGAAAAATGTTCATAAGTCCAAATCAGTAGTACGCCATTTTACATTTCAACTATTTTTATTGTCATTTTGTATTTAAATTTTTAAAATGTATGACTTTATAAAATATCTCTCTTACGATGCAGTGCTTGAATTTTCATAAATTATCACCTTATATTTATCTATTATGTATTTTTAAAGAGCATCTTAATCATAATAAAATAGATATTTCGTGTTAAATTTTATGGTTGAAATTCATAAAATTTTTTAAGTATAATTTCCTCCTCGGACATGTCCATTTCTCATTCTTTACCCACCCCCCCAACCCCAACATACAAAGTTATAAAATAAAACGTTAAACATTTTATTAATGCTATTCTATTTGTTTTTCAGTAATCATAAACAATCTAACTTAATATGTTATACAAATCAAAGTAATAATGATGCGCATAACCATTTTCATCCTATATTTATTGTTACTAATTTCTATTGAGAGCGAAATGTATTCATATTAAAAGGAATGAGTATGATAGAACACTCAACACAGTCGCAGACTGAAATGCCGCACCTCATAGGCTACCCTCTATCCGATTCGATAAATTTGATTTATCGTAATTAAATGACTAATTTTATTTGGATTGTTTTCTTACATTAATTTCCAACACAACTGATCCCCATATTGCAAGTTCGTGGGAAGTATTGGCCTAATTTGTCAAATGAAGGAAACACAATATTTAATTACTAAAGTTTCAAATTAAAATGTTCATATTTAATGAAGTGTATTAAAAAATATATTTTAAAATATTAGTCTGACATGTTTACGACAAAATATTGGCATAATGGACGTTTAAACGAAATTTTGCTCTATTTTGCCATGTTAAAAAGAAAACGTAAATTTTGAATAACATGTGAAGTTTACAACTTACATTGTTCCAAAGCAATATTGTCCTTATCAATGACATAAGTGATATTTAAAAACTGATGCATCCATTTTACAAACTCAATATCTGTAATACACACAGACAAGTCACATAAACCAACCACTAAAAACATAATTTTTGGATTCAGGAAACCTCAAAACATATAAATGTAACAAAAATTCAATTTCGAAAACGTGATCCGAAAACAATACTTTCGCGACCTTTTATGGATAAGATAAAGTAAATTAGAATAAGAGAATAATTTTAAATTAATTAAACTTTAATTGCATTTATTACATTGATTTTTATTTATAAAAAGAAATGCTTTTATTTAATTTGGGGTAGACCTGTATATTTACTATATTATATATTTTACAAACACAATATAGTGTACTAATTTAGCACAGAATTTAAAACACATAGCACGACATGAAATGATCTTTCAGCAATTCCATTGTATGAATATATCTGAATTCTTTTGTGGGGTTCTGTGTAAACTTCTAATAAAGGATATACATTCTACATTGTATACGAAACATTCTTTCATGCACATAAAATAAATGTTCAAAATTTTTTTTTTTTTTTTTTTTCATCCAAAAATATTAAATTGTATTTACCAGAAAATTCACACATAGACTTAATGAATTTGAATTCTTTTCTTAGTCACTGCACACGAATTACTTAATATTTCATCCGAGTCCCAATATCTATTCTTGAGGTATGGTGATAACAAACACACAGACACACACATTCAGGCAACCGCTAAAAACCTAATTTTTTGTTTCATGATATTTAAGCAAATGTAGCAAAAACTCAATTTCGAAAATCTGAATCAAAAATAAAACTTTTCTTACAATATATGGGTAAAATAAACTAAATAATGATGCGTAATAATGATAATCTGGTGTGTCACTCACACGACTTTCTTTTTCACCCTGCATTTCATGCACATTAAAGCTTAAGATCAGTAGCGTAAGAATGTAAAGTTTAATGTACTTTTCAAATAATCTAAAATAGGTTTAGAAACAATTTTATTTGACGAAGAGAAAGTAAATAATAATAATAATAAAACAGAATAAAATAAAATAAAATAAATGTATTTCAAGGATAATTTTAAAAGCTTTAAAATCATAATATTACAAATATACTTCTTCATTAATCTTGATAAAATAAATTTAAAGGGTTTTCTAATAAATTTTGGCATTAAATTATATTATCTAAAAATAACGATACAAAGACTCCATTGACACATTTTTAACAATTATGATTCAGGGAGCCTCAAAACGTGTATATATAACAAAAATTCAATTTCGAAAATTTGACCCCAAAACAATACTTTCTCTACCATATATGTTGGTAAGAGAAAGTAAAATAAATAAATAAATGTATTTCAAGAACAATTTTAAAAGCTTTAAAATTAGAATATTACAATTTTATTTCTTCATTAATCTTGCTAAATTAAATTTAAAGGGTGGAGGATTTCTAATAAATTTTTGCATTAAATATATTATTTAAGAATTACGATACTAAAACTCCACTGACACATTTTTAATAGTTTATTCTCTTGGGAAAAAAAAAAAAAAAAGATTGCTCGAATCCTTAACGAATCATGAATGAAGTGGAAAGAAGGGTTGCTTTGCGACAGAGAGGGTTTTGGCGCGAGCTACAAAAATTCGCCAGGTTGACCTGTATGCGCCAACATTTCGGAGATACGCGACCCGGGAATTTGAAAAGCGGGGTTTTACAGAGTCAAAATTTAGGCTGTTCACACTATCAACCCTGGTTAAAAATCACTGTAGCAGCGTCATACGTTTCTTGAATTCTGATTGGCTGTTTGCAAGATTAACGCATGAGTTCGGAGAAAAGAAGCGAAACCGTATTGTCCGCGAAAACGTGAATTTAATTTCATGTTTGACTTTGACAGCAGCTGAGAATAAAAGGATTACATACATTATTTAATTTTAGGATTATATATTTTATATTATTCTTCATTATTAATATTTAATTTTACATTAAGTTTTTAATGCAAATTTAATATTACAAACAAATCATTCTGAATTTAATTTTTTAAACATGAAAATTTCAGTATCTTTTTTATATGTAGTAAATATATATATATATATATATATATATATATTATGTATTAGAAATTTAATTATTAATATTATTTTGAATATTAAGATTGTAAACGGGATCGGGAAATAAAATAAGTTTTGATATTAGTTTTATTTATATTGTTATTACAATTAAACTTAGTCAATTGAAATACTAATATAATTAACTTTACAATACTTTGATTTTAAATTAGTTAGAATAAATTATGCATTATAATTATATTAAATCTAAATGCATTAAATAATAAAATAAATGATTAAACTTTTAATTCAGATTTTATTACCTTAAAGATTTAAAGTAATATTACTACATTAATAAATACTAGGTCAGATACTTATTTCATTTCTTGCTATCATAACTAATAGATATTCTTAAAAATATTTCAACATAAATCTTTCATAAATCTTTATCTTTTATTATGCATCGAAATAAGAATTCAGTAAAAAAAAAAAAAAAGTATTCTTGTGCATCTGTAATAAAAACTATAAATTAGAGTTTTGTGCATATATATTTTATTATTAAAACTCCTTTTGTAATTAAAAATATTCTGTAACCAAAAGTATTAAAACCAAAATTCAATAGAAAATCACAGAACCTCTTAAATAATCCGAAACTAAAATCCAAACCTCTTAAAATAATTTTGTGGAGGGCATTCCACCTAGGCCTAGAGCCCTTGTGATATCAATCAGCCTTAATGCTCACACTACCACTTATTTTTTTTTTTTTTTTTTTTTTTGATTAAATATGTCGATAATTATATATATATATGTGTGTGTGTGTGTGTGTAAGAACAGTAGCAATGGGATACAATTACCTATAAAAGAAAATTTTCAATGAAATCTCTAATATAGTAAAATATAAAACAGATTATGAAATATATATTATTCAAATCTATTCCCAAATAGTTTATCTATTTATAACCCACTTCTAAAGTTAAATTTTATACGTGAACTCAAGATATAGGTATTATAAATTTGTTCTGTTTATATAATTAAAATTGCTTTTCTTCCTCCTACCAGGAAAAAAATATATATAGTTCTTATAACTGTTATTAACCCAACAAAATTCGATATATTGGCCATACTATTAGGCGAATAAATATGGGTATCGGGTTCGAACCATCGTCGGTCTGATCTTAATAGTTTTCCGTCGTTTTCCCTAAAACGTCCATGAGTATGAGCTAGTTTCCCTTAGAAAGTCCCCCTAAAAGACATTCCACCCAGTCCAGGCTCTAGTGTGTACAAATGTACAATGGATTTTAAATATTTTACAGCAACTCAGAAATATTTTATAAATACATTTGGTTATTACTTTGTAAATTCATTGGTAAGTTAAATCTTTATATATATATATTAAAGATTGGCTGTTAAATTAATTTCTTAAAATGATTATATATGTATGCATATATATATATATATATACATATATATATATATATGAAGTATCCTGTTTCTCTCCCCTTACTTGGCTTTCCCATGACTCAGAACCCTAGCTATTTGATTTCTCTTTGCCGTTCCTGAAATCCAAGGCAGTTTAGTTTCTGTTTGCTGATCATGTGACGGAGCGCCAGTGCTTGAGAGGAAATACGTGCTCATGACGTGAATGACGTCTTTCCGGAACGCGCGCCTGCTAAGAGAGCGCTGAAGGAACGACGTTCAGTTTTCGACGGGATGTTCAGACGGAACGTAATAACTGTATTTGATGACTTGTTTTCTTTTGAGTTTTCGACGAAGCGTGCACACTAGACGGGTGCAACTACTTCGACGGACATTACCAAAGTAACATTCGATAATGCTTATTAGCATTCCTGTACATATGTAAATTACAATTTAATCTTTTATTAAATTTATAATTAGTAAATAAGTATTAGTTTTTGTTTAACGCCTACAAAAGTGTGCCATCCCACAAGTTCAGAAGTGGGATAAAGAATAAAATCTACTGGATAAAGAATAAAATCTACTGGATAAAGAATAAAATCTACTGGATAAAGAATAAAATCTACTTCATGAACGGATAGAACGCGAATTTTAATTTTGATTTAAAGTTTGGATAGAACGCGAATTTTAATTCTAAAGTGAATTTTGATTTTAACGTGAATTTTCGAGAAACACGAACTTTAAAAAAAAAACTTTATATAAACTTTTATAGACTGAACTTTTAATTGATTTTAAGACTGTGATTGAACTTTGTGTCTACGGTGTTGAATCACACTGAAGCTTCTGTACGGAGTGCTTTTTCTATTCTGCAATTTACAGTAGATGATAAAATACGTAAAGTGTGTGATAATATTTCGTGATCAACAGAAATATTTACACCTGTGAAATCAGCTTAAACTTAAGCAACGAAGTATCTGCGAATTCTGTGATATAACCACGGATCAACGAGGGTTTTAAGGATTAAAAACAACAGCTGTTTCGGCTCTACAAAGGTACGTACACTTTATCTTCTTATAAAATGGTATCTCTAGGGGATATTCCTAAAATTGGCAATGCACTGAAGATAGAGAACTATAGTAAAATTAAAATTCTGCATCGGTTTTTATTCGATGAGATCGGCGATCGTAAGAACAGATGCAGAATAAGAAAGTTTCAAGGATTCACTTTCGCTATAGGCGACGAAAAATACCTTGAAAAGCAAAAAATAATTGATAAAAATTTTTCATTAAATGAATTGATTACTATTAGTAATCTTATATATATTATAAATGTGAATGTCCGTTTATTTGACTGAGTTTCACGCTAAAACTGCTCGATGGATTTCGATAAAATTTGTTATGGAGATAGCTTATACCCTAACTTAAAAAGTTGGCTACCTTTTATTCCGAAAAAAAACTTTTTTTTTGTTATTTTTATGCATAAAATAGTAAATTTGTAAGCTAATAATAGCAAAAAAATTAGCCATTTAAATTTTAACCATAATTTAATTGTTGCCAAAATTAAATTTAATTATCCATAATTTAATTGTTGTCGAGTTTATTTTTTTTCCCAACAGGAAAATAAATACATTTATCTAAACTTGAACAATAAAAAATAAAAAATAAATAAATAAATTATGCATCTCAAAAAATTGACGTCATTTTTAATTTAAAATTTCTTTTACAAAGTGCTAATATAGTTTACGATGCTAATGTGTGTTGTACTAAAATCAGTTTTATTTATAGTAGATCCTCCTGGGTGATTTTTTAAATTGTTGCGTTGAAGTACACCGAACATTTTTCGCCAAGAGGCTTAATTTAGCATTTTTTAATCTAGGTAGTTCAAGAAAAATATAAAAGAGGTTTAATTTAGCAACAGCAATTTTAATCTAGGTAGTTCAAGAAAAATGTAAAATTTATAAAATACTACAAAACGAAAAAAAAAAAAAAAAAAAAAAAAAAAAAAACTGAAATAGTAGTCACATAAATGATCTATTTTTATCTGAGTAGATAATTTTATAGAAAAAAAAGTGCAGTTTTAAAAATAGAAAATTTATTTCATTAAGCACTATTTTAAACCTAAAAACCATTAATAAAATAAACAGAATATGAAGGGTTCTTATATGTTAACGAAAAGGTGTCCGATAAAACGCTTTCTATTTTTATGCAAGAAATTATACAAAAAAAAAAAAAAAAAAATCGCTAATATGGCTACAAAAATTCAAAAGCCGCCAAGGGAGAGATTCAATAAAGTTGTGTAGCACGATAATGTTTATTTATTTATTTATTTTTTTATATACCAATCACTACGCTAATTGAACATACAAATAAATGAGCTGCTGTGGGTGACTGCACTTGCACGCTGTCGGGCAGAAATATTTGATTAATTCAAATTAATATTTAAATAACTAAATAAAGATATGTTTAATAGAATAGAAAGCATTGTCTTGGTGAAAAATGATAGTTTAGGGTTCCCGATGTTTCGAAGCTCTCCGACACACGGGATCGTAGACCTTGAGCTTACCAAGGGATTATCGATGGAGTCATCTCCAAGCCCCATCGCCAAAAGATATAAGTAGGTGTGAGTTGATTTTTGCGAAAGAGTATGTAGTCACTGCGATCCAGAGTTATTCAGAGACCTATTCTGAGTCAATGCACTTTAGGGATTGAGCTCTAATCAACTGGACATTTTTCGTGAGTGAGTGAAAATTTTTGCTCTGGTGTAGTTGATGTTATTTGCTTTACTCCTGTGGAACAAGTGACTATTTTTTAGACGGTCCCAGATCATTCATCGAATAATGACTTATACTGTACGAGTAACAGCTTCAACTGTTTCCAGAATATTCGAAGAATTAACACCAGCTATTGGACTATTTTCGAAAATATTTGTTTTAATAGTAGTTTTTTTTTTTTTTTTTTTTTTTTTTTACAGATTCGAGAAGTTCAAAAAAGGTTTGATATTGCCAAGGAGGTCCCATACTAAAGCTGTGACGAAAATAGTCGCTAATCGAAATATATTCAGTTACAAAGAAATCATTTAAATATAGTGTCCAGCGAAGCGGGCAAAGCCTGCTAGTGTATTAAATGTCCCTTTTGATGGGAGCAAAAATGAACTAAGAGACAGATTATTGTTACATTTGTGTGACACGGAGTTGTTGAAACAAGAATGTTCCGAGAACAATTCAGATGAGGAAGATTCGGAAAACGAATCGAACAGTGAATCCGAAAGTAGTGGCGATAATGATATTGAAAAAACTGACTCCTCTGTGCAATGCCATATCAGTAAAAATAAATGTTATGATTATTATAATGATAGTGACAATGTTATTGATGATCATAATAAGGGTAAAAAAAGTATAAATTATAGTAATAATGTGAATAATGGATCACTTGGTGCAATTTCTTTCAATGATTTTGAAAATTCTATTTCTAAATTTAGCGGCGAGCCGCATGAGAACATAATTGAATTCTTAAATGAATTTGAAGAGTTAGCTGAAATGTTTAACCTAAACGAATTACAAAAAATAATTTTCTGTAAAAGGTCTTTGAGCGGAAATGCTCTGTTATTTGTAAAATCCGAAAAAGGATTATTAACGTATAAGAAACTAAAAAATGCACTTATTGAAGAGTTTAAATTAGAAATTAATTCTGCCTCTTTACACGAAATTTTGTGTAAAAAGAAAATGAAGCCAAATGAAACAGTTATAGAGTATTTCTTTAAAATGCGCGAACTAGCAAAAAACGGGCACATTGAAGATGCCGCGTTAATGCATTACGTGATCCAAGGAATAAATGACAAGAATGAAAATAAACTAATTTTGTATGGGGCTAAAAATATTCGTGAATTTAAAGAGAAAATAAAATTGTATGAAATGTATAAACGTGATAGTGAAAAGGTTAGACATAAATTTGATAGAATTGAGCTCAACACAAAACCGAAGCACGCAGCCCATAATGTATATGAAAAATTTAGTCCTAGAAATGAAGTAAATAATAAATTGTGTTATAATTGTGGTGAAAAAAACCACTTATCTAGAGATTGCCCTCATAAGGCCAAAGGCCTAAAGTGTTTTACGTGCAAGCAGTACGGGCATAAAAGTTCGGAGTGTCCAGGTTCGAAACAAGAAGTTGATGCACTGTGTATTAATGTAAATCAAAACATGAGTAAAATTATACAAGTAAATGATGTAAATTTTATTGGAATTATTGATACAGGAAGTGAAGCAACATTGTTGCGTAAAAGTTCTTTTGACAAATTAAATGTAAAAAAATTAAATACTATGAGTACTATTTTGAAGGGGATCGGGAAAAGTTCAATAAAGCCGTTAGGCTCATTCGACGCCAATCTTAAAGTTGATAATTTTGAAAGTAAAACTAATATTTATGTTGTAAACAATGATGTAATACCATATGACGTAATCATCGGGTTGAATGTACTGATGGTGGGTGAGACGATAATAAATGAAAATGGTATTTTTATGAAAAACAAATCTAGTTCCCTCGAGGTAAATTTAGTAACAGTTCTTCCAATAGATAAATATCAAAATGAAGTTAAAACAAATATTGCTGTTGACGCCCCCATTAACATTGAAAGTAAAATTTCTGAGAAATCCCCAGAAATAAATAAAACATTAAATAGTGTTGAAAAGTGTAAAAACAAAACCCCTCAAGCTGTTATGTTCAAAAAATCATTAGAATCTTCCAAAAAAGATGTAAGTGAAAGTAATGACGATGACGAAAGTGATGACGGTAAGAAAATGGTTTTAAAGGACGATAATAGTGAAGATGATGACAGTGAGGAAGAGGTGGAGCCTCAACGAAAGAAACAAAATCAGATGAACATTTCCCAAATGAAATCGCAAAATCAAGAAAACACTCCTTCAAAGAAAGACGAAAAACGAATCCTACATGAAAAAATTTCACAGTTAGCCGAAGAGTTGAAAAAATTAAAAGAAAAAGTTGACGAGAATTCCGAACTCCTTAAAAGGAAGAAATCCAGAAAAAAGCCATCGACGATAGATTCCATCGAGTGTAAAAGACAGAATATGCCTAAAGAAGAGACTGCCAGTGTCAATTTAGGAAAGTTGTTCATTCCATCACTTCCACTGAAAACCACGATTGGTGAAATAGCCATATTATTTCCCAAAGCTGTACAAATAAAATTAGAAGTTTTCCCTACATATAAGACTGCCATTATAGACTTTTTGACCGAACTTGATGCAACAGACGCCTTAAAAGGCATTAAGACTGAAAATGATCGATTGGAGGGTCTCGAGTTCGAGTCCCAAAATAATTTTGAACCCCAAAGTAAAGATTTAAGTGCACATGATAAAAAACAACTTTCTAGAGTCAGAAAGAAAAATAGATTGAAATGCAAGTTGAGTAAACAACCACCAAAAACTGGTGAACTAAGCGACCAAGTTGCCGTAAAACCAAAACTGATGTACTTTTGTAACTGTACGACTGTAAAAATTAAAAATGATAATATTGATGAAAAAGTTAGAAATGGATGCCATGAAGGCTCCTATTACACATCTGCAAAAGCTGAATTCCTCAAATGGGGAATAACTTAAAAACAAAAATTTTTGAAGATTTGTAAAAATTTGTAAATAAGTCTGTTTTTATTTTGTGTTGCTTTTGTGTTTGTTTGTTTTTTTTGTTTGTATCTTTTCAGTGTGATCGCCTGGAGGTCCAGTCGAGGAAGGATGGCCGAGTGAAGTATCCTGTTTCTCTCCCCTTACTTGGCTTTCCCATGACTCAGAACCCTAGCTATTTGATTTCTCTTTGCCGTTCCTGAAATCCAAGGCAGTTTAGTTTCTGTTTGCTGATCATGTGACGGAGCGCCAGTGCTTGAGAGGAAATACGTGCTCATGACGTGAATGACGTCTTTCCGGAACGCGCGCCTGCTAAGAGAGCGCTGAAGGAACGACGTTCAGTTTTCGACGGGATGTTCAGACGGAACGTAATAACTGTATTTGATGACTTGTTTTCTTTTGAGTTTTCGACGAAGCGTGCACACTAGACGGGTGCAACTACTTCGACGGACATTACCAAAGTAACATTCGATAATGCTTATTAGCATTCCTGTACATATGTAAATTACAATTTAATCTTTTATTAAATTTATAATTAGTAAATAAGTATTAGTTTTTGTTTAACGCCTACAAAAGTGTGCCATCCCACAAGTATATATATATATATATATATATATATATATATATATATATATTGTTTGAATGCTGGAAATTAAATGAAAAAAAATTAATATGCAAACATAAAAACATTTTTCAAAAATTATTTTATCAATTAATAGAGAAAGCAATATTTAAACATGTTTAGAATATATTGTTAAATAAATTATAATAATGTAAAATAAAGAGAAATGTTAAAAATTGTTTAGCAGGATTAATTTTTAAAAAATATATAATTTTTTAATTTAATTTTATTGAATTTAAATAGTTTTTGAGAAATTTTAATACTTAATATTGTTATATTCCAATGCATATGCATACAAAATGTTTATAATTCTAAGAAGTTATTTACAAAAGAAAAAAAAAATGTGTCTACCATTTCCTTAAATAACCTTTATAATACAAAAAAATTATTCATATTGTAAAACAATATTAATTTACTATATGTTAGTTTACTGAGAATTTTAGAAATTTCAATAAAAAAGGAAAAAAGAAAAGTGCAAAACACTGTGCCCGTTTTATATTTTTCATTTATATAATATCCACGCATTATTTTAAATTCCTTCCTCTAGTATTATTATTCTTCAATTAACTTCACAGAACAATACGCACACACAAAATAATAATAAAATAAAATAATAAAAAAGAACGCAGTTTATCTCTTGAAAATAGTGCGCAATTCGCTGTCCCAGTATTGAAGCAGAAAGAAACAAGCGAAAAGCATTCTGGGTAATTCGCGGGTTATTCCCTCTTATCCCCTAGTATATTGCGGGGTTGATTTCGGAGGAAAAATGACCCTGGTCTAACCCTGCTTTTACGCGGGATGGAAGTATGTGAACAGCTTCGCGAAGATTGACGCGGGTTTGACCCGGGTAGAAACTGCTCATGTGAACGGGGCTTACGAGTGGTGAGCAGGGGCTGCTCCCTTTTAAATCTTTTGCATACCTTACCTCACTTTACATTTCTTGTAAGTTTGGTTCAATTTGCACAATCCCTTCATGGTGTAGCAATTTTCACAAACATGAGTGTAGTTTCAGCAATCCACTCAACTAATCAGTAAAACTAAACTAAACGTAATACATATATTACGTTTTAAAAATTAATTATATATATATATATATATATGTATATGTCTTAAGGTTCTAACTATTTTTTTTTTAATAAAAATTTGGGGTTACAGTTTTTTTGGGGGAAAGTACAATTGGGTTTTTCCTCATCTTCAGGAAAATTTGCTTTCGCTGTTACTCTTTATCGGCCGGTTTCAATATATGGCAGAAATTAGGATTACTTAGAAATGGATATAATAATTTTGATTAAAGTTTGGGGTTAGGGGTTTTTTTTTTGGATAGTAAAACGATTGGGCTTATCCTAATCTTAAGAAAGTTCGCATTTGCTCTTAACCCTTTATCGGTCAATTGAAACATATGGCAGAAATTAGGATTACTCGGAAATGGATAATACGATTTTTATGAAAGATTAGGGTTAAGAATTTTTTCGGATAAAAATGCGATTGGGCTTATCCTTATCTTCAGGAAAATTCGTGTTCGTTGTTTACTCTTTATACGCAGATTGCAACATATGGATACGGCAGAATATGAGTTTACTCCGAAATGGATATAACGATTTTGATGAAAGTTTGGGATTTGGGATTGTTTGGGGGGAAATTCATGCTCGATGTTAACCTTTTATTCGCCGGTTGCAACATATGGGAGGAATTGGGTTTAATCGGAAATTAATATAATGATTTTGATGAAAGTTTGGAATTAAGTATTTTTGGGGTACCAAATCTATTAGACGTATTTTCATATTCAGAAGAATTTCTACTCGCTGTTAACCCTTTTTTCCTCGATGACTCATATGACAGAAATCGAGTTTGCTTGGAAATGTATATAACGATTTTGATGAACGTTTGGAGTTAAGGGATCTTTGGGGTGAAAAATCAATTAGACTTGTCTTCATCTTCATGAAAATTGGGGTTCGCCGTTAACCCTTCACCTGTTGGTTACAAAATATGGCAGAAATTGAGTTTACTTCGAAATGGATGTAACGATTTTGATGAGTGTTTGGCATTAACAGTTGTTTGGAATGGAAAACTAATTATATACTTTTCCTCATTTTCATATGAGGAAAAGGTAGCGCAGCACTAGTGCGGCGTAAAACCCAATCAACGAACCATATGAGGAAAAGTCTAAATAATTAACTTATTATTTATTACCTGTTATTTTATTTTATTTTTTAGGGGGATTTTAACCCTTTATTCTCAGGTTGCAAAATATGGCAAAAATCATGTTTACTCGGATATAAATATAACGATTTTGATGAAAGTTTGGAGTTAAAGGTGTTTTGAAGTAAAAAAATCGATTAGATTCACTCTCATATTTGGCAATTTTACGTTTGTTGTTAACCCTTTATCCACCTGTTGCAAAATATGGCAGAAATTGGATTTACTCAGAAATAACTATAATGACTTTGAGGAAAGATTGGGTTTAAACGTTTTATGGGTTGAAAAATCTATTTGACTTATTCTCATCTTTAGAAAAATTCTTATTCACTTCTAATCCATCAACCGACGGATGATAGATATGGCATAATTTGAGTTTATTAGGAAATGGATCTGATGATTTTAATAACAACTTAGGGATAAGACTTTTTTGAGAAGAGAAAACGATTGGACTTCAGCCTTCTGCAAAATATCGCAAAAAGCTGATTTTCTTATAAATGAGTCTAAAGATTTCATCAAAAACTTACGGTTTAGGATTTTTTCAGATAAAAAACTCATCTGAATCCGACTCATAGTCAGGAAAATTAGTGTTCATTGTTAACCCTCAGTCCAGGGCATTCTTAATCTCTTAAATATCTAGGAGGCCTTGCTTTGTCCAACCATTGAAAACTGTTGCAGAGATCGGATTTATTCCAGGTTTTCTCGAGAATGGTTCAAATGATTTTGATAAAAACTTAGAAATAAGGCTGCTTTGAGATGACAAACCCATCTGATTAATCTTCATCTTCTGGAAAATTGGTTATTGCTGTTAACCTTTATTCCTCCTGTTAAAAATTATGGCAGACACCTGGTTCTTTGGTAAATAGCTCTAAAGATTTTAATTAAAATTTAGGATTTAGTGTTTTTTGAGATGACAAATCTGTCTGACTCATCCTCTTTTTCACGAAAATTAGCGTTCACTGTTAGCATTTTTCCGTCCATCGAAAAATATGACAGAAACTTTCGCAGAAATAAATCGAACAATTTTAATAAAAACGTAGAATGAAGTTTTTTTTTTTTTTTTTTAATGGGAAACCTATATGATATAGTGTCATCTTCAGGGAAATTAGTGTTCACTGCTGTATTAACCCTCACTCTACCTTAGTAATTTATGGCTGGAATTTGATTTTCTTGGAAACTGCTCGAACGATTTTGATAAATATTTAAGATTTGGAGTTATTTTAGATCACAATTCAAATTGAATTTTCCTCATCTTCAAGAAAGGTAACGTTTGCATTTAAACCTCACTCCGTCCGTTGTAAAACTGAATATAATAAAGAAATGCTCTATCTTTCGCGCATGTGCAGTAAGAAAATGTTTGTTTCAATACTCATATCTCAGCGAAAATTAAAAAGAAAATGCGAAAATGCACTTTATGTTCTAGAATAATGTATCTCCAAATTTTTGTCGATTTTTCTACAAGTTTTGTAGAATTTCGTTATTAAAAAAAAAAAAAAAAAAAAAAAAAAAAAGTGCCTAAATATTAATAATTGTAGAAAAATTATGTCCGCTTAAATATTTATGCTATTCCTATAAAATACCATGCAAATATTGTAAATAGTAAGTGAAATCTTGCTTTAAAGTTGAATATCATTTGCAGCTTTTTATGATACAGGGTAATCCAAAGTATTTTTGTTTTTGTTCAATTTATAGTTGCTTTCCAAAGTGCACACATGACTAAATCTTTAATAGGAAAGTATGAGTCTAACTAAGAATGTTTTTGGACGTTTAAAGGTCCTAACTGGTCCAGTATTTCCTTAGAAAATTGAAAAAGTTTCAAAATCAAAATATGTCTAATAATAGGATCACCCCTGTAAAATGATAACTGGTTTTACGCATATTTTTATTTTAAATCACTTTACGACAATATAGTGCAACATTGATTAAAAATTAAAATGAATTTTCAAGAGAATCAATCAAATATTTTCCTAGATATTCGACAAAATGTCAAAATTTTAAGGTGTTCACATCATTTCGTTACCCGCATCTGTATATATTGAAGTAAAACATTTATTAAATGCACCCAAAATACGTGGGACACAAATAGTACACTGATTGTCATACTGAACTAGTATGTTGTGGCCACCACAAGACTTTCTTCTATATTTTCCTATAAAAATTCACGTAGTAACAATATTAAAAAAAAAAAAAAAAAGAAAGAAATTACGATTTTTTTTTCAGTTTTTTTTCGTTAAAAGTAAAAAAAATCGATAACTTTTGTTTCAAATTATCACATATTTATAGTTCAACCATTCGTTTTAAAGGTATTGACGAGACCTTTCGAAAGATACCCATCTTGAAAATGTACCCCCCCCCCTGGGGTGTACTTCGCCCACGTGGGGGGGCGGAAAGCAGTGCCCCCACATACACAATTTTTTTTCCTAATTAACTACTACTATTATCAATAATTCATATTAATTTTACAATCACAGGTTAAGAATAACTCTCATTATGTACATTTATACGAAATTTTGTCCTATCTGCCATGTTAAAAATTTAGAGAAAATACGATCACAGCGCCACCTGTTGAGCGATTGATCCCCAAATCTAATCAGCCCCAGTTTTTTTTTTTTTTTTTTTTTTTTTTTTTTTTCTCGTTAAAAGTAAAAAAATCGATAACTTTGTTTTAAATTATCACAGATTTATAGTTCAACCATTCGTTTTAAAGGTATTGACGAGACCTTTCGAAAGATACCCATCTTGAATGTTTACTCCTTTCGAGGGAAGACCTCCCCCCCCCCACGAGGGGGGTGGCAAGACTCCTATGCATACAAAATTGTTTTCCCAGTTGACTATCTCTATTATAAATAATTCTTGTAAATTTCATAATGATTAATAAAAAATAATTCTCTTTATGCACATTTATACAAAATTTTGCCCTATATCACCATGTTAAAAATTTAGAAAAAGTGGGATGGCAACGCAACCTGTAAGACAATTTTTACCAAAAGTTGATAGGCACTAATTTATGTGAAGGTGCCGATTTGTATGAAAGTCTGTGCAGTAGTTCCTGAGATACAGTTGCCACAAAATTTTGTCACACACACACACACACGCACAGACAGACATTTTCTAAAAATGGTCAAATAGTGTTCTACAGCTCTCAAAACGTGTAAATACATCAAAAACCCGAGGTCGAAAATTTTTACAAATCCAATACTTTCTCTATATTACATATAGAAGAAAGTAAAAATGATAGAAAGTAAAGAATATATTTATTTTTTTATTGATTCACAATAAATTGAACAGATTTTCTCAAGTTCTCTTTGAACATCTTCTTTTAATTTTTTTTCTGGATTCACTTTAGATAACAATCCAGATAAGAGTTCATCTGGCATATCTTCAGTACAAATAAAGTTCTTCTTGTAGACCCAATTCCTAGAAATATAAAACCATTTCAAAATAATTACACTAATAGCACATTTTAAAATACATGTCACGTAATTAACATAATAAATATCTTGTTATCGAAATGTTGCGCGCAAAAAATATTATATCGCGCATATTATTATGAATTCATAAATATTATTTATATTCTCTTGCAGACGACTCAGATAACATTATTAGCTTTTGCGCTGATATCGTGTCATCCTTTTCATGTAACTACATTTAAAATCAGTGCACTTAATTGTGGAAGTTATTGAAATCGCTTTATATGAAAAGCCTAAATTGAAAGTTTTTGCCGAAACGTCAGTGGAGGCCCTACATTGAGACTCAAAACGGTTTTGGGCTGTGTCTGTCTGTCGCGCGATAGCGGCCGCACAAATAGCGCTATTGACTTGAAATTTGGTACACATGTTCATGAGCCCCACGAAATCAGCCGTATAGTTTTTGGTATGTATTCCATTTGTAGTTCGTATACAGGGACACGCCAAAGTTTTTCTTATCATTACGGCCTATGGGAGGAATTTGTATGTATCGCGATAGCGGCCGCAAAAATAGCGCTATTGACTTGAAATTTAGTATACATGTTCAGGAGCCCCACGAAATCACCTGTATAGTTTTTGGTATGTATTCCATTTGTAGTTCGTATACAGGGACACTCCAAAGTTTTTCTTATCATTACGGCCAATGGGAGGAATTTGTATGTATCGCTGTAGCGGCCGCAAAAATAGCACAATTGACTTGAAATTTGGTACACATGTTCATGAGCCCCACGAAATCAGCTGTATAGTTTTTGGTATGTATTCCATTTGCAATTCGTATACAGGGACACGCCAGAGTTTTTCTTACCATTACGGCCTAAGGGGGGAATTTGTATGAATCGTGATAGCGGCCACAAAAATCACGCTATTGACTTGCAATTTGGTACACATATTCAAGAGCCCCACGAAAAAAACTGTATGTTTTTGGGTGTGTATTCCATTTGTAATTCGTGTACAGAGACACGCCAGAGTTTTTCTTACCATTACGACCTACGGGAGGAATTTGTATGTACCGCGATAGCCACCGCAAAAATCAAGCTATTGACTTCCAATTTTTGACGAAACACCAGTGGAGGCCCTCTGTTGAGACTCAAAAGGATTTTGGGTGCCGTCTGTCCGTCTGTATGTCTGTCTGTCGTGTGATAGCGGCCGCAAAAATCACGCTATTGACTTGAAATTTGGTACACATGTTCATGAGCCCCACGAAATCAGCTGTATAGTTTTTGGTATGTATTCCATTTGTAGTTTGTATACAGGGACACGCCAAAGTTTTTCTTATCATTACGGTCTATGGGAAGAATTTGTATGTACCGCAATAGCGGCCGCAAAAATCCTTCGATTGACTTGCAAATTGTCGCACACTTTCCAGCTTTGCATATAAGTATAGCTGTATAATTTTTATTGCTATATTGTTTATAAACTGTGTACAGGGACACGCCAAAATTCTTAACATTACGGCGTATGGGGTGAATTTCGTTTAAACGTATTTTAATACCATTACTTTGCAATCAAGAAAATGAAACTAGCGTACGTGAGTAAGATGCTTAAACTTATGTTGTTTGAAGAAAATATGTGCTTTTAAGATTTCTAATTAATGTACAGGACCTTACAAAAGTGTTCTGACAATGTCACGGTGTCATCCAAACGATGTTAAATTTGGAACAATTATTAATTTTAAATGCAAAATAAGCTGAATAGATTTTACTGGTGTATACAATGTTTATGGTTCGTTTACAGAGACACAAAAAAAAATTTCGTAACATTGGAGCCTATGGACAAATTTTTATTTAAGCGCGCACTTTAATGCGTTTATGCTGAATTGAAATTAATAAAATTAACATACATTATAAAGATGCTTAAAATCATGTTTACTCTTAAAAAAGGGTATGTATCGACTAAATAATTAATGGGACCACACAAAATAATTACGAGTATGTACTGTAATCATCCAAATAATGTCAAATTAGTTTGAAAAATTAATGAGTTATAATTAATTAGGTTCATTCTTATTATTGGCGTTTATAATGATTGTGGCTACTTTACCGGGATACATAAAAGAATTTCGTACTATTACGGTCTATGGTCGATATTTCTTAAGAGTATTTTAACATGGTTACATTACACCCCATCAAATATAATGAAATTTTATTAGAATTTTAAAAGCATTTTTTCCTGTGGAAAATTGTGGTATAGAATTGGTAGTTAATTTAAAGGTTACTCAAAATATTTCCGATATGCTATGTAATTTTTTTTTTTTTTTTTTTTTTTTTTTCTTTGTATGAAATTTGGTAGTTATTAAATTTGGTAATTATGAATTTCAGGGAAATAATACAAGACCGTCGTTTATTAAGAATACATATTGTTGCGTACTTGGGGGGTTCGTAAGTTGTCCGAGAATGAAAGGCGAAACTTGTAATAATTCAGTGATTTATTCACAGAAAGTTCCAGAAAAATACAGGTCTATAAACCAAGTATCAGCTTCAATTCAACCAGTAAACACAGCTTAATCAATAGCCGTTAACAGCACAACAACAGCACAAACTGTTTAACAATAACACAAAAAGCAAGTCTCATTCAAAAAGGCTCAAGGCAAAGCAAACTGACGCAGATCTGAGACTGACTGCCTCGGTGAAAAAAAATGCTCCTTTTATACTTTTCTATCGAACCCAGGCTGTTCTGGAAAATTCTCGTATCTCATCAGCCAATGAGATTAGAGCGTTCATATTTGGTATATCCCTAATAAGGAATTTCTCGCCAAGGTCGCCAAAAAATCGCCAAAGAGGGAAACAGTCGCCAAATTTGGCGACAAATCCATTTCTTCCCTTCTTGGAGCTTTTTAATGCGTTTTTAAGGGAAAATTAGGCTATTTTAATACTAAAATGACTAGAAATGCAGAAAATTAGCATTTTATCAACTTACTAAGCCTCGTTGAAAGAATTTATGGAAAAGTAACTACAATTATTTATAATTCCGTATCACTTTATATGATATACAGATAAGTATACAAAGAGAGATAAAGCAGGGGGTTGAGGGAGGCTGCAGCCCCCCCCCCTCAGGAATGTATCTGATTATGATAACAAGTCTATCGAATCAATATATATTGTTATATAATAAGGAATAAATAAAAATGACCTATTGAATAATGTCTGATACAAATAGGACGTTGAGGCTCCTGATCTGCAGATCCACTAGTTAAAATTGGTCTAAATCAGTATTTAAGATGGTTTTGTTTATATCGATCTAAATTACAGATGCACATTAATAAATTCAAAGTTCTAAACCCAAAATACCCTTAGGGGTGAATCTCAAACCGTCGTCAATTGGTCATAGCGTAGCGCTGGTGTGACGAAAAATCCACTCAAAAACTCAAAATTCTAAACAAGTGCAATCAAATTTTCAATTATTTCAAAAAAAAAAAAAAATGTATTAAAAGAGTCCTTACTTATATATATTTACATACAAAAGCTTATTTTTACTTGAATTGTATTTTAGAATGGACATGTTTAATATAGCAATAATACTATAGTGTGCGTATTGAAATGATAAGCCCACTTGAATTTTTCGAAATTTCGACTCCTAATAAGAATCACTTCTTTCGTAGAGATAATTGTGAAAGAGACGTTATAACTATTGAGGAATCAATATTTAAATAAATGATAAAGCCATTTTTATTTTATAAAATATCTATTTTGGGATCGTTCTGAAAAAAAAGTGGAGACCGACTTAGTAAATATTTTCATCAAAGCGTTTATTTCCACAAAATTTACAGAAATATTATAGATTTGTCACTGTGGGATTACGCTGATTACTGTTTAGATATTTAAACTGATTTGAATATCGTTAGTAAGTAAGTGCGTATTTACAAGTAAACGAAATGGATCATCGTTGCAGTCTGTTACTGATTCATCAGGAAAAAATGATGCATTTAAAAAGTGTAAAAAATTTCTTAACACTAGAACAGCCGGATTTTGAACTTACCTAAAACAGCCATTGGGGGTCAATTTGACCCTCATAAGAAATTCAAGCCCTATTAAAGTAAATGAGTCTTTTTAAAGATAAATGATATTGAAATTACAATATATAAGAGTTTTCGAAGGTTTTGTAAATTTTATTTATTATTTATTTATTTTTTTAGAGTTCGTTTTTCCCAATGCTTAATTTTTTTTTTTTTTTTTTTTTGTTAATGACAGTAAATGAATGAAAATATATAATGCGATATATTTTACTACACAATATGCTTTAGCAGTAGTACAGGTAATAAAAAAAAAACACAAAAGTTACAAATGCAAAAAATACAAATTAGCATACAACATGTTTCAAAATGAGAAAATAAAAAATATAAACCATGAATAAACACATAAAATAAAAAGTCCGAAAGTTAGTTAGACGTTAGCACAAGTGCAACAATATGCACGCTTGACAGTGACAGCAATACACTTACCACAAATTGGTTTCTGGCATCCTTCACAGCTTGCAGATGTTTTATTTTGTCCCTTACAGCGTTTAAAGGCACATTTCTTTCGTTTAAGTATCGGTACCCGATCTATAGGGGGGCACCAATTTCGTAAAGCATCCACTCTTAGTTCTTCCACGAGCGAAATAATAAATTCTCGACGGGAAATAGAGGTGTCTGAGGATTGTTAGAAAATTATCCAAGCATTCAATGCAGCAATGTCAAGGACGTTGTAAAAAACATGCACAGGTCATCTGCGAGTGCCGCAATTTGTACTATATTTCCTAAGTATCTGGTCTGCAACGTCTACTCCACATTTAGTACGATTGTAGTACGTAACAGTATTCGGCTTCATCTTTGCACTGTTGTCCGTAAACACATCCGTGTGCATAGTGCTAAGAATCGCGACATTCTTTCTCTTCTTGCACCTATATATAGTGAGTGTTTTGTTCCCATATTTTAGTGCAGAAGATGAATATCGTGGAGAAGATGTGTCGCGAGCAATGGGTGGTAATTCTCTCTTGTTCAGACGCATCGTCCCTACGATTGTAGTTTTCTTCGCAGAAAGTTCATCTGCAAGTTTTACAGAAGTAAAAAAAATTGTCAGTAGTGACGTTGAGTCCTTTGTTTAGATGTGGTTGTAGTAATTTGAGCACAACACTTTCCCCAAGTTGAACATCAGCTGGCCGCTCTTCATCCTTGCCTAAATAAGGGTAACCATTCAAAATATACTTAGATTCTACATCAGTTGCTAGCCAGAACTTGATGCCGAACTTGTCTGGCTTATTTGCCATGTATTGGATGAATCTGCACCTTGATTTACACGGCAATAGCTGTTCATCAACGGTTATTTCTGCTCCAGGGTTGTAGCACAAATAACAATTTTCAATCAGCTTGTACCAAATTTCAGAAGCAAGAGCAAATTTGTTCGTGGCAAGGCGTTCCGCTCTGCTACTTCGCACATCAAATCTGAGGTACCGCATGATTTCACGGAAACGATTGCGTGACATTGTCTCTCTGAACACGGGTGGTCCCCATTTATTGTTCCACAACTCATCTGCACAAAGTTTTGAATGACCTAGAGCTCCACGGGCATATAATAGAGCGAAAAAAGCATCCAGTTCCACTAGAGTAACATACCAGTTGCTGTCATCTCCAAGCTGACGTTGTGCTTCAGCAACTGTACATGTTTGAATGTGTTTTACCATTGCTTCATTCACCATCAAACGCCAGGCCGAAGCAGGATTTGTCCCAATATTACGACGTGCAAAAGGCGTTGGTCCACTTGGAATTGATACAATATTGCGAGCTGGTGTGCGACCTGCAGTGGAAGTGGGGCAGTTACGGTTCATCGGAGTCCAAATAATACCGCTGGATGAAGAGTACTTATCGTTACTGCAGCCATCAGAAAGATTTGGTACGTTATTCCTTCGTCCTTGCGACCGCCGACGCCCACGAGAACGTCCTGATTTGGGAATAACAGGGGAAATCACATTAGTAGAATGTTCCACGGCATCACTGTCACTGCTTTCGGATGACGACGAACTCTGTAAGTTCACATTATCAAGACGAAAATCTTCATCGTTGCTGTCATCACCACTGATATCTGAATCTAACTGCTCTAGGAGAGCAAGGGCCTCCTGTGTACTCAATCCTCTCCGAATTTATAAAAAAAAAATCCTTACACTCTGGTCACAATGAAAAGTTTTGAAAACACTGTTGTGCGATTGTGACGTCGTGTTCTGTTTTCTACATTAGCTCTAGCAGGAATGTTTATGTTTCTCCCTCCAAACCATGAAGCTAGAGTAAATAGGAGATCTAACGCCGTATTACGAAAATGGTCTGGATTTTGACTGAGGCTGCTATCACGGCTGACCCTCGCGCCATCTATTGACGACTCTCCATAGCAACATTAATTTTTTAAACGAAGTTGGGAATGACAAAATTTAAATATATATGAATTATATTAGACTTAATGGGTTCTCATAAAACTCACGTGGGAATATATATATATATATATATTTGTAATATTTTCCAATATACTTGCACTTTATTTTCTTACTTTTCCTAATTTTATTTAACATAATTTTCGAAGTTATGGATAAATTTCAGCTATTTCTTATATATATTTTCCTGTTCATAAATACTTCCATATCTTATTTTAAAGAATTTTATTCCTTGATGTAAAAACTTTAATAAATACTTTAGAAATATGCAAAATATAGAAAACGCAACAAACTATGAAGGAAAAGAATTCATTAGAAAATGATTAAGGCAGTTTTAATATATACATTATATAAGATATTTATACCCCACCCCCTGCTAATTATGTTTTATTTGGAGGTAGTAATGTAGAAGTTAAAGCTAATTGACTGTAATTAAGCCTAGGTGCATTGCCTCCGTAGTAGTCTTATTAAGGAAACGTGAGGTGCCGGGTTCGATCCCAGGTCACGCTCGTCAGTCTAGCCGTTCGGAATTTTCCGTGGTTTTCTCCGAAACTTGTGTAAATACGGGCTACGATCCCTTAGAAAGACCTCCATGAAAGGCACTCTCCTTCAGGCCTAGGACGCAAGTGTAGTCAATCGGCCTTAATCCCAAAGATCAACACCAACACCTTTTTAACGAAACCAAGTCCATATTTACGCGAGTTAAAAAAAAAAAAAAAAAAAAAAAAAAAACGGATAACTCAGAGCTGTTAAACTGCCGATCGTGATCTGGGATCGAACCCAGGCATTTCCCATTAACCAGTTTATTTTGAAGAAAGAAATGTAACTGATATATATGCCTTGTATGCAATGTAAAAGTGGCTTAAAAAGTTTTATTTGAAACAATTTTCTTTTATTCCTATGTTAAAATTAATTTAGTTATCCCAACTTCAACTCAGAAATTTATACTATTATATATTTTTTAAAAAACAAAATAATTTTAATCAAAAGGTAAAAAGCGAATTTGTAAACCTCTGTTCTAAGAAAAAAAAATCATAATAAATAAATAATATGTATAGAATTAGCTTTCTGAATGGAAAATAAATAAATAAATAAAAATTTATAAATAATGGTTATGCTTAAAAAAGAAAAAAAAAAGAAAAGAAAAGAAAAGAAAAGAAAAAAAAGTCAGTTTGCAAAAAATTTAAATCCATGAACTGAATACCTGAGAAATTTATAAAATAAAATAATTTTATTATAAATTTATTTAAATAATTATCAAAAATAAAATTAATTTAATTTTTAGTGGGATGAAGATAACATTCTGTTTGCAAAATAAACAAACTTATATTTCATTCCCCACCACACGCTAAGAATGATTTATCTGCACTTAGATCCTAGACATAGGTGAACTGACTCCATGTTGGTCTTTTTAAAGGGACCTAGCCTGTATTTAAGCGCATTTTGAAGAGAACCATGGAAAACTCTGAACGGCCAAGTTGAGGAGTGTGACCTGGAATTGAACTAGGCACTTCCCCCATGCTTGTTTTAGTTTTAATTTAGTTATTCCAATTTTAATTCAAAAGCTTAACCTTTAACTTTAGTCAAAAATTTTAATCATAAGATAAATAATACCATTTCGAATCATTAACATTTTTTTTTGTTAAATTCATTAGTAAATAATAATGTATTTCAGTTTTTAAAATGTAAAAAATGAAATAAATAACTAAAATTTTCAAATAGTTAAACTATTTCCTTTTTTTTTTTTTTTTTTTTTCTAATTTTCATTTTTGAAAAACATATAATTTTAAGTGATTTGGATTAATTGCAGCTATCTCTTGTATAACAATTCTGCATTCATACTTCTGAATTCTTTTTGCTCCCCCCCCCCCATCCCCCCAGATTGCAAGAAAATCTGTTACGTGAAAATCTGAGAAATTTATAAGACATATTTATAAGATTTATAAGAGCTGAAAACCTGAAAAGTTTATAAAATATATTAAGCGTAGTAAACTCGGTGGGATGAAGATAATATTCTCCTTGTAAAATAATCAACACATTACTCCCCCCTACCCTGCTAATTCTGTATTTTCTGCTAAGACCTAGCCTAGTGTATTTGCTCGAGTTTTGAAGAAAACCACGGAAAACTCCGAATGATGAAGTTAACGAGTGCAACCTGGAATCGAACCAGGCACTGCACGTCAACCAGTTTATTTTAAAGTAAGAAATTTATTTAACTGATAAAATGTATGCCTTGCATGCAGTGTAAAAGTTACTTCACAGTTTTATCTAAAACAATTTACATTATTTATTTGCAAAATTATATTTTTTTGTTATTCAAAAATTAATTCAAAAATTTGTACCATTATTTTTTTAGAAAATGATAACGATTTTAATGAAAAGAAAAATGCGGTTATTTAAATCGTTATTCCAAATTTATTTTTTATTCTTAGAATAATAATAATAATAATAATAATAATAATAAAAGTTTTAGCTTTTAGAATGCTAGGATCCACTAACGGCCAAGTGGTCCTGTCATTGAAGCTGTAGACATGATGTGCTGGGTTTGATCCCTGGTCGCGCTCGTCGGCTTAGCCGTTCGAAGTGTTCGGTGATTTTCTCCGAAACTAAGTTCAATACGGCTAAGATCTCTTAGAAAGACCCCATGTAAGGCACTCTCACACAGGCCTAGGACCCTAGTGCAATCAATCGGCCTCAATCCTAAAACCATCAACAACTTTTAAAATGTAAAAAAATCTTGTAAAAAATTAAATTTATGAACTGATAACCTGAAAAATTAATAAAATATATTAAATGCAATAAACTTATTGTGGAAAAATCTCTTGCAAAATAATCAAAACATTTCCCCCCCCCCCATGATATTGTTTTACTAAACTTAGGTCTTAAACCTAGGTGGATTGCCTTCATATTGGTCTTTTTAAAAGGACCTAGCCTGTATTTACTCGAGTTTTGTAGTCAACCACGGAAAACTCCGAACGTTTATTTAGGACGACCGTGACCTGGATTCGAACCAAGCACTTCCCACTGACTATTTTCGAGAACAGACACATACTGCTATAGTTAGAGCATGTTTTACTTCGAAGAAAAATAAACTTATGAAATATAGGCTTTGTATGTGATGTAAAAATGCTTTTAAAATTTTATCAGAATCAAAACTTACATTATTTCCGTGCTAAAATTATTTTTTCCAGTCATTTCAATTTTAATTTAAAAATTTATACCATTAGCTTTTAAAAAACGAAGCATTTTTAATCAAAAGGTAAAAAGAGGCTTTTTAAATTACTATTCTATTTTTATTTATTTATTTATTTATTTGATTCATTATTTTATAAAAAGAAATGTTACACCCAATTAAAAATTTTAAATAGCTACAATTAATCTAAATCATCTAAATTTATATATATAAAATTGAAAAAAAGAAATGAAAATTAGAAAAAAAAAAAAATCAGTTTAACTATTTTGGAAAATTTTATTTATTACTTATTATTTTTAAAATCATTATTAAAAAACTAATGTATCTTAGTTTTCAAAATTAATTGATTAAAATAAAAATTATAAATTTTTTAAATAATTTCTACATGAAAAAGTAATTTATATATCTTAGCATTTAGAATTAATGATTTAAAAAGTAATAATTAAAAAATAAAATAAATATAAAGATGTTCAAATAATCACTTTATTTCTCTATATTCTCACATTAATGGCATAACAAATTCTAGCCATTTTTTTAAAAATAAGTACCTAAAATTACTTAAATTTTATTAAAAAGCAATTATTTCCATAAGCTTTCAATGCTAATCTGCTATAACGGCTAATCTTTGCGCCATCTAGTGACCTGTTGATTAACTAAATTTTCTGGTCCGTTTTTCTGCCGAATCCCCTATCTCGTTTTCCCTCCTCCCCTCTATCTTCATGCTCCAAACGTTCCTTAGCACACCAGCGCCGTTAGGATACGTGCGCATTTCAGTGCGCAGAGTAACACTGCTCCCTGAAGGTGCGCGCGCAATAGAGAGAAGAGCGGTCTCCCTGCATCTCTATGCGTCATCGAAACAAACCCAAACTGGAGTTTATTTTTCTCCTCTTAGTCATCGCGATAAGAGGGGAGTATTTCCTCGTGCACAGAAAACAAAAATAAGATATCAGGAATTCTAAAACAGACTTTTACTTGAAAATCAACCATTTTTCGTATGAGGGTCAAAATGACCCCTGTTGGCTGTTTTAGGTATTTCTATGCTTATTTATTTGAATAATTAATATAAAAATACGAAAAATTGTCAGAGTACGCTTAGAAGTATTTTAGAAAAAGTCAAAAAATGTGAGCTGCGGTGCTCGCTTGTACGTTGAAATACAGCATGGGGCATCGAGAAAAAAGGCATAATGACCCCTACGGCGCTTCTAGTGTTAAATAGCTAACCTTTTAAACAGACTGCATAATGTTGTAAACATTTTTTTTTTTTTTTTCTGTTACTTAAAAATGCATCTGTCTTTTAAAAAATGATCCAAGCAGCCATCAAAAAAGTGACACCGTGACAAAAAAAGACTATCGCTAACGACTTAAAATTTGGAAATATATTATTATTTATACACTTATCTACTTTGGCTAGACAACAAAATCCTCCCGTATAAAAATCTACGGTCCATAGATTGGTAAAGAAGTTCGGCAGTTTACTGGAAGAGGAAAGCAACCATAAAATTAAAAAAAAAAAAAAAGAAAAGAAAAGAAACGCGATCGACATTCGCACGGGAAGTGATGTCCTGAGAAGAAAATTGGCATCGACAGATATTCAGTGATGGAAAAAAAAATTCATCCTGGATGGTCGAGGGAACGGGTAATATTACTGTTACGATCTGAATAACGATAGGGATATATTCTCGAAGAGACAAGTTGGTGGCGGTTCCGATATGCTGCGATCCAGGTTCGTGCAGGTAAAACTGATACAGCATTTTTTAGAAAGTCATTTGAAAGCTCCATATTATCAACATCTGCTTGAGTAATATTTTCATGTATAAGCGGGGCACATTGGAGATTCGTACTTTATGTTCCAACAGGACAATAATCTTCTTTTCCTACAACGTTTACTTCTGAATGGTTTCTGGATAATGGTGCACATTTCTATTGTACCCCTCGCAGCTCCGACCGACCTGAATTCGGTGTAATGCCTGTAATAAATACACGCAAGAGCAGTGTATTCAGGAGGAACGCCGTTTAACTATATTACAGGCTTACTATTCAACTATATTCGGACGAAAAGCGATTTCGTTCGAAAAATCAAGATAAATCGTTTTCAAAATATGCTGAAACCTTGTCCAATAGGATTTAGAAGCTCATTCTGAAAAATGTCTTATTAATTGACTATAAATTTGATGTTTGGTTCAGTAGACCTTTTTTCCTTTTTTCCTTTTTTTTTTTTTTTAATTAAACTGTTTCTCATTTTTTCCCTTATAATTCCTACGATTTTATATTATTTATGCATTATTATTCTTTTGTATGAACTAATGTAGTTTATAAAACAGTACTTATACACAATAAAACTTTTTTCTCAATACGAGTATAACTATCATTTTTGCCAATGGACCTATCATTTCGATAAACAACGTAGTTTTGAACGTATATAGTAAACTGATACAATAATCTCATACATTACCTTAAAGCAGAATTAAATTATTCCCAGTAGAGAAAAAATCTAAATAAAACCTTGATTACACGATGGAGCACAACACTGTTCACATTCTTAGTCAATGGATCGAAGGTTAAATGCTAGCTAATTGCTCCGTACTTGAAACGAGAGTGGATTGTCTTTTTTTTATTTCAATTTCGTCTAAATATGCAATCTATGTGAAGAATTTTGATTTTTGTCAACAAAAGCGTCGGTGACGAGCTTAATAAAACTCTAGTCACATTGACACTTCTTTTTTCAGTCTTGAATGTCTAAAGCCGGGAATTAGCCGAGAAAGAATTTTTCGGGAAGATTTACAATCCTAATTAATGTTTGGAAATTCGTTCTGACAAATTCTTTTCTATTTTAGTGTGATGAGTTTCAAAATAGTCCTTTTTGTCTCGTGTATTAACATACACGATACATATTTTTTTGAAAATGTTCCTGTCCATACATATTTTTTTGAAAATGTTCCTGAAATAAATACTCGACAGGAAATGCTTTCTTATGCATTCAATGATGAAAAATGTACTCTTTCGAAACACATTGTGCTTATTTATGATTTTAATGATGTGTTTTCACAAAGGATTCAGGGGTATGAAAAATTGGCAATGAATCTTGTACCAAGCGAAATTTTCTGCGTTTTATCTAAAAGGAAGTTCTTTTAGGTGCTAATTTCTGTTTGGCTGAAAAAGCAATGTAAACTTTTGCTTACATTGCTCTTAACTTACTGCAAAATGTTTATCTGCTAAGACGCAACAGAAAAGTCACAAAAAAAAAAAAAAAAAAAAAAAAAAAACAAGACCTTCCGGCTTTTTCGGAAGGGTAGGTTGATTTCTTTTTCCTTATCAAGTAGCCGTCATTTTGTTTCAAAATGGCGGCTACAAGTTATTAATGCACTTGGTAGAAATATTGATGTAGGCTATGCACATATGGAGTTTTAAGCAAATCGGTTCATAAATACACTTTTATGTGAATTTAAAATTTTCAAGTGGCCGGCGCTAGGAAAAAAAATGGTGGGTTAAGTTGACAAATATATGAAATGCGTTTGTGAGATAAGTCTACTGTACACACATAGTTCGAATTAATTCAAAATCTCAAAAGTCATTGTGTTGAAGAATTAAGTGGCTCCCACTTCGATAAAAATGGCAGAGATAGTTGCTCATCTAAGATATCGTTGCAAATTTGAAAATATTTTTTTTTTTTTTGTAGAAATTCTTTCAAAGAGGCTTAGTAAGTTGATAAAATGTTAGTTTCCTGCATTTCTAGTTTGTTTTAGCATTAAAATAGTCTAATTTTACCTTAAAAACGGATTAAAAAGATCCAGTAACGCATGTAATGGATTTGGCGCCAAATTTGGCGACTGTTCCCCTATGGCGACTTTTTTGGCGACTTTTGGCGAGAAAATACTTATTATCGATATACCAAAGATGGACGCAATAACGTGATTGGTTCATGAGTTACGTGAATTTTCTAAATTTTTGTTGTTTGAATGATAAATCCATTTTTCAACTTTGATTTGAATTGATTAAGTATTTCTAAAGTTCCAGCAAACACATCGAAGATATTTGAAGCATAGGTTACTGTCCAACTGTGGTTTAAATCAGTGCCGTGTTTCAAAAGTTATTATTATGGCAAATTTTCAAGTGGCAGTCTAAGTGGCTGCGACTTGTAAAACAAAATAGCAAAACAACTTACCCATCGAAATCATCCAGTACATTTGTACGATAAGTTCATTGTCCAGTTCTAGTTTAAATTAAATCAGAATTTCAAAAATTATAATCATAAGAAATTTTCAGGTGGCACTACTTGTAAAAAAAAGTGGAGTGAAATGCCTAGCGAACTTATCTGAGATATTTGAATGATAAATCCACTACCCAAACTTGAAGCCAATTGATTCTGTCTTACTAAAGTTATCATAATGACAAATTTTCAAGTGGCCGCCACTTGAAAATAAAATTGCGGATCAAGTCATCAAGAGAACTTATCCTAGATATTTGAACCAAAAGTTCACTAATCAGCTTTTATTTGAATCAGTTTAGTATTTTAAAAGTTATCGTGATGGCATATTTTCAAGTGGCAGTGTGATTTCAAGTGACTGGAACTTAGACACAAGATGTCGGGACAAGTTGCCTAGTGAAAACATTCAAGATAATTATATGATAATATCACTGTCAAAATTTGGTTCAATTTGAAGTATTATTTCAAAAGTTATCGTGATTTTAAATTTTCAAGTGACTGCGCTCAACTTAAGATATCTGCCACTTTATTAAAAGTGGCGGATATAGTTTATTAATAAACTTCATTGAGATCCTTATGTGGTCTGTATTTACATCACAATCCAAACAATTTCGGAATACGCTTTTTACAATTTAAATTTGAAATTTTCAAGTTGTCTCCACTTGAAAACAAAATGGCGAAGCAACTTGGTTAACAAACTCATCTAAGATATTTATAAGATAATTTAAGACACTGTTCAAATTTGGTTCCATTTGGAGTATTATTTCGGAAGTTATCATGGTTTTAAATTTTCAAGTGGTGGCCTGATTTCAAGTGGTCCCGCTTAACTTAAGATATCCACCACTTTATTAAAAATGGCGGATAAAGTTCATTAATAAAGTTATTTGAGACACTTGTGTAATCTATGTATACATCAAAATTAAAAGAAATTCGCAATACGCTTTTTACAATTTGAATTTGAAATTTTCAAGTGGTCTCCACTTGAAAACAAAATGGCGGAGCAACTTGGTTAACAAACTCATCCAAGATATTTATAAGATAAGTTAACACACTATTCAAATTTGGTTCGATTTGGAGTATTCTTTCGGAAGTTATAGGGATTTAAAATTTTCAAGTGGTAGCCTGATTTCAAGTGGTCCCGCTTAACTTAAGATATCTGCCACTTTATTAAAAATGGCGGATATAGTTTAATAATAAACTTCATTGAGATCCTTATGTGGTCTGTATTTACATCAAAATTCAAACAATTTCGGAATACGCTTTTTACAATTTAAATTTGAAATTTCCAAGTGGTCTCCACTTGAAAACAAAATGGCGGAGCAACTTGGTTAACAAACTCATCTAAGATATTTATAACATAAGTTAAGACACTGTTCAAATTTGGTTCCATTTGGAGTATTATTTCGGAAGTTATCATGGTTTTAAATTTTCAAGTGGTGGCCTAATTTCAAGTGGTCCCGCTTAACTTAAAATATCTGCCACTTTATTGAAAATGGCGGATAAACTTCATTAATAAACATCATTGAGACCCTCATGTGACCTGTATTTACAACAAAATTCAAGCAAATGTTGCTTTAAATATGCTTTTTACAATGTCGGTTTGAAATTTTCAAGTGGCTGCCACTTGAAAACAAAAAGTCGGAGCAACTTGGTTAACAAACTCATCCATGATATTTATAAGATCAGTTCACTGTCCAAATTTGGTTCGATTTCGAGTATTATTTCGGGAGTTATCGTGATGACAAAATTTTCATTATAGATAGATAGATAGATAGATAGATAGATAGATAGATAGATAGATAAACGAAGTGATTGCAATAGGTCGATTTCTAAAGAAATCAACCTAAAAGCTATATCTCACGTTTTGAACACCTAATAGGAAAAAGACATAGAGAAATTATATTAACCCTCCTTTCTTTATACAAAGGAACTTTAGTTTAACCATCATTAGCTTTATCTTTTAAAATTTAATATCATGTAGTCTATTTACATCATATATAAAGTTTTCATTTAGTTTATGTCATTTCAAAATTGCATAATGCAAATTAAATTTCGGGTTTACTTTTTGTGTTACATTTACATTATGGTAATTGTATTCGGCATATACATTTAAAATTGTTTGCAGATGAAATAAATAAAATAAAATCATATCAGAATATTCAGTTAATTCAAATTAACACTGTAATAAATAAATCCTTAGAGACCCTCTTATCAACCATAAATGAAAACTGCAATCATAGAATGGACAGTAGTAGTGTGCTTATTTGAGTATATTGCAGACATGAACGCATTTTTGTGATTTTTCTACAGCGATTCAGTAGACAATGTCTCTGGAATATATTATATTATAATTGATTAAATCTTATTTCACAAATTTTTTCAACAAAATCGGCAATTAGCCCTTAAATCAATTCCTAGTTAGATTGCACAGTTGAATTTGATAGGTTAGAAACATTACCATGGCAAACTGAAGGAAGTTGTGTTTGAGCAACACCTCCTATAATAATGATGCCTCCGAACTGAGCTATACGTCACGGAAAATCAGCCGATTTCATCCAATCAAAACTTCATATAATATCTATACGCAAGCGAAGTGTGACGTCACTGACCGTCCGTGGATGCAAGAAAATGATTTCCTATGTTAATCGCCCATTGGAATTTTTGTAAAAAAATATTAAAAATCGAGGAAAATTATTTCCCGATTATAATCCCCATATTTGGGTATATATATATATATATATATATATATATATATATTAGTTATCATGTGCATGTGTTAGATTGAGTTATTTTGCTGTCAAATTGACAAAATTTTAATTTTAAATTTCAAAACTCTGTTGTCCTTGGCGCTTTTGTATTTGGCGATCAAAAACGCAATACGAAAATATACATGCCAGATGTATATTTTATTGTAAATATAATATTGTAAATTGTTATTTAATGTGTATTGTACGAAATATTTTTTTATATTATTCATTACTCTCTTAATAGAAGTTGTTAAAATAACCATGATTTTTTAAAGGAATTAAATTATGTTCGCCAGATAATTTGGCTATATATATATATATTCTGCCAAGGATGACTGATATCAAACCTATTCCGCTGCAACATATTATTATCTTATATCAGATACTTTATTTAGACATTTGAAAACAAATTTGACTTCAAATTATGATAGAATATTTATCATTTTCCTTTTAATTAATATGTCAGTTGGATATTTATTGTGTAAATATCATCCTTAGAAATGAAATGTTTATGTTTTCAATCGAATATGGAAATTTGCCATTTTTTGTTCTAGGGTTTTGAAATTTAAAATTCAAATTTTATCAATTTTACAACAAAAACAACTTAATCTATCACATGCACATGATAAATAATACATATCTATACCTAAATATTGGGATTAAAATCGGGAAATAATTTTCCTCGATTTTTAATAATTTTTTACAAAAAATCCAATGGGCGTTTAACATAGGAAATATTTTTCTTGCATCCACAAACGGCGAGGCATTATTATAGGAGGCGTTGGTTTGAGATTGAATGGGGTTTATACGTCGCATTACAGCAACGTAATAGGCAATTGCGGACTGTGTGGGTTGGTTGGTTGGTTGGGTTTTACGTCGCACTAGTGCTGCGCAGATGGGCATTTGACGACGGTCTGGTAAACACCCCTATAGGTGGTCGGGAGACATGCCATCACAATTTTGATCCTCCACGAGGACTGTGTGGGATTCACGATTAGAGATCACAGCCCGATTAACTTTATGTGAGGTCCGGGTCACATAAATTTTATTGAGATTTCGCTACTCCCCTCCTGCGCACTTAAACAAAATTTTCTGTTACGATATTAGCCTATATATTAAAAGCAGAATTTGTTGAATACAATATACAATTAATGGGTTTTGAGGCCTTCTGCTACTCAGGGTCCGGGGCACTTGCCCCGCATGCCCCTGCGATAATCAGGCCCTGCTAGAGGTAGTCCGGAGACATACTAAAATACTTTTGATCCCCCACGGAGGAAAACTGAGAGAATTCGGACAAAATCATTGAATAAGGAACTCGTTTATTGCAAGAAATATCTTGGTTAGTATATTTTTTAAATGTTTACGACTTTTAAATGAAAATATGATCTTTAGTGAAGTTTTGTGGAGTTGTTGGATTACAGTGTATTTTGTGAAGATGGAATGAGACAAAACTGTTAAATTGATTCTTCAATAATATTATACAAGTAATGAAATCGGAATTAAGATGTCTTTTTGCGTTTTCTTTCTTGTTCTTTTTTTTTTTTTTTTTTTTTTCCCTCTCTTTTTAAGTTTCATAACACTGCATATAAGCAACAATTAACTAGAAATAAGATCTTAAGATATAGTAGGCGTCAGATAACAAAACTGTTTCACTACTATCACTGTAAAGCTTCGGTATGGCTAAATTTTCCTAGTTCTACGCTGTCATTAGATATCCACGCTAAACACCTTCATCTATGCTCATAAATTATTCAATACTAGATTCGTGTAGCTCTACCTTCAGTACCTATTCTATATATATCATAATAAATTCACTTTATTTCAACTTGTGTCTCTTGTCATAATGCAGTCGGTAGCAAAATTATCCGAGAGCTAGCAATAATTCCTATGCAAAAATGTACACTTAATACTGTTTTGTTAAATAAATCCTTCTCGAACCATGTTCTTAGACTGACAAAGAACATGATTCAACAAGTATTTATTTAACAAAATTATTAAGTGTACTTTTTTAACATAGGAATTATTGCTAGCGCTCGAATAATTTTGCTGCCTACTGTACCTTATGTATCCTGCAAATTTTGAGAAGAATTTCTAATTCTTCAATTTCGAGCACATTAAAAAATGTCATATCTGAAGTTTTTACTCGAAAGAATGATTTTTTAATGTACTAATTTTTTTAATAAACAAAAATGCAAAATTTAAAATATTGTACGCTGAAATTGAACATAAATTTTCTTATACCAAAATTTAAATTTCAAAATAGCATGCTGGCCAACGAGATAAATAAAGTAGAGTGATAATGGTAACCCTGACATGGTCCAGCATGAGACTCATCTGACATGAACCATCTATGTGTTGGTTCCCTTGGTAACAACTTATTTTTAATAAATTTCTATGGCAACAGTTTGGAGATTGTATTTTACGAAGGTCATAACCGCCAATGTTTTTGTTTACTTATGTAGTTTAATATATTTATATATATTTGTTCTAAACCATTTTAGTTTTTATTTTACTTCTTTTCTATTTCGTGTAGTCAAAATTTAACCGACAAAATATCTTAAAATAGTTGATAAATTATTATTTGTTGCTAAATTTAGCTCTTTTAAAAGTTTACTTTTCTTTATAAGCTCTTTTAAATTTTGTTAGAAAATCATGAAAAAGAAATGTATTTTATTATTTATTAAAATGTGAAATATGAAAAATTATTATAAAAACAATTTATTTTGGTTATAAGACTGTCGTGTTATCTAATAATCTATAAAACATTTCTCTAACGTGGATCAGTTGCAACTATTTTTTGTACAAACGATACAATAGTGACATTATAAAATACTTGAGAATAAAAAATAATGCATAAGCAATATTTAAGCACGCAGACTCAGTTCAGCGATCTAATTAAAAAAATTACGACAGTTGTTTGACATTCTTTCATTAAAAAAAAAAACAATTTTTTAAAGTTGCATCTTTACAATATTTGCAAGCGTCATTTTAAACCTAGCAATACTTTAAAGTTATAAACAAAATATGAATTTTGTCATAAATTGACTAAAAAACGCAATGATAAAAATTATAATCAAAATAGGTACTCATTTTTTTTTTTTTTTTTTTTTTTTTTTTTTAACAAAAAAGCATGCCAAAATGAATACTAAATTAAAAGGCATCGCCAACATGGCGGCAAAAATTTAAAAGTCACCATACAGGTCTCATACTAAAACTGTCCTTCGTGGGGAAGTATGAAAACTGGGTCATCAAACATGAATTTTATTTTGAACAATGGTTCAACCATTCATTTTAAAGGTATTGATGAGCTCTTTTGAACGATACCCATTATAAAAATATACACCCCTCAGGGTGGACTTGGGGGTGCAATGCTTCTACATATACAATAATTTTTTTCCCAGTTGACTATCACTATTATGAACTATTCTTTAAAATTTCAAAATGATTATTAATATATAATTCTATTTTTACACATTTATACGAAATTTTGTCCTATACTGTCATATTAAAAATTTAGAAAAAGCGGGATGGCAGCGTCAGTTGTTGGAAGATTTTCACCAAAAGTTGATAGGCACTAATTTATGTCAACTTGCAACTACATACGAATTTGTATGAAATTCTATGCAGTACTTTCTGAGATATAGTTTCCACAAAATTTTATCACACACAGACAGACAAACATTCTCTAAAAATTGTCAAATCGTGTTCTACATCTATGAAAACGTGTAAATCCATCAAAAACCCGAGGTCGAAAAATTTTCTGAATCCAGTACTTTCTTCTATTGAATATACAAGAAAATAAAAAATATATATTAATTGTTGCGTTATCATATATTCCAATTACCTCATTTGTTAACAATGTACTATATGATATATATCAATTTTTTCAAACCTAAACAAGCTAATAATAAAAACAGAAATAAAGGATAAGTTGATCCTATTCTTGATTTCGACCCCTTACCTTTTTAATGGAGGGAGGAAGAGCAAAGGCTGCTCGGTGAGCATCAGGTGTGTAATACTTCAGTCCCATCTCCTTCAGAGTTTGATATGAGAGGACACGAAGTGGCTTTCGGAAATTAGTATCCTGCGAATGATATTGAAAAAATTAAATAAAATTAAAAAATAAATAAAATTATAAGAAAAAAACATCATTCAGCACTCATGAATTATGAGCATTTTCAACTTTTCCAGATATAATTAAAGGAACAAAACTTAAAAAAAAAAAAAAAAAAAAGTAAAGAAAAAAACATGGAAAAGAGCAAAACTGAAGGCACTGTGTGTTTTGGAAGACTCTATATCTTTTCATCAAGTAAGTAAAAAGGGCATCCAACTATTACCAAGGCCATTACCAAACTGAAAGAAAATTAGCAAGTATAAAAGACAGGAGGGCCGATATAACAAAGAGGAGAAAAGAAAAAACAACCAAAACGAAAAAGAAAGACCATTCCTCGTAGAAAATTAAATAATTCTAAACACTGGCAAATAAACTCAAAGAATTTTTACTACGATAGTATAAGTTCTTTGAATAAACTAACAAGAAACACTCGCAAGTTATGACACGCAGATCATAATAAAAATTTATTGATAGTTAAAGGGGTCGGGGTAGATTAGTCGGTAGAGCGTGGGTCTCGTAACTGGAAAATTGCTGAACCCATACTCGAAGCCAATCAAAGACCGTTGTGTATATTTAGTGTCTGGTGGTTCACATACAATTCGTCTTGGACGATATTCCTACCCCAAATTGTACCTATGGGTATCACCGAAGAGGAGGAGTCATTCCCTCCGTAGAGGATCAAAATTGTTATGGCATGTCTAATAATAACCCTAAGGAGTGAGTCCTAGACGGTTGTAAATGGCACATAGCATAGATCTAGCGTGACTTAAAACCTACTCACTCCCTCACACTTGATAGTTAAACGGTAAAGTACCATGGATAAGGTATCAGGCTGTACCCTTCCACCAATTTGTATCAGAAATCATTTTTTCAGAACAGAGATATTTCGCCAGTTTGTTCGAAATTCTCTTGTCATTCATTTTATCTGTCTGACTCTTTTTTTTAAACTCTATTTCTTCATTTATTTAAATTCCATTTCATATTTCTAGCATAAATAGGACACAAGCGTGATTTTTTTTCTTAAAAAATTAATTAAAAAAATTATTTAAAATTTATTTTAAAATTAGAATGTTGTGGCCACCACATGATTTTTTCTTTTATATTTTCCTATGCAAATTCACTCAGTAAAAATAATTTATTAAAATCATTATGTAATCCATGATAATGCAGTACGATTTCCATATTAGAGAAGTAGTATAACACTAAATATTCAAAAAAAGTTTTTTATTCTCGATATTACATTAAAAAACTAGTATGTTGTGGCCACCACATGACATTCTTCTATATTTTCCTATACAAATTCACTCAGTAAAAATAATTTATTAAAATTATTATTTCAAAAAATTATCTTCTATGAAAATGCAGACGATTTCCATATTAGAGAAGTAGTACAACACTAAATATTCAAAAAGAAGTAAACTTTATTGTCAATATTGCATTTAAATTTTTTTTTTTTTTTTATTATTAAAAATTTAAAAAATCGATAACTTTATTTTAAATTATCGCAGATCGATTCTTCAACCATTCGTTTTAAAGGTATTGGCGAGCTCTTTTGAAAGATACCCATCATGAAAGTTTACTCCCCTCGAGGGCGGACTCCCCCCCCCCCCAGGGGGGAGGGTGGCGAGGCTCCTACACATGCAAAAAAAAATTCCCAGTTGACTATCTCTATTATAAATAATTCTTGTAAATTTCATAATGATTACTATATTATAATTCTCATTATGCATATTTATACAAAATTTTGTCCTATATCACCACGTTAAAAATTTAGAAAAAGCGGGATGACAACGCAACCTGTAAGACAACTTTTACCAAATGTTGATAGGCACTAATTTATGTCAAGGTGCAACTACATACCAATTTGTATAAAATTCTTTGCAGTAGTTCCTGAGACACAGCTGCCACAAAATTTTGTCACACACACACACACAGACTGACAGGCAGACATTTTCTAAAAATGGTCAAATCCTGTTCTACAGCTCTCAAAACGTGTGTATCCATCAAAAACCCGAGGTCGAAAATTTTTACGAATTCAATACTTTCTTCTATTGAATATAGAAGAAAGTAAAAATCGGTAACTTTATTTTAAATTATCGCAGATAATGGCTCAACCATTCATTTTAAATATATTGGCGAGCTCCTACATATACAAAAAAATTTTCCCAGTTGCCTATCTCCATTATAAATAATTCTTTTAAATTTCATAATGATTATTAAAAAATAATTCTATTTATGCTCATTTATACAAATTTTTGTCCTATACAACCATGTTAAAAATTTAGAAAAAGTAGGATGGCAACGCAACTCTTTAGACAATTTTTACCAAAAGTTGATAGGCACTAATTTATGTCAAGGTGTAATTACATACCAATTTGTATGAAATTCTGTGAAGTAGTCCTGAGATACAGTTGCCACAAAATTTTGTCACACACACACAGAGAAACAAATAGACAGACATTTTCTAAAAATGGCCAATCGTATTCTACAACTCTCAAAACGTGTAAATCCATCAAAAACCAGAGGTTGAAAATTTTTACGAATCCAATACTTTCTTATATTCAATATAGAAGAAAGTAAAAATGATAATAATTAAAGTTTATTTCCTTGTTTTTATTATTACTTTCTTCTACATTCAATAGAAGAAAGTATTGGATTTGTAAAAATTTTCGACCTCAGGTTTTTGATGAATTTACACGTTTTGAGAGCTGTAGAACACGATTTGACCATTTCTCAAAAATGTCTGTCTGTGTGTAGGTGTGTGTGTGTGACAAAATTTTGTGGCGACTGTATCTCAGGTACTACTGCACAGAATTTCATACAAATTGGTATGTAGTTTTACATTGACATAAATTAGTGCCTATCAACCTTTGGTAAAAATTGTCCAACAGCTTGCGATGCCATCCCACTTTTTCTAAATTTTTAATATGGTGGTATAGGACAAAATTTGATATAAATGTGTATAAAGAGAATTATTTTTTAATAATCATCATGAAATTTAAAAGAATTATTTTCAATAGAGATAGTCAACTGAGAAAAAAAAATTGTGTATGTAGGAGCCTCGCCTGCACCCCTGGGGGGACTTCTTGATGGGTACCTTTCAAAAGAGCTCGCAAATACTTTTAAAACGAATGGTTGAACCATCGATCTGCGATAATTTAAAAGAAAGTTATTGGTTTTTTTTTTTTTTTCATTTTTAACAATTTTTTTTTTTTGTTGTTGTTTGTTTGTTTTAAACGTAATATTGAGAATAAAATTGACTTTTTTTTTTATTTAGTGTTATACTACTTTTCTAATATGGAAATCGTCTCCATTATCACGAAAGATAATATTTTAAAAAATAATTTTGATAAATTATTTTTATTGAGTGAATTTGTATAGAAAAATATAGAAGAAAGTCGTGTGGTGGCCACAACATACTAGTTTTTATTTAATCGCTACGTGGAGCTTCCAGGTCTTTGGTTGCAGGCTGTACTTGCTATTTTCAGTTCAAACAATATGAAATACAATTTAAATAAACAAATAACTAGCTCAAGTTTGAAAAAAAAATTAGAAAAGTCAAATACATAATATAAATGTTGTCAGAATTTCGAACTGAATGGCATAGTTTTTAAGTAACGATTGACAATATATATTGGTAGGGATGTATATCCTGATATCCTTTAATTATACCTGTAAATTTTAGTTACGATTGGTGTGTCACAGTCCGTGAGTTTGCCTTGTAAGTCGAATAACATATTAAATTTCTGTCAAAATTTTGGTTTTGTATTCCTTTTTTGCTTTATGACATCAGTAGTAATATGACGCTATTTTTTTTCCCCACCTCATGAAGAAAGATGCAATCTTTCTTCTGTCTTAATTTTGTATGATTTTTCTACATGGTTTTGAATTTAAGTAAAATTTAGTACTTTTTGTTGGAGCTCTCCAGTGATTCCGACATATAAGGTCTGGTTTGTGTTGTTTCTATGGAAGTCAGTACACTTACTTATTATCAATTTATATAAAAGATTAAGCTCATTGATTCACTGACTCAACACAGCTGTGGCGATTCTATGGGAGACAGAGTCACAAAGGTGAGGAGGTTGGTTTTAGGACCCTGACTCCACTAAGATGGGATTTTGTGAAACACCCCTCGTCCTGCCCCTGGGGGGAGTAGAAAGTAAAAACACCTTCATAAGCATAACCGGTTCCAAATTATATCACGGTGATGGCAAGACTACACTTGAGTAAAAAAAAAATATTTTCTTTGATTTTGAATATTTGAATCTTTAAGGGGGGTAAGGGTAAAAACGATTTTCGGAAGCGATTTTGCAAAACACGGATTTGAATAGAACTCTACCAATAATAGCACAAAGATATAAAAAAAAAAAAGAAAAAAAAAATCTGCAAGTGTCTTCTTGAGTATTATATATCAAAAACTCATTCTTGGTTTTTTTTGCGATTTTCGATTTTGGGGCGGAGTAACGAGGGGGCAAATTCGCCCCCCCCCTTCTTTTAATAACGTATTAACGTATATCCTACACCTACACCCATTGTAAAGATATTTTGCGAAAGGGACAATAAACACGTTTTCAGGCATAGGGTAAGTGCACCAGTGACTGACATTTTTAGAGCAATCTCGGATGTTTTTAATATTCTAGTCATCAGAAAATATTTTTAGAAATCTTAAGTTAGTACATATGGTGTGAAAGACATTCAGAACCACATATATGTTAAAATATATACATTTGATAGCATTTTTTTTTTATGATTTTTTATTTGACGCCCACTCAATGTTCCAGTAATTGACACAGCTAGTTTTTCATTTTACCAGTTATTAGCACCGTATGCGCCAGTGTTTGACATAAAATGTTAAAATTCTTATATGTAAATTATATGATTGTATTATTTTTCTTATTTATTAATTATTTCGGGATAGATGTCAATTACTGGAGCATGCCAATCACTGGAGCACCTACCCTAATTTTGCTTCAAATCATCTCAATAAGATTAATTTTTATGTGTGGGTTGGTTATGCGTTTCCAACACGAACTATAAAGGGATTTTACGAAATTTCCTCCTGCCCCCATTTAACCCTTAACGCACGCTGTCCTCGCTGCGAGGACGCAAAATTTAAGATCCAGCTGCAAAAATTCATCCCGGAAATTTTTTAGCAAAAATTTACGTTTATAACATAGCAGAAAAGGCCGGGTTTTTTTAACTTAAAATTTAAAATTTCTTTTAGTTTAGTACATGAATTCCGGTGGCAGTATAATTTAAATGATCCGAACTGTCTTGCGCCGCAAAGGGTTAAGTGCGGGGGGAGGGGGGGAAACACGGTTTTAAGACTAATTGCTCCAAATTATATTGTACATGCCCACCGGTTATGCGTACTCAAGACACACACTGCAAGGGATTTTGTGAAATTCCACCCTATCCACCTTGGAGGTGGGGGGAGGGGACAAACAACATGTTTCCATGCGTAACTCTGTTCCAAATTATCTTAGATTGGCAATTTTTGAAGTGTGGGCTGCTTATGCGTATGCAAAACACACCACAAAGGGATTTTACGAAATTTCTCTCTTTCCCCCATTAAGGGCGTGGGGGGAACACTTTTTTAAGAGTAACTCTGCTTCAAATTATCTTAGGGAAGCGATTTTTTGATATGTCGATATGATGTGTGGGCTGCTTATGCGTACTCAACACACACTACAAAGAGATTTTGTGAAATTCCACCCTACCGCCCCTTGGGGGTTAGGGTGGCATAAAACATGTATCCATGCGTAACTCTGCGCTAAATTATCTTAGGAAGGAGATTTTTTATGTGTAGATCGGTTATATGTATCTAACTCATAATATAAAGAGATTTTTGCGAAATTCTAACCTCCTTCCCTCCTTTAATCGCGGGGTGGGGGGAGAACACGTTTTAAAACCCAACTCTGCTTCAAATAACCTCAGGATCTCGATTTTTTTATGTATTGATTAGGTATGTGTATGCAACATGCACTATAAAGGGATTTTGCGGAATTACCCGCCATTGCCCCCTTTTTGGGGGGAACAAGTCGTCGCAAAAATCACCAGTGGCATTGGGACTCGAGACTCGACGTATGGCGAGCTGGAATTTTATCTTAAATTTTTGACTGATTTCAAATTTTTTTATTTTCCGAACACTATAGTGAGGAAAGTATTGTAATCATGTCAAAAATCTGAATTTGAGATTTTGATGTTTCTATACGTTTCGAGGTCCAATGAGTCCGTTTTCGCTATTTTTGCGATGATGTATGTATGTGTATGTGTATGTATGTGTGTATGTATGTGTGTATGTCTGTGAGTGAACACGCTAGCGTCTAAACGCTTTGTTCGAATAAGCTGAAAGTTGGTACGTATATTGTAAGTCACCATAGTACGAACCCTATAGATTTTGGTGAATCTAGCACTTATAGTTTTTTTACAGGGACACAACGAAAAATTCCTTGTGGAAGCTTTTCCCACTTCGCTGGTCATTATATTGAAACGAATTCTCAAAATACCATAATATTAATAATAATAAAAAAAGTCTAAAAAAAAAAAAAAAAAAAAAAAAAAAAATCTGGAGTGACTCCACTCGACTTTCCGAACATTGACTCTCCAAAAACTCCTCTTTCTTTACTTTATCTACAAAACTGTTAATTACTCAATGTTCGGAAAGTCGAGTGGAGTCACTCCAGATTTTTTTTTTTTTTTTTTTTTTAGACTTTTTTTATTATTATTAATATTATGGTATTTTGAGAATTCGTTTCAATATAATGACCAGCGAAGTGGGAAAAGCCTGCTAGCTAATTATAAAGTAAAAGGTATTCCAGTAAAGGGTAATTTTATAACTGTACAAATGATCGTGTGGTGAAAAACGTTTAGGAAGTTTTTGTAAAAAAATGGAAAAAAATTTTTTTTTCATTCATTGGAAACACAGATACAAAGATTCGGAAAAATAACGTCTGGAGAGACCCCACTCGACTTTACGAACATTTAGTAATTAACAGACGTTTAAATAAATTTAAATGAAATTTTAAAAGAATTATATTTGGGTATTTGAGTACATTTATATATCAGACCCATTATGCTTGCGAACTCTTTTGAGCATCTTAAAAAAAAAAAAAAGCGATAGACACGCAATTTCCAGTAACGACCACGCTGTACAACAATTCTACAACACATATCCCTTTCATTATCTTTTAATTACCTTTTTTCACTTAAGGTAATTAGCCCCCATAGGACGTAATATGTGTAAATTACTTCATGGTATCTTTTAGAAGAACTATAAATGCTACGCACACCACATTTCAGGCAAAGGATAGGCGCTATAATGACCATTCCTCGCCAAAGCAATAGAATGTGTATGATTTTTTTTTCTTTTTCAAATAATTTATTAATATTAAAACTCGCTTTAAATAATTTAATTTTATATTCTGTAATGCATACGAATTTGTTTCTTTTTGTTACTGTAAAAAACTATGCATCCTACAGTCAAGGAAATCTATACAGCTTATTCAATGGTGACTTATAACATGAGTACCCAGTTTGAGTTCAAGTGAAGGTAATGCTTATACGTTATCATATTCACTCCCGTACGTACATACACACCACCATGCAATTTATTAAAAATTAGTGTGGTTTAAGAAAATACATAAAACATACGAAAATATTCTTCCATTTATAAGCGCGCACAGACCGTAACATGAGGTCAAAATACGTTTTATCTTGAAAACTAATGCTATTTTGAACATGTCGCCTTTTAGTGTAGTGAGCATTTTTTTTTTTTTTAATTTGCATATGTTATGTAATTAAGTACACTTTAGGGCTCAGATTTTCAATCTCTAAAGAAATATTAACACGTTTAGCGCCATGTCAGCCAGTCTAGATTCTAGACATTTTGTCATGTATCTCTAAGTACTGAAGGAATCCTCTTGAAACTTTAGGAGTGTACAGAACATGTTATACTTCAAACATTTCAGTGAAAGTTTTACCTCGAAAGTAAAAGCAGTACCAATAAAAAATTAAAACGTTGATCACCCTGTCAACCATCGGTGGCTGACAGTGTCAAATATGATATATAGCCGCGTCAACCATCGGTGGCGGATATAAAATAGGATATAAAACTAAAAATATTACATTTAATGATTGAAAATTTATTAAAAATTTGCTTAATTTTTATTTATTACAGGAGGAATCATTATGGAATGTTAATGGATTTTAAGAATTTCCGTGGCTCTCAACGTGTTAAAATTTATTTTTTCAAAAAATTGCTCACTAAGGTAAAAGGCAACCTGTTCAAAGAGTAAGGTTCAAAGAACAGAATTCGAAAATTTTCATTTTTGAATGAGAAACCCTTATAATACAAAGCAACAATACAGAAAATCTGAGCCCTAAGTTTACATATCCCATAGGAAGAAAGGGTGAATCTTTCTGATATGCAGTCTTAATTCTGTGATACATGAGTTGTTAGTACCTTTAATAAATATAAATTAAGTCATTTCTTTATTTCATGGGAGGATCGATAGAAATAGAATAGAATTCGTAGAGCTTTTATCTGTATTTAGAATTTCAAATACGTCACAGAATAAGCAAATGGAGTCTTCAATATCTGACTGAATAGATTTCATCTATCCATGAAACTTACATCCGAAACTCCCGCCAGCATAAAGCCAACATGGCCTCCTGGTACCCACGGAAGAAGTGCCACTGCATAGTCGACGACAGGGAAAACGCATCGAGCTTTTTCCAGATATTCTTTTAATACGTTTCGGTCCAACCAGTAATTTCCACCTGGAAAAAATGCATATATCACTATGGATACTGGGCTTTACAATATAAGCATGAAAAATGCAAAGAGACTCTCTATTAAATAGAATGGGATTATCCGTTATGCCCGAAATAGTCGAAAAATAACTGAAATGCGAAGTGTTTCGGTATAAATTACAGCACAAAAACATTTAACACATGTCAATATTCATGAAAAGCTGTTCTTCTTTTGAACATAAATACTCAAGACAAAAAAATCTAAAATCGTAAAAGGACATTATATTTGTGAGATATCTGCCACAGCTCAGATCATACCTATGGTTGCATTATCCAAAACTTTAATACCGTAGGAACTAGAAACTTTCAAAAATGTGTATGTTAGAAATTTTTGACGGCGCAGTTTGTTCGAAACTCAATGAAAAACAGAAAAAAAGACAACCATCATTCATTCTTAAAAAGCATCATTCATTCTTCAAGATCAGTATTTATAATGTTTATAAATGTATTTTTCCCACTGCACTTATTTCAGGTCAAAATAACATGCATTTTCCTCCCATCTCCCTTTTTTATTAATTAAATTATTAGTGTTCCGTTGTTCAATAATTTTATATTTTGTATCATTTCTTTTTAATATATATATATATACATATATATATATATATATATAATTTCGATTATTCGGGACTATGCATTTTTCGATCATCGCGGTTAATCGAGAATTTATTTTAATTACTTGTTTTACATTAACACATTAGTTGTGTGTGGAGGAGGTGCTGGAATCAGGTAGGCCATAAATGTTCTGGTCATATTCATCGCCTTGTTGAAAAGGGAATTATTCAAAAGTATACTGGTGGACAAAATTAAAGCAAAAACCTGTGTTCTCGTTCTCTTCTTTTGCAAATAATTTTTAAACAAATAAACATATGAACATAAAATTTGGATGGCCTGTTCGTTATCATATTATTAATCGAATTTTATGTAACTTTAGCATAAGAATAATTTTTAAGCTAATAAATATTCATTTTTCTCTCAAACGTAAGCTTTGGAAAAAATAAAAAAATTCAATAATTTTAGGAAAAAACACTTAATGAAAAGTGGTGTTAAGGATGCATTAGAGATAGGTAAAGACGCACATGCCTTGAAATGTTAAACTAAATCTCAATTTTTCTTTCTGTATTAACTTTTATTTTACTTTTATAATGGACTTTTTAAAAATATATAATTAATAATTTGTAAACTATGAGCATCACCAGAATAATAAAAATGTCGATAAATAGTTTTATAATGAATATCTTATTCAATTTTCATGTTTGTATGTATATTTTTTAAAAAGCTATTCGCATGCGAAAAAAAGAAGAAAAAATAAGAAACAGAAAAGTGAATACAGGTAGATATAGATTTGGTTGTAATCTAACATATTGGATGCGTGTGCATCTTCACCTATCTCTAATGCATCCTTAACACTTTTCATTAAGTGTTCTTTCCTAAAATTATTGAAATTTTTCATTTTTTTCAAAGCTTACTTTTGAGAGAAAAAGGAATATTTGTTAACTTAAAAATTATTCTTATGCTAAAGTCACATAAAATTCGGTTAATAATATGATAACGAACAGCCCATCCAAATTTTATGCTCATATAATTATTTGTTTAAAATTTATGTGCAAAAGAAGGAAACGAGAAAATAGGTTGTTGCTTTAATTTTGTCCACCAGTGTACTTATTTATTTTTAGAAGTGTAGTAAATACAGATTAAATTTAACCATTTCGTAGCTATCTTGCAAGCATATATAACGAAAACTTACTATGAATTTAATAATTAATTTTAGAGTTAGTGTTTCATATCATTTACACCATGAAACAGCAGAGGAGCCCATAAGAATGGTTAACACGAATTAATGAACAAGTTTTAGATGGTTTTCTGAGATTAAAATCTCTCTGAATAAAATTTTGGTCAGATCATTATTGTCAAATGAGTCTTTTTGTTACATTTGAAAAAATTTATTTAGACTAGCTGTAAGAAAATATTGATATTGCCTCCCAAAAACATAAATTTTTGCCATGAGAAAATAGCCCAGTCGGTAGAGCGCCGGCCTCGTAATTGGAAGATTGCGGGTTCGGTACTCGAGCCGGCCAAAGACCGTCGTGTACACTAATGGTGGCTGGTGCACGTGTCGCGACCGCAATGTCCTCTATGTTCCCATCAAAAATTATACCTCTGCGGGTCACCGAAGCGGGAGAGCCATCATTTCTGTAGAGGATCAAAATTGCGATGGCATGTCTCCGGACCATCTCTAGGGGTGAGTCCCAGACCGTCGCCAATTGCCCATCTGCGCAGCACTAGTGCGACGTAAAACCCAACCAACCAACCAACCGTAATTTACGACTTTTTTCTCATATTACAGAGAATTTCTGGCAGAAAAGTTGCATTTTTTTTAATAGTGATAGTAAAAATCACAGAAAAAGCTCGCGTCACGGTTATTGCACGTTTAGGTGAAATTGTCGCCAGAGATTTGCCAAATGAAAAGAAGGCTAAATCAGAGAGCATGCGCGGTAAAAGCTCAGATATTGAGTTTTCCCTCCATCTAGCCATTATTATTTCAACTTGATGTTAGATTTCTTTTCTTTTTACCGCCAGTGTGTGTTTCACGTGTATTTTCTCGTTTTGAGAAATATCTTTAAATAAATTCGAACTATTTCACTTTTAAATATATTAATAAGTAGTTCAAAGAGTATGAAGGAACAAATACCACGGGTAGCGATAACTCCTTTAGGTCTTAAGGCTTCTTTCATTAACTGGAAGTACTGCTTTTCGAAAAGCTCAGCAGCAGGCCCTAAAAAGATTGAAACACATAATTTACACATGAATGATTTACATGCATATTCGTCTACTTATAAATAAACTTAAAATTAAAAAATCTGGTTTGAAACAGCCACACGACTTCCATTAACCACTATTACACGTATTATATGCACTTTTTTGGAGATAATGTTATTAGAAGGTACAAAAAGGACCTAAAGAAGTAGAAACCTAACATTTTTCCGGTAAGAGAAACTTTATACACATGTAAAGACATATAAAACGAAGCTTACATATAGTAAAAAAACAAATAAGAAAGAAAAAAAAAAATATTTTTTGAAACACCAATTCGATTTCATATAACAATTTTCAAGAAAATCGTTAGAGCCGTTTTTGAGATACCAACTTTTACCAAAACTTTTGACCGGAAAACAATAATTACATACAAAGGGATATTTAAAAGTGAGTTAATATGGCGAGTTTGGAAAACATCCGTGCAGCCGTTTTTAAAGGAACGCGCTTTCGAGACCTGAAATTGAGCTATTTATACAAGACGCCTATCAATTTTCCTGAACTAACCAACTATATCATTCGAAAGGACATCTAATAGGGTGTTTATATAGCAAATTTGAAGAAAACCGTTAGAGCCGTTTTTGAGATATGGAGTTACAGTCCCACTTCCGGTTTCCGATGCCCCACTTCCGGTTTTTCAATTTTCACCAAAATTTGGAAAATTAATCTGTGCACCAGACTTGTTTCAATTCTAAAGTTTCGTAGTTCTATCTTTATTAGTTTCCGAGATATAATAGCCAGAAAATTCCCCCACACACATATACACACACACTGACCATTGCCAAAAACCACTTTTTTGGACTCAGGGGACAGTACTCGTTATTTTAGTCCTTAATCTCCAATCTGTATTTATAGTATTAATTTCCAGGGTAAGAGAAAGTCGTGTGAGTGGCACACCAGATTATTTATATTACAATAAGCGCCTTTGTCGAGTTTTGGAAGAGTCTCCATACATTTCATCGAAATGATAAAAATAGTTTACTTTCTGTAATGTTTTTGTTGTGCAGTTTTAAATTGCAAATTTTTGTTGTAATCTTCTTGTTAAGAAAATAGGTTGCATTGAAATCTAATATTAAATTAAAAAAAATCTGATCTGGACACCACAGGACTTTCTTATACACCCATTGAAATACATATATTGTTATGAAAACGTTGACATTTTTGTGTAAAGTAACTGATTTGTAAATAAACAAGCAGGTTCCAACCACAAAAAAAAAAATAAAAAATAAATAAATTAAAAATTAAAAAACTGCTATTTCAACTGCAAAAGTCATGATAATAGGATTATATTTACCACCAAATATAATAGTTTTTTTTTTTCAGGAATGGCTTATTACAGAATCTCTCATTGGTAAATTCATAGCTTAGAGTTTAATGAAAATCATTGGAGTATAAATGGACTACTTTTGTTCTCTTTGCCGAAAATTAGAGGTGAAAACGATACATTTTACCAACTAATTAATTCATTTAAAACTGAGGAAGGATTTACTAATTCTGGCTATCCTAAAACAATATTTGCTGCCAAATTTGATCACTAATCTCGCCAATTTGGCAAGTCGCCAAGTTTGTAGCCAATGCTGATTTTGGTCTTGGCATCGATTTTGGCGATTTTGCGTCGAATTTGGCGACTTGGTGAAAAAATTCGACGGAAATTTGTAGTTTAGGGTTGTCTAGGTTTGAAAGCTCTATCTTCAATAAGAACAGAATTTTGTAATTTTACGGAAAGATTCATTGGTTTATTTCGCTAAACGAAATTTTTCGAAAATTCTTTATATGACAAACAAGACTAAAACAAAATAAACGGCATTCGTCGACTAGAACCTGCTTATACATTAAAAATTACATTCTACACTAAAAAATGTCGGCAACTTTCATAACAATATCATTACGTGTTCTACGTGCTGAATATTTTTAAAAGTACTTTCGTCGATTAGAACATTTCTACGTCTTTAAAAATAACTTTCTACGTTCTTTAAGAATTACTTTCTACACGCAAAAATGTCGGCAACTTTCATAAAAATATCATTACGGGCTCTATTTACGGATTGAGTATTCATTAAATAAAATACATTCGTCGACTAGTACCTGCTTATGTCTTTACAAATTACTTTCTACGCGCAAAAATGTCGACAACTTTCACAATAATATCATTACGGGTTCTATCATTAGCTTATTTTGAAATCTCTATGATGGTCATGGTAGGTCATATACGAGGGTTGCCTTTTATGTTTTTACAAACGTCCAATAGAAGGCGTTACTGAAATTAGGCGCTACTGAAAATTTACTTCCTTATACTTTGTATAAGGAAGTAAAAATGACTGTAATCTTCGATTTTATTTTAAATGCTCATTGATGTAATTTTCTGAATTATTTTATAAGATTTCTTTAAAATATTTGTAGAACACGTTTGAAGAAAATATATTTTTAATTATAATAATAATACTTAATAAAAATCAATATACAGAGTATCCAGTGCTATGACTGCTCATCGGCTATTTTATTAACCATTAGACGCGGAAAAACGTCCTTAAAAGGGTCGCCTTCCATTCCATACACAATTGCTCCTAAGGAAGGTGGACTTTCAATAGAAGTTTTTTCAGAAAATAATAATTCGGGTAACAAATATTATAAATTAAGATTTTGAAGTATTCAAATTCACAATATTTGTCCATATTACTTTGTAATAATCATTAATTTCTTTTTCCAAGCTTCAACGTCAACATTCAGTATGCGCATTCAAGTCTTATAACTAATTTCTTTTCCTTTCAGACGCATACACAGGAAACGTTTGTACGGAATTTCTCAAAAAGTAATGAATAAGACAGTTTTTTTAAGAAGGGTTACAGTATTTACATTTGTAGATTAACTTCCGCAATATGGTATCTGGTGACCAATTCACAGCAAGGAAAAGACAGAATCGACCGCTCTGGTAAAAAGTCATCTCTGCAGCAGCTATCAGATATGAAGCTTTTCACGCAACGCATGAGCCAACCGTTAATTTGAGCCAATATTCTGGAAGAAAGTGTCTGATCATCTAGTGTAATAGGAAACAAAAAATTCGTCGTCCCCCCCCCCCCCCACCTTTTTTTTTTTTTTTTTTTTTTTTACTTTTCCAAAAAAAAAAAAAAAAATCACCATACAATTAACTTTTCTTTGAATTATAAAATTAGTCAGAGAGAAGCGATTTGAAACCTCATTTCAAAATATGGACAAATTATATAGATTTTTATAAACACATTTCCATTTAAAGTAAATTAATATATCAAATTCTTTCTCATAAAATTAAATGCTTCTTTGGCTTTGACATGGAAATACCAACAGAAAATTCTTAAAGAGTGTGCCATTAGTTTTAGAACAAAAAACCATTTAATGTTCTATTACCTACGGTACCTGGAGAATCGGTGATGATGACATCGAATTCCTTTTTCGTATCTCTCAAGAATTCCACGCTGTCAGCCAAAAAAACATTCACTTTTGGGCTGTCGTATCCTTTGGCAACAAATGGCAGATACTTCTTACATGCACTGATTACAGCCTGTCAAGAAAAAAAAACACAGGATTTTATAATTTTTATTTATTTTATTTTTATTTTTTTTTTTTTTAGTTAAAACATTAACGATTAGAAGATACTCATAGTAAATTCTACTACTCTGCATTTTTAAGATATGGCAAAAAATAACTGCACTTACCTCATCTATTTCGCACTGTATAATAGATTGCACACATGAGTATTTCGCTGCCTCTCTTGCAATGCCCCCGTCACCGCCTCCTATAATTAAAACCTGCAACATACGTTGTTGTTAATCAACATAAACAATTGCTTTCTAGGATCCGCATCATAGAGTAATTTATCATTATAAACAAATGGAAATATGGAACATATAATAAATGAGGGACAAGTGGAATGATAGTGGCAGGCAAAGTTAAATTTCTATTTTAAGTTGATATAAAGAAGCTAATAATTCACGTTTTTCAGTGCCAGTTTATTTTTATGATCAAGGCTGTGGTTGTTTTCTTTCGGCTTACAGAAAACCTTTGTAATCAATGTATCTATTCAGATAAGACTAAAGATAAATCAAAGCAGTTTCTGCTGTCACTAATACCACTGGGATTAAGGCAATAGTAATTTGGCACATTAGTCACAGCAGCTCAATTTCCATATTAGTCTCTCACATGAAGACTTGGAAAATTAGTGTTAAAACTAAAGATCTATCCAAACATTTTAGCTTTTATTTCATGCTTGTATCTCGTAAAATAGCAAAGAAAAAAATGCTGACTATATCCTATTCTCCAGAAACGACGAACAAATGAACTGGACTGAATAAGAGAGTTAATACACTGATACAATACTTTATTTCATTTAAAAACGTGTAGCCAATCTTCATTTTTGCATCAACTAAATGGAATAATAAATATCTCTAAATGTGATATAAGCCTTAAATGTTTAAAAAAAAAAAAAAAAAAAAAAAACTTAATGTCTGCATTTAGCAGAAAGGTAAAAGCAACACATTAAAAAACCCACAGAAAGTATAATGTTATTTTAAATGTCACATGTTTTCGAAGACTAAAAATATCTTTTAATTCTGAATCAGTGAAGTGTCAAAAAAGTAATCCAGGTCATAATATGAGAAAAGATCTTTTCACTGTTTTGCTGGGAAAATCTTGGTTGTTTGCATGAAATTAAATAAATTATTAAATTGAATAAATGCTTTGTAGCATAATACTGAACTTGTCTATGCAAACAGATAGAAGAATTTATATTACAGAATTTATATTGCATCCATCGACAAAAACAGGAAATGAGAATTTTGGCTCTCTATAGTAAGGAATAAGTGAAGAGTTCTCCAGTTACAGTTCTATGTCCCTTACCTCAAAGGTTAGTATGCCTTCCTTTTGACAAGTAAAACTTTTTAGAATTTTTTTTTTTCTTTTTTTTTTTTTTTTTTTTTTCGTAAATTGACAACAAAGTCACCCTAATTTTTTATTAACACTCCATCTTTGATTTGTCCTACAAAAAACTTTTTTCTTTTTGGTGGTAAATCTCACTAATACAAAATTCCCTTGGGTAAAACACATGAGGTTCATCCTCACATTTAATCTCAAATTGATTGTCACAAAAGACACTGGACCCTGTAAAATAATAATCTTTTACATAATCTTCTCCTGGCGCAGATGAGGAACTACGCTCATTCGAACGCAGAGTTTCAAATGTTGAAATATTGATGTCTTGTTTACTTTGAGATGAATCATGTGTGCTTTTAATAAATAAATAAATATATATATATATATATATATATATATTTTTTTTTTTTTTTACGAGGTGTGCTTGGTTTCGCTTTTGTATTTCTGGCTAGCAGTTTCTTACGGTATTCTTCTTCACTGATAGTTTTAGCGAAATCAATCTACTTCCCTTTTGAAACTTTTGAAGAGATTTTTAAGGCTGAGTTTCTGTAGAATAAATGCTTCAAATGTGTCGGCTGGATGTGTTACAGTCCCTGTTGCAAATCCTGCTCAGTATCACTTGCTGCACCCCTGGTTTGTGTCCAATGAGAGTAAAATTGCTGTTCTCCATTTGTTACATTTTTAATTGAGTGAACTTCTGAATTTCTAAGAGGAGTAGGTTGTAGATGCTGCTTATTGTGTCGCTTGAGTTTTATTGGATCAAATAGGGTAATGTCAGTAGAATTTTTGTTTACTCTTTCTTGAACACCACTATAAAAAATTTTACTGGTTCTGAATACTTTTACTGTATTCTCACATGTTAGTGAAGACCATTATTTTTCCAGCAAACAATGAAAACACCTTTTTCCATACTATGACCTGGAATACTTCTATGCAAATTCGCTAATTCAAAATTAAAAGATATTTTTAGTCCTGAAAAACATGTGACGTCTAGAGGTTAAAGAAAATGAGAAGTGTGGGAAGGAAGCTTAAGTAATGGGACTTATTTTGCTATAGCTAATTTATTTATTTATTTACTGATATGTGAAAGAGTTCCATAATTAACAATTGCCTATTTTAGGAAAACATTTTTATATCACGAAAAGAAAATCTCCAGTTCCATCCATTCATTAGTAGCGAGAAAAAATATGATGAGAATTCTCCAAAAACCACTATTTCCCTAACAAACTGTTATAATTACTCCAATATGCAAAACTCAGGTGATAATATGAGACAGCGTAACCTTTTACAGAATGTTCATAAAGAATTGTCACTCACACAAAAAAAACTATGTAAGTTTACCAATCGCACAAATATTATAATTTTAGAAAACGTAGCTTTTTCAAGACTTTTCAGGGTTTTAATGTGTGTGTCCTATTGATTTCAAACGTTAACTTTTCTTAATACTGAAAGTAACACTATGTTTACAAGCAAATTGCTGCTGAAACGTAACATTATGTGACAGAATTTATAGAAAATCATCTGAAATTGCATGGTATGTATGTGGGTGAATAGTTATTCTATTCATTCTTAGTAAGAAATAGGGGCTGAAGTCGTCGTAATCCCACTGGCTACTATTTAAAATATGACGTATAACGCTGTGTTACATTAGAGATTTGATTGATGATACCTAATTTTTCTATAGTTGAGTTGAAATACATTGTTTTTATTCTTCATTTCGGATTTTTGGATCGGCTTCCGTTTGAGGCATGCCGATGTACATTGGGATGCAGATTCAAGAAATTTATGTCATTGGATTTTAAGTTGGCTTTGTTTAAATGATATTTTTATATATTTTATTGAACTTACTTTAACATTTTATGTATGCAGATTGAATGAATGTAGTATCTTTTATTTTCGGTTATTGAAATAAGATACTTAAATAACATTAAGTATTCTTTTATTTATTGAAAAAATCAGATTTTGATAATTTGGTTGGTACATACATTTTTAGAATTCACCTATTTCGAGCTAAATCGCTGGCAGCCATGTGTAATATCCTCATTAAGCCCTATGTTAAACAGAGAAAACCATAGTAAATCGAGCAACTATTTTTCGTGTATTAATCAGAATCCTGCTTTTGTGTTGTTTAAAAAATAAAATACTCTTGATTAGATTAAATTAATAAAGAGTAAACGTCTTGGTTCTTGTTGTACTCGTATTAAGTGAATTCGATTCGATACTTACTTTTTTGGGATCGGGATGCGAGTTCAAACAAATGTGAACCATGGCTTCATGATAAGCAAATTCGTCTTTTTCAGTTAGCTGAATGGCATTATCCAGAGACAAGATCCTTCCAAACTTTTTGCTTAAAGAAAAACTACATATTAGTTTAGGGATTTAAGGGGTTTAAATCTTTTTTAAAAAATCAACTTTTTGGAAGAAAAAAAAATATATGTTGAATTATAAGCAATTCTGAACATTCTGATGTCTCGTTTATGATTCGACATACTTACGTCAAAAAGTTATGAGTATTGGTTCCATTTTGTTCGATTCCAACTTTGGTTCGATTCGGTTAATTATTTCAGAAGATATCATGATAACAAAATTTCCATAATATATACACAAATACAAAACTAAGTGATTGCAATAGGTTGATTTCTGAAGAAATCATCCTAAAAATGCTGTAGTATTTGAAACATGTAAAAACATATTTTAACTACACTCACTTTACTGCATATTATAGAGTATTTCATAAATTACAAAATGGGATATATTTAAGTAATCTTTAGGTAAATACCTGTTTCATTTATGCTTCTTTTCTTTAAAAAAATATTGCATACTTTACTATATTAAAATTTCACTTTAGAAAAGAGATAAACAAAAGATTCAGAGAGCAACCTATAACACATGATGTATATAGTGTGCTGGAGTGAAGGTTACAAACATTCCAAAAGGTCAGGGGTCGTGTGACCAGACAGAACGGAGCCATGGGAAGCTGTCTGAGCGACAGATGCTTTGTGTGAAAAAATTTTATATTTCTATGGAAGCGGTGACATCAATAGTTTCCGATTTCACGCATGGCCTTTTGTTGCTACCGACATTTCTCAGAGTTTCGGGTAGACCAAGATTGGACGAAAATGATGTCACGGGTAGAGTGATATCACGACCAACGAATCAGTGCTTCGTGTGGGGTATTCCCCTCCCCCTCCGAAGGTGTGCTCGGAAGGGAGAGACTCAAAAAAAAAAGACAGAGAGACTTGGTGCTAAAATTGTGTAGCATGTTTTTGAAGTATGCTCGGAGGCGAGCATTTTGTAATACTTTTTAATTTATTTGAATTTCAACTATTTTGTTAAGTTTTGAATAAAAATAGCAAAAATCATCCCTGGACTCATGCTCGCGTATTCCGTTCTTCGAGGTGTACTCCCAAATCACCACAGCTTTAATTAAAAATATAAATTGGTGGCATATCGATGGCATGTTGTTTTTAGAAGAAAAAAAAAACATCGAACTCTGTCTTCTATGTGTTTGTGGTGAAAAAGTATAAAAGAACGTTTGCTGTGAGCCCGGTGACAACTGGAATCCCTGAGATTTACTGGAGATTATTGATGCCTGTGACAATAGCGTGGAAAGGATTAAAAGGACTTCGCTTCTTCCCTGTGCTGCTGAATTCCCTGGAGATGTCAATCAAGGAGGTTTTTCAGGTATGTTTTCTTTCATTTTCAGATATGCAAAGTGTCAGAGATTGAGTTGTGGGATGATAGTTTTTGTTTATTTATTTATTTTTGTTTTGCAACAATGCATGTAGTTACGAAGCTTTAAGAGTAAGAATTTAGTTTTTATGTGTAAAATTTTAAGCACGGATATCTCGAAGTCAAGTTAATAGTTAAGGCGGTTGAAAAGAGTAATTTCATGACTTAACGGGGCGTTTACTTGAGAGATAAATTTATCGTTAAAGTTCTGTTTATTGTAACGGGGAGCTTGGTAACTTTAAATTGTTGTTTAAAAGTTTTGATAAGATTATAATTCTAAATTCTTTTTAAAAGCAACGTAAGGATTGTGGATACTGTAACTGTTTATATAGGAGTATACTGGAAATTAGTTGATTTGCCTACTGGTAAAAATTCTAGGATTTTTTTTTCTCTAGTTGTTTATTTTAACTAAATATAGGTACTGTTTATTGTATCTGGGTAAATATTGTAGTTAATGTTTAGAGAAAAGGTGTTTAAAGAATTTCGTAGGTGATAATCAAAGTGTTATTTTTGTCTATATTTTCATGGTATTTGATTTGTTTATTGTTTTTATTATATGTGCATTTTTTTTTCAGTAATTAGTGAAATTGTATTTTGTAATTATGGCATTTCTCATTAAGTATACTAAAAATATATTGTTAGAGGTAGCGGATGAATTTGGTGTTTCGGGGCTAACAGATAAAAGCAAAAAACTAGAAATCAAGGAAGCTATTGAAAAGGCGGCTAATTATGATGAAGGGGTTGCGAAGGCGCTAATAGAAGGGATTTTGGAAAAAAAGAAAAAGAAAAAGAAGAGCGCGAATGGGAATTACGAAAAGAAAAAGAAGAGCGCGAATGGGAATTACGAAAAGAAAAAGAAAAAGAAGAGGCCGAACGAAATTTTGAACTGGAGAAACTCAGAATCCAGAGCGCTGCAGAAACTAGTAGCGTAGGGTCCGGGAGTTTAGTTCCAGAGACGGTTTTGAAGAAAATTAATTTAAAGGACATAGCTCCGAAATTTGACCCAAAACAAATGGATATTTCTCTTTTTTTTACGATATTTGAAAGATTAGCACGTAAAGAAAAAGTTAGCGAACAGGACTGGATGTCGCAACTTATCCCTTTATTGCCGTGCGACGTCGTACAAATAATTGTGAAATTAGACGAGTCAGAGGCTGATAATTTTCAACATGTAAAAAAAGTGTTGATGAATAGATTCAGATTGAGTGCGCGTGCGCTAAGAACGAAATTTGAATCGCACAACAAAAAAAGTGAAGAATTATGGGTTGATTTAGTTCACGATTTGAGAGGGTACCTAGATAACTGGCTTGAGACTTTAGAAATTAAAGATTTAGAGTCATTAAAGGAATTGTTGCTTACGGAGCAGTCAAAGAAAAGGGTACCATGCGAAATCAAACAACATTTTGTAGATGTGTGGGAAGAAATCAACAAAGCTTCGGATTTGGCGGAGAAGTGCGACAAGTATGACGCGGTTAGAAAGGAGAATGGGAAAAGAGAATATAAGCCTTTTCAGCGTTTTACGAAGAGTAGAAATTCATTTGGGAAAGACGGTCAGAAATTCGGGTCAGGTAAGCATGATGGTGGGAGTAATCCGAAAGCTGAGTCAGCTAAGGGCGACAAAAAAGACTCAGGAAAGTTAAAAGGGGATAAAACCGAATCTAAAGATCGTGATTTTGATAGAAATAGTAAAATTGTGTGCTATTTGTGCTCGGAAAGGGGCCATATTCGACCTAACTGCCCACAAAACCCTAATCGCAGAACAAATCCGATCAATAACTTAAGTGCGGGCGAAATTTTAGGTGTTGGTTTTGAGCCTTATATAGGTAAATTAGAAATAAATGGACAAGAGCGCGAATTCTTGAGAGATAGTGGCTCAAACATTGACGTGTGCGAAAGGAATATGATTTCTGTTGAGGATTTACTGCCGGAACAGGTATGGATTAAGCAACCGTTTGACGAAACGTGTAGGTGTTTACCTTTGGCGAAAATCGTTTTAAAAGGAGAATTCGGAGAGGTCATTACAAAAGCGGCTGTAAAACCGGCTAATTTGAGTCAGGGAATATATCTTCTAGGCAATTAAACCGCAGAGTTAATTGAGTCCAATAAAAAAATTGTTTATCCAATTAATGCGATAACGCGAAGTCAGAAACGTGAGCAAGAAAGGATTAAGAGTGCGCAGTCCGAAATAAATAATGAAAAGCCAACTCAGAAAAAATTCAGAATTTTGAGGAGGAACCGGGTTTGATAAGCGAGTCGTTAGAGGAGACTAGTGCAGAAAATAAAGTTGTTCTTCCTGTGTTAAAAGAAACAGACAGGTGTCCATTAATCGGGGTTTCAGCTGAAGAGTTTCAAAAAGAGCAAACTGCGTGTGACACGTTGAAAAATTGTTGGGAAAAAGCTAGGAATGAAGCGGGAAAGGAATTTAAGATAAAAAATGAGCGGTTAATTCGAATATCGGATTCTAAGCATAACCAAAACAGGATGCAGTTGTGCGTGCCAAAGAAATTTAGGGCAGCGATTCTAAACCTGTGTCATGATTCTGTGTCAGGGCATTTAGGCTCGTGTAAAACTAAGCAGAGGGTGTTGACTAATTTCTTTTGGCCAAATTGCTATCAGGAAATCGAAGAGTATGTCAAAACTTGTGAAATTTGTCAAAAAGTAGGACAAAAAGGGGATAAGAAGAAAGCTCCGTTGAGATTAGTACCGATTATTTCTGAACCGTTCAGACGTCTGTCGATTGACGCTATAGGTCCGCTTGTAACGAATAACAAAAATAATCGTTTTGCGATAACGGCTGTCTGCGTCGCTTCAAAATTCCCGGATGCTATTCCTGTGGAAAACCTAACTTCGAGGTCAGTGATCAATGCATTGATGCAAATTTTCGCGAAGACCGGATTTCCTAGAGAGTTAGTCTGCGATCAAGGTGCTTATTTCACGAGTGACTTATCGACAGCGTTTTTTGAGAAGTATGATATCAAAATCAATCATTCTTCGGTCTGTCATCCGCAATCTAATCAGGTGGAAAGAATGCATTCCACTCTTAAGAGAATTCTCAAAGCATTATGTCTCGAAACGAAAAGAGATTGGGAAGAAAATCTGCCTATGGCTCTTTTCGCGTTGAGGACGGTGCCGCATGAGAGCACGGGATTTTCTCCTTCAGAGCTTATTTTTGGGAAGAATTTGAGGATGCCTCATACCATTGTTTACGAAAATTGGATGCAGGAAGAGGAAATGAATCAAAATGTAGTAGAGTATATTTTGGATTTAAATGAGCGCTTAAAAAGATGTCAAGATTTGGCAGGGGAGCGCATGACAGAATGTCAACAAAAAAGAAAATTATGGTACGACCAAAATGCAGTGTCCCGAAAATTTAAGGTGGGAGACTCGGTGTTGGTTTTGGCTACTGCAAAACCACATAAAATGGCAGTACAGTGGCTAGGTCCAGGTGTAGTTACGGGGGTAATATCCGATACGAACTATACGGTAGATCTTCCGGGAAGGAGATGTAAGGACACGATTTTCCACGTGAATTTAATGAAACCTTATCATAAACGCCCAGAGCATGTCAACTTAATTTTGGAAGAGGGTGGCGAGGAAATTGAGGAGGATGCATCTATCCCGTATCCGATTTCGGACCCTAATCATTTCGACTTGACAGACTTAATTAAGGGGAGTAATTTGGGTAATAAGGTTTCGGAAGGGAATTTGGCAACTTTACAAAACGTCCTAGTAAAGCATAAAACGGTGTTTTCTAACGACCCTGGTACGACCCATAAGGTAGAGATGGATATCATTTTGACAGATGATAAGCCGATTCGTGCAAAACCCTATCGCATGTCTCCGCGGCAGTTAGAAATTATGCGGAAGGAGATTTCCAGGCTGTTAGAGTTAGGGGTGATTGAGGTGGGTCAGTCAGATTACGCATCGCCTATGATTCTTGTAGAGAGTCCGGGGAAAGACCCTAGGCCGTGTGTCGATTATAGGGCCCTCAATGCCAAAACCCAAGTGCAATTTTTCCCGTTACCGAATATTGAGGAGGTAGTTGAGGAAGTGAGCACTGCAAAATATATCTCAGTAATGGATCTGACGAAGGGGTATTTCCAAATCCCGTTAACGAAACGTGCGCAAAGGTATGCGGCGTTTGTAACCCCTTTCGGTGAGTTTATTCCAAAAAAAATGATGTTTGGCTTAGTGAATGCTCCATTTTATTTTTGTAAATTAATTAGTGAGGTGCTAGGGGATTTAGTGAGTTTTGTGAGACCATATGTGGATGATCTGGCTGTGTTTTCATCCAGTTGGGAGCTCCATATCCGGCATCTGGACATTGTGTTACAACGTTTGGAGGAGGCAAATCTAAAAGTGAAACCGGCAAAGTGTTTATTCGCCCAGGACCATGTAAAATTTTTAGGGCACGAAGTGGGGTCAGGGAAGAGGTCGCCGAGTGACGCGAAAATCCAAACTATCCAAGAATTTCCCATTCCAAAGACAAAGACGCATGTAAGGTCATTTTTAGGTCTGACTGGATTTTACCATAAATATATAAAGGATTATGCGACAAAAGCTGCGCCTTTGACGGATTTGTTAAAAGGGAAAAATAAGAGGGAAAAAATTGAGTGGAGTCAGGAATGTGATCAGGCATTTAAGGTACTAAAATTAGATCTAACTAAGGGACCGGTACTCTATGCTGCGGATTTTTCAAAAGACTTCATTGTTCAGACTGATGCAAGTCTTGTAGGGGCGGGTGTGGTCCTAGCTCAAAATTTCGGGAATAACGAGGAACACCCAATTGTTTATTTGAGCAAGAAATTCTCCAAGGCGGAGCGTAATTATAGTACCATTGAACGCGAATTAGCGGCAGTCATTTTTGGGGTGAAAAAACTAAATCATTATTTAGATGGACAAAAATTCGTTCTTCAAACCGATCATAACCCTTTAGTTTATCTTAAAAAAATGATGGGCACAAATTCACGTTTGACGAGATGTTTACAACAATACAACTTCACAGTCGAGCATAAGAGCGGAAAAAAACATTTGAATGCAGATGCGTTAAGTCGCATGCACGAAGAATAAAAAAAAAAAAAAAAAAAAAAAAATGCCTTGGTTTTAGGTAGTGTTTTTGGACTGTTTGTAAATATTTATTTTTTTTTTCTTTCATTTGTATTCCAAAAAAAAAAAAGTTTGAATGTATTGATTATGAATTATTTTTCTTTCTTTTTCATGAAATTTTATTGTGTAATTGTGAAATTTCAGTGTTTGACTTTTAAAATTTTGTTAGGGGTAGAACCTTTGATTGTCATCACGAAATTGCATGTGAATGTTTAATTGTTTTTTTTTTTTATATAATGTGAAATGAGACCTTGGGATCTAGTAATTATGCAAGGTGTAAGACTAGAAAATTTATTTTTAAGATGTTTTTAGTTCTATAAAAGTTCAGGGGGTTGTTTCGAAAAAATTTTTTTGGGGGGGCTTTTTTAGCTCAACTCTCTGATGTTGCATGTTTGATAATGGGAGGAGGCACCTGAGTCTTCTGGAGCCCATTTTACATCCTGAAGGCCGTAAAATGGTCTTTTAGGAGGGAGGAAGCTGTGCTGGAGTGAAGGTTACAAACATTCCAAAAGGTCAGGGGTCGTGTGACCAGACAGAACGGAGCCATGGGAAGCTATCTGAGCGACAGATGCTTTGTGTGAAAAAATTTTATATTTCTATGGAAGCGGTGACATCAATAGTTTCCGATTTCACGCATGGCCTTTTGTTGCTACCGACATTTCTCAGAGTTTCGGGTAGACCAAGATTGGACGAAAATGATGTCACGGGTAGAGTGATATCACGACCAACGAATCAGTGCTTCGTGTGGGGTATTCCCCTCCCCCTCCGAAGGTGTGCTCGGAAGGGAGAGACTCAAAAAAAAAAAAGACAGAGAGACTTGGTGCTAAAATTGTGTAGCATGATTTTGAAGTATGCTCGGAGGCGAGCATTTTGTAATACTTTTTAATTTATTTGAATTTCAACTATTTTGTTAAGTTTTGAATAAAAATAGCAAAAATCATCCCTGGACTCATGCTTGCGTATTCCGTTCTTCGAGGTGTACTCCCAAATCACCACAATAGAACAACAGTTTCGGATTATGTTGGCAATTTTACTGACAATACCACTAAATTTTTTAGTAACAATGCTGTGTTACCATTTAAAAAATACAAAACAACAACAACAACAGAAAAAAAATAATAATTTGGTGTGTCACTCACACGACTTTCTCTTACCCTGAAATTTAATACTATAAGCACAGATTGGTGATTAATGGTTACTATAGCCACTTACAGTTACTGTTATGTAAACTTATGTTAAAACAATTCAAATTAGATTTCGGAACAGCTTCATTTGACAAATAATTCTATATGAGGGGGCTACTGCCCCCTCAAACCCCCGTTTCACTATTGTATCCACATTTATATAGAATTCAAATCTATTATTAAATTCAAAAGTTCATTTAAATTATTCAGACAACTTTCACACACACCATTCCTTGAAACTTATCAATCTTGAACAAACTTTTCTAATAACAAACGTATGCACTTCAAAATATATCATTTGGATCGCCTGGAATTATTTGTTTTTAATTTACTCAGACGGACGCAGACAAAGAACAAACTATAAAACTTGACTTCGTTATTCAGAAAGCTTCAAAACGTGTAAATATACAAAAAAACAAGAGATGAATATTTAGCTTAAAAGAATACATTATTTACCATATGGCTATGAGGAATTAATTTTAATTCCTGCGCAACTTTCCTGGACATGGTAAAATGTTATAGTAAGTAAAGCACTTCCATTAACAAATAAAAAAGAATGTTTTGTCTTATATATTGGCAGCCCTGTACCTTCTAAAAGTTATGTAGAAATAAGATGGTGCACATAAATATAATCCTACATTAATGACACACGGCACAATCTGAAATACACTTCCATCAATTTTCAAGTATTGTCGCACTATAATCTTGTTCTTTTGTGTAGCCCTGTAAACGAACAGCGAATGATTTCTATACCATATCCTACATGAAACATTTTTTTACGCGTATAAAATATATATATTCGTTTCTTTTGATTTAGTGCAGTTTATAGATGCTAAACTTTACTTACCTGCAATTTCCCTCATAGACGTAATGTATTTGAATTCTCTTGGGTGTCCTTGTATACGAACCATTTGCTTGATCACAACAAAAAGTTTAGTGTAGCATCCCTATACGATACACATTTAAAATACCAAATTTGAACTTTCTGCTATAATTTATTTTTGAGATATGCTGATAACAGACAGACACACACACAGAGACCAACAGCTAAAAACATGTTTTTTGGATTCAGGGATCTCAAAACGTGTAAATATAACAAAAACCCAAATTTCGTAAATTTGACCCAAAAATAATACTTTCTGTACCTTATGGGTAAGAGAAAGTAAAGTAGAAAAAATATTGTGCTGTTTTAAACATGTATCAATATGCTTTAACTATGTATACTCACTTTACCGCACGTTATAGAATATCCCATAGAACACAAAATATGATAAATTTAAGTAACCTTTAGGTAAATACCTGCTTCATATTTTTTAAATACCTGCCTCATATATGCTTCTTTTTTTTCAAAAATATATCGTATTTTACTACACTAAAATTAAAAGAGGAAAATAAAAGTTTCAGAGAGCACGCTGTATACAGGACGCTTGTTTTGGATATTGTTCCAAAGTGTTAGAAAATAGTGTTAGAAAGATAGAATAGAAAGTGTTAGAAAAATTTTATACGTCAACACCATAAACTAAAAAAATTCGAAGCAATTCCTCATCTGACACTATACAATAGAAGGGTCGCGTTTCGGAATAAAATCCCGACCCTTCGTCAGTCGACCAAAGTTATTACGAGTGCAGCAACAAAGCGGTACCAATCCTTTAAAAACTTATAAAATACACTTTAACACACGAAGATTAAAAAAATTATCTATATATGCGATTCAAAATATGTTTAAAAAATATGTAGTTTTTCGGCGCAATTTTTATGGCATCTTACCTGAAGATGTAAGTATATATATATATAAAGTGTGTAAGATAAGCATAAAGAAAATAGATGTATAAATTATTTAAAGATAAATTTTTTAATCTTCGTGTGTTAAAGTGCGAAGTAAAATTTATTTTTATATGCTATTAAAAATACAAAAATTTCTCCGTAATTTTTTTAGCATTGGAATTACCTCACATTATCTAATTTATACATCATCATTTTACCTGTACACTGCAAAAAAAAAAAAAAAAAAAAAAAAAAAAACTGTTAAAAGTACAGGGAAAATCTGGCAGCTGGGGTGCTAGTATTTCTCCGTCAAATATACAGTTTAAAACCTTAAAACTGTATCACTGACATATAGGAGAGACCCGTGTACCTAGGGCCGCTTTTTTTCAATGCCCAAAAACAGAGTCCTTGGGCTGTTTAAAATTATCAAACTGACATGTACATATCTTTAGGACTAATTACTTCCAATTGGAACTAATATAAATACTTAAAATAATAGATTCCGACAAATAGAAGGTTTTTTAAAAAAAACTTCACTCGTGGCCCTAGGTACAACACCCCCATTGTACCTGGGGCCAGACCTCATTGTACCTAGGGCCATTCTCTCAAATTTAGATTTCACTTTGTAGTGAATAGAAAATAAGCATATAAACATGTATTTTATAAAAGAAACAATATCAAGTAATATATTTATTTATTATATAATAATTATCATGTTGTTGCCTTAATTTGAAACACGACATTTTTCTTTCTTTTTCTTTGGAATATTCTAAGAGAATGTTTTTTTTTTTTTTTTTTTTTTTTTTTCTGGAGTGTCTCTTGGATTTCTAGATCTCTCTGGTTTTCGGTCACATCTTTTCTTTGATGTGGGAGGTTTTGCTTTAGGTAAAGATTTTGCTTAGGTTCGCATCTGTTAAAGCATGACACACGAAAAGATGTTAGATGTTGAAGGTTTCGAAATTTCAACAGAACACGAAACAGAGACATCCAGTTCTATCATTGTTGGTTCACTTTCTTCCTGGAAAATCTTTTTTCTTTTTTAATTTATGGAGGGATCTTGTCTTTCAGTCATATTTGAACTTAAATATTCATCCTCAGTGAATGTGTTTTGATTCATTGGCCATATGCCGGATACACGAAAGCCTGATAGAATGTTTACAGGAGTAAAGGCCGACGGATAGGACTAGGCAACGTTTTCAGCAACTTCATATATAGTGATTGTTTAACCAGGGTTTGCCAGCATCCAATTATTACAGACTGTACTGTATTTCTTAACACTTTCGCGACCGCTGACGTAGATTCGCGTCATTTGAAAATATAAAACTCCACTAGTGGGCGCTTCTTTTGCAATTTATATGTTATTTGTTTCTAAAAAATATACACAATATTCATATTTGTACTATCGGTATACTAAGGATGCAAATACTTTGATTAGAGAGAGTATGATTATAATGCATATCCATTTGTAATATAGATGCGAATACGGAAAATTTTGTTTTGTAAAATTGTAACTCATGAGAAAAACGCCCACAGGCGGACCTTACTGTCAAAAAGACAAAAACATGCGGTTGCGAAAGTGTTAAAAGGTCCAAACAAACTGGCCCTAGGTACAAGGCAGCTATGTGGCCCTAGGTACAAATTTTGGTAACTTCATTCAAAATGTTGTCCACTAAAACATCCACAGGCAGAGAGAGGACTAATTAAATATCTCATTTATTGCTCAATATAAAAATCAAAATTATACACTAGTAATGGAAGAAAAATATTGGCTTGCTTTTGTAAAATAGCAAAAGAGATGAGCTGCAAATTTTTACTTCAAACCATGTAAATTCGTTTTCTACGTGTAACTTGTCAAAACTTTCTCCTCAAAAATTCCAAAGTAGTTGTAAAGTAGCAATTAGCGTTGTTACTTGCCCAAATGAGCATTAAAACTTAAAATTAAATATTATTCAAATAAAGTGGGGTGGCCCTAGGTACATGATGGCCCTAGGTACACGGGTCTCCCCTATTTTACACAGGAATCCTGTAAATAAAACAGGTTTTTTGTTAAAAGTACAGTTTTGTCCTGTATATTTGACGGAGAAATACTGGCACCCCAGTTGCCAGATTTTTCCTGTACTTTTAAAAGCTTTTTTTTTTTAAGTGTAAAGTATATAAATAATTATAAGATAAAAAACTTTTTATAAACCCTGTTTTTAAATTTTCTATTGAATCATAGCTGCAGAACTACATTAGCACTTTATCAATGCATATAAAAATTTTAACTTGATAATGATGTCAATTTTTGTGAGATGCATAATTTAACTTTTTTCAATTTTTTAACGTTCAAGTTTAATTAAATATATTTATTTTTATGTCAAAAGAAAATAAATCTCTTTTTTTTTGGCAACATAAATTATATCCAATATTTTAATGGCTATTTTTATAGCTATTAGGAGGTTATTATTTTCAGATTTTAATTAATTAAATGAAAATTAATCAAAAATTCGAAAATCGGGCTTCAAAGTATTGTGTTGTCACTGGGTTCTGAGCTATTCTGAAAGTTTCAAATGTCCAGTTAGTAGGGAAATTAGTTAAAAATCAATTGCAAGATTCCAAATATATATATTTATAATATATTTATTTGGTATTATGTATAATATGATTATAATTCCAATATATATATATATATATATATATATATACATATATAATTATTATTATTATTATTATTGAGATATATTACTTTTTCAGCTCAAAAAAAAAAAAAAAAAAAAAAAAAAAACTCAAATAGTAAATTTATTATTATTATTATCATTATTATTATTTTATTTATATTATTAAGATATTATAATACTTTTTCAGCTCCAACTAGCATATTGTGTAAAGTGACCATATTAGAGTACTTTTATAATATATTAGCATTAAAAAATATTACAATTACCCAGTTAAGGAGGTATAGTTAATAATTAGTTGCTAAATAAATGAGGACTAAAATATTAATAATTACCCCTTTCCGACCCGAAACGTTTTTATCTTAAAACCATTACATTCTTCTGTTTTTGCAAACTGAAAGAAAAAGACATGTGTCGATTGAAAATTGTACTTTACACTTTCTGCAAATTAGCTCGATCGTTCATTTCCTGATTTTATTACATACGATTGTTCCAGATGCAAAAATGTAAGTGGATGTCGTGAATGTCTTACCCGCATGATCGTACGGTCTTGGTCGGAAAGGGTTATGATGTATAATTTCCTTGCTACAAATTTTCAAAACTTAGAAAAACGGTTTTAAATATGAACTGCAGTCGGCAGCAAAAGTATCCGAGCACTAGCAATAATCCCTGTCTAAAATGTACACTGCTTTGTTAAATAAATCCTTGTCGAGTCATGTTCTTAGTCAGTCTAAGAACATGATTCGACAAGGATTTATTTAACAAAGCAGTATTAAGTGTACTTCTTTTATATCGGAATTATTGGCTAGTGCTCGGATATTTTTGCTGCCGACTGTATCCTCGAATTTTGAAGCCAAATCGGTCACCCTAAGTTGTGGCCATCCAAATTCTTTCTTCTATATTTTTCTATTCAAATTCATGCAGCGCAAATTATTTATTTATTTATTTATTTTAATCAAAATTATGTTCTATGGTGAATACAGGCGATTTTTATCTCAAAAAAGAAAACACTAAATGACGAAAGCTAATTTTCTGCTCTGCACACGAAATTTGAGAAAATTCATTTTTTTATTTATTAATTACTACTTCTATATACATAAGAAAAAAAGTAATAGATTCGTGAAAATTTCCGAACTCCGGTTTTCGATGTATTTACACGTTTCGAGATGTCCTGAACACGATTTCATTATTAAAAAAAATGTCTATCAGTCTGTGTGCCTGTGTGTATCACAACTTTTGTGGACTCTTATACCTCACGAACCAATCAACGAAATTTAATCAAACTTGCTATTTAGTTGGATCGTGACCTAAATTTGTGCTATTACATTTGGGGATCATTTCCCAGCCATTTTCTCTATCCTACTTTTTGCATCCTCGATCTATCCAATTTTTTCTAATTTTTAACATGGCAGTGTTGGACAAAATTCCGTATAAATGTACATAATGAGAGTTACTTTGAATGCATGGTTGTAAAATGAATATGAATTATTGATAATAGTAGTAGTAAACTAGGGAAAAAGCGTGTGCTTCAGGAAACATTTCTCCCCTAGGAGAGCGGGTGAGGGGGGGGGGGGAGGAGTACCCCTGGGAAGTATAAATTTTCAATATGGGTCTTTCTAAAGAAATTGTCGATGCCATTTAAATAAATGATTGAACCATGGATCTGTGATAATCTAAAGCAAAGTTATCGATTTTTTTTTTTTTTTTTTTTTTTTTTTTAATGAAAAAAAAAAAAAAAAAATCGCATTTCTTTTCATATTGACACAAAATTGACTTTCTTTAGGCATTTAATGTTATACTTCTCTGAGGTGAAAATCGTCTGCATTCATCATGTAAAATAATTTTAATAAATAATAAATTAATAAATAACTCATACTGCGTAAATTTGCATAAGATTATATAGAAGAAAGTCTTGTAGTGGCCGCAACATACCAGTTTATTGTATTGTATTTATGTCTTTTCTTATTTTTGTTAAAAATGAAAAATATTGGTAACTTTGATTCAAATTATCACAGACACATGATTCAACCATTCATTTTACATGTAATGGCGAGTTGTTTTGAGAAATACTTATACTGAAAAATTGTATACACCCATAGGACGGGAAGGGGGGGGGGGAGAATCTATGCTTCTACATATAAACTTTTTTTTTTTTCCTGGTTGACTGTTTCTGTTGTATATATTTCTTTTTCTTTATTGAATTTTACAAAGGTTCGTTAAAAAATAATTTTCACCGTGTAAATGTATACGAAATTTTGTCTTATACTGCGATATTAAAAATTATGAAATAGTAGAATGATAATGAAATCTGTCAGGCTATTTGCAACAAAAATTGATGAGCATTAATTTGTGTCTAAATAGACGTACACATAAATTTATACGAAATTCTGTGAATTAGTACTTGAACTAGATCTGCCACAAAATTTTTGTCACACACAGGCAGACATACAGACATTTTCTAAATGTGGTCAAATCTTGTTCTGTGTCTCTCAAAACGTGTAGATTCATCAAAAACCAGAAGTTGAAATTTTTTACTTTCCTGTATTGAATATAAAAGAAAGTAAAAATCGCATGAAGAATGTGACATTTCATCTAGAGTTTTCAGGTAAAAAGTTCAAAAGATCATGAAATATATATATATATATATATATATATGTTTTACTTTACCTGTCGAATATTAAGATGTCATGATACTTGGATTTTTCACGGTGAATGATTTTTTCCACTTCTATGGATACTGTATAATCCCTAGCCACACTACCGTTTTCAGAAAACCAGTTTTTACAGAAGGAATCCAAGCCTAAAAGATAATAATTATTATTATTGTTAACTGAATTTCAATATATATATATATACATTTTTTTTTTTTTTTTTTTTTTTTTTTTTTTTATGGCATAATCAATATTCTTAACTGATTAACATTGATAAAAGACATATTTAATTATAATCGGTATTTGTTTCAAATTGCTCTCTAATCCAAACTCTTTTTTCTTTTTTTTTTTTTTTTCAATGTTGTAAAGTATCTGGCGGATTTTAATGGCAGCTTTATAAAAAAAAAAAAAAAAAAAAAAAAAAAAATTTAGAATAAACTAAATTTATTTATATAAAATTAGAGTTATTCGCTATTATGGGAACCTTCTTAATAAATAAAACCCAAGTTTCTGAGAAGTAACGCTTTAAACTGGTGCTAAAAAAAATTGCTAAGAAAATTTATTGAAATAAAGGAGATTTTTTTTTTCTTTCTTTAAAGCAATAAATAAAATAGTGGAAGAAAATGATTTAGCTAAAAAAGAAAAAAAAAAAAAAAGAAAAATGTCGTCACAATTTCACACGATTTCTCTCAATTTTTTTTAAATACTTTTTGCTAACTTGACGTGACGAGGGGGGGGGGGGAAATGAAAGACTTTTTTCAATTGGTCTAAATATACAAAATGTGTTTTAAAAAACACACTGATTTTTTAACTTAAAATATGAAATTGCGTTCCTTAGCAAAGGTTACCATATTTTTTTATTAAAATTTCTTCTGCACGTTTTCCTCAATTTTATTTTAATATTTTTTTAGCTGTTGTCAAAGAGAAAAAAAATCTGATGTGGGCACCACATGACTTCCTTATACACTTTTAGAAATATATACATAATGTTAAAAAGCATTGTCATTGGACCCAAGACAGGTGGCTAAAAATATTTAAAAAAGGCATTATCACCGTGTTCTGGGCTTTTCTGAAAGTTTCAAATATCTAGCTAGTCGGGAAGTTAGTTAAAAATCGATTGCAAGATTTGTACAGGTAACGCTGCCGAAGGCAGCAGGGATCCGAAGCAGTTGGCTAAAAGTATTTAAAAAATGCATTTTCACCGTATTCTGAACTATTCTGAAAGTTTCAAATGTCTAGCTAGTCGGGAAGTTAATTAAATAAATTTTCTGTTGAACCATATAAACATTGCCGAAGGCAGCAGTGACCCAAAACAATTTGCTAAAAATATTTTTAAAATGCATTGTCACAATGTTCTGAGCTTTTCTAAAAGTTTCAAATGTCTAGCTAGTCGGGAAGTTAGTTAAAAATCGATTGCAAGATTTGTCCAGGTAACGCTGTCGAAGGCAGCAGAGATCCGAAACAGTTGGCTAAACGTATTAAAAAAATGCATTTTCACCATGTTTTGAACTATTCTGAAAGTTTCAAATCTCTAGCTAGTCGGGAAGTTAGTTAATAATTTTTCTGTTGAATCATATAAACGCTGCTGAAGGCAGCAGGTATCCGAAACAGTTCGCTAAAAATATTTTAAAAATACATCGTCAACGTGCTCTGAGCTTTTCTGAAAGCTTTTCTGAGCTTTTCTAGCTAGTCGGGAAGTCAGTTACAAATCGATTGCAAGATTTGTCTAAACCGTTTTTGAGTTATTACCGTTTTTTGATGCATTATGGCCAAAACCTTTGTATTTTTGGTCATTAGGAACCTAATTTTCCTAAATATCTCATAAAACGGAAAATCATACAAAGTCCAAAAATTGAGGCACACAACTAGATGGTATAACAAACCTATGTACCAATTCGCAACTTTCTAAGTCCAACCATTTTTGAGTTATGCAACATACGCCACACACACAGACAGACACACATACAGACGTCCCGAAAAATCGTGTAAAGTCGCTTATATCTCTAAAACGAGAGCTCCTGTTAAGACGACACTTGCAGGTGTACAACTATACATCATGACAGTCACACGTATAAATTGGCAACATTCAGCGATCATTCGTTTTCGAGCAATGTGAAATACAATATCAATTTCGCAAATCGGGATTACTATACTTCCTTTGAAACCTTTGGACGGCCCCTGCCTGCCTGGGCTCGGCCAAGCTTAACGGGTTGGATGCCGTCCGCCGGAGCGAATAAATCGCCAGATCACCGCGTGGAAGCTGTTGGGCAGCAATGTAACTAGACGCCAAAGCTCAGGAATTGCAGCACGCTCCAGATGTTAAGGAATTTGGAATAAGTGCACTAACTAGCTGAGAGTCGAAATAACCGGAATTATACAAAATTAAACAATTTTGAATTTAGGCAGGGAGGGTAAAAAAAAAAGAAAAAAAGAAAACTCTGGGGGAGCCGCTAAAGTTAGTTGTGCACACAATAATTAAAGCCGAAAGAGGAGGCCATTTGAAAAGGGGAAGGGGACAACACTTATGATTTGAGAAAGACGAGGGAGGAACAATGAGATTATAATTAAAAAAAAAAAAAAAAAAAAAAAATTACGTGAAGCCACTGGGGGATGGAAGATAGTTTTGGGCGCATAGCGAAAATTTTGAAGTTTTTGAAGTGGCAAGGCCTAATCCTAATTGGGAGGGAAATTACTATGCGCAGGGAGGCCGAATGGAGAAGAGAAAGAGGGACCATCGCAATTTTGATCCACCACGGGGGGATGGTTCCCCGCGTTGGTAGCCCGACGACTGCTAAACGACCCCATCGAGCACTTGACGGTGCAGCACAGATTAACGAGGACCAGACACCGCCACACCCTCGTAAAAAAAAAAAAAAAAAAGAATTAAGAAAAAAAAAAAAAAAGGAATAAAATAAATAAAATACAAATGATAATAAATAAAAATAAAGTAAATAAAAATAAAATAGAATATAAAAAAAAAAAATAGAATAAATAAATTAATTAAAGTAGGTAAGTACTTAAATTAAAATTGGTGCGGGTCAAAACTTGGTGAGTACCAAAAAGAAATGTGACAGGAAATAGTTCTAGGCTTAACAAGGAAAGTATTACCCCTACAATTGAGAAAAAAAAAAAAAAGTGCGTGTCAAAACTAGATGAGTACCAAAAAGACTAAGTTTCCGGGATTTGCATGTTGTGCGACCTGTTATGTCCTGCACTCTTGATGATATTGTACAAATCCGGCAAAGGTAATTAACATTATGGTTGCTTTTTGACACGCATTCAAACCTTTAACATTAAAAGAAGGTATTGATTGTGATCAGAACTAGATGAGTACCAAAAAGAATAGGTTTGCTAGGAATTATTCTTTGTGATGGAATCACTATGTATGGACTAACAATTGTTAGGTCCATCGGACCTGGGAGTTTTGAGAATAAACCTGCTGAAGAAATTGTCATTATGGTTGCTTTCTGATCACCGACTGCGTCAAGGAACTTGTTAGCCAATCTACATTTTATAAAAGAACTATTCTGCAAAGGTAAAAGTCAACATGGTTGCTTTTTAACCACGCCATTCATACACTAATGGAAGTAATAAAAGAAAAAAAATTAAAATAAAATAAACATTCGTGCACAGTCATGGGCGTGGCGCGGACTTATGGACTTATAAGCCAAGAACCGTTTACATTTTTTATTTATTTATTTATTTATTTATTTATTTTTTTGGATTTTTATTTTATTATTTTTTAAATTTTTTTTTTTTTTACTTTTTATTTCTAGATTTTCTGATTTTTACATTTTTATTTTTACCGGGGCTCAGACTGTATAGGTACCCGCCGCTTTAACTTCATGGACCACGATCATGACCAAAAATAAACAAAAAGTCCCCTGATCTAGTAAATAAAAATCCGCCAGGTCCTCTTCTTCGGGTTTTGACAGTACGTGGCTGGTTCCGGCTGCTCGAGATGTTGGCTTTTGATCACTGTGAAATGTCGTCTATGTTGTTTGTGATCCAACTGACTATGTGTTTTGCCTTGTTCTGTACGTGTTTATTGTTGGCTAGTTGTTTATACCAGAGTTGTTCATTGTCCTGTGTGATTTTGGCCAGATGGAGGTTTTGAGTTAGCGGGCAGGCTAGTAAGTAGTGTAAGGATGTTCCTAGCTCGCCACAGGCGCAATCCGGGCTCTTCTTCCTCTTAAACCGATGAAGATAGGCCGGAAATGCCCCATGGCCCGTGTATATTTGTGATAGAAGCTATACTTCCTTATACTTTGTATAAGGAAGTAAAAAATAAAGACACGCCTTTTGAAATAGTCTATTTCAGGGCCCGAAATTTCAACTTACATTACACTCGCTGAAAAAAAAAGTTACTCGCCACAAAATATGATTAACTTACTCTATTTTTTATGTATAAGGTGTCCAGAATTTTTTATTGGAAAAAGAGGAGAAACTACGCAATGTCTTTTATTTTGCAAGAAAATAGAAGACATTCAATTTTGAAGAAAAGATCACTTTAGAGGACACAAAATTGAATGAAAATGATTATGAAAACCGATTCAAAAGTTACGTTACACAAATGCTGGAAAAAATTTTATCGCAAATGATGAATTTGGATCAGTACACCTCAAATTAAATTAATAATATACGGATACCAGAGTAAAAATCACTAATTTTTATAGGTGTCATTGGACAATATAGATTATTATTATTATTATTATTATTATTATTATTATTATTATTAATTTTTGCTATAGACAAAAACTTTATTATTACTCGTATTTATTTATTTATTTATTTATTTATTTATTGGTACTTTCATACAGTTACATAAAAAAAGTTGGTTGACATTTTTTTCTTTTAAAATCATAATCATAAAAGAAAAAATGAAATTGGCAAATGAAAAAATAAAATTAATATTCGGCAGATAAAACGATTTGTTTTAACGAACAGCTATTCATTATCATTTTATAAAAGTTATCACAAGTATAACCTAAATTAGTCTTAGTAGATAATAAGTTTTTAAAGTAGGTATATAAAGGGGATTTTTTTCACATGTCTACATTTTGTTCATTGAAGAAAACAGTCGCTTTCTGGGAGCTTTTTTGCCAGGAGGGTATAAAATGAATTCAACTAACTTCTGCATATTTTTGTGAGGTGGTTGTAGTATTATCATTAAGGTCAATTGTCTGCACTAGTGCTCTAGACTTGAGTAGGAGAGTCATCCGCAGGGTCTTTCTAATCCCATATTTACGCTAGTTTCGTAGAAAACCACAAAAAACCCCTAACGGCTAAGCCAACGAGCGTAACTGGGTATCGAGTCCAGCGCCTCACGTATACCAGCTTCGAGGACAGAACCTCTCGGTCACTGGTGGGTCTATTTTTATCAGGAATATTATTCATGCAAAAGTTAAAACAAATGTCAACCCACTACGTATCAACCGGAGGACCAACTTCTTAATGATTTCATGACAATTTCAATAGTGATTCCGTGTTCTGGATCAAAGAACCGTACAAATATAGGGAATACTTTTATTTCTTTCTAATTCGAAGAATCTGAATAGACATAAACCATAATATGCTTTGGAAAGTTTATTAGAAAGTTGGTATTTTGCGAACCTAACGCAGAAAAAAGTTAGTGTTCACCGTTCGATACAGCCAACAGCCTACTGAGCTTCCCAGTTATGCGATTTTTCTTAAATTAAGGACTAAATCCTTTTCATTTGAAAAAGAGGACAGAGGACGAAAAACATGAAAAAGAGGACTTTTTAGTCCTGTAATGTTTTTTTCGTTTAAGTGGTCAGAGCGTTTAAAAAGAAGACTGTCCTCTTAAATAGAGGATGTCTGGTCACCTTACTAACATTAGCATGATTGTACGTTTTCAAATTGATATATATATATATATATATATATATATATATATGTGTGTGTGTGTGTGTGTGTGTGTGTATTTGGTAGCATCGTATACTGTAATAATTCTGTCTACACTTAGACTGAAATTTTACTTGCCACAGTAAAATTTCCACTCTCCAATGGCGAGCTGGCGAGCGGAAATTTCGCGCTCTGGTCTATTTTGACTGAAAGCAGTAGTCCTGGTGTCCTAATAAGGGTATTTTTTGTCTGCCTTCATGGCCTCATGCGAAAATAAATTTATTATAGATAATATTTTTATTAACGTAATGGATTTTTCCAAATCTCTATTAAAACTATTATTTGTTAATTTTTTATTTTCCATATCTTTTTTTTAAAGGTGTCACCGAGTTTTTCAATTTAGTTATTCATTAATTCATTTTGGTTCTTGAGGATTTCGGAGACTTTTTATTACCTGTTTTATTAAATTCTACTACTTTGTTACTACATTTATATATGTATATATATTGCAACCGACGTTAACCATACCTTTGGAACGATACAACTTTTAAGCACTTCCACTTATTATAAATAGGCTAAAAACGTACGACAAATTTATTGTTTCCGTATTAATATATAGATAATCATAATTGTAATAACACTGCTCAGGGCGCGAAATTTCCGCTCGCCAGCTCACCATTGACGAGTGGAAATTTTACTGTGGCGAGTAAAAATTTGGTCTGGTTATAGACAGAATTCTTACACGATACGGTGACAGAAAACATTCTTTTTAAAAATTTAAATATGGTAGAATCTTGCCATCTTATAACCTCTCCTTTTTCTCTTCTCGGAGTGCCGAGTCTGTGTGCACGCTGTCCGACAATCGCCCCATCCTGGGAAAGGAAAAATGCTTAGTACATGCTATGCGATATTGGCACCTGAAAATGAGCCCGGGCCCTTTTAAATATACTGCCTATGTTTATTTTGTTGAATAATGATTAAAAAAAATCCCTTTTCGGCAAGCTTAAAGGCAAAGGTAGATTCCTTTACGTTAATGTTACAAATGTAAAGAAATTTTACATCTGCATTAATACTTAGCTAATGGCTTTGTTCTCACACATTACATTATTTACGTCGCTATTCTGTTTTCAAGAAATTTAATTTTCAACTAGAAAAGGGTTTTATTCAATCTACCTAAAAATTTTAAGCTAGATTTATTGGTCTGTAAATGTTTCAATTTTTTAAAATTCAAGCTCATAATCATTCAACAAATAGAAGTCTTAAAGATATACAATCCCAGCAATAGTGAATCCCGGAGGGGGCTATTGGGCTACACCCCCCTTCCCCACCCAAGCTTAATCAAAATAATAAATTTTATTTAAAATCCATAACTGTTGTTCAATATCTTTCTTAAAAAAAAATAATAATAATAATAATACAAACGTGAAAATGCACTTGTGACCTTACTATGGTCAAGCACTGATAAGCCTGGCGTTGCTATGGTCAAGTCAAATATAGTTAAGTGGTAGCGGTTTTTGTATAGTTATTTCACTGTAATTTTTATTGAATTATTGAAAGTTTTGTATTGTGTTTTTGTGATTTTTATTGTCAGATGAGTAAAAATTGTAAAATGAAACTGTTTTGGCTCACATAAGCTGGAACATTAACATTAACATTAGTTAACATTGGACCATTTGGCACCGCTGAATTTCAATGTTAATTGTTACGAATTTAATAAATTGTATGATTTGGCGAGATTTTGGTGACAAAACTTGCGACTTAGCAATGAAATTTGTGATTTGGCGGCAAAATTTGATAGATGGCGACGAAATTTTTGACTTGGCGACAAAATTCGTTGTCTGACGACAAAATTTGGAGAGCTTGGCGATGGAGAAAGGCAGCTTTGGCGTCATTATATTTTCTTTCCACGCGAAAACCTCATACCTCTTCACAGATCAATATCTTGTTTCGACAAGATAAAAAGTCAAAGAAAGCTGTAACGTATTATTCTCAATTGTAAATTTTATATTCTTGCCTAAACCGACATTCTAAACTATTCACCACAAACGATATTTGTATTAAGATTGACGTATTATTATAATTTTATATTTTTAAATGATTAATTAAAGCGTTTAACATGGATTTTAATTAACACACTTTTATTAACTTGATATAATGCAACTATTAATATATGTAACGGAATTTTGCAATTCAATTTTCGGCAACTTCTTGTCGTCCGAAGGACCTGAAATTTTGCACACGACTTCATAATCAATGACAATACTAGATACAAGTATTTGCAGGCACTTTTCCCATCAGAGGCAAACAAAAAGTCTACACTTATACAAAACTATCGTATGTGACACAGTATTTGGATGTATTTGTATAATGTCGAGTGGCAACAATTATTATTATTATCATTATTTTATATAAAGATTTAAAAGTATGTAATCCGCGTTTGTAATGATCGATAGGTGGCGCTTTCTGAACTGCAGTTGTTAGTAAATATAATAGCCACGTGTATTATTTATTGTTCTTTCTCCGCTATTACATCATGGAAAATCGATTGCATAATATGATGATATGCAGTGGTATGATAATTTCACCTTAGCCCACCAGAGGGCGAGCATTTCATTACAATCGCGGATAGTTTTCTAAAACCTTTATTAGTTCACTTTTCAATAAAAGAGTGTTCTTAACTTTTGTTTTTAAATGGCATAATTTTATTTATCAAAATAAGGGAATTCGAGTAATGAAATACTTTAATTTAAATTTAAGTTTTTATGAAAATAAACTTCAACGTAAAATTCATTAAAATCGTCCCCAGTGCATTTGTCAAAGGGATAATACCTAAATGTCCCCAAATTTATTACTTTTTCTACCATGACAGTTTAATTCGTTTAGCATCGATTTACACGATTTTTTTTTTTTTTTTTTTTTTTTTTTTTTTTAACGATGACATTTATTTTTTACATTATAGCATCTATGTCATAATAAAAAGCTAAGTCTAAATCTGCTTAGCCCTAAGATATATTGATTTTATTTACATATTTATTTATTTATTTATTAACTTTTATTTTATTTGTTTAAAATCACGGATAAAATTTTATTTCTCTTTTCTCATTACGAGTACATTGTTGTAAATGTGACGTCATATTTTCCGTTAAATTAAACTTTTTTTTTTTTTAATCATGTTATTATATTGTTTAAAAACATGATTAAAATTTTATTATATTTTCAGTTATCTTTTTTATTATCGTTTGCACGTGACATAAGCATCAGATTATAAATTTTTTGCAGTGAAAGCTATAGAAAATGTCGGCTTCAACACACGAAAAATCACTTTTTAGCTTGTAACTTCTAAGCGATTGAAGCTATCGAAAAAGTTTAAATACAAAAATTGATCTTTAGAGTAAGGCGGTAATTCGACTGATTTGAAATTTTCCCCTATTTTCAATATTAAAGAAATTATGGGCAAAGGAAAATTTCCACCCCCTACCATTTCCACCCCCTTTGAGCTGGATACCCTATCTACGAACTTGACCGAGATTTTTACTGTCCTGACAACATATCCTGAGCTGGTTAAATTTAAATAAAAATTACTCCAGTTATCGTGTTCACAACTTAACATGGGAAAAAGCGTTATACATATATATATATATATATATATATATAAACTTTTGAACGGAGGGTGGTTTTGGGTTCTAGGTGTCATGATCGGTGAACATATGAAGAAATTTTCCAGAAGTCGTGTCATGAGAACCGTTGCAATAGGTAGATCTCCTATAAGGAATCTACCTAAAAAAAAATAGTGCATTTTTAACAGTTTTTAGCTGAAACGCCAAGGATTTGTGCTTGTTATGATTTGTAAGCAACGATTTTATCGAAAAAGTAATTCCGAAATGGCTATTTCAAATGACAACAATGAACAAATTATACACATCAACATTCCGTCTGATTATAAAAATAAAATGGACAAAAAAGACATTTCTGATGTAAAAAAGTTAAATAAATAAATAGGTAAATAAAGAATTTTAATCTTTCATAAAAAAAAAAAAAAAAAAAAAAAAAAAAAATCGCAGGACATTGTTTAACGAAGTTTTTTTTTTTTTTTTTTTTCCTCCCTTTTTTCTTTAATGACTCTCTGCATTTATAGATATTTTAATCTTTTACAAATCTCAAATACAATGCATTATAATGATTTTTTGATTATAGATGATTATGAGACATGATGATATATGACACACATTTAATATATATAATTTTAGGCATATATGTAAAAGCATTTAAAATAGTTAGGAAAAATAAAAAACCCAAAATGCGTAATAAAGAAGAAAAAAAAAATGACAACTGTATTTTGTGGCGAGTAAAGATTTTTTTCGGCGAGTGTGATCTGAGATGAAATTTCGGGTCCTGACACTGCGCTTAAAAAAAAAAGTTTTCCAGCCTTGATACTATTTCAGCTGATTCTTATGTAAAAAGACCTCCTGAATCCGAATTTGACCCCCCATTTTGTCCAATCACCCACCGTTTTCTCGGGACGTCATCTCCTCCCGCAATTTTTAACACTGTTCGATAATTTTATGGCCATGAATTTGATTTGGAGAATAGAAAAGAATTATTTTAGTACTTAAAAACAAAAAAATACAAAGTATAATAAGAATAATAACCCCCTCTGTAGGCCCTCAGAAGATATTTAACGGTTAAACTGATCCTTTTTTACATTATAAATCAAATTTATAGCTATAAAGTTACCGAAAAGTGGTAAAAAGTAAGAGGACATCCCCAAGAAAAAAGGTGGGTGATAGGGCGAAATTCACATCATATTCGGATTCAGGAGATCATTTTACATAAGAATTTGCAAAAGTGGTGTTCAGACCAATTTTCATGCCGAGCGGTGTAATTAATTAATTTAAAAAAAAAAAAAAGTTGTTCTTTTAGTTTAAATTTTATCTTTTGTGTTTAAATTTTTTTAATAATTTATGTACTTGATTTCAAAATATAAACTTACCATGTTCTTCAGGGTGTCCCTGTAACAGAAAAAATAAAATAATTAATTATTTTATCGTAAAAGAAATCTCTTGAATAACATATTAAATTATAAAATGTTGTCCTAACAGAAAAAATAATAATAATAACTTTGGAAATTTTCTTAATATGTACATAAAATTTGTTATAAATACTTTTTGGAGAAAATTTTATTTTATTTTCTTTATCTTCAGAATATAATGTTAAATTATTTTTCTTTATTATTAAATACGTATTTTTAAACTTTTAATAATTGTTTGAAATCGAAAATTTTTTTTCTTTAAATTCCATTTTCATAATAAAATTTATTTTAGAAAACTATGCGGAGTTATTTAAATATTCAATACAAAATCACGTAAGATTTTCAGTCGTATACAATCTTTTAATATATATTTTTTAAGTAAAACAATACTTTAATTCTATTTTTAATCATTAGATAATACGTAATTTTGAAAGTTAGAATTAATTCTGCTACACTGTAAATAGAAGCGTCTTAAATTCAGACAGAAATGTGTCTAAAATGTCAATTCAGACACATAAATGTCTGAAACACTTACGCATGCAAAATTTCAGACGCATGTGCTGTCTTAAATTAAGACACATAAGTGTCTTTTTTATAAATGAGCTGAGATAAGTGTCTGAATAATGTTGATATGTCTCAAATTAAGACATATAACATTTTAAGACACATAAAATTTCAGGCATTTTACAATTTAATCACTTAAAAATTCAGACGTTACAAATTTCAGACACTTAGAAATTCAGACATTTGTATTACTTAACAAATTTTCCATATGGAATGTACTTTAAGCAGCATGCATATCCTGTTTTAACATTTTTTTAAACAAATAAATTTGACATTATTTTATGTAATATAAGTAGTTAACTTATTTAAAATGCTTAGACACGGTCTTATTCTGTTAAAAATTAAAAAACAAAGTTAATTTTTATTTAAAATTATCACATGTAATAAATCAAAAAAATATTAAGATAAACGAAGCATGTAACTTGTAGCTAAGAAAGCAAATTCGTAACTAAACAATCTTAAACAATTCGTGCATAATTGATTTTTTTTTTCGCGTTTTAAAAATTATTTATGTTTCCCTACACTTCAAAATGTAAAAGAGCATTTTTTTTTTTTTTTTTTTTGGTTTTGTGTATATAGTTTGTTTTCTTGCAAATACCAGTTAAAAAGAAAAGAAAAAAAAATCGTTTAAAATACATAGGCTACTATTTTTTCATATTTATTACGCATTTTACAAAAGGAAAATAAAAAAAAAAAAAAAAAAAAAAAAAAAAAACCTCTAAACCTCTACACATGAAATTTAAGATAATATGTATTAAGCTTTACTTCTTATGGACAGTTTTATTGCAAAGACATAAAACTTCGATTTGTTTTACGTATACTAGAATATATTTCGTTATACAGCGTGAGCACCGATGGCTTGATTGGGAAGACGCTGGAATCCGTTGGTTGCCAGTTCGATTCCCGGCGGGGGAGAATATTTTTGTAAAAATATGCTCTAGGACAGGCCTGTCCAACCCGAAACATTTGGCGGGCCGCATTGGAAATTTTTTTTATTTAGGTGGGCCGCACTGTATATACGTATGTATGTGTTTATGTTTGTGAGTGTATGAATCATGTATATATGTACTTTTTTCCGGGAAGAGAAGATAAAGATTTAGAACAAAATATATTCATATTAAATTTTCATTTATAAATTAACAATAGAACCGTCAAAAATTTATGATTGTACATTAATAACCATAATAAAAAAGAAGGAATAATAGATTTAATAATATTTTTTTACAAAAAATATGTTGTTTTTTTATTTAGAAATCGTTTAAATGCAATTTTACTTAAAAAATTCAGAAAGGATTTATTATTTTAAACAAAGTTCTCAAACTATAAATATCGTTAATTTACTCGCGGGCCGCAAAATACTACACGGCGGGCCGCGGGTTGGCCACCCCTGCTCTAGGAGATTTTAAAATCTATTTTTCACAGGTAAACAGTATAAAACGCATCTCTTTATTTATTTATTTATGAAAAATATTCACTATAGACAGGATAAAAGATGGCGGAATTTCAGACGTTTCGAAAGTGAAACTATGTGCCTTTTAAGACACTTTTTAGCACCTTAAAATTAAACACCCGTTTCAGACACAATTGTGTCTGAATTTCATACACTTGTATTTATAGTGTAGTTAATTTCAAAAAACAATCTTTAAGCAGAACATCAACAATCCGCGTTTGTAATGATCGACAGATGGCGCTCTCTGAACTGCAGTTGTTAGTAAATATAATAGCCACGTGTATTTATTATTGCTCTTTCTCCGCCATTACCTCATGGAAAATCGATTGCATAATATGATGATATGCAGTGGTGTGATAATGTCACCTTAGCCCACCAGAGGGCGAGCATTTCATTACAATCGCGGATAATGATAATAATCTATATAATATTTCTCTAACGTGGACCAGTTTCAATTATTTTTTGTCGAAACGATACGATACGCGAGGATGAAAAAATAATATTTATACATGAACAATATTTAAGCACGCGAACTTAGCTCAATGGACTAATAAGAAAATATGACGACATTTGTCTGATGAGACCATTTTATGGAAAAATGTATTTTTAACAGTTGTTTCTTCAGAATCTTTGCAAGCGTCATTTTAAACCTAGCAATATTTTAAAGATATATATGCAGAATATGAACTTTTGTGTCATAAATTGACTAAAAAACACAATCATGAAAAATATAATCAAAATAGGAATTATTTTATTTTATTTTATTTTATTTATTTATTTATTTAAAAAAAAAAAAAAAGGTGCCAAAATTAATAAAAAGTCATCGCCATCATGACGACAAAAATTTAAGAGGCGTCCTGGGAATCCTTTACTAAAACTGTACTGCCTGTGGAAGTATGAAAATTGGGTTGTGAACAATGAATTTTATTTGGAAACCTTTCTTTGAATGATTTTGGTTTCACTATGGTACAATATTAATTTGGTTTTTTTTAATAATTTGGCTTCTGGTAAATTAAAATTTTAGTTAGGTGGTGAAATTGGTATAACATTTATGAGTTTCAAATTTTAAAGGTAAATAAGAAAAGAAATTGCAAATATTTCACACGGGTTTGCTAGTAAGTGAATAAATACTTAAACGAAACTTTCTTCTACATTCCTGTTCTTAGTCAGTCTAAAAACAGGACTGGACAAGGATTTATTTAACAAAACTGTATTAAGTGTACTTTTTTTATATAGGAATTTCTGCTAGTGTTCGGAGACTTTTGTTACCGACTGTACTATAGGTATGGGGAACTTCGGTAATCGTGAAAATTTTCGACCTCGGTTTTTTGACTTTTTTATACGTTTTCAGGTGTGAGGAATCCGAAAATGACAAAATTTGTAGGGTGTCTGTCTGTAGGGTGTCTGTTAGTGTATTAGTCTGTTAGTGTGTTAGTCTGTTAGTGGATTAGTGTGTTACTCCGTTAGTTTGTTAGTCTGTGTACACGATATCTCAAGAACAAATTGTCGCAGAGAGGTCAGATCAGTTTTAAAATATTACTTTCGACACTGGCAAGAACCCTATTCATTTGCAACATTCGAATTAAAAAACTTCGTAAGTTATTAGAAATTTACGATTTTTTTAACATGGGAGAATAGGACAAAAATTCACTTAAACGTGCATTAAATGGAAACTTTTTACTGTAAAAATGTCAGACCAGTTTTAAAATATCTGTTTTGATGCTGGAATGAACATCGGTAACTCTAAATATGCTACTTTGAAAATTTCGCAAGTTACTGGAAATTTACGAATTTCTTAACATGGCAATATAGGGCGAAATTTCACATAAACGTTAATTTTGAGAGATATTTTCACCGTAATGATGTCAGACTACTTTTGAAATATTATTTAGGATACTGGCATGAATATTTATGACTGAATTTTCCAATATAAAAATTTCGTAAGTTATTGGAAATTTGCGAGTTTCTTAACATGGCAGAATAGAGCAAAATTTCACATAAACGTCCATCTTGAGGGATGTTTTCATCGTAAAAATGTCAAACCACTTTCGAAATATTATTTAGAATATTGGCATGAATATCATAGACTATGATTTTTTTTCAATTTAAAAAATTCGTAAGTTATTTGGAATTTACGATTTACTTAACATGTCAGAATAAGGCAAAATTGAGCATAAACTGCCATTTTGAGGATCATAAACACATTAGACAACTTCAAAATTACATTTAGGATATTTTTTTGAACATGATTGAATACAAATATTCTAATAGGAAAATTTCGTAAATTATTCGTAATTTACGATTTTATCAACATAGCGAAATTGTAATTTTTTCATATTAATATGAATTTTGAGGATTATTGCATTGGAAATAGTAACATGAAACATAAACAACGGAATTCACCCTGATAAAATATATTAATAGATTAGAATAAGATAAATATATCGAAGTGAACGATGGATAGCCTATTAGGCGGGGATTTCTTTCTGTCACTGTATCAAGCTTTGGTCAAATTCATTTTTTTTAACATGATTATAATATGTCTCGCACTAGAAATTTATGAGACCATAAATATGGTGGGGAACTGAGCAGAGTCCACCTATGCCAACTAATTTGTATAGTAATTTTAATGAGAATTAAAAAAGCAGTAATCAGTCAAAACATGCTCTTTTTTCACACCTGCTATAACATTTTAAAACGTATGAGACTCCTTATCTCTCTCTATATATATATACACTAAGCGACAAAAAAAAGCCGCACTTGGATATTTTCCATTTTTCCTTCTGTAATCGCTAATTTTATTGCTTCAAAAGTAAATTTTTTAACGGATTTTATTACTTTGTGTTCCACGTGCAGTTTAGGATTGAGCCAATTGTTAAAATAAGATGCAATTGTTCGGAAAATTGTAATTTTAGAGAGTATTTAAAAAATGGCAAGAATATGGCAATTAATGATACCACAAAAATTATTAATTTTAGAGCGAAAATCAAAAAAATATTTTAATACATGGGGTGTTAAAAGGATTAAATGTTATCAAAATATTAGTGATCTGGTTTTTAGCAAGATATAACATTTTTAGGTTATTTAAACTGCACATTTATCCTTAGGCTGCCACGTTACTCATCCAGTCGAGATGACCGCAAGTTAAAAAGCCAGCGCTTAAAAAAACAGTTTGTATTACATTTAGAACATAGAAGAGATTCAGAAAAAGTGTTTAGTAACATAATTTATCTGAATGCAGTGCAGTAACAATTAAACAAAGCAGGTTTAATTGCCAGAAAATCTGAAAAAAATCCATTCTTAACGAAAATAATTAGAAAACCAAGACTTTAAAGGGTTAAAAATTTTAAAGTATGATTGGGTTAATTGTTGGGCTGAAGTGGTCTCTCTGATGAGTCAAGTTTAACTTATTTCGAACTGACGGAAACAAGCAGATCCGATCACAAAAATGTGACCGACTTAATAAAAATCGCACTTTTAAAACAATGACACATTCGCCGTATATTATGATACGAAAATGCATAATTTTTCAATAAGACTGGCAAATTTTCATGTTCAAGGGATCAATTAACCCGAAATAAAACTTGGCCATTAAAAAATTGATATCTGATCGACTACTTTGGAGGTATTTCAGACTCTTCCATTATCAGCGTTTTAAGATGATAATGAAACTTCTTACATGACACCTGTGGTTCGTTTATTTGATTCATGTTGTTAAAATTACTTATCCATTCTCATAATCATCTATAACTTTCTAAGTTATTATAACTTTTTTTACTTAAAATTAAATCCCACAAAAAATATCGCAGGGTTTCTTCTTTGTTAGACATGAAAATTGTCCTAATCTCAATCCGCTCGAAAATGTTTAGTCTATAAAAGAGGGTGGGGATTAGAAATTTGTATCCTACAACTTTGTAAGAACTAGAAAAAAATATTAATGATATTTAGCCCAGTGAAATTTCTGAGTTTCATGTTAATAAAATCTTTTTGTAAAAAAATAGAACCGACTCCAAAAAGGAACTACTATTCAAACAACTAAAAATGAAAGAAAATTGGTAGAAAATATAACTGTAAATTGCGCCTAAAAGTATAAAATAATTTCCTTCGCCAAACAATCTATAACACTACAATTAATCATAACTTTTGAAGTCGGCGCAAAATTAAATAAAATTTAATTAGTTTTTAAAGGTTTGTCTTTAGATCGGTAGCAACAAATGCTGTTGTTTCGAATGATCCATTTTCATGTTTCCTTTATTTTTTTATCACTGTATACAATTGGTCCATTAGTAGCATCTACATAGAACAGTGAACATTCTTCACAATGCGGTATTTATGTTTCTACGAAGTTAGAGTTTCCTTTGCAAATTTGGTATAACTTTGATAACTATCATCCTTGATGGCTTTTGGATTTGGTGATCAAAACGTAAGGCAAAAATATACACGCAAGATGTATATTTTCATAATATATATTGTACGATGTGTTGTTTCATATTCTAGATTTCTCTCTTGATATACCTTATCAAAATAATCATGATATCCCAAAGAAATTAAATATGTTTGCCAGATAATTTTGCGATTTTTCTTTCACCAAGGACGTCAGATACCAGCATCTTCGCCAACTTTTGCTGCTTACGAAATCTTATTTGTTTTCTTGAATCAAATTAGTTCTCGGTTGCATTTTGCAGGTAACAATGTGAGATGTATATTTTGAATAGGATTTCATTTTTGTATTGAATAAAGGTATCAATTTTTATTTAATTTTGCGCCGACTTCAAAAGTTATGATTAATTGTAGTGTTATAGGTTGTTTGGCGAAGGAAATTATTTTATACTTTTAGGCGCAATTTACAGTTATATTTTCTACCAATTTTCTTTCATTTTTAGTTGTTTGAATAGTAGTTCCTTTTTGGAGTCGGTTCTATTTTTTTACAAAAAGATTTTATTTTACTCTTTTCAGTGAAAACTTATTTATATAGCAGAGCATCATAAGACGTTCGACGGAAGTTTCACAAATCACAAGTTCCAAGAAAAGTGACATTACTCAAAAAATGGTTTATGTCACTGAAAAATACATGAAATGCACCCAATGTGAACAAAAAAGTTACATCTCCATCTAGAAAGTTATCCACTCGAGAGACAGTTGTGCCATTTGTTTTATAGTAAAGTTATTTTTAAGTTGATTTTTCTCAAATGCTGCATTTTTAAGTTGTGTTACTTTTCTTGCCTTTATCGGATATGAGCAAAAAACTATCTGTTGAACGAACATACGTTAAATTAAAAAGTCTTTAGAAATGTAAAGGACAGACGGATACGCTGTATTTGTAACTGAAAATTCTGTTAGGCATATATATTGAACTTTACAGTGAATACGTGTCACCCGCTGCGCTGGAAATTGCGCAGCGTAAAGTTCAAACAAAGAGCAAAATATGCATTGCAGCTGACGGATAGAATTTTCAACATCGATACTTACATACTGCTTTTACCAATGTAGCTGCATGCGTTCAGCAGTTAGAGTGAGAACAGACTTTTGTGAGTATCCTGTAATTTGTTTATATCTTAATGAAATCATAATGAAACCTATTTCAGGCCAATATCATTACGACAAAAAAAAAGTATTAAAATTAAATCATCTCTTACGAAGTTATAAGCTAACAAATTTCAACAGCAACAACGAGAAACATGGTTTGCATTGAGAACCTCTTCCTTTATGAAATCGGTTTAAAACGTCTATGTTGTTATAAAACGCCATTCTACTGAATGGCTTCAAGCGAATCTTCTCGATTCTTTGTAATATAAAGATTGCAGGTTATTTTATTTAATCGAATGTCTTATTTAAATAATTTCAAATCATTTTATATTTCAAAGTAATAATCTTCAAACTGATATAATAATATTCTTCTTACCTGCAGAATTCTTCGACGTAAAAAATGACGACTAATAACGGACACTTGTTTTTCTAGAAATAATAGCTTCTTCTTTAAGATGAGAAAAATATATACAGTTTATTAAATAAAGTATTTACATGAAGAAACACTATTTACAAAAGGTATTTACATATTCGAAATTTCACGAAAACAATTTTCTATTCGTAATATTTTAATAACTAAGCCACCAGTTTTCTATTTCGTAATGACAATGGTGGTTCCATAAAAATAAATTAGGCCAAAGATGGCCTGAGAGCATTCTATTTCATTGTGTTGCTCTCTTCACTAAAGCGAAACTAAAACTAACTAAACTATGGGCTACCTTTTCTATTTCTTCAACGGTAGCTCCATGAATTATAAAATCATGCCAAAAAGGCCCCGAGAGCAAACTACTATTTCATGACGTTGCTCTCCATTCTAGAACAGAACTAAAACTAAAACCAAAACTAATGTCCCGTGAGCGAGTAAACAAAAAAATGTTCTTCGAATTTTATCTCAACGGGACCTCTGGCGCCCTCTAGTGAGGCAAAAGTATATCAATACCTAACATCCTCCCACCTTTAATTTTTTAGGTGAGAGATAAAAAATTAAACAGTTAATTAATTAAGAAAATTTAAACTTATAAAACTACATACTAAGAAAAATTAACTCTATAAACTACAAATAGAAAAAATTAAAGTTACAAACTAATGAAAATAAAGAAAAATAAAAATAAAATATTTTAAAGTTCAATGCAATTTTCAAACAATTGTGATTGTCTTTCGAAAAGTTTTTTATAGTTTTTAACCACTTTCAGTTTATTGTCTCTTTTGCTGCTTGTATCACTGGATCCTCAGCATCTGATATCTCTAAGGGATAGAGTTTTTGAAGTGGTCTAATCAATGTCCCAGAATGCATTTTCACTTCCACAACCCTGGCACGGCCATCTCGGCTGGGAAAAATTTTCACTACTCTTCCTATTGGCCACTGTAGTCTTTTTACACTGTTGATTTCTACTAGCACAATGTCGCCTTGTTTAACAGGCTTACATATCTGTCTACTTCGTTGTACCAACTGCGCTAGATACTCTTTTCGAAATCTACTTTGTAGTTGCCTTCGAACACTTTGGCAGTGCTTGTATCGTGCTCTCAGTTTTTTAGCATCAATGGCATCCAGATCTGGTACACCAATTTCTTGAATGTTTTGCATAAAACAGGAAGGTGTCAAAGGAATGAACTTGTCTGGTTCTTCTGATAGGTATGTTAAAGGTCGACTGTTCATTATGGCCTCAACTTCGCACAAGATAGTAGAAAGATCTTCAAAATTGAGGGAAGATTTTCCAAGAGTTCTCAGTAGGAGGTTTTTTACACTTCTAATGAGACGCTCCCACCATCCGCCCCACCAAGCAGCGGTTGGGGGGATGAACTTCCATTTTATTGGAGCTATGTCATTCGTCTTTTGAATTTGATTCCAGTCAAGAGATTTAAAGAGATTGTTGGCACCGCGAAAGTTAGTTCCATTGTCACTGTAGATTGTCGAAATTCTTCCTCTTCGGGCTACAAATCTTCTTAGCGCTTGTATGAATCCCTCTGTTGATAGATTCGTCACTAATTCCAAGTGTATGGCTCGATATACTGCACAGGTAAAAATGACTATCCATACTTTGGATTTATTTTTCAGGTAAAGAGGGCCACATAAGTCGATGCCAACAACTTCAAAAACTTTTGAGTCTCTGACTCTGTCAAAAGGTAAATGGATCGGAGGAGTAACAAATGGTTTGGAAGAAAAAATTTTACACTTTGTGCATTTTATCAATTCACTTCGGATGTTACGTTTTGCAGAAATAATCCAGTAATGTTCACGTAAGATCGAACCAACTGTCTGAAGTCCAGCATGGCAATTCTTCAAGTGGCAGTCTCTAATTAGGCACCTTACAACATGATGTTTTGATGGCAACAATATAGGATACTTGAAAGAAAAAGTGTCTTCTCGATCTAACAATTTTGTTTTGACTCTTAGAATATTGTCTTGATCTTTCATAACAACAAGTCCTTTTATTGTTTCTCGCACATCACCAAAACTTTCTAACTGTATACGTGACCAGAGAAATTTTTCCGCCTCTTCCTTTTCTTCTGCCGAAAGTTCAGCTGGGAAAATATGAGTTCTATTTCTACATTTTGTTGCAAATCTTCTTATCCAACAAATAATATTTACAAATTTACTAAATTTCGAAGTTCTTTCATAATTCATAAATGGATGTACATTTTGACTCGAAAATAATGACACTGCAGTTTTCTTTCTTTCCGACATAACTAAGACTTCATTAGGGGCAATCTTCGGTTGGGGCCAGTTACTTTTTTCATCTGCTAGCCATTTAGGACCCTCCCACCATCCCGATTCCAGAAGGTATTTAGGACTACAACCACGGGAAGGCAGGTCTGCCGGATTTTGACTTCCTGGAACTAAGTACCACTGGTTAGGGTTCGTAAGTTGGCATATTTCTCTGATTCTGTTGCCCACAAAGGTACCCCACTGGTCATTTCTTTTAATCCAGGCCAAAACTGTCGAAGAATCAGTCCAAAAGTAAGTTGGTACTGTAGGGATGTCCAAAGCTTCTACGACATACTTTGATAGTCTGGATCCCAACACACAGGCAAGCAGCTCAAGGCGAGGAATCGTTAGAGCCTTTTTTGGAGCCAACCGCGATTTTGCTCCCAAAAATTGAATTGAAACTCTTTTTTCTTCTTCGCACCGTAGAAAAATTACTGTTGCATAGGCACTTTGACTTGCATCGCAGAAAATATGTAGGGTCCAATCTTCTTTATTTCCATAACCTATTCTTCTCGGGATCTTCAATTCTGTTAGCTGTTTTAATTCGCTGTACCATTTCTGAAAGTCTCTTTGAATTTTCTCTGGAAGCGGAGTGTCCCATGCTGATTTGCTGGACCAAGATTCTTGAATTATTATCTTGGCTGGTTACAATGCTGGAGCTAGAAAACCGATGGGATCGAAAATTCCTTGAGTTATGGATAGAATTTGACGTTTTGATGAATTCACTATTTCTAAGTCAAATTTATTGCAGACCATCAAGCTATCATTTGTTCTGTCCCATTTAATTCCTAAAACTGGAATTGGAGTTGAGAAGTCTTCCTTTTCATTTTCTAAAGACAACTTTTCTATTTCTTTTACAGGACCGAATTGCCACAATCTTAGGTCCATTTTAGCTTCAGCCATGATTTCTGTTGCCTTAGATTTAAATTCTTCCAATTCGGACGTGTTGTTTACAGATGTGACGCAGTTATCTACATAGAATGACTTCTGAAGTTTCTGAGCAATTGCCTTAAGTTCTTCTGGACACCCATTCAAATGACGTCTGATAACTGCGCCAAGTAAAAATGGACTGGAAGTAATACCAAACACCACTCTATTATGCTGATAGACTTTAATTTCATTCGTCTTCTTCCACCACAGGAACCTTAAAAAATGCCGATCTTCCTCTTTTATTTCGATCTGAAGGAAGGCTCTTCTAATGTCGGATGCAACAGCGATTGCCTTTTCTCTGAATCTTAACAATATTGCGGGAATCTCTTCTAATAAATTTGGTCCTTTAAAGAGACAATCATTCAGTGACGGTGCTCTTCCGACTTTGCATGATGCATCAAAAACTGGTCTGATGGAGGTGGTAGAACTATCAGGCTTGATGACTGGATGGTGGCATAAGTAGTGTTCCCTAACTTCTTTCAGTTCTGTCTGAGGGACATCCTGTATGACATTTTCTCTTTGCCATTCCTTTAAAACTAGATCGTAATCCTCAAATTTATTTAATTTCTTTAATCTTCGGGTACTACTGAATAATCTTCTTTCTGCTTCATTTCTATTTGAGGGAATATTGACATTGTTGGAAATCCATGGAAGGCCCACTCGATAACGACCATCTTCATTTCTGGTGAGTTGTCTAAGAAACATATCGTGGGCTTGCTCTTCTTCTTCTCTTTTGGACAAGGTTTGTGCAGGGTCGTTGATTCCTATCGTTTCGAGTCGCCACAAGTCTGGAACATTCCAATCTTTTATGTACAGATTTGTCATCAATACCGCTGTACCGCTATTCAAGCAACCCTGAGATGGAAGCCCTGTTTTTCCACAAACTGTCCATCCAAGTTTGGTTTCTATCGCTGTGAGTCCATTTTCTAATTGCTTGACTCGACCCGTTAACAGTTGACCGTAAACGTCACTCCCGATCAGGATTTCTATTTCCGTACTACCAGGGCCGATGTCGGACAACCACAGCTTATTTTTCTTGAGTTCTCTGCACAGATTTCCCTTTGGAATTCGAGGAATTTCACCACAAATTTTCTCTTGGTCTAAAAGATCGAGCTGATGTATGGAACTGACCCAATTATTCGATGCACCCACTGTAACTCTAAATTTATTATGCTGTTTAGCTTCTATCTGTGTACCCCCAAAAACTGTATGGGCAATTACTTCTGTTCCTATGGGTTTAAGCTTGAGCTCTTTCGCAGTTTTCTTTAATATGTAACTTTTCTGGGAACCACAGTCCATAAGACAACGCACCCTTTTTTGGCCTTTTTCCCCTTTTATATTTATTTCTAACGTCATAAGGGCTATTTCCTGGGAGCATTGTTTGGCGACAGTGTTCTGTATTACTTCGGGAGGTTTGCTTCTACTATTTTCACCCCCTTTCCTTATCTCAGGACAAAATAGTTCTGTGTGTGGTTTCGAACAAACGTGGCACTTAATAAAAACCTTGCACGTTTTTGCCCGGTGTCCAAAACGCAAACATTTCAAACAGCAATTTTTTTCTTTTACTTTATTTTTCTTTTCGTCAAGGGAGAGCGATCTGGCTGTTATGCAGTCTTTACTCTCATGCGTTTTTCCGCAAAATATACAGCTTAATTCTTTTGCAGCGAATAAGCCTGTAGCAGTGGGGACCCTGTTATCTCTCTTGTGGAATTTATTTTTAACATTTTCCTTGGGTGAATTAATTTCAAAACCCGACCTGGCTAATTGTAACCTTTCTTCACCTGCCACTTCCCTTTTCAAAAAATTCAGCAATAGTGACAAGTTCGATTTCTGTGTGGTTTCCTTATCATCTAACTCAGTAGAATCTTCCCTGGCCCCAACATTAAGTCTTTGAAACGTTCTAATAATATCTTCGGGTAAACAGGATTCTATCATTGGGTACAGCCACGCAGAGTTCTGATCAATGTTTACACCCATGCTTTCCAGTGATCTCAAGTGTGCTTCTATCTTGGTCACTAAATTACACAAATTTTTGCTATTTCCCCTAGTCTGTACATTAGCTGTAATTAATTTCAAAAATTCTCGAACATATACTTCGATTAAGATATCTTTATCCCCATAGCGTTCTTCAAAAGCCTTTACTGCCTTTAAATAATTTTCTGATGTTACGGGGTAACTTTCGAGTAATTCTCTGGCTCGAGTTCCTGGTTCTATGCACTGTAAAAGGTACTGAAATTTGTCAGCGTTGTCTAATTCTTCATCCTCATGAATTTTCTTAAATTGGGCCCAAAAGGGCAAATAATTTATTAATTTTGAATCAAATTTCTTGATAGCTAATTTTGGTAATTTATATCGCTTTGTTTTCAAGTTTGTTTCGCTTTCTATTTTATTTTGGCCTGTGCAATTAAAATTTACACTTGAATTCAATTTTTCATTAATTAGTCTTTTAACTGTGATAAATTCATCAGAGTATGCTTCGCTTTCTTCGGCTTCTTTTATAATCAAAGCTTCATCGCATTTACTATCTTCCGACATAATGTCTAATATTTCATTGTCGAGTGTCTTTAATTCTGTTATTAAACCCTCTAATTTATTTAAATTATCTAAAAGTATACCCTTCTCAAGATCTTCTTTATCTAGTTCTGTTTTTAAAATATTTAAAGTTTTAGTAAAGGAAGATCGTAATGGTGTTCTACGTCTTTTTATTTTTTCCATTTCAGATTTTTAAACAAAAACAGAACAGTTTTATGTTAATTAACCAATTACTCGTTATTTATGCCTTTTAATTTAAATGTAAAAACTTTCACTTTTCTATTTACCAAGAAGATTTTATTTAAAGAACAACTTGTAAAAAATTCTATTTGGAGAGCCATTTTCTTTTCGTAAAATGTAAACAGAAGAAAATAACCATTTATTATTTTTTATTTTACTCTTATAGAAATATTTATTTCAAACTGAATAATAATTTTTATTTATTTAATAACTGTAAAAATTTGTTGAATTAAACAATCACCAAATGTAATCCAAAAAATAAATTAAAATCGAAGCTTCTATCTTGCACATTCTGTTTTCATTCATAAATTCTAAAATAATACTTTATTTCATAATCATTGCGAAACAAAAAATAAAACAATAAAAATTCACTGCAATCAGATTTTGACATCATCAAATATTTAACCATGAAAAAATGCTTTTTTATTCCTTCTTTCATCAAATGATGCTTCTTTTTCAAGGTCAACTCAATACTCAATTGCTTATTTATTTATTTTTTTTTTTACTTTTATTTATTTCAATCGTAAAAAAACAACTATCTTATTTTGACCTTGATAAATTTACGTTTTAAATGTACAAATAATATATAGCAAATAAAAAATCTTGTTTTATTTCAATCAATCAGACATTTTTAATTTTATTTACTTTGAAAAAGGAATATTCTATATTCTAAATAATTTCAATCTAGATATCTTTTGAAAAACATTTCATATAATAATAATATAATCTTTAAACCATTTATTGTTTCAAATGAAAATAATTCTTTTCTTTTCAGTTAATATAAACAATATATCCTGTATTTAATATAAACAATACATCCTGATGTGGCGGACGCCATAAAATTATGTTATAAAACGCCATTCTACTGAATGGCTTCAAGCGAATCTTCTCGATTCTTTGTAATATAAAGATTGCAGGTTATTTTATTTAATCGAATGTCTTATTTAAATAATTTCAAATCATTTTATATTTCAAAGTAATAATCTTCAAACTGATATAATAATAGTCTTCTTACCTGTAGAATTCTTCGACGTAAAAAATGACGACTAATAACGGACACTTGTTTTTCTAGAAATAATAGCTTCTTCTTTAAGATGAGAAAAATATATACAGTTTATTAAATAAAGTATTTACATGAAGAAACACTATTTACAAAAGGTATTTACATATTCGAAATTTCACGAAAACAATTTTCTATTCGTAATATTTTAATAACTAAGCCACCAGTTTTCTATTTCGTAATGACAATGGTGGTTCCATAAAAATAAATTAGGCCAAAGATGGCCTGAGAGCATTCTATTTCATTGTGTTGCTCTCTTCACTAAAGCGAAACTAAAACTAACTAAACTATGGGCTACCTTTTCTATTTCTTCAACGGTAGCTCCATGAATAATAAAATCATGCCAAAAAGGCCCCGAGAGCAAACTACTATTTCATGACGTTGCTCTCCATTCTAGAACAGAACTAAAACTAAAACCAAAACTAATGTCCCGCGAGCGAGTAAACAAAAAAATGTTCTTCGAATTTTATCTCAACGGGACCTCTGGCGCCCTCTAGTGAGGCAAAAGTATATCAATACCTAACATATGTGTTAATCGATGTGACCGCTTACAATAACCATACATTGAATTTTACATTGCATAAATGTCACCCGCTACGCTACAACATATGCAATGTCGTTCAAGTGTGCACAAAATAGGAAATTGTGAACAAACAAATGCACGTTTTAAGCAATTTGTTTTTAGCAATTATGTCTAAACTATCTTTGCGTACTACATCGATGATGCTCTGTAATTTATAATTCACTTTTTACCCCTGTCTTGAAACGTTTCCGAAATAGGATCGCTAACTCCACTCTATTCCACCAGGTTGCACTTTAGGCGGTTGAATCGCGTAGCACATGTCCACTTAACTGACTTTTTTGGGCACCCTGTATTTTTTTGTGATCGCAAAGATCTTACAATGGGATTTATTTCAGACCAAGACCTTTACAATAAAACAAAAAGTATCAAAATCGGATCATCTGTTCAGAAGTTATGAGCTAACAAACAAAAACAAAAACAAAAAACATATGCTTTGAATTGAGAACCTCCTCCTTTTTGAAGTCGGTTAATTAGAGCATCTCTTACGATGTTATAAGCTTACAAACAGCAACAACAACACATAGCTTGAATTAAGAACACCCTCCTGTCTGAAGTTGGCTGAAAACGACTTTGCGCTAATCGATGTGACCGCTTACAGTAACAGAATTTTGAACGACAGAGTATACGTGTCATCCGCTACGCTGCAAAGTGCGCAACGTAGTTCAAGTGTGCATAATGTAGGAAATAGCGAACAAACAACTGCACGTTTTAAGCGTTCTATTTTTAGCAATAATGTCTAAAACTGTCTTTTTGTAGTAAATCGAAGATGCTCTGCAACTTCGTAATTAACTTTTCTCCCATCTTGAACCGTTTTTGAGATAGGAGCGCTAATTCCGCTGTTTTTCACCAGATGGCGCTTTATTTTCTTTAGATTGTAAAGAAGTTATAATGGGACCTACTTCAGACCAAGATCTCTACAACAAAACAAAAAGTATCAAGTAACCGTATTTTGAACTATATAGCGTATGTCTCCCCAGCTACGCTACAACGTGAGCAATGTAGCTGAAGTATGTATAGTGTAAGAAATTGCGAACAAAAAAATGCACGTTTTTAGCATTGTATTTTTAGCATCAGTGTCTAAACTATCTTTTCGTACTAAATCGATGATGCTCTGCAATTTTATAATTCACTTTTTCCCCCTGTCTTGAACTGTTTCCGAGATAGGAACGCTAGCATGAATGTCTAAACTATCTTTTTCTACTATCGATGATACTCTTCAACTTTCTAATTCACTTTTTTCTTTAGCACCGTTTTCGAGATAGGAACACTAACTCCGCTATTTTCCACCAGGTGGCGCTGCAAGCGGTTTAACCTTGTACAGCATGGCCACTTTGCTATACTTACATACCATTTTTATCACTATAGCTGCAGCCGTTTAGCAGTTAAAAGAGTTGGGACTGATTTTTTGGGGCACCCTGTATTTTCTTTAGATCGTAAAGATATTACAGTGGGACCTATTGTAGACCAAGACCTTTTCAACAAAACAAAAAGTATCAAAATCGGAGCATCCGTTCAGAAGTTATGAGCTAACAAACATAAAAAAAACATACGGTTTGAATTGAGAACCTACCTTCTTTTTTTGAAGTCGGTTAAAAAACTGCAAAATACTATGCCATTGCGCATTAAAGCAGTAGTTCCATATAAAGGCGGAATTATCCCATCCAGAATACATATTGTTATTAAATAATTGTTTATATCTAACAAATAAATAGTTTTATTTCATACATTAAAATAGTACTTGTTTATTTCATATAATAAATCCTAATAGAATACAAAGTATATGTTTATTATATTACGTTTAACAAGAAAATTTTCTGTAGATTTTTATTAAATACTTCATAGAGTGTAATGAAACGAATTATTAAATCGAAAATGTACATAGGTATCATGTTATGACTTCCATATTATACAAACATAACAATTTTATTCGCTGCAATCATTAGTTTTTAAATTATTACAAACTCTAAAGGTATAAGTCAAATTTTCTGCAGTGCGGCTTTTTTTTTTTTTGTCGCTTAGTGTATATATATATAAGCTACTGTCGCTGACGTCAAATTTTTATTGTCTGCGACTGCATCTCCTCGCGCAGAGAAAGGTATCAATGTTTGCCGAATACTTCAAGGAAGACATTTCAACTGCTTAGAAATGTCTATCATCTTAATTAGCGAAGTTATTAATTAAAAACGTCGGGTTAATAGAGGTATTCTATTTGCCATTTATAAAAAGTTCCTCTTACAACGTTGTTTTTTTCTTCATGACGTTATTCTCCCCAGGAAAATTAAAATGTGATACATGGTGTAAAAAAAAAAAAAAAGAGAAAGAAAGAAAAAGAGAAAAAAAAGAAAAGAAAGAAAGAAAGAAAAAATATCAATAAAAGAATTTTTCGTCTTCAAATAAATAAAAATTTGTTATCTTAGATATTGTCATTGAAAAAATGAATTTAGAATTTTATTTTTATTTTTATTTTTCTTACTGGTAAACGTATATGTTATTTATAAATTTTTTGAAAGTTCTTTTTGTGTGTATGTGTGTGTGTGTGTGCATAATGAAATAATGTTGTGATTGTATAATTGATTGCATTTCTTTTTGTCTTTAAAGTGTATAAACATATTTTAAAACACTTCGGATATATTTTGGCATAAAACATCGAGTCAAATTCAAACTCATTTATAAATCTTCTAACTTAGCATTGATTTTTTTTTTTTTTTTTTACATATTTAGACATTTCTATGTTCTATTTCACATTTCTAATTATGGCAAGAAAAAAATTCATCACCTAAAACTCTTATAGAGAATTGAGTACATTTTATCCTTCGTTATTTTAAGAAATATGTAGGAAAGAATTAAAAATTGAAGCTGTGGGAGATTTTTTTTAAATAAAAATAATAATATTAATAATAAACTTAATTTCTTTTCAGATATTTTCGAACGTTTAAAATTATTACCTAGCTGTACATTAGAAATATGTATAGCCTATTATATACTGTCCTAAATTAAGTAAAAAATTCAATAATAAAAAGTATAGTACCTATACTATCTAGTACCTATTAGAAAAAATAGGCACTAGATTTTTTTTTTTTTTTTTACAAGCAATTATACTAAAAAAATCATCACCAATAGTGACAAAAATTAAAAAGTCGCCAAGGGTGTCATATACTAAAGCTATAATGCAAAATTGTCTAGATATTACGAATTTCTTTCTATTCTAAAAAATAAATTACTCTGATTTCAAGCATATCTTTTCATTAAAAAAAAATGGTATTAAATATTATTAATTTCAATTTAACATTGAAAAGGGGGATTCCTATGACATTTTTCTGCTTTTGTTTTGTGTTATGCACTATTTATATTCCTATTCAGTGAAAGGCAAAGCAACAAGTAGGAGGGCAGAACCCGCAAGGGTTAATAAGTGAAGTGAGTCGGGGGGAGAGAAAGCCTCCTTCGGAGGTTGATGAGCGGGGCGAGTAGGAGGCAAAGCCCCCTAGTATTTGAAAGAAAATATGTAAAAATAGTCTGATTTATACATGTATAAAAAAAGATAGAACAAACATATCTTTTACAAGCTGAATAATTAAAATCTGCCAAAGTTTTTTTTTTTTTTTTTTTTTACCATGCAAAACATATATGAATTTACTAGTACGTGCGCGTCCGCCAAGTGCTCGATTTTTACACATGTTTTTCCAAACTTATTTCTCCTTGCCAGACCAAATTGCTAAACATTGGTTTACATAATATTTGAATTGAATAGCTTTATCTTTCACCTCATGATATTTAAATGTTTTGAAGTACAAAAATTTTCAAGTAATTAAAAACGAAAATGTAATCCTTTAATTCAAATTTTATAACCACGTCTCTATTTACTATAAATATCCCGTGACGTAGTTGGGTTTTACATACTTAATTTATTATTATTATTTTCCCCTCATGTATAAAAAATTCCTCACAGTAGCGAAAATAATTTATTTTTAAAACAGAAATTGTTTTATGTTCTTTAAGCTCTGTTTTGTGGTTGAATAAATTCTGGTTTATCAAATTTTGTTTCTGTGATGACAATAACTATTATACACTGTACCGAAATATTTTTTTAAAATAAATCTCTGAATATATGGACCAATAAATTCTACATGTTCAATTTATTATATAAATCAAGAAACGAATCTTCCAAAACCATGTCAACCATGGATAAAATTTTATTTTCTTTATCTCAATAAATTGTTGCGATTGTGATATAAGATTTTTCCGTTAAATTATCCCTTTTCATTATTTTATTCAGTTGAAATGTTCGTATGGAAACCATGGATCAAATTTTACTTTCCTTATTCAAATACATTGTTTTAGCTATGACATCATTTTAGTTTCGGAAAACTTGGACTTTTATTATTGCGAAGATAAAGATATTATTTGTAATTATGATATGATAAAGTTGTTATTGGAAACGTATCTCTTAAAGCTTTCAAGATAGATTATTTTTCATATATAAATAATAGTTAATGTTACTATTAATAACATATCAACGTTATGAAGCGTCAAGTCAAAAAATATTAAAGTAGCAGCTTTAAAATCACAGATAAGTGTAACGAAAACCACAAACGAAAGTTGAAATCAGGTAAAAAGAGACAAAAAAAAAATAAACTTACCTGTGAAATCATCGTCTATATACTAACAATTATTTATTTATTTTATTTATTTATTTATTTATTTAGATTCTTGATTGGCAACTCCTTTTGAAATGGGTGGCAACAAAATTTTTCGTAATAAAATTATTTTAAATCAGGTTTAACAGTTTTGATACTTCAGAAATATGTAACTATTGTTTCACTCAATATATTTAATGATCTACTTTTCAAAAATATTGCCATCTGTATATTAGTAGATGAAAGATCAAACAATGCAAGGGAAAAAAGAAAGAAGAAGATCAACATGAAGAAAAATGTCACATTCCTTTCAAAAAAACATCTGTTACTAATCTAGATTTCACAGTGAATATTCGTTTTGTCTACATTTGAGGATAATATACACATATATATACATGCATATATATATATATATATATATATATATATATATATATATATATATAGATATATATATATGTCTCTGTGTGTGGAATTTCTGCGCTGTACAGAGAAACACTAAATAGTTGATATATTTAGGGTTGAAAGTGTCTGTAACTGCGTGTGTATAATATGCAATATAGGATAGATGCACTATACATATGTTAAATATGTACTAGTCTGGCTTCGCCCGTATAGCTCGACGGCTTCTCCCCCCCCCCCCCCCCCCCCACACACACACACACACTTAATGCATCCAGTAGAGAAGTAAGCTGTGTTACTTTTCACGGTAGTTCTTAAAACGACGGCAGCGAAGTTTATTAAATAAACACAATCATTCTGAAGGTTTTCGAGAAACATGTGTGTACATCTGTAATTCTCTTTTCGAGGAAAAAAAAATGAAAAATTCTAAAACATTGAATACTTTAGATTTTAGACTTGATTCGTACGGCGATGAAGATGTAGCAGAGGGCAGCGGAAACCAAAAGTGATGGTTCCGCTTGATTTAAGTAGATTTTTTTTTTTTTTTTTTCATAAAGTGATATATATTAAAAAAAAAGAAAAACAAAATAGTGATTTACTTTTTTTTATTATTATTCATACAGATATAGTGGTCAATAACCGCCAAAGCCTCCTTGCTAGTTTAAAATAATAAAACTCAAAATGGAATTTATTTCCGTGCAGATTCTTTTTCCCTGACTGCATACATTAAAATGTAGGCATATACAGCCCTGGAAAAAATGTTAAGGCCAAGCGTTAATAATTATTGCAAATCCCTAATCAGGAATATAATCTTATATTCTTTGTAAATGAAAATCAAAATGCTAATAATTATCATGAATAATTTTTCTGTAAAAAGTTTTAGAACTTACAAGAACGGCTTACAAAAACAGGCTATCCCCTAAAAAAGAGGACGTCTGGTCAGCATAACGTAAAGATGTACGCAAGTTCTTGTCTAGAATCATCAATAATCATTCTTCTAACGTAATCATTCTTCTATAAACGTAATACAGTCGGTATCAAAAGTCTCCGAACACTAGCAAAAATTCCTATGCAAAAAAGTACACTTAATACAGTTTTGTTAAATAAATCCTTGTCGAATCCTGTTTTTAGACTGACTAAGAACAGGATTCGATAAAGATTTATTTAACAAAACTGTATTAAGTGTACTTTTTTTACATAGGAATTTTTGCTAGTGTTCGGAGACTTTTGTTACCGACTGTATGTCCGTTATGAAATGGAGTAATTTTATTTTTATATCTAACTTTATACAAAGTAACTATATTTTTAAATCTTGACACGTATTTCACTGGAATACTACACGGTACACCTGAAAAATCTTCAAGGGCACACCAATGCAACTAACCACACCATTTGAGAATTACTGTTCAATGTTATGGGGTAATAAAAGGATAGATGGTCTTGTTTCAATGCAATTTTTCATTCTAACAACTTTTATTATATATATTCATTTACTTTGATATTTCTTCAAAATTTCTAAATAAATACTGGTCGCATTGGTCTTGAACTTCAGACATGCAAAGAACATTTATAAACACACTTTCTACTATGGATTTAGTCACGAATGCAATTAAGGCATCAAAAGCAAATTGAAGAAAAACACAAAAGCTTTAGATTACTCTGTATCATAAAAAGCTACAAATTACTTGTACAGTCGGTAACAAAAGTCTCCGAACACTAGCAAAAATTCCTATGTAAAAAAGGTACACTTAATACAGTTTTGTTAAATAAATCCTTATCGAATCCTGTTCTTAGTCACTCTAAAAACAGGATTCGATAAGGATTTATTTAAAAAAACAGTATTAACTGTACCTTTTTTGCATAGGAATTTTTGCTAGTGTTCGGAGACTTTTGTTACCGACTGTAACTTAAACACATTATTACACTTACTATGTACGATATTTATTAAACCAAAGTAGATGTACAGAGTCTGCGAAAAGTCTCATCTTACTCCCTATATCTTTGGAATGCGTTGGAATTTCTGAAAACTGTAAAACATGTGCCCAAACAATTTCAGGGAGATTTAGTTTAACTAAAAAGATTGGGTTTGGAAGCCCAAAAGGGCCCTATAAGGGCAAACTTTAAAATTTCAAATAGGAAGATGATAAGGACAATTTCAAAAAGGCAGATCTTTTAATAGCTTGATGGAAAGGTCTTTTCAAGGCACACATTTTGGCAAAAAGTTTTGTCCCACTGTGTTTTCTTTTTTAGGAAGTTACGATGAATTAAATTTCTCGTTTAAAATTCTCCCCGCCCCCCCCCCCCCTTTTTTTTTTTTTTTTTTTTATTGAATCATCAGAAAACCTTGGAAATTCTGAATACTGTAAATAAAAAAAAATAAAAAATGCTTAATCAGTTTGAGGGAGACTTCGTATGGTTTTAAAAAATGGAAATAGTGAGAAGTAGAGTCGCATCCAGGGGTCAACTATAAATTTCAAACGGGGAGGGGTGTTTTTGTTAATTCGTTAGTAAGGTTTTCTATTTCTGAGAGCTATAAAATTATTCAATGAATCTAAGACCCATCTCGCTTCATTTTGTAAAACTGGGGGTGTGGTTTTATAGGTCGTATCTCAGGAGATAAACTTTGAAATTTCAAATGCTAGGCGTTTCGTGTGTCACCTCTTTGAAAAGTCTTCTAAAAGCAATCATTTAAAAATGCCTTAAGATAATTTTAAGGAGTTTACGAAAGGTTTTTTATCTCTCTTTTTCATCTCTCTCCTTTTTTTTTTTTTTTTTAATCCTTCAAATTAAAAAAAAAAAAACTGTACAAATCATGCCAATTTAATTTGAATCTCTAAGAAGATATTTCAGTGAGCTAAGAATCTTATTTGACACTATAAAGTTTGCCCACTTATGTTCCACCTGTATATGGACAGCCTTTTTTTTTTTTTTTTTTTTTAATCAAAACTCTCCCTTAGATTAATGGAATACACTTTTTATAATGTTAAGAAATTCTGCTCTGTTTCTGGAAGCAGGTGGTGTGCTTTGTTTCGATCTGCACCTCGTTTGCACACGTCCACGTCCCTTTCAGGAATGAGAAATTTCCACTTATTTTGCTACTACTATTTTTATACAATAATATCTATTTTGTTAAACGATATGCGCCTCGTTTGCACGCCCCTCTCAGGAATGAGAAATTTCCACCTATTTTACTACCACTATTTTTATACAATATTACCTATTCTATTTAATCACGACACATTGCTATAAAAAAACAATAAATATTTCTGCATAAAAATAGCAAAAAAGGTGAAATTTTCTCATTCCTGAAGGTGTCCTTAAAATGGCAGTTAGACTCCTGTTAAAATATAGGACAGAGGGTGGGGCTTATTGTGAAACGTTTAGTCAGATATAAACTCCATAAAAAAAAATTCTTAAAGAAACTAAAAAAAAAAACTAAATGTTTGTTTCGGGAAGGCACTTTCAATGCGCTAACAAAAAACTTCCCAAAAACTGGACAGTCTTACAGTTACTGTCCATTCATCAAACATATTAAAAATGTCTTTCAGGAAAAGTTTAAAATGTTTTTAATGTTTTTTTTTTTTTTTTTTTTTTTTTTTTCCCAAAAAATCTGTCCTAACCTCTTTAATTTTAAGGTAACCATATTTTCAAACACTGATTTGAGGACAACTTGCCTTTTGTCCCCGAATTGAAGTAAATTCCGAGGACATTGAAAACTCTATTTGGGGACTTTTTCGAGGACATAACAGACCAATACCTATATGCATTATTAATAAAAATAACTCTGATTTATACATTACAAAATGCTTTGAAAAACTTTTTTCTATGAAAAATTCCTGAGCCTAAAGTATGTTTACGCAATTTAAACTATCCCAGTATTATTAAAATAATCAAGTCTATAGAACCCATTTACACTTTATTGTGATGATAGAAGAAAACACAAAATAACAGCATTTCATTTTAATCTTCAGAATCCCCCCTCCCAGAAATGCAGAAATTATTCCTGATTATATAACTGCAGTCGGTAACAAAAGTCTCCGAACACTAGCAAAACTTCCTATGCAAAAAAGGTACACTTAATACAGTTTTGTTAAATAAATCATTGTCGAATCCTGTTTTTAGACTGACTAAGAACAGGATTCAATAAGGATTTATTTAACAAAACTGTATTTAAGTGTAATTTTTTTACATAGGAATTTTTGCTAGTGTTCGGAGACTTTTGTTACCGACTGTACACTGTTTAAAAAATGCAACTCTGCTGCCAGAAATTCTCTGTAATTTAAGAATATAGTCGTAAATTACGGAAAAATTACGTTGACAAAACGTATTTTTCTGTTATTACAGACAATTTCTGGCAGCAAACTTGCATTTTTTTAACAGTGTACAAGAAAATCATTTCTTTTTCTCTCCGATCAATGTATCAATGCAATTTGTGGTGTTCATATAACGGCCATTATTGTCAAAATTTCATTAAACAAATTTAATTTTTCTCTTCACATAAATCGGGCGAGATAGAATTTATATACTGATGAGTAGTGCATGATTCTTTCTCTGCTCATGAAGTATGAGGATCTTTATTTCAAAATTTTGTTCATTTTCAAGATTATCCAATTACTTGTACATTATACAGCCGGTAACAAAAGTCTCCGAACACTAGCAAAAATTCCTGTACAAAAAAAAGTACACTTAATACAGTTTTGTTAAATAAATCCTTGTCGAATTCTGTTTTTAGATTGACTGAGCAGGATTCGATAGGGATCTATTTAACAAAACTGTATTAAGTGTACTTTTTTTACATAGGAATTTTTGCTAGTGTTCGGAGACTTTTGTTACCGACTGTATATACAAAATTTTTATGCGTATGTAATATGTTATGCACATATAATATGTTATGCACGTGTACATTAAAATGTGCGTGAATCAATGTTCTAAATTCCTTGTTTATCAACTCAACCAACGAATAGTGATTGTTGATCACGCCACAAACAACCAAATAACAACGAGCACTTCACTTTTTTGTCTAATACCGATATTTAATTTAGATAGTATTCCAGATCAAAAATATATCCACTCAAAAATATATCTTTTATTACTCAAACGTAAATTAGAGAAAAAAAGATGAAGAAAATCTTATCCTTACATTGTAAAGAAAGTTTTGTTTTGAATAGGACTTAATTTCTAAAATAATAATAATAATAATAAGATATAAATGTGGGAACCCTAATGCTGTTAAGAACTTATGTTCATAGGCTGGTAAGATAGGTACAATCGGAAACAAAAGTCCCCGAACACTAGCAAAAATTCATATGTAAAAAAAAGTACACTTAATACAGTTTTGTTAAATAAATCCTTATCGAATCCTGTTCTTAGTCAGTCTAAAAACAGGATTCGACAAGGATTTATTTAACAAAACTGTATTAAGTGTACTTTTTTTTGTACAGAAATTTTTGCTAGTGTTTGGAGACTTTTGTTACCGACTGTAGGTAGGTATGTAGATAATGGAAGACCGAGCTGTTTTCTATATCACAACAGACAGTATAAGCTCAAAAGATCCATCAAGGAAGTAGGAATATGATTACGGAAAATTTAGTTTTAAGCGGAAAATACAGGTTTCAATAATGGACCTTAATCACGAGTGGCAACAGCTGCGGGTATTTACAGATTTAAGCGGCTGGTATTGGCTGATAAAAAAGTAAATAAAAGTTTCGAGCTCAGCGATTGGAGTAGAAACTTTTATATACTCGCAATGACGCGCGGTGGATAAGGTCCATTGACCGAGATGAAGAATGTCGTGGGAAACTGAACGTGGCAGACGAAGTTTGCCTAAGTACTGGATTTCTAAAATTGAGATTAATCAGTAGTTTTCCCCGGGGGTATTCAGGCAAGGAGAACACAGCAAAATGTGCTCGAGAGTTTCACGGTCGTAGCAGAACCGAGAAAGGGGGAAGAATGAAAGTTCAAGGCGTTATAACTTTTGTTGAGTGATAATTGTTTTAAATCTGCAATGGGTATTACTAACGTCCATCATTCGAGAAGGGGTCCAGTTGGAAAAGTTTTTCATTAAGAACTGATAAGGAAAAGAGGTCGTGTAATCGTTTTCTATTAACCAGGCTTTCCTAACATGAGTGCGCATAACTTCTGGAGAAATCGAGGGAGGAAAGGAGCAAGTGTATGGAGTTTTATTGGGAATTCATGTGCCGGCTCATTTGAAACCTTTATGACCAGGGCACCAGGCAAATATTATTTTTTGAACACGAACATTGCGAGTATGGACAAATGAGGAGAAAGAGAATCTTTGGAGGCTGAAAAGACCAAACACTAAAGACATTTAGAGCTGAAAGACTGTCAGTCAATGCAATGATGGGGATGGTACTGTTACGGGAAGAGCGCTGGTACATAGAAAGACACATAGCCAGGACCACCTCAGGAAAAACAGAGTTCACGTGTGAAACCAGGAATGCAAGGGAAGCAGAAGAGTGAACATCAACAGCCACAACAGCAGTACAATGGACATATTCCAAAGCGTCGGTAGTGAAAATGGAGCAGGACGTGAGGAGCACTGACGGCATCAAACTTTTACGACAACCTGACTAAAGACAGAAGTACTTTAAAATGAAACACTCTGCGAAATTACATGAAAGTTGCAGTCGGTAACAAAAGTGTCCGAACACTAGCAAAAATTCCTATGTAAAAAAGGTACACTTCATACGGTTTTGTTAAATAAATCCTTATCGGATCCTGATCTTAGTCAGTGTAAGAACACGATTCAATAAGGATTTATTTAACAAAAACCGTATGAAGTGTACTTTTTTTGCATAGGAATTTTTGTTAGTGTTCGGACACTTCTGTTACCGACTGTACTAGGACATTGAAAGGAATCCTGCATTTCTCGAAGGAGCTTCACCATTTGCGCAGATTGAAGCGCATGAAATCACCGAGACAGAGAACAGGAGGGAAAGCCAGCAGACAGAGAAGAAATTGTTTGATAAGCTAAGAGAGGCGGCTGGTAATGCTTGGGACAATAGAATAGCTTCCATACAGAGGGTCGAATGGCGGTCCAATGGGCAGACCAATAGCAGTTCTAAGGGCGATGTTATGAACTCGAACTTCCAAGGAGACGTAGGAGGAGAATCGAAAGAGAGGGGATGTTATATTTTATTAGGCTACAGATAAAGTTATTGACAACACTGAGCAAGTGATTACTCTTAAAGCTGCAGGAATGACTGGCAACAACTTTCACATAATTCAGGTATAGGAAAGCTATAAGGAATGTCAAACCCAACAATTTTATGAGGGACCTCGATCTATCCAGCGAGTGAAATTGATGGCGATGCATTTATCAGGGGCAATGGTAAGCACGCTCGAGGTACCCCACGTTTAGGCTCCACCGAATGTATCCTGGAATTTCCGACAAGATTTCTCTTCATCAGGGCTAAGAGAATATATATGAATATCGTCAATGTCCATCGAATACCGTCGATGTTTAGCAGATTAGTGTTTATAGAGAAGCCTCAGTGGTGACTCGTGAACCGAAAATAGGTGAACAGCTCAAAAATAATATTTAAGTATTTTTAATGCATAATTTTTATTAAGCACGGTCTTAACTAAAATTAACTAAAAATACTTATTTAAATGTAAATTTATATTCTATAAATGAATACAGTGTAAAATACAGTGTGCCTCTTCACCTGTTTTCGGTGTATGAGCCGCCACTGGAAGCCATTCTTCCTGAATCTGAGGAAGCAGACTAGGCGAAAATGCTTACATTTTGGGGCAGGTAGGTGAAAACAAGTGGTATCCTACCAGGGATAGATGGAATGATTGGAGATGAGTTGAAATATGTGAGCGGAGGAAAATGCTTGAATATAGGCTTTTTCAAATTTTTGGTAAGACATGCTTGGCTATTTAGAGTAGTACCCCTTTAGATTAGTGGATGAGATGGCGGCTATTCACCGGACCAGAAGGAAGCGAGAAGGAGAATGGAATGGTTATCAGAGTCGTAAACTTTCACCATCAGAGTCCAGGTAAACGCATAGATATAGTAATTTATATAGATCTATCATCATATTGTTATCATGCAAAAATTTTTGATGACGAAAAAATTTTTTGGCTTCAGCCATACAGTGGTATTGAAACCATTGAAACTCAGCAATTGTAATAGAATATAATAGAATGTTGATGAATTTTCAAAATGCCGAAATATTGCGTCTTTTGATTCTTCTAATAAATTTATGAAAAGAAATGGATAAGTTATCATAAAAGTAAATTATATTTGACTAAATTATGAATAATATAATTTTTATAATCATTTGCTTTGTTATTATTATAAAATAAAAACTGGTTTGATTTTTAATGGAATAAGTTTTTTAAAGTTTGATATTTTTTAAGATTTTATATTAGTAAGTAATATAGAATTTTCAGAATTCTTTTAAATATAGATAGCAGCGGCGTAGGCAAAGAACTTTAATTTTAGTATATAAAAAGAGTTTAACTTTAAATATTAACTAAATTAATATATATATATATATATATATATATAGAAAGAAAGAAAGAAAGAAAGAAAGAAAAGTAAAAATGAATTTGAAATTGTATCTGCAGTTTTTCGTTCACTTTTAGGGCATAAATTATTCATAAATTTTATTTTCTAAATTGTCTGTGTGTAATCACTTGGAAAAAGGCGGCCATAATAGTGGACTTTTTTCCGAGTAAAAAGGAATCATTTTTTTCCCCAACGATCAATCTGTGTCTTATTACTATACCTATGGGCCCTGTGGCAGAAATTTATTATGCTTTCTGCGACAAGCTTCATCAACACCAAAATCTTTCTGCAGGAATAGTTTGTGAAGTTAACATTTACGAACTCAAATTATTTTTAATTAGTAAATAATATTCAGTATAACCAATGTATTTAAATTTTAACTAGGCATAAATGCATATATCTGCACTATTGCAATAAAATACTCTTTTATTTTAAAGAAAGGTGAAAATAAATCTATTGATCTTAATTGATTCAGATTTTTTGTTCACATTGATATACAATATTGTTTATAAAATATTCAATGAATTCAAACCATAAAATGCAGTAACACATAAAAAATAATCAGCAAATTTTTTTAAGGCGTTTAAATCATGAAAAGTCTAAATTAAACAAATTTTACAAATACTTTTAAAATTTCATTACTTTTTTTATATTAAATATATATATTTAAATACACAAATGCACTTATTTCATAAGGTGCAAACCAAACAACATAAAATATAATACAGAACTCAAAATTAAAATACAGCAAATTAAAAGTAAATATTAATATAGAATACTGAATATCAAAATGAAATATAAATAATTTACAGCATTTATAGTTTTTGAGATTATTAGAAAGAGGCACGATAACATTCTAATACACAAGATCCATTTTTTGTATTATATACAAATAGCATAAAGATGTGTATTTGAAATCTAAAAAAAGTGATTTGACGTTAAAGAATTCAGAATGTATAATTATACCATCATTTAAATACATAAAGTAAAGCAGAATACTAGATCTAAGTAACACAATTATAGACAAAGCATAGTCGAAATATTTTCATAAAGATTGAGGCAAGTGAAATATTTAATTTTTAAGGAAATGTTGAAATCTGAAATGTAACAGATTTCATGGATAAAATCTATAATAGAAAATAATGATTACAGATGAATGAAATAAATAGAAATCAATTAAAAGTAATATTTGATATTGATATCTATACGAATAAACATTTTTTAAAAATTCAAATGTTTAAAAAATGAAATGAACAAGCAGTAGAAATTAATGATAAGAGTATTTTTGTAAAATAAATTAATAATTTTTTTAACCACTTCATATGTTTAAACAACAAAATTTAAAGCTATTGTAAACTCATGTTTGGGAAAATTGCAACACCATGAAGGAATCGTCATAATTGAATGAAATTTAATACACAGTTGAGTGGTAGTAGTACAAATGAATGATTAAATTTTCAAAGCAAACAAACAATAACAAGAGATCGGAATCAGTATTTTGTGTAGCCACCACGCGCCGCAATAAGTGCTGCTACACGACGTGGCATGGAGTCAAACAAATTTTGAATGTCTGCCTGAGCAAGAGCATTCCATTTTATTTGTATGCGTACCCAAAGTTCGTCTGCAGAAGCAACAGGACGAGGATCACGAGCGAGACGCCGAGCAACGAAATCCCACACATGTTCAATCGGCGACATATCCGGGGAATACGCAGGCCAAGGAAGAAGCTGTACCTGCTGGGTTGCAAAGAAGAATTGAACAGTCCTAGCAATATGAGGGCGGGCATTGTCCTGTTGAAATACAGCGCCTGGCAAGCTTTGAAGGAAGGGAACAGCTTGGGGCTGTAGAACTTCACTGATGTACCGGTTGCTGTTCAGATTGCCCACAATTCGTACCAATTGAGATCGTCCATGATATGCTATGGCCCCCCCAAACCATAACTCCGGGTGTTCGTCCACTGTGGCGTTCGATAATGCACTCCGGAAGGTGGCGTTCACCAGCATAGCATCTGACGCGAATGCGGCCATCATTGTTCCACAAATTAAAGCGGGATTCGTCAGAAAACACGACATGCTGCCAATCAGCACACCAGTCTCTATGCTGATTGGCCCATTGTAGCCGCAGGCGGCGATGGTTTAGCGTGAGGGGGATCCTGTATAAAGGAGTCCTTGCGCGCAGTCGACGCTGCAGCAAACGTCTACGAATTGATGAAGCACACAATGAAACACCTGTAGCTATTGACCACTGTGCTGCCAATTGTCTAGAGGAAGCTGTACGGTCCGTCCGCGCCATGCGGACCAGGTGTCGATCATCGCGAGCTGACGTCACATTTCGGGGTCCACTCCCGGATTTCCGAGTTGTCCGACTCTCGTCCGTCCACTGCTTCCAAACACGCATCACTGTGCTGCTGTTACGCTGCACACGAGCGGCTACTGCACGATACGACAATCCAGCTTCACGAAGGCCGATGATTCTCCCCCGTTCAAACTCTGTAAGTTGTTCAAATCTCGCTCTCTTTCGTCGAAGAGGCATAAGTAAAGATTGAGCTAACGTTTACCACTAGCAGATAACCACCGATAACCATACACGCTTCGCTACAGCCATCTATTTATTCGGATCCATCCGCCGTCCAGAGAACGCTGCTCAGCATACGCATGCGCTACGGATTTGAAATTCTAATCATTTGCATATCATGCGCTACTTTGCATTTCCTGAAAATTTCAGCTCACTCGCGTAAGTCCTTCATGGTGTTGCAATTTTCACAAACATGAGTTTATTAAAGCTATAATCATTAATTATATTAATCACAATTAAAATAATGAATGATTAGTAAAGAAAAAAATTAGAGAAGTTACCAATTTTATAACTTAAGATACCCATTAATATTTATTGCTAAGCTCTTTTACTACATATAAAATGCTAAATATCAATAAAGTACTTTTAAGATTAATTTCTTAATTTTCTATTTTTTGAAGCAAGGTTTGAAACTTCATTTTTTATTTTGCGTATAACTACAGACGTTACAAATTTCCCCATAGTCTTATTTCTGTATATATTTGTGAAATGTATTGCATAGTTTGAACCAAACATTAAAATTAATGCAGCTTTAAAAAATTTACGTGTATTTACTACCACGCACGTATGTACGCTTCGCATACATTAAAGACAAAAAAAAAAAAATTACTAGATGCAACTAATTTGTCGTGCGTAAATCAGAAAATGTATGAAAATCGGTACAGCAGCAATCACGCACTTAAAAAAATAAATAAAATAAATAAATAAATAAAAATCACTGGATGCAGCTATTTTGTTATGCATGAATCTGAAAATGCATGAAATATGAAATTCGGAAAATGGTCGCAAACCCACATTCTTTCGAAAAAACATCTTTTTGCAATACAATAAATACACACGACACGAGCGGCAGGCGCGGCGCGAAAACAAAGTTTGGAGACACGAAAATGAAGTTCCGATGTGAAGAGGTTACCAGTGAAAAGTGTCGATATACCAAATCATATGACCGCATCACAAATCGCTAATGCATGCCGTATCAAAGCTAACCCAAGTGAGTTACATCCACTTTATCTCCTCTCCTTATTCGGGATTGAGGCGATCGTATCCGCAGAAACGAAAATTTGTTCTGCAGAACAGTTTATAAACCATTCTTTGAGTTTCTTTCTCTCTCTCTCTCTCTCTCTCTCTCTCTCTCTTTCTCTTTTTCTCTCCCCCCCCCTCCTTTTTTAAGCACAATGGCAAAATTTATTTGACTTAAGTAAAATCTTTCTGCAAGAACATTTCTGTTTCTGCGACATTGTCGCCGTGTCGCCGTGTTTCTGCCACGGGGCCTATGGGTAAACGTAATACAATCGGTAACAAAAGTCTCCCAACACTAGCAAAAATTCCTATGCAAAAAAAGTACTCTTAATACAGTTTTGTTAAATAAATCCTTGTCGAATCCTGTTTTTAGAGTGACTAAAAACAGGGTTCGATGAGGATTTATTTAACAAAACTGTATTAAGTGTGCTTTTTTTACATAGGAATTTTTGCTAGTGTTCGGAGACTTTTGTTACCGACTGTACCTGAATAATAGAAAAGGTAAAGGGATATCATTGGGAGATCCAGTAGGGAAGGAAAGCCATTGGAGTTGATACGGTAGGAGATTGCATAGATCCTGTCAACTAATCTATTCTAGCATTTGCTGAATTCTGAGGAGGACAGGGTTGACGATTCATGTAGTTGATGTTCAAATCGCCGAGAAGTATGACAAGGGTGCCATGAGAAGTAATAATATCAAAAAAACAATCTTTGGAAAATTGCCTTGCAAGGGAATAGATGTTTAAAATGTGGGTCCATCCATGAGTGATAAAAAAACACATTAACACGTAAGGCTTCAAATTCATTGGACAGGGCAGGAGGAGATCATTTTTGTAGGACACTGTTCAGGAATGAACAGCGGTCAAGAGCTCACCTCCTAGGAAAACGTGACTCTCAGCAGTGGCGGATTACCGCACAAGCGCATGTCTGGGAGCCTCAGAATCGTTGGATGCCTCACTTTCAAAAATCAAAATTAAGCTTTTATTGTCTGTTAATCGAGAATTTAAAAATAATACTTGTAGAAAATTTTTATTATTTCCTGAAACCTATTTTCATAGCGGACAGGGCCGAGTTAAAAGGGAAGGCATGTGCGCTTTGCCCCAATTAATTATGAAAACGTAAAACAGTATGAAGGATGCATATGATAATTTAAATCGTGCTTTCTTTTGTTTTAAGGAGGGAGTAGGTGGTAGGTTGCGTATAGCTTCAACTCCTCAATTCGCCTGTTTCAGGGTTTGTTTTGTCAGCCACTGTTGCATGTTGTGCCACTGAGTATTTTGTTTTAGCATTTTGTCATCTATTTGCATTTATCTTTCATTTTTTCCTGTTAAACCTGTACATTTGTGTTGCTTTTCTGTTATTTTTCTACCAGAGTTTAGCTATTTTTCTTTTCTATATTCTTTTTTGTTTATATTTTCCAAAGTTAGTTTCCATGTTTTCGGTTTCTATGTTCTGCCGACTGGGGATGCCCTTGTGGCAAACGGGCGATCTCAGTCAGAGTCACTATTCCCTTTAAATTACTACAGTAATTCTATTAATCTTTGTAATAGACTTGCAATTGTTATCCAAGATGGAACAGATATTATTTCTTTTGTTTTTGTCCCCAAATCTGGCGGTTTCTCTTGCACCCATCCCAAAGAGCTAAAACAGGAGTTATCAAATAAACTTGTCGATAAAAACGAGACTGATAGCATTGATCTGACGCTCCAATGCAAAATTTTATTAACAACCAAATCAACACAGGTAATCCAAACGCCTTAGGCTTACAAATCCTATTTGGGGTTCCAGTCATTGCCTTCATTCAGAATGAAACCATCACCACTCGTTTTCTCCTTCACAATCTCAACACATTTGTGTAATAAGGATATTGCTGAAGAACTTGTGGAGAAGGGTCACCACGTACTTGAAGTCTGTCGCTTTGTCCGAAAGTCTCAGAATACTGAACAACCTACCTTGACTGTTCTTGTCACTTTAATAGAAACCTCCCTCTACTCTAAAGTTAAGCTGTGGTTCCAGCTACATCGTATTTCATTATTTGTCGATAAACCTAGACATTGCCTAAACTGCTTTTGCCGATAGTTCAGTGGTAGAAATAAATATGTCAGGTGCTTGCAAAATAACATTCCGTCTTTCTTAACTAAGATGATTTAATGACTTATTTACATATATTTACAACAATATATAAAACTAAAAGTTAACATATTTAGGATCTCCTATTTAGATCCTTCCTTTACCATTGCCTGCCACACACTTACTGAAAACAGTACATGTATCGCCGTGTCTTGACACACAGCGACCCCTGGTGGAGAGATTTCCGTAACACTCCCCACCGAACTCACATGAGTTCACCATCAATTTCCAAAAAAAATTACAATCATAACATAATCAATTATTAAATCCACATATTGAAAAATAATTTGAACATCTAAATTACTATCAGTTAAAAATAAGAACAATATAATGTTAAGCATTAACAGAAATTTACAAATAATATTCAAACAATCTAAAAAAAAAAGTTCCAGTAATCAAATAGCAATATATACATAAATAATAATCAATGATTATACATAAAATAACAATTTTACTTATTCAGTTAATTATTAAGGATTAATTTCTAAATTATATACAAGTTGAACTGAGCGCTTAATGTTACCTTTAGGGGTTTTGATGAGAAGAGAACGAATTTTACCATCTCGTCCTGGATATACATTTAAAATTCTACCCATCATCCATATGTTTCTAGGATAGCGCTCATCATTAATTAAAACCACATCATTTACCTTGAATGATGAAATCTTACCTGGTTGTGCAGATATATAAGCAGATCTAAGATTAAGCAAATACTCTTTTCTCCACCTGTTCCAAAAATGAGTTAAAAGAGTTTGCTGATATTTATATCTTTTTACCAAAGAATTTCTGCTTACAATTAATTCGTCTTTTTTAACCTTAGTTACAGGTAAAGAAATTAATCTTTTTCCAACTAGAAAGTGAGAAGGAGTGAGTGGGGAAGGTTCTGATGGCTCACTATACAGATATGTAATAGGTCTAGAATTAATCATTGCCTCAATTTCTAGAAAAACTGTTTCTAATTCTTTAAGAGAAAGAGAAGATTTACCAATAATTTTCTTCAAGCAAGTTTTAATTGTACGTATCTGCCTTTCCCAGAAGCCTCCCCACCAAGGACTCCTTTCAACAATAAATTTCCATTCTATACCTTTCGAGGCAAACAAGTTTTTTACCTCAGGATTATCAATTTGACTCCATAATTTTTTCAGTTCACCTTTTGCCCTTTTAAAGGCTTTAGCATTATCAGAATATATAACTGAACATAAACCTCTACGAGAAATAAAACGTCTTAAACCTAATAAAAATGAATCTGTACTCATATCAACAACTAATTCCAAATGTACAGCTCTTGTAACTGCACAAGTAAAAATAAGTAAATAACATTTTTTACAGTCAGTAGTAAAAAAGTGTCTGGCAAAGTCTATACCAGAAACATCAAAAGGGGGATGTTCCTGAATTCTGTCAGGAGGTAGAGGAGCTACCACCTGATTACCAGCTTTCACTGAAAAACGTCTACAGATCAAACAGTTTTTTAGGACTCTTTTTACGAACTGCCTACATTTAAGAATCCAGAATCGTTCTCTTAGGTGAGTTAAAGTAGCATCTACACCCAAATGGCCCATTTTTATATGAGCATCAAAGACGAGTAATTCAACAAATTTATCATTGTTAGGAAGCAGCAGGGGGTGTTTGGCCTGCTCATCATTACTTGAAAATTGCAAGCGTCCTTTCAAACACAAAAAGTTATTTTGGTTAAGTTCGCAATTCAAATTGTAAATTCGTGAGTTTTTATTTACAGTACCCTGGGAGAGAAGTTGCTGAATTTCACTCCCAAAATGCTCCTGTTGAATCGTCTTAATCCAAGAGTCAAAGGCTTCTTTAAGTTCCGAAGCACATATAGGTCCCCGGCATTTGGTGCCGTGACCAGGATTGGTATTGTGGGCAAACCTTTTTACCCAAGCTGTCACGCGCAAAAGTCGAGAAAGGTTACTGTATTTATTTACTTCAATGATCTTTAAGAGAGAATAATGATTAGTAGAACAAACAGTATTTACTGCTACACCTCGTAGCTCTTTAGAAATTAATTGTTCAACATTACTGTCATCTGGTTGACAGATGTTAATTGGATCAGGCCATAAGTGAACGGGTTGAGACAACCAAGGAGGGCCCGTCCACCACAAGGAACTCGAAATAATATTTTTCGCCGATTCTCCTCTAGTAGTGAGATCTTCAGGGTTCTCTGATCCACTACAAAAATTCCAGCATTCAGGAAGGGAAAGTGATTGCACTTGAGCCACTCTGTTGGCAACAAATGGCTTCCAACTTTGGATGAATTTTTCACCCAATGAAGAACAATTTTGGAGTCGCTCCAGAAATGGATTTTTTGAGTAATGGCTGGAAAAATTCTCTCAATATAATTTCCTAAACGAGCACCTACAAGTGCTGCCATTAATTCTAATCTGGCTAAAGTTAAACTTTTTAGAGGAGCAACTTTACTTTTTGAAATCACAAAACTTATGTTAATTTTTCCTTCACTTTTTAAATATCGAAAATACGCTACAGCTCCATACGCTTTAGGACTGGCATCAACAAAAACATGAAGCGATATTTCATTAACATTTTCCATTAAAAAAAGTTTACGTTCGATGCTAAAATTTTCTAATTCAGAAAGTTCAGAACACCATGATCTCCACTTTTTTTCTAAGTCATGTGGTAAGTCTTCATCCCATAGTAGACCTCTTTCCCACAATTCTTGAATAAGATTTTTAACTCTTATTATAAATGGACTAATTAGTCCACAAGGATCGAATATCTTAGAAATTATTCTCAATACATGTCGTTTAGTGATTTCAAATTCCAAGGAATCCCGAACATCCCTTAAATCTTATTTAATTTTGTCCTTACTTGGATCCCACTTTAATCCCAAAAATCCTTCTCCTTGCCCGAAATCTATATTTTTCTCATACCCGTTTTCACACCAAAGTTGCTTTAACTCATCACAATTAGTTTTTAATTTCCTGAGTTTAAATCCAGCAGCGCGTAATATTTCTATTGCTAAAGAGGTTAACTCATAAGCATCCTGCGCAGTTTTAGCTCCACTGTACAAGTCGTCAACATATAAAGAATTTAACATTTCATAACAATTAGGATAATCCTCTTTATATTTCCCTATGTGAAATTTCAAAACGCAAGCTAGCGCAAATGGAGACGTCGTTAACCCAAAGGGTAAACGATTAAGTTGAAGTGTCTGTACCGGATTATCGGGCTCGTCCGGAAACCACAAAAATTTTAGATATTCTCTATCCTCTTCCGCAATTTCAATCATAAGGAAAGCTTTCTCTAGATCTCCGCAAAATGCAACTTGATTTTCCCAAAATTTAAGTATAACATCCAATAAATTTGGATATAGATTAACTCCCGATTCAAGAGAATCATTTAAAGAATTTTTACTTTCATTTGCTTTAGAACTGCAATCATAAACCATCCGAACGCGAGTAGTTTCTTTGTCATCCCTTATTACTGCTCTGTGGGGCATATAATAACCTGAATTCATATCCTCGTCAGTACATTTTCCTACAATATTACATTTCAATTGATCCGATACAATTTCCTTATACTGATCAAAAATTTCAGGATTTTTATTCAATTTAAATTTTAATGAATTGAAACGTTTGCTCGCGACCTCATAATTAGAGTCCAATTTTAACGGGGGTCCTGTATTATCTTTCCACATTAATCTACACACATACCTTTCCCCATTAAATTTTAAAGAATCCTCAAAATCCTTAATTAACTGATTATCCTTTTCCGATAGATTTTTGGTTTCATTCGGAAATTCCTCAATTTCCCAAAACAATCTTAAATCATTTAAAATAGCATTATTTGCAATAATCATGTTTTCAGAACAACTTCTTTCATTATCGTCTGATCCAATAATCAGCCATCCAAATGCACTATTCAAAGCTGACAAATGTTTATTTATAGGTACCCTTTCCCCATAAATTAATTCCCAACAAACATCGGCTCCTAAGAGGATGTTAATATTGTTATCCGAGCTATCTGAATCAGCCAACTTCAAATTCCGTCTCTGCATTAAATCTTTTATTTTTGAATCAGGATATTTCACAGTAGCGCCCGTTATAGTTCGAGAAACAAACAATCCCTGAGTTTTTTGAAAAGAAGAATTTGTACTTTCCAGTGTTACTTCAACAACTCGATAAATTTTATCCGTTGGGCATCTCATTCCGAAAGAATAAACTGATAAAGTTTCATTACGAATGGTTTTTAATTTTAAATCATTCGCTAGTTTTTCACTAATAAATGATCTCGAACTTCCACAGTCAAACATTAATCTAGATAAGCAAGATTTATTTTCCGATTTAGCAATAACAGTGCAAGTTTGCAAATAAACATTTTTAGAACAGTTTTTATTTAAATTACATTGAGAAATAGAAGAAATAACTTCAGAAACATTAGTGTTATCCCGTTCATTTTCGTTTTCATTATAATTTAAACTACGTGAATTTTTACAATTTTCTCTATTGCGCTCTACCGATAAATTCGAGGATTTATAATTTTTTCTACAAACTGACTCGTGATGAAATCTAGAAAAACATATTTTACAAACAATACCTGACCTACATACTTTGCTTATGTGTTTCTGTTTAAAACATAACCAACACCGAGCTTCAGTTCTAAGTTTGTTTATTTTCTGTTCTATATCTAATTTTCTACAATTTACAGAATCATGAGAAGTTAAGTCGCAAAATATACATGAATTTTTATTTGTGTGAGTAATGTTGCTGCGGTTGGTATATTTTTATGTTTAGAGAAGTTTTTTTGATATGTTTGTCTTGTTTGATAACCCTGAAATGCAGAACGCTTATTTTCATTATCCTTAAAAGAATTTGTTACGGTTTCACAAATTTCACGCGATACCACTTCATTTCTTAAAAACGTCATTATTTCTGAAACTTCACAATTAATTTCCTTATTTCTTTTTCTATGGAAATCTAAAACCAAATCTTGGGGTAGTAATTTAAGAAGTAAGGGGTTTAATAAATGACCGTATGATCCTTCAGTAACATTTAACGAGCGTAAATTCCTTATATTTATCTCTATCTCATCATACAATTTACGCAAGCCTTTAATGTTTGATGAATTCCTCACTGGTTCTAAATTAAGTAATTTAGACATGTATGAATTAATAATAAAGTCAGTACGCCCATAACGTTGTTTTAAAAGTTCTAAACAAGAATCATAATTCTTTTCATTTAACTCGAATCCCGCAACGACATTATAAGCAGGGGGAGTAAGCAAACTTTTTAAATATTGAAACTTCTCAATTTTACTCAGGGATTCGTTCGACCCTATTGCGTTATCAAAACAATTTAGGAATTCCATGAAATTTGAAATACCAGAACCAGAAAATTGTGGAACCTGTAACTGTGGCAATTTCAGTGCCGAAAAATTATGTTCTGTACAGCTTGATGTACTTACATTAGTACTTTGATTTTGCTGTTTATTGTTTATTTCTTTAATTTTAGATTTAAGTTTAATTTTAATAGCAATAATTTTGTCTTCATATTCCTCAGCTTGAGCTATTTCACTTTTAAATTTAACAGGATCATTAATAAGATCCTCTATTTCATCATCATACTCTTTCAATAATTTAGATTTGATATCTAAAGTTTCTAATAACTCATTTAAAGAATCGAAAGTTTCGTTTTCATAATCTAACGCTTGGACTCTTTTAATTAATTTAGTAATACTAGCTCGTACAGAGCTTCTCTTTTCAATACATTTAGTTAATTTATCCATTATTAATTTTAAAAGAGCTTACCTCCTAATATGTTATCCAAATGAACATAAATAACAAAAAAATTGGGAATTACTTCCGTTTTCATAAACCACATTTTCCTTTTTCAACTCAGATTCCGTTAAACATCATTTTGAAGATGTCGTTTTTTTATTTTTATTTTTTCCGTTGATCTTTCATATGAGCTGAGTCATCACTTTTATTTCAGTAGATTTCTTTCTTTTTTTTTATCATTAGCGTTATGACGGAATAAAACTTTTTGTTTCCAATAAATCATTTTCCCGGCCGATGCACCAAATTTTGCCGATAGTTCAGTGGTAGAAATAAATATGTCAGGTGCTTGCAAAATAACATTCCGTCTTTCTTAACTAAGATGATTTAATGACTTATTTACATATATTTACAACTATATACAAAACTAAAAGTTAACATATTTAGGATCTCCTATTTAGATCCTTCCTTTACCATTGCCTGCCACACACTTACTGAAAACAGTACATGTATCGCCGTGTCTTGACACACAGCGACCCCTGGTGGAGAGATTTCCGTAACAACTGCCACAGGTTCAACCACTCCACCAGAGCTTATACTCATAATTAGTACAAGTACCCAATTACGGCGGTGTTATTTACTCTAAATAAATGACGACCAAAAATGTATTAATTATGATAAATAATGTCTTTATTGCAATTTTTCAGAACTTACAGAAACGATTTCAAAATTGGGTCTGTCCTCGAACATATAGTAACCCTACACTTGAGAACTAGAGCTATGCAGTTGCAGTATGGCAAATTTTTATCCTTCCCAGAAGGACAGGTAAACATACAATGTTTTTAAAATGTTCGCCTTTTCCAGCAATACTGGAAGAGAGTGTTAAAAAGCATCTACAATCATATCACCTGGCAATATAAAGGAGGTTTAGATTTTTTTTTATTATAGATTTGGCGCACGTGACGTCACAACGATAAATATTAACAAATGATTCACCAAGTTCTTTTGGAATATAGCAAAAGATAGAATTAAGCTCTATTTCTAACGTTGTGAGCTAAACTTATGTATTTCCATTACTCATTTCAAATTACTAATAAATTTTAACCATGGTTATTGCTTGTTGGTATATTAGATGCGCCTCTAGAGAAATAAAATTTTATATTGTTAAATTCCAATTGTCATTCTCCTTATTACTATTTAAACATGCATGTGCATGTAAAATACTCTCATTAAAAATTTGGGAAATGTTTTGGAATTCGTCCTATTTCTGGCAAATATAAGCTAAATATATGTTATTATTATTACTTTATAATTAAATTTTGAAAATATTTAATACTACTGTTTGGATTTTTAAACCAAAAATGTGTTTCAAAGCACTTAAAGTATAAAACGATTTTTTTTTTTTTCTATGAAGGATTATAAAAGAAAAAGCAATTAAAAAAAAGTCAAATTCAAAAACTAACCCAATTATTAAAAATATAATTTTTTAATATTTAAATCAGTTGAGATAGTTTAATATTATTGTTGTTGAAAAACATATATTTGAAATTATTTTTAATATAAAAAGATTTTTTTTTTTCTATAAATGATCATAGAAAAAAAAAAAAACTTTATTGAAAATTATACTTTAAAAAAAAATCTAATTAATATAATTTATTTAATTATTTAAAATATGCATCTTTGATAGTTAAATTATTAATTTTGTTAATTAATTATTAAAAAGTTTTTTTTTTTTTTAATTAAATTAGTTCAGTTTTCTTAGTACTATTGTTCAAGCTTTTAATAGAAAAAATTATTGCAAAATGCCTTTAATAATAAATAAAAAAAAAAAAAACTGTGAATAATTAGTTAGAAATAAAATCAGATTAAAGAATTATTCAGTTAAATAAAACTAATTTAAAAACTCATTTAATTATTAAGTATACGATTTTAATAATTAAATTAATTTCGATGGCTTAATAATATCGTCTGGGCTTTTAACTAAAATATCTATTGCAAAATACTTTTAGTATAAAATGATTTTTTTCTATGACTAATAATATTTAAAAAAAAAAAAAAAAAAAAAAATCTAGTTAGAAATTTATTTTTATAAGACATCAAATTAAAAAAATAATTATTATTTATTTATTAAAATATTTATTTATTTATCGAGTTAGTTGCAATTTTTAACAATCGTGTTTAGGTTTTAAATAAAAAAAATATATAGGGTTAGGTTTTAAATTATAAAATATAAAGAGATATATTTTCTATAAACAATAAATTTAGCCTCGATTTTAAATTATTCTTTCTGTGACATTTTGTAAAAGATCTATACGATAGTAGTTTCAATCCATCACTGTTACGTCCTCATTTTTAAGATTTAAATTTAATTCATATGTATCTTTCTAAAAAAAAAATTCTTAAATGAGTACAATTAAATAATAATAATAATAAGTAAATAAATAAATGAAAATCTGGTGTGAAACAACCACATGATTTCCATTACCCACTATTACACGTATTATATGCATTTTTTGGAGATAATGTGATCAAAGACATAAAAGTGACCTAAAGAAGTAGAAACATATTTTTTTTTTCCATTAAGAAAAACTTTATACATGTGTAAAGACGTATAAAACGAAGCTTACATATACCGAGGTAAATCATAATAATAAAAAAATCGTAGAGTTATTTTTTGAAACACCAATTTCTGAGATCTAAAACTGAACTATACCTAAGCAGGATGACTGTTAATTTTCCACTAATAACCACATAATACATGAGAAAAGAATATAACAATTTTCAAGAAAATCCTTAGAGCCGTTTTTGAGATACCAACTTTTACCAAAACTTAATTATTGACCGAAAAACAATAATTACATACAAAAGGATGTTTAAAAGTGTGTTAATACAGCCGTTTTTAAAGGAACGTGCTTCCGAGACCTGAAATTGAGCTATTTATACAGAAATACAGGACTCCTATCAATCTTCTTGAACAAATCAACTATATCATTCGAAAAGACATCTAATAGAGTGTTTATATAAAAAATTTGAAAGAAAAAATCGTTAGAGTCGTTTTTGAGATATGGACTCTTCCGGTTTTTCAATTTTCATCAAAATTTAGAAAATTCATCTGTACACCAGACCTGTTTCAATTCTGAAGTTTTGTAGTTCTACTTTTATTAGTTTCGGAGATATGATAGCCAGAAGATTCCACACATACACACATACATACACACACACACACTGAACAATTGCCAAAAAACACTTTTTTGGACTCAGGGGTCCTTAAAACGTGTAAATCGGGTGAAATATCGATATCGAATTTTTGGACCGAATACAATACTTCCATTATCTACGGTAGTAGGGTAATGGAAGTAAAAAGTCTATTTTTTGATTGGGTATATCATTTCTTGACGAAAATCATTCAGTTAAAAAGTCTCCGGTACTTTTGTAATCCGTTTTTTCTATTCGAAATTTTAAAACGCAAAAATTCATATTACAATGAAAAAAAAAAAAAAAATGTGTGTTATACATGCCAAATGGATTCAAATTTCAGAATGTGTTACTTCTATACTTCAGGATATTTATTTTTAAATAAATTGGCATATAAAAAATACAGATGTTTAACATAGAGAAAAGCCGTCCTGTTAAATACATGCGCGAAAACTATCAGAAGTTTCACAATACTGAATTAAAGAACTGGTGTACAATCAATATTTAAACTTAAAAACTTCTTCACACACCATAAAATTAAAGAAAGCACTATCGGTTTAGAAAAGACGTGGGATTTCTTCTGCAGGTGCAAAAAACACGTGAAGCACACGTGGAGACAAAACACGTTTACCTTGGAGACAAAAGCAAGACTTAAAGCACAGTCGGTAACAAAAGTGTCCGAACACTAGCAAAAAATACTATGTAAAAAATGTATACTTCATACGGTTTTGTTAAATAAATCCTTATCGAATCTAAGAACGTGATTCGACAAGGATTTATTTAATAAAATCGTGTGAAGTGTACTTTTCTTACATAGGAATTTTTGCTAGTGTTCGGACACTTTTGTCGGACACACTGTAGGTCAAAATCCAAGAGGGGAGGAGCAACACAACCAACCAATTGGAAGCAGCCTGCAAAAACAATTAGAGAACACAACCAAAAAACAGGAAACTAGAGAAACAAACATAAAAGATGGAGGGAACGGATTTATAAATAATTAATTTATAAATTTTTATTTCAATTTAAATACCTTATATTTAATTAGCTTTTTTTTAAGATATATATTTATACTTCCATTACCCTACTACCGTAGGTAATAGAAGTATTGCATTCGGTCCAAAAATTCAATATCAAGATTTCACCTGATTTACACGTTTTAAGGTCCCATGAGTCCAAAAAAGTAGTTATTGGCAATTGATCAGTGTGTGTGTGTATGTATGTGTGTATGTATGGAATCTTCTGGCTATCATATCTCCGAAACTAATAAAGATAGAACTACAAAACTTCAGAATTAAGACAGGTCTGATGTACAGTACAGATGAATTTTCCAAATTTTGGTGAAAATTGAAAATCCGGAAGTGGGACCGTAAGTTCATATCTCAAAAACGGCTCTAACGATTTTTTTCAAATTTGCTATATAAACATTCTATTAGATGTCTTTTCGAATGATATAGTTGATTAGTTCAGGAAAATTGATAGGCGTCCTGTATAAATAAGCTCAATTTCAGGTCTAGGAAGCGCGTTCCTTTAAAAACGACTGTACGGATTTCTTTAAAACTCGCCAAATTAACACACTTTTAAATATCCTTTTGTATGCAATTATTGTTTTCCGGCCAATAATTGAGTTATGGTAAAAGTTGGTAACTCAAAAAGGCTCTAACTATTTTCTTGAAAATTGTTATATAAATCTATTAATTTCTCATATATTATATGGTTATTAGAGAGAAATTAACAGTCATCCTGATTAGGTAGGTCAGTTTTAGATCTCGGAAATTGGTGTTTCAAAATATAACTCTACCATTTTTTTTTTCCTTTCTTATTTTTTACCTCGCTATATGTAGGCTTCTTTTTATATGTCGTTTCATATAAAGTTTCTCTTACCGGAAAAATTTTAGGTTTCTACTTCTTTAGGTCACTTTTAGTGCTGGGCGATGTTGACATTTCTTAAATCGATATATCGATCTTTTTAAATACCGATATAAGGATATATCGATTTAATGTAGCGTTACCAACTGTAGGAATTTGTCCCTACACGTACGGACTAAAAAAAAATCGACCGAGACAGGGATTGAACTGAAAGCCTTCTTGTCTCAAACCAAACAATCTGGCACTGCACCACGCTTTTTTACTCACTAATTAAGTTTCAATCATTTTGATAAAAGGGATTAAATTTTCTAAGGTTTTATATTGGCCAATGGGTGAGTTGTTGCACAAAATTTGCCCTTTATCCTATGTTTTCGACCACACTCTTTAATTTAATCTTAGTTTAATTTCAATAGGAATTTTACTGATTCAAAATTCCCTTGTAAGTGGATGTATGGTAGATCCAAGTTTTGGCGTAACTTAAATTCAATTGCAAGAAGTAGAAAACTTAAAAAAAGAGGTTGAACCATTTTATGATATTGCTTATAATTTTACTTCCTATACAGTCGGCAGCAAAAGTATTCGAGCTCTAGCAATGATGCCTAGATTTAAAAAAAAGTACTCTTTATACTGCTTTGTTAAATAAATCTTTCTAGAGTCATGTTCTCACACATTAAAAGAATTTTATCCTAGTTGACTATTACTATTATAGAAAATTGTTTTTTACTTTCACAGTATTCCTTACTGTTATTTCGTACATTTATAGAAAAATTGAACATATACTGGAAAGTATTTATTATACATAATAAATTTATTATACATATTATATTTATTCGTATACATAATGTATACGAATCTTTCATGTGATCCGGTAAACAAAATTTTAATGGTAATCCAACCATATTCTACAGGAAAGAGACTTTTGTACATGCTAAAAATGATGCTACTTCCATTCAGTGCACTGGAGAAAAGAAAAAGGAGTTAAGAGAAAAGTTACAGCGGCAGGATTTTTATAGCCTTTATACCACCTAAACTCCACAGATCATAGGGCACAAAGCTTTATACACAGTAACGTATAGTAGTGACATGCATACTATTTTGAATAGAAAACCATTTAATATTACTTGAAATAATTTCGAAACATGCTAAAAATATTTGCGGAAAATCAGATTGCGAACAGACAGACAGATAAGCAATTAAATTGAAGTTACAGACATTTTTTAACAAAATAAAATTTTATGTGATATACCAGCCTGTAAAATTATGTGAAATAAATGACTGAAGAAATATTTTATCATTTTCGTTTTTTGTTGATTAACGATGAAACCAGAAAAACATTCGGGCCGACACGGCCCGACCCGGCCCAAAAACAGATTGAAAAATTCGTCCCGAGCCCGGCCCTCGGTTAGAATAATCATATCTATAAGATGACGCTGCTGTTTGAATTAATTTATTTTTGATTAGCAGACTACACCCGCTTCGCTGGTCCCTATTTTTAAATGAATCACTATAATTACTGAATTTTCAAAATTGCATTAATTTTTATCACGTGAAAAAAAAAAAAAAAAAAAGAGAAACAAAATCTGATTCGGAAAAATGTCGCACCGGGTTCTCACTGCCTTCGGAAAAAATTACTAAAATGCTCTAACTCTTATTTCTTTATTTTCCCCCTTCGCCCCCCCCTCTCCCATCTATCCTAATACTTTTACAAATTCGAAAATATCCGCAATCGATTTGTAAGTATCAAAAGTCTCTATGCACCAGTTTTGAACGATCTATCTCTATTTTTATTTTTTGCCCCTCCACCCCCCCCCTTCCCGCCTCTCCCAATAATTTTAAAAATTCGAAAATATCCGCAATCAATTTGTAGGTATCGAAAACCTCTATGAACCAATTTTGAATGATCTAACTCTATTTTATTTTTTTTTTGCCCCTCCGTCCTCCCTTCCCGACCCTCCTAATAACTTTACACTTTCGAAAATATCCCCATTCGACTTGCAGGCCTCTAAAACCTATCTGTACCAATTTTGAACGGCCTAACTGCATTTCTATTTGTTTTTGCCCATAGCCCTTCTTACCGCCCCTCCTAATAATTTTACAAATTCGAAAATATCCGCAATCGATTTGTAAGTATCAAAAACCTCTATATACCAATTTTGAACGATCTAACTTTATTTTTATTTTTATTTTTGCCCCCGCCCTCTCCCCTCCCCCCCTTCTAATAATTTTACACTTTCGAAAATATCCCTATTTGACTTGCAGGTCTTTAAAACCTATCTGTATCAATTTTGAACGGCCTAACTGTATTTCTATTTGTTTTTGCCCCATAGCCCCCCCCCCTTGCTGCCCCACCTGGGGGCTGAATTTCTAAATTTCCAGAAATTGGTTTTTAGATATTTGCATCAGCTATATTTTAGAGCAAAAATTTCACGTATGTCTGTTTTTTCTTTTGAGATATATAGGATTATGTGAAATCACATTAATGCATGTGAAATCTCGTTTCGCCCCCCCCCCCCTTGGCGACCGAATTCTAAAATTCCAGAAATCGATTTTTAGACATTTGTGTTAGCTATATTTTAAAGCAAAAATTTTACGAATATCTGTTTTTTTTTTTTTTTTTTTTTTGTTTGTTTGTTTGAGATATGAAGGATTTTGTGAAATCACGTTTTGCCCCCCCCCTTGGGGGGCGAATTTTGTAAAATCGCTTCTTAGTGGATGCCTACGTCATAGAAAGAACATTGTCACAAAATTTCATGCTTCTAGGTCCAGCGGTTTGGTCTGGGCGATGATGAATCACCCCTTTAGTAAGAACGATTTTATATATATAGAGGCATAGACAATATGACGTCATATTCTTTACTGAAATTAATAAATTTAATGAAAGGATATTATTAATTACAGAAAATATTAATAAAGAATAGTTAACTATTCACTTATCTAATAAACAGAAACGAGTATCTGATTTTTTAATTATTGGAACAGGAACTATAATAAAAATAGCCGAAGAAAATACTAATATTGATAAAGTAAATCTCCAGTAATCAAACCATCAAACGAATTTCGAATGAATGTATGAATAGATCTCATTTCTCGGTTTCCATTTCGTTACTACGCATGCGTTCCTAAAACCCTAATCCATTCGAAAGAATATGCTTCCTGGGGTCGGGTATTAAACCGATATTCTCTTCCGAGTACGCTTGCGCAACTCTCTTGATTCTTTGTGGTTTGATTGAGTAAAGATTTTCATGATTTAGCTGTTTATGACTGCGCATGCTTAACACTAAACCGGTATCCGACTGAATGAATGACAATCTGGCATTATTCCAGCATTACTGAATCGGTTTAGCATGGAATCAGAGGTTCGCGTTTTTTTATGCTTCTGCATCGATATTTCACGGAATATTAAATATTTAAATCGAATAAGCGATATTAGCGTTAAATCGATATTTGATTTTACATCGATATAAAGCCCAGTCCTAGTCACTTTTATATCTTCTGATCACATTATATCCAAAAAATGTATATAATACGTGTAATAGTGGGTAATGGAAGTAGTATGATTGTTTCACACCAGATTTTCTGAAATTATGTTTCTCTTTTTCTTTATTTTACATTATTTTATTTTACGATTTGAAAGAAATTATTTAATCGAATTAAACAAATTTTTCCAAGCTGTAGACAGCAAAGTGGAATCAGATTTTTCCTTAACAATTTTATCGCGAGTTATGTAAATAAATAACCAACATTCTCTTTTATGCTAAACGTATTTCCGAGTTTGAATTTTTGAAAAATTTAGCTATTTACCTTAATCGCCATATAATGTAAAAGAAAGAAAGAAGTATAATTTAAAATTATATATATCAATTAAACAAAAAAGCTAATTATATTTAAAGTATTTAAATTAAAATATTTATTTATAAATCCCTTCCCTCCATTTTTCGTGTTTGTTTCTCTAGTTTCCTGTTTTTTAGTTATGTTCCACTCAGATTGTTTTTGCAGACTGCTTGCTATTCGCGTTTGTAATGATCGATAGATAGCACTTTCTCAACTTAAGTTGTTAGTAAATATAATACCCACGTGTATTTATTATTGTTCTTTCTCCGCCATTTCATCATGGAAAATCGATTGCATAATAGGATGCAATGAAAATTATTGCGTTTTATTATTTAATAAATACACTGTATTTTAACTGCATCTGTATGTTATCTTACAACAAAGGTACATTAAAAAAAAAATAAATAAAGGTACAACTATAGATTTGGTCCATAACTGGATTTGGCGATTTTTCTTTGGCACCGTTTTGAACGATAACGATGCCTTTCTGGATTCTTTGCAATACAATACGATTTTGTTTACGCTGGGAATCCATCACAACCATTTGCAAAAAGGCATTTCGCCATAATCACCAAAGAAAAATCACCAAATGCACTTGTGGACCAATACTATTGTTGTTCCATGACATCCATGAAATGTGATTGTTTTGCTTTTGCTCGTTAGCGAAGGAAACGATCAGATTTATCTAAAATATTTTATAATTAAAACGAAATTAAACGTATTATTACTTGTGAAATTCTCAGGTGCGAAATGTTTCGAACAAACAGTCATTCTTGACGATACTTCTTTCCCAATTCGTAAACGTCTAATCCATTCAGACTTTCTACTAACTAAAGCTTTATTTCCATTAGCGGAGGCAACTGCAATTTTAAATTTTTCATTTGGAAACAAATGGAAGCTTAATTCCGGATTTCTTGATCCATTGGAGTTACACTGTAGCACACAGCAGCATGTGTTATCTTTTATGCCGGATTTATTCATCCTATCCAATATACAGCAGCAGCAAGCGATGGCGTCCCAACGAAAACGTGAAAGCTATCCGTTCAGTGGTATCGTTAATTTCGCCTTAGTCCACCAGAGGGCGAGTATTTCATTACAATCGCGGATTTGTTGGTTGTTGTTATGAACCTACGTTCTGTATTTTATTATTATACTTAAAATTGTAATATTGGTTAATGAATCTGGCAACAAGTCAGTTTCTCAAGTTTAAGTTTTGTTCTGGATTAAGTGCGTTACGTTTCATTAAGTTCTTTTTCATTTACGTATAAATATTTCATATCATCTGTAAATAAACATAGTTTTAATTAGTACGATATGCGTATTCTTTGAATGTTGATAAGTAACATTTTGGCGTCCGCGATATTTAACTCGAATATGTTTGTTTTCCTATACTGAAATAAATAACTAGTACTACTTTCTTTGCTTTTGAAATATTCTTTTGTTTGCATTTACGTAACTGAAATTCATAATGAATAAAAAGAATAGCCATGGTGCGAATACGAACCAAACAAAGAATGATGGTGTGAATACCAATGTTTTGGATAATTTGAAAAGAGAAAGGACAAATTTACGACGTCAATTTACGACTGCTTGTCACCAGTTCGATGAGTTAATAGTTAACACGACGATAGAAAGTAAGCAAATTTCTGTGATATTTAATAAATTTTGGATAAGTCAGAACGTTTATTTAAGATTGACTCTGAATTGAGTGAGCTTTTAGAATTAAGTGATAATGAATATGATCAGATTGAATCATATAGAGATCGTTTTATAGAAGTCAAAACTATATATGGAAAATATGAACAATCATCTCACGATGAAGTTTCTAGTACAAATTCGATTTCTGGCCTTAATTTAAAACTTCCTAAGCTAAATTTAAAAGAATATGATTTGGTTCCTAGAACATGGGTTGCTTTTTGGGGACAATTTTCCCGCATCCATGTTGATGATAGCATACGAGAAGAAGATAAATTTCAATATTTACATTTTTCATTGAAGTCAAAAACCAAAGCCAGAGATATTGTAGAAAGTTATCCACCTTCCAAGGATAATTATATTAAAGCTATTGTGCATCTTAAGTCGAGATTTGGAAGAACGGATCTTCTGATAGAAGTTTATATACGTGATCTTTTAGTTTTAGTAAGTAAAAGATCATCCGTCAAATTATCGGAACTTTATGATAAATTAGGATTATATTTAACAGGATTAGAAACCCTTGGCGTCACTACTCAAAATTATGCTGCTATGCTTTATCCGGTAGTAGAATCTTGCTTACCTGCTGAAGTTTTGAAAGCCTGGGATAGATATAGGCTTAATAGGGAAACTAATGTTGAGGATTAATAGCAGGAGACTTGGCGTTGGAATATTAAAACAGGAACAAACTACTACGTCAGAAACGCCAAAGAAAAATTATTGAGGTGCATACAGCTGTTTCGGTAGCCTAAAGCGTACCGTCTTCAGTGCCAAAAGAATTCTGAATCTGGAAAAGTGCTCGTATATATAGGAGAGGGACCGGATTTAGTTCAACCAATAGGATTACGGAAGAGGTGGGAAGTGTGGCCAATAGCCACACGGTTTAGCCAAATTATTTAACTTTGACTAAAGAAAAATTATTAGAAAATTTAATGTCATTTTTGCAACATGAAGTTGAGGGCAGGGTCAGGAGCATCGCGTTTTAGCAGAAAGTGCTTTTGGCAATGCCATGAAAAATAAGAAAGAGCATAATTCGCCAATTTCAAGGAACGAGCCAACAGCATCCGCTTTAATAAACTCCTCACCACACCACCTAATAAGAAACTTAATTGTATTTTCTGTGATCGCAATCACTCCAGCCAACACTGTAATAGAGCCGCAGTTTTAAGCAATGAAGAAAGAAAATCAATAGTTATAAAGAAAAAATGTTGCCTAGTTTGCCTAAAACCTAATCATTTGGCGAAAAACTGTCGAAGTAATGTAAGATGCATTGTATGCAGCAGACGGCATTATCCACTACTTTTTCCAGATTTGAAAACAAAATCAACTGATATGCCAAACAATCAAAATAGAATAGAGGGGGGAAATTCTGCTATACTATTTGCTTCATCGTTACATGAAATTTATTTGAAAACGTTCATTGTACGCTTACGTCATAAGAACAAGTGCTGAATGTTAGAGCCCTGCTTGATGATGGATCTCATAGATCATATATAGAAAAGAGGTTGGTGCAAGAACTTAAGTTAACTCCAGTAGGGACAGAAACATTATGCCAAGGATTATTTGGTGGCAGTACTACACCGTTGAAAGAACATGGGCGTTTTAATGTGGTTATAGAAAGTACTGATCGAAAATATTCAACAAAATTTTAATTTTTAGATCAATTTAAGATTTGTTCAAATTTGCCCAGAATAAAAGATAAAAATTTAATATCACAAATCACAACTTTCATCAAAGGGATCTGATGTTGGCAATGATATACCTCCAATTAGGTTACTCATTGGCGCAGACAAAGACATTATTGGTTCACTTCTAACTGGAAGAATTGAAGTGCTGAAAGGAGGATTATCAGTAGTCGAAACTAAACTAGGTTGGACTGTACTAGGATTGTTGGATGATTGGGTTTTACGTCGTACTAGTGCTGCGCAGATGGGCAATTGGCGACGGTCTGGGACACACCCCTAGAGGTGGTCCGAAGACATGCCATCACAATTTTGATCCTCCACGGAAGGGATGGCTCTCCCGCTTCGGTGACCCCCAGAGGTATAATTTTTTATGGTAACATGGAGGACATTGCGGCCACGACAGATTTTACGTGCACCAGCCACCATTAGTGTACACGACGGTCTTTGGCCGGCTCGAGTACCGAACCCGCAATCTTCCAATTACGAGGCCGGCGCTCTACCGACTGGGCTACCACGGCTCTGGACTGTACTAGGACTTGGTCGAAAACGTGAAGTATTGAATACAGTATCTTTATGTTTACAAAATGTCGAATTAGAAAAATTATGGGATTTAGAAACATTGGACATAAATGATCCCATTCAAGAAAAAGCTAGGAAAATTTTAGACGAAGAAACACTTCTTCATTTTACTGAGACTGTTAAGATCAATGAGGAAAATAGATATGAGATTTCACTACCCTGGTTGGCAGGACATCCTCAGTTATTCAATAACTATGATAAAGCGGCATTAAGACTTATGCAAACAACTAAACGTTTGCTTAAAGAAAATTACTTTGAGGAATACAATGGCATTTTTCTTCGTTGGGAGAGTGAAGGCATAATAGAAGAAGTGGAACCAGCTCGAACTACTGAAGCTTTATATTGTTTACCGCACAGACCAGTGATTAAATTATCAAGCGCTACTACAAAAATTCGTCAGGTGTTTGACGCTTCATCAAAGACTTCTGGTGGTGCATCATTAAATGACTGTCTAAGTACTGGACAAAGTCTAATTCAACAAATTCCTCTACTTCTTAACAAGTTAAGAATAGATGCTTTAGGAGTCACAGCAGATATCAAACAAGCATTTCTGAAAATTAGTGTTCGTCCAGAAGACAGAAATGTGTTAAGATTTCTCTGGTGGAAAGATAAAGATCGATCAGCAATCAAAGAATACCGGCATCCGGCATACCTGTATTGTAGTTGGAGTTATTTCAAGTCCATTTTTATTAAATGTCACTATTGATTATCATTTGCAACATCAACAATTCCAAACCATAGAATTACAAACAACAATGCAAGTACTTAAGAAAGGATTTTATGTCAACAATTTAATCACAAGTGTCCAAAATGAAGATGAATATATGAAATTGCAAGTTCAATCTAAAGAAGTTATGAAAATTGGTGGTTTTGATTTACGCTGCTGGACATGCACTATACACAGGAGATGAGAATCAGGAAGATCATTCAGTTCTTGGCTTAAAGTGGAATACAGAGTCTGACGAGCTTAAGAGCAATTTTCCCAAAGCAACAGAAAATTTAGAAGATGTAGGTACTAAAAGAAAATTACTTTCAATAGTTAACAGTGTTTATGACACAATTGGTTTTACGTTACCTGCCATGCTGTTTCCTAAGTTACTCCTGCAAGAGGCTTAAGATAAAATTCAAATTGGAGATATAGTACTTGTGAGATCACCAAATCTTAAAAGAATAAACTGGCCCTTAGGAAAAGTTATAGAATTGTTTGTAGGAAAGTATGGAAAACAACGAGTAGCTCGATTTAAGGTAGCAAAGGGTGAAATTATACGACCACTTCAGAGATTATATCCCTTGGAAATTTCTTCAAAGGATATTATCATGCCTACAAAAAATGAAGAGTCCTTACCTGAAGTTGCTGAACAACCAAAGTGTGCTATTGACAGTGACAAAATTGCAGACGAAATAAAATTTTCTAGAAAAAGTAGACCTATTATCAAACCCAAAAAACTGGACTTGTAAAATACTTATTTTTCGTTTCCTATGTCAAAATTTAAGTTTGATATATTTTCAAAACTTATTGTTTCTCCTTTAAAGTAAACTTTGTGGTTATGTTAATAAGTTTTGTCTTTCACATATATATTTTCAAGACAAAAGGTGGGAGAATGTTATGAACCCACGTTCTGTATTTTATTATTATACTTAAAATAGTAATATTGGTTTGCGAATGTAGCAACAAGTCAGTTTCTCAAGTTTAAGTTTTGTTTTGGATTAAGTACGTTGCGTTTGATTAAGTTCTTTTTCATTTACGTATAAATATTTCATATCATCTTTAAATAAACATAGTTTTAATTAGTACGATATGCGTATTCTTTGAATGTTGATAAGTAACAGTTGTGTTGCTCCTCCCACCTTTGGATTTTGCCCTACTTTCAGTTTTGCTTTTACCTCCAAGGCAGTAGCACGTATTTTGTACCTGAAGAAGAAAGACCACGTCCTTTCAAAACCATAGATATAGTAATAAGACATAGATTGATCAGCGAGAGGGAAAAAGTGATACCTTTTTTGGGGGGGAAAGTCACTTTAATGACTGCCCTTTCCTGAGTAAATCACACACAGGAATACGCACGGATAATTTAGTACAGTCGGTAACAAAAGTCTCCGAACACTAGCAAAAATCCCTATGTAAAAAAAGTACACTTAATACAGTTTTGTTAAATAAATTCTTGTCGAATCCTGTTCTTAGTCAGTTTAAAAACAGGATTCGACAAGGATTTATTTAACAAAACTGCATTAAGTGTACTTTTTTTTTTACATAGGAATTTTTGCTAGTGTTCGGAGACTTTTGTTACCGACTGTAAATAAAATTTATGAATAATTTATTTACTAAAGGTGAATGAAAAACTCCAGGTACAGTTTCAAATTCATTTTTCTTTTTTTTCAATACTCTCTAATGGCTGATTTTAGAACTTTTCGGCATCAAAATTTTTTGCTCGATAACATGGGGATGATAGACCTATATATATTACTATATCTAAGTTCGAAACCAGTAGTGCTTTCTTTAATTTTATGGCGTGTGAAGAAGTTTTTAAGTTTAAATACTCTCAGAAGTTTGTTTATTAACAAGCGCAAGCTCGCTGCATTTTAGCATTTTTTTATTTTACCAGTTTTGTTTTTACTGTTCTTTAATTTGAATTTGAAACAAAAATGTCGAAATTTTGAAACAAAGGCTGAGTTCAGCGTTGCTCCCCATTCTTCCCGGGCTCCCCAAAAATGACGTCACGAATTTTACCCGGGAAGTTGTGTGGGGAGAAGATTTGCTGAACGCCTTTGGGGAGTTCACTCAACCAACCAGATAATAACAAACATGGCGGATTTCGTCGATATTTTGTGTAGATTTTAAGATTCCAAAAAAAAAGGGTCAGAAACAATAAATAGCTTAATAAAAAGAAATTATCTTCCAAGAATAAGATATTATATGAAAATTATAAAAGAAATGGATGATTAAACAAATTTCAGGAGATATTTCACACTAAATCGTGAAACAGAAACTGTTGTTGGAAGCATGGTATGTTTTTTAAATCGTATTTTCAGACGAATTCTTTTCTTTTGTTTAAATTATTTTATACTGAGAAGTATTTGAGCGGTTAAATCAGATTTTCTGGTTTATGTTGGTATTATTTATACAGGTTTTTTTTTTTGTATTTTACATTAGATTAAATAGCACTTGTTAATTGTGCAGTTGTACTAGTATGACATCGTAATGCATATCAGATTTCACAGATTCATGCTTCGCATGTTAATTTGGTTTTATATATTACTATCGTTTGAAAAAAATGTAATTTCCTATAAAATGTACATGCTAATGTTTTTATCTTGAAATTTAAAGAAGTAGTAATTTTTTATTGATGATCAAGTTTACATTAAAAAGATTGAATTAAAAATGAATACTTTTCATCACGTATATGTTTTATTGCGTCTTATTTAAAAAATAAAATTGTGTTCAATTTTTTAGAATGTTATGTATTTTATAATGTATTCAACATTCTTTGTTTTAAGTAAGTAATTACTTTGGTTTATGAAGTATGATAAATGGTATCCTGATTAATATATATGTTACATTCTTATGAAGTGATGGTATGTAGTGGAGTGACTATTAATTGTAAATTATCATTTAAAAATTTGTGTGTGTGGAGAGAATTTTTCAATCATTGAATTAAACCAAAAAAAATTTAAAAGTCCCAGAGAATGTAGTGATTTATGCATTTATACTTTGTTTTTAGCATGAGCATAGATTTGATATATTGTCCTTGGGAATCGAAAACATACATGACATGTGTATATTTTCATGATATATATTGGGCAAAATATTGTTTCACATTGCTGATTGCTTCCTCAATATACATTATCAAAATAATCAGGATTTTTAAAAAAAAAATTAAATATGTTTGTTAAATAAATTGGTGATCGCTTCTTTTTCACTAAGGACAACAGATATTGTATCTTTTTCTTAGCATGTTTATCACATTATAAAATTTTGCAATTTAAACTTTAAATGTAGTTATATAATGTAAACTTGTTCAGGTCTGGGATCCTTGAGTACTCAGTTGCCTTTAATCTTAAAACACCAAATACCAATGCAAACTTGATCATCCATAAAAAAAAAAAAAAAATAATAGTAATAAATATTACTTTAAACTGTAAAAAAAAAAATATCCGAATCGCATATTTTAAAACAACAGAATCTATAAAATCTGAAATGTATTCTGAAGTGTGTCTAATACAACTGCAATTAACAAGTTTACTTAAAAGGAAGAAACGTATATAAATACCAATATCAACCGAAAAATGTGACTTTTCGTTCATCTGCTTAAGCATTTCCAGTATAAAGTACTCATAGAAACTAAAGAAATGTGTTCAACTGTAAATACAATTTTAAAAAATACTAATATTTTCACAAGAGTTTCTATTTCCTAAGCCTACAGTGTCTTCTGAAATATAATGAATCTTTCACTTCTTTTATAATGTTGCAAGCATGCAATCAAATAGTTAGTGTTTAACAGTGCAATTCACATTTATAAGGGAAAATTAGTCTGTTGGTCCACTTGGTGCTTTTTTAAAAAATTGTTAACATTGTACCGTTCTGCATCCTGTCCACAGTTATAATCGCCCATTAGCGGCATAAGATAGCGAGCTTTTCAGTGATCTAACTAATCAACAAAACACGTTGGAAAAAAGCAATTTGATCAGAAACAAACAGAAAACAAGAAAAATCATCTTCAATACAATTTTTAATAATTTTACTAAAAATTATGAAACTATAACCAGCCAATTAGAAAGAAAATGCTATAAATCTTTATTGACTACTAGTAAAGCCCCAGTTCGGGAACGAACCAATTTCCAAATACGGGAAAAATTTCAAAATCAAACTCGAAATGTACAAAACTCGGCCTGATGCTGCCTGCATGCCAACAGATCAAAGTTTGTTAACAAAACCATTTTTTAATTAATGAAATCAATGAAGGTAGTGAATCAACGAAGGCTTTTCTCACGTCGCTGGTCACTATATTTAAAGGAAACTCTTTTCTATATTGTTTTACAAACAAAAATAAAATTTAAAGAAATCATGAAATTGCTTTAAAGCCCGCTTTGGTTTCCCACTGCTTTCGGCTGCGAGGCGACCCACTCATTCGCAGACTCTCAGGTGTCTGTCCCTATTGCCTGTGACAATAGCTTACCAGTGGGCTTCCATTTGGGTGCTTATCAGATGACAGTTATGAAACGGACAGTATAAAAAAAATTGAAGTAGCCATTTTATATTTTAATCCCGGTTATATATGAACAACACTGTACGTGGTGTACATAATATTTTCTTTCACATTATTTTCTATATTTATTTGATTTATTCGATCAACCATAAAATGACAACAATTTCACACCAAATATAATATTACAATGTGCTATGATCGGCTACGTCTATCGCATGAGACAATTTTTATGGTTATAATAGTAGTTGGCATATAGAAAAATAAATAATGAAATATGCAAACCTGATTATGGCCCTTGGCGACTTTTGAATTTTTATCGTCACTTTAGACAAAAATACATAATTTTTTTTTTTTTGTTTCTTTTCTTTTCCTTTCTTTTCTGTTTTTCAATATTTTATAATTCATTTACATTTTTGATGCGCTGTTTGGCTTAAAGTGGCTTTTACGAAAGTGGAGTCCTTGACGAAAAATGTCCGATCCATTTCAGCATCAAAATTTAAAAATTACCCAGGATTATCAATAAGTAAAGCTCTTTAATGTAACGCTGAATTAGCTTTTATGCCAAGTGCGATTCATCCATGCCAAAAACATACTATTTAAACAAAAGGGGAAATAAATCTAAAATTGAGGTATATTATTTTTTTTTCTACTCCATTTTCATTTTTTCATGTGCAAGAGCAAATTTATTTATTTATTTATTTTTTTTTTTTTTTTAATCTTTTTTGCGTGAAAGCATATTTTATTTTACGTTGAAAAAAAAATTTTTTTTGGCAACATTTAAAAATTTATATGTCCATTTTTAAAGTTTTACCAGGTTATTATTTTCATGTTTTAATTATTTTTAAAAAATCTAATCAAAATTTCATTACAAATAAGGTACCAAATGAAAGGGGCATTTTTTCTGAATCCGTCGGTTTAATTAACTTATCGATCGGACAATTAGATTTTTTAAAATTAACTAAAGTATGAAAATCTGGTGGCAACTTGCATCAACACACAGACAGAGTCAAAAATCTCTTAGCCATTTATATAGAGAGAGATTAGCAAGCTTTGCCCGCTTCGCTGGACACAATATATAAATGAGTTGTCAAAATCCCATATTGTTAATTAACCGAGTTAGTTGATTGTTAATTAACCGTTAGTAGTTGCTAGTTGGTCGATTTGCCACCCATCTTTCAGTGTTGCCAGATTTTTTTATTCAATAGCCACCAAAAATTTTTAGAAGTGGCATTTGATATACATAAAACACGAATAAAATCGAAGAAACGTCGATCACATTACTTCTTAAAATTATTGGTGACAGTTAAATAAAAAGTGCGCAATCTGTAATAGGTGGCACTGTCTATAGCGACTACTAATGGGTTAAAGTTCCTGTTGTGTTCGGTAGAGATTTTTCTCGCTCGTAATGTGAGGAGTCCATGTTCCCACTGCTTTCAACAGCAACTTACCGATTCTTACTTCCCCTTCCCTAGTGGCTAAGTTCGAAGTTTTGTGAAATCACGACAAAGTACATAATGCGTACACCTAATAAACATCCACACACCAAAGTTCACCATTCTAAGATAATTTAAGGCGAATTCAAACGGGAAAATGTGTTTTTACACATGTTTATAGCCCCTTGTCCTCAAGGGGGTAAGGGGGGGGAGAATTTCGTAAAATCCCATTACAATAAGTGTTGGATACATATAAACAATTTACGTACCAAATTTCGTCACTGCAGATCCCATAGATTTCCAAAGACAAATTTACCGCTAAAAGAGGGGGGGTGTCTTGAATTTACTACTTCATAACCTCCCCCCCTAAAAAAAAAAAAAAAAATTGATAATCACAAAAAAAAAAAAAAAAAGAAAATGTGTTATTGGAAATACCTTTGTAAAATCTTTAGTAAAGCTCCAATAAAAAATCCGGAATTTCTGAAATTTCCCCCCAAAAAATGATTTTTCCCCTCTCTTTTTTAAGAATCAAGAATTCCAAAATGGTACATGTTTTATTTACACTCAATTCTAATATCACCATGTGTTACGCTTGCATGCGTCAACACCGCGCCACCTATAATTTGTATTCTTCGTAAGAAACTTTGAAATGAAGCGAACAGAGTTTGTGTTATGAAAAAAAGTGTGTGTTCGGCGCCCGCAGAACGTGGCGTCGAAAAATAAATAAATTATGAGTATTTAAGTGTATTCGTGTTTTAAATAAGCATTTAAGTGCCTCTACATGGTCCGTCGAGCCGGAGGACCTGTTAAAAAGAAAGAGTACTTACGAGTTTGTTTATTTAATTTCATTGTGAGAAAAATAAGTTTCGCTTTCGTAATCGATCGAGGAAACAAAAAGTTTTGTTTTAATCATAGAAAAAAAAATGTTTATATCGAAGGATGGATTTTTTTTTTAAGTGAAACATAAAATATAAAAGTGAACGAAAAAAAACAAAACAAAAAAAAAAAAAAAAAAAAAAAAAAAAAAAAACAAGTGTAGTGATAATTTATTTAAGAGGAACAAGATTAATAGTGTTTTTTGTTCTCAAGTGGAATACAGCGATCTGAGGTAAGAGCATCTTCATAAAATTTAAATTTGTTCTGAATTTATTACTTGTTAAAGTTAATAATGTCAATTATCGATAAATTAAGAAAAGATGAGCTTAAGCTTGTCGCAGAGGAATTGGGTTTAAGTGTAGGAGAGGGTGCTAAACTTGTTGAGTTAAAAGATATTATTGAGAAATGTGATCATTTTTCAAATAGTGAATTAATGAAAAATGTAGTTGATTGCGCGGTTGAGGAAATTAAATCGAAAAAAGAAGAAGAAAAATCAAAAATAGAGTTAGAAAAAATTAAACTAGCACAATTAGAAAAAGAGTTAGAGATAGCAAATATTCGTAAGGAATCTTTACAAAATTCTGATTTCGAGAAAATTAAATTAGCGCAGTTAGAGAAAGAGTTAGAATTAGCGAATATTAAAAGGGATTCATCCCAAAATAATTCGCTTTCAACTGTGCATCCGGAACCAGAACTTCTAAATAATAATAATCTGGAAAGTTTTATTAAGAGTATTAAAACGCTTACAATTCCATTACCATCTAAAGCAGAATCATTCAATTTATTTTTTCATTCGCTGGAAAAGGCATTTAAGAATAAAAATGTTCCAGATGGGTTTAAAGCGGAAATTCTTTTAAACATTCTCGGTGAAAAAGCCAGTAATTTAATGGTATATGTGTCTGAGGAAGACATGTGTAATTACGAAAAATTAAAAACAGTTGTTTTGAAGGAGTTTCAGCCGACGGCTAATGAGTGTTTAAATAACTTCCGGAAAGCACAAAAATTACCTTCAGAGAGTTATGTGCAGTATGCGTCGCGATTAGCGGCATCTTTTGAGTATTACTGTGAATTGCGTAAAGTGAATGATTTTAAATCATTATGTGAATTAATTGTATCTGACAAAATTTTTCATTCATTAGATCGTGAATTAATGACACACATTGGGGTTAAGCAGGGTGAATCATTTTTTAAACCACAAGAATTGGGTCGTGAATGTGATATTTATTTATCTGCAAGAGGCAGAGGTAAAAATGAGTTGAATGTGTTTGCTAAGACTAGTGTAAATGAAGCAAAGCGGTTTGTCGGGAACAAATCGCATAATTCACGATTTCAAAAAGTTGCTTCAAATGTGTTCTTATCAGAAATAAAAAATGTAAAATGTGTTCTTTGTAAAAATAATGAATATCATGCTTTATATATGTGTCCGCAGTTCAAAAAACTTCCTGTACAAGAAAGAGTTAATGTTATTAAGGCAAATAAGTTATGTTTTAAGTGTTTTTTACCGAATTGTAATGTAAGAAAATGTAATATGAGAAACTGTTTTTGTGGAAAACCACATAATAAATTGATTCACTTTCCTAGAGAAGGAAAATTTAGCGATTCTTGTAAGGAAATAAGGGATAATTCGGAAGTTGCAGCTGCCGCTGATTCCGAAACATTGAATAGAGAACAGCACGGTGAATTCAATTCCTTTTTTCCTCCTAATTTTCCTAGTGACAGACAGCAAATTGTAGCCACTAGTTTTGCAAAAAACAAAACAAAAAATGTCTTATTGAGTACAGTGCGTGTTTTAGTTAAAGATAAATATTCTCAATGGCAGGAAGTAAGGTGCCTTCTAGACAACAGCTCTCAAGCGTGTTTGATAACAAAAGATTGTGCAAATCGATTACAACTCAAAATAGAAAAAGTAAATACTTTACTCTCTTGTTTGAATGATGCATCGATGACCATTAACGGTTGCGTAACAGCAACTATTGCCAATAAAGAGAAAAACTTTGAGAAATCCCTAAATATGTTTGTTGTGAGGAAAATTACGGATTTTGTTCCGAATAAAGTAATTAATGTACATATCGATGTACCGAATTCAATAACGTTAGCAGATTATAGTTTTAACATTCCTGGAAAAATAGACATGCTCCTTGGTGCTGAAATTTTTTATGAATTATTGAGACCGGGGCAAATATATTCTCAGAACCCTCAGCTACTCCTTCAAAATTCTTGTTTTGGTTACATTGCAACAGGGAATTTAGATCAAAGGGATGAGGTTAAAATTCATTGTGGATTAATACGTGGAGAGGATTTAAATGTAACATTAAGAAGATTTTGGGAGATTGAGGATGTAAATATAGAATTAACTAAAAGTAAAGAACAGGCTATATGTGAGGAACATTTTACGCGTACACATAAGAGAAATGAGAAAGGTAAATATATTGTAACAATGCCTTTAAGAGATGATCCGTCATGTTTAGGTCAGTCTAGAGAAATTGCTCTTAGAAAACTCAGATCGCTGTTGAAACGTCTATCTAGAGACGAGAAATACTTGTCGTTATATAAAGACTTTTTAGAGGAATATAAAAACCTTGGTCACATGAGAGAAGTAACAGAGGATAAAACTCCTGATGTTGCTTATTACGCACCTCATCACGGAGTGTACAGGCCAGATAAAAATTCGACCAAATTACGTGTAGTTTTCAATTGTTCTTCACCAACAACAAATGGTACTTCTCTTAATTCCTTGCAATTCAATGGCGGAGTAATACAAAGTGATTTATTTACCATAATGGTGGGTTTCCGCCTGCATATTTACGCCTTAACTGCTGACATCAAAATGATGTATAGAATGATTCTTATTGACCCGAGTCAGTACCCACTGCAGCGAATTCTCTGGAGCAATAGCATTGAGGAACCCCCCAAAACATTTGAATTAACAACAGTGACATATGGAACAGTCTCAGCGCCTTACTTAGCTATGAGAACCTTATATCAGCTTTCACTGGATGAGGAAAAAAAATTCCCGAAAGCATCCCCAATCCTTCGTGATAATTTTTATATGGATGACGTATTATTTGGAGCAAGTACATTAGAGGAGGCGAAAGAGTTACAACAGGAGTTAAAGGAGGTTATACAGTCCGCAGGGATGGAGCTACATAAGTGGTGTGCTAATAATGATGAACTTTCTCCAAGTATGACAGAGAGTTACAGTTTGTATAACAAAGATGAAATTAAAACTTTAGGAGTGTCTTGGAAGCCAAAGGATGATTGTTTTGTTTTCCGAGTTACAGTAGATCTGAAAAATTCCTATACAAAAAGAGAGGTGTTGTCGACGATAGCTAGGATCTTTGATCCACTTGGCTTAATAGGCCCAATAATTGCTAAGGCAAAAATATTTATGCAAAAGCTTTGGCGTCTAAAAATTGATTGGAATGATGCACTCCCAGCACCAGAATACAGAGAGTGGCATCATTTTCTCATTGCATTAGAACGAATAAATGACATAAAAATTGAAAGGTGCATTGTGATTCCCCAGGCTTCAAATATAGAAATTCATGGATTTGCAGACGCTTCAGAACTCTGCTATGAAGCGGCCATCTATTGTAAGTCCAATGATTCACGTGGCCGGACATTAATAAGATTAATCTCAAGCAAATCAAGGGTTGCTCCGGTTAAGAGCTTAACAATCCCTCGATTAGAGTTGTGTGCAGCTGTTCTGCTGGCAAAGCTAATGAATAAGGTGTTGGCTGCTTTAAAGGTGATGATCAACGAAGTCTATTTTTGGACAGACTCTACAATTGTTCTGGCGTGGTTACAGAAGGAACCCATGGATTTGAAACCGTTTGTGCAACATAGAGTAGCAACTATCCAAGACCTTTCACCAATCCAACAGTGGCATCATATCGCTTCAGATCAAAATCCTGCTGATGTGTTATCAAGAGGCATTGATCCAGATAAACTGTTCGATCACGAACTATGGCTAAGCGGACCCAGCTTTTTACTAGAAAGGGACTATCCGAGTCAAATAACTGTTAACCCAAAAAATTTGGACGATTTTAGAGTAGAGCTAAAAAAGTCTAACAAAAACTGTGATGATAATTTTAATGTTTTTAATTTGGTAACTGATAGTGACTTTGTGTCTAATCTGCTGAATTTAAGTAATAATTATTTAACTGTTCTACGTATTATAAGTTTTATTTTCAGGTTCATAAATAACAGCAGAAATCCGCTTTACAAAACAAGTGGACCACTTATATCTTCAGAAATTGTTGAAGCAGAGAAATTTTTATTAAAGTGCATACAAAGTGAGGAATTTTCCGAAGACATTAAAGTTTTACAGGTAAAAAAGGCTATAAAGCCTAACAGTAAGTTGAAGATGTTGAATCCATTTATTGACAAAGAAGGCCTGCTAAGAGTAGGAGGAAGACTTGGAAATAGTGATTTAAATTATGATAAGAAATTTCCAATTCTTCTTCCATCTAAACATAAATTAACTGAATTAATTGTTGTCTTTTATCATAAAAAATTTTTGCATGCTGGGCCTAATTCTCTATTGTATTATTTGAGGGAAAAATTTTGGGTTACAAATGGTAGAAATTTATGTAGAAAAGTTGTGCATAAATGTGTTAAATGTTTTAGGGTTAATCCAAATTCAGCACAACAAATATTAGGTAATTTGCCAAAAGACAGAATTGTTCAAAACTACCCATTTAATATTACTGGGGTAGATTTCCCTGGTCCTTTCTATATTAAGTATAAATATCAGAGAAGAGGGACTTATAATAAAATATATGTTGCAATTTTTATTTGCTTTGTGACCAAGGCTATACATTTAGAGTTAGTCACGGATTTAACGTCCGCAGCCTTTATAGCTGCTCTTAAGAGATTCATATCGAGGAGAGGAAAATGCAGTAAACTGTATACAGATAATGCGGGAAACTTTGTGGGAGCAAATGCAAAGCTCAAAAAATTGTATAAAATGGTAAATGGACCAGATGATCAAATTTCGGGGTATATGAGTTCAGAAAACATTGATTGGCAGTACTCACCTCCTAGAGCGCCAAACTTTGGAGGATTGTGGGAAGCAGGAGTCAAATCCTTTAAATATTATTTGAAAAGAGCTGCGGGAAATTTAAAATTAACCTATGAGGAATTTTTGACTTTAATTATACAAATTGAAGGGATGCTAAATTCTAGGCCTTTAGTCCCCTTAACTGCTAACGTAGAGGATTTAAATGTGTTGACTCCTGCCCACCTCCTCTTAGGAAGGTCAATTACGTCTATAACTGAGCCAGATTTATCAGAAATTACAGAAAACAGGCTTAGCCAATGGCAAAAAATAACAAAGTTATTTCAAAGCATTTGGCGTAAGTGGCACTTAGATTATCTATGCCACTTACAACAGAGATCGCGATGGAAATTTGAGAAACAAAACATATGTGTTGGAGACATGGTTATTCTAAAAGAGGATAACTTACCTCCATGTGAGTGGCCACTGGCCAGAATAAGCAAAATTTTTCCCGGAGCGGACAAAAAAGTAAGGGTGGTGGAGATTATTACTGCCTCTGGAAAATTTAAAAGGTCCATTTCTAAAGTTTGCCCGCTTCCAATAAATGATTAACATTGTTATTAATTACAAATGTTGTAAATTATGTAATATTTTGATTTTTTTTTTTTTTTTTTCATTACTTTTTATTTAACATATGTAATATTTACTGTATAATATTGTGTAATATTAAGTGTATCAGAATTTTTATGTTGAAAAAAAAAATGACTGTTAGATTTATTGAATGTTTAATAAACATTGCAATGGGGGCCGGTATGTTACGCTTGCATGCGTCAACACCGCGCCACCTATAATTTGTATTCTTCGTAAGAAACTTTGAAATGAAGCGAACAGAGTTTGTGTTATGAAAAAAAGTGTGTGTTCGGCGACCGCAGAACGTGGCGTCGAAAAATAAATAAATTATGAGTAATTAAGTGTATTCGTGTTTTAAATAAGCATAAATTGCCTTTACACCATGTACAATTTTTTCAACTTGAAGCAATTTGGGGCCGCGTTATGCTTACAAACGGTTTTTTCTTCCTGCCCTCCAGGGGGTATTTCGATAAATCCCGTTTCTTTAGTTGTCGGATACATATAAAAAATCCAAGCACCAAACTTCGTGACCACAGTTCTCATAAATTTCCCAGGACAAATTTAGCACTAAAAAGAGTGTCTAAAATTTGCCCTTTGTAACACATACCATCCCCCCCACCACCACCACCAAAAAAAAAATGGCAGATGACAAAAAATTAATAACGTGTTTTGGAAATATCCTGAAAAAGTCGCATGGCTGTTTTTTACATCTTTGTTCCATTCTTCGCAGAGTTTTACTGAAAAATCCAGAATTTGCAAAATTTCCTGCCTAAAACAGATTTCTCCTATCCCTCCTCTTAAAATTTGAAATTTCCTAAATTGCTGATAATGGTTTAATTGTACTAATGTGTAGTCACCCCTTATGCAATTTCTTCACTGTGAAGTAATTTGAAGCTGAGATATGTTTACAAAGGTGTTTTTGCCGTCTGTCCCCCTTTGGGGGCAATGGGGGTAATTTTGATAAATTCGTTACTTTAGGTGTCCATTATGGTGTATGAACAATCCAAGCACCAAAATTCGTGACTGCAGTTTCCATAGATTATTCAGGACGAATTTAGCACTAAAAGAGGTGTCTCGAGTTTGCCCCCTCATAACACCCCTCCTACCAAAAAAAAAATATATATATTTGGAAAAATCCTAAGGAAGTCACATAGCCTTTTTTCAATATCTTTGTTCCATTTTTGGTAGAGTTCTACTCAAAATCAGGAATTTCCAATATTTCCTGCCAAAAATTGATTTTCCCCCTCCCTTCCATTAAAAATCGAAAAATTCTAAATCACAGATAATGTATTATTTGTACTCATGTCTAGTCTCCCCATGTGCAATTTCTTTACTGTGAAGTAATTGGGAGCCAAGTTATGTTTACAAATGTGTTTTTTTCTTTTGCCCCCCACAGGGGCAAAGGGGAGTAATTTCGGAAAAGTTGATAGATATAATTTTAAGTTGGGTAAAGACCCAAATCCCTGCGAAGCACCGTTGAATTCTGTTCAGCTGTTCTCAAGCGATACTCAGACAAACGTGTTTTTTTCTTTTACCCTCCCCTTCCCCCCCCCCCCATTAGAGAATGTGGGGAATTTCTGTAAAGATAGTAGCCTATGTCCTATTCCAGACTATATCTATCTCTGTACCAAATTTCATCCAGATCCGTTTAGCCGTTGTGGCGTGATTGAGTCACAAACATCCAGACTTTCACATTTATAACATTAGTATAGATTGTTAATATATAATTTCAGATTTCAACGATGCCAACAGGAGGTTGTGTTGTTTTCCTCATATGCGATTTGTCAAGAAAAAGACCACTACATTTGGTACGCTTATCGCCCATTCTTAACTAGACCTGAAAATTCTAAACACCTACAACTATATTCAAACATAACAAAATCCTTTAGATTAGTAGAAACAATAGGACACAAATAAACTAAAGATCATAATTATTAAAACCAAATGCATTTAATAACATATCTATGAACATTGATGGATCAAAATAAGGGTGATTCTATATATGGCATTTTCAGGTTTACATAATATTGGTTGACTTTAGTTTAATTCAATAATATTGGCAGGTTTTCGACATATGCCAGTTTTTAATAATTTAATCCAAGATTTAAATCGTTAAAAATCTTTATGCATAAATAAAGTTTAGCAATTAAATAAAAATGTACTAATTGATATTTTAAAATAAATCTGTCTATTGACTCGCAAGAATTTTTTTTTTTTTTTTCAGCAAAAGCAAAAGTAACTAGAAAATTAAAAATTTATTGAAGTCTTTGATAAAATACATGCATAACTTTAAAATACTCAAAAAAAAAAGAGGAGGGAGGGACAAATATATGAGAATAAGGAGCAGTAGATGACAATCCCAAAATAAAAGCTTTGCATAGTTAGCAAGTATAATATAATTACGAAAAAATATTTATGCATTTAATTTAAATTAATTGTAATGTAATGAATTTAAATAATATGCAGAGTGGAAATGTGTTTTAAAAAATAAATACTAACTTAAAATAATGCCCAATATTGCTCATCGTTAACACATAACTCAAATGAAGATGGCAAAAAAACTGCTTTTTTAAAACAAGTTGAAATAAGTATTAAAATTATTTACTGTAAAAATTTTATTCTATGAAAACATTTTATTACCTTTCTTAAAATTTAATAAAATATATTTTCGTCGTTTGCCGAAATATACATGCATTAATAAAATTTCCAATAAAAATAGCACACAATGTGGCATAAATAAATAACGAATAAAAATCATCAATCTAATATTTCTTACCAGTTATTACGATTTTGTTGACAAACAACATGCACAGATGCACGCACATTGTGTGTGAAATCATTTTATGTTAATGGTAAGAAATTCACCTCATATGCAGAAAGTTGTCTCGAATTACTGGTTCATCCAAGAAAAAAAGCCTCGAGTGTAAAGGGTTAATCCATTTTTCAGATTTTTAACTTAAAATGATTACAATTTTAATTCTTTTAAAAATAATTTACCAACTGTGTTACCTTATTTTATCCTTGAAAAAAGTTTTTCATGATTTTTAGATGAATTATTAATGTTCTTATAGAGTTTGGGTTTAGATATAAAGAAAGCAGGTGTGGGTCACAAAAATTCTTTACTGCGGGTTCGGGTCAGTTTTCAGGTTGATGAAATTTTTTTGTAATCTCTTTAATTTGTAATATTTTAATCCTTCCTAAACAAACCTTATTTTTTACTTAGACTTTCCTTCTTTAAGGATTTGTCATTTCTTAAGATTCTGTAAAATTCTAGGCAGTTTACAGCACAAGGTAACAATACTCTTTTTTTTTTTTTTTTTTTCCTGTCTGGAAAGATTTAGAGGTTTTTTTTTTTTTTTAAGTATGACAGATCTTACATTTCCTTCAGACAACATTGTAAACTGTAAAAATCAGCAAATATAAGAAATTGACATGTATTGCCCTGTTTAAAAAAAAAAAAAAAAGGCATAAAAAGTGAGTTTAAAAGAAAACATATATTTTTTTAAGTTGCAATGATAAAATATAAATAAATACGATTAGCTCTTTCTTAACAAACATTCAACTAACAGGATAATTCCAGCAAACACTTTTTTTTTTCCCCACTATTAAATTGTTTTAAAAAATTTGCTGCTTTTTGTAAATTATAAATAAAATGTAAATTATATATAACAGAGCACACACACACAAAAAAAAAATAATAATAATAATAATTTCATTATCATAGAAACATGGAAAAATATAGCAGAATATTCATAATTACTTTATTCAATGGATTAAAAAAAAAAAAAAAAAGTGTTTCTCACATCGTAAGAAAAAGTAAATTGCTGTACTAGTTAACTAACTGTGGCATTTAAGTATAACAGTAAGGACTTTGTATAAAATATCATTCAATATAGCAAGACTTTGAAATTAATTTCAAAGAATGACACGTAATTTAACAATCTATTTATCTTTATTCAACTTATCAAAAAAAGATAGACATTTACAACTTCATTTAAACATAACAAAATTCTTCAAATTAGTACTACAAACAGTGGGACACAGTAAACTAAAGATCTCAAATGTATTTAATAACTTAACATATCTACCAACATAGGATCAATATAAGGGTGATTCTATATATGGCATTTTCAGGTTTACATAATATTGATTGGCTTTACTCTAATAACTTTGGCAGATAATCGACATATGCCAGTTTTTAATAGTTTAATCCATGGCTTAAATTGTTAAAAAAAAAAAAGACACAAGATCTTTTTTCGGCAAAAGCGAGAATCACTGAAAACTTAAAAATTTATTGAAATTTCGCATAGTTGGCAAGTATAACGAAAAAATATTCATGTAATCAATTTAAATAATATGCGGAGTGGAAATGTGTTTTAAAAAAATAAACACGTTAACACATAGCTCATATAAATTATGTGATGAAGATGAGAAAAAACACTGCTTTCTTTAAAAAAGTGAAAATACGTATTAATTATTTACCGTAAGAGTTGTATTTTATGAAAATATTTTATTACTTTTCTTAAAATGTAATATAATATACTTTCATAGTCTGCCGAAATTAATAAAAATAAATTGCATTAATAAAATTTCTGATTTTGTTGACAAACAACAAGCATGCACGTTACACGTCACGTGACCAACTCCCCATAAAATCTTCCAAGTTCCCGTAAAAAAAATCTGGGTAAAATGGGAACATCCCGTGCTCCCCAATCTGGTGCGCTGAACGCCTTGGGTTACCCACAAATGATCACGTGATGACATCGCTGAACGGCTTGGGGAGATCCCGGGGAGACCGGGCTTCCCGGGAAGCGACCGCTGAACTCAGCCAAAAACAAACATCCTCTGTTCAAAGTTCACTTGCAAGTTGCGACTGTGAATGCAAGAATGCAACAGACGATCCTGATTATTCCCATCCACCAATCAGTGTGCTAGATTGATGGATAATTCCTTCAATCACCGGCGTACCTAAAAGCAAAAAATAAACTTCCACTTTGCGTGCCTAAAGGAGTCGTTCAATTTGCGACGTGACGGGGTGTGGGGTGAAATATTTGCTTTTTAATTTGTAATTTTAGTCAAAATACCCAGTGTTTTGCTCATATGTTTTCGAAGATGATTTTAAAACTTATAGGAATGTGGTGATATTACTTACAGAACGTTTTTCAATACTTTTGTGTTCATTAATCGCTGTTGAAGTAAAATATTCTTATCTCATTTTGTGTCAACATTGATCGGTGAAAAATAACGACGACTTTTATAGTGACTCTCACATTATTTTTATATATCTAATATTCCACAACATGTCTGTGACTCAGATTTCTTTATGCGGAGATATCCGAATCAAAACTGTTTATAATGGTGAAATAATGATTACTTATATCAAACCGACCATCGCCCTGGATGATCTATGTAAAGAAATGCGGGAAATCTGTAAATTTAGCAATGAACAGCCGTTTACTATGAAATGGTTGGATGATGAAGGTGATCCTTGTACTATTTCTTCTCAACCTGAACTTGATGAAGCAATTAGATTATATGTGGTTGGCAAAGACGCTGATCTAACCATACATGTATTCCCTAGTGTACCTGTTGTAGCTGGAATGCCTTGTGTCGGTGAAGATAAAAGTATTTATCGACGGGGTGCCCGTCGTTGGAGGAAGTTGTACCGTGTCAATGGTCACATATTTCAACCGAAGAGATTCAATCGCCGAGCTTTCTGTGCATTTTGCGCTGATCGTATTTATGGCCTGGGAAGACAAGGTTTCAAATGCATCAACTGTAAATTAATGGTGCATAAAAAATGCCATAAATTAATTAGAATTGCATGTTCTATGACATCAGATCTTGAAAATGGTGAAACACCAATTCCAGATGGAGCATTATCAGAGGACAAAACAGGTAGTCGTTATGGACTTGATAATTTTAGTGTTTATTCTGAGAATAAAGAATCTAGGTCTGGTACACCAGCAGCTAAAAAGAAACATCAGCATATAAGAGAAAGTGTGGAAAATAATTCTCAGGTTGAAGTGTCTGTGCAGAATGCGGTGACACCCTCGAAAGATTATGAACCTTCAGATTCCCGGCAATATACATTAGAGGATTTTGATTTATTAAGAGTGATTGGTAGAGGATCTTATGCTAAAGTATTGATGGTTGAATTAAGGTCAACTAAACGTATATATGCTATGAAAGTAATTAAAAAAGAATTAGTTACTGAGGATGAAGATATTGATTGGGTTCAGACAGAAAAGCATGTGTTTGAGACAGCATCAAATTACCCATTTCTTGTAGGTCTCCATTCTTGTTTTCAAACACCAAGTCGTCTCTTCTTTGTCATTGAATTTGTGCGAGGTGGAGATTTAATGTTTCATATGCAACGTCAGCGACGCTTGCCTGAAACCCATGCTCGATTTTATGCAGCTGAAATATCTCTGGCATTAAATTTCTTACACGAAAGAGGCATTATCTATCGAGATTTAAAATTAGATAATGTGTTGCTAGATCACGATGGTCACATCAAATTGACAGATTACGGTATGTGCAAAGAAGGTATAAGACGTGGTGACACGACAAGTACTTTCTGTGGAACACCAAATTACATTGCTCCAGAAATATTGCGTGGTAATGATTATGATTTCTCTGTTGATTGGTGGGCACTTGGAGTTTTGCTTTATGAAATGCTCGCTGGCCGCTCGCCATTTGATGTTGTGGATGCAGCTGCGGAAAATCCTGATCAGTATACTGAAGATTTTCTCTTTCAAGTCATTCTAGAAAAAACTATACGTATTCCACGTTCTATCACTGTGAAAGCCCAGTCTGTATTAAAAGGATTTTTAAACAAAAATCCCCTTGAGCGTCTTGGATGTCACCCTCAATCTGGCTTCAGCGATATAACCTCTCATCCCTTTTTCAAAAGTATCAATTGGGCATTGCTAGAAGCAAAGCAAGTTGCTCCTCCCTATAAGCCTAAATTGGAAACAGATCGAGATTTAGAACATTTTGACCCACAATTTACTAGTGAACAAGTTATGTTAACACCCGATGAACCAAAAGAAATTGAAAAAATTGACCAGTCAGAATTTGAAGGGTTTGAATATGTTAATCCTTTGCTCATGTCTATGGAAGATTGTGTATGATAACCAATATACTGACAATGTCAGTATAATTAATAACATATGAAAAAGTGCATTTTATACATCATTTATAAATTTTGTTTATTGTTCTTATAGAGACTTTATATAATTAGAAATGTTTTTTAACCTTTTTGAATGTTTTTTTTTCATAATGAAGTTTTCTATCATTCCATTTTTTTTTTTTTTTTTTTTTTTTTTTTCAATTTTATCTTTTTTTTTTTTTTTTTTGCAATATTCCAAAAATATCGGTGTGCCTTGCTAAATGTAATGTAAAAAACATAGTTTAGTCAGTTTTCAAATTATCAAAACTAATATTATAATGCTTCAAAAATGAAATAAATTGTGTACATTTCAATATTTCTGTATTATATTATTAACTTGTTCTTCATAGCAATATTGTTTCTGCCTTAACAACAGGACAAACTCATTTTATTATTATTATTATTATTATTATTGTTGTTGTCCTGTTAGAAATTAAGGGTACTTATTTTTCTGAGCAAAGAACCAAGCTATGCGAATGTCCCCAAGCATGAATTTTGTCTTTGATTTCAAAATAACTTTATTAATTTTCATAAAAGTATTCTATTGGGTTATAGAAATATATAGAAATATTGGGTTATAGAAATATATTGGGTTATAGAAATATAAAAAAATAAATAAAAAAATCTCATTTAAGTGTTTGTCACTTTATTACTTGGGTTATCACTAGGTTTTATGTTCAATAATTTTTAAGATTTTTATCTTTTAGCTTTGAAGAGAAATTTTTTTTTTATATCAACAGCTAAATAATTTTAATTAATCTGATTATTTTATTAAAAGCAAAATTTTATAAATTTCTAAACTTGCACATAAATTACATATACAGAGCACACATTTCAAAATTACCCACTATTAAAGCTTCGATGAGAAAATTCTCGAAAATTTTACAACTCTAAGTAATACTTTATTATATTTATAATAATAAAATTAAATTAGAAAATAGATGAAACAGTAATATGAACTGGTGTCATGGGGTTGTATTGTAAATATTCATTGCAAAACAATTGTCATTGGGTATGAATATATTGTAACCACACATCTGTTAACTTTGGAATAGCCTAAGTTGCAAGTAATGCCTGTCTTTACCGATATCAACAAAACAGTCAAAGCCCATGTTATTCCATGGGGAAATCTGTTACCAGAATTACTTATTTTTTTAATTCTGTTTTCACATTCAGAAAATTCACATAAAATCAATTTTTCATTTTCTGAAAATTGATATTTAATATTTTATTGAACAGCTAAAAATTATAAATGTTTTATATTTCATTTTACAGCTAGAAGATACAATTAGAAAATTTTCGCACTTAATAAAAATTAAATATTAAAACTATCAATTTTCAGAAAACGAGTACTAATTAAACGGATGTGAATTTTCTGAATCTGAAAATGGAATTTAAAAAAAATACATTTGGTGATGAGTAATTCTGATAACATTTGCTTTGGCTATCGGCAATGATAACTGTTGTATCTTAACTATTAGAAACATATTTTGGTGACAATGTTACTTGGTTCCTTCTTAACTGATAAGTACCAAATACAGTCTTCCTAATTGTAAATAATGCCTTACTAATTTATTTTCAATTGTAAAATAGGCAGCTAACCTGAAAATAATGAAATTGTCCTTGAATTTGAATTTATCATCAAATTTAACTGTTGATTACTATTGAAAAAGTGTTTATTATATCAACTGTATCAAAGTTTAAATAAGCTGAAATTTTTATTAATTTGTTAAAATATGCTTTTGTATCACTAGAAATAATAGATATGATTCTTATTATTATTTTGTATTCTTTTTATATTACATTATTAAACATGGTACTTTTCTGTTAAACTTTTTAATAAAAAGATATCTTTAAAAAAAGTTTATATTGAGGGGATCTGTCAGGGTTAGGCAAACCTCGTGTTAACCTTTGTAGAAAATATTTCCCATTGTTATTCCTTACATAATATATGTTTTCAAATTTCTTTTTAACATTTCTTTTTAACATGTTTTCAGAAACTTTATAAAGCCATTGAATATATATGTATATATATATATATATATATATTTTTTTTTTTTTTTTAAGGTGAAAAAATGTTTTGTATTTTAAAACTTCAAAATAAATTAAAATGTCATATATAGAATAAAATTAACTTTCTTTGGATATTTTGTGTTATATACTACTCTAGAGTGAAAATCATCTGTATTTATCAAGGAAAACATTTTTAATAAATAATATATATATATTTTTTTTAATGCTGACGATTTGTATTCTAGAGAAATAGTATTACACTAAATATCCAAAGAAAGTCAATTTTATTCTCAATAGAACATCTTTAAATATATATATATATATATATTTTTTTTTTATGAAAAAAAAATCCATAACTTTATTTTAAATTATCCCAGATCGATGGTTCAACCATTCATTTTAAAGGTATAGACAAGCTCTTTTGAACGAAACCCATGGTGAAAATTTGCCCCCCCTTCCTTTTTAATTCCATAATGTTTATTAAAAAATAATTCTCTTTTGAAATTTTGTCCTATTCTGCCATTTTAAAAATTTAGAAAAAAGCAGGATGGCAAAGCCGCCTGTTGGAAGATTTTCACCAAAAGTTGATAAGCACTAATTTATGTCAAGATGCAATTTCATATCAAATTTTATGAAATTCTGTACAGTAGTTCCTGAGATACAGTTGCTACAAAATTTTGTCTCTCTCTCTCTCACACACACAGAGACAGACGTTTTCTAAAAATGGTCAAATTGTGTTCTAGATCTCTCAAAACATGTAAATCCATTGAAAACCTGAGGTTGAAAATTTTTACGAATCTAGTACTTTCTTCTATTGAATATAGAAAAAGAAAATTAATGATGTTTAGGAAACAAGGACTTTTTTAAACGTCATAATTTTCTGAATGGAAAAATGCAGTTCAAAAAATATGTATTATGTAAGAAATAGCAATGGGAAATATTTAAGATTATTTTCCCCATAGGTTAACGTGGGGCTTGGCTGACCATGATGCATTGTGATACATCCTCTTAACCTCTCATTATTTTTTTTATGCAATAGATATTTTTTTTTTCTTGTTTTAATCAATTTTTTAAACTTTTGTTCCTTCTCTGTGCAGTAAATAGCAGCACTACTCAGAAATTTAACAAATGTTTCAGATTTTAAATTTCTTAGTAAACATTGCTACTTTTGTGATGGACTCATGTCTAGTTTTTTCACCTGATAAAGTTCTGTGCAGTTATTTTGACCCAAAACAACTCTTGTGAGTTTTTACAATTTATAGTGTTTACTTACAAAGTTATTTATTTATTAAATGATTTATCATTTGAATTTTAATTGGTTTTAACATATAAATATTTGTACTCTTCTCCACAATTTTTCATAAGCAACACTATGAAAAAGTCAGGCAATGCGAATATGTATTGATGTCCACTTCATTATTTCTATCATCTGAGATTTGCTTACTAATTTTTGTTTTTATCATTTGAAACTATAATGAAGGAACCTCTGAAAAAAAATCCCAAATACTACAAAGCATTTTTTTTTTTTTTTACTTTTTTTCTCATAATTGTTGCAGTGTTTCTTCCGTAAATTAAGCTAATTTTATTTATTTAATTATCTGTAATTGATGAAATCTTATTTTTAAAACAAATTGTACAAAGTCACTTTCATTTTCAGCATAACCTGATTGTGTATATAATCTTTTATTCTCAATTTAATAATACTGTATATGTAAGAAAATGCTATCTTAAAAAAATATAAAAAAATTTCACTATTACTTGAATATAGTGAAGAGGGAACAACTGTAGCATATCCAAATCACAAAACATTCTTATAAACATTAAACAACAGAAAAAATATATATATATATTTCCAAAATGTCTCTGTTTTGTAGTTTTGTATTAGTTACTAAAATGATTCTTAAATTCTAACGGTTTTGCTAAGAACTATTTACAAAAAAAGTCAAGGAGTTACATTAGAAAATAAAAATTACCGAATACAGTGGCGGACCTACAACACTGGAGGCCTGAGACCAAAGTGCCACTTGGGCACCCTAACTGGAAAACCCCCCTTATACATTTCCACTTAAAACTTATAATCATAAAAAGGCATTAAAGTCAGTTTTACAATTGATTCGGAAGCCAATCTGATGTGGAGGGCAAGAGCATTGATCCTGCTTGCCCTGCTTTAGCTGAAAGTTGAAAAGATGGATTCTTTCAGTTTTTGTATTGTTGTTCTATGGTCAGTTTTGTACATAACTTTTCATACTGTAACTTATGGCTTAGAATGGAATTGCAGTGAATGTTTCAAGTCAAAATAACAACACAACAACTTTACCAGATACATATACTCAAAACTTAAGATTCTTATGAGGCCCCCACTGGTACACCACCAGCTGATTATTAAAAGGGATAAAGTTACTTGAAAGGCTATCTCCTTTTATTATGGTGCAATATTTCAATCAAACTTGATTTTACTTTACATTTATTTTTATTTACACGGCTACAAAATCAATGTTATTATTCTTATTTATATTTAACACATTATTTTGGCTAAGCAAGTATTCTAAAAAACGTTGTAGTTCTGAAATAAAAATAAAAGTTAGCAGTTATCACATAACTGTAGTATCTATAAAAGTTATTCTTAAGATCTTTTGGTCACTTGATAGCTTTATTTTCTTTTTCTCAATTTATTTTTATTGTGTAAGTTTTTTATTTAGGTGTGTATATCATTATAGATACAAGCTATTAAATTTCTTAATTTTGTACTTGTTGTCAGTGAATAGGGATTCCAATGAATTTATTTAATGTGATAAACATAAAATCTCATGTTTGTTGCATAATTATGTATGTATGATGTTTACAAATTTAATAGATTTTTTTTTGTGATTTAATACACAAATATTTTTATTGGATTTATTCAGGAAATTTTTTTTTAAATATCTTTTCAATACCTAAAATAAAATTAAAATAACTTATTTTGCATGGCAAATTTTTGCTTGCTTGGTTTAAAATTCAAACCACTGGTTATAACCAATACAACCTGGCATGGCAAAAACTAATTTCCATCAAAAAGTGATAACTGACAAAAACTAAGAAATACTGCTAAAAAATATATACTTTAATCTGTAGAAATCCATAATCCATGTAACAGGGGTGAAACTTTTCAGAGACTACCACTAAATTCAGTGTTTTTACAAATTTTGCTATCTTGAAATTCATGTTAAATTATTTTGTTCTAAAAGAAATTTCAATTTCCCATTTTTATTGTTTATTTTGTATTATATTTATAAAAAGAACTCTCCGAGTGTTGCTTATGATGGGTATTAATAAATATTTTTAATAATAGTCATATGATATATTAATTAGTTTTCAATATCCATTCATTTTGTGTGCAAGTAGCAATTTTTCAGGGTTTTAGCCTGTTAGGTAGCTTCACCCCTGATATAAGTATTTGTATTTGATATGTAAATAATTAAATTAAGACCAAAGATCATGAATGTTATTCAAAGCAGCAAAAAAATTAAATGATCATAATATAATTTGTTTCTATGATAAAATATGTTTACAAACTTCACTTCAGAATTTAAAGACTAATTTTCTTTCGTTTCATGTATTTATTTATTTTTTAATATCAGAAAATTTTAATATGGTAAATTAATATATTGTACATATTTTGTTTAGTTATACTATTGAATTTCTATTAAAAGATACTAGAAAAAGTTAAATTTGCAAAAAGATATATAATATTTAATAAATTCCTTTTAAATTATTATAAAAGAAATAATATAAGAGATTAAAGATTATTTACTGTATACTAATAGATATGCTTCCTGTAAAAATACACAAATGATTGAAATAACACAGAAATAAATTTTTAGGAAATGTTAAACATTATAATGACTATTTCATGTTATTGAATAAACAAAATTACTATTCAAATGTACTTTTGTTACTTTTCCTATAAATCATTACATAACATACTCATTACTTACTTGTAGTCATTATTGGGAAAAGACTGGAGCAAAATTTGAAAATTCATCTGCTTAGTAATTTAATGATAAAGATCACAACCATAAAGAAGGCTAGATAATTTCTAGAGTTTATTTGAGAAATATTTTTTCCAAATAGGAATTTATTTTGCTTCAAAGTATATCACTCACATATGTCAGAAATTTGGATTAATTATTGCAAAGCAATTTCCTTGCTTTTTCTTCTTGCTCTTGTGTCAGTTTTTATCTCATGTACTGAAGTGAAATAAATTAGCTTGATAGTCAGTATTTTTGCATATGATCTACTTTGAAGCTTTATATTCATTACTGTCCATGAAATTTTAATTATAAAATTAAAAAATCACAAGCATCTGCAATTATAGAATGGTCATGTTTCTGAGTTTTATCAGAACTTGAAGCAAGAATTAGGTTTCAACACTTTATGACATGTGTTTAATTTCTTTATGAATCTTATTATTTGCAGTTTTAACAATTACTGTGTTATCTTTAATATATTTGTGGATTTCAACAATTTATGTATATGTATGTCCAATACTTCCTAAATGACTCAGAGCAACCTCTTTTTTTTTTTTTTTTTTTTTTTTTTTTATCAAAAGTATTTTATTTATTCTGATAAAGTACATTTAAGAATATAGTACTATCAATCAGTCTCAGAAAATATACTGAAATGTGATTTTTGGCAATTGTTGTCATATTAAGTCAATTATAACTAGGGATGCACTGAATCTTCGGTATTCGGCCATACTACCGAATATTCTGTTTGGCCGAATCTAAAACTATTCGGGTTAGGTTTAAAAAAGAAATTTAATTTTAGAAACAGAAAGTGAGCTAAGTTTAAGATACTGTATTAATACAATAAATCCTGTAGAACGTTAATTAAAGTTTTGAAGAATTGGTTCTGTTAAACAAAATGGCTAAAAAAAAAAAAAAAAAAAAAAAATGTTGATGCAAGCTTTTTTTCTTTTAATGTACTGCAAACAATGTTTCTATTAAAAATATTAATAATGCAAATTTATTTAACGGTTTAAAATATTCACTTTTATATATATAAAACTTTAAAAATGTTTGTACAAAAATATACATGTGATATTTAAATATTCTTTTTTTTTTTTTTTTTTTTTTTAATAACATTAGAACATTTGGAGTTTTAAGTACTTAATTTGATTGCAAAGCTTTGCAGTCAGAATAGTTCTTCGATTTGTTTTAGTGTTATTTATTGTCACTATGAAATCATCTGATGTGGTTTTTATTTTATACTAAGTACTTTGCTTTTAATATTGTATTTTAACTTTTGATAATTTTTTTATTTGTACATTCTGTTTGTTTAATAATGTTTAATGTACTCATTTCTAGTAAACTTTTCATTTCAAATTTATTGTCTTTTGATATTGATCTTTAAAAATTTTAAATATTTTTTTCATTTGACTTATAAAAAAACAAGGAGCTGTTTGTCGCCAAAATTTTATGCTATCCAGATGTATCTAGAATGCAAGCACGACTGTCAAAGTTAGTTTTTCCATTGCTTAATTTTGTTGTTGCTTTAATGTAAAAGATAATTGAAACTTAGTGCTAAAAAATTGTGTATAAAATGTGTGATACCACATCCATATCAAGAATAATAGAATGGTAAATTTTAAAAATAAGAAGCAATAGTTTAATCTTTTAATATGTGCTTTGTGCAAAGAAGAATAAAAACTTTATAAGTAAATACCATAAAATGTGAAAACATGTAATAATGGATTTAAATTAGAATAACTAAACACGAATCTTCACCAGATAAAAAAATATGCAGTAAATTGATAATGCTGCTTTCATGCTGTTACATAATACAATTGTTATTATTATCGTTTTTTTTTTTTTTTTTTTTTATGGGTTTTCTTACAACGTTTGTATTCTTCATCATCTAGCATTATTATTTTCATGCAATTTACTGCTATATGCTGGGCAAATTTTAATTTATTGGTTTATTAGACTATATTCCATGTTTAATTTATATCTATTCTTTCATTTTCCATGTTATAGGAGAAATGAATATGCTTATAGTTTTGTAAAGGTGTTTAAATAATAGTAATTTTTTTACTTAAAGTTCTGTCTTCCCGCTATGTCATAGAAAAGATATTGAAAATTTTTAACTACTAAGATACAATTTTTCTGCACCGTTTATTTAAAAACTGTATAAAAAGGTAGTTATTTTTCATACATTGAATTTATCAAGTTCTGTACATGGCAAAATACGTAAGGGTCATTTTTTCTAAGTGACAACTTTCTTATTCAATGGAAGAATGATAAAGGAATGAGTATGCTTGTCTATTGCCAAACCATGTACATCAAAATCATTTACTTTTCAAGTTAGTTTGGAAAACTCAAATTTCCATTTTTTTACAATTTTAAGGGGGGGGGGGAGAGAAAAAAGGGGTAAAATGACAATTTTTTTTTTTTTTTTTTATCAAGAACAGATAATCGCAGTTTTTTTACAATTCCATGCTTTTTTCTGAAAACAAAACAACTAAAGGTGGTTATTCTGGTGATACAGTTACCTACCAGATGAATGTGCAGTGGTAGGAAATTACAGCAATCTACTTACCAGTGACAAGTGAAATTTTAGATAGGTGAAAAATGTGCACCAAAAATTTCAATATATGTTTCTTCCTTCGAGATATTTCTTGTTTCTTACTTATCCTGAATACAGTGAATTAACAATGACACTAATTTCATTTCTATCCGTTCTGATATAGACAGATTAAACAGCTAAAAAAGTAAAAGGGGACTAAAAAAAAAAAGAAGAAAATTTTAATATTTATTTTACATCCCAGATTACTGTAATTATATTTTTCTTTGTAAATGCTAATTTTATTTACTTCCCAAATCGTTATTATTTACTGCAATAATGTAAAAAAAAATTGCCTTCCCAATGGCACTGTACTGGCAAGTGAGCATTGATCAGGAGGGTTGCTGAACTTAGGCCCATATGTGATACTAATGACCTGTTCATTCGCCGAATTTCACCGTGTGAATTTGCAGAGGGCGTTTTCTATTCCACGTGCTCGTGAGTAGAACAAATAAACCCGTATTATCAGAACGCATTGTATGGGATAGCATGTCGTTGATATGATAATATAATATTTATTAATATTAGTATCACATGTGGGTCTAGAGTAAAACATAGGTAAAATCATACACATTATTAATGTAATTAAAGGGAAAAATCAGAATATTTGTTCTGAACTGTGGCGCCATCTGCAGCCATTTTCAGGCATAACAGAACACAGTTTTTTCAAAGGAAAACCGCTGAATGAACAGGCCTTTAGTATAACATGTGGGTCTAGGCTGAACTGATGGCATTTGTAAAGCAGCAGCCATTTCGTACCATTACACAAACTTATACGTTTCCATTATTACGACACATCAAAGAATTACTAAACATTGTTGAATCAAATTTATGTCATTTGAATTAAAACAAATCAATTCTATTTATTATAACATCATTATTATTATTATTATTTTCAAATGTTTATAAAAGCTTTATTGTTGCCTGCATTTGGGAATTCCATTAGTTATACTTGTTAAAAAATATACGGTGGCTAGCTTATACTCAGGCGTAATTCGTTCAGTCAGCAAATTGTTAAATTTGTTAGTTTCTAAAAATTGTTTATTTATTATATTTTTAATGAGTTTATGGCAGTTGTTGAAGGAAATTATAGATGATAATTAGTTATATTTTAAACTTATCATGTTCAGGAAAGACAAATATTTGAAAATGCGAATTAATATGTTCATAAAATAAATTTGTCTCTAACTATAAAGAGTCTATAATAAATATTTCTCCAAAATATTTTAGATTTTAAAAATAATAAGTTTCTATAATATGTTTGTTTGCCTTTGGTTTTACTAAAAGTTCACTTTCAATTTGCTATGTAACTGCTAAACAGTCAACCAAATCTTCACTCATGGTTATCTTTCCAAATGTCATTCTAATTTTTCAACCCAATAATTTAAACATTATAAGAGCAGAATGCTTTAGAAATATTAAGGAGAGAGGGGAAATAATGTTTGATAATATCAGTGTAAAAAAGAGACATTAATTGAGAAAGAATATTTTTATCCAAATCTACATTTTTATTATTATTATTCTTTGTTTTATTTTTTATTTTTTCGGAATTCAATGCTGTAAAATTTAGTTTTTTGGAATGGAAGTATTTATTGTATAAACAAGCATTGAAAGGTATAAAATGCATACTTTTTGTTTGTTTTACACAGCAGGCCTTAGTATAATTATTCTATGGTTAACTTAATTAGAACCTGTATTAAGTCATTTTATCATAATAATATAAAATTGAGGGAGAAGTGGTTGTCAAGCTAAAAATGTCTATGCACTTAATTACTGCTAATTAGAAATTTTAATTTATAAGCATATATATATATATATATATATTTTTTTTACACTAATTATGTTTAGCAATAAAATGGTTGCATTAGGCTTATTTACTAAGGAAAATGGTTAAAACTCAACTATTACTTCTTTTAAACTATCTTAAAGGCAAACAACTCTAGTATAAAACTAATACTTAGTTTAACAACTACATATTTATGTTGATGTGAAAACATCTACTTTTTCACTAGAATTAATGCAAGAAATTTCCCAACAACCATTTTGATAATAGTCCTCTCTCTTTTTGAGTATATATGTTCATTTAATAGACTTCCACCATAAGCTGAAGGTTTATTCATAAATACTTTCACTCTTGTAGTGGACTAAACCGTGATGCCCAAATGAGAGGCAACCTGTGTCAACTCTACTGGGAAGCCAGGGCTCATCTTCTTAACCTCCTGCGAATTGTACCTGCTTGAATTTTATTTTTTCTCTCTATGTCTCTTGCTTTTATTCTGCTTATGTTGTTCATTTTGTATGGATTAATTTTTTTTTTTTTTTTTTTTTTTCTCAATAAAGCCATACGTATAAAAAAAAATTTCAAATTTTACACCATCAGTTCAAGCAACATTGATTTCACATAGCATTTCATGCTAAAAAATATTAATGCATAATAATTGGAGAAAACTAATTTTCAGCTGCCTTATATGCAAAAAATTTTTTTAATCCTTTAAGAATTTAAACCATATTTTTCTGTTTCGCATAGTCAAAGTAAATTGTGTATAAATATATATATATTTTTTTTCCCTGTAAAGTAAGAGTAAGAAATATCTGTAATATACAGTATAAAATTTTCAATCTTGTACTGTGCATAATGTTAATTTTGAGTCATTAAACAGATATGTTGAAAAATTGCTAACACTTAAAAGATTAAACTTTACTGAGAAACTGCGATATCATGTTTTTCCTTTTATATATCCTTTTTATTACTTCTTTGTTCAAAACCATGGGTGAATTTTTCTATGATGCCTACGGCATTACAACAGTAATGCTTTTAAAATAAAATAGATCTTAATTTTTTTAATTTCATTCTTTAGTGAGGGAGGATATAGATTATATTTCAGGATTATTAAAAAATGAGCTTATCTGTTTTCAAAGGAAAAAAAAAACAAACAATTATTGTATAAATTGCAACTGTATTCTTTGTTAGAATTGTAATTTAGAAAATTATAATGCTGTTCTTCTGTGATTACTAATGTATCAACAAGTGTTAAAATATTTAATTCTGTTTTACAATATTTTTTCTAGTACTTTTTTAATATTCTTTGTAAAGAGCATTTATTAAATAACATAACCTAGTATTATTTCTTTTGTACTTAAATACATTCCAATGTCTTGACTGCATTAGTATTATTTCTTTTCTTTTGTCTTTTTTGTTTTTAAATCTACCTGCATAATTTACAGAAATATCATATTTTTTAAAACATGCAGTTGGTATATTGTGGGGGGAGGGGGGATAATAATTTAAAAATAATTAGTCAAACAAGTACAAGTTGCACATTTTTGATTTAAAAAAATAATAATAATTCATTTTAGCAGGAACAAAAAGTAATCAAACCAGGAATGGAATCTACGTATTGTCATATCATGCCAATGCTCTAACTACGGAATTAAAAGAGGTCTTCATTTGCAACTTATGGAAAATTAAATAATTTTTTTCATTTAATTATGTATATTTACACATGTTTAAATCTACATTATAATAAAAATAATTATCCATCATTCATAAAATATGAATCAAATTAGAGATCGAGTTTTAATGTACAGTCGAACCTCGTTAACGTGAACACACTTAACATGAATTACTTTTAACATAAACTGTTTCCACAATCCCCATCAAAACGAAAATTAGTTTCTGAGTTACTGATAGCATGAACTACTGATAACTTGAACAAATTTTTTATCCGCCTTGAAATTCACATAAAGTTAGACTATATTATGTGAATGAGTCAGAGAATGATTAAGTGAAGGGTATTTATATACAATACAAAACCATAGCCAGATTTTTTTTTTTTTTTTTTTGGGGGGGGGGGGGGGATCACATTTCTAATACAAAGTCATTGAATATAGTGTAATAATGTACACATGCATACCCAAAGAAGGGAACATACGCAGACACAAACAAGGGCCTGATTAACACAGGGGCACATGTTGCTCCGGGCCTTGAGTAGGAAAGGACCCTAAAACTAGTCAATGCCCTTTTGCCTCTAAAACGGACAGAAATGGTATCAAGATGCAAAATTCTGTCATTGTAGTTTCATATACAGTATATATATATACTTTTGCTGATTCATACACAGTACGAATGGGGGGGGGGAGGGGGAGCACAAAAGTATGTTTACCCCGGGCCTCACACAAAGTTAATCAGGCCCTACACAAACAAACCCTGATAAACTTCATGCGAGGCCCGGAGCACACATAGTTTCATGAGCTCGCCTCCTCCTTGCACTGTGCACCAATAAACATAGGTACAATATACCTGTTTATGAGAGTAATATGGCAGAATTTGCATTATATGATGCCATTTTTAGGGCATAAAAGAATAAATGGTATTTTCAGGGTGAGTTATATAGCCCCCTGCTATTCAGGTAACATGTCTTACATGCCCCTGCTTTAATCAGGCCTTGCACACAAATCTTTCTTCCATATTTTCATATACAAATTCACTCAATAACAATCATTTTATTAAAACTTTTATTTATTAAAATTAATTTCCATGATGAATGCAGATGATTTGTTTCTAATACAAATGTAACACTTAATATCCAAATAAAGCAATTTTATGTTCACTAACGATATCTTAAAAGTTTTTTTTTTTCCCTTTTTATTTTGTTAAAAATGAAAAACTTAGATTCAAATTATCATATATCAGTAGTTCAACTATTTGTCTTAAAGATATTGATGAGTTCTTTTAAAAGATACCCATATCGAATATTTGTCCCCTTCGGGGGGGAACTTGACCCCCAGGGGAGAAGCATTGCTCCTATGTGTCCAAAATTTTTTGCCTACTTGATTATTACTATAATAAATAATTCTTTTTAATTTTATAACGATTCGTTAAAAATAATTCTTATTGTGTACATTTCTAAGAAATTTTGTCCTATACCAAAAAGTTAAAAACTGAGAAAAATCCAGACTTTCACATCACCTGTTGGATGATTTTCACCAAAAAGTAATGGGCACTGATTTATATCATGGGGCAGCTGCATATAAATTTATATATAATTCTGTGCAGTGCAGTAGTTCCTGAGATACAAAACTGGAAATCAGAAATTTTTTTTCAAATCCAATGCTTTCTTCTATTGAATGCAGAAGAAAGTAAAAAGATTGAATTCATGACAAGGATAGTCTATTATAGCTATAGCAAGAAGGTGGATGAAATTAAGCGAATAAATAAAGCGAGATTAAGGTTGAATGGGTTTTATGACGCTCTAGAGCTTAAATATAGAGATGAAAGAACATGATGGGAAATCTAATTGAATTATAAGTTTTATTAAATTATTTTTTAAACTTTTTCTTTTTTTCATACAGTAATGTTTGCCTGATACATGAGACTACATGAAAAGTCTTTCATTATTTTACTTTTTTTTGGGGGGGGCTATCCCCCCCCCCTTGCGTACGGCCTTGTTTAAATAAATAAACGCAACAAGAGATTAAAATCATGTAACCTGGATAAATAAAGATTTTCAAACATAATAGTCATCATGGACAAATCTACTAAAATTTGTAGGACCTAGATTCTCGATTATATATAAGCATGCATATACACACATAATTTGTATCATTTTTTATATTTCTTATAAATATGTTACATATTTTTCGTTTACTAATACATTTGCACCAATATATTTTTTTATTTATCATGATGCATTGACCAAATGATAAACATAAAGCATGCATTAATTTCTTTCTTGAAGAATTTGAATATACAATACATATTATGAATCTCCAATGATATCAAGTTACTTAAACAAGTACAAATTGTAATTGTTCATTGTTACTGTGCAATATTGGAAATTCATTAGAGGGGAGGGGGATTATTTGTTAATAAGATATTGTTGAATTTCAAGATTTTAGCATTTTCTCCCCTAATAATGAAAATGCCTATTGCAATATACAGGGTGGTTATAATTAAACTTCCCCTATAAACAGCATCCTACAGCACAAACGGGTGAACGGAATGCAACGAAATTTGGTGTATAGACTATACGCGAGATGCGATCACGGAATTTCGAAAAAACAATTAGTTTCAAAATGTCCACTAGAGGACACCTTTTCCGGAAAAACATTAAATTTAACACAATAAACGACCAAAACGGAATACAGAAACAACATTAACATTTACTGACTAGTTTCTGATCACCTTGTCGTCGAATCACATTAAGTAAAGGTAAGGAAAAAATAACAGTATGCTGTTTGGAAAAACAAAACAGTTTAGTTTGCAGAAACAAGAACAGATTAGGACGGTTTATGCGGTTAGGATAGCCAGTTTTACATTTTATTACACATATAATTCTTGTTCTGGATTGTTAATATTGTTTCTATATTCCGGTTTCGTCATTTATTGTGATAAATTTACTATTTTTCTAGAAAAGGCATTTTGGAAATATTATTATTATTATTTTTTTTTTTTTCGAAATTCCGTGAGCGCATCTCATGTATAGTGTATATACCAAATTTTGTGCATTCCGTTCAACAATCAGGGTTATGACTGAATTTTTGTTTTCCAGTAAGTAGAAAAAATAAAAGTATGTGTTTTAAACATTAAAACAAAATTTTGTGAAAAGAATTTCAAGTATAATACAACACTATACGTATAATACACTGTTCTCAGATTCGCAATCGGAACTTTCATAAATATCATCTTCTGAATCACTCTCAGATGCATTTATATTAAAATTTGAATCCAAGTCACTTTGTGATTCTGACTACATAATGTGCACAATATTAAAAAAAAAAAATACCACAGAGCACAAAAACCTCAAAAAGCCTAACTGAGCTAAGATTACAAAATAATTATTACAAATATTTAAAATTGGATAGTGCTGACTTAAAATAAACCTACTATCTCCAATTGCATTTTAAATAGTATGCCACTTTCATCTAGAGGGTAAAATAAGTAAAAAAACTTCCGGAAATCAGAAATGGTTCGCTTTTAAATCTTTTTAGTGTGTTACTTTTGAAAATTTCAGCCCGGAAATATCATGGGCACGAGAAATAGAGAGCGAAAACTCACCCCGTCATTTTCATGGGAGCAAGAAGGAAGGGGTTAACCAGTTCCATCAACATCAACAATAAATAAAATAAATGGAAAAATAATTACAAGATAAAAAGATCTTTTTATATACCATGTTTTTAAATTTTCTGTTGAATCATATAAACGCTACCGAAGGCAGCGGGAACCCGGAGCAATTGGATAAAAGTAAAAAAAAAATTCATTGCTCTCGTGTTTTGAGCTATTATAAAAGTTTCAAATGTCTAGCTAGTCGGGAAGTTAGTGAAAAATCGATTGCAAGCTTTGTACTGGTAACGCTGCCGAAGGCAGCAGGAACCCAAAACATTTGGTTAAAAATATTTTAAAAATGCATTTTCACCGTATTCTGAACTATTCTGAAAGTTTCAAATGTCTAGCTAGTCGGGAAGTTAGTTAAATAAATTTTCTGTTGAATCATATAAACGCTGACGAAGGCAGTAGGGACCTGAAACAGTTGACTAAAAGTATCAAAAAAATGTATTGTCACTGTAGTCTGAGCTATCCTGAAAGTTTCAAATGTCGAGAAGTTAATGAAAAATCGATTACAAGCTTTGTACTGGTAACGCTGCCGAAGGCAGCAAGAACCCAGAGCAGTTGGTTAAAAATATTTTAAAAATGCATTTTTACCGTGTTCTGAACTATTCTGAAAGTTTCAAATGTCTAGCTAGTCGGGAAGTTAGTTAAATAAATTTTCTGTTGAATCATATAAACGCTGCCGAAGGCAGTGGGGACCTGAAACAGTTGACTAAAAGTATTAAAAAAATGTATTGTCACTGTGTTTTGAGCTATTCTGAAAGTTTCAAATGTCTAGCTAGTCGGAAAGTTAGTGAAAAATCGATTGTAAGCTTTGTACTGATAACGCTGCCGAAGGCAGCGGGAACCCGAAACAGTTGACTAATAACAGACCGAAACAGTTGAAAAAAGTTGACCCGAAACAGTTGAAAAAAATGTATTGTCACCGTGTTGTGAGCTGTCCTGAAAATTTCAAATATCTAGCTAGTCGGGAAGTTAGTTAAAAATCGATTGCAAGATTTGTCCCTGACAAACACACAAACACACAAGAATCGAAGTTAATAAAAACATGGTAAAATAAGTAAAAAAGATACAGATGAATCAATATAAAGCAACCTTTTCAATTTTTTCTAGTAAATGAAAAAACTATTTTAAATATGAAAGTATCACCCCAAAAACAACTGCAAATATTCTAATGTGACTGAGCATCTGTAAATGTGTAAATGATATTTTCTTTTCTTTTACGAAATGCTGTTCCGGTTAAACTTATGTTTAATTATGAACATATTTAATTAGGAATATTTCATGTTGTTGTCTCTCAATTAAACATATTTTCTCTATTATATATTCTCTATAAACAAATGTGAAACAACTTATTTTGAGAGGATTTTTTTTTTCCTCCTACATTATTGGATGGAAGTTCTTAGAATGTCTTTTAGAAAATGTATGTGAAAAAATATATATATATATTTTATAAGCAAAACTAGATTTAAAATTTTTCTTTAATTTTGTCGTTTGATATTTTACTCAACAGAAAAAAAAAAAAATTATCATTGATTGTTTAATCCACACAACCCTAGTGTAATGTATCTGAATACTTTTGTATGGTTCTGTATATGAACTATTTATCCATTCTCAATAAAAAGTTTTTTAAGTAGCATCCCCTTATGATATAGATTTAGAATACCAAGCTAGGATTTCCTGCTTGTAATTAGTACAAAACTTTGAATAAACACCATAAAATACAAGAACTCGCAACATTTATTTCGGGTCGAAAGAAAACACAACCCTTCGTCAGCACTCGTGCCTACTTTATTCACCTGACGAAGGGTCGTGTTTTCTGACGGCCCAAAATAATTGTTGTGAGTTCTTGTATTTTATGGTGTTTATTCAAAGTTTTGTGCCAATTATTTTTAACGGCCCTCTTCCAGAGCCCAGTTTACCCATTTAAGGGCCCGGGGCTGTAATAATAGCAGAGCCCCCCCCCCCCCCCCCCCCCCCCAAAAAAAAAAAAAAAAAAAAAAAAAAAATCTTATATACGTACTGGTTTTAAAGATTTGGAATTTAAAATTATCATTCTAAGTTATTTATATTTTAGGTAAATTATAATATATATATAATGTTTAAAATGTATTTTAAATATAGATTAAAATAATTCAGAATTTATTTTTAACTGTATAACTTTTTAAATCATAATATCAAAAGTTTTTCAGATTTTTTTTTTAAATATACATCACACTATTATATTTCTCCTTTTAATTCCCATAAGCGATATGTAATTTTACATGACGGAAGGAAACAGATTATATTATTCTCTCCCCCCCCCCCTCCCTTATCTCTTGAATGACTTTTAAAATTTTAAAATTTCAATGAATTTTTAAAAATTATTTAAATTTTTTTTATTTTTTTTTTATTTAAGTACTAAAAGAAATTTTCAAAAGGTTTTCTTTTTAAAATATTTTTACATAACAGTATCAAGGATTTAATTTCTGACTGTAAAAACAGAAAAAAAAAAAAAAAAAAACATTTTTATCTATTTACTGGGTTTTCTTGGCCCTATCTAGAACCCCCTTGTTCACTGGGCCCGGGGCTGCAGCTCCCTCAACCCCCCCCCCCCCTTAACTGGGCTCTGCCCTCTTCACTTACTCTCGCCGGAAGCCCGAGCCAACATTATTCTATGGGGAATTTTTCTTTACAAATAGCTTATTAACTAATACATATTTTTAAATTCTGTTTTCCCACATTCAGAAAATTCCCAACTGTGAAATTGGCGGACCTTTTTTAAAAATGTATTTTTTTAATTTTTAATATTTTATTTTGTAATTGCAAAATGAAAAAATTTCACATATTGAAAATTCGTATTTGCAGCTTCAAAATTAAATATAAAAAATTTAAAAAATAATTTTTTAAAAAGGGTCCGTCAATTTAACCGTTGGGAATTTCCAGAATGTGAAAACAGAATTTAAAAATATGTATTAGTTAATAAGTTATTTGTAAAGAAAAATTGCCCATAGAATAACATTAGCTTCGGCTTCCGGCGGCGGTGAGTGAAGCGGGCCCTTAAACACCAGCTCTGTGGTGCTTTCTTAGAATTTTTGTTTGTGTTTGTTGTTGAGTTATGCCTATTACAGACTTACAAACCACCCACTGTAAACCTGATTTTCAGATTCAAGAGATCTCAAAACATGTAAGTGTAGCAAAATTGCAGCTTTGAAAATTTTATCCAAAAACAATACTACCATACATTGATAAGAGAAAGTAAAAAGGGGGAATGGAATATTAATGCAAAACCAGTTTATGTAGAAATTGACATCTTTAAGAAAGTTCATGTGAGCACCAAAAAGATTTTAACAGTATTAGTATAAGTGTTTATGCCGCAGGTTACCATTATTATCTACAAATTGAATTACACCACACCAACAATGAATGTCAAACAAGAGCATTTGTTGATAATCATGTTACTTATAATGAATATGTTTAAATCATTCAAATATTAAGTCTCAGATTAATTTTTTTACAACAAAAGTTGTTATATTTCTAAAAGCTAAGACACACTTACATGTTAAATTTTGAGATATGCATGCAGCTCTTTTAACAATCTTTGGTAACAAATTTCTTTCAGCGGACAATACCTAATCTCGACAACAGTCAAGGCCCATGTTATTGTTTGGGAAAATTTGTGTCCACAATTAATCATTATCTAATGTTTAGATTTTAGATTCTGTTCTCAGAATTAGAAAATTCCAACTTATTAAAATAGTATTTATTTTTCCAAAATTGATTTTTTGCAATTTTTAGCTAGAAAATAAAATTTTAAAAATGCAAAAAATCAGTTTTTCGAAACTTACTAATTTAACGAATGTAAATTTTCTGAATGTGAAAACAGAATTATAAAAATTCATTCAGTAATGAGTAATTGTGATTGTGAACATAAATTTTCTCGTCGAATAACATGGACCTTTACTATCGCTTTTCTGATCTTAAACATGAGTGACACTAATGAAAATGCAGTTTGAAAAAATATATATGTGTGCATTATTAGAAGATTGTCATACCAGCTCAATTCATAATTGATAAAATATTTCAGTTTTGATGCCTAATCCAGTTCTGGACAATAATTCTTTAACGCTCTCTGTATTGAAAAGATGTACTCTGATTTGAAGATTTTAGATGTGTTTCAAAAGAAATTTTTTATTTGTGCATCTTATACATATTCAAAAATTAGAAAGCCATTTTTTTTATAACTCATTTTTAGCCACAGTCCTGTTCACAGGATGCAAATAAGTATCAAATGTATTGACTATTTTAAAAGCTTTTGCTTTGTTATTATGAATTAAAATCAGGCTGGCAGCGAACTAAGATCTATTTGAATGTATCATAAAAAAAAATTTTACTACATGATTTTCTTGCACCTATTAAAGAATATATTACGTTAAAGAGTTGTTTGGGGAAAAAATAATAATAAAAGTTTGGCTAAAAATGAGTTTAAAAAATAATTTGGTGTATTACTCACAAGATTTTTTCTTACCATGCATTTCAATAATGTAAAAACAGTTTTCATGTAATAGTGTAAAATAGCGAACGCTGTATATATGACCATATTTTAAAATTGATTGAAAATAACTTTAGAAATAGATTTATTTGATGTTTAGTTCTTTGTGAGGGGGCTACTGCCCCTTTCAAAACACCGTTTGAATATAATGCCTACACTCATTAAAAAAAATTCAAAGCTGTTATTAAATTTTAAAAATTTCTTTCAAATTATTAAGACAACTTTTACCCATATTAATCCTTGAAGCTTTTCAATCTAGATCAAATTTTTCAAGTAGCATTTGAATTTCTTACAATTATTTGTTTTTATGTTGTGCTATTAATAGACAGGCACAGATCAACCACTAAAAACGGATTTCTGTATTCAGAAATGTGTAATTGTAACAAGGAATTCTCATGTGTAGTTTTAACAAAAAATCATCATTGAAAGTTGGATTTCCAATAATACTCTGTCTGCCTTACGATATCAGAAAGTAATTATCATTACTAAGCAGTTATTGAGTTATTGTAGATTTGATAAAATTTAGCAAAGTACTTCCATCACTTACATTCAGTGGAAAAGAATATATTCACTTAATTTTGAATATTCCTGTATATTATCTATACATTTTCTACGCATCACATAATATGTATTTAAATTTAGTACAGTATGAAAAACATGTAACAATACATGAAATGCACTTTCAGCAATTATCATGTATATCTTTGATATAACCAAATTCTTTTGTGTGACCCTGTAAACAAATAGTGAATGGCTTTCATACCATATTCTATGCAAAACATGTTTTGCCCATATAAAAGTTATGTTCATTTTATTTTGGGAATTAACATGATCGTGCTTGATAAGAAAAAGTTTCCTTAATCTTTCTGAAAACCGTGGCCCCTGTTATTCTATGGTAAAATTTGTTTCTATACTTACTCATTGCCAAATGAAATGTATTCTTTTAAATTCGTTTCCACATTCAGAAAATTCACAATCGTTAAATTGGTATCCATTTTCAATAAATTGATATTTTTAACTTTTAGTATTTCATTTTGAGGTTAAAAAATGAAAAAAATGTACTTTGTAAAAAAATTTGCAATTTTAAACTCAAAAAAAAAAAAAAAAACTAGTATTAATTTAACAATTTCTGCATATATTTCTTGTATATTTTCCTATTTTCAACATACTACATATATGTTGAATTGTTCTGGAGAAAAAGTAAATATCAATAGTTATATTATCCTTTATCAAATTTGGATTTAAAGTCAGACATAATATTATTTCAACAGACACAATTTAATAATTGAATATTACAGTCATGATAATTACATCTGACATTCCAATAAAATTCAAAACATTGCAAAAATATATGAACCATCTAACACTATAAAAGTTTACGCAATGTATAGCTTAAAGAATCTAAGAATAAAAAATTAATAAATCTTGCCTGAGTTTAAACTTTTAACCTTTAGTATTCAATAAAAGGGCCAGATTTTGAATTTTATTTAAAAAAAAAAAAAAGTCACTTTTGACTTAAAAAGTAATAAATTCTAGAAAGATGCTTTTTTAAAATATTCAAATTAGTCGCATAGAAATACTTAAGTATTATGTACTTTTTAAATATAGATGACACCTTTTAAAGAATATATCTTACATTTATACCTTATTTTTTAACTTCAAGATTTGAAAGAGAAATGTTTTGTGTTTTTCTAACTAGATGGCAGCACTACTCAATCAAAATCAAATTGGACCATTTCTCAATCTATCGACCACTCTATCTTTATTTATGCAGTGCATTATGAAGTCTAAAGTTCATTTTTACCACATTTTTATTAACTTTCTTTCTTGTTTGTTTGTTCAGTACAAATCTTGCAATCTATTTTTAACTAACTTCCCGTCTAGCTAGACGTTTGAAACTTTTAGAATAGCCCAGAACAAGATGACAATGTATTCTTTTAATACTTTTATTCAATTAATAAATGTTTGAAAATTTATTATTATTGCTCTCTTTATTACGCATTTGATCATTTTCTTTTAAGTTGATGTGATACTTCATCAAAAAAATATTAATACATAAAATTGTAAAGTTTACATGATTCAGCGGAAAATTTAAAAACGTGGTATCTAAAAATTAAAAAGCTCTTTTTATATTGTAATTATTTAATTTGATATTCTTCTAAAATAAAATACGGGATAGAAAATTATCTTTACCATTAATTATGGATTGTAATGTAATTATAATTGTTTAGTAATTATAGATAGGAATTTTATGTTTTTTGGAGAGGTCACCTAATAAATGAATTAAATTCACTTGTGTCTTGTACTGACTTGACACTTGACTAATGTACATATCAAATGTATGGTGTTTGTGTTTGGCAGGAAGGCTGATTGACTGCACTAGGTCCTAGACCTGAGGAAGAATGCTTTACGTGGAGGTCTTCAGAGCCTGACTAAGACAGAGGCATACGGGGCAGTTGCCCCGGGCCCCCGGCCCCCAAATCGAATAAAAAGTTTATTTTACATTTCCTTCTTTAATGAACTTTTTAAAAACAAAATATCAGTACAGTGTAAAATCCAGCTTAATTGAGCCATCGTAATTGTGAAAATTTAGTTGAATTCCGCCCTAATGTCAGCAAGGATATGAATTTTTCGCAGCTAGATGACAAAGTTAATAATCAGAAATAAAATGGACAGAAGATATTTCGTCTGACCATTGGAGAGGGGGGAGGGGCTCTTTATAGCTATTTTAGGTTCTAGTCAATTTTCTTGTCATATATCTATCAGTACAAAAAACCCTTAACGGGTTAAAAGTTTGTGACGCCGCTACTTTATGGCTATAAGAATTAGAAATATGAGTCTTAAAAATAATGATATCAAATTTTAAGTGACGCTTTGCAATTAGTTAAAATATACATAGATTTTCTTATTTGATCATTTACTTTCTACTTTTATTTATATTTATAACACAAGCGTAATATTTTTAGCTTCAAGATCAGACAGATATATAAAAAAATACACTCACCGATGCTTTTTCATTTACATTTCAAATTCAAAATAACAGTTTTAAAAGGAATGATATAAAAATTCCAGTGGCGCCTCGGTGTTATTTTAAAAGATTTGTTTTTAGATTCCATTAAAATTACTTTTGTTTTGTCTAATAAAGTATATTTACATATTGAAACAGTGCTTTTAATTTTCAAATATACTATCAAATAATTATACTTTCACTGAGTTTGCATTATAAATTAAAATTATTTATTTCAATAAATTGATTTATCTTTTGCATCACGCTATCCAAAACATAGTATCATTATCATAGTATCCAGCTGAGTGAAAATTTGCGCAAAGAGGTAATGTAACGTAAAGAAAATATTTACACAGATTTTACTTGCAGTTTTGGATAGTGTGACGCAAAAGATAAATCAATTTATTGAAATAAATAATTTTAATTTATAATGCAAACTCAGTGAAAGTATAATTATTTGACAGTATATTTGAAAATTAAAAGCACTGTTTCAATATGTAAATATACTTTATTAGACAAAACAAAAGTAATTTTAATGGAATCTAAAAACAAATCTTTTAAAATAACACCGAGGCGCCACTGGAATTTTTATATCATTCCTTTTAAAACTGTTATTTTGAATTTGAAATGTGAATGAAAAAGCATCAGTGAGTGTATTTTATATATCTGTCTGATCTTGAAGCTAAAAATATTACGTTTGCATTATAAATATAAATAAAAGTAGAAAGTAAATGATCAAATAAGAAAATCTATGTATATTTTAACTAATTGCAAAGCGTCACTTAAAATTTGATATCATTATTTTTAAGACTCATATTTCTAATTCTTATAGCCATAAAGTAGCGGCGTCACAAACTTTTAACCCGTTAAGGGTTTTTTGTACTGATATCATTACTTTTTAGGGGTTATTGATCAAAAAATTAAAACAAGTCCTTCTGGCTCCTAGAAAGGTAAGCTGATTTATCTTTTATTATGAAGTTGCCACCATTTTTTTTTTTTTTTTTTTTTTTCAAAATTCTACAATTTTTCAATTCTACAATTTATTAATGGACTTGGTGGATTTATTAATGAAGTCTTGTATATATGGAGTTTTAACATAGAACCTTTCTAATGTAAATTTGAAATTTTCAGTGGGCTGGCACAGGGAAACAAGAGGGTAGATTAAGTTGGCAAATGGACAGAACAAATACATTTCTGAGATAAATCCAAACTACAAATTTAGTTTGAATTAATTCAATATTTCAAACGTTATCATGCCGACAAATTTTCAAGTAGCCTGCCACTTGGAAACAATATGGAGAAGCTTCACACTAGAAAAAAATATTGAGTGGGATTATCAAACTCTTTAAAATAATAATAATAATAAGTGGGAAATTTCAAATTTAAGTTTTAGAATTACGTAATTTACATTTTGCAAGTTTCTTTTTAGAGAATTACAAATGCAAATTAAACAATTTTAAAAAATCAAGTTAATGTTAAAAATGGAAAATTATTTATTTTCTTTTCCCTTTTGAGGCTAAGCTCCAATATTCACAATTTTAATTTTCTTAAAAAATGCAGGTAAAAATTATTTCATAAAAATATTTGGTGGAAAAAAAATAGACAAAATATAAATTAAGCTCTACATTTCTATAATTTTAAAAATAAGATAAAATCATTTGGAGAAAAAAATTATGGAAAATACAAGTTAAGCTAAAGTTAATACAAGTTAATTAAAATACAAGTTAAGCTTAAGTTTTATGGAAAATACAAGTTATATATATATTTCTTTTTAAAAATTAAAAATCTCTTTTTAAAATACAATTAGAGTTTATTCATATATTTACTTTTCAGCCTTTAAAATGATACATATTTTAAATATTAACATAAACTAATTTTTTTATTAGTATTTAAAGCAACAATGGCTAGGGGATGAAAGAGGGGATAAACACGCTATATATATATGAAAATAGAATTAAAATTCATGAAAAATGTGTCAAATAGCAATTATTGAAAAACACGTCAAAATAAATAAATAACATCTTTACTTTGAAACCCATAACAATTTATTTAAAAAGTATAATTCTAAAAAAAAAAAAAAAGGAAAAGAAAGAGAGAATTATATTTTTTAAATAAATTATGGGTTTCAAAGTAAAGATGTTATTTATTTATTTTGACGTGTTTTTCAATAATTGCTATTTGACACATTTTTCATGAATTTTAATTCTATTTTCATGTTTTTTTTTTTTTTTTTCTTTTTAATATACAGTGTCATGAATATCCCTTCTTTCATTTCCTAGTCATTATAGCTTTAAATAATAATAAAAATATTAGTTTTATTATGCTAATATTTAAAATATGTATCATTTTAAAGTCAGAAAAGTAAATATATGAATAAACTAACTGTATTTTAAAAAGAGATTTTTAATTTTTAAAAAGAAATATATATATATTTGCAAAAGTGTATGTTTAATTTAAATTAAAGACAAAAGATGGCGCCAAAACACCATTTACTGTTTTTTCCCATCTCTGCGCGGAATGATACATGAATAGGAATCGCAAATCATTGAGCTACTATAAAATCTATGTTTATGAATGATTAAAAATTTTTTGCTTTAAAAAATTGTAAATTCATCATTATTATGATAAAATGGAATATCTAAAATTACAAAATACTTCCTTATTTAAAATATTATCGAAATAATTTTTTCACGAAATGCGAAATTTTGAAATCTTAAATATTTCCTTTATAACAAAAAAAAATATATATTTAAGTGAAATTTTATTTCGTATATATACAATAAATATTTAAAAGAAACAATAAAGTTAGTTTCTTGCATTAAAAAACAAAATCTTAATTTTTTATTGACTGCATTCAGATTGAACCAACCAACCAACTACAAGACCAAACCGAATAACACCTGTTCAGAATTCTGAGAATTATCAATAGAAATCTTTGCATCGCGTAGTAAAAATAGTTCGATTTTTAAACTGAGTTATAAAAAAAACAAGAGTTTTCCTAGGGAAAAGGGAGATGTCAGGCACATCAGATAAAAGCGATTAATATCATATATAAATTAAACTAAATTCGCTCGAGCCATATTCGAGAAAAAATTCTTACACATTAGGCCGCCCATTTATAGCTTAAATGAGCCAATTCATATCTCGAAATATATTGCACGCAGAAATGTAGCGATTTCAGGGTAGGATCAGACAGAAGGTGAAAGACTATTTTGAAATTATCAGAACATAACCTCCCATATTTCCGGAGATATTAAGTGTCGGCTTTCAGCGGTTTCTTTGATCTTTAAATTGGTGTATATATAAGTGTCACAGTTTCGTTCGTTTTTCCGTTTCCGCTGAGTGTCGTGGCGTTCGTTTGTTTTTGCGCTTGCGTCACTTGAGACTCTGCCGAGTCTCTTGATAATGAGGTGAAAAATTTAAATACCCCCATAAAGTTCGGTTCTTCATTACTAAAATAGTGAAGCAGAGGGGGGCCCCAAAGAAGTTTTTGCCCCGGGCCCCAATTAGGCTAAGTCGGGCCCTGGAGGTCTTCCTAAGGGGTCCTATCCTAGCCCGTGTTTACGCAAGATTCAGACAAAACTCCGAACGGCTAGACCGACGAGCGCGACCTGGGATCGAACTGGGCTACTCGGCACCTCATGTGTCCTGTCTACCAGCTGTGAACGCGCAGCTGTTCGTGGACCCCAAATCAAATGTACTGATGTCACTTTGAAAAAATTGTAGTTCATATTTTAATTATTTACCTTGTGTTCTTTTACTTTTTCCTAATTTTGAGAGGGAAAAAATATGTTAGACTACTTTGAACAGATTATTGTTATTTATTTTTATTTTATTTATTTATACATTTTTTCGAAGATTTGGGGGGGGGGACAATATTATTTTAAAATTTGTAATAAAATGTTTTGGAAAATAATGTAAACTTCCGAGAAAGTATTTAAAAAAAGAAAAAAATATATGTTTTCAACATGGGTTAGGTTGTTGTGTGGCTTATAGATGAGGTACCCACCGTGGAGGTCTTTCTAATTGTTTTCATCAAGACTTAATAACATCAAAAATCTAAAAGAACAAGAACGAAAAATCATGCGGTACATATTGATTATTAACACTTTCCAAATGTACGTAATTGTCGTATCGTATAACTTTCAATGCTCTTTGCCTACGTAATCACACAATGGACAGACAGTTGATATGAAAGGCATACACACAGACTAATTGAATTTCTAATCATTCTTAAACATTGTTAGAAAGTGTCATAAATGCTTAACACAAAAGAAAACGTAGCCCTTTTATGCAGCTGAATATTTTAGTGTAGTGTAAATCTGAAGATTAAGAAAATCATATTCTATACAAAATATTATTTTAACATATTAACAATAAATGTCAATTTCCTTATAATTTTTACAATAGAAAGTTCTTTAAATGTAATTTATAAAAATATTTGTACTAAAACGCAATGCATTGGCATTTTTTGGGGTGTCCCTCTACACAAATAAGTTGCACAGGACCTATTATTGTCATTTAAAATAGGAGACATTCCATATTGAATTTCAATAACATACATAACTTTTTAAAAATTCTGAAAATATTTACGGACGTTGGAGGCGGGCAGATGGACAATCGGACAGATAGATACAAAAATTGAAATCATATTCACACTTAAAAAATGTTAAAAAGTGTTAAATCGCTTAATGTAAACGAAAGTGCAATTCCAGCAATTTTTTGTTAATAGCTCTTAATGTAACTGAATATTTTTGTGTGGCTCTGTAAATCTAATACTAATCATGCTATAGTCTTTAGAAAGCATTCTTTTGTGCATATGAATAACATATTTCAATTTTATTACGATTTGTTTTAAGTAAAGTTATTAAAATTTGGTTTGTAGAAATACCTCTCATAGTCAACGAATACTTTGGAATACCTTTAGGTGTTCCTGTACAAAAACAAGTGGCGTTATTTGCGCCATTTTCTACAGTGAACATCCGACAATGAACCTGAATAACATATTTCAATTTCATTGAAATTTGTGTAAAATAAAGAAATTAAAATATAGTTCATAAAAGTACCTCTCACAGAACACAATGCTTTGGAATATTTTGGATGTACCTGGTACACAAGCCAGTAGAGGTATTCATTCCATTTTCAACAGGGAACATCCGATAGTGAACTTGAGTAACATATATCAGTTTCAAGAAATTCTATTAATATTTACGAGAGTTAGAGCGCGGATAGACAGACAGACAAACCGAAGTCATTAACGCTTTTCAACCTTGTTGGAAAGCGTTAAAAGAGAGAAAGAGTACAAAATAATATAACATAAATTCAAGCATGTATACTATTGAAAATCAATGTTTTTGTCGTTCGTATGAAAAATATTTTGCACTTCTGTTCTTTTTTTTTTAAATACTTTGTTTTGTAAATTCAGTTTAAATTTGTACCAAAAATAATCTGGTGTGTCACTCACACGACTTTCTCTTACCCTGAAATTTAATACTATAAGATTGGAGATTAAAGGTAAAGATAACGAGTACTGTTATGTATACCTATGTTAAAACAATTCAACTTAGACTTCGAAACAGCTTTATTTGACAAATAATGCTATGTGTGTGTGGGGGGGGGGGCTCAACCACCCGTTTCATTATTGTATCTACATTTATATAGAATTCAAATCTGTTATTAAGTTCAAAAGTTTATTTAAAATTTTTCAGACATTTTTCACACGCATCATTCCTTGAAACTTATCAATCTTGAACAAACTTTTCTAGTAACAAACGCATTGACTTCAAAATGTATCATTTGGATCGCCTGAAATTATTTGTTTTTATTTTACTCTAACAGACGCAGCCAAAGATCAAACTATAAAACTTGACTTCGTTATTCAGGAAGCCTCAAAACGTGTAAATATACAAAAACCAAGTGACGAATATTTATCTTAAAAAAAAAAAAAAAAAAAAAAAAACATTATTTATGATATGGCTATGAGGACTTAATTTCAATTCCTGAGCAGCTTTCCTTTAAATGGTAAAATATTATATTAAGCACTTCCACTTACAAATAAAAAAGAATGTTATGGCTTAAATGTTGGCATCCCTGTATATATTCTGAAAGTTTTGTACACATCACATGGTGCTCATGAATATAATTCAATATTAATAACAGATAGCGCAGCCTAAAGTACATTTCCATCAATTTTCAAGTATTGTCGCATTATAATCTAATTCTTTTGTGTAGCCCTGTGAACGTACAGTGGATGATATCGATACCATATTCTACATGAAACATGTTTTTATGCATATAAAAGTATATATATTCGTTTCATTTTGTTTAGGTCAGTCTATAGATGTTAAACTCGACTTACCTGCAATTTCCCCCATAGACGTAATGTATTTGAATTATCTTGGGTGTCTCTGTACACGAACCATTTGCTTGATCTCAACGAAAAGTTTAGTGTAGCATCCCTATATGATACACATTTAGAATATGAAGTTTGAACTTTCTGCTATAATGTGTTTTTGAGATATGCTGACCAACTGCTAAAAACATGATTTTCGGATTCAGGGGACCTCAAAACGTGTAAATATAACAAAGACTCACGTTCGAAAATTTGACCCTAAAACAATACTTTCTCTTCCTTATGGGTAAGAGAAAGTAAAAGAGAAAAGCTGCTGTTTATGTTTTTCAGCGTTTGGTTTTTAAAGGCATTAAAGATTTATTTTATTTTATTTATTTATTTCTCCTTTTTTCTGGTCATTTGTGTATTAAGTAGGAAGATAACTGTTGTGTTTTAAATTCTGCTAATGTTGTTTACAATAAAAATAAACAGAATTTAAGTACCCAAGACCTTGACTCAGATTTATCCTTTCTGCGTATTTGTAAACAAATTCTGTAATGGATCATTTATTAGTATGCTAAATTCAAGATATTTATCGCAAATTGTGACAAAGCTTTTTCTCCTGTCTGAAAGAAAAGTCTATAGAAAAAAAAAAGTTTTTTGTGTGCGTTCAAGTAAACAAAGTAAAATCTAAATTTGTCTCTTACAGATTTTAGAAATCTTGCCCGTAAAGGCAAAATATTTCTCTACCAAATATGGGAAAGTGTTTCATAATTTATTGACTGGCGCATACTTTTTTTGCTCTATATTTCTTCCCTACAGAAGATCAAAATTGTGATGACATGTCTCCAGACCGTTCCTAGGAGTGAATTCCCGACCGTCGCCAATTACTTTTGGCGTTGCTCTATCTCGCTCAACCCACTCAACCTATTTGCTTTCTTATTATTAGATGCATTTGTCTTGTACAGTTGTAATTGTACATAATTAAATAAGATTTTTCATTGTTCATTTTCTATAACCGTATCCCGTAATCTGGGAAAGTATCTCATTTCACTTGATTCAATGAGGCCCCCTGACAGAAAGAGGACAAAGCTTTTATTGCAGATTGAAAGCAATAGTCTTTATGGGCTTGGGCTAAAAGCCACGAAATTTGTCTTTCTGAACAATCACATATTTTTTTCCTTTCTCCCCTCACATTTTTTTTTCTTCTAAATGACCCTATTTCCCATCAAATAGTAGTGAATGAAGTAAGAACGAACGACCTTATTTTCTGTTACGCTTTACTTAAATTAAGGAAGTCAATGAAATAATTTGAACGTAATGATTTCTTTTCCCCTGTGAATTTTGCAGCAGTTTTACAAGGGTACCTGGCAGGGATATCTCCACTAATTTCAGTACAGCGATTTGTATTGAAAATTGTAAGTTGTATTTAAGGAAAAGCCACTTTATTATTAAATTACATAAAAGCAGTTGTATGTGGTTTAGAGTATGAACTGGTAATTTTACGTAATAGTAATTTCAATGAATGATTATGATTTAAATTTTTTTTCTTTATTTCTTTTCCGGTACATACCGTAATTTTATTGTAACCTAATCTTTTTCAAATTTAATGTTACTGATTTTCATTAGTTTCAGTCATATTAAACAATTGTCAATAACGATTTTGTTTAATTTTTATTTATTTATTTATTTTCTCTTACAAATGATAAAGAAAGTAATATTTTGTAATAGAATTTTTAAAAATGATTTTTTGCACTTACTGAGGTCTCCTGAATCTGAAAATCGGTTTTTAAGGGTTGATCTGTCATCAGCATAACTCAAAAACAGATATTAGCAAAAAATCCAGTATCAATGTCCTGAATCTACGTCACATGGTGATATCACTTGAAATTCTTATTGATATGGGGCAAATGGCCTTGTATATAAAGACATACAAAATGATTTAACTACATTACGTGTATGGGCGAAGTTTCTCGTTGGAACATTATAACATCTTTAGATTATACTAAAAATAATTAAATTAGCTTACATAAATATATAATGCACAAAAGGCATGTTTCCTGTAGAATGTGATATGAAAACTTTTCATACCACATTCTACAGGAATGAATAACAGAAGGAATGCTTTTCATTGAAAAGCATTCCTATGTGCTTCTTTAGACCAAGCAATCGGGCGAGGGAGAGGCGGGGGGAGCGAGGGGCAAATGTGTTTTATACATCCCCTCAGTTGAAAAGTTAAAGGGGTCTTGCCTTCTTCGTTTACAGGGACACTGAAAAATCAAATATATTACAGAATATGGTTGTAAAATTGCTCGAAGTGCATTTCAACTAGTGTTAAGAATTTTTTTTTCTGTATTAATTTAAGTATACTATATGATACATGTATATATAAACAGGGCTACCCAAAATTAGTCCAATTTTTTTTAATATATTTTATTAAATTGGTGGAAGTGCTTTACTAAATTATACCATTTAGGTCCAATAAAATTATCAATACAAAAGCTTTAACTTGCACAGCAAAGATTAAATATGAATGTAGGGTTGTTACTCTTACTAAAAATTTCTTCTAATAAAATATAGACTAAGAGAAGCCACTTGTTCTTTGAGGGAATGGTAGAAGTTAACATGTTTTTAACTGCAATATACCCTCATTATTTAAATACAAGTAATTTAATTGATCGACTCGCTCCTACTTCGGCTGAATAAAGGCAAGTTTCTCCCCTCCCCCCTTACGTACCATGTGTCGATGTGTCTGTCGAATCGATAAAGTTGGGTAATGTTTTCCACAATATAATCGATTTCCTTCCCTCTCCGCAATTCTGAATATTTTTGTGGTTTAATCTAAGAACCAACTATTTTTTCCTGTCTTCCTTTCCCTTAAAAAGAAAACAAATAACTATTTAAATGGTTTAAAAGCTACAAAAAGAAAAAAAAAATCTCATTATTAAATAATTATTAGTTTTTTTTTTTTTTTTTTTTTTTCCTTCTTCTATCTCCTTTCTCCCCTTCTTCAAACGAACCCGCGAATAAGGAAAAGCCAGTTCTACCAATGTCACCATTCGAGAGTAAGGTCTAATTTAAGGTAAAATATTCGATATATAGACAACTCGAATGATGCAACTTGGAGTCCAGAAAAAAATCATGAATTTTAAAGGCCTCTATTTTTATTTATGGTTTATCTAGGACTTTTGATAAAATATTTTCTGTATAGTAGAGTTCTTTTTTTCCCTTAAAGATTACAAAATAACTAATACATAATATACAACGTTAGGATACAATATAATCATTTTCTCCCCGAAATCAAAGTCGTGGTTGTGGAGCTTTAGAAATTCCACAACCTGACTTTGGTGGGAATAGGTAAAAATTAGATCCTGGGATTTACAATTCTGAGCTTCATCTTTTTAAGGTGCCCCCTCCCCCTCTCATAAAAGGAAATTCTCTAATACAGGTCGTAAATTGAATAACCGGTTTCTAAATAATCTTGTGAGTCACGTATACCGCTTTCATTCTTCATTGCTATAAAATATACAAGTTATTTCAGAATTCTTGGTAAAAAATTTAAAGAGTGATAGAACACATCTAAATGAGTAATTTTTGTAAAACAAAACATGATCGCACTCGCAACGTAAGTAGTGAGCCACGACATGGCGTTTCAGATTGGATGTAATGGTGACTACGTCTACCACATTTTAGCCAAAATTCTATCAACTAGAAAAAACAGTTAAAAGTTGCTACAAATATATAAAAACCATTTAACAGCTTTGAGACCTATGGTTACAATGACTTTTGTCTTGATTGATCCATTGTACAATAATTCACAGAAATCACACAAAATACGGTAGACATAAGACATCACAAACACGAACACCCATGCCCGCACCGGGACTCGAACCCGGAACCTGGATGTCCAAAGGGCAGTGCCCTGCCGGCCGCACCACCAGGCCGGCTATATAAAAGTCGTTTGCAACAAAATTAGTTGTAAGCAAAATAATCATTCGCAAACAAGTTAATTATTTTCGATTAGTTTACAATCGAATAATAGTGTGAAACAAGATTCATTCGCTAGCTTCGAACAGTCACCATTACTTTCAATCTGAAGCACCATCTAGCGGTTCATCGCTTGCGTTGCGACCCATGATTTGATTTGTGCGACAAAAATTGCTCGTTTAGATGGGTTCTATGGTTCTATCACCCTTAATTTTGTTTACAAAGATTTCTGAAACACCATACACATATTATTACAGTTAAAGCTTTGGAATTTTCAATTGTTCTTTAAAAGAGATAAAAACAGTTTTATTTGAAACACAAGAAGGGTGGAGAACATTCATTACACAAGAGGGCTATTGTAAAAGAAAACCTGGAAATCAGGGTAGAGTCAGATAATTTTGACTAAATCTCGAGAACAGAAAAAAATCATGAAACTTTAATTACAGCCAGAGAATTATAGACAAAAAACTGTCGATTTATAAAATATCAGATGCCGAAATGTAAGAAAAAATTTACCTTTACCTGTTCCAGAAAAGTTAAAGAAAATCAAAAAAGATCAAATGATAGCCACCCTTAAAGTGCACAACTTAAGTTAACACAACTTAAAGTGCACTTTGAATATTTCCAATTGTAGGTCTAATATATTCGAATTCTTTTGAATGACCCTGTAAAGAAAAAAATATATGCTTTTAATAAGATATGCTATGAGAAGCATGTTTTTGTACACATAAATATTCAATTTATACATATAAACAAAATGAAACGTTCATACGTTCTTTTCATTTTGTTTAGTGCATAAAGCTGTTGTTAAACTGCATTGACAAGACATTTCACGGATGTAATGAATTTAAATACTTTTGTAAGTTCCTTTGCACGAACAACTTGACCGATTTCAATAATAATAATAATAATAAAATCAAATACTATCCCTACATAATGCAGATTTAGGATACCGACATTGGATTTCCTGCTAATATTAGTTTTTGCGTTATGTTGATAACAGATTCACAGACAGACACACATACACACCACCCACTAAAAACCTGATTTTTGATAAAGAACTTTGTAAGGAAACACCATAACTTACAAAATCACACGAAAATTATTTTGGGATGAAATAATTTTACACAACCCTACATCAGACCAAAAAAAAAAAAAAAAACCTAGTATGTTGTGGCCACCACATGACTTTCTTTATATTTTCCTATACAAATTCACTCACTAAAAATAATTTATTAAAATTATTATTCAAAAAATTATCTTCCATGATAATGCAGACTATTCCCACATTAGAGAAGTAGTATAACACTAAATATAAAAAAAAAAAAAAGTCAATTTTATTCTCAATATTACATTAAAAAAAAAAAAAAAAAAAAAAAAAAAAAATCGTTAAAAATGAAAAACATTGATAATTTTAGTTTAAATTATCGCAGATCGATGGTTCAACCATTTGTTTTAAAGGTATTCGCGAGCTCTTTTGAAAGATACCCATCATGAAAATTTACTCCCCTCGAGGGGGAGAGGGAGCGAGGCTCTTACATATTTTATTTTATTTTATTTTATTTTTTTTTTTTTCAGTTGACTATCTCTATTACAGATAATTCTTCTAAATTTCACAATGATAAAAAAAAATAATTCTCTTTATGCAAAATTTTGCCTTATACCACCGTGTTAAAAATTTAGAAAAAGCGAGATGGCAACGCAAATTGTGTGTCAGTTTTTACCAAAAGTTGATAGGCACTAATTTATGCCAAGGTGTAACTACATACCTATTTGCATGAAATTCTGTGCAGTAGTGCCTGAGATAAAGTTGCCACAAAATTTTGTCACACACACACACAGACAGACAGACATTTTCTAAAAATGGTTAAATCGTGTTCTACACTCTCAAAACGTGTAAATCCATCAAAAACCCGAGGTCGAAAAATTTTTAAGAATCCAATACTTTCTTCTATTGAATGTAGAAGAAAGTAAAAATGTAGACAATCAAAACAACAACGCTACGTTACAGGTATTTACTTGATAAGACACGGGTTACTCTGCAGTTTCTATATGATATATTAGATATTGATATCGATGTTGGCAAAATCGTTACTTTTTATCAACATAATGAGAAACGTCGTTACAATTTATAGAATTTGTTAATTATTTTAAAACGAAAAAGTTTCACAATTGGGGTATTGTCTTTTTGTATAACTTATTTAGAGCTTAAAATGAAAAGCAAAAAAGATTCGGGTACAAATTTCATTTTTGGAAAACCTTCATATGCAGTCAAACCACTTTATTTACAAAGAAAGAAAAGAAAAGAAAGAAATCCGGTACATTTTATGACTAAATCGACGCATTTTCCTGTAGATATCTCAAAACATTCTCTTTAAAAACCTTTGTTATCTCCAATTACTCATTTCTCTTCCTCTCAAGAACTGTGAATAAGTGAGTATGACCAGTTCCATTCGAATTCGAAAGAAAAACGAAGTAATAATAATAATATGAGAAAGTGTTTCATAATATTAATATATATGTGAGGCATATTTCATGCATGTGTAAATAAAATTGAAATCTGTCGTCTTCTGATTTCAGTAGGCCCGCAATAGCTGTTTCTTTTCTTACAAAATGTTTTAAAATCTTTCATAATTTATGAGTGATGCTCGATTTTATTGCGTGCGTGAGTGTGTGTGTGCACGCAAATATAATTCTATCCCGTGATATGGGGAAGTGTTTCATTATGCTTTATTCCATATTGCGGACTTTAATACTCTTACAGCAGATTGAAAGCAAATGTTCTGGTGGTCTATTATATAACAAGAAGGAAAAATCATGCAGATCGCTTAGATTATTAACACTTTCCAACTGTACTAATTCATTGCATCGTTTAACATTCAATGTACTTTGACTAAGTGATCACACAGCGGACAGATAGAACTAAAATGCAGACAGTTAAACTAACCGAATTCATAATCACTTGTGAACATGGTTGTAAAGCATAAAAAACGCTTAACACAAACAAAAATGCAATTCCAGCAATTTCCAATTGTAGCCCTTAATGTACTTGAATATTTTTGTCTGGTCTTGTAAATCTTAATGCTAATCATTATTATATTCTGTAGAAAGCATGTCCTTGTGCATATCAATGATAAATCTGAATTTCATAATTATTTGTACAAAATAAAAGTATTAAAATATGATTTATAGAAACTCTCATAGAACACGATGCTTTGGAATTCTATTTGGGTGTCCCTGTACATAAACCAGTGATTGTATTTATCCCATTTTAAGACGGGAACATCCCATAGTGAACTTGAATAACATATAACAGTTTCACGAAATTCCGTGAATATTTGAGGAATTTAGAGCGTGGACAGACAGAAAGATAAGACAGAACAGACAGAACGGACAGACAGAAAGATAAATATATAGACGAATACGAATTCATCACTCTTAAACGTCGTTATAAAGTGTTAAAAGCGATTAATGCAAAATGAAAATGCAATTCCGCAACAATTTCTTATTATAGACATTATTGTAAGTGAATATTTTTCTGTGGCCCTGTAAATCTTAATGCTAATTATACTTAATGCTAATTACAAGAAGCATTTTCTTGTGCATATGTATTGCTAATGTCAATTTCATTAAGATTTGCACGAAATAAAAGTGTTAAAATATGATTTATAGGAATACCTTTTATAGGACGTAATACTTTGAAATTATTTCGGATGTCCCTGTAGACAAACCAGTGGTGGTATTTAACCCCATTTTCAATAGGGAACATCTCACAGTGAACTTGAGCAATGTATATCAGTTTCAAGAAATTTCATGAATATTTACAGGCGTTAAAGAGCAGACAGACGGACAGACAGAAAAACCGAAGTCGTAAATACTTTTCAACTTTGTTGGAAAATGTTAAAGAAATTAGAAAAATGAGTGTTTTCTTTTGGTGTATTTTAACAAGCCCTTCCAGTATATATATATATATATATTTTTTTTTTTTTTTTTCAGCAACAGAATATATATATATTTTTTTTTCATGAAAACTGTGTTGTTAGCAAAAAATTCAGAATATCCAATTGTGGAAATTTCTTTTTTTTTCTTTTTTTTTTTTTTTTTTAAATGCCTTCTTTTCCCCAGATGTCCCATTTGTCTTTAATTGAGCCAACGAAGGTTACACCATAACATCGAAGGTTACACCATACAACGTGTACGTACAGTTGAAAAGTGTTAATAATCAATGTGTACTGCATGATTTTTCTTTCTTGTTTTCAATTAAAATCACTTTCTTTAAATTAATTTCTTTTTAATTAAAGTAAAACCTTATGTTATTATTATTATTATTTAAAATGATAATCTCTAAGTAACTCAAAATAGAATGTGTTATTTAAAATTTTCAGATCTTTAAATCCGATTTTAACCCTTTCATTCTCACACCCGTCAAAATCAAGCTCCGAGTTTCGCTCTCTATTTCTTGTGCCTTTATTTCTGTATTGAAGTTTTCAAAAATAACACACTAATAATATTAAATACGATCTATATCCCATACCAGGATTTTATTATTATTTATTTATTTATTTAATTTTTTTTTCTTTTCTTTTCGACTTGGTTTATGTATTAGATGTTAGAATATCAACCTTATAAACTTATAATAATGGGAGGTAGATGGTTTATTACTTTCTTCTATATGTAATTTAGAGAAAATATTGGATTCGTGAAATGGATTTACACGTTTTGGGATGTCCTGAACACGATTTGATAGTTTTTAGAAAATGTTTGTCTGTCTGTCTGTGTGTATCACGAATTTTGTGGATGCTGTTAAAACGTCCTACGGACTACCTTTAAAACGAATGGTTGAACGAATGGTTGATAATTTAAAACAAAGTTATCGATTTTTTTTTTTTACTTTTAACGAAAAAAAAGTAATTTATTTTATTTTATTTATTTTTATTTTATTTTATTTATTTATTTGTTTAATATTGAGAATAAAATGGACTTTTTTTGGATATTTAGTGTTATACTACTTTTCTAATATGGAAATCGTCTGTATTATCATGGAAGATAATTTTTTTAAATAATAATTTTCATAAATTATTTTTACTGAGTGAATTTGTATTGGAAAATATAGAAGAAAGTCATGTGGCGGCCACAACATACTAGTTTTTTACTAAATATTTTATAACTACGATGCATCGTTTCTAACACTTTCCAACAAAGTTTAAAATGATGTAAATACCACCACTGGTTTGTGTACAGGGACATCAAAGAATTCTAAAGCACTGCGTTCTCTGAGAGGTATTTCTATAAATCATATTTTAATGCCTTTATTTTGTCCAAATCATAATGAAATTTACAATTATTATTCATATGCACACAAAAATGTGTTCTATAAAGTGGGATATGTTTAGCGTTAAGATTTATAGGGCAACACTAAAATATTTAGACACATTAAGGACTGCAATTGGAAATTTTGTGTTAAGGATTTTTAATACTTTCCAACAATATTTAAGAGTCATTATGAATTCAAATAATCTGTTTTTCTGTCATCTTGTCCATTCGTTGTGTGATCATATATAGGGAAAGAATACTGCATGTTAAACTATGCGACGTGGAGTTAGAAAGTGTTAATAACACTGCTCGGCATGAAAATTGCCTCTGACACCATTTCAGCATATTCTTATGTAAAATGACCTCCTGAATCCGAATGTGACGCCCATTTTGTCCTATCACCCATCTCTTTTTAGGAATACCTCCCTATTTTTATCATTTTTTGGTGATTTTATGACTATAAATTTGATTTTTAGGAGGGGGGGGGGATTATTTAAACCGTTAAATATCTTCTGAGGGGGCTACAAAGTTGGAAAATTCTAAAACATGGACATTTGCGACAAGGGAATTTTTTTTTTTTTTTTTTTTTTTTTTTTTTGGGGGGGGGGGGGGGGGGATTTGCCACTGAAATTATATATTACATATCTTATATTTTTTTAATCTGTTATAAATGTTATTTTTTAAATTTTATATTTTTTTGTTTTTAGTGTTAAATTAATTATTTTTCATTCTTCAAATCAAATTCATGGTCATAAAATTATCGAACAGGGAAAGAAATTGAGGGAGGGGGTGGTGTATCTAGAAAACGTTGGGTGACTGGGCAAAATGGGAGTCATATTCGGATTCAGGAGGTCATTTTACATAAAAATCAGCAAAAATGGTATCAGACCTCGATTTTTTTTTTTTTTCCAGAGCAGTGTAATCTATAAGAACTGCATGATTTTTTATTCTTGTTTCGTTTTAAAATATGGAAAAATAAATAGCATTTTTTTTTTTTTTTTTTTACAATAATGTTGTTTTTAAACAGATAATGCTTAATAGAAAATCCTGTTCAGCTGATAAGGCAAAAAGGGCGCATTTCTGTCGCAGAGAAAAATCATTAGGGCACAATTCGAATTTCAAAGGACGCATAGGATGCGAATTTTTTTCTTTTGCTGCTGTATTATTTAAAACCGCACTTTCGCGAGAGACAAAAATAAAAAGATTCGGGTGCAGGCCTTAAATGTGCTAAAGCATATTTTTGAGAAGCACACTTGTTATTTCCATCGTAGGTTGGCCAACCGGAGCAAAGCTCTGATTACGTAACCTAGCGTGTGCCCGTACTGTGTTATTAATATCCGAATAAGTTTCATTACTTCTGCCTTTTCCCGTTTTGACACACAAATCAGCTGACTCTCTCCCGCACTCTGCCCTTCGTACCGCAGGGTTGTCGCTTCACGAATGTCGCCAAAGAGAGTCGCTTTTGGCGGTTTGGCCTCTCTCGCACTTTTCAATTCGACTCGATCATACACTGGTCAATTCTCATAACAGGTGTCGATGCGTTCGATTTATGAAAAAATTAGATTTAAGAAGAGCGAGCACTGATTGAATTTAGAACTAGAAACTAGAAAGATGCCTGCAGTCGGATGCTCTACTCTGTGTTCGAAGTAACCTTGACCTAGGCTTTAATCCCGTAATTATTCCTCTTAGACATGTACTATTGATTGCAAAGTTGTGTAAAAATAAATACGGAACTTTACAAAATCCAGTAACATTTCCAGATTATTTGATTTTAAGAATTGCAAAATTTAGATTTTTATGTGGCCGCCATATAAAAGAATATCCTGTGAGTGAAATGTGTCCCATAGTCCATACACTGATAAATTTAAGTTAAAATTTTCAGAAAAAATGCTGAGTTTCGCCACTTTCCAATGCCTCTAAACAGCGTTCTACAAATAAAAAAAATCTGGAGTGACTCCACTTAACTTTCCGAACATTGAGTAATTAACAGTTTTGTAGATAAAATAAAGAAAGAGGAGTTGTTAAACAAACAAAAGAGATAAAACCATAATAGAGTGTTTGAGTATTTTTCTACCATGTTTTGTTTAACGCTACTGAACTTTGAGCCCATAGATCATAATGATAAAGAATTTTTCATTGTATCCCTGTAAAAACTTATAAATGCTAGATTCACCAAAATGCTTATAGATAGTGCAACAGTTATTTTCATATTCATATAAATTTTCAGCTCAATTGAATGAGGCGTTTAGATGCTATCGCACTTTTAAGAATTTGGTCCTATAGGCCATAATGATAAAGAATTTTTCTTTGTGCCCCTGTAAAAAACTTAAGTGCTAAATTAATCAAAATCTATGCAGTTGGTGCAAATGTGGCCTATAACATGTGTACAAATTTTTTGCTCAGATTAATAAGACGTTTTGATGCTATCACACTTTTAAAAATTTGGCCCCATAGGCCATAATGATAAAGAATTTTTCTTTTCGTCCCTCTAAAAAAACTATAAGTGCGAGATTCTCCAAATCTATACAGATTGAGTATCTGTGACCTTTAATATGTGTATATTTTTTTTGCTCAATTGAATAAGGCGTTTAGATGCTATCGCACTTTTAAGATTTTGGTCCCATAGACCATAATGATAAAGATTTTTTCTTTGTGTCCCTGTAAAAAAACTATAAGTAAATAACTATCAAAATCAATAGGGTTCGTGCTACGGTGACTTGCAACATGCGTACCAACTTACAGCTCATTTGAGCAAAGCATTTAGACGCTAGCGTGTTCACTCACACACATACACACACACATACATACATATATCATCGTAAAAAGAGTGAAGACGGACTCAGGGAACCTCGAAACGTATAGAAACATCAAAATCTCAAATTCGGATTTCTGACATGATTACAATACTTTCCTCACTATAGCGTTCGGAAAGTAAAAATCATATTGGGAGAACACGTTTCAGGAATCATACACGAACTAAAAATGAAAACAATGGTGACTGTTGACATAAATAAATAAATACATTTACATATTAATTTACAACTAATACTTCATAATTTGCCTGTAAATATTGCTGAGACTTTTTATGATATAACGCTTTTGTACATCCCCTAATTAAGCAATGGAAGCATTTCACTCATTAGAAATTTTTTGTATTGGGGTCTTTAGTAATTCTTGAATTTGAATTCACTGAATTTTGATTAATTTTATAAAGTTTTGATGAAGTTTTCACAGAACTTTGAAATTTATAGTATATGTTTAAGATCATTATTTACGAAATTAAAGCCGAGGTCAACGCCTTTTTCTCTTGGTATATTTAACTCTGTGTATTTCTTGTCCACTGTTTTGATTGGAGTAGGTAAATTCGGGACAAAAGTAATTTTAAAATTTCCCATTCTCACGACCAACCCCATAGATAAATTCCGGACCAAACGTTGGTCCTGAATTTACCTGTGCTTTTCCACTAACGCAAATGTTGCCATTTTTAACACTTTTCAACAAGTTTGAAAAGTGTTAATGACTTCGGTTTGTCTCTCTGTCCGAGCTCTAACTCACAGAAATATTCATGAAATTTCTTGAAACTAACATATGTTTTTCAAGTTCACTATCGAATGTTCCCTATTGAAAATGGAGTAAATACCACGAATGGTTTGAGTACAGGGACACCCGAAAGTATTCTAAAGCATTGCGTTCCTTTTGAAAGGTTCTTCTATAAACTATATTTTAATAAACTTTACTTTTCACAAATCTTAATGAAATTGAAATGTGTTATTCAGATACACAAAAGAATGCTTTCTATAGAAAATAGTATGATTAGCATAAATATTTACAGGGCCACACAAAAATATTCAGTTACATTAAGGGTTATTATTGAAAATTTGCTGGAAATACATTTTTGTTTACATTAATCATTTTCAACACTTTCTAATTATTTTTAAGTGTGAATATGATTTAAATTAGTGTATCTGTCTTTTCGAGTGTTCGTTTCTCTATCTGTCCATCTGCCCGCCTCCAGCGACCGTAAATATTTTTAGAATTTCTTAAAAATAATATATTTTATTCAAGTTCACTATGGAATTTTCCCTATTTAATCTGGCATTAATAGATCCTGTACAACTGGTTTATGTAGTGGGACATTCAAAAATTGCATTGCATTAAATTTTAGGAAAGACATTTTTACAAATCATATTTAAATAACTTTCTATACGCAAGAAATCATAAGGAAATTGAAATTTATTATTAACATGCTAAAATAATATTTTGTTTAGAATATGATATACTTAACTTTCATATTTAGAGGGTTATACTAAAATATTCAGTTACATTAAGGGTTGGAATTAGAAATTAAGGACCGCATTTTCTTTTGTGTTAAAACATTTTAAACACTTTCTAATAATCCTTAAGAGTGATTATGAATTTAATTAGTCTATCTGCCTGCCTTCCTGTCTGTCCGTTGTATGATAACGTTGGCAAAGAACATTGAAGGTTATGCGATACAATGAGTAAGCACAGTTGGAAAGTGTTAATAATCAATGCGTACTGCATGATTTTTCGTTCTTGTTTGCTTTATAGAGTAATTTAACAATATATACCGCTTAGTATTGTATTAATAATTGCAGTTTCAAAAGTATTTAATCCATATTAGTGGGTTTATCCAATTATTCTCGTTTATTAAAACTGACTATAATCTTCCAAAAGAACCCAGAATATATATTTTTAAGAGTAAATAATTAAATGAATATTTAAAATATACACGTACTTTAGCTTAATACTAGAATGAACATGTTTAAAATTGTAAACAGTTTTAACGAAATCAAATAATAACGAACTCTTTCATTGCAAGTAAGTGTAAAGTTAATTTTATAATTTATAATCAGAAAAAAAAAAAAAGCTCTTGATTTTAATTAAATATTATAATAATATTTATTAAATACATATTTATAAGAACTTTCACACATAAATCTGATGTTTTTTGAGACTTCTATCACAATACAAACAGGCATACCTGTACTATTTTTTTTTTTTTTTTTTTAGGAGGTTTTGCTGACGTTTTGGCAGTTATGATCGTTATCATTTTTGAAGAAAAACTTCTGATTTTTTCCCCCCTCTGGCATACCAATCTTTCTTTAAAGGGAGCCTTCCAGAAAACAATAATCATTTTTCGATTTAAAAAATTCAAGCTTCAAAAGTTTAAACTTTTCTAATCGTTGATACGATACTAACTTAATTAAAAACCTTTTCCATCTAAGTAAATGCATATGCATACAATTTTCTAGTCCTTTGTTTGATTAACTAACTAACGTTCTCTGTCAGGCGTTCAAAATTAGTGTATACAAAATAGGTTAATTTGGTGGCTTGTTCTAAAAAGTTAACCCGTTTCGTTGCCAGTAGCGATTAAAAAAAAAAAAAAAAAAAAAAAGTTGTTAAAGGGACAACACTTCTTTGAAAGGGATTTTTTTTTTTTTTTTTTTTTTTTCCTTTCCCCTCAGGAAATAGTTATCATAAGAAAAGCTATGTAATGTAAGGAAAATCATTTACTATGCATATATTCAAGTTCGGCAAAATAATTATGATGAATATTTTTTTTTATAGATGATGCCGAGCATGACGTAAAGAAATAACTTTTTGTATAGAAGAACGGAATAGATGCGTAGAATTCCTGACAAACAGTTATATCTTGGAAAGTAAAAGAAAATAAAAAAAAATATATTAATAAGTATCTGTCCTCAACAGATTTTAATTTAGTGCCAGAGGCCTTTATCTCTCTTCGTTACGATGAACGTTTTTATTAATTTTCGGGAAAAGATTCTTGAAATGGTCCAACAATTTTGCTTTCTGTAAATGTTTTTTCATTATTCGAAGAGAAAGCTTTCAGGGGCGTAGCTTGAGGGGGGGGAGGGGGGGAGTCTCCCCCCCCCCAATGTTTTAAAAAATAGGGCGGCATATTGAAGTTTCTGGGAGCGCTGTTTTGTGACTTAAAGTTCATTTGAAAGTGGATCATAATTTTGTTAATTATCGTTATTTAACAAAAACACTTAAGAGTTTTATGTATCACAAGCTGACCAACTGGTTCACCGACCAGCAAAAAAGTTGTGTCTGACTGTAGCAAACTCCCGTTTGGTGGCGGCTGCGGCGCCCTCTAAACTAGTTAGACGCCTAAAACAGCCTGTTTTCCTATCGTGCAAACGACCCTTGAAAATTCTCATTGTATTCATGACGCTTAAAAAAATCTGATCATAACGAATTCCTGTTTGGGGGCGCCTATGGCATGAGTTCCCGTTTTGTTCACTTACAATAGTCTGTTCGCTTACCGTACAAAAGACAGTTGAAAATTCTAATCGTATTCGGGACCCTTTAAGAGTAGCAAACTCCAGCTGAACGGCGCCCTTCCCTGTTCAGGCACCTTCAAAGGCATAATGAGGTTTCTGGGGCGCTGTTTTGCGCCTTGAAGTTTATTTGAAAGTGGATCATAATTTTGTTGATTATCGTTAGTTACCAAAAACACTTAAGATTTTTATGCATCAGAAGCTTCCTTCGGCAACCAACTGGTTCACCGACCAGCAAAAAAAGTTCGCATTAAAATGTCTGACTGTAGCAAACTCCCGTTAGGTGGCGCCCTCTTAACTAATTAGACGCCTAAAACAGCCTTTTTAAACGTGTATAACAACCAATTTTCCTACTGTGCAAACTATCCTTGAAAATTCTCTTCGTTATCACGACACTTAAAAAAATCTGATTATAACAAATTCCTGTTCGGGGGCGCCTATGGCATGATTTCCCATTTCAAACACTTACAATAGTCTGTTCGCTTACCATGCAAAAGACTGTTGTAAACTTTGGTCGTATTCAGGACACTTTAAGAATAAGTTTGCAGCAAACTCCAGGTGAGCGGCGCCCTTCCCTGTTCAGGCACCTACAACAGCATGTTCGCTTACCATGCAACGACCCTTGAAAATTCTGACCTTAGCAAATTCGCTCTCTGTGGCGACTGCGGCGCCCTTCTCCCATTTCAGATACTTACAACTGACTCGTAAGTATGCACAATCGCTTTCTCACCTCCAAAGACTTAAAATTACGTTTTTTCAAGACCTTAGCTTGAAAAAAAAAAAAAAAAAAAGCAGTTTATTGTACGTTATGGCTATTGTATAAAAACGAAATTAGATAAGGTTTGATTTGGTTATAACGATTTCTACTAACAATTTTTGATTCTAAGTGATCCTTTAAGCAAATTTTTTATTTTAGTTTCATCGCTTACGGGTTTTGAAATATTTATAAGTCTGTAGAATTCAACTAGTGTTTCGTGACATGAAATAGCGCAAGGAAGCTGATTTAACGTCGCATTAATAGGCACATATTGGGCAATTGGCGACGGTTTGGTATTAACGCCCCAGTGGCGATCCGAAGACAAGCCATCACAATTTTTATCTTCTGCGGAAGAGGGCTCCCCCGCTTCAGTATCTTCCAGAGGTATTATTTGCAGAGAGCATGAAGGATATTGCAGCTACGACAGAGTTTATGTGCACCAGAGACTGACTTTCATGATAATCTTCAATTGGCTCGATTATTGAATCCACAATCTTTCTGTCAAGCAGGTAGACGTGAGGTGCCGGGTACGATCCCAGATCGCGCTTGTCGGCCTAGTCATTCGGAATTTTCCGTGGTTTTCTCCGAAACTTGCGTAAATACGGGCTAGGATCCCATAGAAAAACCTCCACAGAAGGCATTCCCCCTTAGGCCTAGGACCCTAGAACAGTCACTCGGAATTTTTCCCAAACACTGACACCAACACCTAAGTAAGATATAAATTTCTGTATAAAAAAGATTTAATTTTGGACAATGGGACTCTTTTTTAGTTTGTTCTTCCTAATAAAGGCATGCGGTAATTCTGTCGCGTTCCTTAGCAATGGCTACTACATTTCTTAAAATATTTTTCACACAATATGGGAAAAAAGAAAAACGTTTTTTAATTGGTTTAAATATGTAAAATAATAATAATAAATAAATTACTGATTTTCTTTTTCCTTAAGAGTGAACAATACCTAATTTCATAATAAGAAAACACCCCAGACCTGGCATTTAAAAGCAATAATTACAAAACTTTGAATAAACACCATAAAATTCAATAAACTTGCAATAATTGTTTCGGTTCAAAAGAACACACAATCCTTCGTCAGGCGAAAAAAGTAGGCACAAGTGCTGCAGTCAAAGCAGAAACACACAAAATCGTTTTAAGTGAGCAGCAAAAATATATACAGATGAATGTAAACATAAATACTGGTGTGAGGAGAATAGTGCTGACTTTAAAATAAAAGGGCCGCCTGAGGGAATTCAATAAAAAGGGGCATTATTTGCATAATTTGCGGTGTTCTATGATATGATTTTTGTACGTAACAAAAGTAAATTACTAATTTTCCTTGTATATATATATATAGGCTGTATGCATTTGTTATTCCAGGAATGCTGAAGAACTACTGCTAAGAAAGTTTAAAAGTCAGGGGGGGGGGAATGTAAAGGCCTCTAAACATTTAAAATGTTAGAAAAGGCTACTTTATACCAAAATTTTTTTTTAAAGGGCCACCAGGTGCTAAAATATGTTGAAAAAGGGCCACAGGGTGCTAACAACTGTTTAAAAGGGCACCATGCCAAATTAGCCTAGTGTCAGCCCTACATAATTATGAAATAAAAGAAGAAAACAAATAAATACCTAAGTAAATTAGATTAAAAAAGGGAACAAAATCTAAAAATTTCAAAATTAAAGGAAAATTGAACTAATGTGAGTAATTTCATAGCATCAGGCAAGAATGAAGTGGAACAAATATCATTAAGAAGGTTTTTCGAATTTTTAAATATGTAAAAATCTTCATGGATATTCAAATGGGAAGAGAAGACAGGAGATGAAATTATGTTAGTTTTAGAAAAATCAAAACGATGACTATGAGCCCAGCAGTGGGAAGCAATAGATTTAGAGATCTCTTCATAACGAACATTTCGATGATGATCGTTTATTCTATATTTCAAACACCTTCTTGTTTGATCAATATAAACTAAATTGCACAACGAACATAAGACTAAATAAATGCCAGAACGGTTTTCAGTAGGAATGGGATCTTTAAGAGAAGATAATTTAATTTTGTTGACGGGTTTCTAAATGACTTTAAAACCAAACGGAGAGAGAATTTTAGAAGTTTTAAAAGAAAGTGATAAATAAAAAGGTAAAACAACTGGAATGAAACTGTGATCGTTCAATTTGGTATCAGAACGTTTAGATTCTTGAATTTATATAAAGCTTTATTAATAATAGAGTGATTATAGCCTCGAGAAAGAGCAAGAGATTTTAAGTAATTAATTTCTTTCGAAAGACTAGACAGATCAGAACAAATGTGTAAGGCTTATGTTTTTCTTACTCATTTTCCAAAAATTGATAAATTTTTAATATTTCATTTTGCGGTTAAAAAAAAAAAAAAAAATGAAAGAAAGAAAGAGAAAAATGCACATATTAAAAATTCAGATTTTTGAACTTAGAATTACATTAAAAATAAATAAACGATTGTAAATTTTCTAAATGTGAAAACAGAATTTAAATATACATTATGTAATGAGTAATCATGAAATCAATCATCATGGGGGGGGTACGTATTAACCGACGTGAGGGGCACAGGTCATCTCTTCGGTTGGCAACAATCTTGAAAGTATGTGGGTGGCATTTTCAGCTGAGGAATACGAAAGGGCGCCAAACGTCGGGTCTCTCCCCCCCCCCCAATCAAATTTTCACGCTACGCCCCTGAGCTTCATGTTAAAAACAACCACACTTTCCAGTTAAACCTTAATTTGATGCTTTAAAATTAACTGTAATTATATTATTTCCGTAATTTATGAATGAACAACGAAACAGTAAGTTACATACTTCATCATAAATTTTATGTGATGCGACAAAAAATTACTGCGTTTAATGCCCAGGGAAAGACTACAGCATTTTGAAAATGCCGAAATATTGCGAGGCTAGGTTTTAATTGTTCTAGTAAATATATGAAAGGAAATGGGATAAGTTTTGATAAGTAATTTATATTTGACTGATTTCTGAAAAATATAATTTGATTTGTTATTATTATGAAATAAATATATATTTGTTTATGAAATAAATACATATTATGTGAATTATGAAAATGCACATTTATATTTGTTTTCCTTTACAAATTCACTCCGTAAAAATAATTTATTAAAATGATCCTCCATGATGAATGCTGACGATTTCTATCCTAGAGAAGTAGTACAGTCAGAAGTACGGACAGTCAGATAGACTAACAGACGAATAATCGAAGTCATAATCACTTTTTATCTTTGTTGGAAAATGAGTTAAAAACACATAATACAACTGAAAGTGCGCTTTCAAACAATTTCCAGGTATATTCTCTGATGTATCAGAATAAGTTTGTGTGGCCCTGTATGCCAATTGAAGAGAAGAGTTGAGTGGATGAGCCTGTTCTGTGACACTTTAATAAATTTGAGAAAAACAACAGTGAAGAGGTAATGGAATAGTCAAAAACCGTGTACATAGCAACTTTTTTCGTCAACAACTACATTATTAGAAGGCTTTGAAGTAGCAACCAATGTTTGATAATTAAAAGAAATCATCTATATACATTTTTTTTTTAAATCCAGAGATCTAATTTTATTTTAAAATATCGTTTAATATGTTAATCCACTCAGCTCTTTAATTATTGACGATGCTAATCATGCCATATTCTAGAGAAAAGATACTCTTATGTAGATGTTCAGTAGCAGGGTGGATCGAAAAAAAAGGAAACCCGTCTTATCAAATACCGGTACCTGTCATTTGTTGTGGCTTGGGCCTGTGAACATTTTTGCAAAATATTATTTTTGGGTAACATCATCTTCAGCCTGTGCAAGAGATCTAAATTTTAAAACGGTTACGTCGCAGTTGCGACCGGGACAGATGCGACCGGGGTTAAAATCGTAGCACTTGCGACCGAATTCTTAAATCTATGCACACCTGTTCATCGCAAGGTAGCTTTTCCGACCGCTACAATTAAAGGCATGGCAATCGCTGCGTCAATGGATATATCCCGCAAAAGATCACCATAATTCCCTTAGCAATGCACATTATATTTAATGAACATTATTTCAAAACAATCTGTTTGTTGTTGAATTTTTCTCGCCAAAAAGATTAAATATTTTACTGTGCAAAAATCATTTAAAGTATGTTATAGTATAATAACATAACCAAAATTCTATTAATAATTACATAAATACAATGATGGTGCACAATCATTTTTGCAATCATTATTATAAACTATTAAAATCATCGAATCCGGAGCTTATTCAGATTTATTTATTAGATATTCTTATTAATAAAATTATAACTTTTACAAAAGTACGTATATTTGAGTTAATGAAAAATTTCATTAATCTTCAAAAAATAAAATAAAATAAAATATAAATAAATAAATAAATAAATAAATAAAAATAAAATAAATAAATAAAAATAAAAATAAATGAAAAGAAGTATCTATGAAATACCAATGAAAGAAATTTATCCATTGGTATTTAGTCAGACCCTGACTGGTGCTTATTAGATTTGAGGATCAATCGTTCAACAAGTGACGCTATGATACCATTTTCTCAAAATTTTTAACGTGGCAGTATAGGACAAAATTTCGTATAAATGTACATAATGAGTTATTTTTAACGTGTGACTGTAAAATTAATATGAATTATGGATAAGAGTAGTAGTAAACTAGGAAAAAAGGTTTGTGCATGTGGGATCGTTGCTTCTTACCCGGAGTTGGGGGGGGGGGGGGGTTCAGTATTGGTATCTTTCTGAAAATCTCGTCAATACTTTAAAGACGAATGGTTGAACAGGTCTGTGATAATTTAAAACAAAGTTATAGAGTTTTTTTTTTCTTTTTTTAACGAAAAAAATCGCATTTCTTTTAATATTGGCAAAAAAAAAAGGCTTTTTGTCGGCATTGAATCATATTATTCTGTCAGATATAAATCATCTGCATTTATAATGAAAAATAGTTTTAAAATTTAAAAAATAATTTTCATTGCATGAATTTTCGGTAAAATTATATAGAAGAAAGTCTTGTGGTGTGGCCACATCGTACTACTTTTTTATTTACTTAATTTGTTCACTTAAAGGTAAAATCTCTCTCTTTCTCTATATTTATTATTATTATTATATTTAAAAATATAAATACATTATAAAACATTACGAACAACAATAACAATAATAATATTTATATATATATAAGGCAATGTTTGTGTGTGTGTGTGTGTGTGTGTGTGTGTGGACAGCGTAGCGCAAAGACGGTAGTTTGAACAGTCACGTGTTTCGACACGAAGGTGCCTTCCGAGGGGTCTTTGTGCACCTTGAAACCTGATTTTCGAATGTTTGATTAGTTTTCTTTTAATTAATTAAAATGTGTAAATAATAACTTCATATTAGCATTATATTAACCATTTAAATTTTAGCTAGCTATAATTTAATTGTTACCAAAAAAGAATTACAAGTTAATTTTTTTTTTTTTCGGTGTAAAAATAAATGCATTTAATTAAACGTGAACAATGAAAAATTATGCATCTCACAAGAACTGACGTCATTATCACTTTAAAAACTTTATACATATTGATAAAGGGCTAATATAGTTCGTGATGCCAAAGTATGTTGTTCTAAATTGACTTTTTATTTTTAAAAGAAATTTTTTTTATATTTTTACTGCCAAGTTGTTGAAAAAAAAAAAAAAAAATCATAGCTTTTTTTTTTATTTATAATAACTCAAAGAAAAAAATAAATATATATATATATATTTTAAAAAGTTTTGGAAAAAAAAATAGCTGGAAGAATAGCGAAAAAGAAAACTCAGTTAACTTAATTATTAAGAAACTCTATTTTTTATAATTAAATTAATTTTTGATTGTAATTTTTGATAAAATATTTTTTTAATATTTTTCTATAATAATTAATAGAAAAAAATCTTTTTTAAGTAAATGTCTTTTGAAGTACATTTTTCGAATAATAGCCTAAAGGATAGTACTGAGAAAGCTCGGCTAATTTAATTAGTATATATTGTATATATTTTAATGTAAAATTTCATGAATTAGGTTATTTAAATAATATAATTTTAATTAGCTCTTTGTTCTATAATCATGACAAAAGATAACTTTTTATATTACAAAGTATTTTAAAATAGTTTTACTGTTAAAAGCTCAAACAGTAATATTAAGTAATCTGATCTAAATTCATTATTTAAAAAATATTTTTGATAATTAAATAAGTTTTTAATTATATTATATTATTAATTCTTTTTTTGTATAAATAGTGATTAAAATAACTTTTTATATTAAAAATAATTTTGTGGTGGTAGTTTAGGTGTTAAACCCGACTGAGAACATGAGGGTCGACAACCATGACCTGGGATCGAACCCGACACTTCCTGTCTACAAACGTGGACACTTTGGTACTGCTGGGCTTATTGATTAAAAGTCCAAATAATTGTATTCAGCAATTTCATCTAACTTAATTATAATAAATTACATTTTTAATAAATAAATTAGTTTTTTAATTGAATATTTCATTAAATAATTTTTTAACTAACCCCCACCCTTTTTGTTTTCAAATAATTATTCATAGAAAATAAAAATTTTTAATATTAAAAGTGTTTTAAAATAAGTTTTTCCATTAAAAGCAGAAACAGTTGTATTAAGCAATCTCAGCTAAATTAATTATTAAAATTTATATTTTTGATAATTAATTTAGTTTTTAGATAATTAATTTAGTCTTTTATTAGAATTTTTTACATAAAATAATTTTAATTAGATCCTTAACTAGCTTTTTTTTTTTTTTTTTTTCATAATTATTCACAGAAAATAAAATCTTTTAATATTAAAAGTGTTTTAAAATATTTTTTTCTAACGAAAGCAGAAACAATTGAATTGAGGAATTGCAATAAATTTAATTATTAAAATTTATATTTTTCTTAATTCATTTAGTCCTTAGATAATTAATTTACTCTTTCTTTGAAAGAGTTTTTTAAATAAAGCAATTTTAATTAGATCCTTATTTCTATAATCAGTTATCGAAAAAAAAGTAAGAGCTTTTTGAATTAGATGTTTCATTTTAAAGCTCAAACAATAGTATTACATAGCTGCCAAGTCTTTTATGTCTCTCTTTAAATACAATTAATACTTTTTATCTGATCCCTTGTTTTGTAATCTGTTTTTATAAAATTGAATTACAAGATAAGAGTGCCACTGTGAGTGCCACACCAGATTATTAAAGTAGGGAAAAGAACTAAAATACTAGCGCATACTAGCACCCCCTTCCACTTCAAGCTACGCACCTGAATTACATTACAATAATTGTATACTTTAAAAAAGAAAAGAAAAAAAAGACTCTTTTTTAAATTTATTGACTTTGTACGCGTTTGGGTTTTTATTTAGCAAATAAATTCAGTTTTGTTAACTCTTTAACGAATTTAATCAGTGAAGCCCCCCCCCCCCCTCCTTACACATGAACACATCTCCTGTGTTGCACCTGCTTTCGGATAGATCCGGTCGCAAGTGCTGCCCTCAAACCAAAACGGTCGCAAGTGCTACGATTTTAACCCCGGTCGGATCTGTCCCGGTCGCAAGTGCGACACCACCTAGAAACTCGGATAAATTTTTACTTTCTTTATTCCAAATCATTGTCATATCTCTGAAATCAGTTTTCAGCACTATCCTCGGGAAACTTGGGCTTTTATTATAAAGAAGATACTGCGGTTAAATAGATGCCATCGTGGGTGAAACTAAAGTCAAGTGATGCCAGATTGGGGATTTTGTCCCCATTTTGGGGATTTTTGAGGCTTCTGGGGACAATTTTGGGGACCAAATGTTTGTGGGGACTTTTTGGGGGAATTCTAAAATTTTTGGGGACAAATCTGGGGAGTTCAACTTTCTGTCAATGTTGGGAACGTAATGATTTATCCCTACGACTAGAGACTTTCAATAGCTTTATTGTTATTTGGGGATTTTTTCCAAAAATTGCCTTCATTTGGGGAAAAATTTGAGCTTAAATCATAGAAAATCAGCTTGATAATTTTTTTTTTTTTTTTTTTGAAAATTTTTTTATTTTCCCTTTTTAGTAGAAATCAAGTTGGGGATTTTTTCGAAAAAAAAAACCCTGATTTGGGGAAATTTGAAGACCTGCTTGGGGAAATAATTTTCGACTATCTGGCATCACTGCTAAAGTCTCTCACACAGTCACTTTAATTTTTTTTTCCTTTGGTTACTTGGATACAAAACTTACATTTACGAAATTTTCCACTATAAGAAGTTATTCATTTCATTCAACTTATTATAAAATAGATTCTTCTCATGTGGGTTCGAGCATATGTAGGTCATTTTGACGAAAAGCGCGCAGACACTTTTGCAAAATAAACAACAATAGGTAAAAAAAAAAATCCACAGTTTTATTTATTTATTTTTTTTTTTTTTTAAACCTCTTTCACTTTTATCATTTAAAATGCATTAAAAGGAAAATATTAACAGGTTGGCAAGATTAAGGCTCGCACTGGGTGCAGGATTCAGTTATGTGCAATTGAATAAAAGAAAAGTTATTGCACGGAAATAGTCGTGCTAAAGCTCTTATACGGTGCAAGTGCAAGATAGATTGAATTTAATAGATACGGGCCAATATACAAAGGTTTTATTCCTTCATTTATTTTTTAAATGTAAATATAAATCTTACTTTGCTGCGTAAAATTATTTATTTAATTATTTTTGGTCGTGCCCTTCCAATTAACTTTTAAAATAATATTAATAAAACTCTTTTAACTATTTTATTGAGGTCCGTTATTGATTTTAGAGTGGTATTTGCTTGATTGTTCTTTAACTATATAAACTATTTTTTTAGTGCACTTCGCCACGATTAATATATTTCGTTGAAAATTTCTATTCCATCAGAAAAGCAGTGCAAACAATGCTGCAGATGAATCAACACCTGTTTGAAATCCTATCATTCAGTTCCCCATCTGAATATATTTTTCCTATTACTAAACTCTGAGAACAATGCTGGCAATTTTACAGATAAAGACGTCCTTCACACAATAGTGTTGATTTTTATTTACCTAGCTCTGTATAAAGGTTTTAATTGTTTGTGTTGTCGTTTTATTTATACAATATACATTGCGCCTTGTTAAAATATATGTATATATATATATATATATGGATAAATACATTTTCAGTAATAAAAATAAAGCTATAAATTTGTTGAAAATGAAATAAATAAATAATAATAATAATATGATAAAATCGAGGATGGCAGAAAATAAAAGATGGGATTCAACCTTTTCGTTGTATTCCCTAGGTAGTTTTTATAGGTTCTATAACATTTAAATAATTAGATAATCTGAAGTTGTTTGAAATAATTTGACAATGCAAAGTGTGATCTCGCTTATGATTATATTCGACATTTTCTTTTTAAATCACTGCTCTATTTTCCTAATATACATTTTGGTATTGCAGTTTTTCTTTTGATAGTACTCTTTAACCTCTTCATATGCAGAGCTCGACTAACCTCAAATGGGGCCCGGGGCAGATTTTCTTTTCAGGGGCCCCCCTTTTACCCTCTAAATTTCTCTTTTTACTGAAATTTAAAGATATCTATTTGTTACACAGTTAAATTATAGGCATATCCAGGCTTAAGAGATTTTAGATGTGTGATGATTTTTAAAGTTTTAAACAGTCATATCAAGAATCCCGTATTTATATTTATAATTTAGTTGTTAGAAATAAAAGACATTATTTACGTTTATGAATACAGTTAACTCATTCTAACTGTAATTTGCAAAACCTTTAATTTGCAATCCATTTTTGGATGCAAAGAATGAAATTTACTGTAGCAAAATCAGTAGCGGTAACTTTTTTATAGTTAATTCTTTTATGGAAAATTAGATTTTCTTTTTCTTTTCTTTTCTTTTCTTTTTTTCTTTCTTTCTTTTTTTTTTTTTTTTAATTTAACCGAATTTTCAATTTTATCTTTTGCCCTCTGGTTTGTAAATTACAATATAACTATTAATTTATGAACGCAACTGATAAAAATATTTGCATTTCATTTAAAACTAAAAATTGAAAAATTTATTTCATACACTTGGCAGTTAGATGATTTTATTACAACACTTTTTAAAATTTTTGAAAAAGTCACAAGAATCTTATTTCAGAACAAGAAGTACATTTTTGCGAAATCTATAGAGTAAAATTTAAGTATAAAAATAAGTATTAAAACAAAAAAAAAATTACTTTAATATCCAAAATAAATAATGTCGAGAATAAAAGGTGTGAATGTCGAATCACGTTTAGCTTTGCATTTGTAACTGCACCACACAATTTTCAATTGCCTTGTTGAGTAGTCCCTAGCTTTTCAAAATAATATCTTAAAATAAAAATAATAGTTTTCCTGTACTTGATTTGGGGCCCCCCTTGAAATGGGGCCTGCCCCGTTTGCCCTTACGGTAATCAGGCTCTGATCATATGTTGATTATTAAATATTGTGAAATAGTAGAAAAGAATTTTATTGTCGTATTCATAATTCAGAAATTTAAAAGTGTGTAGAATTTTGTGAAAAGCATTTTTTTTTTTTTTTTTTTTTTGAGTTCGTTGTTAATTGTCCTCCCCACGACCACTATTGTGCCCCCCGCATTTGACATGTTGGAAATAATCCTCTTCCAGTGCAATTCACCCTTTCTCTCCCCGTTGCAGCGCAACTCAAACACACACGTCTGATGGTGAGTGGCGGTAACGCTCAGTATTGATCCTGTAATAAGTTATGCAATCCCTTAATAGAACCTAAGGAAAAGACTTGGTCTTTAGTGTGCAATTTTCAGTGTATCATACATATACATACACATGTATATATATTTTTTTTCCATTTTCATCTTTTTATGTCTTGCGTACTAATTTCTATAAGGAAGGACCAAACATTTAAAGTTACGTTGAGGTTTGCTGATTTGTTTTCATTAAATATCATTTTTATTCATTAATATAATAACTATTTCTCTGGTTTAATTTGCTCTGATCCGGAACACAAATGTTAACAGTGGGATGCAGTATAAATACTATGATAAAAGATTACATGACACAGGCCTAAATTGCCTAAAACAAACAACTGCATAAGTTTATTATTATTATTATTATTTTAACATTTCTAGAAATCTCTCATTTTAATGCTTGAAGAAATTAAATGCATAAAAAAATGTTTCCACGTTTTCCTAAAGAAATTCACCATGCTCTGTTTTTTCTTTTGTCTTCCTTTTTTCTTTTATTTATTTGGTTGGTTGGTTGGTATAGAACGTAATGTAAAATTTAAATATATTGTAGAGTGACCATATTTTTTTCATTGAATTTGGGGACAAAGATGGCGGTGTCCTCGAATTTCGAGGACAATAAATAAATAAATAATTAAATCATCTTAAATTGTAAAATTGTAGTAATTTTTATGTAGAAAGCGCCTAAAAGAACTTATTTCAGCTTATTTATTATACATATTATAAATTATTATAATAAAACATTAATAGCTTTATAACCAGTGTCCCCAAATGTGTTGTAACTTCTTGGGAACGAAGGTAGTTTTCGAGGACTGTCCTCGAGATTCGAGGACATATGGCTAGCCTATTATTGAGACTCACGAAAAAATTAATCGTTTGCGTCAAGTTGGTTACAGCTGTTTCGTGAAATGTATCTCTATCCAAATCTGTTTGAAATAATTTGACACCATGAAAATGCACTTACAGTGTCTGGCGTGTCGCAAAAGAAATGCATCTTTCACAAACGCGATTTCATTTAGGGAATATAGTGCGATAAAACTCTGTATCACGTATCTTTGTTTGTTTATTTGTTTTAAATTAAAAGACACTATTTAAATACATATTAAATAATTTCTTCCCATAATCAAAATGCTTCCAAATTCTCTACGTTTTCCTATAAAGTAACTATAAATGCTACGCATGCACACCATTTACAATAAGCAGCGTGCTATAATGACTTTTAATAACATACTTAAATTTCGTAGCAAATCAAGCATATTTACGAATGTTAAAAAGACCAATGAACAGATAGACAGAGGAATCAAAGTTATAAACGCTTTTCAACCATTTTAAATGTTGTCCAAAAGTGTTCATTATACATATTCTCAAGTAACCAATATACTGTAATAAACATATTTTCAAGTCAACAAGTAATGGGTAATTAAGCAGAATCCATCTATATTCAATCGAGACCAAATGTAGAATCCATCTATGCTCCAAGGCTTCTTTCCAAAATCACCAAATAGCTTTAATTATCTTGATGATAAGCAAGGATTTAGGGGTTCTAGTGCATTAGAAATCGATCTGACAGGCTGCAAATCTCCAAGAAAATAAGTCGCCACTGGTAATCCTGTTTTAACAGGTAGAAAAAAAAAAAAAAAAAAAAAAGAAACATTAAATCTATCAGTTGTAATTAATTCTCTAATAAATAATCACGAGTTAAATGATTCAGAATATTTTATATTTAACGTGAAACAGGACATGAAAGAGAGAACAAAACATCTATTTTACTAAATGAATATAGGCCTCTGTCACTAAATTAAAATTTTGTTTATTTTATTTTATTTTTTATTTTTATTTATTTATTTATTTATTTTTGTCAGTGGTAGGGTCGTTATTTATTTACTTATTTAATTCATTTCAACGACTTTGTTAAGCGTGATCACAAACATTTTCCCCAGAATCCAAATTCGTGTGCAATATTTATAAAACATGGTCATATCTGAATATAAATAAATAAATAAATCTATCTGATTATAATTGAGTATTTAGAAGTATCAATTATCAATATTTCAATCGTGTACATAATTAAAAGAACTGTTTGATAAAAAATGCATTTTCAACCTCAAATATTGAAGCAAAAACTGCCATTACTAAAGCTCTTCAAGGGTTGTCAACCTTTCAACTATCAGAGGGGCGCTTTTGATTTTTCTTAATCGTCTTTACGGGGCTCTCCCCTCCCACCCCGCGAATAATAGTGATGATTCAAAGGGGTGACCCGGGGATATAACATCCTCCCAATAAAACTCCCGCCAGAAGTTTCAGATTTTCTGTTTATTACAGTGAGTTGAAGTAAAATTTCATCCCCTAAACTTCATAACGTCCCTCATCCTAGTTGCTAAAATCCCTTTAGGGAGCAAATATCTATGCGTGTGCATAGGGAGCGTTTTGAAAAGCACACCCAATGCCTCTAATGCGTAGGCAGGAACCGACGTACAGAAATTGGGGCCCTTGAGCAAAATCATTAATTTGGGTCACCGTCTGCCATACAATGCATACGGAGAAAAAACAATGACAATATTTCTCGCAGTTTCATAACAAGGGTATATTTCTGAATAATAATTTTGAATTTTAATGTAAATAAAATCAACAAGCTTATTATTAATAGTTCATATAATTTTATAACGTATAAAAATAATTATGTTAAAAACAGAAGTTATTTAGAATAACATAAAAGGATATTCTGTGATGGCCACAGTAAACTACTTTATTTTTTTTATATCTCTGAGCTTTTTTATTAGATAATGCTGAAATTTTGTACATTACTTTATAAGCGTATGAAAAAGTTTACTTTCTGAGCTTTTTTTTTTTTTTCCTTATTTTTCGTATACATGGGTCTCGCATGAAAACTTAAATTTTGTAATTTTTGAAAATGGTTCCTTTGAAATTTTTCGTTAATCATATGAAATTTTAAACATTTCTAACCAATATTATAATATTACACCAAAAATCAATATATAGAAAATTAAAACGGAGTTTTAAGTTCTTTTTTTTTATTTTTAAGGCACAGTATATACATAAAATTGCATCAGATTTTTAACATACCACGTTGTGGAGTAAAACGCTCCAAAAAAGCTGGCGTTGTCAGATAAAGAACTTTGGATGTAAAGACCATAGAGTGCAAAACGCTCAATGATTGCTCAGGTTAAAAAATTTTAAGCAGAATGTTTCATCAAATGGTTTCTTTTACTCACAGTGTCCATAATCCATTCAATTACAAACTTGTGAGAATTTCTAAAAATGTTCACTAGAGGTTTAAGTATGCAAAACTCGTTATCATTGTGTAAGGCAGGAGGTAGTCAACCTTTTTATACCTACCACCCACTTTTGTATGCGCGTTAGTAGTAAAAATTTTTAAACGCCCACCGGTTGCACAAAATTAGCGATTTATAAAGTAGGGAAGTAACTTTACTTCATAAAATCTACAAAATAGAGTTATAGTGCGTTAAGGGAAAAAACGGTAAAGAATTTTTCCAATTCATTTGTGAAGGTGTTCACATATGTTTGGTTAAATTTTAATTGAGTTTTTATTTAAAACAAAATCTAATGATAAAATAATGCATTATCGCAATATAAAATAATTAAATTTCATGTGTGATATTTTATTCACATAATTTATTTTCAGACATTTGAAGAAAGAATTGTTTTTTTTTAAGTGTCATTAAAAATTACACAATTTTAATTATACATACGACCTACACTATTTATTAACATAAAACAATAACACACATCATTCAGAAATCTAAATTGTATATCTTTTATATCTAAATCATAAATAAGTGTTTATCTTTTTAAATAGAGAAGTACTTTATTTTATGGGATAAAAATAAAATAAAATAATAATAATATCTAACGGAAATTCTGACATTAAACGTAATTATAAAATAAAAAGTGTTCTCAAATAGTCATAAAACAAGGAAACTCATTCTCAGAATTTATATTATTTCAACACAGGATGTAATTTATTTTAGATTGCGCAATATTGATGACTGCATTTCTTAACCGTCTCTTTCTCTTGTCTAACGGTAATTTGGCAAAATGTTGGCGATTAAAGGGTTACTACAATTATAAACCGTCATTACAAATTCAAAAATTAACATTGTTTTATCCGATAAACAATGAAAGTATTTGGCACTATAATTTGGCTGTTTTTCTAAAATTTGGCTCTTTTTCTTCAGACATCTCGGATCTGTTCTAGGGTAAGGATCTCAGAACTGCTCGAGATCATAGTATAGTTACGATGTAATTACGTTCGCTCTCTCCCCCATCTCATGCGACAATCTCAACATTTAACCATGGGTTTACGTACTTCATTAGTAAACATTTTACAACGCTCTGTACAAATTGTTGGAAATATTCCTAGATTTTGTTGGACGAATTATTCAATAAAGACTTCCTGATGACTGCCATTGGACTCCTTATTGAAGTATTGCTAACCTGACTTTCTTTACAGAAATCTACATTAGTCATCGATCACGACTACGTGAAGAAATTCATCTTCACACAAATTGGTGCTAAAACACCAGGAGTTGAGATTGGTCGACATGGGGGAGAGGGGCTGTGTTGTTCTGATGTATATTTTGTTTAACATTTTTCGCAAGTTGTTACTTAAACTTTGCCATCGAAAAGCTTCAAAGTCACGTTTTTGGTTAGAAAATTTTTTTTAAAAAAAGACTCTAGAAACTTTGAAAAACTAGAGTACTTTGAAAGACTCTAGAATTTTGCTTAGATTTTGCAAAAAACTGACATAACTATTTCAAAGGGCCTAAAGAAGAGGTTTATTGTTTTACGAGTTTGGCTGGGGAAAGGTTCCAAGAATTATTCCAAGAATTGAATGAAAGGGAGAAAGTGGATGTACGTGGAGTGTACATTTCTTGCTTTGGTGACACTTCTTTACCTGCTGACGTGTAGAGACAGTGCATTGCTTTTCTGGATAAAAGATTTGTCAACTCCTGTCTTCCAGTTCGAGCGATAGCACTTTGGAGAGTTTGCCGTTCTCTCGATTTGATGGCAGTTGTTTCGGACACGGTATATCCTTCATCATGTCCGGATGTTTTCCGTTCAAGCAGTCCTGTTCAAAATTTATGCCAAACATTATGGTGATATTATACATTTTTGCCACTCGTGGTTTTCTCCGACAAAACTTAAGAAAAATAATTTCTGCTTCACATGTGACACCTCCACAATCAAGATTTGTGAGCAAAAAAATCTACGTTAATAATAAAATAGAGTTCACGATATTTTTCCGTTTTCTAGTGGTTGTGCATTTCCATCCCATGGCAGAGGCTGCGGTATTTGCATTCTTGTACCGATTCTCCCCGTGTGTGCTGTTTTACAAACAAGTATACAAACCAACTTTAGTTAACTCAGCGTTATAAAATTGTATGTTAAAAATCGTCATTTTCGTACAATCACAAAAAAAAAAAAAAAAAAAAAAAGAGGAATTTCAAATTCGTAAAAAAAAAAAAATACGAATTACAGTGCTTCAGAAGGAGGGAAAATAATAATAATAAATAAATAAATAATTTTTTTTTTTTGATTTTTCAAGATTGGTAAGTACTTTTTTCATTAGTCTTGAAGAAAATGTTCGAAAGTAGAAAGTTAAACTTTGTATATTCTATAACACTTAAATAATTTTTGAGTGGAGCACGCAACTCTAATAATTATTAATTAAAAAGTATATGTATTAATAATTTTAAATTTATATTTTTCTCGTTTTATATTTATTATAATTTTTACTTGCATAGTAGTACTCTTGCTTATTTATACGTTCTATATATATTTTTCTTGTATTTAATCTGTATATTAAAATGTTGGGTATGGATATACAGGTATATACATTATCCATTTTATAAAGAAAATCATTTTTTTAGATTCATAATAATTTCTTTTAGAAAATGTGAAATTTTTGAGTTTTCTGTTAGATAATTTGAAATGCACATGAATATATATACATTTTATCGACTTTATATATTATTAAAGTTCAAATAAATTTACTCTTTGAGAGAAAGATATAGAATATCTAGACTTAATAAGTAATAAATATTATAATATCTCATCTTTTTCTGAAGGGAGTGATGTTTAATTGCACATCTATAATCAAAGTTGTTTATATCGAATAAGAAGATAAACGAGTTAAATCTGTTCTCAGTATTTCAGGCTGAATTCTACATAAATTATATTGGCCTTTGTATTTGAAATATGCTTTACTTTATTTTGGTAAGACCATAAATATTTTTTAAGTATTATCTATTTATACATTGTTTTATATATTTAAAACTTATTTCTAATTTTTTTCTTCATTCTTGTTTCACACTCAAACAAAGTTATTTCACACATAGTTTACATTGTTGTCACAAATAGGTAGCCCTTCATTAAAATGTTCTCATACCTTCTTGCTAAACATTTCAAAATACTTCAATTTTACATTATGATTTTAGGCATCATTTCTTTACATGTACATTTTATAACTTTATCAAAAAAAAAAAAAAAGTTAAAATAATTTAAGTAAGAATTTTTTTTTTCTGCAATCGTTCGGGACTAGGTGTTTATAAGCGGCAGGTGAGCATTTCCCACTACACACTTACAAACACATTTTTTATAAATATTTTGCATTTACACATTTCACATTTTCATAAAATTGATCTTTCAATTCTTGTGGGGAATATTAGTAATTAATCATCGATAAATTGATTGGTTTGGCTCATCCTGAAACTTTAGAAATATTTGTTTTCGGACGTTTGTAATAAAATTTTTCTCTTACACTAACACATTTTCAATCATGTTTTTATACATACACTATTTCTAGGTTCTATTAAATAATAGCGAGTTGTAAAGTTTTTTTTAATGATAATTTATACACATTATATTTTTTATTTTCTACATCTCAAAAGTTTTATACGTTTCCCATTTTAAGATTTAAATTTTATGATTTTGTGCACCACTGTTGCATTTAATGACGTCTTGAGTGCAGTAGTGTTTGTTTGGTACTCGGGGTATATTTCTCTCTTTGGAAATCCTGGCCAGATTTCTTTATGGGGAGAGACCTGCCTTGATTACCTTGCATTGCACAATTTTACTTTTGCTAGAATTTTATTTTCATTTATACAAAATATTTACTTTGCTAAATTTACAGTTCTGCATTTGTTTTTCATATACATATGTAAATAAAAAAAATAATAATTAAATGAAGGCAATAAGGTAATTAAATTGATAAACATTGTTTCTTTATTTATTAAATATTTTTCTCATTTTTTTTTTTACATTTGTTCACTGCATGTAGATGTGACGGGATTACGTCATTACAGTAAAACAGCTGTTGTTCATAAAAGACTTTCCCGCCCATAATATTTTACATGCATGATGTTCTTATTTTCACACATTGCTATAAATTTACACATTTCATTTTTCACGTACATTCTTCAAAAATTCACTTTCGTATTAATTTGCTATGCCTATATATATTTTTTTAACACTGTGCAATAACATATTTTTATTTTTTTGTTTACACTTTTTACACACATCAAGTTTGTTTATTTTTCTTTCATATATTACAAGAACTTGATTATACTGATTAAACAAAATTTATAAACAAAGAAACTGAGAAGCTAACAAATGGATAAATAAATAAAAAGAAATGAAATGGATACACTCTTTTTATTCATACAATGGTGAAAATATTTTGTTGAAGCATGTTTATTTTTTTATTTTTTTATTCTTTCTGAAAGACTGAGATGCATATCTGTCACTCACCATGCATAAAATAATATTAAAGGAAATAGTAATCAGAAGAATAATAATATTTTTATGTTTTTTAATGTAAATATAATTTAACTGTGTTAAAGCATCATATATACTTATATACTCACATTTTATCATAAATATTTATTTGTTGGTTTATATTCTTATTTGTATGTGTATCTTTTTATTTGTATTAATATGTATACATTAATATTAGTATTTACATCTAATTGCTAGCAAATTTTATGACATCAAATATCAGGCCTTGTGTATTAGATGCATCATTTTTAGAAAACAGCGTTGCGCAACTTTTGAGCAAATATTTTTTGCTTTTTTATACATGTCAGCTGATTATGATTATGATTAATTTTTAGTCGACTTGATGAACAATTTGAATTCATCTTTTATTGAGAAGTTATTTATACTTCCTTTACTCGAGTTTTTATGGAATTTGATATGAGCATTTATGATAGCCCTTGTAGCTAGTCTTTATATTGATTTTAAGCTCATTTTAAGAGGCCTCGTTGAACTCATTAGAAGTTTATATTGTCATGACCTTTTTTTTTTAAACAATTTCATGTGCACATTTTTTTATTTCATTATTAATTAAAGAGCTGTCATCAGAGATCATAAATAATAATATTGTGGCTATTTTTTTTTTCATCAGTAATACCATTCTAGAATGTTTACGGACATGATTGAAAGTTATCGAGAATTTTAATCTCGCATTTGTATTAAAAAGAAAAAAATCAAATTAATTTAACTATGTTATCACAGCTTCTTGTTAAAAAAAAAATAGATAAAATAAATATACATAAACACACTCCCTGTTAACACAATTGTGTTGCTTTGGTCTATCTTTTATGCAGATTGTTTTTATATAATGTGCTGATATTTGACTATAAGTTTAAATTTTCAACACCAAAAATTGTGTTGGGGAAACCACATTTCACATTAATATTATTATGCGAAAGCTATTTTTCAAACATTCACTAATTATTTTTAATAAATATATACAATAAATAAATAAATAATCATATATTGTATTGGTTATTTCACTGTATATACTTAAATGTAAAGTATGTATATTTTCACCTTTTTCAACACACACACATATGCAATCTTCATCCAAAAAAAAAAAAAAAAAAAAAAATCAAATATTGTTATAATCATGAGCATATAAAGGGATATACATTATATATAATATTTATAATTCTCCTCAATTTTAAATGACAGTATTTCATAACACAATAATACACTAATTATACTATTGTTTACATTTTATTCTCTCCATTTTGAAGTATTTTATGATTAATATACGAATACAATTAAACATACACTTTGTTTTAAAGTTATTAGTAATATATATAGAGAATGTAATGTTTTTTCATTTTTATGTTTTTCTACTTGCTTACAAGGTAATTTTACCGATAAACTATATATAAAAAATCATCACAAATAAGTAACAAATTTATGTGTTTCTTTCTGTATACATTTTTGCTGCATTATGTACATGAGTTCTTATGCGTGCTGTCTTTTGGGTCAGAACTTCATTGTCATTTGATTAATTTGGGGTACGGTTAAATGGCAGTGTTTTCAATAGTTATTTTACACATTTTTACACGTTTTGACACATTTCACACATTATGGCATGTTTTAATTGGCCTCACAACCCAATTATTCAGCCATGTTCTCTTCTGAGTTTATACACTTTTATCTGACTTAAATATTTGGCATGTCATGTGTTCACATGTCAGGTGATCAGCAATATTTTAATTTTAAATTTGTTATTTTTTTTTTTTTTTTTGTAAAATATAGTTAGAAATTTATTAAAAGATAAATTATTTATAATAATAATAATGATAATTTTATCCATCTTACACATAGCACACAAAAGGAAGAATGGACACATAAAACGAAATTACCTTTCCTGTGGTATTTTTAACACATCAATGCAGTGATATGCATTTGTATCTCATTTTTATCATATACATATTTTTTTTATATTTTTTTCACAAACTTGCTAGGGGTCTTCTCATAATTCTAGTTATTGAATATTTTTTTTCATTATTCTTATAAATTCTTAAATTTTTAATGCAAAGATTTCATTTTGTTAGTCAAAATTTAAGGTAATTTTTGTGTGGGGTTATTGTGTTTTGCAGAAGGATGGCTCATGCATTTTTTTAGGCCTTTATGTGTATGGGACGTTTTCTGTTTTGTTATCCATTGTCCAGACAATTCTTTTCGGCTGGACCGATTTATTTTTTTATTTATGGACAGTGGGTAAAGGGACATTTTTGTGAAACATTGCAGTTTCTTTCAAAAAAAAATTTTTTTCAATTAATTATTTTTGGCCTTATGATTAAAAATTTACTTTAATTAGATAAATTGCTTTTTGATACATCTTTAAAAGTAGTAATGGCGATGAATTATTTAAGGTAATATAGAGATTTATACAAAAACAAACAAACAAAAATTTTTTTTAACTTGTGCCAATTCATGGTAACATATTTAATCATAAGGGTTTCAAGCTAAAAAGGAAATCATATGCCATTATGTATTAGTTATTGATTTTTGTTTTCAAATAATGGTTTTGTTCACACATACACGAGAAAACAAATAAAGTTAAAGAGTCTTTATCATTTTTTTAATCAATGATGCAGAATGTTGATTACAAATTTCTTGTTCTTTCATATTATGGATAAAAAAAAAAAAAAAAAAAAAAAAAGAAGAAAAATTATTATTCCACTTGAACATATTTTTTATTTTCTTTCTATAGTGTTTTTTTTTTTCAATTTGCGTATGTGATTTTTTTTTCAATTTTTGCTATAGTGATTTTTTTTTTTTTTCAATCATTTTTAAGGATTCACATGAATGTATAGTTTTTCGAGATACAGATGTTTTCTAACTGTACACATATACACTTATATTTTATTTATTTTATACATACATAATACCACATACACAATTACAAAGAGTTTCACAAATACTTCAATTTTTATTTAATATTATTGCCCATTTTGAAGGTAAATTCCTTATTTAAAAAAAAAAAAAAAAGGAACTATTCAATTTTTATACACTATATACATACACTTTTAAGGTAACCTGCATGTAAATCTAGTCATTCTAGTCTTGCAATAGGGTTACTTTTGTTAAATGCACATAATTTTATCCATCTTACACATTATTTCACATGGCTTACCTTGCAGTATTGTATAAAAATAAATAAAAAAATATAAAATATATAGGTTCTAATATTTACACATCTTCGTCCAAGACGTAAGTGATCTAAACACACACACACACACAAAAAAAAAAAGTATCGTATCATGCATACTTAACAAGTTTAACATTTTGTATTTCTCAATTATTTAATCATTATTCAATACAAACATCACGAATAATACATATTATTAATAGAATAAAATATAAATATTATTAAAATATTATTAGAATTTGTTCATGTTGACAATTTACACTTTTCAGTTGTGATTCATGTTTTATAAATTATTATATTTGTTAAGGAACAGGAAATTAGTAGTATATTGATATCTTTCTTCATTTTTTTAAACCACATAATGTTTGAAAAATGAACTTACTTCATTTTTTTTAGAAATGATTAATTTTAATTGAACAAAAAACTAATTACATTTTCTATTGAACTTTCTATTCATACTTGTGTCCTATTACTTTATTGATTGGGCTATTTTTTTTTCTTTTTCGCAATTCACTTTACACAAACAAAAGACATTTAATTATGTCGTGTTGCAGAATGCTTGCTGTAATCTTATTTACACATAATATATATGCCTCTTCTGCCTCACACCCTAACTCAGTAAGTTATTTTTGGCTGTGGCCTCACAACCCATAATGTCAATTATGATTTGTATACTGATTCACACACACTGGCTCAATTTGTATAAATTTTAGGTCTTCACATATTGGCGTTCTGGTACTTTCTTTATATTCTAAAAAAAAAAAAAAAATTTTCATACCAAAATATCTCATCAAAATATTGTTTTATTGAAATTAGTAAATAATAAATAATTTCAGGCAAATTAATAGATTGCATAAACTTGTGAATACTTAAAATATTTTAATTTTGTAATTATTGATTTCCTTTTTCCTTGCCTTCAATTTGTCATACATTTTCAAGAAAAATTTGTTGAGAACGCATTGTCATACAGCTGTGAATTATTATAAATACTACATTGCATTGCTTATTTTATAATTATAATGTCATGATTTCAATATACATTGTTGCTTCTTATGAAAGATAACTATGTCCAGTACAAACAAGTTCTAATTAATTATTGGTATTATATATATTTGATGTTTAATTTTACATTATTAGCCACCTTATAATATGAAAAATATTTTTGAAGTAATATTGATTTTATATAGAAAGTTATTTTGAAATTTGTAGTATGTTTTTGTCTTGATGCGAGAGAGAGCGATATTTTTGATTACCTTTCGATTTTTTTTTTCTTTTTAGGCGAAGGGGAGAAATATGTGAAGGTGTTCACATATGTTTGGTTAAATTTTAATTGAGTTTTTATTTAAAACAAAATCTAATGATAAAATAATGCATTATCGCAATATAAAATAATTAAATTTCATGTGTGATATTTTATTCACATAATTTATTTTCAGACATTTGAAGAAAGAATTGTTTTTTTTTAAGTGTCATTAAAAATTACACAATTTTAATTATACATACGACCTACACTATTTATTAACATAAAACAATAACACACATTATTCAGAAATCTAAATTGTATATCTTTTATATCTAAATCATAAATAAGTGTTTATCTTTTTAAATAGAGAAGTACTTTATTTTATGGGATAAAAAGAAAATAAAATAATAATAATATCTAACGGAAATTCTGACATTAAACGTAATTATAAAATAAAAAGTGTTCTCAAATAGTCATAAAACAAGGAAACTCATTCTCAGAATTTATATTATTTCAACACAGGATGTAATTTATTTTAGATTGCGCAATATTGATGACTGCATTTCTTAACCGTCTCTTTCTCTTGTCTAACGGTAATTTGGCAAAATGTTGGCGATTAAAGGGTTACTACAATTATAAACCGTCATTACAAATTCAAAAATTAACATTGTTTTATCCGATAAACAATGAAAGTATTTGGCACTATAATTTGGCTGTTTTTCTAAAATTTGGCTCTTTTTCTTCAGACATCTCGGATCTGTTCTAGGGTAAGGATCTCAGAACTGCTCGAGATCATAGTATAGTTACGATGTAATTACGTTCGCTCTCTCCCCCATCTCATGCGACAATCTCAACATTTAACCATGGGTTTACGTACTTCATTAGTAAACATTTTACAACGCTCTGTACAAATTGTTGGAAATATTCCTAGATTTTGTTGGACGAATTATTCAATAAAGACTTCCTGATGACTGCCATTGGACTCCTTATTGAAGTATTGCTAACCTGACTTTCTTTACAGAAATCTACATTAGTCATCGATCACGACTACGTGAAGAAATTCATCTTCACATCATTATTTTTAAAAAGTCAGTTAAATTAAAAAAATGTAAAGTGCTTCAGTATGTGTCGAAACCCCTAGCACCCACCATAAAAACTAGAACGCCCAGTAGTGGGCTGTAGAGACCGAGTTGACTATACCGTTGGTGTAGGGAATGTTCTGCTGGTATGGATGTGGTCCCCAATGTTAAATGTTAACAAAAAGCCATGTAATACCTGAATATGTTGGCAGATCAAGTGCGTCCTGCAATGCTAGATTTTTACTCCGAAGGTGACGGATACTTCATGGACGATAAAGAAACTATATACATCGTGCCAGAATCGTTCGGGTTCAATGAACATCAATCTGACTTCCAACAGCTGGAGGTCTGTACGGGCCGGAATTTCGAGGCCCGGGCCCGGTCCAGCCCGTACGAAAACGTTATTTACCCGGCCCGACCCGTGACGAAGTCGAAAAATGCGGCCCGGCCCGGCCCGGACAAAATCCGATAAAATCTGGCCCGATTAAAAAATATGTAAAATAACAAAAAAAAAGAATGCCTTTCTATAAAAAAGATTTTTAGTATGTGTTTTGCAGAGGTTTTATATAACCAATCAATAGTACGCTCTTTAACAAAACTGCTGAAATTTTACAAGACAATTATATATAAACAGAAATTTGATATTATAGACAAGACACAAAGACAAACAGAATGTCAAATCGAAAATATTAGCATTCATCAAACAATATAGGAAGGTATTTAAAATGGTTAATACTACTGAAAATGCACTTTCAACCATTTTCTCTTATATACCATAATGTATCCGAATCTTTCATGTGCTCCGGTAAACAAAACTTTAATGTTAATCCAACCATATTCAATAGAAAAGTTGCTTTTGCCCATGATAAAAATGATGCTACTTTCGTCCACTGGAGAAAAGGAAAAGGAGCCTTAGAGAAAAGGTTACAGCGGAAAGATTTTTATAGCCTTTATACCACCTAAACTCAACAGGTCATAAGAAACGAACCCTTATACACAGTAATGTATCTAATTTCTTTTGTTATGTACATGTACGCAAACTGGTAGTGACATGCATACTATTTTGAATAGGAAACCATCTAATATTACTTTAAATAAAATATATTAATTTCGAGGCATGCTAAAAATATTTGCGAAAAATCAGATTTCGGACAGACAGACTGATAGGCAATTAAATTGACGTTACAGACACTTTTTTAACAAAATAGAACTTTATGTGACATACAAGCCTGTAAAATTACGTAAAATAAATGACAGAAGAAATATTTTATCATTTTCCTTTTTCGTTGATTAACGAGGAAACCAGAAAAAGATTCGGGCCGACACGGGCCGGAGAAAATTTCATTCAGGCCCTCAAAAATTCGGGCCGGAAGTCCGGCCCGTGCAGACCTCTACCAACAGCTTCCCTAGACTTCGCAATGTCCGTCATATCATGTGTCAATAGAAAATGTTTCGGACGTGCTGGAAAGGCGTATCAGAAAGCAATTTCCTCTTCCATCCAATTTATTGGACCTCTTGCACAATGGACTTCATTTTGCACTTACAACAGCGCGTATTCCTGAAGACATCAATTTTACAAGTTTCTGGAATGCATTTACGTCAAGAGAATACCTTGGCAGACTTTAAGATCCACAGGCTACACAGACTTTAAGATCCTGTAAATTATGGAAGAGGCGATTGCTGTCGGCTGCGCCTTTTCAGTATGTCCCAAACTTTTTCTATTGGAGTAATATCCGGGCTTTGCGGTGGCCAGGAAAACTATTGGAAGTCATATTGATGTTCATTGGACCAATCTCGAACGATTCAGGCACGATGTATAGTTGCACTATCGACCACGAAGTAAAAAAAATGTAACACTGCAGGATGAGTTGATTTGCCATATGTCCAAGTTCAGGTATTGCATGGCTTTTTGTCTATCCTCAAGTAACACCAGGGGATAACTTCCATACCAGTAGAACATTCCCCGCAATATGATAACAGAGGTTTTGCCTATTTACGCCGTTAGCGAACAATTGTAGAAACTTTCAGAGGTTTCTAATTCATTGGACAGTGTATCTAGGTTGATTTCTTTAGAAATCGGTCTGTTGCAATTACTTTGTTTAACTATCTATCTATCCTATTTAAAACAGGATTTGCTTAAATTTTGATGTATACGTAGACCATATAAGCGTCTCCAGCAATTTTATTAATGAACTTGACACAACATTTTGTTTCAAAATGGCGAATACCTTAAATTAAAGGGGCCACTTGAAATCAGCCTCTTGCAAATTTGCCATCACGATAACTTTTGAAATACTGTATTAATTCGCATCAAAGTTGAACAGTGGACTTATCTGTCAAATATCTTGGATGAATTCTCTGCGCAACTTACTCCGCCATTTTGATTCCAAGTATCAGCCACTTGAAAAATTGTCATCACGATAACTTTTGAAATACTGAATTAAATCGAGCCGAAGTTGGACCGTAGACTATGTTAAAATTACCTTTGGGGATATCACTGTGCAAATTACTCTGTCATTTTGTTTTGATATGGCGGCCACTTGAAATATCTTCATCATGTTAACTTTTGAAATACTGAATTCATTCGCACAAAAGTTGGACAGTGGCTTTATCTATTAAATATCTGAATTCGCTGAGTAACTTGCTCTGCCATTTTGTTTTCATGAGGCGGCCACTTGAAAATTTGTGATCACGATAACTTTTAAATACTGAATACTTTTAATACTGAACTGATTCGAAACAAAGTTGGGTAGTGGATTTATCTTAGATATGCATTTGATATGTATGTTGGCCAACTTGATCCGCTATCTTGTTTCCTTGAAAATTTCAAATTCACATAAAAAGGTATTTATGAATCGTTTGGCTTAAAACTCAATCTGTTCATAGCCCACATCAATGTCTCCAACAGTTTATCAATAAACTTTATCTATTAACTTGTTTCAAAAGAGCAACCACTTCTTGAGAAAAAGAAATCAACATATTCTTCCGATTGAGCCAGAAAAACTTGTTTTTAGGTTGTTGGCGATATTTTATTATTATTATTTATTATTTATTTATTTTTATTTGAAAGATGAAGGGTCCAGCTTAATTATTTTGCCCTAAACAATTTTTGTCAATACTTGCCATTTAGAGTATTGGCTTTCAAAGTTTTTATTTTTTTCAATTTCGTAAAACGCAAGAAAAAATGACGTGCTCCAGCTAACACATTCTGGCAGGCCGAGGCAGCAGCCTGGGTCTATTGATGGAGAGGAACTCAAACATAAAAAATAAGAAAGCCTCGATTTAAAAAAAAAAAAAAAAAAAAAAAAAAAAGCCTTCCCCGTTTTACAGAGGGTGAGAGAGACGACTTACCTCTCCTGTGTTACTTCTTCAATTCATTATAGGAGAAGCCCCATTTCTCTCCAAGAAACTCATCTGATATACTCTTAGGTAAATGCCGCTCCTTTCTGTTCCTCGAGTTTAATCCTATGGTTAAATTTCATACCATCATACCCGACGAGATAAGGGTTACCAATAATTGCACATATAAATATTTTTACTTTCCTTCTGTTCATATAAGAAGAAAATATTGAATTGGTGAAAATATTCAACTCCGGTTTTCAATGGATTTTGACAAGGTTTAATATGTTTTCAACACAATTTGATTATTTTTAGAAGATGTCTGTCTGTCTCGCTGCAAATGTATCAAAAAAATTCGTGGACGTTGTTTCTGACGCACCAATACACAAAATTTAAACAAACTTGATATTCTTACAATTTCCCCGTCTCAGGTCATGAAATCTGATCTAACTCTACTGGGAAATTTTTTATCGAATTACTCATTATCTTTTTACTTTCTCTTATGCATAAGGTAGAGAAAGCATTGTTTTTGAGTCAAATTTTCGAAAGTGATTTTTTGTTATATTTACACGTTTTGAGGTCCCCTGAATCCAAAAATCTTGTTTTTAGCGGTTGGTCTGTCTGTGTGTTATCAGCATATCTCAAAAACAAATTATAGCTGAAAGTCCAAACTTGGTATTCTACATGTGTATGATATAGGGATAATACACGAAACTTTTCGTCAAGATCAAGCAAATGGCTCGTGTACAGAGACGCCCAAGATAATTCAAATACATTACGTCTATGGGTGAAATTGCAGCTAAGTAGAGTTTAACATCTATAGACTGCACTAAACCAAATGAAACGAACATACATTTTTTATATGCGTAAAAACATGTTTCTTGTGGAATATGGAATCGAAATCATCCACTGTTCGTTTACAAGGCTACACAAAAGAATTAGATTATAATGCGACAATACTTGATGGAAGTGTACTTTAGGTCGCGCTATGTGTTATTAATATTGGATTATATTTATTAGCACCATGTGATGTGTACATAACTTTCAGAATACATACAGGGCTGCCAACATTTAAGCCATAACGTTCTTTTTTATTTGTAAGTGAAAGTGATTTATTATAATATTTTACCATGTCCAGGAAAGCTGCTCAGGAATTGAAATGAAGTCCTCATAGTCATATGATAATTAATGTATTTTTTTTAATATAAATATTATATTCATCCCTGAGTTTTTTGTATATTTACATGTTTTGAGGCTTCCTCATTACCAAAGTCAAGTTTTTTAACGTTTGATCTTCGTTTGTGTCTCTTAGAGTAACTTAAAAACGAATAATTTTAGGCGATCCAAATGTTGTATTTTGAAGTTAATATAAGTTTGTTGCGGGAAAAGTTTGATCAAGATTGATAATTTTCAAGGAATGTTGCGTGTGAAAGTTGTCTAAATATATTTAAGTGAACGTTTAATTTTAATAACAGATTTAAATTCTATATAAATGTAGGTGCAGTAATGAAACGGCAGGTTGAAGGTGGCGGTAGCCCCCTCACACAGAACTAATTATCATATTAAACTCTTCTGAAGATAATTTGAATTGTTTTAACATAGGTTTACATAACAGAACTCGTTATCTTACCCCTTAGTATCCAACCTGTATTTATAGTACTAAATTTCAGGGTAAGAGAAAGTCGTGTGTGTGACACACTAGATTATTATTTATTTATTATTATTTTTTTTTTCAAATTCCGTTTTCATATTTAAATAATCTGGTGTGTCACTCACACGACTTTCTCTTACCCTGAAATTTAACACTAAAAGTGCAGATTGGATATTAAGAGTTAAGATAACGAGTAACTGTTATGTAAACCTACACTGTAAAAAAATAACTATTACCAGCTGCAAGAAACTCTCTGTGATTGGAGAAAGTAATTATTTTCTCCAAACACAGAGAGTTTCTTGCAGCTGGTAATAGTTATTTTTTTACAGTGTATGTTAAAACAATTCAAATTAGGCTTCGGAACAGCTTTATTTGACAAATAATTCTCTGTGAGGGGGGCTACCTCTTCTCTCAACCCCCCCGTTTCATTATTGTATTTACATTTATGTAGAATTCAAATCTGTTATTAAGTTCAAAAGTTTATTTAAAATTTTTCAGACAATTTTCACACGCAACATTCCTTGAAATTTATCAATTTTGAACAAACTTTTCTAGTAACAAACGCATTGACTTCAAATACATGGTTTGGATCACCTGAAATTATTTGTTTTTAATTTACTCTAACAGACGCAGCCAAAGATCAAACTATAAAACTTGACTTCATACAAAAAACCAAGTGACAAATATTTATCTAAAAAAAAAAATGCATTATTTATCATATGGCTAAGCACTTCCACTTACAAATAAAAAAAAAATCTTATGGCTTAAATGTTGACAGCCCTGTATATATTCTGAAAGTTATGTACACATCACATGGTGCACATGAATATAATCGTATATTAATAACGCATAGCAAAACCTAAAGTACACTTCCATCAATTTCCAAGTATTGTCGCATTATAATCTAATTCTTTTCTTTTGTGTAGCCCTGTAAACGAACAGTGAATGATTTCTATACCATATTCTACATGAAACATGTTTTTACGCATACAAAAAATATATACTCGTTTCATTTGTTTTAATGCAGTCTATAGATGTTAAACTCCACTTACCTGAAATTTCTACCTTAGACGTAATATATTTGAATTCTCTTGGGTGTCCCTGTACACGAACCATTTGCTCCATCTCAACGGAAAGCTTAGTGTAGCATTCCTATATCATGCACATTTAGAATACCAAATTTTGAATCTCTGCTGATATTTGTTCGTGAGATATGCTGATAACAGGCAGGCACACATACAGACAGACACATACACACACAGAGACAGACACACAGAGAATCACGATTTTCATATTCAGGGAACCTCAAAACGTGTAAATATAACAAAAAACCTATTTTCAAAAATTTGACCCCAAAACAATACTTTCTCTACCTTATGGGTAAGAAAGAGAAAGTAAAAATTCATTGCGAAAATAGTTAAAAAAAAAAAAAAAATCGGAGCTTAAAAATGAGAAAAATGTACTTAGTTCATTTTTTGCCTTTTAAAAATCAAAATTTAAAGTTGAAAATTAAAAAAAAAAAATCAATTTTTAGTAAACGTATACAAATTTAATGGTTGTGAATTTTCCGAACGCGTAAACGGAATTTAAAAAAATACATTCGGTGTATGAGTAATTCTGCATAAACAAATTGCCCTATAAAATTATATGGGGTTTGTGACCGGAGACAGGGAAATTGTAAGATGGAGAAAGGAGCTTTAAACTGGTGCTAATTACATTTGGAGAACAATTGCTCAACAGCTGGCGCTGTTATCACCTTTTTTTTTTTTTTTTTTTTTTTTTAATAATAATTGTACATTTAGGACGAAATTTTCGTATAAATGTACATAATTAGAATTATTTTAAACTTTTTATTGTGAAACAATAATTTATTACTTATATATATGTGTGTGTGTGTGTGTGTGTGTGATAGTAGTAGCCAGCCAGTAAAAAAAAAAAAAAAAAAAAGAAAAGAAAAAGAAGAAAAGAAAAGAAAAAAGAAAAACTATACGTAGAGGCTTCACTTCTTCCCGTTGGGGAGTGTAAATTTTGAATATGGGTAACATTCAAAAGAACTCTTCACTACCATTAAAACGAATGGTTGAATCGCAGATATTTTCTTTCTTTTATTTAAAAAAAAGAGAGAGATAAAGGAGGGAAGGGGATTGGACATTGCTTAGATGTTGGCAAATGTAGTACATCTCTGAAATGAAAATCGTCTACATTCGTTATGCAAAATAATTTTAATAAGTAATTTGCACAAGAAAATATAAAAGAAAGTTTTCAGGTGGCACAATATAGTAGCTTTATTTTTTATTCGTTGTTTTGCTTATAAAGTTTTTTTTTTTTTTTTTTCGTTTGTTTGATTGTTTGTTTGATGCTTTAAAAAGCCTAAGTTTGACAATAAATATTCTAAAATTTTAAAAACATTCGAGGCTGACAACGCAAAAAATTACTTTTTATTTCCTTTTATAAACATAAGAAATAAGACAAGATTTGACCAACTTTAGAAAACGTCTGTCTAAGGTCTCTTTTTTAAAAATAACTGAAATTTAGGATCTGGAATTATATTTTATTCTAGATCAGAAATTTGTTCTAAAACTTAAAGTTTACACTTGAATTTTTACTTTCTGTCTCAATTATTGATGGTGTTTTTAAGAGTTATTTATTGTTCTTTCTATAAAAATGAACAAGTAATAATAATAATAATAATAATAATAAGGTTTAAAATATTATTGTGTTTGGGAAACAACATTTCTTATTTTGTATATTTAAATAATTTTTCAGTAATTTCGCATTTTCAGCTATATAGGCAGAATCGTACTGAATTTCGACATTGGACCGATGAAGCCCACACAGTTTATAAAGCAAGAATCGAGACACTGATCGAAGTGTGGGTGTGAGCATACTTAAGCATAGACCATGTACTTAAGAGTGGAGGGCTGTCTGTGATTTTATCATGCGGGAGATAGTCCGAAGAAGTATTGCCTCGTTTCTGGGCCTCTAAAATGTTTCCATGGAGATTTTGTATTTCTCCCACATTATTGACCCAAAAAAGAAATCTGAGAGCCTCAAAAAAAATTCGAAGTGTCTCACTCAATAATAACCTCTCCCTCTTCTTCATCGGGAAGGAAGGGAAAATAAATACTTAACTATATTAAATTATGCAGGGTTTGATGTTTGCTCTCGCACTGAAAAGTATCGGTTAAAAAAATATGTTTGGCATCCTAATTTTTCTAAGGTTAATATATATATATATATATAGATAGATAGATAGATAAATAGATGATATAATACTTTTAAAAGTAAAACAAAAGAATGAGAACGAAGAATAGTCAGTCAATTAATTCACCAAAGCAACACGCACATGCCAAACAAATTAACTAGATATCTATATGCAAAGCACCTAAATTGCAAACCAGTTTGAGATTGTTATAGAAAATTGTTGGTTCTTAATAATTAATCTGAAGTTGAAAGAATTTTACTTTCCTTGGGAGAACCAGGTGTAAGACCCGGGTGATCCATCGATCTCCCATTTTCCATAAAACTGTATTATAGTGCATAAGACAATCAGAAAGGTATTAATCTGGAACATTCAGGAAACTTCAGGGAGCAGCGGTAAGCCATTCCATTTTAAAATCTTCTATGTATGAAGGTAGAATTTCTCATTAAAATGTGACTTTCCCTCGGGTAAAACCCATAGACGCATCATTCCATGGATTTCCTTTGATGGCGCATTACGTCATATTTTCTCGGGATCTCGTGTATTGATTTTGCTTTGACGCGTACAGCGATGTCAAGCATGTTACATCAATATGAAGCCATTCATCTGTTTTTAGATCTAAAAATCTCATTTTTCATTTCACTTAGTAGGTATTGTTGTGAAGGGGAAAACGAAGTTAAAAAAAAACAAAACAATTGAGTTGCTTTCACAATTCCTTCAAATTCTATTTTGCGATTCATATTCACATGTACCAATTTTTTACGCAATCGTCAGTCATTTTATGTTTCGTTTGTTTCTAAGGGAGAGTAAAATTTTAACTTATAAATGTATTTAGAATAAGGTTAAACAGTCTTTCTTTTGTGCGATTTTATGTATGTACAATTTTTGAAGTAAAATGCAAAACTGGTGTTGATTGGAGATGAGAGAAAACATTGTTACAAAATAGCATAAAATTTAAAAAATAAATAATTAATTAAAAACATTAGCATTTGTTTCGAGTATGAGTAATTAAGTACAACCATTCATCAGGTGAAAAAAAAAAAATAATAAGCACAGGTGCCGCATATAGTTGCTGTTGTACGTGGGTATCTGCTTTCGTATTTATCCCACTCATAACTACCCCCCCCCCCAGCCAGAAAGTGTTTCGTGCTTAAATGTTTTGACCAAGAAGATTGTTTTCTGAAATTCACAGTGTTTTCATACTTCTCATGCTTAATTAATAACTGTATTAAAAGCGCAGATTTATTTATTTATAATACCGGCGAAGTCTGCATTACCCTTCCCCAAGCGAAAAAACATAGGCATGAGTGCAGCTGGAAAGCAAAAATGCACAAAAATTTGCCTGCCCAACATGTTTTGTGCGTTTCCGATTTGACGCTGCAAATGTGTTTAGCTTTGTTTCTCTTGATGAAGAATGGTGCTTATTTATTGGACCTGAAACAAGTCTTGCATTTTATTTTATTTTTATGCTAGAAGCTATTATAACAAAGTTCTTATTCTTCGTATACAGTCATTGTCAGAATTTAAGACTCCATATGAATTATGCTTACGAATCTCTCTACCCAATATGTGCCCCAACCAACAGTTACAGTTTTTTTTAATATGAATTTCCATTAATCTAACAACCCCATTTGGAGCTCAGAGGTAAATATTCCCTTTGGACACCCACAACCGATTTGTAGTCTTCACTACTTCGTACTTAGTAATAGTACTCAATTAAAATACAGATAAAAGTAAAAAATTGTAGTAGCATTTCAAGGATGTTGAAGAAAAAAGAATAAAATTGGAAGAACTTTCAGATTCTTGTCAAGAAATTCAATTATCCTATACAAAAAATAATCAAAATTTATTCAGAAGACACTTGTTTGAAATACAAGAAATGTTTGGACATTAAAATGAAAATATTTTATAATATCACGTATGGTTTGTTGAGGCGCAAATACGAGTGCATATAGTATATTTTTTGACTCACTGTATGAAGGAGCTCTCTTCAGCACTTTGTGTCCACCGCCCTGTTAGATATCTAGCAAAACCCTGTCTCAGTGGATGCTTTATATATTATTCTTTCGTATTTTCAAGGATGAAAATGTTATAAAATATTTTTCTTTTCTTCAGCAGAAAGCAGAAATATTAAAACTGTAACAGATGTTAATGTTTAATACTATACAATTAATGTTATCGTTCCTCATTAAGATTTAAAACATAATGTATGTGTTTATAAAACGCTGCCATGTTGAAGTAGTGCCAACAGAATTCGGGAGTCAAAGAAAAAAAAACTGAACAAAAAGAATATATGAAATGGAATAAAAATTAAATCAAATTAAAAAAAATTTCCAGCTTAATGATATTGCAACTGAAAGTTTTGAACAAATGCGGGGGCTAAGAACAATGGTGACCAAGGGTAAAATAGAGGACCCCTTCTTCCATTCCCCCTTCTTTTTCCTTCTTTCTTTCTGTATATGGTAAATTATAAAGCAATTACTTGACTATTTTTAAAATGCATATAATATTATAAATATGTTAAGAATAATTGCATTACAGTTTGATACAGGGATATATATATATATAAATCCACAGATATCCCAAATCCATTTTACGCCACTACCCAGAGCATTGCTCCACTCTTCCTCCCATATCAAAAAATATGCAGCTTAAATTCTCAGATTATTACGTAATTAAATAATGCAGCTTAAATTATAAATTCTCAAATTAAAAAATACAGCTTCAAATTAAGCAATTAAATAATGTAGCTTAATTTCTCAGATTATTAAGCAACAGAATTTTGGATATATGTAATATGTTTTACATTTCAAAAAACAACCTATTTGAGAACCCTGTGCGTTTACCCATTTTCCCCTTGGGAAATGATGCCCTAAATAAATGGATTCCAAACTCAACCAGGAGGTCGATGTAACACGTTGATTGATCTACAAAATTTCTGTGTAAAAGTATTTTTAGTTTTACCCAAAAGAGAATAAATATACAGATTGTTAGAAGTTCCTGTACGGGAGTATCCAACTTATAATTTACTATGAGAGAAATATACTAGCATGACGTCTAGCATCATTTCGAATTCAAAACTGACGTTGCTCTTCCGTTTCTTCTTGTCTTCAAGGCACTGTCCGTTGAGCATCTGCACAATACTTGTTTTTTATTTATTATTCAGTTTCTTTTCATCTTCAAGCGGTTTCTCTTTTAACATGTTCCTTGTAGCTTGCTTGCGTCTGTTCTCCAGTTTCTTCTTACTTCTTACCTTCTAGCCGCTAAAAACTTGGTTTTCGTATTCAGAAGACCTCAAAGCGCGTAATTGTAGCAAACATTCAGAGTTGAAAATTGCATTTCAATAATATTTTATCTACTATATGGATACAAGAAAGTAATTATCATCCTTAAGCATTTTTTCCTAGACTTTATAAAATTCAGTAAAGCACTTCCAAGAATTACACAGCAGCAGAAAAGGTTGTTTTCACCTAATTTAGGCTAGCCTTGCATATTCTCTATAAATTGTATACACATCATATAGTGCACTTAAATTTATTAAAGTATGAAAAACTCATAAAACAACCTGAAACACACTTTCAGTAAGTTCCATGCACAGCCACTAGTATATTCGAATTCTTTTCTGTGGCTCTATAAACGAATAGTGAATGATTTTCAACCATATTCTGTAAGGAACCTGCTTTTATGAATATAGAAAATATATTTCATTTTATTTTGTTTAGTGCAATCTAAAAGATGCTAAATTGCACCTGCAAAAAAATTTGCCTATAGATGCAATGTATTTGAATTCTCTTGGGTGTCCCTGTACATAAACTGTTTGTTTGATTTTAACAAAATGTGTTAAGTAGCATCGCTATACGACACAGTTTTAGAATACTAAGGTTGGACTTCCCGTTTTAGATAACATACAGGGATCTACAAATCAATTGGTTGTATCCTTTTTCTTTAAAATACTGCGATAACACTGGTCCGCATGAAAATCGGCCCAACACCATTTTTTCAAATTCTTATGTAAAATGACCTCTTGAATCCGAAAATGATCCTCATTTCGCCCTACCAGCCACCGTTTTTTTTTTTTTTTTTTTTTTTTTGGGGGGGGGGGGGCGCTTTCTTATTTTTATCATTTTCGGTAATTTTATGGATATAAATTTGATTTGTAGAGGACGAAAGAATTAAATTAACTGTTAAATATCTTCTGAGGGGTAGCAGAAGAGAAAAATTATAAAACATGAACATTTGCAGCAAGGGAAAAATTTAAGGAGGGGGGGGAGGGGATTTGCAACCGAAATTATGAATTACATTTATTTTATTTTATTAATCAATTATTATTATTATTATTATTTATTATACTACATTATATTTTTTTGTTTTAAAGTGTTAAAATAATTATTTTCCATTCTTCAAATCAAATTCATAGCCATAAAATTACCAAGCAGTGATAAAAATTGGGGGAGTGGGTGGCATCCCGAGAAAACGGGGGGTGAGTGGGCAAAATGGGGGTCATATTCGAATTCAGGACGTCATTTTACATAAGAATCAGCAAGACTGGTATCAAGGCTCGATTTTTTTTTTTTTTTTTTTTTTTTTTTCAGCGCAGTGTAATTTTAGAGAGTGCAATTTCCTTCACATTTTAAATCTGGATTTAAAAGTAAGGGTAATTCAAATATTTTCTATTCCCTGCGCCTCCATATACAGGACTATTCAAAGCAAATTTATTGTAAATTCCCCCCCCCCCCCTTAAGAACTGCTAGAAAGATAATTTTCGAGGGCCTTTATCCTTCATAGTTTAAATAAATATTTTCTAGCTCTCCAATTTGTAGATAATATGCAGGGCTACACAAAAGCAATCCTTTTTAAGTTTTCTTTTTAAAGTTTAGCTATGTAGATACAGTCTGCAATTTTATTCTCCATAAGAAAAAAGGAAAAAGAAAAGAAAAATATATCGATATTTTAAGATATCATCACGGCGATAAATTATATCAGAAATTAAACCATATAACAAGGAAGTACTGTTGAAAAATATTTTATAATATATGCGAATCGCACGAATTTTCTTTCTTGTCTGTTTGTTTTAGTTTTGAGAAGAGCTGCTGATTCGAACACAATAATGAAGAAAACTGTCCATATCATGCAAGAAAAATTCCCTGTTGCAAGAAAGACTGTGCTTAACCCATATTGTCAATCATTGAAAGTCTGTCCCAAACAAAAAGGCTCTACCAGTTTTACTCTTAAAGCTGTTTGATAAGAGGTGCTGGGTTCAATCCCATATAGCGCTCGTCGACCTAGCCGTTCGGAATTTTCCATGGTTTTCTCTGAAAACAGCGTGGATACTGCTAGGACCCCTTAGAAAGATCCTGCACATACCTAGGTACCTCGTGTAGGTAACTAGCATTAGTTCACCCCCCCCCCCCTCTTTCAACACCCAGACAAAAAGTCTTATAAAATTAATTGCATTAAAATTTTTTCATGACTAATATCAAAATCATTCGCCACAGCTTATATATTTTTCTACGAAAAAAAAAAAAGCGATACTCCGAAATTCTCTGATTACATCCCAGTAAAGCCGTCATTGGCGTGGTCGCACAGAGAAATAAAACAGGTAAATATCTTGCATAAAGTTCGAAGAACTCGTCCTTAGAGCGCTAGGTGGTTACGGTTGCCCGCATGCCTGACGAGATGCGGCTTCCGTTGAGTCGGTCCGGCAATTATTCAAAGGCCGATTCTCTTTCAGTGAAAAAATTTGGAATGATTCCAAGGGACTTTCCGAACATTTATTTGTTACCAGACATTTAAAGAAATTTGAATTAGTAAATAAGCAAATGTGGTAATTATAGTCGGGTGTTTGAATGTTCTCTTTACTTTCGCTCATTTGCACAATGCATACCGTAATGTATCCGAATTCTTTTGTGCATCTTTGTAAAGTATATATATATATAAATGGTAAACAAGCAGTTTTTACCAACGCCCATGCTGTAGCAAAATTCTAAAACATATATCAGTTTCCTTCTTTATAAAAAATTTTAATGCATTTCAGGTAATTAGCCTCTATAATATGTAATATGTGTAAATTACTTTATACTATCCTGTAGTGTAGAAGAAATGTGTGAGCTAGGCATCAAACTGAAATGCACCATAATTTACGAAGCATATAATGAAATGTGCAACTAATTACCTTACATGTCGGCCGATATTCAACCGAATTGAATTAGCATACTAAAAACAACTGTGTACTTTAGTACTACATACTTTGACCTAGTAGTGTTTCATAATTATTATCTCACCTATCAAGCTTGATGCTCCTTTGTACCATAGAAGCTGAGATAATAGCTTTTTCGTAAATGGAAAAAAAAAATAGCATAGCAACGCCACTTTCTGAGCGATATATGCCAAAATCTAATCACCTCCAATTTATATCAAGTTACAACATACAGTTGTACATACAATTTCATGGAATTTTGTTCTTTTTTTTTTAAGTTTGGTGACTCGTAAACAGAAATAAATTTTCTGAAAACGGATAAGCATTCAGGACGTCCGAAAACACTCAAGTGCATCGAAAACCGGAAGTCGAAAATTTTTACGAATCCAGTAATTTGTTCTTATGTATATAAAACAAAGTAAAAATAAACTGACGCCGGTCCAAACAGCAATGCACTACTTTCAATGCATTCGATAAGATTCAAAAGATTCAAATAGTATGCGGAACATCAAATGGAAATTCAGTTTTTGCATGCAGAAATAAAAAGGCTTTAAAACTGTTTAAAAAAAAAAAAACTTATTTTCTAATACAGAAAAATGAAAATGCCGCAATATATTCATACACTCATAAATCAAAGTTTTCACCTACTCAAAAAGCGTAGTATAAATTAAAAATCTATTATAAAACTTCTCCATTAACACCTACAGTTTCTATAAACTGTTATCTATCCCCCCCCCCCTTACATTTGTAGCTAGAGCTTCCTGTAGAGAAATGAATTGCAGGTGCGGCAAACTCAAGGGCAGCGACAAATTGCATCAGTAGATCGTCCTTGTATACAAAAAACACCATTGTGGCTGAGTTCAGATTAAATATTTTTGTCTATTTTGTAATAGAACATAAGATATTGAATAATTTAGACGTAAATTAATCTTCATTAATAGTTAAAATATTCAACTCACAAACATAAATAAATTTAAGCTTCTGACATAATTATTAACATTTATGCAGTTGTGTTTTTATAATTTTTATCGTCTACGACAATATGTTTGAGTAAAAAAGTTTATAAAAACATTATTCCATCTCTATTGTGTTAAGAAGACACAAGGTTGTACGTGAGAGATTAACCACTAAGAAGGACATGGCGTTTCCGTAAGTGAAGAAAATTATCAACAACGCCACCTGTCGGACGATATTCATCAAACTAAGTCAGCGGTTATATATATATATCATATGTCATCTCACGTAACAAGTTTGGCGTACTCATTCGCTATAGAAGTGGGAAATTGCAATAAAGCAGCGCCACCTATCTGAAGACAGTAGTATTGCAAGGAAAGTCAATGAAAAAGTTCAGATTAAAATTCCGGATTACAAATTTCCTTATACTGAATATTTCCGATCATCCAAAAATAGTTTCAAACATAACTACAATCAGTTTTTTTTTCCAATAACAATTTCGCTAGCAAATGTCATGATTTGTAAAAACATGTAAAAATTTCCTCGAGTCAAAATGGTGAGCATATTACTTTATCAGACGATAAAATATAAGTACGTGAGTTGCATGTCCAACGTCGCAGTGCTGTTGCATTGATAATAGCGTTACTTAACAAGGTCGTGACTTGAACACTGCACTTATGCTTATCTTCTATCGCCCAATAAAGGGTCGTGCTTAATTATTTTGATCCGAAATGGTTGTTGCGTAATTTTTCTATTTAGGGTGTTTGTTTAATACTGCCATTTGGTGCCTTTTACGGAGACTGTTTTTCCAATTTCCTCCTTCTTCCCTTCTGGTGGCTAAATCGTTTGCGTTGTGGCATTGAGTTAACAGGTGCCGAGTTGGAGTCCTGGTTTGATAATGGGTGAACGTTAGCGGTTCGAATTCCACTTTAAGCAGTTCTGGACTAATTAGCCCAGTCTTATTACACACAAAAAGTACTGCACTGTTGAGCGAACGACAAAACAAAGCAAACCCTTTCTTTGAAAAACACCGTATGCGAGACCTTTAATGTAATTTTCCTTTCTTGAAAGGTTCAAGGGCAATAATCTCTTAGTTCAAAAACCCTCTGATACAAAATGACCTATCATCATCAGACCTAGAATTTATAAGTAATCTAATGAGCAATTGTTTCTGTCTGCGAGTTAACGAAAAAGCATGTAAAACCAATCAAACGGGTCGAAAAAGTACCATTTGTGACCCGTCAATGTTCGTAGAGATATTTGTTTACCCATATCCCATAGGCTCAGATACACTTCATGGAGAAATGCCAAGCTCCTTCGACGTACCCAAACTAAGACTCCTATAAAAGAGATCTAACGCATCCGACATTTTCGTGCCCACATTGTCGCGGAGGCGGAGAAATTTGTTGAATGGCATGTTCATGTTCCCTATTTTTACTATTTTTTATTACTTACTATATAAGTTATTACTTTAGCAATTATATTAATTATTAATTTAAAAAAAATCATAATCCTGAACTCTTTATTTTTAGCGTTAAGAACCAATATTTTGTTATAAAGGTTGAAACAATTCTTTAACGAATCTTTATCAGTTAATTTCCATATGACCTGTAGTGATGAAACTGGAATAATTTTTAAGTTATAGGGGTTGTTATGCCATATATTGTAATGATAATTAAAGAATTAAAACACAAATTATTTAAGCTGTGGCCAGAGGCTGTAACCAGAAAGACTGTAGCCAGAAAAAAAATTCGGGGACGGGGGTTCAAACTTCAGTACTTAAAGTTGAATGCTAAAAGTTAAGTATAACTCAAAAATTTTCTACAAATCTGCAAAATTTCGGACGGGGTTGAACTCTTAACTCTTTGGCTATTGCTGGGAATTAATTTTATAAACTGGTTTTAAAGTTTTAATAGACGCAGCAATGTACACCAAAATGGCGGTCTATGTTTTTGGAGGCCCTAACCAGTAACCAAGACCGGCTCCTATGCCATTGTGGGCCGTGCACGACCAAATGACGTCACCGCCTTAGGAGGAGATCGTTAACGGCGAGGAAAGAAGCAATGACCTTGCAGGGAGAGAAGATGACGAATCGAATGACCTGGCTCCTGGCTTCTCTTTTTGTGCGAAATACTTCTTTTCATAAAGCCGTGAAGGGACAACAGCTGACTTCTTGCGCCTCGGTGTTGGTGACTCCCGTAATCGGGCATGCAGGCGGTGAACCGTTTGGGAATCGGGATCCACTACTCGCTCTTGGGGTCTGGGCCGAGACTGGGTTTGGACCTTCAATATTTTGAATCCTCAGATTTGATAGTAAATATTTATTTTACTGAAAATATTTTATGTGAGTGTTTTTCTTTATGTATCAACAAATGTTTCTCTGTAATTCAACATTTGTTGATAGGAGAGTCAGGGATTTTGAAAGTTTCATTTTTCCGTGTATTAGATGATATTGTAGTACTCCCTAACTATTGGATTATAAGGTCACTCATTTTGTTTTCTCTTACAGTATTTCGTGTGTTAAATTTTTAATTCTTACTAAGTCGAAACACGACAATAACATCGATCCCCCCCCCCCCCCATCCCCTGCGTGTTTGCTCTCAAACTTCCTTATGTATCTTTCGATTCCCGTGACAGGGTTATAGGTTGTTAAAGTTCACTTTATTATTGAGAGTAGTTTGTGTAGTAATTAGTAGTACCGCCAAATAGTCGAAACTTGAAGCTTTTTTTTTTTATTATTTTTTTTTTTTATAATAAACATAGAAATTCAAAATATCCGTGCAAACAATGATCTTAGTAATTACTCTGTCCTTCAGAGGGGGAGGGGAGGTGGAAACCACCACCAGTATGATTCCTTATAGGAAATCCACCTATTGCAATGGCATTCATGACACGACTTCTGGAAAAATTCTTCATATCTTCACCGATCATGACTCCTAGAACCCAAAACCGCCCTCCGTTCAAAAGTTTATATATATGTATAACGCTTTTTCCCATGTTAAGTTGTGAACACGATAACTATAGTAATTTTCATTTAAATTTAACCAGCTCGGGATATGTTGTCAGGACAGTAGAAATCTCGGTCGAGTTCGTAGATGGGGCATCCAGCTAAAAGAGGGTGGAAAGGGTGGGGGGTGAAAATTTTCATTTGCTCATAATTTCTTTAATATTGAAAATAGAAAAAACTTCAAATCAGGCGAATTACCGCCTTACCCTAAAGAACAATTTTTGTATTTAAACTTTTTTTCGATAGCTTCAATTGCTTGAAAGTCACAAGTTAGAAAGCGATTTTTCGTCGATTGTAACAATGCCGACTTTTTCTACAGATTTAATTGCTTAAATTTATAATCTGATGCTTAGGTCACGTGCAAACGATAATAAAACTAGTTGGCATAGGTGGACTCTGCTCAGTTCCCCATCATATTTATGTTCTCACAAATTTCTAGTGCGAGACCTATTATAATCATGTTAAAAGAAATGAATATGACCAAAGCTTGATACAGTGACAGAATGAAGTCCCCCCCCCCTAATAGGCTATCCACCGTTCACTTCGATATATTTACCTCATTCTAATCTATGAATTTATTTTATCAAGGTCGATTCCGTTGTTTAGTTTTCATGCTACTGTTTCCAATGCAATAATCCTCAAAATTCATATTTATATGAAAAATTTACAATTTCGATATGTTGATAAAATCGTAAATTACGAATAATTTACGAAAATTTCCTATTAGAATATTTGTATTCAATCATGTTCAAACAAATATCATAAATGTAATTTTGAAGTTGTCTAATGTATTTATGATCGTCAAAATGGAAGTTTATGCTCAATTTTGCCATATTCTGACATGTTAAGTAAAGCGTAAATTCCAAATAACTTACGAATTTTTTAAATTGAAAAAATCATAGTCTATGATATTCATGCCAATATCCTAAATAATATTTCGAAAGTGGTTTGACATCTTTACGATGAAAATATCCCTCAAGATTGACGTTTATGTGAGATTTTGCTCTATTCTGCCATGTTAAGAAATTCGTAAATTTCCAATAACTTACGAAATTTTAATATTCGAAAGTTCATAGTCATTAATATTCATGCCAGTGTCCTAAATAATATTTCAAAAGTAGTCTGACATCTTTACGATGAAAATATCTTTCAAAATTGACGTTTATGTGAAATTTTGCCCTATACTGCCATGTTAAGAAATTCGTAAATTTCCAATAACTTGCGAAATTTTCAAAGTAGCATATTTATAGTTACTGATGTTCATTCCGGCATCAAAACCAATATTTTAAAACTGTTTTGACATTTTCACAGTAAAAAATTTCCATTTAATGCACGTTTAAGTGAATTTTTGTCCTATTCTCCAATGTTAAGAAAATCGTAAATTTCTCATAACTTACGAAGTTTTTTAGTTCGAATGTTGCAAATGAATAGGGTTCTTGCCAGTATCGAAAGTAATATTTTGAAACTGATCTGACCTGTCTGCGATCATTTGTTCGTGAGATATCGTGTTAACAGACTAACAAACTAACGGACTAACACACTGACCCACTGACCCACTAACAGACACCCTACAGACAGACACCATACAAATTTTGTCATTTTCGGATTCCTCACACCTGAAAACGTATAAAAAAGTCAAAAAACCGAGGTCGAAATTTTTCACGATTACCTAAGTTCCCCATACCTATATAGTATGATGGGGAGTAATAGTATGATGGGGAACTAAAAGATCACTAAAAAAAAAAATAAAAACATAGTAACTGCTTTAATTAATCATTTAAAAATATAAAATTTAAATGATACGTTCGTCTTAGTAAAAATATTGTTTGTGGTGAATAGTATAGAACGTCGCTTTAGGCAAGAATTTAAAATTTACGATTGAAATTGAGAGCAATACGTTACAGCTTCCTTTGCCTTTTTATCTTGTAGAAACAAGATATTGGTCTGTGAAGAGATATGAGGTTTTCGTCTGGGAAGAAAATATAATGACACCAATGTTGCCATTCTCCATCGCCAAGCTCGTCAAAAAACGAATTTCGTCGCCAAGTCAAAAATTCCGTCGTCAGCTATCAAATTTTGCCGCCAAATCACAAATTTCATTGCTAAGTCGCAAATTTTGTCACCAAAATCTCGCCAAATCATACAATTCTCTAAATTCTCAACAATTAACATTGAAAATTTAGTGGTGCTCAAATGATCCAATGTTAACTAATGTTAATGTTATAATTGCAAGTTGAAATTTTAATTTCATACAACGTAAAGGAATTTACCTTTGCCTTTAAGCTTGTCGAAAAGGGACTTTTTTTCTTTAGTAAAACTTTGAAAAAAATATACGTACGAACATCAGTGTTGCCAGATTTGGGGACTTTTTTATTCAACTCCCACCAATAATTTTGAGAAGTGATATTTGCTATACATAATAGACGTTTATCTTTCGAAGTGCTTAGGCAACTGTTACAATTAAAATTTAGCGGCGGGGGTTGAATAAAAAAGTCCCCAAATCTGGCAACACTGACGAACATGAACATTGGATAAGACGTTAGTTTTAAAATTATTTATTGGCGTTTTGATTATTTTGACGATACTCGAAGTTTGCAAATTAATAATTATATTTTTCCGAAAAGTCCGTTATGGAAGAAAAGGAAAAGTGAATAAAGGAAGAAAAATCCAATTTAACATTTGGTGGCATGTGTACCGTCACCGATATCTAATGCCCTTTGACAACTACAACCTTTCTCATTTAATTTTCTTTTTGTTTCAATTTTTCCTTTCTTCCAATGTTTACTTTTGAGAAAAATTGAATTTATATCTGTGTAAAAGTTATTACTTGTGCCAAAATTGTATAAAATTGTATAAATTTGATAACGAATATGTCTTCCAAATTTCATATTCATTTGGTCATTTGTTTCAAAATTATGCGCAAAAAAAGAAAACGAGAAAACAGGTTGTATCTTAACTTTTGGAGGCTAGTATATGTAGATAATCATGGAGACATCATTAAAAGACATTTCAATCATGAGTATCTAAGGCAGTGAAAATGCATTGAAAAACTAGGGGGGGAATTATAAAGAATTGTGACTTCAAAAGTAAATGCTGTAAAATAGCCACACATGCAACACTTATTTCGGGTCGAAATAATTAAGTACGGTACTTTATGCAACGAAAGAATGTCGGCAGGCATGCGTGCAACGTGGAAGCAGCAGACCCGAAACGATTGTTGCATTTATGTGCATTTTATATTTTTTGTTGAAAATTTTAGGTAGATTCCTTATAGGAGATATACCTATTGCAATGGTTCTCATGACACGACTTCTGGAAAATTTCTTCATATCTTCACCGATCATGACCCCTAGAACCCAAAACCACCCTCCGTTCAAAAGTTTATATATATATATATATATAGGTATATATATATATATGTATAACGCTTTTTCCCATGTTAAGTTGTGAACACGATAACTGGAGTAATTTTTATTTAAATTTAACCAGCTCGAGATATGTTGTCAGGACAGTAAAACCCTCGGTCGAGTTCGTAGATGGGGTGTCCAGCTCAAAGGGGGTGGAAATGGTGGGGGTGGAAATTTTCCTTTGCCCATAATTTCTTTAATATTGAAGATAGGAAAATACTTCAAATCAGGCGAATTGCCGCCTTACCCTTAAGAACAAGTTTTGCATTTAAACTTTTTCGATAACTTCAATTGCTTAAAAGTTACAAGTTAAAAAGTGATTTTTCGTCAATTGTGATGAAGCCGACATTTCTGTAGCTTTAATTGCTTAAATTCATAATCTGATGCTTACGTCACGTGCAAACGATAATAAAAAATATCGCTGCAAATATCAAAACCATGGTGACAGCTTTAATTAATCATTTAAAAATATAAAATTAAAATAATACGTTAGTCTTGGTGAAAATATCATTTGTGGTGAATGCGCGATTCTAATGAAATACTTGCCCTCTGGTGACCTAAGGTGAAATTACAATACGCGAATAACTTTCGTCAAAACGCCATTGCGTTCTGTATATTCAATGTTTAGTTTCACTTATTTATTGAATAAAAATGAATAAATCCGGTAAAAAAGACTACACATACTGTTGTGTACCACAATGTAATTCCAAAGGATCCAGAAACCCAGAATTAAGCTTTCATTTATTTCGAAATGACAAATATAAAATTTCTGTTGCTTCGGAAAAAAGCTTCAGTTGGTAGAAAATCTGAATGGGTTAGACTTTTACGTATTGGGAAATAAGTATCACCGAGAATGACTCAGGATTTCACAAGTAATAATATGTTTAATTTTGCTTTAATTAAAAAAATTTCAGATAAAGCTGATCGTTTCCTTCGCTAACAAGCAAAGCAAAACGATCACATTTCATGGATGTCATGGAACAACTATAGTATTGGTCCACAAGTGCATTTGGTGATTTTTCTTTGGTGATTATGGCGAAATGCCATTTTTGAAAATGGTTGCGATAGATTCCAAGCATAAACAAAAGCGTATTGTATTGCAAAGAATCCAGAGAGGCATCGATATCGTTCAAAACGGTGCCAAAGAAAAATCGCCAAATCCAGTTCTGGACCAACTCTATAGTTGTACCTTTATTACTTTCTTCTATATGTAATATAGAGAAAGTATTGGATTCGTAAAAATTTTCGATCTCGGGTTTTTGATGGATTTACACGTTTTGAGAGCTGTAGAACACGATTTGACCATTTTTAGAAAATGTCTGTCTGTCTGTCTGTCTGGCTGTGTGTGTGTGTGTGACAAAATTTTGTGGCAACTGTATCTCAGGAACTACTATACAGAATTTCATACAAATTGGTGTGTAGTTGCACCTTGACGTAAATTAGTGCCTATCAACTTTTGGTAAAAATTGTCTTACAGGTTGCGTTACCATCCCGCTTTTTCTAAATTTTTAACATGGTGATATAGGACAAAATTTTGTATAAATGTGCATAAAGAGAATTATATTTTAGTAATCATTATGAAATTTACAAGAAATATTTATAATAGAGATAGTCAACTGTTAAAAAATTTTTGTATGCGTAGGAGCCTCGCCACCCCCCCTGGGGGGGAAGTCACCCCTCGAGGGGAGTAAATTTTCAAGATGGGTATCTTTCGAAAGGTCTCGTCAATACCTTTAAAACGAATGGTTGAACTATAAATCTGTGATAATTTAAAACAAAGTTATCGATTTTTTTTACTTTTAACGAAAAAAAAAAACTTAGAAAAAAAAATCGTTTTTTTTTTTTTTTTTTTTTTTTTTTTTTTTAACGAAATTTAACCAGACTTGGTATTTAGTTGGCCCCTGACATAAACTGTGGCTGATTAGATTTGGGGATCAATCATTTAACAGGTGGCGCTGTGATAGTATTTTTTCTAAATTTTTAACATGGACAAAAGTAGTACAAAATTTCATATAAATGTACATAATGAGAGTTATTCTTAACCTGTGATTGTGAAATTAATATGAATTATTGATAATAGTAGTAGTTAATTAGGAAAAAAATTTGGGGCATCGCTTTCCCCCCTAGGGATAAGTACCCCCCGGGGGGGGTAAATTTTCAAGATCGGTATCTTTCGAAAGGTCTCGTCAATACCTTTAAAACGAATGGTTGAACTATAAATATGTGATAATTTAAAACAAAGTTATCGATTTTTTTTATTTTTAACGAAAAAAAAATTTGGAAAAAAATCATATATATATATATTTTTTTAAATATTGTTACTGCGTGAATTTGTATAAGAAAATATAGAAGAAAGTCTTGTGGTGGCCACAACATACTAGTTTTTATTTATTTTTCATTTTTTTAATGTACCTTTGTTGTAAGATAACATATAGATGCAGTTAAAATACAGTGGAATTATTAAATAATGAAACGCAATAATTTTCATTGCATCCTATTATTATGTTTTATTTCATACATATTCTCTTTAGTAATTATTTTTATTGTATTAAAATAAAATGGAACGACGATGTATTAAGAAAATAACAAACTACTTGCCTATTACAGTACAACAAAACTGCAACGTAATGTTTGCAGTTATTGTTTTTACCCGCTTTGCAGGAACATTCAACATCTTTAATGTCCCACATATTTTCATTGTTTATTAAAGAACAATTAATTGTGTGTGTGGGGTTTTTCCTTCACAGTAGTGGATCTGATGCAAACTGCTTCTATAATAACAGTATTATCATCTTTCGATTTCAGGCCGCACAAAATCAGGTGATTAAAAACTAGTATTTGTTCGTCTTCGGTTATCATCTACTTCCGATCGAACTTTGAATAAATTGAAATATTTTTTCCAAAGGCAATCGCTATTCCATGATGTGATGGCAGAAAATTTATAGAACAGATAGCAAGTAGCAACACAAGCACAACAATAATAAATACATGTGGATATTATATATTTACTAACATCAACACTTGTAAAAGCGCCATCTATCGATCTTAACAAACGCGGATGGTTTAGAATGCCGGTTTAAGCAAGAATTTAAAATTTACAATTGAAATTGAGAGTAATACGTTACAGCTTCCTTTGACTTTATACCTTGTGGAAGTAAGATAATGGTCTGTGATGAGATATGACGTTTTTGCGTGGGAAGAAAGTATAATGATGCCAAAGCTGCATTTTTCATCGCCAAGCTCGCCAAATTTTGTCATCAAATAACGAATTTACTTTTGTAATATTAACATAAAGGAAGCTACCTTTGCCTTTAAGCTTGCCGAAAAGGGATTTTTTTTTTATTATTTTAGATTAATGGTTAGTATTATGCCTTGTTTTAATGTCCATAGTTGTGTGTTAAGACGATCATCTGTACACTTTGTGCGGCATTTTCTTTGTAAGAATGTTCAATAGTTTATTCTTTGCTATAAAAAACTGGCATTAAATGATGAAAAAAAAATCCCTTTTCGGCAAGCTTAAAGGCAAAGGTAGATTCCTTTATGTTAATATTACAAAAGTAAAGAAATAATACGTATGCATTAACACATACTTAGTCAATGTGTGTGGCTTTGTTTTCCCACATTGCATTATTTACATCGCTATTCTGTTTTTAAGAAATTTATTTATCAACTACTACTATTTATTCCACTTAAAATTTTAGGCTACATTTATTGGTCAGTAAATGTTTCAATTTTTTAAAATCCAAGATCATAATCATTCAACAAATAGAAGCCATAAAGATATACAATTTGGTGACAAAACTTGAGACTTAGCAATGAAACTTGTGATTCGGCGACAAAATTTGATAGTTCACGATGAAATGTTTGACCTGGCGACGAAATTCGTTATTTGATGACAAAATTTGGCGAGCTTGGCGATGAAAAATGCAGCTTTGGCATCATTATACTTTCTTCCCACGCAAAAACGTCATATCTCATCACAGACCATTATCTTACTTCCACAAGGTAAAAAGTCAAAGGAAGCTGTAACGTATTACTCTCAATTTCAATTGTAAATTTTAAATTCTTGCTTAAACCGGCATTCTAAACTATCCGCGTTTGTAAAGATCGATAGATGGCGCTTTTACAAGTGTTGATGTTAGTAAATATATAAATATCCACATGTATTTATTATTGTTGTGTTTGTGTTGCTACTTGCTATCTGTTCTATAAATTTTCTGCCATCACATCATGGAATATCGATTGCCTTTGGAAAAAATATTTCAATTTATTCAAAGTTCGATCGGAAGTAGATGATAACCGAAGACGAACAAATACTAGTTTTTAATCATCTGATTTTGTGCGGCCTGAAATCGAAAGATGATAATACTGTTATTATAGAAGCAGTTTGCCTCAGATCCACTACTGTGAAGGAAAAACCCCACACACAATTAATTGTTCTTTAATAAACAATGAAAATATGTGGGACATTAAAGATGTTGAATGTTTCTGCAAAGCGGGTAAAAACAATAACTGCAAACATTACGTTGCAGTTTTGTTGTACTGTAATAGGCAAGTAGTTTGTTATTTTCTTAATACATCGTCGTTCCATTTTATTTTAATACAATAAAAATAATTACTAAAGAGAATATGTATGAAATAAAACATAATAATAGGATGCAATGAAAATTATTGCGTTTTATTATTTAATAATTCCACTGTATTTTAACTGCATCTATATGTTATCTTACAACAAAGGTACATTAAAAAAATGAAAAATAAATAAAAATAAAGGTACAACTATAGAATTGGTCCAGAACTGGATTTGGCGATTTTTCTTTGGCACCGTTTTGAACGATATCGATGCCTCTCTGGATTCTTTGCAATACAATACGCTTTTGTTTATGCTTGGAATCTATCGCAACCATTTTCAAAAATGGCATTTCGTCATAATCACCAAAGAAAAATCACCAAATGCACTTGTGGACCAATACTATAGTTGTTCCATGACATCCATGAAATGTGATCGTTTTGCTTTGCTTGTTAGCGAAGGAAACGATCAGCTTTATCTGAAATTTTTTTAATTAAAGCAAAATTAAACATATTATTACTTGTGAAATCCTGAGTCATTCTCGGTGATACTTTTTTCCCAATACGTAAAAGTCTAACCCATTCAGATTTTCTACTAACTGAAGCTTTTTTCCGAAGCAACAGAAATTTTATATTTGTCATTTCAAAATAAATGAAAGCTTAATTTTGGATTTCTGGATCCTTTGGAATTACATTGTGGTACACAACAGTATGTGTAGTCTTTTTTACCGGATTTATTCATTTTTATTCAATAAATAAGTGAAACTAAACATTGAATATACAGAACGCAATGGCGTTTTGACGAAAGTTATTCGCGTATTGTAATTTCACCTTAGGTCACCAGAGGGCAAGTATTTCATTAGAATCGCGGATTCACCACAAATGATATTTTTACCAAGACTAACGTATTATTTTAATTTTATATTTTTAAATGATTAATTAAAGCTGTCACCATGGTTTTGATATTTGCAGCGATATTTTTTATTATCGTTTGCACGTGACGTAAGCATCAGATTATGAATTTAAGCAATTAAAGCTACAGAAATGTCGGCTTCATCACAAATGACGAAAAATCACTTTTTAACTTGTAACTTTTAAGCAATTGAAGTTATTGTGGTGGTACTTTTTATTTTATTTAATAATGGATAGAGGATGCCTTTAATTTAAAACAAAATATGTTAACAAATTGTGATCGTATGAAATAATGATGAATTACCCTAGGCTTCGATCTGATCATACATGGGTACATACCAAGTATAAGATAAATTCAATTTTTACTTTTTTAAGATATTTTAAAGTTTAGAATAAAACATACCCAGTCTTTAAAAAAAGGAAAGGCAGTCTTCAATTCCAATTTAATAGTATTTATTAAGATTAATTTGCTTTCCCACTTCAAGAATGCAGAATCCGGACAACTGTTATAAATCTCAAATCTCTAATACATAGCCATGCTTGTTTAAAATAAATTCAAGATACTTCACAAAATATTTATATAAAAAATTCATCTCCGGTCACTGTCACAATTTCGTTTCAAGTCATAATAACCGTGTGGGACCACATATATAAAAATAACGGTAAAATATAATGTAGGGACGTAGGTGCCCGGCCATTCTTCTCTACCCCAAGGTGGAACACCAACTCACTGATTTTTAAATTTCAAAAATCGCTCCTAAAGAAAAAACAGGTCCGCACACCTAAAATCACGGATACGCGATTTGGATTCGTTAATCGGACTTCAAAAGTAACCAATTAAACAGTACGCGCACGCAAGAGAAACAATCGCCGATTCTCCCGTTGACAAGTGTCGCGGGAAGCAAACTTTACAGGGTGCGTTGAGCCAGGAACGAACGGTTGCGATGAGATGCCTGCAAAACGATGTATTTTGGCAAAGGAATTAAACAAGAGGTGATGTATTTACATCACAGTTATCGAAAAAGTTTAAATGCAAAAGTTGTTCTTAAGGGTAAGGCGGCAATTCGCCTTATTTGAAGTATTTTCCTATCTTCAATATTAAAGAAATTATGGGCAAAGGAAAATTTCCACCCCCCACCATTTCCACCCCCTTTGAGCTGGACACCCCATCTACGAACTCGACCGAGCGTTTTACTGTCCTGACAACATATCTCGAGCTGGTTAAATTTAAATAAAAATTACTCCAGTTATCGTGTTCACAACTTAACATGGGAAAAAGCGTTATACATATATATATGTTACCGCTAAAGTGCACAAATCAGTTAATCTGCAGATTAGCTAGGTAATCTGCACATTAACTAGGGCGATCCGTTAAAGTGAGGAAAATTGTTTTATTTCTCAAATTACCTAGGTAATCTGCGAATTACCTAGATAATCTGCACATTATCTACTAGGCACTCGTTAAAGTGAAAATAAGATCTCTGGTGTTGTAATTTTACAGCACGCTGTGTTCTATTTGTTTTTTTCATTCGGAGAAAAAAAATAGTTTTCTTTCCTTTTCTTTCGTTCTTTACTTATTATGCATTTTGATTTTAATGTCTTTTAAAGTTATATTTGTTTTAATTTCTTTATTTATTTCATCTTTTTTATTCTGTCAATATAAGTTTGAAGATGTTATGCATTTTTAATATGAAATATAATAACTTTAATAGCTTTCAGTAAATTCTATTTTATAAATGAATGTTAGAATTGTAATACAATAACGATTTCTTTTCAAAATAAAAATATTTAACCATTTAAAAAAAAAAAAGTTTTATTAACAACTTACATTGCTATTACAATTGTTTTTTTTTTTTTTTTTTTTTTTTTTTTTTTAAGTTATGCACCAATTTTTAATTCGATAAAGAAATATTAAATTAGACAATTCAGAAGCATTATTTAAGAAGTACTTCCAACAATTAAAACTGCTTTAATAATTTTTAGAACGCATGAAAATTAAAATGACTGTTTTCCAATGCTTTATTAAACTATATTTTGAAGCATACATATATCTGTACAAGTTTAGCAAATATATTAATTTTACAATTAAAAAAAAGAAAAAAAAACTTTATTAACACATTTTATGTGATAAACTACAACGAAATTATCTGAAAAAGCGAACAAAATAAAAATTTAAATGTAATCATGATATATAAAATATATAAAGGAAACTTGAAATTGAAAGAAACAACAACAACAACAAAATGTAATGAAATGCTAAAAAATGCATAAAAATTTCATATGAAGTATTTATTAAAGAAAGCCATAACATTGAATGTCATATTTTTCAGAGTTAAAAATTAATACTTTTTTTTTTTCAGTAAGTAATAGTAATTTAAATCAATTTTTAAATAAATTACTTTTAAAAAGTTGTGTTTTAATAGTTTTATTTCGGGAGGAAATAATTACTGTGTTGTAAATTTTAATATTCATAATTCAAAATGAAGTTTCAGGAGATAGAGCGTTTAATTAAGATTCGATTTCAATAATAAAATGCAGTGCAGCCCCTTATCAAACTTATATTGACAGAATTAAAAAAGAGAAGAAATAAAATCAAAATTAAAACAATTATAACTTACTTATTACTTTAAATTTTGTGTTGGTCATAATAAGAAACATATAATAATCATGTCGTCGATGCTCCACGTTTTGCGGTTATCAATTATCATAGCGGAAGCGGAGCGGAAAGGATGAAAGTTTTGGTTTGTGTTTGAAGGTCATTCGCGTATCTGTATCACATGACTGTTTGACGTCATAGTGAATCTAAAAAAACTAAGTCTCGAAACAAACATTTTGAACTTTAACGACACAGACGCCGCTAATCTGCAGATTACCTAGTTAAGATGCGGAAAACTCTTGATTCCACACTTTAACGGGTCATTTCAGTTAATCTGCAGATTAGCTAGGTAATCTGCACATTAACGGATTTCGAGCTTTAACGGTAACATATATATACCTATATATATATATATATAAACTTTTGAACGGAGCTTGGTTTTGGGTTCTAGGGGTCATGATCGGTGAAGATATGAAGAAATTTTCCAGAAGTCGTGTCATGAGAACCATTGCAATAGGTAGATCTCCTATAAGGAATCTACCTAATATTAATCATAAATGAATTATTACATCACTATGACTTTGGGTTCACCCACAGCAGTCTCTAGACCTTGCTAACATCACAGGATATTTTTGACAATAGCTCAATAAAAGAATGGGCTAATAATGGTTGAAAATCATTATATTGGAGAATGACATAAAATATCATATGACAAAAGTAACGGGAAATATAGCGAAATTCTATGTTTAGAAAATTAAAGGAGGTATAATGAAGGCCAAATGAAAACAGACAAAAAAAATATATTGCTGGAAATAATCATTTTTGTCATTGTAGATTTACTGCACCTTTAAAGAAGCATAAACATTAAAAATAATCTGGTGTAGTATTCACACAAGTTTTTCTTACCCTACTTTTGAATACTATATAAACACAGGGGTACAGATTAACGGCCCTCTTCACTTATCGTCGCTGGAAGCCCGAGCCAATGTTATTCTATGAGGAAATTTTCTTTACAAATAACTTATTAACTAATACATATTTTTTAATTCTGTTTTCCCATTCAGAAAATTCCCAACTGTTAAATTGACGGACCTTTTTTAAAAATGTTATTTTTTAATTTTTAATATTGTGTTTTGAAATTGCAAAATGAAAAAATTTCCCATATTGAAAATTCGTATTTTGCAGCTTCAAAATAAAATAGAAAAAATTAAAAAAATAATTTTTTAAAAAAGGTCCGTCAGTTTGACAGTTGGGAATTTTCTGAATGTGAAAACAGAATTTAAAAATATGTATTAGTTAATAAGTTATTTGTAAAGAAAAATTTCCCATAGAATAACATTAGCTTCGGCTTCCGGCGGCGGTGAGTGAAGCGGGCCCTTAAGGTATAAGATAAGAAGTACTGTATATGAGCATCTTTTAATAAAACAGCTCAAAATAGTTTTAGAAACAATTTTATTGTCATTTTTTTTAAATATAGAAACAGTTTTATTTGACAAGAAGGAGGCTACCGCTCGTTTCAGACTCTCGTTTGAACATACCTAAACTCATAAAAATAATAAAATCTTTTTATAAAAAAAATAGAACCGACTCCAAAAAGCAAATACTATTCAAACAACTACAAATGAAAGAAAATTGGCAGAAAATGGAACTGTAAATTGCGCCTAAAAGTATAAAATAATCTCCTTCGCCAAACAACCTATAACACTACAATTAATCATAACTTTTGAAGTCGGCGCAAAATTAAATAAAATTTAATTAGTTTTTAAAGGTTTGTCTTTAGATCGGTAGCAACAAATGCTGTTATCTCGAATGATCCATTTTCATTTTTCCTTTATTATTTTATCACTGTATACAATTGGTCCATTAGTAGCATCTACATAGAACAGTAAACATTCTTCACAATGCGTTATTTATGTTTCTACGAAGTTAGAGTTTCCTTTGCAAGTTTGGTATAACTTTGATAACTATCATCCTTGAGGGCTTTTGGATTTGGCGATCAAAACGTAAGGCAAAAATATACACGCAAGATGTATATTTTCATAATATATATAATTGTACGATGTGTTGTTTCATATTCTTGATTACTCTCTTGATATACCTTATCAAAATAATCATGATATCCCAAAGAAATTAAATATGTTTGCCAGATAATTTCGCGATTTTTCATTCACCAAGGACGTCAGATACCAGCATCTTCGCTAACTTTTGCTGCTTACGAAATCTTATTTGTTTTCTTGAATTAAAGTAGTTTTCGGCTGCGTTTTGCAGGTAACAATGTGAGATGTGTATTTTGAATAGGATTTGATTTTTGTATTGAATAAAGGTATCAATTTTTATTTAATTTTGCGCCGACTTCAAAAGTTATGATTGATTGTAGTGTTATAGGTTGTTTGGCGAAGGAAATTATTTTATACTTTTAGGCGCAATTTACAGTTCCATTTTCTGCCAATTTTCTTTCATTTGTAGTTGTTTGAATAGTATTTGCTTTTTGGAGTCGGTTCTATTTTTTTACAAAAAGATTTTATTTTTCTCTTTTCAGTGAAAACTTATTTATATAGCAGAGCATCAGAAGACGTTCGACGGAAGTCTCACAAATCACAACTTCCAAAAAAAGTGACATTACTCAAAAAAGGGTTTATGTCACTGAAAAATACATGAAATGCACCCAATATGAACAAAAATGTTACATCTCCATCTAGAAAGTTATCCACTCGAGAGACAGTTGTGCCAGTTTTATTCTAGTCAAATTTATTTAAGTTGATTTTTTTCAAATGCTGTATTTTTAAGTTGTGTCACTTTTCTTGCCTTTATCGGGTATGAGCAAAAAACTATCTATTGAACGAACATACGTTAAATTAAAAAGTCTTTAGAAATGTAAAGAACGGATGCGCTGTATTCGTAACCGAAAATTCTGTTAGGCATATATATTGAACTTTACACTGAATACGTGTCAACCGCTGCGCTGGATATTGCGCAGCGTAAAGTCCAAACGAAGAGCAAAATATTCATTGCAGCTGACGGACAGAAGTTTCAACATCGATACTTACATACTGCTTTTACCAGTGTAGCTGCATGCGTTCAGCAGTTAGAGTGAGAACACACTTTTGTGAGTATCCTGTAATTTGTTTATATCTTAATGAAATCATAATGGAACCTATTTCAGGCCAAGATCATTACGACAACAAAAATGTATTAAAATTAAGTCATCTCTTACGAAGTTATAAGCTAACAAATTTCAACAACAACAACAATAAGAAACATGGTTTGTATTGAGAACCTCTTCTTTATGAAGTCGGTTTAAAACGTCTATGCGTTAATCGATGTGACCGCTTACAATAACCATACTTTGAATTTTGCATAGTATAAATGTCACCCGCTACGCTACAACATATGCAATGTCGTTCAAGTGTGCACAAAATAGGAAATTGTGAACATATAAATGCACGTTTTAAGCGTTCTGTTTTTAGCATTAATGTCTAAACTATCTTTGCGTACTATGTCGATGATGCTCTGCAATTTTATAATTTACTTTTTTCCCCTGTCTTGAAACGTTTCCGAGATAGCATCGCTAACTCCACTCTTTTCCACCAGTTGGCGCTTTAGGCAGTTGAATCACGTAGCACATGTCTACTTTACTATAACTACATACCACTTTTATGACTATAGCTCGAATTAAGAACACTCTCCTTTCTGAAGTTGGTTGAAAACGACTTTGCGCTATTCGATGTGACCGCTTACAGTAACAGTACTTTGAACCACAGAGTATACGTGTCATCCGCTACGTAGTTGTGTGCAACGTAGTTCAAGTGTGCACAGTGTAGGAAATTGCGATTAAACAACTGAACGTTTAAAGCGTTCTATTTTTAGCAATAATGTCTAAGAACTGTCTTTTCGTAGTAAATCGATGATGCTCTACAACTTCGTAATTAACTTTTCTCCCATCTTGAACCGTTTTTGAGATAGGAGCGCTAATTCCGCTGTTTTTCACCAGATGGCGCTTTATTTTCTTTAGATTGTAAAGATGTTATAATGGGACCTACTTCAGACCAATATCTCTACAACAAAACAAAAAGTATCAAGTAACCGTATTTTGAACTATATAGCGTATGTCTCACCAGCTACGCTACAACGTGAGCAATGTAGCTCAAGTGTGTATAGCGTAAGAAATTGCGAACAAAAAAATGCACGTTTTTAGCCTTGTACTTTTAGCATCAATCAAAATTATCTTTTCGTACTAAATCGATGATGCTCTGCAATTTTATAATTCACTTTTCCCCCTGTCTTGAACCGTTTCCGAGATAGGAACGTTAGCACGAATGTCTAAACTATCTTTTTGTACTAAATCGGTGATACTCTTCAGCTTTGTAATTCACTTTTTCTTTAGAACCGTTTTCGAGATAGGAACACTAAATCCGCTATTTTCCACCAGGTGGCGCTGCAAGCGTTTTAACCTTGTACTGCATGGCCACTTTGCTATATTTACATATTATTTTTATCACTATAGCTGCAGCCGTTTAGCAGTTAAAAGAGTTGGAACTGATTTTTTGGGGCACCCTGTATTTTCTTTAAATCGTAAAGATATTACAATGGGACCTATTTCAGACCAAAACCTTTTCAACAAAACAAAAAGTATCAAAATCGGAGCATCCGTTGAGAAGTTATGAGCTAACAAACATAAAAAAAACATACGGTTTGAATTGAGAACCTTCCTTCTTTTTTTGAAGTCGGTTAATAAGACTATTATTAAATTTCATAGTTTATTCCGAATTATTTAGACAACTTTCCCACACATTGAGTCCCGCCAGCGGCCGAAAGGTTCTGCTCTCAGAAGCTGGTAGAAGTGAGTTGCGAGTTTTGATCCCAGGTTTCGCTCGTCGGCTTAGCCATTTCGAGTTTCCCGTGTTTTCTCAAAATTTGCGTAAGTACGGGCTAGGACCCCTTGAAAAGACAATGGAGTGCACTTCCTTCTTAAGCCTAGGACTCTAGTGCAGTTAATGGGCCTTAAGTGGGTACATCACATATCGTCAAGGTCATGTTGTTTTATGGGTAAAAATTTTTCATAGAATTACACATTAGGTAATTGTTATTTTTAGATTCTGTTTTTAAATTCTGAAAATACACAAATGTTAAATTAGTAATCATGTTACAAAAAAATTATTATTTTTTTTTTTTTCTTTAATTTTAATTTTGTGTTTAAAGATGCGAATTTTAATTAAATGCATTTTTCTCATTTTTTTTAGCTGTAAAGTGAAATATTAAAATTTAAAAAAATCAATTTTTGGAAAACGGTTACGAATTTAACAGTTGTGAATTTTCTGAATGTGAAAACGGAATGTAAAAATATTAATGAAGTAATGAGTAATTCCATAAACAAAATTCGCCATAGACTTGCATGGGATTCGGTGATTAGAAATGGAGAAATCGTAAGAGGGACTCACTCTAACACTTAGCACCATCAACGCCCACACACTATTTCTTGAAACTTATCAATCTTGGTCAACTGTTTCGAGTGACATCATAATTTTATCGCCAGAATACACAATTTGAATTTCTGCAATTATTAAGTTATGCAGATAAAAGACATACCTCACATATTAACCGCCAAATACTTGATTTCCGTAGCTCAAAATGCTCAATTGCTTTGTCTACTCTATGGGTATAAGAAAATAATTATCATTCCCAAGCAAATTTCTTGCACTTGATAAAACTTAATGAGCACTTCCGTGAATTCCTAGATAAGCATGTTTTTACTTAATTTGCGCAGCCTTATATCATCTCTAAATTATATGCACTTAAATTTAGCATAGTATGAAAAGCACATAACACAGTTCAAACGCACTTCCAGCAATTTCCTAGTACAGCCTTAATATATCGTAGTTCTTTTGTGTGGTCCTGTAAACGAATGCTGAATGATTGAAATCCTTTTATACATGTGAATAAAATCTTTTTGTAAAAAAATAGAACCGACTCCAAAAAGGAACTACTACTCAAACAACTAAAAATGAAAGAAATTTCGCAGAAAATGGAACTGTAGATTGCGCCTAAAAGTATAAAATAATTTCCTTCGCCAAACAACCTATAACACTACAATTAATCATAACTTTTGAAGTCGGCGCAAAATTAAATAAAATTTAATTAGTTTTTAAAGGTTTGTCTTTAGATCGGTAGCAACAAATGCTGTTGTCTCGAATGATCCATTTTCATGTTTCCTTTATTATTTTATCACTGTATACAATTGGTCCATTAGTAGCATCTACATAGAACAGTGAACATTCTTCACTTTGCGGTATTTATGTTTCTACGAAGTTAGATCATCCTTGATGGCTTTTGATTTTGGCGATAAAAACGTAAGGCAAAAATATACACGCAAAATGTATATTTTCATAATATATATTGTACGATGTGTTGTTTCATATTCTTGATTACTCTCTTGATATACCTTATTAAAATAATCATGATATCCCAAAGAAATTAAATATTTTTGCCAGAAAATTTTGCGGTTTTTCGTTCACCAAGAACGTCAGATACCAGCATCTTCGCCAACTTTTGCTGCTTACGAAATCTTATTTGTTTTTTTGAATCAAAGTAGTTTTCGGCTGTGTTTTGCAGGTAACAATGGGAGACGTATATTTTGAATAGGATTTGATTTTTGTATTGAATAAAGGTATCAATTTTTATTTAATTTTGCGCCGACTTCAAAAGTTATGATTAATTGTAGTGTTATAGGTTGTTTGGCGAAGGAAATTATTTTATACTTTTAGGCGCAATCTACAGTTCCATTTTCTGCCAAATTTCTTTCATTTTTAGTTGTTTGAGTAGTAGTTCCTTTTTGGAGTCGGTTCTATTTTTTTACAAAAAGATTTTATTTTTCTCTTTTCAGTGAAAACTTATTTATATAGCAGAGCATCAGAAGACGTTCGACGGAAGATTCACAAATCACAACTGCCAAGAAAAGTGACATTACTCCAAAAATGGTTAATGTCACTGAAAAATACATTAAATGCACCCAATGTGAACAAAAAAGTTACATCTCCATCTAGAAAGTTATCCACTCGAGAGACAGTTGTGCCAGCTTTATTCTAGTCAAGTTATTTTTAAGTTAATTTTTTTCAAATGCTGTATTTTTAAATTGTGTGACTTTTCTTGCCTTTATCGGATATGACCAAAAAGCTATCTATTGAACGAACATACGTTAAATTAAAAAGTCTTTAGAAATGTAAAGAAACGATACGCTGTATTCGTAACCGAAAATTCTGTTAGGCATATATATTGAACTTTACATTGAATACGTGTCGGTTTAAAAAGCCTATGCGTTAATCGATGTGACCGCTTACAATAACCATACTTTGAATTTTACATACCATAAATGTCACCCGCTACGCTACAACATATGCAATGTTTTTCAAGTGTGCACAAAATAGGAAATTGTGAACAAACAAATGCACTGTGATGTATCGTAGGCTTGAAATCATCAAGAGAAGATTGCTTTTCTTTAGAGAAATATTTTTTTTATTTCCCATTTACAAACACTATACGACACAAACACACATACATAAAAGGTAAACGAAAACACGTAACACATATTGCATAAAATGGTCGATAATCTTTGGACCAAAAATAATAAACATGAACGGCACTCAAGCCAGGCACCCGCTATTCTCGGCGTTGCATCATTCCCTTCTAAAACCAAACTCCAAACTAAAGTCTCTCTTCAATTCGAAAGTCTTTTCACCGTGCTGAACAAACAGCGCCCTCTCGTGAGTCTTAAAGTCATTAGTCTGAAGTCATTACAGACCTCCTCCCTTCAGGGGAGAAACTTTTCACTATTGTAGAGGGAAAAGTTTGGTTAAATGATACTTCATTAGGATAAGTCTATATTCAAAATCAATAGTCACAATGTTCAACATATTGGTCCATTTTCTTAATATCGTAATTAATTTAAAACAAGTAATAAATTAAAAAAAATACGAGCAAGCACCAATTCTATGCAGAAACAGTACCTGGTTATATTTAAATGCACCAGACTTATCCCTATTTCAGATTAAATACACTATTTAACTATTTTTAAAATATACAAAAATATATATACCAAATAGAAAATTAAATATTATTACACAATATACCTGTGACACTAAATAGATATGCAAAGTAAAATATAGATAGTGAAAACAAATATATACCATATATATATATATATAGCAATTAAACAAATACGATATATATAGCAATAATTAAACAAATACAATATATATAGCAATAATTAAACAAATACGATTTATAGCAATAATTAAACAAATACAGAAACTTTTTTAAACTAAGGGATAAGACTTAATCTATCAGCATTCAGAGATTGTAATTCTATACACTCAACAACCTCCTAATTAAATAATCTGCATAGAGTTCCCAAAGTAAAAGTCTGGGATTTGGTCTTTTTTTTTTTTTTTTTTTTTTCCTCAGGAACATGAATAGCTTTATACAATTTTGAGATAAATTCTCCTTTAGTTCTTCAAAGGCCATTTGGCAAGAGCTAATCCAGTCAGTGGATTTTAGAGTCCAATCCTTTAGTAAGTCTGACAATAAAGCTGCATTTTCAGAAAATTCAGGAATGCATTTTTGATAGTATTCAGCTAATTTCAAAAAGGCTGTCACGTGAGTCTTGGTAGTATGAGACGAAGAATCTTTCTTGTCTCGAACGTTTATTTCACTTGGAGTTCTCAATCTCTGGCCCACTAAATGTCCAGAAATTTTCACATGAGCCCGAGTAGGTTGACATTTAGAAGGTTTAATGTGCAACTTAGTAGTACTTATCTTGAAGGAAATGTCATTTAGCTGTTTTACATGATTTTTCCTTGTTTTAGGAAAATTGGCGACTTTCTCACTATATGGCACTGGACACTTTTCACTGTCTTTCAATGAATTTGCCATTAGTTGACTAGAATCTTTAGGTAGATTTTTCAAGGGACCCAAAGTAGTTGCAGAAAGTTCTTCCTTCAAGTAATTTTGTTCCTTCAACTGCTTTTCATAAATTAAGCATTTTTCAGATAATTGCATAAGATCTAATTTATTCTTTTCTGCAATTCAGCTGTCAACTGATCCAATTTAGCATTAGAAATTTTTTCTTTCTCTTCTAGAATATTAAACAGGTAATCTAGTTTGGAATTAATTGTACTAATTTCATTTCTTTCTTCAACAAATTTTTCATTTTTAAGACAAATTTCATTTTCTTTACCTTTCATTCTTAAGAGTTCTTCTTTCATTATGTTAATTTCATTAGACAGCTTAAGATTTTCAATTTTAGTATTTTCCAGATCTTGTTTGTAATTATTCTTTTCAACATTCAGAATTTCCAACTGATTTAGATAATTCTTTTTTTCACTTTGTGAATCAAGGCGAAGAGTTTTTAACTGATTTTCAAACTTTTCTTTCTCTTGAATTTCTTCATTTATTTGCTTTTCATATTCTAAGCATTTTTTATTCAGATAAGCACCTATTTCAGCTTTTAGTTCGTCCATCACAAAATTAGACTCTTCATTTTTCTGTTTAAGGTCTTTTAAGGCATTATTTAGTTCTGAAATATTTTTGGTAGTATGTTCCAACTCTTCAGTAAGTTTTTTATTTTCAAGAGACAATTCTTGTTCTTTAATTTTCTTTTCTTCCATCTGCCCTTTTAAACATATGATTTCATTTAACAATCTGAAATTTTCAGTTTTGAGATGGTCAAAATTTATTTTCTCTTTAAGAACAACTTCATTTTCTATTTTATTTTGATTTTCTTTGATATCATGCAGTTCTTCAACAAACTCTTTTGGAGAGGTTTTATTAAGTTCTGGCCATGGAAATTCTGGCAGGATTTCTTCTACCTCTTCAGTTTTCTTTTCATCTTCAGATTTGCTGTCAATCAAATTTTGGTCAAAATGAGCAACATCTTTATTTTGAATATTTTTATTCATCTTTAAAAATTTCTTAGCATTTCTTGTTTGTACTGATTTTAGCTTATGCTCTTGTACATTTTCTTTTGATTTGCAATTTTTGAACATTGCAGCAGTTTTATTTCCTAACAAATACTTGTTACTATAAAAGGAATTTTGTAGGACAGCTGCTTTAGTTTTTATGTGTCCCATTTTACAATCTAATTCAATTTCTGCAAGTGGTAGGCAAACAGGATCCACTTCTAATGGATTTCTAATGTACACTTTCTCATTTGTGTACATATGTGGTTTCACATACTTGCTGCTGATCAAATCACATGAAGCACCAGTATCTCGAATTATCTTCATCTCAACACCATTCACTTTACCTAAACTAGTATAAGGTGTCATTGATTCATCAGAACCTGCCTCAGCTATAATATGTGAGATAAATTCTTGAGTTTTCTTTAATTTGTCACACTGAGGTCTAAGATGATTAGTAGATCCACATTCATAGCAACGAGCAATTTTTCTTTTATCAAATTCTTTATTTCTCTGATGTTCCTGGGATGTTTCTTGTTTTGCATGAAATTTCGGCTTAACATCTTTGTTATTATCGTTAGACTTATCATTACATAAGTTTTCACTTTGGTTTCGAAAGCTGAAAAAGTTCTTTTTGGGCAAATCCCTCTTTTTGAAGCTTTCTCTAATACTCTCAAATTCATCTAGTTTTTCAGCTAAGTCCATAGGTGTCATGAATGTAAGCCAGTTTTGTAAAAAATGATCTCTTACATCAGCGGGCACTCGAAACTTCAACTGCTCAGTCACTATTAGGTCTTTCAGCTGTTGGAAATTCTCTATCTTTAATTCTGTGAGCCATTCCGTAAAATAACTAGAGAGCTCTTGGGCATAATTTCTCCAAGATTTTTCGGACGATTTGTGGTGCTTATAAAAACATTGTTTCAGTTTTTCACTATTTAATTTATATCTTTTCATAATGATATTTTTAACAAAATCATAATTTGTCGCATCGGCTGGAGACTCTCTGGCCAACATATTGGATAGTTCTGGCGGTAAAACTGCTAACAGGTAGGCCACCCAATCCTTTTTTGGAACTCGTGCCATCTCCGCTCTTCTTTCGAAATTTATTAAATATAAACCCATTTCATCATGTTTTTCATCAAATCTTGGGGTAATTTGCGTTAACTGAATTCTTGGAACCGATTCAGTCACCTTTTCTGGTTCTAATATTCTTTCAGGATTTTCTCTTGAAATTTCCAATTTTTTTAATTCAATTTCATATTGTTGAGTTTCTCGGGTCCTTCTCTCCTCTCTTTCTTCTTGTCTTATTCTCTCGTCTTCTTGTATATTTTTATCTTCAAGAAGCCTTTCCAATATTAATTTTACTTCTTCCTCATTATAGGACTTGCTAGATAAAATTAATTTCTTGATGTCAATAACTCTACTGGAAGTATCTACTTCGACACCGATTTCCTCACAAATTTTAATCAATTCATGTTTTCGAGCTTTAGCTAAAAATGCCATGTTTCAAAACCCCAAACAAAACCAGAATGCTCTCAAAACGATAATAAAATATAAACAAATAAAATAATCAGATTTTTTTCCCCAAAAAAATCAATCAAACACACACACACAAAAAAAAAAGGATACTAAGGGTAATTAACCTTTGCAATTAATTAAAAAATAATATCTAATACCGTTAATGGTATCTACTTATGAAAAATACCTTATTTTTCTCTATTTAAGAGAACACTTTTTTTTTTTTTTTTAATATATATATATTTTTTTTTTCATAAAAAGAAACACTTTTCTTCTTAAAGAACAGAATACGTGAACATTTTTAATCACCCAAATTTCTTTTATTAAATAAATCATACATTCAAAAATAATATTTAAAATAATATTTTAAACCAAGTATGTTCTCATACTAAGTACTACTTGTTTCCTACACAATCATTATTTCAATTCAAAACAGAAATAAATTAATTTATTTGCGAAACTATTTGATTCTTTTTGCACACATATTTCTCAGGAAACAGAATAATTAATATTTTTCTTCAACCCCCCCCAAAAAAAAACAATAGTTTCGTTTCGAAACCGAAATTCTTTTCTTTATCAAAAAAAAGGTAAGTTCCACAAAATTAGATTTAAGTAACATAAATTACCATAGTAATTAATATTAAGAAATAAAATGAACATCTAATCGTTAAACACTTCATTTGAAACAGAAACTACTATTTTACTTCAAATCGAAACGAAAATATTTTGTTCCAAACACGAACAAATTCATTTTACATGAAATCGAAACTAATTTCTTTTTTATTTTTATCCTTCATTCACTCTTTATTTACCCATTTATTTTTGTATTATTAAGCAAAGAAATACCAAATCAGTAAAAAGAGACAGAAAGAAAAATAAATCCAATAAAATATCAGAAATAAAAATGACCTGAAATGCACATTAATATGAATCATTCAACATTTTTCTTTTTAATTCGATAATAAATACATTCTTTTTTATTTTTTATTTCTCAAAGCCCTAAAAAAGAATATCTATTCTTTATTTAGCTTTAATTACAGAACAGATACTTTATTTCAACTTGTTCTCAAATTTTGCAATTCCGTTTAAAACCGAAATTCTTTTCAAAATGTACTTATTCTACAGTAAGTTTTTATTATTATTATACCATTAAACAAAAGAAAAAACATATATATTCATTTATTTCTCACTGATTCATCAACTTTATTTTTTTTTTCGAAATACATCGACAAAAAAAATTGAAAGATTTTCTTCTTTTTTTTTTATTTCTTTTAACCAACGGATAAATCAGTTTAATATATATATATATATATTTTCTCTACAAATAATAATTTCAAATAATCTTTTTATCAAATAGATAGGGACAAGTGAGGTACCTCTGTGATATACTTACTTCTCTATTAAATACATAATGCGAATTTAAGTACTTTTAAAAAATATTTTCTCACGTCCTAATACAAAGACTGAACTGATTTATTATATTATTTTTAAATCAAGGCACTGTTTCATACATAAAGGCACTTACCCCTTTAGTAGCGTGAATTCTTTGTAGCGTCGGACGTATGCCTTTAGCTGCCACCATAACAGTAGACTGTGATGTATCGTAGGCTTGAAATCATCAAGAGAAGATTGCTTTTCTTTAGAGAAATATTTTTTTTATTTCCCATTTACAAACACTATACGACACAAACACACATACATAAAAGGTAAACGAAAACACGTAACACATATTGCATAAAATGGTCGATAATCTTTGGACCAAAAATAATAAACATGAACGGCACTCAAGCCAAGCACCCGCTATTCTCGGCGTTGCATCATTCCCTTCTAAAACCAAACTCCAAACTAAAGTCTCTCTTCAATTCGAAAGTCTTTTCACCGTGCTGAACAAACAGCGCCCTCTCGTGAGTCTTAAAGTCATTAGTCTGAAGTCATTACAGCACGTTTTAAGCGTTCTGTTTTTAGCATTAATGTCTAAACTATCTTTGCGTACTACATCGATGATGCTCTGCAATTTTATAATTCACTTTTTTCCCCTGTCTTGAAACGTTTCCGAGATAAGATCGCCAACTCCACTCTTTTCCACAAGGTGGCGCTTTAGGCGGTTGAATTGCGTAGCACATGTCCACTTTACTGTACCTACATACCACTTTTATGACTATAGCTGCAGCTCTTCAGCAGTTAAAAGAGTCGGGACTAACTTTTTTGGGCACCTTGTATTTTCTTTTCATCGTAAAGATCTTACAGTGGGACGTATTTCAGACCAACACCTTTACAATAAAACAAAAAGTATCAAAATCGGATCATCCGTTTAGAAGTTATGAACTAACAAACAAAAACAAAAACAAAAAAACATACGCTTTGAATTGAGAACCTCCTTCCTTTCGAAGTCGGTTAATTAGAGTATTTTTTACGAAGTTATAAGTTTACAAACACCAACAACAACACATAGAAAGAATTAAGAACACCCTCCTTTCTGATGTTGGTTGAAAACGACTTTGCGCTAATCGATGTGACCTTTTACAGTAACAACACTTTGAACCACAGAGTATACGTGTCATCCGCTACGCTGTAAAGCGTGCAACGTAGTTCAAGTGTGCACCGTGTAGGAAATTGCGAACAAACAACTGCACGTTTTAAGCGTTCTCTTTTTAGCAATAATGTCTAAGAACTGTCTTTTCGTAGTAAATCGATGATGCTCTACAACTTCGTAATTAACTTTTCTCCCATCTTGAACCGTTTTTGAGATAGGAGCGCTAATTCCGCTGTTTTTCACCAGATGGCGCTTTATTTTCTTTAGACTGTAAAGATGTTATAATTGGACCTACTTCAGACCAAGATCTCTACAACAAAGCAAAAGTATCAAGTAACCGTATTTTGAACTATATAGCGTAATGTCTCACCAGCTACGCTACAATGTGAGCAATGTAGCTCAAGTGTGTATAGTGTAAGAAATTGCGGACAAAAAAAGGCACGTTTTTAGCCTTGTACTTTTAGCATCAATGTCAAAACTATCTTTTCGTACTAAATCGATGATGCTCTGCAATTTTATAATTCACTTTTTTCCCCTGTCTTGAACCGTTTCCGAGATAGAAACGCTAGCATGAATGTCTAAACTATCTTTTTGTACTAAATCGACGATAATCTTCAACTTTCTAATTCACTTTTTTTCTCTAGAACCGTTTCGAGATAGGAACACTAACTCCACTATTTTCCACCAGGTGGCGCAGCAAGCGGTTTAACCTTGTACTGCAGGGCCAATTTACTATACTCACATACCATTTTTATCACTATAGTTGCAGCCGTTTAGCAGTTAAGAGAGTTGGGACTGATTTTTTTGGGCACCCTGTATTTTCTTTAGATCGTAAAGATATTACAATGGGACCTATTGCAGACCAAGATCTTATCAACTAAAGAAAAAGTATCAAAATCGGAGCATCCGTTCAAAAGTTATGAGCTAACAAACATAAAAAAAACATACGGTTTGAATTGAGAACCTTCCTTCTTTTTTTGAAGTCGGTTAAAAATGTAAGTTCATTTCATTTTGTTTAGTGTAGTCTGAATATGTTAAACTGTACCTACCAGAAATTTTGCCCATAGACGTAATGTGTTTGAACTTTCTGGACTGTCCCTTTATACGACAATTTACTTGATTATTATAGCATAGTATTACTGGAAATAGCGCGCAATGCTATTTTAATTGCATTGTGATTTTTTTTAGGTTGATTTCTTTAGAAATCGACCTATTGCAATCACTTCGTTTATCTATCTATCTATATATATATATATATATCTATAATGAAAATTTTGTCATCACGATAACTCCCGAAATAATACTCGAAATCGAACCAAATTTGGACAGTGAACTAAACTTATAAATATCTTAGATGAGTTCGTTAACCAAGTTGCTCCGACTTTTTGTTTTCAAGTGGCAGCCACTTGAAAATTTCAAACCGACATTGTAAAAAGCATATTTAAAGCAAGATTTGCTTGAATTTTGATGTAAATACAGGCTACATAAGGGTCTCAATGAAGTTTATTGATGAAGTTTGTCCGCCATTTTTAATAAAGTGGCAAATATTTTAAGTTAAGCGGGACCACTTGAAATCAGGCTACCACTTGAAAATTTAAAATCACTATAACTTCCGAAATAATACTCCAAATCGAACCAAATTTGTACAGTGTCTTAACTTATCTTATAAATATCTTAGATGAGTTTATTAACCAAGTTGCTCCGCCATTTTGTTTTCAAGTTGAGACCACTTGAAATTTTCAAATTCAAATTGTAAAAAGCGTATTCCGAATTTGTTTGAAATTTGATGTAAATCTACACTGCATAAGGGTCTAAGTGAACTTCATTAATGAAATTTATCTGCCATTTTTAATAAAGTGGCGGATATCTTAAGTTAAATGGGGCCACTTGAAATCAGGCTACCACTTGAAAATTTAAAATCACGATAACTTCCGAAATAATACTCCAAATCGAACCAAATTTGGACAGCGTCTTAACTTGTGTTATGAATACCTTGGATAAGTTTCTTAACGAAGTTGCTCCATCATTTTGTTTTCAAGTGGAGACCACTTGAAATTTTCAAATTCAAATTGTAAAAAAGCGTATTCCGAATTTGTTTGAATTTTGATGTATACATAGACTATATAAGTGTCTCAATTAAGTTTATTAATAAACGTATCCGCCATTTTTAACAAAGTGGCGGATATCTTAAGTTAAGCAGGGCCACTTGAAATCAGGCTACCACTTGAAAATTTTAAATCCCGATAACTTCCGAAATAATACTTCAAATCGAACCAAATTTGGCAGTGTCTTAACTTCTGTTATGAATATCTTGGATGAGTTCGTTAACCAAGTTGCTCCAAATTTTTTTTTTCAAGTGGCAGCCACTTGAATATTTCTAACCCACATTGTAAAAAGCGTATTTAAAGCAAGATTTGCTTGAATTTTTATGTAAATCTAGACTACATAAGTGTCTCAATGAACTTTATTAATGAAATTTATCAGCCATTTTTAATAAAGTGGCGGATATCTTAAGTGAGGCCACTTGAAATCAGGCTACCACTTGAAAATTTAAAATCATGATAACTTCCGAAATAATACTCCAAATCGAACCAAATTTGGACAGCGTCTTAACTTGTGTTATGGATATCTTGGATGAGTTTCTTAACCAAGTTGCTCCACCATTTTGTTTTCAAGTGGAGATCACTTGATATTTTTAAATTCAAATTGTAAAAAGCGTATTCCGAATTTGTTTGAATTTTGATGTATACATAGACTATATAAGTGTCTCAATGAAGTTTATTTAGGAACTATGGATTTTCTCGCCAAAAGTCGCCAAGTGAAAATGTCGCCAAATTTGGCGCCAAATCCATTACCTGCCATATTGGAGCTTTTTAATGCGTTTTTAAGGGAAAATTAGGCTATTTTAACGTTAAAACAAACTAGAAATACAGAATATTAACATTTAATCAACTTGCTAAGCCTCTTTGAAAAAATTAAAAAAAAAATAATAATAATAATAAAAAAAAAAAAATTGCAACAATATCTTAGATTAATTAGTTCACTGAGCAACTTTCTCTGCCATTTTGATTCAAGTGGTAGCCACTTAATTTTTCAACATGACTTTTGAGATTCTGAATTAATTCCAACTATATGTGTACAGTAGTCTTATCTCACAAATGCATTTGATATATTTGTCAACTTGGCCCACCATCTTGTTTCCAAGCGCCGGCCACTTGAAAATTTTAAATTTACATAAAAAGGTATTTATGAACCGATTTGCTTAAAACTCCATATGTAGATAGCCTACATCAATATTTCTACTAATTCGTTAATAATTTGTAGCCGCCATTTTGAAACAAAATGACGGCTACTTGATAAGGAAAAAGAAATCAACCTACCCTTCCGAATAAGCCGGAAGGACTTGTTTCCCTTCTTTTAATGTATTGTAAATTTTTAGCGCATTATATGATGCGTTAGCGATTTTCAGGCAATATATAGGGCTACAGAAAAACAATCTACTTTATACTATATCTTTAAAAATATCTTTAAAAATAGTTTATTAGAGATTTCTTCCTCTATAATTTAAAGCAGTTTTGTAATACCCAAAACTCTGTGTGGCTGTTTTCCCAGCGAAGGCCAATGATGGAACGCTTACGTAGAAACGTTCGTCATCAAAACCCACGTGACCTCGTACCCCATGAAATTTAGTAATAAACTTTGTCAGTCGGTAGCAGTCTTTCTTTCAGAAAGGTTCGCATAGTTTCGTCTGCGTGTTTATTTCATTTGAAATATTCTAAAGTGTAAAATATAGCGACGCTTTGACTGCGCTGTTCATGTTTTTATTTAAAATGTAATCCTTGTACTCTGTATATATTGTGTTTCTGTCTTCATTAAATTTTGTCCTGTGCTACACTCGTTGGAGAATTATTGTGTCCAATTCTTCCCTGTCATCGTTTAGATTTAAAATTGGTTTTATGGAAAAGCAAAAATAGTAAATCTCCTGTTTATTTTACGGCTCTATCAAGCTAAGCTATCTGCCAGCAACATAGTATCTAATTTAAAATGGCATCACGGAGGTAAATGCTTTCAATGTTAAACGATTTAACGGGTAAATACCGTTGGAAAATGTTTTATATTCTAAGCGATTCGCATGATTTTTCGTTCATTTATCTATTTATTTTTGAAGCTTTCTGTAGGATGCTCCATTACATGTATATGAACAACATTAAACGTACACACAAATAAAATAACTAGTAAATATAAATGTTTAATAAAATCCAATTTTGCTAACCCATTCTTGGGAATAATATTTTAAACATTAGAGAATTTTCCTCCTATTTGTAGAATTTAGAGCACTTTTCCTGGATGAAATGGGATCGAAAATAATACTGTGCTTCCGCTCATTTCAGAGGTTCATCCCCCTCCCCCCACTTCCCCCACAAGTTGAGACTGCCACGTCCCCTAAAGTTCCCCCTAAAAGTACGGAAATTTCGCGAGTAAGAGAACGGCATTCTTATTCGACTCTAAGTTTACGGCATTCTTATTCGACTTAGAAAATCGATTTAAAACTCCCAAGTTTAATGAAAATTTCTAAAAGACAGTTCTTTAACAGGCAAATATAGAGAAAAGTCGTCAGTTCTTTCGAACGTTAATAGAAATAACTGAAATTTTTATATACTATATAATGAATGAAAATGACTTCTTAATTAGGTCAGTAAGTAGGGAATTAAAACACACTTTCTAAGATTTTGCACTTAATATCTGGTGGATAAACTTAAAAGTTCAACTTTACGAAAGTCTGAAACAATTAAAACGTTTTAACTACCGAACAAAAGATAGTAAGCGTTAGTGTGTGTGGATATAGGTAAAGAATGGTCATTTTAACACAATCGCCACTGAAAACAAGATTTATCATTTTGCATCGGCTGGCATGCCCCCTCCCCCCCCCCCTTTTTTTTTCTTCTGTGCTGTATTTTCGAAAATTAATCTTTTTCTTATTCCAGTGGCAGAATTTTAGCAAAAAATTACTAATCGGAAAAACTGAAAGGAGGAAAAAATATTAAATAAATAAACCATTGGATCTACAGATCAATAGACTCAACGTCTTATATGTATTTTTTATTAATCAGAAGTTAATTTTCATTTCTTCTGTGTTATATATCTATAAATCTTTTAATAATGAGATATATTTTTCTGTGAGATTATAGGTATAGTTTCACTGATAATAATGGGGAAAGGTTGAGAAGGATGACATATCCTCTTAATCCCATCTGATAAAATGCACTTTAAAAAATGGCGTTCGTCGACTATAATGTATTAAAATTCTTTTGTGTATCGCTATGCACGAACCATAAGCATTATTATAGGCTTAAAATTCGAAAGTTGACTCTATGTTACTCGTAAATATTTGTCCAAATTTCAAGTCTATTTGCTGATTTTGGCGACCGCTATCATGATACATGATACAAATATAAACTACCGGACAGATATACGTATACAGACACCAGAAACTTTTCTAGTCTCAAACAGGAAGACTTCAGTGATGTTTAGGCGGTAAAGATTTTTAGAAAATCTATCTGACTGATATAGATGTATTGTATATCATTTAAAATGGAATAGAAAAATATTTTTTTAGCATAAAATATGGGGTAATAGATCAGGATCTCGCACATCCTGTACTGATTATCGCATAGGCATACAGGACGCATGCTCGGATCTCCACTTTTAGGGGACTCTAAATTCAATTTCCGTAATGCTAAAATATGTACTTAAAAAACAAGCTTTTTACAGAAAAAAATATTAGTGGTATATGTACAACTATTAAACTATCTGGATTGCTGACACAGCAAATATTTATTGTACATATAAACTATTTAATGTCAAGACTAAAATATATGATTTTTGTAACTCATTTTTATTTTGATATTGCTTTCCCTCTAACACACACACATTTAAAAGTTAAGCAAGCTCTGCTCAAGACAATATTATAGAGGCGCATTTCTTTCTTTTCTTATTAATATTTTCCAATAAAGTTGAAAAATTTTTACGACTTCCGCTTGTCTGCCCACCTGTTACACCGAAGAAAAATCGCCTATTCATTTTTTTCTACCTGGAGTGTGAGCAATTCCAGCTAGCCATGAAACAATAAGACTTTTGTTTGGAATTTTTAAGTTTTCTTGATTTTCTGAAAAATTACTATATTCTAATACGGATGTTCCCAAACTTTTCAACATTGAAACCCACTTGTTAGAATCCGTATGTGCATAATGACCCACTTTAACCTCGGTGACATGAAATTTTTCAGAGATATTTTTCATTGATCTTGAATCTATGTAATTTATTGGAGAGTATACATTCATTTGCAAATTACTTCACTGCAAATAACAGACATTGGTTTGGGTTTATCTTCATTTTTTTTTTTCATGATACCCTTACGTTAAATTATACTTTTAACTTTTTCACATATTTTCTATATTTAGGTTTCTTTCAATTTGAGCTTGAAGATTCTCTTTCGTTTATAGTCAACATTTTCTTTATCAACCGTTTATTTATATTGGTACGTTAATACGTTTATAGACCACAAAAAATCAAAAAGCTAGTATGATGTGGCCATCACAAAACTTTCTTTTTTATCATTCTATATAACAGCGCACCTACCTGTTAACATGCACAAAAATTTAAACAACATAGTTTCTACCAATTAACATTTCATATATGCAAGTTAGTACAATTTTCACCAATAGTTGCTGAGATATAGCCATCAGAAAATAGCAGAAAGTAATATCAATATCATCTGTTGACCGATGTACACTCAAATTAAATTAGCATTTTTCTTTTTTATAATATATATCTTACGTACCAAATTTGATGCATTTGTAGAACATATAGAGAAGCTGAGATATAGCATTTCCGTAAACGGGATTAAATTGCAGCATAGCTTTGCCACCTTTCGTTCGATATGCACTCATATTGAATCAGCATTGTTCTACGTGATATCCATTTCACATACCAAGTTTCGCGCTTTTATACACTATAGAAGCTGAAACATAGCCTTCCTTTAAAAGGGAAAAATCGTAGCATAGCAGCAGCGCATGTTGGACGACATATCTCAAAAGCTAATCAGCACCAATTTATATTAAAGTCAAGTCTAGTTAAATCCCGCCCATTGATTCGTGAGATACAGCGTCCACAAAATTGCCCTTTAGAGCAATAGACAACATCACAGATATATAGTGTGGAAAAAGACAGTTTTTTGTATATCTCCACATTAAAGAAATCTGTGTTTTTTCACTTCCTTTCTTCTCTTTCATTCATTATCATTTTAGCAGTATTTCAGTCTTTATATCCCCCTATATATAGATATACAAAGTGTTTAAAAATTCAGGTTGAATATTGATCTCAAACATACATGACAAATTACAAATAAATAAATCAATAATAGTAAAAATAAAATAAAATAAAATAAGCAAATAAATAAAGCTAGTCAAATATTTCAAAGGATTCAATATCAAAAATAACGATTTTTAAATTTTTAAATTATCTTCGGATTAAAAATAAAAGAAAAGAAAGAAAGAAAAATTCAGTTAGTGAAATGTGTCTCACAAACCGATTTGACGATGTACAAAATTTCAGCAATGTGTTTTAAAAAACTTTAAAGATATCTTTAAACAAAATTTTTGACGGATTAGTTGCGAATTAAAATGTATATGTGCTTATTTATTTACATTCTTATTCTTTTCTCTCGCAAATTGTGTCTAAACCCTGAAACAAAATCTGCCTGTCCCTGTATGCTTTCTGCCGTTCGAGAATTTTAGGTCTCAGGTCGAAGTTTTTCAAGTACACTGCATAACTTTCAAAAAAGGTTTTCAACTCTGTGTTCAAAATTATTTAATATTTTATGTACAAAATATTTCATTTATTTTTAGTAAATATTAATTATGCAACGAGAGAAAAATAGCGACCGCCTATGTGTTGTCTTTTCTCCAATCTGGCCATGTAATTAAGCCGCGGACCATGCTATCGAAAACCACAAAAAACAGTCTAGCCTCTGTCTAGACTTTTTCAGCAGGCGATTTTTATCATCCTGTTGAAATAAGTTATTAAGAACATTTAATTAAAATTTTCAAGAAATAGTAATTTCACACTTAATTTTTTCCTAAACATTTTCACGCTCAGATATAACATATAGATATCGATTTTCGCATTATTATTGTTATTATTTTGTTTATTTGCTTGTTACTAATATAAATTATAACTATAGTCACATAATACACGGAAAGCCACAAGCCCTCTTTGACGATTCCTATGCCCCAACTCGACCCTTTGGCTATTTTTCCTGCATTTTTTGATCGGTGTCAGTTGTTTTGACTTTGCGAACATATACTATGCGAGGAAAGTACAGTAACCATGAAAACATTACTATGAGATTTTGATGTATTGTTAAGTTTTGCGGTCTCTTCAATTGATTTTTGCTATTTTTACAATGATGTATGTATGTGTGTAACTGTGTGTATGAATTTGTGTATGTGTGGGAGTGAACATGATACTGTCCAAACGTTTTATCCGATTAAGCTAAAAGCTTGTAGGTATGTTGTAGGTCACAATCGCACGATTTGTGTAAATAAGATAGTTTTTTTTTACAGGTGACAAAGAAAAATTACTTATCATTACGGTCGATGGACATAAATTATTTTAAGTGCGCTAGCGTATAAACTCTACATTCGATTAAGATAAAATTGGGTAGGCATGTTATAGGTCATTGTCTCAAGAAATATATAAATTTTCATAAGTGAAGGACTTAAAGTTTTTTTTTTTTTTTTTTTTTAACAGAGATTAAACAACAGAATTTTAACAGAGATTAACAAAATATAATTTTTATGCATTGCGATCTTGGGTCTGAAATTTATTGGAGTTCTGTTTCTAATAACGTTAAATTGTTTAAAACATAAAACTGATATATGTTACATTGTCTTGTTAACGTATGATCATTGTAGGAAGTGATAGTTGTTTTTCAGGGAAATATATTTATATATACAACTTCTAACTGGAACTAATTACACGGGTCTACATCTAAATATTTGATTTGATAACTTTGGCTGATCTTTATGTTTTTTGGTGTGTTGAAACCGAAACTGAAGTCAGTTTTTCTCTATCACGTATAGATTTTTGCCAATACAGGGTCGACACAATTTCTTCCGTGACTCTTCCACCAATATAACTTTATGGTAACTTTTATAGTCTATTTCCATGATTAATTACAATTAATCAGGAAAACATACTAGAAACTACTGAAAAGGAAGAAATTGTGTCGGTAGACACCCTATATTGATAAAAATCTATACGTGATAGAGAAAAAACTAACTTCCTTTTCGTTTTCAGCACACCAAAAAACATGTGTATCAGCTAAAATTATCAAATCAAATTTTACCCGCATTATTTTTGTAGACCTGACCTGTGTTATATGAAGAAGTTCATGATATCATTATAAAGAGATTAAAAGTGATATATGTATGATTTAGAATTTTTCTATTGAATGGTAGTTTAAGGAAACTGCTTGCTTAAAATTTATTCTCTTTCACATGGACGCACAAAATAATTGGGTTACGTAACCCCTATTCTACAAGTATTATTCGCACTTTAGCAGAAATATTCAAACACTTTATTATACTTTTACATGTTGCTCATTTACTAAATTAGTCAGTGATTAAAAATTGCTTTAAAAAATATTCTTTAAAAGTTGCTTTTCATGGGAAATATTTTGTGAGTCTCTGTACACTAATCAGTTACGTTATTTATACTGTTTTCAATAGAGAATATGCTCTAGCAGACTTTAGCAACAAATATCAGCTTAAAGGTATTCTATAATATAAATATTAACAAAAAATACAGCACAGTCGGACGGTTATATGTCAGAATTTCGTGCTTGTATATCGTGTATGCTGAGTTATAAAAGGAGGAAATTGCAGTATCGTAACATCAAAGAAATTTTAACAGTGTTGAATGACCTTTGAGCAACACCACCTGTTGGTCGATAAGCACCCACATAAAATCACCGTAATTGTATCATAATGGTCATCTCACGTACCAAGTTTGATGTACTTATATGCTACAGAAGCTGAGCTATAGCCTTCCAGGAAATTGCAGTATAACAGCGCCACCTGTCTGCTGATATGCTCCAAAACCGATCAACATAATTTTTCATAAAGACCCTGTTACATGTTAAGTTTTGTACACTTTTGCATTCCTTTGAAAAGGGAGGAATTGTAATGTTGTTTTCATTGCACAGATTTTTCAGTGTACTAAAGTAATGCTTGTTTCAACTTGAGATTAAAAATCTGACTATGCAAATGATTAATGTTCTTATGACTGTTATTTAAGACCTATAAATAAGTAAAACAAACTAAAAATGTATAATAATATAATTTTGTATTATAAGTATAATGGGGGAAAAATAACAACTCAGTGACCGGATATATCAGACAGCGGCTGTCAGATGGTTAAATGGGGAAAATAAATGAATTATAATAACGCTACCTGCTAAGTGACAATATAATAACGCCCAACTGAGCTAACGGACCACAGAATATCATTTCACTTTTATGTTTCTATATTTTGAACAGATCTTTTAAGAAATTTATAGATTTTAATTAATTAAAAATAATAATAATAATAATAATCATCAAAATTTCGGAAAGCAGGCTTCGAGGTGCATCAGGAAAGGTCAATACGAGCAGCCATGTAAAAACCCCGTGATCAGCCGTTTTTCTGCAAAGCGTCGGACACACACACACACGCACACATCTATGTAGAGTGTCTGATTGGTTCGCTCTCTGATCTACAGATAATAGGTGCCTGGCTATAATCCTGGTTTAGATAAGAATGTTCGTAGTCTAATCAATAGGTTTTGATCTAATTAGCTTTAATGTGGGCGGGAAAAAAAAAAATAGAGTAATAAAACTAAACCAAACCGTTACTTTTTTTTTTTTTTTTTTTTTTTTTGCATATATTTAGAATTTTAAAAGCGAGCAAAAAATGTTTGAAGTGGACCTTCCCCCCGTTTTCCTGCAAATTGTATATTGGGATGGGAGTAATCAACTACTGCGTAATTCACTCTTCTTCTCCCCGCTGCATTACAACCACTACATCTGAAACCTATTGTAATCCACCCTTTGTAACTTGCACAATTCCCCCTTTCTCCAATATTAATTACATTCTTGGTCGTTGTTCGTTGATCTTGAGCTAGACATTACTTGACTAATAAATGGTACACTTTATACCTATAGAGCTGATTGATACAATGATCCTGGGGACATATTTAAAATATTGTCAATTCTTTATTTTTTGTCTTAAAAAAAAAAAAAAAAAATCGTTTCAGGGTCGTGTCGTAACATCTTTAGACTATGTCTAGACTGCTTAGTAAAAAAAAAAAAACTATTCTGAAGCCACTGCATGTCTAGCAGATGCTTGATGGTCTCATGTAACTCGAACATTATGAAATTTTTAGAGGCAAAATGCGATCGCCTGAAGCTTTGATTGGCTAATCCTGTAATTAAAATATGAAATACTTACATAAAAGACCCCACAGCTTCTTCTTCTTCTTCTTTTTTTTTCTAAGCACAATCATAAGTACAGAAATAACAAAGCAATTGACACCAGAAAAAATAAAATTCAGATTAAGTCAAATGGATAGGAAAGTAAGTAGTGGGAGGGTGGATGGGGGAAACGGCACTTGGAACATAGTTTGTGCATGCAGCTTTGTTCACTTTGTGAGATGAAAGTTCAAATTATGAATCTGTTTTGTAGGACATTGAATTTTTTCCATTAAGGACAGAAAGAACTGCACTCTTCTCCTGGAGAAATTCAATAAGAAAATATAGATAACAAAAGTGAATTTTTTTGTTATTTAAACTATTCCCCCCAAAATAAAAAATAAAATGCTACTTTCAAACTTTCTTTCATGATTGTTTCGATGGCGATAAACATTTTAATAAGAATAACCCAGCTGTGTGCAGGTCATATTAGATGTAAAATAGCTCCAATTCTACCAGACAGAATCTGAGAAACAGTCCGAATGCTCACTACACAAAAAATCATAGTATCTCACCAGCCCATGTTATACGATCTGAACCAGAATTGCCAGCGCCATTATTCATTGAATAATGGTGCTGAATCAGCGAAAATGAATGAAATTGAAATGGCGCTGAATGGCATCACTGAATCAGCGCCATTATTCATTATAAACGTCTTATAAATGAAGTTTGATGCCATTCTTTGCGATCATAAGGATTCCCAAATTGTGAAGCATGCAATATAACATCACTAGATATAAGTGTGATAGGTACCAAAATTAAATCACATTTTAATTATCATATTGGTATCTACTGAATTAGGTACATTCTTGTATGGAAATATAAAATCTTTAAGTACAATGCACTGCAACATATAAATGTGAATGTGACCATTTTTTTTTTTTTTTTTTTTTTTTTTTAATTTTATTTACACATGTACTTGGTCGGTAGAGCGCCGGGCTCGTAATTGGAAGATTGCGGGTTCAGTACTCGAACCGACCAAAGACCGTCGTGTACACCAATGGTGGCTGGTGCATGTAAAATCTGTCGTGGCCGCAATGTCCTCCATGTTCCCATTAAAATTATACCTCTGGGGGTGACCGAAGCGGGAGAGCCATCCCTTCTGTTGAGGATCAAAATTGTGATAGCATGTCTCCAGACCACCTCTAGGGGTGAGTCCCAGACAGTCGCCAATTGTCCATTGCGCAGCACTAGTGCGACGTAAAAAAAAAAAAAACCAACCAACCAACCTACACATGCACTTATTCAATAATACATATATTCCCTACATATCTCATATGCATTATTCGAAAAACATCACAATCTATTATTAACACTTTTACAGCCACTCCCAAGTCATTTAGATAACGTACCCCTCTCTCCCATGCGTGATCCTTTTATATTGAATACACAATATTTAGAAAATAACATACATAACATTCAATAACATTTTATTAATAATATTACTGATAATATTACTGATAATAATTCAGTAATATACATAATATATTCAATAATAAATAACATACATAAATAATATACATATTAGTCATCAATATTCTATACATGTAATCAGTGGTCGGAAGTAGCGCGCTACAAGTAGCGAAACTACAGTAGTCGCTACTTTTTTTAGTAGTTTGTAGTGCAACGCGCTACTTTCTAAAAAATGTAGTTTAACGAGTAGCGCGTTACAAAAAAAACGTAGTTTCTAGTGATTTTCAACGCTACTTTTAACGTTACTTTTGTTTACCAACAAGCCGCTATTTGAGAACCACGTGATCATATTTTTTTCCTTTGTACGAAATTCGTAGCTCTCCGCATGACATACGAATGCTCTTTTAACTAGTATCTCATACAATCACCTGTTACTGATTTCTGGTGTCCGAAAATAACCCTTCTTCGATTCGCATTCGATCGAGTTGAGTTGAGTTCATCTTTCTGTAGCGATTGACGACCACGTTGTTTGTTATAATCATTCATTGAACTAGTACACGTGCACGATTTGTTTTTCTTGTTTTAACTAATATATTCAGTTGTTCATCGTGTAACGTACATGCGTACATTTCTTTGCTTAAAATGTCGGCTAGTGCTATTTCTGAAAAAGATGAGCTGCCATGGCCGGCCTACAATAAGTACTTTACTTTGATCGAGAAGCAAGCCAACGGGAATTTTACAGTAACCTGTGATCTTTGTATAAATAAAAAACTCTCAGTTTCCAAGTCATCTGCTTCGAATTTAAAATTACATATAGAGGTAAGTCAATATTTTCATTTCTTAAAAAAAAAAAAAAAAAAAAAAAAAATGTTTTTATATAGTTATTAACACTAGTTTTAAATTCTATTATTCTTTATCATCACTTATTACATAAGTATCAAATCATTTTTTACTGCATGAAATGATAGTGTGGCAATTTATCACTTAAAAAAAAAAAATAATAATAAATAAATAAAGAGATTATTTAATTTATAAAACTGTATTTCACGAAAGGTTTATTCTTTTTTCTTTCAATTGATACATATGTTGTAAGGGGTTTTATTATTTTATTAATGATACTTTACCTTTACCTATAGCAAAGTAAGGAAAACATTTTTTTTTTTTAATGAGTTTATTCTATTAAACGTTTGAAAGCATTTTTTTAACATTTCCGAATGATTTGAGAAGTTTTTTAATTGATGTAAATGATAATATGTTAGATCAAAGCATTAATATTTTTTCTTTTAAAATATATTGACAGTTCAATATTGATGTTTATTATAATTAAAAGAGAAAATAATCTCCTTATCTTATACTATTAAGTGAGCAATATTTGTATATTTCACTGTTCTCGAAAACGGTAGCTCGGACAGTCACGAGATTTAACACAAAGGTGCCCCCCGAAGGATCATTGTGCACATCGAAGTCAGAATTTCTGTTTAGTTTTCTTTTAATTAATAAAAATATGAAAATAATAAGCTAATAATAGCAAAAAATTAGCCGTTTAAATTTAATCCTTATTTTAATTGTCGCCAAAAAAAAAAAAAAAAAAAAAAAAAAAAAAAAACGAGTTTTTTTTTTTTTTCAGCAGGAAAATAAATACATTTACCTAAACATGAACACACTACTGATCGCAGAGCTTCCAAATTTGGCATATAGGTACCTGGGACCCTGCAGATGTGCACCTCATCGAGATCTTTTCGAATTTGAATTTTTTAAATTAATGTTTTTTCGATTTTAAACATTGGCTTTTATTTTTTATTTTTCATGAATACATTCTTCGATTGTAATCGTCTGCGTATCTTAGTAACGGCTATATCCGCGATTGTAATGAAATGCTCGCCCTCTGGTGGGCTAAGGTGAAATTACAATAAACATGGTTTAATTCGAATTCCATACAGCCGCCATTGCTTCACGATATTTAGTTTCACATATATTTATAGAATAAAAATGAATAAATACGGTAAAAAAGATAACATACTGTTGTGTGCTACAATCTAACTCCAAAGGATCAAGAAATCCAGAATTGAGCTTCCATTTATTTCCAAATGACAAATTTTAAATTTCAGTTGCTTCGGCTAATGGAAGTAAAGAATTAATCAGATGATTTGAAACTAATATTTGTTCAGCTTCAGTTAAAATCTACTTCCGATCGAACTTTGAAGAAACTGAAATATTTTTTTCCAAAAGCAATCAATTTTCCATGATGTAATGGCGGAATATTAAGTAGAATAACAAAAAGAACACTAATGGAACACACGTGGCTATAATGTTTACTAACAACTGCAGTGTTAAGAAAGCGCCATCTATCGATCATTACAATCGCGGATTATGCAATTTATTTTTTATTTAATACATTTATTTGAGGGCGAATCTTTTTTCTCTTTAATTTATTATATTTATTGAAAATAAAATGGTAATGCAGTAGAAAAAATTAAATTTAAAATTTAAAAACGTATTTATAACAGTTATGTTTATGTATAATTTTTGTAGTATAACAACAATTATTTTTCATTTGTTAATTTAATTTCTTTAAAAGTTTTTTTTTTCTTCTAATTTATAGTATTTGTCAGGAAATAATGGTAGTATATAGTAGAAAGGATTAAACTGATTGGAATTTATTTGTTTTTTATGTATTTAATTCCTTCTAAAAGAAAATCTACTTTTTATTTTATTTCATTATATTGGTCGGAATCAAATTGTAATACAGTGTAAATAGCATGAGCAATAAAATACTTGGTTCAAAAACTAAAATATTTAATAGACGCTAAGATACAGTTATCTTTAAAATCGTAGTTCTTAAATAATGGCAGACCTACCTATCGTCAATAAATACCCATATTGAAATACAGAGGAAAGAGATTTCTGCAGGCAGTGGGAACCTGCTCCCGATACAGTGCGGCCAGAGAAAGAGGTGCCGTAGTCAGCGAGTACCCGATGCGAGGTCTAAAGCGATTCCAATGTAATTATTTTAGTTTTTATTTATAATGTGATGTGAAAAATAAATAATGATCCAATTCTTTTGGAGATTCATTTAAATATAGTGGCCAGCGAAGCGGGCGTAGCCTGCTAGTATTATTAAAATCTGCAGACGATAGTCTACAGTTTTGAACGGAAAGAAACACATCTGGTATTTAATGAGGTCACGTGTTTTGGTACTGTGATTAACAATTGCAATTTTGAAAAGGCTTCACTTTTTCAATGTCGCACACTAAACTTGGTGTACAGACCTAACATCACAAGACAGCCTTGCAGTTCAAATTCCATCGATTTTGGAAAAAATTACATTTTAATTGGAAATTAAATTTTATTCTAATACGCGTATTTAAAATTTTAATTACGATTAAATTATTTTTAATACATCATTCGAAAGATATTTTAAAGTTCTTTTATATTATCGAAAGTTTTCACCCGATTTACACGTTTTGAGATGTCCTGAACCAGTTTTCTTTTGTATCTCAGCTACTAATTAAAATAATTTCATAAGTAATACATCATTAGAAAGCTTTGTTGATTTGGAGTCCAACAGTACATTACAGAAATTTCTACCTCCAGACGGCGCTGTAATATTTTCAAATGTCAATATTTCAATTTCTAATTATGATTAAATTATTTTTAATACATCATTCGAAAGATATTTTAAAGTTCTTTTATATTATCGAAAGTTTTCACCAGATTTACACGTTTGAGGTGTCCTGATTAGGTTTTCTTTTGCATCTCAGCTAATTGAGTTAGACCGTTCAAAATTGGTATATGTAGGTTAATTAGGAGGGCCTGAAAGGGTGGGGAAGAAATAGGCGTGCACCGCGCACATATCCCCTAACTTGTGCGAGTGCAGCACGCACGGGACTGCGCTGCCGAAGGCAGTGGCGAACCGGTCCGACTTTTTAACAGATGAGAAATGATTTTTTTTTTCTTTTCTTAAGAATAAAAATTTGATTTGAGAAGGAATATGTGCGTGCATGGGTTTGCGCTACCGAAGGCCGGTGTGAGCTTTTACCCGATCAGAAATGAATTTTTTTAGGGGGCATGAAGGGTCAGGGAAGGAATACGCGCGCGCAGCGCTTGTATCCCTTAACAGTTGCGCGTGCAGTGCGCACGGGACTACGCTGCCGAAGGCAGTGGGGACCCGGGGTGACTTTTTACCCGATCAGAAATGTTTTTTTTTTTTTTTTTTTTTTAATTTCTTTTCTTAAAACTAAAAGTTACTGTTAGTGATTCATTTGAAAATACTGACCCACTAGCCCGCGAAGCCCGCTGGTACTAAATATTAAAACTGGTAATTGTATTTTAAATTATAAAATAAATCTTAAGGTTAAAATATTTTGAGGCAATGCACTGATTTAAAAATTGATTTTGAAAGTTTATACAGTTGAACACTGTTATAATGAACCATCTTTGTACTTCATAAAATGTCAGTATATCTGAAGATTCATCATAACCAAACTTATAGGTGTTTAATTAAATCAAGGTGGCTAACACAAGAACTTTTCAAGAAAAATAAAAAGAAAAATGTGTTTTTATATAGTTATTAACACTAGTTTTAAATTCTATTATTGTTCATAATCACTTATTACATAAGTATCAAATCATTTTTTACTGCATGAAATGATAGTGTGGTAATTTATCACTTAAAAAAAAAAAAAATATTTAATTTATAAAACTGTATTTCACGAAAGGTTTATTCTTTTTTCTTTCAATTGATACATATGTTGTAAGGGGTTTTATTATTTTATTAATGATACTTTACCTATAACAAAGTAAGGAAAGCATATTTTTTTCTTTTTTTTTATGAGTTTATTCTATATGAGTCTATTCTCTGTGAGTTTATTATTTATTTTTGTTTTAGAGGAAACACACATACAAGCTAACGGAATTAGAGAATTTGATAAAGGCTTCGAAAAACAAAATAAGCATGAAAGCTCCTACAACTCCCAGGCAGAGGCAAGTGTCGCTTTTCAATACTCCAGCCAAAAAGTCTACTTCTTCCCAGCAAGAAATTGATGATGCGCTTTTGAATTGGATTATTGATGGTGCACATGCTTTTTCAGAGGTAGAAAGAGAGTCCTTTAAAGTCTTGTGGGCCAAACTGAATTCATCTAAGCTGATGTGCACAAAAACTGTTGTTTGTAGGCTTAAAGAAAAATATAAACTGATGAAAGACCAACTTATTGAAGAATTAGGAAAAGTTGAGAATGTATGTGCAACTGCTGACTGTTGGAGCTCCAATAATGAATCATTTTTAGGCATTACATGCTTATATTTAGATGAAAATTTGGAGCGTAAATCTGCAACCTTAGCTTGCAAAAGAATCATAGGCAAGCACACGTATGATGTATTAGCGAAAGAAATTTTCGATATTCTTGTGACATATCAAATTCAAAATAAAACGCTACTGATGGTAACAGACAATGCAGCAAATTTCATCAAGGCATTTCGCATTTTTGCTGGAGAAAAAGAGGAAGATTGCGTATTGGGTATAGCTTTGACGGATATTTTATCAGGAAATGTGTCTGATGACGATACATTCTTGCAGTTGCCACCGCATCACCACTGCTCAGCGCATACACTGAATTTGGTGGCAACCAAGGACTGTGAAAAAGCTCTAGAAAACGCTGATTTCCAAAAAATCAGCAAAAGTTCGTTTACCAAGTGTCAAGCTCTGTGGAATAAATCAAAGATGTCTGTTGTTTTAACAGATAAAATTTCCACAGAATTGAATCAAAGACTTATTATCCCAAACAAAACGCGATGGAATTCAATGCATTCTGCTGTTGAGCGTATTTGCAAACTTTTTGGTGAAAACGAAGAAAAGTTTCAAAAGGTATTTGACGCTGCTGGATTAGGAAGGCTTTTGCCTGGGGAAGTGTTATTTTTACACGAATATTGTAAGGTCATGGACCCTTTAAAGAATTCCTTAAATATTTTGCAAGGAGAATCCAGTGTGTCCATGGGATACCTTGCTCCAACATTACACCAATTGTTGAAAGTAATGAAATCGTTCACTGGGCTACAATTTTGCAAGCCTTTAGTGGAAGCTGTAGTATCTGGGGTTCAAAAGCGGTTTGCCCATTTGCTGTGGGACAAAGAAATGGTCCTTTCAGCTTGCTTCAACCCTAGATTCAAGCTTCTTTGGATTGAGAATCAGCAAAAAAAAACAGAGGCAAAATTATGGATGGAAGAGTATCTAAAAAGCATGTTCCCCTCAAATTGCAGTAATGTTTCTGAAATTCAGCCTCTGGATGACTATTCCGGATTTTTTAATTTTTCCATACTGCAAAATGAGCAAAATTTTCAAGATGAGCTTCAAAAATTTTTGTGCGAACCGTTGAAACCTGCTGCATCACTGTGCAGTTCGAAATTTTTAAAGCAGGCATATTTAAAAACAAATACTGGTGTTCCATCAAGTGCTTCAGTTGAGAGACTTTTCTCTCATGCATCTGAAGTGCTTAGCTGCAAAAGATCCTGCCTAACTGATGAAAATTTTGAGATGCAGCTCTTATTAAAAATGAATAAAAATGTGATTAAAAATGAATAAAAATATGTAGAAATACTATGTGAAACCGTTTAAGAGAAAGTATTCAACGTGCCTTTAAATTTTGAACTAATGCATAATAAAGCCCATAAATTGAAAAGAAGTGATTATTTACATTTGGTGGTTAAAAACTAATTAAAATTAAAAATATTCTAGTAACATAACCAAAATTGCAATAAATGTTAATTTTTAATAGGTTTTTTTTTTTTTTTTTGGAGGGGGGGGGGGAGAAAAAAGTAGTTTGTAGTCACTACTTCTTAAAAGTAATTGTAGTTAACTACATTTGTGAAAAAGTAGTTGTAGTTGTAGTTAACTACATTTGTGAAAAAGTAGTTGTAGTTGTAGTTCACTACAAAAAAAAAGTAGTTTTTCCAACCACTGCATGTAATAGCCCTATAAATGAATCAATTACAAACATTAGTTTCATTTATAATAGAAGCAGAAATAAAATACTGTGGAATCTCTCTAAAGTCCACCTATATTTGAAGACCACCTACCTTTAAGGCCAATTTCTTATGGCCCCAAAATTTCTCTTTGGATTTTAATATTAATTTATCTCCATTAAATGCCCACATTTAGTCAGAACCACACCCCGGACTAATTTCTAGGAGTAGTAAGTATATTTTAAATATTCCAATAAAGCCTAACCCAAATATCTTCCAGATTATAAGAAATGATAAAGATGTAATCCCCCCCCCCCCCCTAGAAACTGCCGGCGTTTATAAAATCCCTTTTGAATACTATAATAAAAATACAGGATGTTATATAGGGATCACAAAGAGGAAAATAAAAACACGTCTAAATGAACACAAAAACGATATAAAATATGCCAGATGCACCACTGCTCTTGCTAGAACCTATCAGGAAAACGAAATAAATATAAAATTTAATGACGTAACAAAAATAGCCAACTATAAAAACCCTATGTAATGTACGCGTTCTATAGAGAAACCATTGAGATAATGAAAAATCAGGCTGCCATTAATGACCACGAGTCCGCCAAGATCGATCCCCAGTGGTGCTACCTGCTGAAAGATCAAGACGATACTATAAATAGCCAAGGCCCACTTCAACAAGTTTGCAATTGATAAAGGAGAGGATCCTCCCAAGAAAAGCTTTTTGCAAGTAATGATGAAGCCGAAGTAAAGTGTTTACTAATATATTTTTAAATACTATGTACTTTCGAGACAGTTTTCTCGTCAGGGGCAGGTTCCAGGGGCAAACAAAAAATCTCTATGCATAAAAAGCTATCGTTTGCTTGTTAAGATTTTACATATTTCTATAACGTGCAGAGACAAAAATTATTTATTCTTTTCTTAATATTTAAAAATATGTAAATAATCTGGTGTGTCACTCACACGACTTTCTCTTACCCTGCATTTCAATACTATAAAGATAGATTCCTGCAGTTATTTGTTTTTAAGTTATGTTAATAACAGATATACAGTCGGCTGCAAAATTATTCGAGCACTAGCAATAATCCTTGCCAAAAAAAAGTACACTTAATACAGCTTTGTTAAATAAATCCTTGTCGAGTCATGTTCTTAATCAGTCTAAGAACATGATTCGACAAGGATTTACTTAGTAAAACAGTCTTAAGTGTACTTTTTAAATATAGGAATTATTGGCTAGTGCTCGAATAATTTTGCAGCCGACTGTACATACAGATCAGTCACTAATTTTTATTTCACATTTCAATAAAAGCGTGTTCTTTAGTTTTTTTTTAAGTATAAATTTATTATTTCGGTTGTTATCTGAATGAATATAATATTTTTTCTGGGTGAGATCTTAACTAAGTAATTCTTTATTTTTTTAATTTACGAATGAACCCCTGATATATTTTCCTTTGTAACTCTATCAAGAATGAGTTTAACTCTTTATCTACTGACGACGGTACTACAATTAGTTTAAAAAGCGCGTAAATTTGAATTTATGGAAGGAATGTCAAAGATATTTATAAGAATAGAATAGAACGTATATATATCCCACTTTAATCTCACTACAAGGTACAAAATACTACAAGCAACCATTTTTGTTCTAGGAGGGATTATATAGAGGGCTCTTGCTGTTTTTGCTTGGCATTTTTCACGATCTTCACATGTGTTATAGTTAATTCCTATAATTACCTCAAGAATCTCCCATCAATATTAGAAAAAATATAAATAACACAAAAAATAAATACGTTTTTACCTTTTTTTATATACACCTTTAAAATATCTTTTTCGACTTCCATGTACCAATGGTACACTAAATAACCACCTCACAAAATCCTCATTCATTACTATGATGAGGTGATATGCATAATTTTTATTGTATATATCTTATATGTTTCAAAAAATACGTTTTAAATATATTTCTTGCCTGTTTTGTAATGCGATAGATAAAAGATTAAAGTGTATAAACTATATATATATATATATATATATATATTTTTTTTTTTTTCCCGAACTGCCTTGATCTCAGAAATTCGAATATGGAATTGAAAATCGGTGTTACCAATCGAGAAAAAAAAAAAAAAAAAAAAAAGAAGCTGATGCAAATTTTAATTTGTAGATGATCCCTAAGCAAAATATATTGTTAATACTCAGACATTACCCAGCCGCATATTTATATATAATAATTTACGACAAAATTAGTCGGTGTGAGAGGTAGCCATACTGAAAAAAAAAAAAAAAAAAAAAAGTCCTGTTTGCTGCCAGAAATTTTCTATAATGACAGAAAATATTCTTAAGCTACAGAAAAAATACGTTGATAGAAATTTTCTGTAACAGAACAATACAGAAAATATTAGTAGACAGGTATTTTGCCCAAGGAAATCTTGGTATTATAGAAGCACTAAGTCATCAGTATATACATTAACAAAACATCTATCTACTAGTATTTTCTGTATTGTTCTTTTACAGAAAATTTCTGTCAACGTATTTTTTCTGTAGCTTATGAATATGTTCTGTCGTTATAGAAAATTTCTGGTAGCAAACAGGACTTTTTTTTTTACAGTGAGCGTTTACTTTTCTTTCTTTCTTTCTTTTTCTTTTCTCTGATTGTACAATCGTAGACCTCTCATAGCGGCCACATTTTGCTAGACACATAATTCTAGTTTTACTTAACTTGAACTGACCATTGTCCACCTCATAACTGAAATTAATCACCATGTGTGCAGTAACAATCTGTGTGTAGATAAAATAAGAAAGAGATAAAACTTCGTATATCTGAAAGTGTATATTTAGAGATGATGTTCCGATTTGGAAAAAAGAATTTCGTGTTATACCATTATTTAGCTAATAAATTTAAATACAATGGCTTCTAAATAGGTAATGTTGACGTTAAATGGCAAAAGAAAAGCATTTAAACTTAACTAAGATTAAAAATTAAAAGCTAAAAATAGTATTTCCTCACAGTAAACTCTATTAGTAATTTTGTAGATATAAATAGAGATCATTTTTCTCACTCAGAAATAATGCTAAAGCTGAACAATTTGCTCTACTTTATTAAAAAGAAAAGAAAGGGAAAAAAGAAAAAGAAAAAAAAAAAAAGATATATATATATATATATACATAAAATGTTTAAAAAATAAGAATAAAAACTATTAGAAAGCAATATACATAAAATAATATAACTATGAATGATTATAATTATAACCATTTAACTTGTCGAATTTGATAGTTTTTTTTTTTTTTTTTAAGTCCAAGATTCTGTCTCTCAGTGGATGGCTTTTTTAGGAAAAATTGAAAGCAGTTACTTTTACTTATTTATTTTTCCCCCTAATACTTAATAGAAAAAGAACTATTAGATTCGTAAAAATTTCCGACTTCCGGTTTCCAACCAATTTGCATGTTTTAATAGGTCCAGATCCAGAATACGACACCATTTTTAGAAAATGTCTACCTGTGTGTGGGACAAAAATTTTGTAGCAGCAGTATCTGAAGAAATAATTTACAAAATTTCATAAAAATTCATATGCAGTTGCACCTTAACATAAATTAGTACCTAGCAATTTTTGGTGAAAATCATCTAACAGATGACGTTGCTATCCCATTTTTTCAAAAAATTTAATACGGCTGTGTAGAACAAAATAATTTCATATAGATGTGCACAATATTTTTTTTAACCAATTGAAAAAAAAAAAAAAAAAAAAAATGCAGGAGCATCGTTTGCCCCTCCCCCGGTCCGAAGATGTAAATTTTCAGTGTAAGTATTTTTCAAAAGAGATTACTTTAACCCTTCTACTGCCATGGGGTCAAATATGACCCCAACGTCGGTTTGACGTTTCATTATACTCGTAGTATTTAATCAAAAATTCTTAAAAAAAAAAAAAAAAAAAAAGACGTTCATTTTGTCATATTCTTTATGATAATTATCAGTAACGCAAATATAAGAAAACTTTTGTTGTTTTTTCCTCATTTATCCCACTGAATACCAATGGAGTCAAAAGTGACCCCAGTGACATATCGTCGAAAAAAAAAAAAAAACATATATTTCTGAATTAATTTAAATTAAAGAATTATTGATCCCCTTTAAATATTACTATTTGTAAATTAATATTGAAATATTATTAAGTGATCCATTTTTACACTATTATCTCTTTTTAACAAAGGTTTTAATAGGCATAATTTATCATGTAAAATATAACAAAATTAAAAACACAACTTTCAGCGATTTTTTCTGTGTATATACGTATATTCATATAATAATAATAATAATAAACACGATTTTTATATTATTTGAGTATAAATTAAGAATACATTTGAGCATATTTTGTGTTTGTAGGTCAAAAGCTAAATATTAATTATGCTATGACATTCCACTAAGAGATACTCATGAAAAATTCAAGCCGAAGTCTGATGTCATTAGAAATAGGCCCTACAAGTTATTATAATAAAATAGTTAAATAAATAAAGTAAAAGCATTTTTTTTTTTTTTTTAAACATTGAAAGAGAAGAATAGTTGTTTCTTTAAGCTATTGATTCTTGCTGGCATCTACAAATCATATAATGAATAAATGTGCAGTTATGGAATGAAAATAATACTCATATAATTTTTAACATATATAAGTGTAGAAGCAGATCCTTACTAATTCTAAATTCCATACGATTTGATAATGCTGATTTCAGACGTCAAAACAGATTTGATGATAAAATTTCACATTCTAGAAACACATTTTTTTTTGTCTTAGACTAAAAATTTATTAGATTCATATATTTCTGACCAAAATGCTACAATTAATGAACTGTTAGTAACATTTAGAGGGAGATTTTCATTTCGTTAAAAAAAAAAAAAAAAAAAGATTTTTATATTATTTGAGTATAAATTAAAAATACATTTAAGCATATTTTATGTCTATATTGAGCATATTTTTGTGAATATATTCACTCCAAACAAGAAAAGTGTGTTTCAAAAATCTGCCCTACTTGTAATATCAATGTTTCTAATATGCTAGTGTATATAGGAAAAAAGAAAAATGTACCGAGGAAAGAAAAACACTGGAATAGAGTAAATTTAGATAGTATAAAAAAGAATGAAAACAATTGGAAGAAATATCACTGTAAATAACTTTTTAACAAAGATAGAAGAAAAAAGCTGATAATTTTTAAAATTGGAATTCCTTTATAATTACACTAAGCGTTTATTACTACTAGGGGACAGGTCCCGATCATGAATGCTTGGGGCCCTGAGCAAAGCGAAATTAGGGAGCCCCTCAAAACCGGCGTAACTCCATTTATGTAAGATAGATGATAAGTCGTATTACATAAACAATGTTTTCGAGGCTAGATATTTAAATATGTTAATATATATATATTTTTTTTCAATTGCTATTTATGTTATACAGCTACATACAACTGAATATGGAATGAATTTGTTCTGCTGATCTCTTCATGATATCTTATCTGACAGGTGACAATAAAAAAAAGCACTGTGTAGTATGTTTAATTTACACTAAGCAGGAACTGACATATAAATTTAGTAGTCATAGATTTGCCAGCTTTGGATTATTGCTCTACTGCAGTTGTTTACACGCTAGGATTAATTACAGCGGTATTAACTGATTAAAATGAATTTCGAATCACCTCGAACTCCCTGCCTGAACGAACTCGGCATATGTTGATCCAAGGCCCACTATTTAGGCACTACATGAGCCAGCAGAAATAAAACTAGTATGTTGTGGCCACCACAAGACTTTCTTCTATATTTACCTATACATATTCAATCAGTAACAATATTAAAAAAAAAAAAAAAAAAAGTACGATTTTTTTTTTCTAAGTTTTTTTTTTTTTTTTTTTTTTTTTTTTGTTAAAAGTGAAAAAAATCAATAACTTTGTTTTAAATTATCACAGATTTATAGTTCAACCATTCGTTTTAAAGGTATTGACGAGACCTTTCGAAAGATACCCATCTTGAAAATTTATCCCCCCCGGGGGGTACTTCCCCCCCAGGGGGGGAAGCGATGGCCCCCCATGAAGAATTTTTTTTTCCTAGTTACATACTACTATTATCAATAATTCATATTAATTTTACAATCACAAGTTAAAAACAACTCTAATTATGCACATTTGTACGAATTTTTGTCCTATGCTGCCATGTTAAAAATTTAGATAAAATGCTATCACAGCGCCACCTGTTGAGCTATTGATCCCCAAACATAATCAGCACCAGTTTATGTCGGGGACCGACTAAATACCAAGTTTGGTTAAATTTCGTTAAAAAAAAAAAAAAAAAAAAAAAAAATTGCGATATTTTTCTAAGTTTTTTTTTGTTAAAAGTAAAAAAAATCGATAACTTTGGTTTAAATTATCACAGATTTATCGTTCAACCATTCGTTTTAAAGGTATTGACGAGATCTTTCGAAAGATACCCATCTTGAAATTTTGCCCCCCCGGGTGGGAACTTCCCCCCCCGGTGGGGGGGGAACCCATGCCCCTCCATGCACAAAATTTTTTTCCTAGCTAACTACTACTATTATCAATAACTCATATTAATTTTACAATCGCAAGTGTAAAATAACTCTCTTTATGCCCATTTATACGGAAATTTGTCCTATGCTGCCATGTTAAAAATTTGCATAAAATGCGATCACAACGCCACCTATTGAGCGATTGATCCCAAAATCTAATCAGCACCAGTTTATGTCAGGGTCCAACTATACACCAAGTTTGGTTCAATTTCATTCATCGGTTCGTGAGATACGGTGTGACATACGAAATTTTGCGATCACAGCGCCACCTGCTGGACGATTGATCCCCAAATCTAATCAGCACCATGCCCCGTCAGGTTCCAACTATATACCAAGTTTGGTTGAATTTCATTCATTAGTTCGTGAGATACGGTGAAAAATACGAAAATTTGTCCTATACTGCCATGTTAAAAATTTACATAAAATGCGATCACAGCGCCACCTGATGGGCTATTGATCCCAAAATCTAATCAGCACAATGCCCCGCCAGGGTCCAACTATATATCAAGTTTGGTTGAATTTCATTCATTGGTTCGTGAGATACGGTGAAAACACTAAACCACAGACAGACAGACAGACAGACAGACAGACATTTTTTAAAAACTATCAATTCGTGTTCAGGACACCCCAAAACGTGTAGATCCGTCAAAAAACGGAGGTCGAAAATTTTCGCGAATCCAATACTTTCTCTATATTACATATAGAAGAAAGTAAAAAGAAAAGTATATCCAAAATTAAATTTTCGAGAACGTTCAATATTTTTTAAAGATAAATTTCATATAAGTATGTATATATCTGTACTGATAAGTATAAAGGATTTAAGTACAAAAATGTCGATTTTGAGTTAAGTACATAGTCAGACTCAGAAAAAAAATTCTCAATCGATTAGTATAAATGATTTAAGTCTATGTCATTTAGTCTTTGAGAAAATCGATTGGTAAAAAAAGGTTCAAGTCAGAAATTTACCATTCACGTATGGTATAAAATATTTAATTCAGTTTCTTCCTGTTTTTAAATGAAGGTTTACAATCACTGAATGGTATAAAGGGTATAAATCAACATAATCCCTTTTCCCTAATCGATTCTTATGATTTGTTTAACTTTATTTTTCGTCTCCTGAAAAATCAAGAATATGAACTTAAATCCTTTATACGTATCAGTACAGATATATGATTTGAATTTTTACTGAAACAAAAAGAAATAATTTTCAATTTGGTAGGGCTTTTGGCGGCCCTTCAATGTCCGGGGCTCCGGGGCAAAGTCCCGGCTTGCCCATGCGATAATATGGGCTTGCTAGGGGAAAGAAATAATATTTTTCATTTTTTAGGTTTAAAAAATCAACAATAATTGCATATTATTGCCCAAATAAAAAGAAAGTTTTGAACTTATTAAGTTTTATGTCTTTTTCTACGGAAAATGAAATCACTGAAATAAATTACCATTATGCTAAAAGATTACAACATCACGAAATCAGTTTTAATATAATGGAGAAAGTAATGCATACATGTTAAAGAATATCCAGAAGATTTCCAATAACTACCTTTAATAATATTTTGCATGTGAATGCCTTGAATAATTTAGTTGTTTGATTATATTTTAATTTTAATTGGGAACAAAAAAGCAATTTTAAAGATGACTATTTCTTTTGAAGCTAGGTAAATGTTTAGCTCGGAAAAATCCTGAGAAATATTCCGATACTTTAAATTCAGTATGGCAGGGCATTCTAGTGGGATTACTAAAAACAAAAAGTGTGGGGTACAGAAATGTGTATGAAACATGACAGTATAAATTAATAACCTTTGTCTCCCTGTGTGTATGTGTCTGTGGCATTGTAACTTCTAAGCAAATGAGAACGCTGACTGGGGTGGTTCTTAGCTACATTTTATGACATACTGTTTGATAGATTTTTTTTTAAATAAATAATTATTGTAGAAATTGTTTCAGGCAAATTTGAACTATTATTTTCCAATTTACCAGCTGTCAATCTTTCAACTTCAGACACATCTTAAACGATAAGTCACGTGATTCCTGGATTAAAATATAAAAAGAGTATTTTTTTCTTTTTTAATTATTATTATTGTTGCCACTTTTCAACCTATTAAAACAAACAAAAACTAGTATATTGTGGCCACCACAAGACTTTCTTCTATATTTTCCTATACATATTCAATCAGTAACAATATTTAAAAAAAAAAAAAAAAAAAAAAAAAAAATACGATTTTTTTTTTCTAAGTTTTTTTTTTTTTTTTTTTTTTTGGTTAAAAGTAAAAAAAAATCGATAACTTTGTTTTAAATTATCACAGATTAATAGTTCAACCATTCGTTTTAAAGGTATTGACGAGATCTTTCGAATGATATCCATCTTCAAAATTTAACCCCCCCGGGGGGGGGGTACTTCCCCCCAGGGGGGGAAGAGATGCTCCCCCATGCACAAAATTTTTTTCCTAGTTACGTACTACTATTATCAATAATTCATATTAAATAACTCTTATTATGCACATTTATACGAATTTTTGTCCTATTCTGCCATGTTAAAAATTTAGATAAAATGCTATCACAGCGCCTCCTGTTGAGCTATTGATCCCCAAATATAATCAGCACCAGTTTATGTCGGGGACCAACTAAATACCAAGTTTGGTAAAATTTCGTTTAAAAAAAAAAAAAAAACGATTTTTTTTCTAAGTTTTTTTTTTGTTAAAAGTAAAAAAAATCGATAACTTTGTTTTAAATTATCACAGATTTATGGTTCAACCATTCGTTTTAAAGGTATTGACGAGATCTTTCGAATTATACCCATCTTCAAAATTTAACCCCCCCGGGGGGTACTTCCCCCCCAGGGGGGGAACCGATGCCCCCCCATGCACAAATTTTTTTCCCTAGTTAACTACTATTATTATCAATAATCCATATTAATTTTACAATCACAAGTTTAAAATAACTCTCATTATGCCCATTTATACGGAATTTTGTCCTATGCTGCCATGTTAAAAATTTGCATAAAATGCGATCACAGCGCCACCTGTTGAGCTATTGATCCCCAAATCTAATGGGCACCAGTTCATGTCAGGGTGCAACTAAATACCAAGTTTGGTTGAATTTCATTTATTGGTTCGTGAGATACAGCGTCCACAAAAAATGATACAGACAGACAGACAGACAGACAGACACACAGACAGACATTTTTTAAAAACTATCAATTCGTGTTCAGGACATCCTAAAACGTGTAGATCCGTCAAAAAACGGAGGTCGAAAATTTTCGCGAATCCAATACTTTCTCTATATTACATATAGAAGGAAGTAACAATATTAAGTTTGATTATAAATAATGATTATGAGTTCACAGTCGAAAAATTTCCAAAATTCGTTTGAAAGTTAGATATTTTATAGAAATACAAGTTCAGTGTAAAGGCAGCTTATTAAAAAAAAAAAAAAAAAAGAAAAAAAGAAAAAAAAAAAAGAAAAAAGAAAGAAAGAGAGAGAAAAAAACTAGTATGCTGTGGCCACCACAAGACTTTCTTCTATATTTTCCTATACAAATTCACGCAGTAACAATATTTAAAAAAAAAAAAAAAAAAAATACCATTTTTTTTTCAAAGTTTTTTTTCGTTAAAAAAAAAAAATCGACAACTTTGTTTTAAATTATCACATATTTATAGTTCAACCATTCGTTTTAAAGATATTGATGAGACCTTTCGAAAGATACACATCTTGAAAATGTACCCCCCCCCGGGGGGTTACTTTCCCCTGGGGGGGAAGCGATGACCGAGATTTTTTTCCTAATTAACTACTACTATTATCAATAATTCATATTAATTTCACAATCACAGGTTAAGAATAACTCCCATTATGTACATTTATACGAAATTTTGTCCTATATTGCCATGTTAAAAATTTAGAAAAAATACGATCACAGCACCACCTGTTGAGTGATTGATCCCCAAATCTAATCAGCCCTAGTTTATGTCAGGGGCCAACTAAATACCAAGTCTGGTTAAATTTCGTTTAAAAAAAAAAAAAAAAAAAAAAAAAAAACGATTTTTTTTCTAAGTTACTTTTTGCTAAAAGTAAAAAAAAATCGATAACTTTGTTTTAAATTATCACAGATTTATAGTTCAACCATTCGTTTTAAAGGTATTGACGAGACCTTTCGAAAGATACCTATCTTGCAAATTTACTCCCCTCGAGGGGGGACTTCCCCCCCAGGGGGGTTCACGAGGCTCCCACGCATGCAAAATTTTTTCCCTAGTTGACTACCTCTATTATAAATAATTCTTGTAAATTTCATAATGATTACTAAAAAATAATTCTCTTTAAGCACATTTATACAAAATTTTGTCCTATATCACCATGTTAAAAATCCACTTTTTGATGGATTTACATGTTTTGGGATGTGGAGAACACGAATTAATAGTTTTTAGAAAATGTCTGTCTGTCTGTATCATTTTTTTGTGGACGCTGTATCTCACGAACCAATGAATGAAATTTAACCAAACTTGGTATTTAGTTGCACCCTGACATGAACTGGTGCTGATTAGATTTTGGGATCAATAGCTCAACAGGTGGCGCTGTATCGCATTTTATGCAAATTTTTAACATGGCAGCATAGGACAAAATACCGTATAAATGGGCATAATGAGAGTTATTTTAAACTTACGATTGTAAAATTAATATGAATTATTGATAATAGTAGTAGTTAACTAGGAAACAAATTTTGTGCATGGGGGGGCATCGGTTCCCCCCCCAGGGGGGAAAGTACCCCCCCGGGGAAGTAAATTTTCAAGATGGGTATCTTACGAAAGGTCTCGTTGATAATAGTAATTGTTAACTGGGAAAAAAATTTTGTGCATGTGGGGGCATCGGTTCCCCCCCCCCCCAGCGGGGGGGGAAGTACCCACCCGGGGGGGCAAAGTTTCAAGATGGGTATCTTTCGAAAGGTCTCGTCAATCGCAATTTTCTTTCTTTTTTTTTTTTTTTAACGAAATTTAACCAAACTTGGTATTTAGTTGGTCCCCGACATAAACTGGTGCTGATTATGTTTGGGGATCAGTAGCTCAACAGGTGGCGCTGTGATAGCATTTTATCTAAATTTTTAACATGGCAGCATAGGACAAAAATTCGTATAAATGTGCATAATTAGAGTTGTTTTAAACTTGTGATTCTAAAATTAATATGAATTATTGATAATAGTAGTATGTAACTAGGAAAAAAAATTTCTGCATGGGGGGGCATCGCTTCCCCCCTAGGGGGGAAATACCCCCCCAGGGGGGGTAAATTTTCACAATGGGTATCTTTCGAAAGATCAGGTTGATAATAGTAGTAGTTAACTAGGAAAAAATTTTTGTGCATGTGGGGGCATCGGTTCCCCCCGGGGGGGCAAAGTTTCAAGATGGGTATCTTTCGAAAGGTCTCGTCAATACCTTTAAAACGAATGGTTGAACCATAAATCTGTGATAATTTAAACCAAAGTTATCGATTTTTTTTAGTTTTAACAAAACAAAACTTAGAAAAAAAATCACAATTTTTTTTTTTTTTTTTTTTTACGAAATTTAACCAAACTTGGTATTTAGTTGGTCCCCGGCATTAACTGGTGCTGATTATGTTTGGGGATCAATAGCTCAACAGGTGGCGCTGTGATAGCATTTTATCTAAATTTTTAACATGGCAGCATAGGACAAAAATTCGTATAAATGTGCATAATAAGAGTTGTTTTAAACTTGTGATTGTAAAATTAATATGAATTATTGATAATAGTAGTATGTAACTAGGAAAAAAATTTTCTGCATGGGGGGGCATCGCTTCCCCCCCTGGGGGGGGATAAATTTTCAAGATGGGTATCTTTCGAAAGGTCTCGTTAATACCTTTAAAACGAATGGTTGAACTATAAATCTGTGATAATTTAAAACAAAGTTATCGATTTTTTTTACTTTTAACAAAAAAAAAAAAAAAAAAAACTTAGAAAAAAAAAATCGTAGGTTTTTTTTTTTTTTTTTTTTTTTATATTGTTACTGATTGAATATGTATAGGTAAATATAGAAGAAAGTCTTGTGGTGGCCACAACATACTAGTTTTTTTTTTTTTAAACAAATTTTTAACTTAATCCGTGGCTTCAATCACAATCGGGAAAAAATTAGCGAAATTGTCGTATTTATTATCTTGCAATTCCAATGGATTAGCGCTAGATCAAGCCAAAGATTGCCAGGAAAGTATATAAAAATTTTAAAACAAACCATTATTACATCAATGTTTAACAAAATTTAAAACTAGTATGTTGTGGCCACCACATGAGTTTCTTTTATTTTTTCCTACACAAATTCACTCAGTAAAAATAATTTATTAAAATTATTATTTTAAAAAACTATCTTCCACGATAATGCGGACGATTTCCCTATTAGAGAAGTAGTATAACACTAAATATATTTTTTAAACTAGTATGTTGTGGCCACCACAAGACTTTCTTCTATATTTACCTATACATATTCAATCAGTAACAATATTTAAAAAAAAAAAAAAAAAAAAAAAAAGTACGATTTTTTTTTTTTTTTTTTTTTTTTGTTAAAAGTGAAAAAAATCGATAACTTTGTTTTAAATTATCACAGATTTATAGTTCAACCATTCGTTTTAAAGGTATTGACGAGACCTTTCGAAAGATACCCATCTTGAAAATTTATCCCCCCCCGGGGGGTACTTCCCCCCCAGGGGGGGGAAGCGATGCCCCCCCATGCAGAAATTTTTTTTCCTAGTTACATACTACTATTATTATCAATAATTCATATTAATTTTACAATCACAAGTTTAAAATAACCCTCATTATGCCCATTTATACGGAATTTTGTCCTATGCTGCCATGTTAAAAATTTGCATAAAATGCGATCACAGCGCCACCTGTTGAGCTATTGATCCCCAAATCTAATGGGCACCAGTTCATGTCAGGGTGCAACTAAATACCAAGTTTGGTTGAATTTCATTTATTGGTTCGTGAGATACAGCGTCCACAAAAAAATGATACAGACAGACAGACAGACAGACAGACACACAGACAGACATTTTTTAAAAACTATCAATTCGTGTTCAGGACATCCTAAAACGTGTAGATCCGTCAAAAAACGGAGGTCGAAAATTTTCGCGAATCCAATACTTTCTCTATATTACATATAGAAGAAAGTAACAATATTAAGTTTGATTATAAATAATGATTATGAGTTCACAGTCGAAAAATTTCCAAAATTCGTTTGAAAGTTAGATATTTTATAGAAATACAAGTTCAGTGTAAAGGCAGCTTATTAAAAAAAAAAAAAAAAAAGAAAAAAAGAAAAAAAAAAGAAAAAAGAAAGAAAGAGAGAGAAAAAAACTAGTATGCTGTGGCCACCACAAGACTTTCTTCTATATTTTCCTATACAAATTCACGCAGTAACAATATTAAAAAAAAAAAAAAAAATACCATTTTTTTTTCAAAGTTTTTTTTCGTTAAAAAAAAAAATCGATAACTTTGTTTTAAATTATCACATATTTATAGTTCAACCATTCGTTTTAAAGATATTGATGAGACCTTTCGAAAGATACACATCTTGAAAATTTACCCCCCCCCGGGGGGGTACTTTCCCCTGGGGGGGGGAACGATTACCGAGATTTTTTTCCTAATTAACTACTACTTTTATCAATAATTCATATTAATTTCACAATCACAGGTTAAGAATAACTCCCATTATGTACATTTATACGAAATTTTGTCCTATATTGCCATGTTAAAAATTTAGAAAAAATACGATCACAGCACCACCTGTTGAGTGATTGATCCCCAAATCTAATCAGCCCCAGTTTATGTCAGGGGCCAACTAAATACCAAGTCTAGTTAAATTTCGTTAAAAAAAAAAAAAAAAAAAAAAAACGATTTTTTTTCTAAGTTACTTTTTGCTAAAAGTAAAAAAAAAATCGATAACTTTGTTTTAAATTATCACAGATTTATAGTTCAACCATTCGTTTTAAAGGTATTGACGAGACCTTTCGAAAGATACCTATCTTGAAAATTTACTCCCCTCGAGGGGGGACTTCCCCCCCAGGGGGGTTCACGAGGCTCCTACGCATACAAAATTTTTTCCCTAGTTGACTACCTCTATTATAAATAATTCTTGTAAATTTCATAATGATTAAAAAAATAATTCTCTTTATGCACATTTATACAAAATTTTGTCCTATATCACCATGTTAAAAATTTAGAAAAAGCGGGATGGCAACGCAACCTGTAAGACAATTTTTACCAAAAGTTGATAGGCACTAATTTATGTCAAGGTGCAACTACATACTAATTTGTATGAAATTCTGTGCAGTAGTTCCTGAGATACAGTTGCCACAAAATTTTGTCACACACACACACACACACAGACAGACAGACAGACAGACAGACAGACATTTTCTAAAAAGGGTCAAATTGTGTTCTACAGCTCTCAAAACGTGTAAATCCATCAAAAACCCGAGGTCGAAAATTTTTACGAATCCAATGCTTTCTCTATATTACATATAGAAGAAAGTAAAAAGAAAGGTTAGTCGTAATGCCCTCCGTGGGAGTCTTAAAAAAGAAAAGAAAAACTTGAATATTTAATTAAATATTATTACTTTCTTCTATATGTAATATAGAGAAAGTATTGGATTCGCGAAAATTTTCGAAGTCCACTTTTTGATGGATTTACATGTTTTGGGATGTGGAGAACACGAATTAATAGTTTTTAGAAAATGTCTGTCTGTCTGTATCATTTTTTTGTGGACGCTGTATCTCACGAACCAATGAATGAAATTTAACCAAACTTGGTATTTAGTTGCACCCTGACATGAACTGGTGCTGATTAGATTTTGGGATCAATAGCTCAACAGGTGGCGCTGTAATCGCATTTTATGCAAATTTTTAACATGGCAGCATAGGACAAAATACCGTATAAATGGGCATAATGAGAGTTATTTTAAACTTACGATTGTAAAATTAATATGAATTATTGATAATAGTAGTAGTTAACTAGGAAACAAATTTTGTGCATGGGGGGGCATCGGTTCCCCCCCCAGGGGGGAAAGTACCCCCCCGGGGAAGTAAATTTTCAAGATGGGTATCTTTCGAAAGGTCTCGTTGATAATAGTAATAGTTAACTGGGAAAAAAATTTTGTGCATGTGGGGGCATCGGTTCCCCCCCCCCCAGCGGGGGGGAAGTACCCACCCGGGGGGGCAAAGTTTCAAGATGGGTATCTTTCGAAAGGTCTCGTCAATCGCAATTTTCTTTCTTTTTTTTTTTAACGAAATTTAACCAAACTTGGTATTTAGTTGGTCCCCGACATAAACTGGTGCTGATTATGTTTGGGGATCAATAGCTCAACAGGTGGCGCTGTGATAGCATTTTATCTAAATTTTTAACATGGCAGCATAGGACAAAAATTCGTATAAATGTGCATAATTAGAGTTGTTTTAAACTTGTGATTCTAAAATTAATATGAATTATTGATAATAGTAGTATGTAACTAGGAAAAAAAATTTCTGCATGGGGGGGCATCGCTTCCCCCCTAGGGGGGAAATACCCCCCCAGGGGGGGTAAATTTTCACAATGGGTATCTTTCGAAAGATCAGGTTGATAATAGTAGTAGTTAACTAGGAAAAAATTTTTGTGCATGTGGGGGCATCGGTTCCCCCCGGGGGGGCAAAGTTTCAAGATGGGTATCTTTCGAAAGGTCTCGTCAATACCTTTAAAACGAATGGTTGAACCATAAATCTGTGATAATTTAAACCAAAGTTATCGATTTTTTTTAGTTTTAACAAAACAAAACAGAAAAAAAATTACAATTTTTTTTTTTTTTTTTTTTTAACGAAATTTAACCAAACTTGGTATTTAGTTTGTCCCCGGCATTAACTGGTGCTGATTATGTTTGGGGGTCAATAGCTCAACAGGTGGCGCTGTGATAGCATTTTATCTAAATTTTTAACATGGCAGAATAGGACAAAAATTCGTATAAATGTGCATAATAAGAGTTGTTTTATACTTGTGATTGTAAAATTAATATGAATTATTGATAATAGTAGTATGTAACTAGGAAAAAAATTTTCTGCATGGGGGGGCATCGCTTCCCCCCCTGGGGGGGGATAAATTTTCAAGATGGGTATCTTTCGAAAGGTCTCGTTAATACCTTTAAAACGAATGGTTGAACTATAAATCTGTGATAATTTAAAACAAAGTTATCGATTTTTTTCACTTTTAACAAAAAAAAAAAAAAAAAAAAAAAAAAAAAATCGTATTTTTTTTTTTTTTTTTTTTTTTTTTTTTTAATATTGTTACTGATTGAATATGTATAGGTAAATATAGAAGAAAGTCTTGTGGTGGCCACAACATACTAGTTTTTCTATAAAATCGGTGGTTTCAGTTTGAAGAATGCTAGTCTGCAAACTATAAAATATCAATATATGTCTGACCTTGAATTTAATTAAATAGTCTTACAGTCAATTTCCTTTCATCCGCAGACCTATAATCTACAAATCTCTCTAATTCTCAATAGGTTTTTACTTTCTTCTATATGTAATATAGAGAAAGTATTGGATTCGCGAAAATTTTCGACCTCCGTTTTTTGACGGATCTACACGTTTTGGGATGTCCTGAACACGAATTGATAGTTTTTAAAAAATGTCTGTCTGTCTGTCTGTGTGTCTGTCTGTCTGTGTGTCTGTATCATTTTTTTGTGGACGCTGTATCTCACGAACATATGAATGAAATTTAACCAAACTTGGTATTTAGTTGCACCCTGACATGAACTGGTGCCCATTAGATTTGGGGATCAATAGCTCAACAGGTGGCGCTGTAATCGCATTTTATGCAAATTTTTAACATGGCAGCATAGGACAAAATTCCGTATAAATGGGCATAATGAGAGTTATTTTAAACTTGTGATTGTAAAATTAATTTGAATTATTGATGATAGTAGTAGTTAACTAGGAAAAAAAAATTGTGCATGGGGGGGCATCGGTTCCCCCCCTGGGGGGGAAGTACCCCCCCGGGGGGGTTAAATTTTGAAGATGGGTATCATTCGAAAGATCTCGTCAATACCTTTAAAACGAATGGTTGAACCATAAATCTGTGATAATTTAAAACAAAGTTATCGATTTTTTTTTACTTTTACCAAAAAAAAAAAAAAAAAATTCGATTTTTTTTTTTTTTTTTTTTTTTATTATTGTTAGTGATTGAATATGTATTAATTTTCACAAAAAAAAGAAAAAGAAAAAGAAAAAGAAAAAAAAAAATCTTTTTTTTTTTTTTTTTTAATATTGTTACTGATTGAATATGTATAGGAAAATATAGAAGAAAGTCTTGTGGTGGCCACAACATACTAGTTTTTAATGTAAACAAAGGAATTTACAGCTGAGATTTCCAAAAGAATCAGCAACAACTTTCAAATTTTTACTGTTTTTTCTTTTCTTTCTTTCTTTCTTTTTTTACTTTCCTCTATATGTAATATAGAGAAAGTATTGGATTCGCGAAAATTTTCGAAGTCCACTTTTTGAATGATTTACATGTTTTGGGATATGGAGAACACGAATTAATAGTTTTTAGAAAATGTCTGTCTGTCTGTCTGTATCATTTTTTTGTGGACGCTGTATCTCACGAACCAATGAATGAAATTTAACCAAACTTGGTATTTAGTTGCACCCTGACATAAACTGGTGCTGATTAGATTTTGGGATCACTCGCTCAATAGGTGGCGTTGTGATCGCATTTTATGCAAATTTTTAACATGGCAGCATAGGACAAAATTCCGTATAAATGGGCATAAAGAGAGTTATTTTACACTTGTGATTGTAAAATTAATAGGAATTATTGATAATAGTAGTAGTTAGCTAGGAAAAAAATTTTGTGCATGGGGGGCATCGGTTCCCCCCCCGGGGAAGTAAATTTTCAAGATGGGTATCTTTCGAAAGGTCTCGTTGATAATAGTAATAGTTAACTTGGAAAAAATTTTTGTGCATGTGGGGGCATCGGTTGCCCCCCCCAGCGGGGGGGGAAGTACCCACCCGGGGGGGCAAAATTTCAAGATGGGTATCTTTCGAAAGATCTCGTCAATACCTTTAAAACGAATGGTTGAACGATAAATCTGTGATAATTTAAACCAAAGTTATCGATTTTTTTTACTTTTAACAAAAAAAAAAAAAAAAAAAAAAAAAACTTAGAAAAAAAAAAATCGTACTTTTTTTTTTTTTTTAATATTGTTACTGATTGAATATGTATAGGTAAATATAGAAGAAAGTCTTGTGGTGGACACAACATACTAGTTTTTTTTTTTTTTTTAAACAAATTTTTAACTTAATCCGTGGCTTCAATCACAATCGGGAAAAAATTAGCGAAATTGTCGTATTTATTATCTTGCAATTCTATTGGATTAGCGCTAGATCAAGCCAAAGATTGCCAGGAAAGTATATAAAAATTTTAAAACAAACCATTATTACATCAATGTTTAACAAAATTAAAAACTAGTATGTTGTGGCCACCACATGAGTTTCTTTTATTTTTTCCTACACAAATTCACTCAGTAAAAATAATTTAATAAAATTATTATTTTAAAAAACTATCTTCCACGATAATGCGGACGATTTCCCTATTAGAGAAGTAGTATAACACTAAATATATTTTTTAAACTAGTATGTTGTGGCCACCACAAGACTTTCTTCTATATTTACCTATACATATTCAATCAGTAACAATATTTAAAAAAAAAAAAAAAAAAAAAAAAAAAAATACGATTTTTTTTTTTTTTTTTGTTAAAAGTGAAAAAAATCGATAACTTTGTTTTAAATTATCACAGATTTATAGTTCAACCATTCGTTTTAAAGGTATTGACGAGACCTTTCGAAAGATACCCATCTTGAAAATTTATCCCCCCCGGGGGGGTACTTCCCCCCCAGGGGGGGAAGCGATGCCCCCCCATGCAGAAATTTTTTTTCCTAGTTACATACTACTATTATCAATAATTCATATTAATTTTACAATCACAAGTTTAAAACAACTCTAATTATGCACATTTATACGAATTTTTATCCTATGCTGCCATGTTAAAAATTTAGATAAAATGCTATCACAGCGCCACCTGTTGAGCTATTGATCCCCAAACATAATCAGCACCAGTTTATGTCGGGGACCAACTAAATACCAAGTTTGGTTAAATTTCGTTAAAAAAAAAAAAAAAAAAAATTGCGATATTTTTCTAAGTTTTTTTTTGTTAAAAGTAAAAAAAATCGATAACTTTGGTTTAAATTATCACAGATTTATCGTTCAACCATTCGTTTTAAAGGTATTGACGAGATCTTTCGAAAGATACCCATCTTGAAATTTTGCCCCCCCGGGTGGGAACTTCCCCCCCCCCCCTTTTTCCAAGTTAACTATTACTATTATCAACGAGACCTTTCGAAAGATACCCATCTTGAAAATTTACTTCCCCGGGTTGGGATTTTCCCCCCAGGGGGGAACCGATGCTCCCCCATGCACAAAATTTTTTTCCTAGCTAACTACTACTATTATCAATAATTCCTATTAATTTTACAATCACAAGTGTAAAATAACTCTCTTTATGCCCATTTATACGGAATTTTGTCCTATGCTGCCATGTTAAAAATTTGCATAAAATGCGATCACAACGCCACCTATTGAGCGAGTGATCCCAAAATCTAATCAGCACCAGTTTATGTCAGGGTGCAACTAAATACCAAGTTTGGTTAAATTTCATTCATTGGTTCGTGAGATACAGCGTCCACAAAAAAATGATACAGACAGACAGACAGACAGACAGACAGACAGACATTTTCTAAAAACTATTAATTCGTGTTCTCCATATCCCAAAACATGTAAATCCATCAAAAAGTGGACTTCGAAAATTTTCGCGAATCCAATACTTTCTCTATATTACATATAGAAGAAAGTAAAAATTGTTAAAAATGAAAAAAAATCGATAACTTAATTTTAAATTATTGCAGATCGATGGTTCATCCATTCGTTTTAAAGGTATTGGCGAGCTCTTTTGAAAGATACACATCATGAAAATTTATTCCTGTCGAGTGGTGACTTCCCCCCAGGGGGAGGGGGAGGGGGGGGAGGGCGAGGCAAGACGAGGCTCCTACGTACACATTTTTTTTCCCCAGTTGACTATATCACAAATAATCCTTTTAAAATTCATAATGATTATTAAAAAATAATTCTCTTCATGCATATGCACATTTATAAAAAAATTTGTCCTATACCCCCATATTAAAAATTTAGATAAAGCGGGATGGCAACGCAACCTGTAAGAAAATTTCTACCAAGAGTTGATAGGCACTAATTTATGTCAATTTATTCACCCATTCGTTTTACAGATATTGACGAGACCTTTCGAAAGATACCCATCTTGAAAATTTACTCCCCTCGAGGGAAGACTTCCCCCCCAGGGGGTTGGCAAGGCTCCTACACATACAAAAGATTTTTCCCAGTTCACTATCTCTATTATAAATAATTCTTGTAAATTTCATAATGATTACTAAAAAATAATTCTCTGTATGCACATTTATACAAAATTTTGTCCTATATCACCATGTTAAAAATTTAGAAAAAGCTGAATAGCAACGCAAGTTCAAGGACAATTTTTACCAAAAGTTGATAGGCACTAATTTATGTCAATGTGTAACTACATACCAATTTTCATTAAATTCTGCGCAGTAGTACCTGAGATACCGTCGCCACAAAATTTTGTCGCAGGCAGACAGACATTTTCTAAAAAGGGCGGGTCGAAAATTTTTACGTATTGGATTCGCAAAAATTTTCGACCTCGGGTTTTTAATGGATTTACACGTTTTGAGAGATGTAAAACAGCATCTGACCCTTTTTAGAAAATGTCTGTCTGCCTGCGACAAATTTTTGTGGCGACGGTATCTCAGGTACTACTGCGCAGAATTTAATGAAAATTGGTATGTAGTTACACATTGACATAAATTAGTGCCTATTAACTTTTGGTAAAAATTGTCCGTCAACTTGCGTTGCTATTCAGCTTTTTCTAAATTTTTAACATGGTGGTATAGGACAAAATTTTGTATAAATGTGCATAAAGGGAATTATTTTTTAATAATCATTATGAAATTTAAAAGTATTATTTGTAATAGAGATAGTTAACTGGGAAAAAATAAATTGTGTATGTAGGAGCCTCTTCTCCCCCCCTTGGGGAAAGTCCCCCCTCGAGGGGAGTAAATTTTCATGATGGGTATCTTTCAAAAGAGCTCGCCAATACCTTTAAACCAAATGGTTGAACCATCGATTTGCGATAATTTAAAATAAAGTTATCGATTTTTTTCATTTTTAACATTTTTTTTTCTTTTTTTTTTTACTTTCTTCTATATGTAATAAAGAGAAAGTATTGGATTCGCGAAAATTTTCGACCTCCGTTTTTTGATGGAAATATGTATATTTACATCTTTTTGCTACGTATTATTTGAATATGCTTACATTATTTACTTTCATATTCAAATATGATTCATTAGTTTAATTAATATTGCAGAAATATTTCATTCTAAAGTTTATTAGAAATCGTCTTTTCATATTAATGCCTATTTATGAATTAATAACAGTAACTGACTTTGTATTTGCAAAAGAAAATGTAAACAAAGACAATGACCTCTAATCCGCAACTTTTTATAATCTGTACAACCATTGGACAAAACTTTTGCGGATTAGAGGAGGTTGACTGTATTTTTTCATGAAATCTGTAATATTCAACTGAATTTAGAAACTTTTTGACTTTGAGCTCATAATCACTATTTATAGCCAAAATTTAATTTTTGTTAAAATCGATTAAAAATTTACCATTTTTTAAAAAAAGCTTTTCATACATGAATCTAAAATTTACGTGACTTATCCTCTAACATGAGTTGGCAGTTGAAAGCTTGGCAGCCAGAAATGTGTAAATATCAATGGAAAATGCCCTAATAAATAAATAAATAAATAAATAAGTCTGTAAAATCTCCAATTTTCAGTCGAATTTAAATATTTTTTGACTGTAAACTTGAAAAACTATCTTAGCTCCCCCCCCCCCCCCCAAAAAAAAAAAAAAAAAAAAATCGATTAAAAATTCGCGATATATTTTTATTACATTCAAGAACTATATGAATTATTATTTAACAAGAATTGGAAGATGGAAGGTTGACAGCTGGCAAATTTTAAAATATGAATGCAAAGTGGCTTGAAAGAATCAAACCTTAATCAATTTTTAAAAATCTGTCAAATAGATTTTCAGGTATTTAGATTGTTATTAGATAATAATAAATATCCTAATTAAATCAGCGTTCTTTTAAAAAAAAAAAAAAAAAGGATCGGGTAAATTTTTTGGAAGCTACATTGCTACATACACATCACACATAGACAAATAATCATTCAAACTTATAAACACTTCTATCTTTTGGTTGAGGCTAATGGTTTTTTATAATAATATTTAATTATTTAATTAAATTCAAAGTCAAGCAAGCATTTTATATAATTTGTATTTGCATACTAAAAATCTTTCAATTCTCAAATGATTTTAGATGATAAATTACGAAATTTCTGGATCAAAATTAAAAAATAAATAAATAAATAAATAAATCGTGAGTTTTAATTGCGAATTTCTCAAATTGATTTTGAAGTTCATGCTTTACATACGCGACGTTGAGTTGAGTTCATGTTTACCTATGTGTGAATTTTACACTCCGGGAAAGGGAAAAATAAATAAATAAATAAAATTATCTTTAAAACTATTAATTAGTATAGTAGAAATCTCAAAACCTCCAACGGGAGGGTATTGTGGTGCTTATGTTGGAATTCTCCTCTGGCCTCAGGCTAACCCCGTTAATTCATCATTACTTTGATGAAATATGGAATATCAAGTTATTAATTAAATTATTTAGCAAGTTGTATTATTTTAAAGTGGTTGATTGGTTTAACGTCGCACTTATACCGCACAATAGGTAATTTTCGACGGTCTGGGAAGCACCATTAACGATGGTCCGGTGACATTCCATCACAATTTTGATCCTCCACGGAAAAGATTGCTCTCACGCTTCGGTGACCCTTCCTCAGAGGTATAATATATTATTTTAAAGAGCAAAGGATAGCTGAGAAAAATAATTAAAGGGACAAGAATAAAATTTTTCTTCTTCTTTTTTTTAATTTAAAAGAAAGAATAAAATTAAGGGAATGCGGAATACTATTTCATTAATTTTAACACTGTAGCAATAGTACTATTTATTTTATTTTACAATTTATTTTTTTTGTAAGTACTACTGCGGACGATAAATGGGAAAAAGAAAGGTGAAGGTAGATCGATAAATCTCCCTTTCTTGCAACCCGCTGTTGGGATAACTGGTTCCTGATTGGTAGGGAGTCCGCAGGCGGGTGAACGTGACGTAAGTCGCCTCTGCTGCAGCGATCAGCTGGCAAACGCCATAGGAAGAAGACTGCGACTGTGACTATGTGAGAGAGTGAAGGTGCTGGTGGATAAATTATGACAGGTTGCGATGTTTTAATGGATTATAAGACAAAGTATTGCAGTGGATAACTATCAAAACAAGACGAAAGGTTCAGGAGTATGAAACCTGATGAAGGTTAGTTTGTTTATTTATTTATAAAATGTAATTGTGTATCGCGTAATGTGAATCCTAAGCTTGTTATTCAAGCCTGCTCTGTCTCTTGTGATCTTTTTATATTTTCTTTACGCCTTGTTGCCACACTGGGAACTAGCTGTATATCTCAGCTGCAAATCATCCGATGGTGTTGTTCCAGTTTTATTTTACAATAGATCTCCTCTACTAGCTTTTTCTTTATTATAGTTCATTTAGATAACATATAAAATTCACTATTTTATTATGTGTGATGATCTCATTCCGATGTGACAAGCTCCTCAAGATCGTTCAATAAATAAATCGATCTTGAATATTTTGTGTAATTTTTGTATTATGATGCAATCATGATCATAAGTAATTATCGATGTTTGTTGTGTAACAATTGATACTTTTTTTTTTCTCTAGATGTTTGTCGCTATTATCTTCTATATTCCACACCATCAAAAAATATTATTAAATTTTTGACACTGTACTATTTAAGGTTATATTTAGTACAATCTATGAATAAAACATGAATAGTTTTAGTGATATTAAATCTTTACTAAAAGAAATACTTGTAAGTTACAAATCCATTATTGATTTGTTGCATAAAGTCTTGTATTTACATTTTCTCCAATCTGTATTTTATTTAATAAACAAGTACTGTAACAAAAAAATCATTTGCTTATTAACTGTTTTATAAAAGATCAATCTCAATTATTTCATGCAAAATTTGCAACTAAATATTTGTAAAGAAAATGAAAATTAATTTTTATGAAAATATAGCCATCTGAATAGTCTTTCCAAAGTAAGATTGAATTGTTACTTATATATAAAATCTGTTAATCTTAGGACTCTAATAAAGTTAGGATTTCGAAGCTTGAATACTTAAAAAAAAAAAAAAAAAACTGTAAAATCAATTATTGTTTATGTGCATGGAGAAAAAACAACCAAGCGTGAAATTGTATACACATTATGTTTGTTACCTTTATTCTAGTATATGTGAAAGGTATATCGGGTGTAAGCTCACAATGAAAATTCACATTATTCAGGAATGAGATTTTTCAACTTTCTGTTGATTTAGCATTTCAGTTTTCAGCCTCCCCCCCCCCTCCTCCTTTTGATGTTATTTGTTGCATCAGCTAGCTAATTACAAAAAAAAAAAAAAAAAAAAAAAAAAAAAAAACTTTTTATCTAACCATGTTATTGATTGAAATATATTTAAATGTATTTAATATAATGATTTTGTCATCAAACTTCTGTTACATATTTTGGGTGTTATTTAATTTTTAAAGGAATAAAATTTGTACTAAATTTTATGTAGATTCTTAATTAAAGTTTTTATAATGTTATAATTAAATTAGTGGGCCTCTGATGTTTAATCTTGGACCTGCAAGCCAACATTAAGGCCAGGGCTTAATTTGCATGGGAATGCAGTTCTCATACTTCTTTTATTTTTAGTGAATTTTTTCATGTTAGATGGAACGCATTAATAGTGCATACTGGAAAGCACCAGTGCATCATTTCTGAAAAATCAAAGGCCCATGTTGTTTTTTCTTTTCTTAATCTTACTTTTCTTTTCTTATAAAGACATCTATATTTGTAATGTAACTTGGGATACAAGCTTTTTCTTCTGTTTAATTTTACCAGCAAGAGAATAGTGGTTTTTCTCTCCCATTTTTCACACAGCAGCTAGAAATTGTTAGTATTAACCATAAATTAATACAGATTTTGTTTTTCTTTTCTTTTACTAATAGAAACCACAATTTAATCAAACTGTCAAAAGCAGAAAATTAAACAGCAGTGTATTTCCAAAAAAAGAAAACTATCAATTTAACTGGAATATTAAATGAAAAAGGAGAAAATATCTTGGTGATTTTATGTAAAATTTGATTTATACTTGGAAAACTAACTTGGAATAAAATTTCTCAAAATTCGTTGATAGACTTGAAAATAAGAGAGATATGAACCTACCTAAATTTTGAAAATCAGCATTCCCACGCTTTTTTCTTAGAAATTAAGCCCTGATTAAGGCTATACATCAGTCAGCTTCCCCCTTTCTTCCTTCCATGTTATCCTATGGCATTTTCATTGCTTCATTTTATAATGATATCTCATTCAAAAATGACGCTTTTTGAAATTTCTGTTTTTTTTTTTATTACTCTTCGGACATGTCCTTTTAAATATATATAGTATATATATATATTTGAGATTGAAAATTATAGTTCAAAGTTTACTTGATGAAATAAAATATTTAAATTTATTAAAACGAAAAGAAATGCTCACTAAGCTAAAAGGTGACATGTTCGAAGAGTAATATTTAAAAAAAAAAAACATCATTAAAAAAAATCAATTTTTAAAGAGATATTCTGATAAAGCAACAAAAATCTCATTAGATGACATAGAAAGGGAGAGTCTGGCTGCCTTAAAGAATCCTTCAGATACTAGCAACGGTAAAGAGCTTCAAAACTCATAAATTATCCTTTGTCCGAAAGCGACCCTTGACATTTTGCACACACTTACAATGAAGGACATTACTTTTTATTGCTCTTTTACAAAAGAGACCCAATTTCGATCGCAGTAGGAGGTTTGTCATCCAAGAAAATCTCTCTGCTGCTTCGCGTCAATTCGATTCCCACATCAAAGGGATATCAAAAGAAACCGGAAGTTGAAGCCAGTCTCTGAAGGGTCCTTAAGAGCAGACAATACCTAATCTCGCTAACAGCCAAGGCACTTAATTGTATGAGAAATTTGTTTCCCCAATTACTCATTATCTAATCTATTTTAGGTTGATTTCTTTAGAAATCGACCTATTGCAAATCACTTTGTTTTTCAATCTTTGTTCTATCAATATGTAATGGAAATTTTGCCATCATGATGATAACTTCCAAAATAATACCTTCAAATTGAACTAAATTTGGACAGCAAACTTATCTTACAAATATCTTCGATGAGTTTGTTATCCAGGTTGCTCCACCATCTTGTTTACAAGTGATGGCCACTTGAAAATTTCAAATCCACATTGTAAAAATCGTATTTAAGGCTGGATTTGTTTTAATTTTGATGTACAGTACCCCCCCCCCCTTCCCCCGCAAAAAAAAAAAAAAAAAAAAAAAAAAAAAAAAATTGAATAATGAAAGCAAAATTCAAACTAAACACACTAGTGAATAATAACACAATTTCACTTGAATATTAAATTATTAGGTAAAGAATAACACTAAACATTACAAATTATAATAATGAAAACAATAAATTAAAATGAAAAAATATTTGCCAAATGTAGATCGATTCACATGTAGTTTGTTTTAAACTACACATGAACATGCATATATCCATACATCATTGAGTTGTAACAAATTTATTGTTCTAAGAATTTAAGTGAGTCGTCCTTACCAGTGGTGCCAACTTTTGAAAAAGATTGGGTGGACTCAAATATTTTTGGGTAAAAGGAACAATGCTATAACGATTTTTACTTTTTGAACATATTATGTAAGGGAAGTATTTGAATTTTAGATTTTGGTGTAGCTTCACGTTTTGAGGTCCTCTGAGTTCAGTTTTGCTGTTTTTTAGTAATGTATGAGTGTGCATGTGTGTATATGTGTGTGTGAGTGAACACGATAGCGTCTAAATGCTTTGTTCCAATGTGCTGAAAGTTAGTACACGTGTTGTAGTTTTGAAGATCATCGTAGCATGAACCTTATTGATTTTGGTGAATCTAGCAATTATAGTTTTTTTTTTACACAGAGTCACAAATACAAAAGTTATAAGTCACTTTCACACAAACTGTATAGATTTTTGTGAATGTAGCACTTATAGATTTTTACAGGCACATGGCAAAAAATTCTTTATCATTAAAGTCTATGGGCTAAAATTATTTAAGTGTGATATTATATAAATGCCTTACCCAACTGAGCTGAAAATTTATGTACATGTTATAGATAATTTTGGGGACACCAGCACTTATAGATTTGTACAGGGACACAAGAAAAAATTCTTTATCATTATGGCCTGTAGTTTGAAATTGTTTAAAATGCGACAGTGTCTAAATGCCGTATTCAAATGAACTGAAAATTTACACTACAAGTTATAGATCCACGTTACATAAACTGTATAAAATTTAGAGAATATAGTACTTGTAGTTTTTTTTACAAGTACACAACGAAAGATTTTTAATCATTAGGTTTATGGGATAAAATTTTCTAAAGTGCGATAGTCTTAGATGATAGTGTTTTATCCGAATCAGCTGAAAGTTTTTATACATGTTATAAGTCAATGTTGCACGAAATGTATAGATTTTGGTTAATCTAGGATTTATAGGTTTTTACAGATACAGAATGAAAGACTATCATTATGATCTATGGGCTCAAATTTCTTTAAGTACAATAACGTTAAAATAAACAATATACTATATAGAGAAAAATACTGAAACGCTATTATAATTTTCTCTTTTGTTTATTTAAAAACTTCCCTTACTTTATTTTTTCTATAAAATCGTTAATTACTTTATGTTCGGAAAGTCGAGTAGAGTCACTACAGATTTTTTTTCCCTTGGAGAGGGATGAAGGTGGATAAGGATACATTAATTCAACACTTTTAAAATATAAAGTTATGATGGACCTTCGTCTGGTCAGGTTTCACTGCAGGGTGAAGGAGGGTGCGCAATATATTTTCCATGAAACGTCTCTGTCACCAAAGCAAAGCTATCGCCAAAAATTTCTTATTTCGAAACCTAATACTTATTAAAAGAATTTACACTCTGATCTGATCATAATTCATTTGTAAAATATGAAGTTTTTAATTGATATACATTTAAATTTCTGTCCGCCGAAGTTACTTTTATGGCTTGTATTCTTAACTTTTTTCAAAGAAAACGCTTTTTAAGCTTCAAAAATATAAATAAATTATAAATGAGAATAATGAAAATTTAGTGGGCTGGAAGAGCAAATTATTGGGTGGGCTCATGCCCCACGGGGCCATATAAGTTGGTGCCACTGTTCCTTACAGTTATGCCTTCATCAAATAGCATTTTTAAAAATTAGTTCGCCATATTGTATACCTCATTGATATCATGATTTTTCTTTGATGGATTAAAAAACACTGAACATTAAAAATTAAATAACCGTAATTCATTATCAGTAACTTGGTTCTATCAGTCTTTCATATTATTATTATTATTGTAATCATAAATTATAAGTACAGAATCTGCATTCAAGATCTTTTTTAAAAATTTTGATTTGCAGCTTGTAATTTATTAATATTGAATTTCATTGTTTTTTGTTTATATCACAAGTTGTGTAGATTTCGGACTTTGGCAGATTTTAGATTGACTGATTTTTGGTTCTGTACTATATTACATAAACCATATAAGGGTTCCAACAAAGTTTATTAATAAACTTTATCCATCATTTTTAAGGAAGTGAGGGATATTTTAAATTAAGTGGGACCACTTGAAATCAAGCTACCACTTGAAAATTTATCATCACAAATTCACCATAACCTCCAAAATAGTAGTCCAAATCGAGTTAAATTTGGACAGTGAACTTATCTTACAAATATCTTGGATGAGTTTGTTATCAGTTTGCTCTGCCATTTTGTTTTCAAATGGCAGCCACTTGAAAATTTCAAATCTACATTGTAAAAAGTGTATTTGGGCCGTATTTGCTTGAATTTTGATGAATATATGGATCAAATAAGGCTCTCAGTCAAGTTCATTAATGAACTTTATTTGTCATTTTTAACAAAGTTGCGTATATCTTATATTAAGTGAGGCCACTTGAAATCAGACTATCACTTAAAAATTTATTATGATAACTTTTGAAATACTGAATCAATTCAAGTCAAAGTTGGACAGTGAACATATACAAATATCTTGCATGAGTTCACTGTGCAAATTTTTCTGACACTTTGTTTCCAAATTGTAGCCACTTGAAATCAGGCTGCCACTGGAAAATGTGCCTTTAAATTAACTTTTGAAATACTACACTGATTCAAACCAAAATTGGATAGTGAACTTATGGTTCAAATATATTGGGTAAGTTCACTAGGCAACTTGCTCTGCCATTTTACTTCCAAGTAGTGGCCACTTGAAAATTTGTCATTATGATAACTTGTGTAATACTGAATCAATTAAAATCAAATTTATGCAATGGAATTATCATTCAAGTGTCTTAATTAAGTTTGCTGGACATCTCACTCTGCCCTTTTGTTTGCAAGTGGTGGCCACTTGAAAAATTCTTATCATGATAACTTTGAAATACTGAATTAGTTCGAACCAAAGTTGGACAGTGAATTTATCATACAAATATCTTGGAGGATTTCGCTGGGCAAGTTGCTCCACCATTTTGTTTCGAAGTTGCGACTTCACTTAAAATAATGCTGTCACTAGAAAATTTCTTATCACGATAACTTTAGAAATACTGAATTATTTTGAACCAAAGTTGGATAGTGAACTTGTACTTCAAATATCTTGAATGAGTTCGCTGGGAAACTTGTTCCATCATATTGTTTCCAAGTAGCGGCCACTTGAAAATTTCTTATCATAATAACTTTTGAAATACTTTATCAATTCGAACCAAAGTTTGACAATGGACTTATTATTCAAATATTTTAAATGATTTTGGTGGGCAAGTTGCTCCGCAATTTTATTTCACAGTTGCTGTCACTTGAGAATTTGTCATTATGTCATTAACTTTTGAAATAATGAATTTATTTGAACCAAAGCTGGGCAGTTACAAATATCTTGGATTAGTTTACTGAGTAACTTGCTCTGCTATTTTGATCCACTTAATTTTAATTTTTCAATATGATAACTTTTGAAATACTGAATTAAATCAAACTAAATTTGTAGAGTAGATCTCACTGCATTTCATATGATTTTTTGCAAACTTGATCCACCATCTTGTTTCCAAGTGCCAGCCACTTGAAAAATTCAAATTCACATAAAAATGGTATTTATGAATTGATTTCTTAAAACTCAATATGTACATATAGTGTTGACTCTAGAATAAAAGGGCTGCCGGGGGGAATTCAATTAAAAGGGCATTATTTGCATAATTGACGGTCTTCTATGTTGTGATTTTTGTACATGACAAAAGTAAATTACTAATTTTACGTGTATATATATACTATATACATTTGTTTTTTCCAGGAATGCTGTAGAACTATTCCTAAAAGGTTGAAAAGTCAGAAAGAAAAGTATCTAAAGGCCTCTGAAAATTTAAAATGTTAGAAAAGGCTACTTGGTGCTAAAATGTTTTGAAAAGGGCCACAGGGTGCTAAAATGTGTTCGAAAAAGCAGCAGGGTAGAGCACCCTGCCTAATTAGCCTAGAGACACTAACATAGCCTACATCAATATTTCCACCAAGTCCATTAATAATTTGTAGCCGCCATTTTGTTTTGTTTCAAAATGATGGCTACTTGATAAGAAATCAACCTACCTACCCTTCCGAATGAGCTGGAAGGACTTGTTTTTAAATTCAGTTTTCACATTCAGAAAATTCAAAACTGTTAAATTGTAACTTTTTTTAAAAATTATTATTATTATTTTCTAGCTCATAAAGTGCACTTAATTATTTTTTAAACTATAAAATATTAAAAAAAATTAAAAATAAATTTTTTAAATCAAGTACTAAATTAACAACTGTAATTTTTATTAAAATCACACAATCAACTGTGGAAGAAAATCATATTTATTGAAATTTTATTTTTCCGACTGAGTAAAAATAATGCCTGGACCTGGAGTTGAATCCCGGATCTTTGACTTACAAGGTCAAGGCTCTACCAATTGAGCTATCCAGGCCGACAAACCGGTCAGCATTACTCACTCAGACAACCTTTAGGCAGAAACATCTCTGGTCTGTCATGCAGATAGCTCAACAGAAATAGGCCGCAGGAAATGGAAAACACCATTAAATAATGGGAGAAAGAAATACAATATTTATTAAAATATACAATTTTATTTTATACAATTTTTAATAAAAATTGTATTTCTTTCTCCCATTATTTAATGGTGTTTTCCATTTCCTGCGGCTTATTTCTGTTGAGCTATCTACATGATAGACCAGAGGTGTTCCTGCCTAAAGGTTGTCTGAGCGAGTAATGCTGACCGGTTTGTCGGCCTGGATAGCTCAATTGGTAGAGCCTTGACCTTGTAAGTCAAAGATCCGGAGGTTCAACTTCCGGTCCAGGCATTATTTTCACTCAGTCGGAAAAATAAAATTTCAATAAATATAACAGCTGTAAATTTTCTGAATGTGAAATCAGAATTTGGAAAAATACATTATGTAATGAATATTTATTGAAACAAATTTTCTCATAAAATAACATGGGCATTGGCTGCTGGTGAGATCAGGTATTGTCTATTCTTAACTTGTTACCCGAAATTAATTTTACAAAATATATTTTGATGAATATTTCAATTCTAAATTAATATAGACAACTAACAGTAAAATATATTAAGCTAAAAAACTCTTCTGAATTCTGATAGTTTTAAATTTAAAGCCTATCCTCATTTGAGCACGTTTAGTGTTCTAGCGAAAAAACTTTTAGATAGAAAAATTTCAAGATAACAGATTAATTTCTTATTATATGCTGAAAGACCTCGAAAGTAAAATATTATAATATATATTATTATTCAACTTGACTTAAATTGCAAAAAACAAATTTATATGCGATGAGTGAAAAATCATAAAATAATTATCCAAATTATGTAGGGTCAAGTGGGGTAAAATAGGTCAGTTTAAAAAAAAAAACTCTTTAAAAAACATCCAAACATTTTTTGCTGTTTTTATATATTATTTATATTAGTCTTCATTTTGTATGCAAAATTAACTGTAACTTATACTTTTACAGCCAGTAATTATTTGTGTGCTTCGTATTAGTAACTTGAATATGTTGCTAAGAAAAACTTTAGTTTTGAACTAATTGAAAAGCAAATTTTACAGTATTTTCTTATCATATTCCAAAAAGCACATTTTAAAGATGAATTTCCAGAACTTTTGTGAGAAAAAAATAAAATATTAATATTTTGGAGTAAAAAAACATATGGGGTAAAATAGGTCAGGTATTGAATCATGTTAGGCTTAGCAAACATAAAGCAACTAATTACATTTTTTGTGTTTTAAATAACTCCATATGTATTCTTTTAATATGTTAGTTTAAAATTAAACTATACATTGTTTTCTTTAGCTATTTCATACACAAGAAGCTTTATTTCAGAAGCTTTGAAAAATACACACAGAAAAAGAACCCATACGCAACAGAAAACAGGAGTAAGTTTAGCATCAACTTCAAATGCAAGAGTGGATGAATCTAGATCATCAATCACCAATTTGACAAATTAATTCTAGTGCAAGACATGGATCAGGATACTATTTATATATTCTCCTTTCAAGTACATAAAATCTGCTATTATAAACACTTTATCACCCAATCAAACATTGTCTTCTAAAGAAGCTTTGAAAAATACACACAGAAAAAGAACCCATACACAACAGAAAACAGGAGTAATTTTAACAACCAACTTATTTTTCAATTGATTGTATGGCGAAAAAATCAACAGAGATGCTAAAATCACAGAAACATCAACTGTAAAAGAAACAAAAAAAACCAAGTCTTTCTCAAGAAGAAAATTTGGACAGCATTAATACTAATCAATTCGTAAAAGTTGGAAAATATGTTAAAGTAGAATTTCCTGGGAAAAGATCAAAGAAAATATTTCATGGCATCATTTTTGCACACAGTCATGAATATTCTGAAAAATTGGAAGGGATAAAAAAAAAATAGTGGAAATGGCTATTGGATTTTCCAGAGAAAGATATTTCTGATATAGATGATCATAAATTCTAAATGTTCTTCCCGAACTAATGATGGACCATAGAGAAATTATTTTACTTGAAAGAACACAAAATCAAGTTTTTATCAAAAAAAGGAATACATTTTTATTTACAAAAAGATTAAAATTCATTAAAAACATTAAATCCTTAAAAGGTGAGCTTATATATTTCGGTTCCGACCGGAACCATCTTCAGAGCTCGACAATGACAAATGCAGTCGGAACCGAAATATATAAGCTCATCTTTTAAGGATTTAATGTAAGGTACTTTTTAATTGTTTTTAAGGAATGTGTATTTGTAATTTTTTTTTGCATGAAGTAAATTGTATTAAAATTTAAAACAGGTTTTTCAGTACAACTTTTTTCTTTTTTCAGAGATATTTCTCTTAAAATGTCATGAATATTCATTTGCATATTTTGTGCAATTTTTTTAACAAATGGAACCGATACATTTTCTGCTGTTTAAGTGCATATGTAAATTATGCTGTTTTGACTTATTTTACCCCACCTAACCCTAATTATAATTAATAGCAGGCACATAAAACTTTGAGGGATCATTTAAATTACAGATTTGTGTGATACAATGGATGCATTTATCTTATAAACAACTTTAAGTAACTTTAGTTAATTATATTTATAAAAATTTAATTACATACTTATTTAATTAATAATTATGAGATTTTTACCAAAGATCAGATAATGCTCCAAAAAACTTAAAATCCAATAAAAAAAATCAATTTTAATTTAAACAGTGTAAAGTTTTATAATTTAAACAATTTTATTTCTTTAATTGGTAATGAATAGTTTGGATCACTTGCTTATACTTTGATAAAATAGCTTTTAACAAACATCCAGTTAATTAAAAGAACCAGTACAATGCAATAATTACTGTATTACAAAATATCATTAAAAACTTTATTTTCCTTATAGTCATAGACAGTACAGTCAACTCCCTCTAATCCACAGACTTATAATCTACAAATCCTTCTAATCTACAATTGATTTTTTAATGTAAAAGAAATTTACATCTCATGATTAAAAAAAATTCACATTTCTCACATTTTTACTTTTTTTTAATCAAATTTTTATCTTAATCCTTGCTTTGAAACACAATTGGGGGTTACGAGTTAGAGGGAGTTGACGTATAACAAATCAAAAGTTTGTTAGCAGTTCAGTACTGCAATTTATTTTTCAACTCAAAATAAATGAATATGAACTGGATTTTTTTTTTTTTTTTTTCCCCAATGCTGGAGAACTTGCAGAAGAGTTTTAAAGTAGGTATCTTACGTATTGATACAGCTCATTGGGTATCAGCTTCAAGTTTATACACAGTAGTGGCACCAGAAATTCCCCGATGGGGGGACACCACCTCCCCGACAGGGGGGCACTACATAAAGACAGTTTATTATATAAGTATTTATCAAAAACTGCAATACTGTTAATAATATTGCTGTTAATATTTGTACCATTACATTTGTTAGTACTCCTAGTGGTTTTGGAGATCATCGTACCACAGACAGACATTTTCTAAAAATATCGTGGTCAAAACGTGTTCTGGATCTCTCAAAACGTGTATATTCATGAAAATCTGGAAGCTGAAAATTTTTAAAAATCCAATACTTTCTTCTATTGAATATAGAATGGAAAAACTGGAATTCTCCAAATTTGTACAAGGAAAGAAAAATGCTGCCAAAAGTAGAAAAACTGAAAATTTTGTATTCCCCCCCCCCCCCCCCAAGAAATTTTAGGAGTATGCCCCGACGGGGGGGCCTGTGCCCCCCCGGCCCCCTAGCTGGCGCCACCCCTGTTTAAATACAAAATATTGTATCCTTAAAAAAAAAAATAAAATAAAAGCAAATATTATGTCTAAAAATTCAGTAATTATTATCACTTGTACTGTTTGAACATATAATAATATGAGATAGTATCTATGCAAAAAGTTCTAACAATATTAGCATTGAAAAGTAAAAACCCATCACCTGTATATATTTAGAGTTTGTTATCAAATAACTTATTTTTCTAAAAATATTTTTAATATTAATTGGATTATACATTATACAGTTTAGATTTGACATATTTATGCTTTGAGTTTATATAGTTCATAAATTTTAATTTTGAACATCTGTTTTCTCTTCTGGTTGGTTTCTTCCGTTTTTTACCACTTTCTTCCACTGTCCTGGAAGAAACCCAATCCTGTTTGTAAGATAAGTCCATTGTCCAACTTTGGTTCGAATAAATTCAGTATTTAAAAGTTAACGAGATAACATGTCTCAAGTGGCAGCGTTCAAGTGCATGCAACTTGGAAACAAAATTGCGGAGAAAATTGCTCGCAGAAATTGTAGGTATTTGAATGATAAATCCATTTTTCAACTTTGGTTTCAATTGATTAAATATTTCAAAAGTTATCGTGATAACAATTTTTCAAGTGGCCACCACTTGGAAACAATATAATGGAGCAAGTTGTCTAGCAAACTCATCCAAGATATTTGAAATATAAGTTCACTGTCCAACTTTGGTTCGAATAACTGTAGTATTTCAAAAGTTATTGTTATGACACATTTTCAAGTGGCAGTCTAAGTGGCTGCAACTTGGAAAGAAAATGGCAAAGCAACTTGCCCAGTGAAATCATCCAAGATATTTTTATTCACTGTTCAACTTTAGTTCAAACAAATTCAGTATTTCAAAAATTATCGTGATACAAATTTTCAAGTGGCTACCACTTGGAAACAAAAAAGCAAAGTGAGATGCCCAGCGAACCTATCTGAGATATTTGATTGATAAATCCACTACCCAAATTTGATGCGAATTGATTCAGTATTACAAAAGTTAACATAATGACAAATTTTCAAGTGGCAGCTACTTGGAAATAAAATTGCGGATCAAGTTACGAAACAAACTTATCCAAGATATTTGAACCATAAGTTCACTATCCAACTTTTGTTTGAATCAGTTTAGTATTTTAAAAGTTTTCGTGATGGCACATTTTCAAGTGGCAGCATGATTTCAAGTGGTCGCAACTTGGGAACAAAATGTTGGAAGGAGTTGCCAGTAAACTCATCAAAGGTAATTATAGGACATGATCACTGTCCAACTTTGATTCGAATTGAATCAGAATGTAAAAAGTTATGTTTTCAAGTTGTCTCACTTAGTTTATAACATCAGCACTTTTTTAAAAATGGCAGATAAAGTTCATTAATAAACTTGGTTGTGACCTTTATATAGTCTGTCTACATCAAAATTCAACCAAATTCGATCTTAAATATGCTTTTTACAGTGCAAATTTCAAATTTTCAAGTGGCCTCCACTTGAAAACAAATAGACGGAGGACAAACTCCTCCAAGATTTTTATAATATAAGTTCACTGTCCAAATTTGGTTCAATTTGTAGCAGGGTTTTAAAAACCCCAGTTTTTTTAAAAAAACTTAACTACTTAAATATGCTATTTTTGCCACTGGCTAATCAATAAACTGATTATGGAAATTTGCAATATTTTTAACACACAGAGCACACAGAGCTCAATGTTTTTCTGCCACTGTTGCATCGCTGTAGCAATGTAAGTCTTTGGTACCTTTCTGCAGAAACTAGCAGCTTCTGCAAAAACGAAACTTGTATTGCAGAGCAATTTTAGCCAACTTATTGCATTGAATTTTTTATTTTATTTTTAATTTTTTTTATCCTAAAAGAAAAAATTTTCTGCAAGGACTCAATGCCGTTCTGTGGCAATGTTGCTGTGTTTCTGCCACAGAGCCATTTGCTATGTCTCAACCAAATTTTCACTTCGATTTTTATGCATATCTACTAACTTCTCACTGTAAGAATCAAGAAAATTGAGTTCAAAAAACAAGAAGATTTGGTTAAAATCAAGATTCTCTCTATAGTAGGCTAGTAGGCATAGATTTTGTTTTTCCTAACCATAGTTATGAGGAATAAAAAAAATTAAAGAATATTAGACATTGATTCTAAGGCAAGCTATTAAACTTAATTTTGAACATTTTAAAACCTGAGGGACAAATAGTACAGTAAGTGTGATGAATTTATTTTTGGCTTCTTTAGAAAAGTGAATTCTATGATACATGCATTGCAAAATATTTACTTACATTGGTTCTTAGCAGCACTCATTTTTTAAATGAATGTTCTTAGAGACAAATTAAAAACTAATAATTAGTAATGTAATAACAGGAGACTTGGCGTTGGAATATTAAAACCCGAATAAACTACTACATCAGAAGCGCCAAAGAAAAATATTTGAGATGCATACAGCTGTTTCGGTAGCCTTAAGTGTACCGTCTTTAGTGTAAAAAGAATTCTGAATCTGGAGAAGTGTTCATAGGAGAGGGTTTCTCTTCTATATATACGTGCACTTCTCCAAATTCAGAATTCTTTTTGCACTGAAGACTGTATGCTTAAGGATACCGAAACAGCTGTATGCATCTCAAATATTTTTCTTTGGTGCTTCTGATGTAGTAGTTTATTCGGGTTTTAATTTGTAATATTTTATACAGGATAGAAAACATACAATTCACAATATGTTCTCATAAGTAAACACATGACATTATGTTGTGTAACATCATGATCTGCTTTCCAAAGCTATTGCAAGATACAATTCTTATTTTGGAAATAAAATAAAATTATTTTCTAGCAGGATGCAAGAAGAAAATACAAAAGCTGGAAGTTTTCTTGGAACTCCAGGAGACTTGACTGCTATCTTTATATATAAAAAATAAATAAAAGAGAGAGAGAGAGGGGGGGGGGGGAATCAATCTATTTTTCACATTGTCAATATCACAGAAATATTTTTCATCAACAAAGTGCTGTATTAACTTGAAAAAATATAATCAGATGGAGAAAAGTCTGGGGAGTAGGGAGCATAGTGGATGTGGTATAAATAGGTCAATTTCCGGATTTTTTGCTAGGTTTATTTTGTGTTGTTGTTGTAGTGCAAAATAGTACATTTTTGGTTGACTAATGTAGATGTTTATTGGCAAGGCAAGGTATTATCTAGGAGACAGTTCAACCGTTGGCAATAAACATCAGCAGTTATGATCTGATTAGGTGCGAGTACAATAACTGATAGCACATTATAACAAAAAAATCAACCATATTCTGAATGACACTTTTTTATTGCAGGATCAGGTTTTGATATTGCCAAAAGCATTTCACCAGACGGAAGCTATTGTTTTTTTTTCCGCTTAGGATTAATATAGCAAATCTATTTCTCATTTGTAAAAATTCAATGAAGAAATAATTATTTGTTTTAAGTTCAAGCAGCAGTTGCAAATTGTAAATGTTTATGTTTCCAAGAGCTGATATAGTACTAAAACTTCTATTTCCATTTTGTGTGCAGTTGACTTTGATGAGTGCATTTTATCATCTACCAATTCTTCAAAAAATATATGGGAATTTGCTTTAGTGATTTGGTTCCTTGGGGTGTTTACAGCATCGTACATCAACATCAGGTGGTTCAAATACACTAGGTTTGTATTTGGCACCACATCACTGGTAAACATTGAAGGAATTTGAGGTTGCATTATCATTTCTGCAAAATTCTTACAGCATGAAATGACAAATATGTGTTTTGTTTCTTTTGGTTTACTGTTAGATTTGTATAGGTTAGGGATCTGAAGCAGAAATATTTTATTTCTTGTTTAGAAGGTAGGATAAAAATCATCTAGGAAATTAGAACAAAAAGTCTGATGTGGACACCACATGACTTCCTTATACACTCGATCAAGTATGCATATAATAACAGGAGACTTGGCGTTGGAATATTAAAACTCGAATAAACGACTACGTCAGAAACGCCAAAGAAAAATATTGGAAATGCGTACAGCTGTTTCGGCAGCTTTAAGCGTGCCGTCTTCAGTGCAAAAAGGATTCTGAATCTGCAGAAGGGCTCGTATATATAGGAGACGGGCCGAATTTAGTTCAACCAATAGAATTACGGGAAAGGTGGGGAGAGTGGCCAATAGGAATTTATTAAAGTTAGCTGTGTAAACAGTAGAAAAATTAAGAAAATGTGGACTGAATATAAAATTTCTAAGTCAGACAAATAGGGAATAGCGAAATCACAATTTACAAGATTTTTAAAATTTTTATAAATATGAAAAGCTTCAAAGAAATCGATTTCATGAATGGATTTAGGTCTGCAAATTATTTTAGCTGAATTAAATTTAAAATTATGATTTTCCTCCCAGCAATGTTTAGAAATAGCCGATTTATTGGTTTCTTGTTTGCGGACGTAATTTATATGTTCTTTTAGACGAAATTTAAGACTGCGTTTAGTTTGGCCAATATATGGTAAACCACACTGACAGGAAATACTATAAATACCCCAAGAATTATGCGTATCAATGGGATCTTTTAACTGAGAAAAGGTGAGTTTATTGGAAGGCGAAAATATTATTTTAAAATCATATTGTTTGAGAATTTTAGCTATGGTTTGACTGGATTTAGGAAAATAGGGTAAGACAATACTGATATTAGAAGAGACTGACTTAGTAGACGAAATACGAGGGAGTTGTAACTTTTGGATAGCTTTGTCTATAATGGAAGGGTCATAACCTCTGTCAATTGCAATGGCTTTCAGGTATTTAATTTCAGATTTTAATAAACTAGGATTTGAACAAATATTAAGGGCACGGTTTACAAAAGTATAGAAAGCAGCCATTTTTTGGTTAGGTGGGTGACATGAACTCGCATGGGGAGGAAGGGAGACAACAAAATTTTTTCGATAGACGGTGGTTGAAAATCCATTTACAGTGCGAGAGACGAGCGTATCAAGAAATGGAAAGGAGCCATTATTTTCTATTTCACATGTAAACTGGATATTACTGTCAATTGAATTTAAAGTTTCTAAGATGTGGTCAATATTGTGATGAGATATGTTAATAAACGTGAAGGTGTCGTCGACGTAACGGGTCCAAAAAGGAAAGGATATTTTCTTAAAAAGCTTGCTTTCGAAATAGTGCATGTAAATATCAGCGAGAATTGGGGAGAGAGGGGAACCCATGGCTAAACCTTCAGACTGACGATAGAATTTATTTTGGAAAGAAAAAGTGGTTTGTGATAAACAAATGCGGGTAAGAGAGATTAATTCTTGTATTTCAAAAGATGCGAAATGAAACTCTTTTAATCTATTTTCGAGACAGCAGAGGGCGCCAGTTATTGGAACATTAGTGAAAAGAGATTTTACATCAAAGGAAACCATAGTGAGATTAGTGTGAGGGCAGTTTTGAATGTTTTTTGCAAATTCTATGGAATTCTTAACAGTATAACTATTAGAAGCAAGAAGGGATATATTATCCCTTCTATTGCTAATTGTGCCAGATTTTACGCTTTACCGAAAGTTCACAAACCCAGTATTCCATTTCATCCCATAGTCTCTAATATCGGTACTGCTTCTTATAATATAGCTAAATTTCTCACCATTATTTTTGCTCCCCTTCTTGCTGCTAATAGTTATACTGTTAAGAATTCCATAGAATTTGCAAAAAACATTCAAAACTGCCCTCGCACTAATCTCACTATGGTTTCCTTTGATGTAAAATCTCTTTTCACTATTGTTCCAATAAGTGGCGCCCTCTGCTGTCTCGAAAGATTAAAAGAGTTTCATTTAACATCTTTTGAAATACAAGAATTAATCTCTCTTACCCGCATTTGTTTATCACAAACCACTTTTTCTTTCCAAAGTAAATTCTATCGTCAGTCTGAAGGTTTAGCCATGGGTTCCCCTCTCTCCCCAATTCTCGCTGATATTTACATACACTATTTCGAAAGCAAGCTTTTTAAGAAAATATCCTTTCCTTTTTGGACCCGTTACGTCGACGACACCTTCACGCTTATCAACATATCTCATCACAATATTGACCACGTCTTAGAAACTTTAAATTCAATTGACAGTAATATCCAGTTTACATATGAAATAGAAAATAATGGCTCCCTTCCATTTCTTGATACGCTCGTCTCTCGCACTGTAAATGGATTTTCAACCACCGTCTATCGAAAAAATTTTGTTGTCTCCCTTCCTCCCCATGCGCGTTCATGTCACCCACCTAACCAAAAAATGGCTGCTTTCTATACTTTTGTAAACCGTGCCCTTAATATTTGTTCAAATACTAGTTCATTAAAATCTGAAATTAAATACCTGAAAGCCATTGCAATTGACAGAGGTTATGACCCTTCCATTATGCTATCCAAAAATTACAACTCCCTCGTATTTCGTCTACTAAGTCAGTCTCTTCTAATATCAGTATTGTCTTACCCTATTTTCCTAAATCCAGTCAAACCATAGCTAAAATTCTCAAACAATATGATTTTAAAATAATATTTTCGCCTTCCAATAAACTCACCTTTTCTCAGTTAAAAGATCCCATTGATACGCATAATTCTTGGGGTATTTATAGTATTTCCTGTCAGTGTGGTTTATCATATATTGGCCAAACTAAACACAGTCTTAAATTTCGTCTAAAAGAACATATAAATTACATCCGCAAACAAGAAACCAATAAATCGGCTATTTCTAAACATTGCTGGGAGGAAAATCATAATTTTAAATTTAATTCAGCTAAAATAATTTGCAGACCTAAATCCATTCATGAACTCGATTTCTTTGAAGCGTTTCATATTTATAAAAATTTTAAAAACCTTGTAAATTGTGATTTCGCTATTCCCTATTTGTCTGACTGTTGGAAATTTTATATTCAGTCCACATTTTCTTAATTTTTCTACTGTTTACACAGCTAACTTTAATAAATTCCTATTGGCCACTCTCCCCACCTTTCCCGTAATTCTATTGGTTGAACTAAATTCGGCCCCTCTCCTATATATACGAGCCCTTCTGCAGATTCAGAATCCTTTTTGCACTGAAGACGGCACGCTTAAAGCTGTCGAAACAGCTGTATGCATTTCCAATATTTTTCTTTGGCGTTTCTGACATAGTCGTTTATTCGAGTTTTAAGTATGCATTTTGTTACGAAACACTGACATTTTTGTTTGTGATTACTTTTAGGTTTGTAAACAAACAGTCAAATTACACTCCATAAACATTCCTGAAAACAAGCAAATAGAACTATTTCTCCAGCCACAAAAGTCATAATAATTGGATTATATGCACTGCAGAGAATGAATATCCTTTGTTCTGGAATAGTATTCCACAGATGATTACAGAATCCTTCAATGGCAAATGTACAGCTTAGAGTTCAATAGAATTCACTCGAGTATATTTTTGTTCACATTGGCAAAAATTAATGGCGATAGATGATACATTATATTGAAACAATTAACTCTGTTTGAAAAAAGGGCTTACAAATTCTGACTTCACTGAATTATTTTTTGCCAAATTTCGATGCTAATCTCACCAAATCGCCAAGTTTTTCACTAACGCAGATTTTGGTGTTGACGTCGATTTTGGCGATTTGGCGAAAATTTGTAGTTTAGGGTTGCCAAAGTTTGGAAGTTCTAATTTCAATAACAACAGAGTTTTTCGGAAAGATTTATTAGTTTCTAGCACGGAACTGAATTCTTCGAAAGTTCTATAAATGACTAACAAGACTATAAAAAAAGAGTCATTATTGATGATTGTAGACTAGAATTTGCCTACTTCTTTACATGCTATTTTTTATACAGTATTACAGTAGAAATGGAAACGGATGGAAGTTTTTTCTTTTCCAAAGGTGGACATTGATTTAACGTCAAATTAGGCAATTTGGCATCCAAATTTAGCAAAATGTGGAAGTTTAGGATTTACAAATTTTGGAATGTTTACTTAGTGTCACAGTATCCAAACTAAGTGAAAATGTTTGTAAATAGACAATGTGATTCCAATAAGACATTTACATAAATTTTACTTGCCGTTTTGGATAGCTTGATGCAAAAGATAAATCAATTTCCTGACATAAATACTTTTCATTACATAATATAAGCTCAGTGGAAGCCCAGTGGCAGAAAGTTTTGTAGCTGTTTGCCACAGGCTTTTAAAATTTCATAATCTGTTTGCAAAATTTGCATGTAATCAGGGGTGAAAATGGCTTACACTCAAAAAGCCTGAAAGCTGATAGCGGCAATCTAGGGGAAGGGGGGAGGGCTTAACAACAGTGGTGATCTCATGCAACAATACACAAATACAATTTTACTACAGAACAATATAGTATAAACAATCCCTGTGACAGAATATCTTTATTTGCTGTGACAAGCCTTGTTTGTGCAAACCTTTTTCAAGACAATATTGACATATTTTCTAATTTACACATATGTACATATAATTATAAAGGTATCTATATTATTAATAGACTGTTGAAGAATTCTTAAATAGAAGATATGAGTTTCTATTTTCTACTGAGGTTTAGGAATAGCTTTAATTTTTATGAGCAAATCTTTCTGCAACTGACAATTTCTTTTCTGTGACAATGTCGCTGTGTCACCCAAATTCTGCCATAGGGTAAACAGTTATACAAAAATAAATTGAACTCATTCAATTAAATATTTTATAGCAATGTTTGACACAACACAATATAAATAATAAAAGTATTATTAATACGATAATTTAGTAATGAGGTAACCACTATAATTAATATTACTATAAACACATATTGATGCTTCACATTTTCTAAAACCAAAAAGTCACTGGATGCATGAAACTCAGTATGCAACAGTTTTAGAAACACAGTAAAATTTGGTAATGTAGCAATCACTACACAACACAGAGCAAAACATCAATAAACTTACTGTTTTCATGAAATTCTTTGCAAAGACATTACAGAAAAACAAGAAAGTTTGACACATAGCTATCACTCAATCTACAAGACTAACAAGGAAACATTCAAAAGGTGTCGTCTTCAAAAAATATATATGATTCTACTCTTCATAAAACACCAGAAAGTGAAGAAATTATCGGCTGAAAAGAATTACAGCGACCACAAAAAATTATCAAAAGAAAGCATTTTTGGCGATTTAGCGCGGTTAGGCGATAAGTTCGCTAGCACAGAGATTTCCGTGTACGAACAGAACCGTGTTTTGCTTCTTCGCCAAGTACTCAAAATCATTCGCCTAACAGTATGAAATCGCCAAATATACTTAATTTTGATAATTTTTTGTGGTCGCTGTAATTCATTTCAGCCGATAATTTTTTCGCTTTCTGGTGTTTTATGAAGAGTAGAATCACATATTTTTTTTTTTTTTTCAATATTTTTTGAAGACGACCAGTGGAGGATCGATAACTTAACGTTTTTTTTTTTTTTTTTTTTTTTTTTTTTGGGGGGGGGGGGGTAAGAGTTTTCAAGATGTTATTCCAGTTTAATGAAAAATTTACAATTGTAATATTCAATTGTGAATGTCAGTGCTTTTTTTTGGGGGGGGGGGGGGCGCTTCAGCCTCCTAGCCCCCCTCTTAGAACGAACACCTTTTGAATGTTTCCTTATAAGAAAGGGATGGGGGGACATTTTCCATAATTAAAATTGTTTCCTGAACTCCTCTTTGGAGGTCAAAAGCAGACTTTTTGAAGGATTTTTTTTTCATAACACATTTCAAATTTTAGTTTTGATACAGAAATTTTTATAAGTGAATTTTGAAGTAGAGGAGAAGTTTTGGATCAGTTTTAAATGAAATTAGCACTTTTGGAGCAGGTGTGTAACCTTTGGGTAATGCACTTTGGAATAATTTAAATGAAAATAGCACTTTTGGAGCAGATTGGAACAGGAATATCATTTTGGAACTGGTATGTTGCCCCTGAATTTTATTTAAAACATGGTAAGCAGGAAGAATTCTCATTAATTTTATTTATAACTTTTGAAGTTACAAATCACTTCATCTCACTTCTTGTCGGATTTCCAAAAGTTGGGGGCAATTTTTTTTTTTTTTTTTTTTTTTTTAATTGGTGCAGACAAAGACTGTTTGAAAGTTGTGGACAAATTTTATTATTAGTGCAGACAAAAACTGTCCGCAAGCAGTTTTTCTGTGTCCGCGACTGTATCGCCGTGTTTCTGCCATTTGGAGTGGAAGTGTGATATAATTACAGTGTATTTAAAAAATTAAAAGCATAATTAACCAAAATCAAAGAAATTTTGATGAAATTTAAAAACAAATTTTTTAAAGTAACTTCAAAGCGTTACTGAAGTTTTGATATAATTTCTTTTAAGAGCCATATTTTGAATTCATAACAGATCTAAATGGAATCTCTTGAGTTAATACCATAGGCGTAAACTACGGGGGGGCAGGGTATCTTTCGAAAGGTCTCGTCAATACCTTTAAAACGAATGGTCGAACCATAAATCTGTGATAATTTAAAACAAAGTTATCGATTTTTTTTACTTTTAATGAAAAAAAAATTGGGAAAAAAATTTGTTTTTTTTTTTTCTTTTTTTTTTTAAACGAAATTTAACCAAACTTGGTATTTAGTTGGTCCCTGACATACACTGGTGCTGATTACATTTGGGGATCAATCGCTCAACAGGTGGCGCTGTGATCTCATGTTTTCTAAATTTTTAACATGGCAATATAGGACAAAATTTCGTATAAATGTACATAATGAGAGTTATTTTTAACTTGTGATTGTAAAATTAATATGAGTTATTGATAATAGTAATAGCTAACTAGGAAAAAATTTTTGTGCATGTGGGGGCATCGCTTGCCCCCCTGGGGGGGAAGTACCCCCCCAAGAGGGGGGGGGGTAAATTTTGAAGATGGGTACCTTTCGAAAGATCTCGTCAATACCTTTAAAATGAATGGTTGAACTATAAATCTGTGATAATTTAAAACAAAGTTATCGATTTGTTTTACTTTTAGCAAAAAAAAAAAAAATTTTTTTTTTTTTTTTTTTTTTTTTTTTTTTAATATTGTTACTGATTGAATATGTATTACTTTTAACAAAAAAAAAACTTGTTATTATTAAAACTTTAATATTGTTACTGATTAAATATGTATATAGGAAAATATAGAAGAAAGTCTTGTGGTGGCCACAACATACTAGTTTCATATGTATGTATGAAAAGAAATTAGTCTCTATTTTCATTAATGAACTTATTAGTTCAGTAGCCAGGTTCAATCCAGTCATTTATCACCTTTAGAATTTTTTTAATTTAAAGTTACGGAAATTGTATTTCTCCTTATTACTTTTTGATAAGATTGATATCAGTTCGGATTAAATATTTCTTTTTCTTGCCTACAGATTTGTTTCATTATTTTGTTCATTACTTCACAATTAGATCAGTTTTCCTTTTTCTTGCCTACTGATTTGTTTCATTATTTTGTTCATTGCTTCACAATTAAATCAGTTGTGTTTTTCCCTTTATAGAAAGTTAAAATTTTTATAAAGAATGCATTTTAATAGCCGTATTGTTGGTATCACATGCGAGGGGCCCACATGAGGGGTATCACATGCGATATATATGAATTCTAAAGTTTTTTAAATCTTATTTGAACATAGCTCCACTGAAACTCGCCCCCCCCAGATTTTTTTAAAAAGTTGACACCAATGGTTAATACATTTTATATATCTTTTCATATACAAAAATAATGTTTATACTGTGAATATAAACAGAACAAAAGAGCAAATAATGAAATAAAAATATCTATATGTATTTTAATTAATAGGACTGCGTCATTAAAAATTTGGTATCATTATTTTTAATGCCCATATTTCAAATTCATGTAGACATAAAGTGCTGCGTCACAAACTTTTAACCCATTAAGGGTTTTTGTATTGATACATATACAAATGCATATTTATAAAATAATTTCATTGTAAAAATTTTACATATATTTCTTTCATTAACTTTTTGTTTCAAATTACTAATTATATTAAGAAATCTAGTTTTAGAGGTGGCCAACCCGCTGCCCGCCGTGTAGTTTTTGGCGGTTCGCGAGGATACTAACAATATTTAAAGTTTGAAAAAGTTGATTAACACATTAAAAATTAATATAAAAAAAAAAATAATAAATTAATCTGATTTGTCGGTGTCGTGCCCTTAGCGACCGTGCCCTTAGCGGAACGTGCCTTTAGCGGAATGGGGTCAAAGGGAGGAAAGAGGAATAGAAGAAGCCGTGCCCTTAGCGGAAATAACTCGAACCGATATATGTTCATTATAGAGTGTTCTGTATGAAAAATAGAGTAAATAATGTTATTGGTTTATGTACGGGAATAGCTAAAAGTACTCCAAAGCATTTCGTTCTATGAGAGGTATTTCTACAAACCAAATTTTAATAACTTAGCACTTGTATGTGTGTAGGAAAAAAATTTGTGGCAACTGTATCTCCGGAACTACTGCTCAGAATTGCATAAAAAGTTACATGTAGATGCACCTTGAGCTATATTAGTGCCTGTCAACTTTTGATGCCAACCGCTCAACAGGTGGCTCTGATATACAGCGATTTCCACAATTTAAGGGGAAGCTACATCTCAGGTTCTATTGTTTACAATCAATCAAAACTTGATATAAGAGAAGGCCATTGTGAGACATTATGCTGATTCAATTTGAATGCTTATGGACTGACAGCTGGCGATGCTATACAAATATTTCCGCAATTTAAGGGGAAGCTATATCTCAGGAACTACACTGCATAGAATTGCATATAAATTTATATATTGATGCACTCTAACCTAAAGTGAGTGTCTATAAACTTAGTGTCAACCACTCAACAGGTGGCGCTGCTAGACAGTAATTTTCGCATTTTAAAGGAAGGCTATATCTCAGGTTCTATTGCGTATAATCAAACAAAACGTGATATATGTGAAGGCCATTATGAGACATTATGCTGATTCAATTTGGATGCTTATCGGCCAATAGGTGTCTCTGCTATACTGCAAATTTCCTCGGTAACGAGAAAGATATATCTCAACTTCAATGGCATATAACTGTACGAAATTTGATATGTGAGATAACTATTATAAAAATGCATTTTTTAAGATGTCATTTATAGACAATAAATCTGCCTTTCTTTGGATATTTAGTGTTAGTTTTCTCTAAGATAAAAATTGATTATTTGCACTTAGTGAATTTGTATAGGAAAATATAGAAGAAAGTCTTGTGGTGGTCACAACATACCAGTTTTCATTTTTTATTTATTTATTTATTTTGTTAATGATATGTGTTATTCAAATTCATTATTGATTATTCACTACTTAAAATGGCTCTAATAGAACCTATGCCACTGGTTTGTGCGCAGGGACATCCAAAAAATGCCAATGCTTTGCGCTTTAGGGGAGACATTTTTATAAATCACATTTAAATAACTTCATAAAAAAATCATAAAGAATTTCGCATTTATTGTTTAAATGCTAAGAAAATGTTTTGCATAAACTCTAATTTGCTTAATCTCCAGATTTAAAGGGCTACGCAAAAATGTTTCGATACATTAAAGGGTGCAAATAGGAAATTAAGAGCAGCATATCTGTTTGTGTTAGGCATTTTTAACACTTTCCAACAATGTTTCAGAGTGATTATGAATTCAGTTAGTCTATATGTCTGTCTTTCTGTTTGCCTATTGTGTGATAATATAGACAAAGAAGATAGAATGTTATACGATACAACGAATACGTACAGTTGGAAAGTGTTGATAATCAATGTATACCTCACGATTTTTCATTTTTGTTTTAGTTTTAAAAGGTGTAATGCTTAATTATATTTTCTCAAAAACTTAAATAAAATCATAAAATGGCAATAATGTTCGTTTTCGTATGGGGTACTGTAATTCATTAAACTTTATATGGTTACAGATCACCATCCCCTCAAATAACGGATATTCTACAGTACGCATACCTATTTTTGCGACGGGTTACTTCTGAAGCAAAATACAGCCTGTACTAAATGTGGATAAAGTGTAGAGGAAAACTGAAGAGCTCATTTTTTATTTATTAATTTATTTTTAAATTTATCATACATTTCCGCTAGAGGCACGTATGCTAAAAGCACGCCACCGAGGGGAGATAAAATTTCCGCTAAGGACACGGGTTTATAGATTTCCGCAAAGGGCACGGTCGCTAAGGGCACGGCCCCGATTTGTCGAAGTGAAAATAAATTTCAGCGAATATGGCAACTGAAGAATCATACTCTTATAATGAACTATTTCTATATCCATTATTCATTCTTTTTGTTATAGTTGCAATGTATTAATGTATGGTCCATAATTTTTTCACGATTCTATTAATGAAAATATTTTAAATTAATGTATTCTGCTTCGAGTCTTCCCCCTGCCCTCCCCCGGAAAAATATATGTATGCATGATTCATACACTCATAAACATATATACACATACACATAATATACATATGGAGCGGCCTGCCTGAGTAAAATAGATATCGAATGCGGCCCACCAAGCGTTTTGGGTTGGATAGGCCTGTGCTATATAACAGAATTCTAATAGTAAACATTTAAACCTTGTTTTCATTTTTATTTCCAAAATACTGTTCTTAAAATAAGATTCATTTCATTCTATATCTGTCAGAAACTGAACTCCGTATATTATTTGCGTCATTACTTCATGGTAATCTGTAAATATCACGTTTTGGCACGGTTTAACTTTTTTTTTCCTTTCCAAAAAATTCAAAATTTCTATTCTATTGCCCCTTCTTTGATTGAAATTTCTATATTTTATGTGACTTTTACTGTTGATTCAACTTATTTCATTTACAATCTTGCTTCAGAGAAGGTTTTATTTATGTGTGACTGGCTGTATTAAAAGTTATTATATAAACAGCTACAAAAAAGGCCTTCTAGAATTTGCAGAATAAAAATGACGATATTAATTAGCTTAAAGATGATTTAAAAAAAAAAAAAAAATGTAAGTCTAAATGTAGTGAAAAAAAAAAAAAAAAAAAGGATAAATAATAATAATGGAAGACCAATTTATTTTAGACAAAATGTAAGATGAAAATTGGGGGGGGAGGGGATGCTCACATTTTTTAGTTTTATTTAAAAGTGAACAAAGTAGTGAAAAGCCAGTACATTTCTTATAATACGGTTATTAATAACAACCTATCTTCTTATCTATGTACTACATTCGAAAGCAAGATATGCAGATTTTGCATTATCAAATATTAAAGGAGCAGCATTAGAATATGTCCAGGCAGCTTTATTAAAAATAATTTATTACCTTTGATTTTGAAATTTCAAGCAAAGTGTTTTCCCATTCAAGGACTAAATCTTTCTTATTGTGTTGATTTTTTTCCCAGTTCCTAAAATTAAATTAAGAATTTTATTATTGTTAAATTAATTTATCATTATATTGATAATAAAGCATGTTAGATTTAACAGTCATTCTAAAAAACATTAAATTTTTGTCAATTATTGTTATTTACATTATTTTAATGAAAACTCATAGCATTAAATGTGATTTATTCTTTTGTAAAGTACTACAATTACGAAATATTTGTAGAAGTTTTAAATATAAAAGCTCTCAGCTATAATAAAATTTAATACACTTTGATTCTTTATTCAGGGATGGCACTGACAAAAGTGTAAAAAATAAATAAGTAAATAAATAAAACTTTTTGGAAAATATAAAGCAAAATATAAGAATTCAGATGGTAAAAGCCTATATTACAGAAATAAATGATTTTATTGCTTTGCCTTAGAACATTTAAAGTAAATAAATAAAAATAAATGTTTCTACGTTTCTAGTAACATGGGTGTGTGAAAACTTGATTTAATTTCACGATGTAACAGAACTTCATATCAAAACTACAAATTTTGACTTACAAAGCACAATCTTTGTTTCCTGTACATTATTACAGAAGGAAAATCGCAACCTACAAAAAAGCTGAAAAATCTTATGTCTGTTTATTATTATTAAATTATTTTTAGGTGAAGTAATAATTAATACAAGAGTATTATTTATATTTTTAAGTGGCAATTTTATTTAGAAATATGTAAAATGTGTCTGGGAAAATATTAATAAAAACCTAGTTAAAAAAAAAAAAAATTGGGTAAAAAAAAAAAAAAAAAAAAAAAAAAAAAACTGGTTTTTGTGCTAACCTTGGTAAATATATTACATAAAAGAAAAACTGTACAATATCTCGAAGCATAAAAAATACGTTGCCTAGTAATAATTGAGATTAAAATGATAAATGAATTAAAAAAAAAAAAAAAAAAAAAAATGCTTGGCTCAGCAAAATTTATCTTATTCTTTTTCAAAGTATCTTCTCTTAGATCCTTTTAATCTATTTTTATTTTTCTTAAAATTGAAACTTGACTTGTTTTAATCCGAAAAACTTAATTATTTTTCAAACTAATAATAATTATATATATGCAAATCTAATCAAAGTACAGTAAAACCTCTCTAAGTTGGACACCTACGGTTCCAAGAAAAAGTGTCCAACTTAGAGAGGTGTCCAACTTATAGGGGTTAGACATAATGTTAATGGATACATTCCGTTCCGAGAAAAGCGTCCAACTTAGAGGGGTGTCCAACTTGAGAGGTTTCACTGTATCAAATAACTTTGTTTCAGTTATTATTTAGGGGTTAATCCAGGTTTTTATTTTGGGGGACAAAAAATATTTTTGTGAATTTTTTTTTTTTATTTACTTTTGTAAATAAAAATACCGTGTAAAACTTTTATCAGTCACTCTATATAAAGTTTAATGTGAAGTTGATAGGGTTTCATTGAATCGAGTCAATCATTTGAAATAATACTTAAAAGTGATTTTTTTTTTTTTTTTTTGTAAAAAGATAATTTTTATAAAAGGAAATTCTGAGAAAGGGTCGTTTTTATGAATTTGAATTTTGTGTAGAGGCCCATTTCATGTATTGGAATTTTACGAAGGGGGCAGCAAAAAGTCTTAATTGGTCTTAAAGTCTCTTACCTGGATCAGCTCCTTATATTGCATTGTTCATTACTTTCGTATCGTATTAAAAACCACATTTTTGCCTTAAAATAACCAATTCCATGAAATTTTATAACAACAGTAATGTGTATATGCCGAGGGGGGGGGGGAAGTGACTCAAAATGTTTAACTTTATTTAGATTACGGATGCATTATTCATCACTCTTATCACACTTTTCCTCTCATCTTATAATATAATCATATCTTTGTGCACTTATTTATTATTGTTATGATAAGAAAAAATTTCCTTGATATATTTTCAATTATTGGGAAGAGATATATCCTTTGAGTTGAGAGAGTGATTAAAATAATTGTTATTCACTACAGAAATTACAAATAATTTCACTTGCGATTAAGAGTATCTCGCTTAGTTGAAGAGCTTAACATGTTATGTGGCAATTTAGTAAATTTGAGAAAATGCAGGGGTAATGGAATAGCTAAAATCCATATACGTGTCATTTTCCTCTGTAGATAATTGCGTTATTAGAAGACTTTGAAGTGCCAGTAATTATTTGATATTTAAAAGAGACCATAATAAGTTCTTCCATTTAGAAATATCTTTTTTTTTTTTTTTTTTTTTTTTTTCAAAATTATTACTTATTATTGTATTAGAAGATAGACCTCAAACAAACGCAAAGAATTGAGACCTCACTTCGGAGAGACTGCAATGTTTATAAAACAGTTAAATTCATAGAAAGCAATCGCAGAAAATTTTCTGTTCCATAAATATATGATTAAAAAAAAACTTTAAAAAAAGACAGAAAAAAAATCCTTTTCAATGGTTTAATGGAAATAGAGGGATTATTACGTTTTAAATAAAATTTTGAAAAAAAAAAAAAAAAAATGTAATAAGTTTTCAAGTTTAAAATGTGTTGCATATGCCATTATTTAAAAGGTTGATTCTTGAAGAACTTTTAACATGAAGTTACGATATTTTTCTCATTTTTTAGCTGCAAAATAAAATACACTACTAAAAGTTATTATTTTTTATTTTTTTAAACGAGTACTAAGTCCGATTGTGAAAACAGAAAAAAGAAAAAAAAAATCAGGTAATAAGTAATTATGGAAGCAAATGTTTACATAGAACATGGTCTACGGCTGTCTTCGAGCTTCGAGATTAGATATTCTTTGTTTAAACTTGATAATTGAATTTTCTTTGAAATGCATTCATTTTCGTTAAATTTGGTATCAGCATTTTGGTGCATTGTAATTTTTCAATAATTTATTTTCCCATCAAATCTCAGCTAGTCAGCATTACTCTTGTTATCTTCCCCTAAGCCACCCACTTTTTTACCCAATGATATGCTTGCCAGGGCGCCAGGGGTGAATCAAGTTAAAATGAGGTCTGGGTCCCGTGTTATTTCAGTACCCTCTCCGTGAAATGCTCCCCTCACCCCCCTCCCCTTAAAAAAGCTTTCTTCCTTTTTTATAAATGTCATATGTTCGAAAAGTCTTGACCTCGGTTTTAAACATACATAATTTCTTTACTATATATACATGATAAATAAAAATTTATAATTTTTTAAAAAAAAAGGAAAGACGAAAGAAAAAGTATAGATTTTTAAAGAATTGGTAAAAGATTTCAGGAAATTCAGTTTCAAGAATTTCAAAATTGAAAATTTTATCCCCCAAGCAAGAATTTTTCTAATGAAAAAATCGTATGCAAGTTTTCAGCATTGTATCGTGGTGTAGTAAGAAGTCTTTGTCCATCTGGTGGCTAAAAAGTTAGTGCTTTGGCCTTCAATTTTTAAAAGCGTACAACGCGTAACCTCGCCGAAGGCGAATGGTTATGTTGCTCTATGGGGAAATTTATTTCCACAATTACGCATTGCTTAATGATTTTTTTTTTTTTTAATTATTATTATGCTTTCACATTGAAAAAATTCACAACCGTTATTAGCACTCGTTTTTCAATATATATTTATTTAATATTTTCAGTAAAAAAAAATAAATAAATAAAAAGCATTTTTAGCTAGAAAATATAAAAAATGAAATTTGGAAAACAAGTTTTTGTGAATTCGAATTTAAAAAAAAAAAAAAAAATGCATTAGGCAAAAGAGAATCATGGAATCCTGCCTATAAGGTACGTTGGGGTGGGCATTATTAAGCTTTTGTTATTATTATTATTAGTCTTAAAATTACGGAATTTTGCATACTTGTGCTTTTGAAATCTAACAATATATATATATATAAATTTCTTCTGTGTATATAAAACGATGTATATAAAAATTTCTTCAAACTTTTTTTGTAAAAGATAAAAAAAAAAAAAAAAAAAAAAAAAGTCCAAAATTTATTTATTTATTGAACGTGCTCGCGCGCGCGTGTGTGTGTGTGTGTGATTTTAAAAGCCTTCAGCTTCGCAATTTCTGTTTTATCTGTCACTTTTTCACATGATTTAGTTTAAAATTAAGTCACCATACTTATTACTTTTGCTGCCTTGTTACAAAGCAAGCTAAGTTATGAGTATAATTTGTCATGAGCTCATATTTATTATTATTATTTTCATACGTTGTATTTTAATAATTTACTACAATGTTCTTTCTCGCATTTTGTATTCTTGTTTCACATTAAAGTGATTTTGAAGCCCTTTTATTACAGCTTATGTACAGGGCCTAAATACAGCATAGATCCACAAGGCCCGGGCTCTCAGGATCCTCCGAAATCAGGACATCAAAATATGTCAGCATATTATTAACTGTAGATACTTCTTAATAAAATTATGCAATTACAGAGAAGAAAAAATTTTCAACATAGTAAAAATTAAGAAGACCTATTGGAGGTGGGTTTTCGTAGAATGATTATTCAGCTATTTTGAAAATTTAAATATTTGACTAAATAAATATGAAATATTTGGTATCTGCTATTCAGCAAAAGATTAATTATTTCATTCCAGCTTTTAAGTAATAAAAGTTCACAAGAATAAAAAATGAAATGTCAGTAAAAGCATTTATTGTCAATATGTAAAAATGGGGAAACTGGGTACAAGGAGTTCCGGATCAAGCCCTGCTTATGTATTGTATATATTTCGATCCAAATGGGTCATACCATTTAACTTCATAATGTGAGGATGGGAGGGCCTCAAATATAACGTCTTGTGGGGAAATTTCAAATCATTCATTATATAATCATTTATTTTTATTTATTTTTCACATTCAAAAGCTTACAGCCGTTAAATTGATTATTATTTTCTGAAAATTCATATTTTTAATTTTTAATATTTCACTCTTCGTACATTACATCTGCAAAATGAAATATTAAATATATCAGTTTTTCGAAAATAAGTGTTAATTTGAACGGCTATAAATTTTCTATATGTGAAAATGAGAAAAAAAAAAAAAAAAAAATGTAATGAATGATTTACATGATTTTCATAAATTCTCCATACAATCACATATGGGATTTGCTGTCGGCTCTAATAGTTAAAGCGTTCCCAATGTCTTCTTTTTAGAATAAAGGTTTTTTTTTTTTTTTTTTTTTTTTTCTTCTCATGCACAAGTCAAAAATAATTTTACTCGTAAAATATAGCTTTAAATTTTTTGCACTATCAAAACTTTCACTTAATCAGTAAAATGAACTAAAATCATGCAGCTCCGTTGAATTTGGACCAGAGTATTAGGTTTAATTTAAGGCAAATTACATGAATGATTATATTACATGATTATGCAAATCATAAGAAATATCTCGGTGTGCGCGATGAAATGTTATTCGACATAAAAAATTTTAACTATCACTTTGAAACCTCCTTTTAGCTTTTTTTTGTCATATTATTACTTTCTTTCATATAGAATAGAAGAAAATATTGAATTTGTAAAAAAAATTTCGACTTCCGGTTTTCGATGGATTTACACGTTTTGAGAGTTCCAGAATACGATTTGACCATTTTTAGAAAATGTCTGTGTTTATGACAGAACTTTTGTGGCGACTGTACCTCTGGAACTATGTCACAAAAGGGGTTAATATATATATATGTAGATGCATCTTGACGTAAATTAGTTTCTTTTACCTTTTGGTGTAAAATCGCTCAACAGAGGCGTTACTATACGGTGATTTCCGCAATTTATGGAAAGGCTGTATCTTACGATCTATTGCGTATAATCGGACAAAACGTCATATATGAAAAAGATCAATATGAGTCATTATGTTCATTTAATTTGGTGCATATCGGCTGATAGGTGACGCTGCTACACTGCGATTTTTTCCTGAGAACGGGAAGGATGCCATCCGCACGGTAAAAATTCACTTACATTTATTAGTGTAATACCTCTCTGAGATGAAAATTGTCTGCATTCATAATGGATAAAAAAGGAATAAATAACTTGCATGAATTTGTATAGGATAATACAGAAGAAGATTTTGGATGGCTACAACATACTAGTACATTTTATAAATTTGACTTTTTTTAAACGAAGTTAACTATCATTTAAGAGATGTACGAAAGTTTTAACCTTAAAAAAAATCGACCTTTTGAGAAATAATAATCAATTCTGAATTTTATTTGTGATTCTACGTATTTTGGTTAAAATGTTATGAACAAAATTATACCTGATGTCAAGATAAACTCTATTTGCATATCTAAATTTTAACACTTATTTTCTCAAAATTGCTTTTTTGTCACTATCCACAGGTTTTTTTTTTTTTTTTTTCCGAAAAAGTTTGAACTTTCAGAAAATTTCCAAATTTGTGTGGTTCACATATTTTTTTAAAAATAGTAAATTTTGAGAACTATCTTTAAATCCTTAATTCATTTTACGAAATATGATTGTACAAATATTTTAAAGTCATAAAAAAGCCAATAGGTCAAATTTACAATAAGATATCTTACGAATAGTGCCCCCCCCCCACCCCACCCCAAAAAAAATCAGAAAAAGAGCGTTAAAGTTTGTAAATGTAATAGGTTCGTCTTGACACCAGTTAAAATGTTGCTCATAACGTTTGAATCAAAGTACGTAAAATCATAAATGAAACATGTTCAGAATTGTTCATATTTCAACATACTCCCCCCCCCCCACCCCCCCAAAAAAACTATATATATATATATATATATATATATATATATATATATATATTTTTAAGGTTTAAACTCTCTAAAACTTTAAAATAAGTTACTTTGGAACTGTTACTTCTGATACCATTACGTTAATAATAATTGTTGTACTCTCTGGAACTTTTAAATGTTGTAGTCTTACCTTTTAATAGAAGCAGGAAAAGAAAGCATAGCTGATTAGCAACATCCTACATTTTCTAATCTCTCCGGATTGCGCATTATTTACTGTTAGTTGTGTTTTTTAAGTCCTTCAATTTTCCATTCTGAGTTTAAATATTGCTTTTTATTTTATTTTTTCCTCTTCAGTAGGAAACGCGCACTTTTTTATTTTATGGGTCAAAGACTCTATATTTCTCCCTCAACTTTTTAAATGAATAGTACTTTTGTCAGAAAACACTTGTTCTCGAATGTTCTCCTTCAGGCTGCTTCAAAACAAGTGGAGCAAAAAAAAAAAAAAAAAAAAAAAGGAGGTGGGGGGGGGGGGAGATTTGCCTTTCCGTAGTAGAGTATATTGCTTGAATGATTCACTTTTAACTTTCCGAACATACAATTATATAAGAAAAGTATTGTAACCAGTTCAAAAATCCGAGTTCGAGGTTTTCGTGTTCCTATACGTTTTAAGGTCTCCTGAGCTCATTTTTACTATTTTTAGGATGATGTAGCTGTGTGTGTGAGTGAACACGATAGCGTCTAAACGCTTCGTTCGAATAAGCTACAAGTTGGTACGTATGTATGGGTCACCATAGCACGAATGAATCTGGGACTTATGGTTTTTTTTACAGGTACACAAAGAAAAATTCTTTATAATTATACTCTACGGGCCCATTTTTTTTTTTTTTAAGTGTGATTGCATCTAAACGTCGTATTCGATTGAGATGAAAATTTATACTCATGTTCAGTCGCACAAATTGTATAGATTTTGGTGAATCTCACCCTTATAGATTTTGACAGGGACACAACGAAAAATTCTTTATCATTATGATCTGCTCAAATTATTTGAAGTGCAATAGCGTAAAATTAAACAATGGAGAAAAATACTCACACACCCTATTATAATTTTCACTTTTGTTTATTTAGCGATTAGTCTTACCTTATTTATACAACAATTATTAATTATTTAATGTTCGGAATGTCGAGATCCGAATGTCACTCCAGATTTTTCTTTTCTTTTTTTCTTTTTTATTTATCAGTATAGTTTATAAATATTTTCAGTTAAGTTATTATTATTTTCTTCGTGAAAGTGTTAGACCTCCAGTTTTCGATGAATTGACATATTTTTAGATATCCTGAGCATGATTTGATCATTTTTAGAAACTGTCTGTCTGTATCCTAACAAAATGTTGTGAACACTCATTCTGTCTCACGGACCAATGGGAGTTACATAAACCTTGATATTTGTTGGATCTCTATTTAAATTTGTGCTTGTAAGCTATTGGGATATATTGTCCAACAACAGATAGCGCTGCAATGCAGCGTTTTCACCGATTTAAAGGAAGTGTAAACCAGCTTCTATGTAACATATAAATGTAGCAAACTTAGCATGTGAAATGGATGTTACGTAAAACTGTACTGATTCTATTTGGGCGCATGATGCTGATATGCTGCAATATATTTCGTTTACTATATCTCAGATTCTATGTGATATACATTAGAGTCCTGTATCGGGTCGAGTCTATTTAATTTTTTCTCTTGCGTGTTGGGTTCTGATCCGGTTGGCTGATTTGTTTTTCATGCGGCTCTGGTTGGGTTGACTGAATGCTTTTACTAGCGGGTCGAGTCCGGGTCAGGTTTAGTTTTCAACGAGTCGGGTCAACTTGAGAACTTCTTTAATTATTATTATTTTTTTTTTTTTTACTATAATAAACAGAAATTTGTTTCATATAATTATGAATGTGTAAATATTGTAAATACACTTCATGTGCCCATGATTAAATATATGCGTACCCAAATTATAATAGTAAAATAAACAAACATATCGGTCAAAAGCAATTAACAAAGAAACATAAAGTTATTATTATTAAAATTATTATTTTAAGAATATAAGTATTGAACAATAAACTACAAACACTAAACTTGAAGCCTTTAAAAAAAAAAAAAAAAAAAATACTTGAAATACTGAAAACACATAAATGATTAAAAATTAATATTAATCCATTTTCAAGATATTTAAATTTTTAACTTAGTGTTTTAATAATTGCATTTTTAATTCGATTTAAAACGACTATATAACAACGAAAATTTATTTTATTGCTTTAAAAAGTTTTGCATACTTTTTATATGAATTATTAATTTTCATTTAGTTTTCGGGTCGAGTTCGGGTAAAAAAAAAAAAAAAAAAGTGTTTCGGCTGGGTGTTCGGGTTTAAAGAAATCGGGTGTTGGTCTTTCGGGTATGAAAAATTTTTTGTCGGTTCTGGTCGATTTAAAATTTATCTGTCGAATTCGGGGAGATATTATGTATAGTTATGCTGATTCAATAAAAATATAGATCGACTGACAAGTTGCTTTTGCTACTTTCTGCGATTTTCTAAATTCTATACCTCACCATGTATTTGTGAATTTTTCATGAAATCGCATCGATAAATTGCTAATTGTAAGAAGCTAAGTTGATTAAATTTTTGTACATGTCAACCAATAGGTGGCGCATTTATACAGAATGATAAAGGAAGTTTTGTGATGGCTACAACAGCATACTAGTTATTCCTGTGTCCAACTCCCACTCCACTTTTGAATTCTTTATTAGAGATTCCACGAACAAACATTTAGCCGAGTATCATTTTTTTAAAAGTTGAGTTTCACTAATTTTTCAGAAATATTTCTATTTAAATATACAATGAAATTGGAGTTTGCTATTGAAACTTTTGTAAAATATTGTTTTTTAATATGCAGGTGCTTTATTATCAAGTAGTAACCATATAAAGCTTTTTCTTCTTTGTAAATGAACTAAAAGATTTCTTTTTCCTTTCCTTGTACTTATTTGAGCTATGTTATTGTCTTATTATATTTTCAAAACTGTATTGATATCAAAAGGGTTAGATAATCGAATCAGGCGCCTTTTGTATTTTCGTTACACAATTGAATTGCCTTTTAATATAATTCTTTTTTAAAATTCTATAAATCTTCTCTTTAGCCATTGTATCGCATTTTGTGTTACGTAACGAGATTTCTTAAAATCCAAATGGGCAAGTGCTGTTGCTTAGCAACGGCTGATCAAGTGATTGTTCCGACGACAAACCGAAAACTTCTAGGGCCTGAATAAGAATTAACGCGGAAGTGGACGCGTGACCCACTTGTTTTCTTCTGCGCTTCGGGCTCAAATAGGCAAATATACATTGGCTGTTGGGAGATATATACATCAGATCGCATTTTCTTTACTCTCAGATTCCTGTTAATAATGCATAGCAATAATAATAAATGTGCAGTCATTTCACACGACTTTTCAAACATTTAAATAATTTAATATCCTCTCCTGACAATTTGGTCATATAGAACATATTGCACCCAGCAAAAAAAAGTTACCCAAGTAAAAAAAAAAAAAAAAAAAAGGAATTTTGAGGTTATGTCATTCAAAATTATGTATGAAGTGTCCCAGCATACACGTAAAGCATCACATCTCTATCTCGCAATTTATCCTTCTGAGAGCAGTTGTGTCAGTTTTATTGTAAACTAGTTCATGTTTGATAGTCAAAGCCGTAGCCAAGGGGGGTGAGGTGGGGTTCAAACACTTTCGAAAATTTTGTAGATTTGTCGAAAAATTTTTAATTAAACTGCATTTTTAACATTCAACATTAAGTACTAAAGTTTAAACCCTCTCCGAAAAAATTTCCTGGTTACGGCCTTTTTTTTTTTTTTTTCTATAAATACATTAAGGGACAAAAAAAGCAGCACTACAGAAAATTGACTTATGCCATTTTTATTTGTAATAACTAATTATTGAAACAAATAAAACTGTCATGTTTGCATAATATCAAAGAGATAAAATTATACTTATGTAGATATTTACAGTTTAGTAATTAGCTTCAACGAATTATTCTGTAAAAATCTACATAAAACTTAACTTTTTAAATATAATAAACATGTACTTTACATTCTGTTATAGTTTTTTTTTTATGATTTATTGTATGAAATTAGCACGTTATGTTTTAATATGTGAAATAAAATTATTTATTTGTTAGGTCTAAATCAGTATTGAATAGCAAAAAAATATTGATTACTAGGTTACTCCCAACTTTATATGGAATACGGTATAGTTTTATACAATTTTTTAATATTATCCTCAGAAATTTCATTGTACCAAACATCGTAAATATTTTTACTTCCATTGTTCTACTACTGTAGGTAATGGAAGTATTGTATTTGGTCCAAAAATTCGATATCCAGTTTTTATCTGATTTACACGTCTTAAGGTCCCATGAGTCCAAAAAGTAGTTTTTGGCAATTGGTCAGTGTGTGTCTATGTATGTATGTATGTGTGTGATGTGTGTAGGGGGGGAGGGTGGGTCACAATGGACCACCCCTATTTAAATCTATTAATATTCAACTCTTTTAGTTCATATGGATACTCATGTATGACAGCAAGGTACTAGTTGTATGCAGCCAAAAAAAAAAAAAAAAAAAAAAAAAAAAAAAACATGGGAAATAGTAAGGTAACTATTTTAAGGAGTTCTTATGTTTTGAGCTGCTCAAAGAAATTTTTCCACATTGAAGTTCTTAAAATTTTATAAATATTGAACCAGTGACTATAAATACTATATAGATGTTAAAGGAAGGCAAGATGTTGATTATAAATTCCTAAAAATTATTAGCATATTTATAGTCTATATATTGTTTTATTATTATTATTTGTTTTACTCTGGCACTTGGCACAGTGGACCACCTTCCAATGTGCTTAAAAGTACAAATTAGATTTAATACTTATATTTGTTTAAGTTTAATTTATAGATACAAATATAAAATAAAGCATTTATTAGTATTTCAAAGTAATAAATATCTTAATGTTATAATAAAATAAATAATAATAAATTTCTGAAAATAATAAATATTTGAATAGAATTATAATAATTATTAAAATCTAAATTTATTAACCATTTGAATTATATAGCATTATTAAAAGAAAAAATATCTAATGTAATAAAATAAAAGGAATAATTTATTATTATTGTTTTTAGAGATCATATGGGAAAAGCAAAAGAAATAGCTTAATATGTTTTAGTTTATCCTACAAATATAATGTAAATTAATTATATCTCAAAATAATTTACAAAAATATAAAATTTTTGAATAGTAGTATAATATTTCTTAATATTTGAATTTTTTTTAAAAATATTTGATTTATATATTATTAATAAAAGAATAAAAAACTATCTATTTTAACTTAATAAATCAACTTACTGAGATTTGATTTCTTAGTTGGTTATTTTATTTCATGAAAGTGCTTGAATTATGTTCTTTAGACTAGGATAGTATAAGAAACTAATTTTAGAGGGGGAGGAGTAATTTATTTATATTAATTTAGAACAAAAGAAGCTGGTCCATTGTACCCCGGTGATGGGACACTGTGGTCCACTTAGTGAATGCTCACATTTATTTTTTCATTCATAATGTATTGGAAATATTGCTATAAAAAATTAAGATATATCAAGAAGGGCTTGGAGATTGTTTTCTATTTTTTCCAAGTACATTGCTTTTCTGTTTTTTGTAAATAATAATAATAATAATAATAAAAAAAAAGTGTAAAAGTGGTCCACTGTGCCCCGGTCTTCCCTATGTGTCGAATCTTCTGGCTGTCATATCTCCGAAACTAATAAAGACAGAACTACGAAACTTTAGAATTAATACAGATCTGGTGTACAGAGGAATTTTCCAAATTTGGATGAAAATTGGAGAACCGGAAGTGGGTTATCGGAAACTGGAAGTGGGACCGTAAGTCCGTATCTCAAAAACTGCTCTAACGATTGTCTTCAAAGTTGCTATATAAACACTGTATTAGATGTCCTTTTGAAAGATATAGTTGGTTAGTTCAGGAAAATTGATAGGCGTCCTGTATAAATAGCTCAATTTCAGGTCTCGCATGTGCGTTTCTTTAAAAACGGCTTTACGAATTTTTTTCAAATTTGCCATATTAACACAGTTTTAAATGTTCTTTTGTATGCAATTATTGCTTTCCTGTCAATAATTGAGTATGCCAAGGTTTGGTAAAAGTTTTTATCTTAAAAACGGCTCTAACAATTTTCGTGAAAATTGCTACATAAATCCATTTTAGATACTCTTTCTGATGTATTATGTGGTTATTACAGAAAAATTAACGCTCATTCTGATTAGATAATTCAAGTTTTAGATCTCCGAAATTAAAGTTAAAAAAATAACTCTATCATCTTTATATATTTCCTTATTTTTTGACTCGCTGTGTAAACTCTGTTTTATATGTTTTTACACGTGTGCCAAGTTTCTCTTACTGAAAAATTCCAAAAAATGCATCTAGTACGTGCAATAGTGGGTAATGGAAGTGGTGTGGTTGTTTCACACCAGATTTTTTTTTTCTTAGTTCTTGCAAATTTGGGATCCCCACCCCCTTTATAGACGAAACATTTTCGACCGAGTTGAGATCAGGACTATTTTCAGGTATGGTAAAGAAAAAATTCTACGATATTCTTTATAAAATTTAACCTAAAGTGAGAAAAAAAAAGTTATACAGATTAATAGGTTCTCATGAAGGTACAATTGTAATCAAATAAATTTACCACAGACGCTGTGTGGCAAGGTGCATTATCATCTTGAAATATTGATCGTGGAAAGGTGTGATAATATACCTCCAAAATTCTTCGGTAAGCACCAACTTTTATAATATCCGTTTTTTTTTTTTTTCAGAGTTAATTGATCTCTTGAGCATTGAAATTTGCCCGACTTCTTCAAAAGTTATGCACCTCCATGCTATAATGTACGGAGAATATGTCACAGTGCAATTTTTATCATGTCGGTCACATAGCTGCCAACATTTTTTAATCAGATTTAACACTAGTATCTTTAAAAAGAAATCTGTCAATGTCATATATATTTTCGGCGAATAAATATAAATAAATATACTGAAAATGTTTATAAAAACTTTCCGGTGGGAGACTTGGCACTTATGCGGTCACCTTTCCTTCGTCCGACCAAATTTGTTACCGTCAGCTCCAAATAAGTTAAATTTCATTTGGTGCAGATTGCTTTTTTTTTTTTTTTTTTTTTTTTTTTTCTGGGCCTTGTGCCAATAAACACCATCAAATCAATCAATCAAATAAGTTAAATTTGATTCATCGGAGAAAACCACTTCAGCCCAATAATTGATTCTTTTCAGAATGCTTTTTTATTCACCCGGGTTGTCTGTTATTCCGTCTGTGTGTCATCGAGCTCATTTTCTGCTATATTTTGACTCAAGGGTCATCCCTATGACCATGGGTGACCATGAGTGACCCATACATAAGTAACTCAGAATATCAGAAAATTTTACAGTATTTGAAGGATTTCAAAACCTTCGCGTTTTGCTACATTTCGGTATTAAATTTTAATTTAGGTTTTTTAGTTTTAATAAATAATAATAATAATAAAATGGTTTTTAAAAAGAATGCTTTTTTATTGGCGTCCTAAAAAAATAGTAAATAAGGCAAAATTTTCTGTACTCAAACCTAAAGATCAAAAGCATTCATTGATGACAAAGGATGTAGTCGTCAATGAATGATTTTGATCTTTGTCATCAATGAATGATTTTGATCTTTTAATTGGTTTGAGTACAGAAAATTTTGCCTTATTTACTACTTTTTAGGACGCCGATGAAAAAGCATCCTTTTTAAAAATCATTTTTTAATATTATTATTAGTTTTTTAATTTTTTTTGGCGTACTAAAGACTTGTTTTCTTAATTATTTTCGTTAATAACGGCTTTTATCGCAGATCTATTTTTTAAACCTGCTTTGTTTTGCCGTCACTGCACTTTTTTTGAAGTAATTACTTAACTTAACACTTTTTCTGAATCTTTTCTCAGTTCTGAACATAATATAAATCAAACTTTTTAAACTTGTGGTCATCTCGTTAAGATGAGCTCCTAGAACCAAATTTACATTTTAAATAGCCCCCCCCCCCCCCAAAAAAAAAAAAAAAAAAAAAAAAAAAAAAGTGGTTCTATATTGCTAAAAACCTTCCCATCAATGCTTGATTAAGATTTTATCATTGAGCCATCTGGCGTATTAAAACATTTTATGCATTTCATTCCAAAATTAATACTTTTAGTGGTATCGTTTAATGCCTTATCCTTTCCATTTTTGAAATACTTTTCAATATTATAACTTTCTTAATTATTGTTCTTTGTTTTGAATACTTTGCTCAATCTTAAATTTTATGTGGAGAACGACGTAATAAAACCTGTTCAAAAATGCTTTTAAAAAACTAAAATTGGCGGTTGCAGAAATAGAAAAGAAAAATATCAAAGTGCGGCTTTTTTTTTTTTTTTTTTTTTGTCCCTTAGTGTACTGCATTTTTTCAGTTGTGTCACTTTTCTTACCGAATATGTGTAAATTCCTTCGTTCTTCTATGTAAAAAAAAAAAAAAAAAAAAAAAAAAAAAAAAGTGCTACACACACTATATTATTAATATGATCAAACTTTATAAAAACAACACAACATATACCAGTTTTTCCAGTTTCAGTTAATAAAATAATACAAAAAAACTTTTAATTTTGAGTCTAATGATCGTAAAGTACAAGACTTCATCTGTGTATGAAGTTCTCACTCTAGAATATAGATGTAGTTCAGGAGACGGTGACTTCACACGAAATTTGAGCTATCAATCGAATGCAGCGTTTAGATGCTATTGTGTTCACTCACACACACGTACATACCACCAAAAGAATCGCATTCTGAGATATAATCTTCAAATAGATACACTGAAGTCACATAATTAGATTGTTTCATAATCACAGAATATCGTGAAATAAAAATGAGGACGAAGAGCAATAATGCTTTTTGCCTAAAAACTTGATTTTGAAAAAAAAATTTTTTTTTTTCCTTTAATTGCAAGATTATTAAGCAAGAACAGAGAATATTCCAAATTCTTATTTTTTCCGAAGAAAACGATTAATGTATTAAGTTGGATAAATTCATTTCCTAAATCCGAATTTTGATTATGCAGTTGGTTATTACTTATTAGTCTAATGAAATCAAGAACCGAGTACCACTTATTTTTCTGATGAATGGTGGTTAACAAACAGTACTGACCTTGCGTTGTGTATTAAGAGAAGAGGTTTATATTTGATTAAGTAGGTAAATAGGATAATTCGATAATCTTTATTCCCCCTTTTTATTATATATTTTTTAAATTCATTCATCATTCTGGCACAGTTCCACCAATTCTGCTGCGAAGCTGCGTATTAGATATTTTTTTTCAATCTGTTGTTTTATCGTTATAGTTGATAAATTTAATTCATTTAAAAATTAATTTTATTTTTAAACTTAAAAAAAAAAAAAAAAAAAAAAAAAAAAGATATAAAATTTTGCACAAAACAGAATTTGATTAGTGTAATAGGACTTATTTTAATTTATTCTTCTATATAAAGACATGGAATAACTGTGCTTTATTCCCTAGCATCAGTTACTATATACATTTCTTAAAATTTCTTTGGTATAACTTTTGCATAGGAGCCCTTTCGCGGCTTTTAAAATTTTGTTGTCATTTTGGTAAGGAATTAAAATGACTGTCACCGTTGCGTAAGTAAAGATCTCGGCGAGAAACGTCCGAGCTACTCCGGTGCCAAATTTCAGATTTCGCCAAGGGGTTCTATACTGAAGCTGTTCCATTCCTTTATCCCAATTTTTCTCAGTTTCATTTTAATTATTAAGAAAAAATATTTTCTGTTAACTTATTGAAATTTTATTAAGTTGTTTTGAAGTTATGAAAGTTATAGCTTATGAGTCATAGAATCTTTATACAGATAATTTTTTACAGTTTCAATATTTTTTTAATAGTCAAATTTATATCACAAAATTTGTTTACTTTCAGAAATTACCATCTCCTTTATTAAATTTAAGTTTTTTCCATTTATTTTAATTTAACACAAATTGTCATTATTATTTTAAAATCTTTAATTTTCAGAGTAATTTTAAAAATGTTAATTTTTAAAAATTTCAAATAAATTTGTTAGTTAACTAATGACGTCATATCTGTCTGAAAGTTCTTAACGGCCCTCTTCACTAATCGTCGCCGGAAGCCCGAGCCAATGTTATTCTATGGGGAAATTTTCTTTACAAATAACTTATTAACTAATACATATTTTTAAATTCTGTTTTCACATTCAGAAAATTCCCAACTGTTAAATTGTTGGACCTTTTTTAAAAATGTATTTTTTTAATTTTTAATATTTTATCTTGAAATTGCAAAATGAAAAAATTTCACATATTGAAAATTCGTATTTTGCAGCTTCAAAATAAAACATAAAAAATTTAAAAAATAATTTGAAAAAAAAAAGGTCCGTCAATTTAACAGCTGAGAATTTTCAGCATGTGAAAACAGAATTTAAAAATATGTATTAGTTAATAAGTTATTTGTAAAGAAAAATTTCCCATAGAATAACATTAGCTTCGGCTTCCGGCGGCGGTGAGTGAAGAGGGCCCTTAAGAGAACTAAGATGCTTAAGAGTATGGTTTCTGTAGAAAATGGTGTGCATATTGTTAGTAATTAGTTTTCAAGGCTACAAAATAATGATACAACAATTACAATACATTAGTAGTGTTTGTGGTAACTATTGGATATATGTATTATCGTTTGGTATTATACCTGTATTCGGATGGAAACGAAGACAACTATTCCACGGAAAAGTTGAGAGACGCAGTAGCTTCTATTATGCAGAAAGAGAAATAATATTACATTATTGAACGAATTGATCTTACGTACATATACAGAACAAAGAGAAAATTAACTGCTCCGCAACTAGTAATAGAAATGGGATGATGAGGCTTTTGATCTCTAGATCCATCAGCAGTGTGGTTGTACAGTGTTTTATAAAAATGAATTAGTTAAATAAAAAAGACCAAAGACTGTAACTGAACAAAAAATTTGGAGGTATATGCCCAACATAGGGCTGAGTGGATGTTTTTAATTCATTTTCAGGGCAATAGGAGAGGGAAAAGTGGGCTACAGGAAAATGTGACGTCATCCGAGTGATAAACATACCACCCGTCATCAGTGGCTAATCGGGAATTCTGCGATATCTCTCAAAAAATTACGCTGGATATTCAGTAAATAGTAATTATTTTTTATTTATTTTTTAATTTTTTTTCTTTTTTCAGCCTATCCAAACGCGTTTTTTCTGATATCGTTAAAAGCAGGTCCTGCGTCTCTTTCCAACATTCATTTTTATAAACTCGTAGAAGAAAAAGATAAGAAGGGCACATGTTTAGAACAAAGAGTGCCTTTTCTTTTTTTGAGAGCTGGAAACCACTTTCATTATTTAGTGTTGTGGTTTTGGGTATAATTGCGAGATGCGAGTATACGTTTAGTTGATGCTGCCAAATGTTTATTCTATAAGATAGAAAGTAATTCTTTGTAAGAAAAACCAGTCCTTATTTAATAAAAAGTTTAAGTGCTTTTCAGTACGTATTGCTTTTTAACAAAACTTTAAACAGTTTACTTTCTTTCTTGAAAAAAGGAAAAAAACAATATAAGGCGCGGCCTAGGTGGACTTTGTTCAGTTCCGCATTATATATCTGTTTTCACAAATTCCTACTAGGGCATATACTATATTATATTCCTAATATTTATGAGCACTGAATTCGGGTGATCACCCAGCACGGTTGCAGACTGAAATGACCTACCAAATAAAGAGTGTGTGAGTAAACATTTGAGTAAAATACGATTTAAAATAAAGGTTATGAAAAAAAAAAAAAAATAATAATAATAATAATAATAAGTAATAATAATGTTATTTGGTACTTGCTGTTATGAGTGAAACTACAATTTTTTATAAACTCATACGCTAGACATTTTTTTTTTCTCCCCTAATTTTGTACAGTGCGTGTGAGAAGAGGAGGGGGGGGATATTCAAACTTTAGGGAAATTCTAATTCTAAAATTCGCAGAATAAAGCTGTTTCATTGTTTTTTGTTTATATATATATTTAAATAAACACTTTTTTATTAGAAAAAAACAAACTTTTTTTTTTTATAATAATAAACTAGTAAATAAACAAACTAAAAGTCTGTTTATAGTTTTTTTTGTTCTGACCTAAATACACCCTACCCCACTTTTTTTTTAAAACTAATTTTGCATGAAAAAATGTATTCTTAGTATTTTTAATCTTGTCTTAACGTGTTCTTTACGAGCTAAAATGTTTTCGGGGGACTATGTCAAAGTTTTAAATGACATTTTAAAGTGTCATAATATTAAGTTGCTACGTTATATAAGTGTATATCCTATTCAAAGATGAAGTTTTTCGAATTCTGCTTCCCTTCCCCCCCACCCCACCCAATTTCGTTCTTTGAATATGTCGCTTTTTATCATAATGAACTTTCTTTTGCTTAATGAATTTAAATATTTCTTTTCGAGGTTTAAAATTAGAACCCTGAGTTTATTTAATAAAATAAAATAACAATATATATATATATATATTAAATTAAATAAAACTTTATTTTTGAGCGAAATGTAATACGAAGCAACAAAAATCCCATTGGATTACAGGGAAGTAAGAAAAAGTGAATCTGACACATGTGGAGTCTTAAGTTGTAATCGAAAAAAAAGAAAAAAAATAATTCAATGAAAATTTGTATGTATGTTGTGCTGGGTTAGGCTTCGTTGTAAATAATTATAATAAACAGAAAGAGGGAGAAAATTCAACCCTATGCAAAGGGTGAAGGTGTTCGGGGAAGTGGAAAAAGTGGTACAACTGGAGCGTGGAGAAAGGGTTTACAGTAGTATTATGTCCTGTCCACTGTCAGCAGCTTTGAATCTTGTTCGGAAATGTCTTGATTGACATTTCCCTCAGGTTATCTCGTGGGTACATTAAATATTTGTGATAGGTACTGCATATCTCTTGGACCTATTTTCTACCTGCCGGTCTGTCGACATCTCTTTGTTGAGTCGCGATTATTTCTGCGTTTTTTTTTTTCTTTTTTTTTTTTAGGCATGATTGCGGGTAAACATAATTTTCAGAACGAAATTCACAAATTGTTTCAGTGAAAATATGTGTACATATCTATGTAAACGAAATCAATAGATGCAACCTTTCATTTCACAATGAATTAAATATATTGTACAAGTATTACAGTCTAATCTTATTGCTTTCTCCTACCCTTATATGATGAAGATAGTATCATTTTTTAGTCAAGATTTCAAAATTGAAATTTTGCTATAATTACACTTTTTTTTTTTTTTTTTTTTTTTTTTTTAAATGTCAGTCAATATTTTGATGTTTGTCTGTCTGTCTCCATCTCTGTGTCCGTGAATGTGTTCTGAATATTTTTTTGAGTTTTCAGCGTAAATCAAAAACAGACACAGAAGGTTTAATCAACTATCATCAGGAAGTCTGTACATTCGATGTTCTAAATATCTATCACGTAGGAATGCTACTTTAATTTTCTTTTATTAGGATCGGAGAAATAGTTCGAGTACAGTACAGGGACATATACAAAAGTATTAAAATACATTGTCTATTGTCAGAATTTATTATTTTGGCAATACCTTGATTAAGATTTAGCCAAATTATATAAATGATGCAATTTGGCGTCTTTAAACTGCATTAAACAAAATAAACTGAACATATATAATATATATATATATATATTACATGTACTATAACATGTTTCCTATATAATAATGTATAAAGACTTTTTTTTTTTTTTGTATTTGGATATATTTGGACTGTAGATGGAAGTAACTCGACGTGCAATTCAAGTTGTGTTATGAAATTTTTTCAGTTTACTAAAATTAGGTACACTGTTTAAGCCGATGCAATTTATAGACAGTATACTAGGCTATTCAAAATTAGTTAAATATATAAGTTTTAAAGAGTAGGCGAAAGTATTCTGAATAATTTGAAATGAATTTTTAAATTTTATGACGGCTGTAAATGTTTTATAAATGTAGCTACAATATTAAACAGGAATTGAAAGGGTTAGTGCCTACTCCCCCCCCACACACATAGAAATATTTGTAAAATATAACTGTTTCTAAAAGTATTTGTTAACTGTTTTTAATATACTTTAGAAATATACATTGCAGTACCCTTGTATCTTACATCTTAAACCAGGGATGAGATTTTTCAGCTTTTTTGTACATTTAGCTTTTCAACTTTTTAAACATTTTTTCAGCTTTTTTTATGTTTCTGATGTGCATTTGTTCTTTTTTTATACATTGAAGATTAAAATAAATATTTATTACTCTAATATAATAGATTTTATCATCAAAATTCTGGTATTTCATTTCAACATTTTGCCTTTGCATACAGTTTCAGCTTTTTTCTATTTTTGCTAATCTCATCCCTGTTAAACTAAAACTGAAATAATATGTTTATTGTAATATAGGCTAAGAGAAAGTAGTGTTAGTACTAAAGCAAACTATTTAATTGGGAAAGAATAGTAGGAGAACGTGTTGTTCTTTTGACCACTTTGCAAAATTTCAATTTTCTTAGCTTGACTGTTAAGCTAAATTCAATTTCTTTGTTTTATTATAGACAGGGTTGGAAAAAACCCAGCCTAGTGTTTTTTTTTTTTTTTTTTTTTGTGGGGGGGGGGGGGGGGGGGGGGGGGTTATCGGTTTTTATCAGAGTTTTCAGGAATATTTTCTTTCTTCTTTTTTTTTTTTAAACATAAGATTAAGTACATCATTCATAATTAGATAATTTAAAAAATCAAATATTAATTACTCATTAAAAAGAAAAAAAAAATTAAATATCTAAAATCTTTTTATGATTAAGTTATAAAGAAATTTTTAAAAATTAACTGAATTTTAAGTATTCTAAAATTCTGTTTATCTGTCCTTTACAACAAAAAATTGGATTTTAATAATCATTTAGTATTGCTTTATTAAATATTTCATAGTCAATAGATTTTCATAAAATATTTTTAATTATTGTCCATCTACATTATGAACAATGTTGCACTGATAAAATTTTCAGATTTTTTTTTTTTTTTTTTTTTAATTATTTATTTATATTTTACATTCCTCGTCGAATCCCATAGATTTCTTTATATTGACAAACGACTCTGTTTTTTCATGCTTTTATTTTTTTAATATAATTTTTGTTTTTTGTTTTAATAAGATAATTATTATTATTATTATTTTTTTTTTCATTGAGAATTTTTCAGGATTTTTTTTCTATAGAGCAGTTTGAGCATCTCCAATATTTCTGAAAATTCTTTGTTCATGTGTATGTAATATGTATGTGTATGTAATTGTCATGTGTATGTTCATGTATGTTCATGTGTATGTAATTGTCATGTGTATGTTCATGTGTATGTCATAATGTATGTAATATTTGTTTTATATCTGTATGCTTATTGAAGTTAGATAAAAGTACAATTTTAAACAAGGATTTTGAAAAAAAACCACTTGTGCTTTTTCAAGTGGGTGTTATTGAAAAAAATCCACCCGGATTGCTTTTTCGGGTCGGGCAAAATCTAGCCAACCCTGATTATAGATCAGTATCATATGGTTTATCATACATAATATTTGCAAGATATTATGTTTTATTACATTTTTAAAAATTAATAACACTGTGGTTAAAGGTACATATAGTAGTTGTATAGGGCTCCTATAAGGTCAGGAAAAACCTGAAAAAGGCAGAGAATTAAAAAAAATTTCAAAAGTCGGGGAATTTCAAAATTACTCAGAAGTTAGGTTTTTAAAATATTCAAAACTCTAGTCCAAATATAAATTGGGAATCTATAAGTACTTTCTAATATTCCATTTGAACAACCTTTTTTTCCCCTCTGAAACAGTTTCTAAATCTTCCTGATTTTATTTTTATGGCATTCTTTGTTAACACCCCCCCAAAGGATTGTGTTACTGTCGGATGGGTAACTTAACTTGAGTTAATATGCATGGATTTGTTTATAATAAACTACTCGGAACTGAATAGATTGATTTGAAGATTTAAAGAAGTAAATACACTTGCTTTTTCTGAGTTTAAACTTAGGTGGAAGAGGGAAGTGAGGATATTAAGAAAGGAATAGGAGTAGTAACAGTAAGAGTTTGAGTAGATAAAGAGTCTTTGGACTATTGTTTTAAGGAGATGTGAAACCTTATATTAATAAATTATTTTTTAATATAAAAAAAATTCCATATTACTTTCCATTTCATGATTCTAATTTATTCAGTGCTTAGTGAAAAATGCCTTGCACTTCTATAAGTTTTTATTTGTGTCATCTTCCAAAGTATTAATATTGCTTCAATAACTTTTGAACACATTCTCCACAAAAGACTTTTTTTTTTTTTTTTTTTTTTTTTTAAGTTGTGCTGGTAGCCATTATTGTAAGAATTGTAATTTTGCTTTTGGCTTCAGTTTGGGATTCAAGTTATTTAACATTTAATTCTTGTTTATTTCAAAACTGCTATTAACAAGTAGCAGTGTTCCTGTCGGAAGTGAGATGAGAAATAGTTTGTTTTGAGCTTCTTAATGACAAATTAATTTTTAAGGCAAAGTTTGTGTCAAATCTCACTAAAATAAGTTTATCTTTTCTTAAAAAGAAAAAAATCATCTTAATTTAGCAGACATCGTGATGAATATTTAAACATAAGGTCAGGGAAAATTATTTCAAAAAGTCAGGGAAAACCTGGAAAAGTCAGGCAATTTTTTATTTTTTATTTTTCCCAGATTAGTGAAGGAACCCTGTCCCTTAGTGTATTTGACGAAATGATGAAATTTAATCATTTTCTCCAAAATTAAACATCGCATATGTTACAGATTTTTGTCAAATTAACCTTTTTTTTTTTTTTTTTTTTTTTTTTTTTTTTTTACACGAGCCAAAAAAAAAAAAAATTAAATTTTACATCTACCTTTTAAGGTAGCACGCGATCTTGTTTTATATAAAAATTAAACCATTAAATTAATTTTTTTACTTATTTTTATTTCATATTGCTGGCGCACTTCTTATTTCCTAATTCAAAATTATTAAAAAAAAAAAAAAAAAACTTTTTCGATATCGCTTGTAACGATACTGATTATTATTAATTTTCTTTTCTTTTTCTTTCAATAATAATAAAAGATTTTGATGAAATTCTGGCAAAAGCAGAATTTAGTTTAGGACAGAGGACTATTAGTTTTTTTTTTTTTTTTTTTTTTTTTTTCAAATTATAACATCGCTTTCAAATTATTCAAGTATATTTTCGATAAATTTTAGATTTCGACAAACGTCCAACTATCGAAAACGACAACGCAAAAATCCCAGATTGAGACTAATAGGCCCTCAGTCCTAAAAAAAAAAAAAAAAAAAAAAAAAAAAAAAGACCACGCTAAGATTTACACGTATTATCTTTGGCCTAATGTGTCAGCATTCTACCAATTGAGCTATCCTAGTCTGTTTAAACTCTCATATCTAGCGTACTTTTTCGCCAAACTACAACAAACATTAAAAGAAAAAGCCAATAAAATTTGCAGTGCAAGAGAAGATGACGAAACGCTACTAATATGTAAAATGTCGACTGAGCTTCTTGGACTTTTCAACTACCTGTATTTCAACTCATTACTCATTAAATAATGCATTTTTAAAAATTACACATTTTAGAAAATTCACAGTCGTTAAATTGATCCTCGTTCTCCGAAAATTGATTTTATTATTATTATTTTTAATATTTCATTTTAAAGCTATAAAGTGCAAAAAAGGCTCTTCAAATTTTAAAACGCGTATTATACATATTATTTAGATTTTCTAATAAGTTCACCCTGTGAACTTAATATTTTCTTTTTTGCTAAGTTATCGAACTTAAAATGACCACGAAGAAAGAGCAAGCACTTTCACGCTCAACTGTCACGTGACAGTCTTCTCGATAAAAAGACAGCCAGCGTGATTACGTTATTTCAACTGATATGAATCGATATCACGCACGTTCGCACTTTCAGTAAGCCTGTTGTGCAGAGTATTTAATTGCTGGCCAAGTAGATTTACATATAATTGTGGATTATTTTATTCTCTTTATTTATTTGTCTATTGTTCTACTTAATACTGCTACAGCATGAAAATAATACAATGAACCACTCTGAATGAAAGTTAAATGCTCCTAGCAAAAATTAAACGATATGGAATGTTTTTTTTTTTTTTTTTTTCTGTTTAGGAGTGAATGATTAATATATACAATTGATGTATAATGATATTCATATATATATTGAAGAATTTAATACCTTTATAAAATTTAGTAATTAATAGATACATGATAAGAACAACAACACACTTAAAAGTGATTGTAATTCAATTTAAATGTTATCACAATATATATATATATATAAATAAAGGTCGAGTAATTTTACTAATCAATTATAATTTGTGTATTTCCTTACACAAAGGAACATTTTATCGTATTCTTTATTTTAAAAAACGTACGTAGTATTGTAGTATTAGTTATGGTACAAACAACTTGAGCTATTTTGAATATAGTAAAACTAGCAGGCAACGCCCGCTTCGCTGGACCCTATTTTTAAATGAATCACTATAATGAATTCTCAAAATTTCATTAATTTTTATCACGTGAAAAAAAAGAGAAACAAAATCTGAGTAGGAAAAATGTCGCACCGGGTTCTCACTGCCTTCGGAAAAAATTCCCAAAATGCTCTAACCCTTATTTCTATTATTTTCCCACTTCGCCCCCCCTCCTGTCTATCCTAATAATTTTACAAATTTGAAAATATCCGCAATCGATTTGTAAGTATCAAAAACCTCTATGCACCAGTTTTGAACGATATATCTCTATTTTTATTTTTTTGCCGCTCTACTCCCCCCCCCCTCCTTCCCGCCCTCCCAATAATTTTAAAAATCCGAAAATATCCGCAATCGATTTGTAGGTATTGGAAACCTCTATGTACCAATTTTTAATGATCTAACTCTATTTTCTTTTTTTTTGCCCCTCTGCCCCCCCCCTTCCCGGCCCTCCTAATAACTTTACACTTTCGAAAATATCCCCATTCGACTTGCAGGCCTCTAAAACCTATCTGTACCAATTTTGAATGACCTAACTGTATTTCTATTTGTTTTTGACCATACCCCCCCCCCCCCTTCCCGCCCCACCTAATAATTTTAAAAATTCGAAAATATCCGCAATCGATTTGCAATTATCGAAAACATATACTAATTTTGAACGATCTAACTCTATTTTTATTTTTTTGCCCCCCCCCTCTCCCCTCCCCCTTTCCCGGCTCTCCTAATAACTTTACACTTTCGAAAATATCCCCATTCGACTTGTAGGCATCTAAAACCTATCTGTACCAATTTTGAACGGCCTAACTGTATTTCTATTTGTTTTTGCCCCATAGCCGCCCCTTGCCGCCCCCCCCCTTTCCCGCTCCTCCTAATAATTTTTCAAATTCGAAAATATCCGAAATCGATTTGTAGGTATCGAAAACCTCTATATACCAATTTTGAGCGATCTAACTCTATTTTTATTTTTTGCCCCCCCCCCTCTCCCCTCCCCCCTTCCTGCCCCTCCTAATAAATTTACACAATCGAAAATATCCTCATTCGACTTGCAGGCCTCTAAAATCTATCTGTATCAATTTTGAACGCCCTAACTGTATTTCTATTTGTTTTTGCCCCTTAGCCCCTCCCCCCCCCCTGCTGCCCCACCTGGGGCTGAATTTCTAAAATTCCAGAAATTGGATTTTAGATATTTGCATTAGCTATATTTTAGAGCAAAAATTTCACGCATATCTATTTTTTTGTTTGAGATATATAGGATTATGCGAAATCACGTTTTACGCATGTGAAATCACGTTTTGCCCCCCCGCCCCCCTTGGGGACCGAATTTTGAAAATTCCAGAAATTGGTTTTTTGACATTTGTATTAGCTATATTTTAAAGCAAAAATTTTACGGATATCTGTTTTTTTGTTTGAGATATGAAGGATTTTGTAAAATCACGTTTTGCCCCCCCTCCCCCCCTTGGGGGGCGAATTTTGTAAAATCGCTTCTTAGTGGATGCCTACGTCATAGAAAGAACATTGTTACAAAATTTCATGCTTCTAGGTCCAGGGGTTTGGTCTGGACGTTGATAGATCACCCCCTCACTCACTCAGGAAGTGTTCTTTTATATATATAGATATACCGAGAAACTCTTTTAATAACAAAGAATAAGATATTTGTAAGGAAATACCATAAATTTTACAAACGCGCTACAATTCTTTCAGACAGAAAACAGAAATAATTAAGCATGACGTTTTATCGGGGGGAGTGGGGGGAGTCGATATGAGTGCAGCCAAAACTCTATTGTTATATTGTCATATTGCTGCATTCTCTCTTTTTAAATCTTTAAATACATTTTCTACTTGGGGAAATTGCAGGTTCCGAAGGAAGAAAAAAGTATTGAAGGAATTCATCGATCTGCATAGTTCTTTTGTGGCGTTGAATCCACCCAATCTTTACCTTTACCTCGGTATCGCCTATTTAGCATCATAGTGTTACGAAATTGTAAATAATTGTGTTTATTTTTGTATAAATTCTTTCAAAGAGGCTTAGTAAGTTGATAAAGTGCTAATTTTGTGCATTTCTAGTCATTTTAGCGTTGAAATAGCCTTATTTTCCCTTAAAAACGCATTAGAAAGCCCCAGTAATGCACGTAATGGATTTGGCGCCAAATTTGGCGACTTTTTCCCACCTTGGCGATTTTTTTGGCGACCTTGGCGAGAAAATCCTTATATGGGATATACCAAATATGGAAGCTGTAAGTTGATTGGTTGATCACTTTCTAGAGTTTTCTCGAAAAATCTGGGCTCCATGGAACAGCATATAAGGAGCGCTTCCTCGCCAAGGGCAGTCAGTTCAGTTCAGATCTCAGCGAGCTTCGCTAGTGCTTGCATTGCTCTTGAGCCTCTTTGAGAGAGACTTGCTTCAAGTGTTTTTGGTATACAGTTTGTACTGTGGATTTGTTATTGACAGCTGTTGTTTAAGCTGTGTTTACTGTTTGAATTGAAGCTGATACTTGGTTTATAGACCTGCATTTTTCTGGAATTTTCTGTGAATAAATTACTGAATTTTTGTACGTTTGGCCTTTCATTCTCAGACAACTCACGAACCCCCAAGTACGCAACATTTCTGGTGTCAGAAGTGGGATTGTCTGTGAATGGTGATAACGAGGGCTATGGAGCAAGAGATGAAAAAACTTCTTGAAGCCTTAGCTACCCAGATAAATGAAATGAAAGCCGGACAGGAAAAGATGGAAACCGGATTGATAGAGAAAATGGAAACAGGACAAGAGAAAATGGAAACATCGCAAAGAGAGTTGAAAGACGGTTTGACTGAAGAAATGAAGGTAGCACAAGAGAAAATGGAAACATCGCAAAGAGAGTTGAAAGACAGTTTGACCGAAGAAATTAAATCTAATCAAGACGAGATGAAGAGAGAACTTTCGACAGTAAAGGAAGTGATTGAAAGTAAATTATCGGATATGGAAAACAGAATGGATGGAATAGAAGAGAAAGTTATAAAGATAGAAGAAAATTTTGAAGAGAAAGTTTTGAAAGTGGAAAAGAATTTTGAAGAGAGATTTATGAAGATAGAAGAGAATTTTGAGGAGAAATTTAAAGAAAACTTTGATCAAGAGCTGAAAGGAAAGGTTTCAGAGATAGAAAGCAAGTTTAAGAGAATGGAGGAAGATCTTGAGAGAAAAATGAGAGAAGAGTGGAGCGGAGAGGTAATAGGGAATGATTTGCAGAGCAAGATTCGGAATCTCGAAGAAAAGTTAGAATCCAAGCCCCAGGAAACTGAAAGGAAAGAGAGAAGAAACCAGAATCACGAATTTATTAAGCTATCTACCTACGACGGCAGTTCCTCCTGGCATGTATATAAGACGCAGTTTTCCATCGTAGCTGAAGCTAACGGCTGGGACTCTACCGCCAAGTCGGTCCACTTAGCAGCAGCATTACGGGGAGATGCAGCCGAGATCCTGAGAAATGTTTCTAAAGAAGAAAGGAACGACTTCGAGGCCTTGACTAGAGCACTGGAGCTACGGTTCGGAGAGAAGTGTTCTAAGGACTATAGTCGCCTCCAGCTAAAGTCCCATTACCAGAAAACGGGCGAAAGTTTGCAAGAGCTGGCAGCGGACATTCAGAGATTGTCACACCTAGCATTCTCAGACTGTCAAGCTGACACTCGAAACGACTTAGCTCTTCAGTACTTTATCGATGCTGTTCGGGATCCAGAAATTCAAAAAGCGCTGAGACTCTCCAACATCAGAGACGTAGAATCAGCTTTAGGCTATGCACTTAGGATAGAGGCAGCCCAACAAGCCTCCCGTAAAGACCGCCATACCATAAGAGCAGTCTCATTAAATGATACGCCTGCGGATGAGAATGAAATGAAGAGAAGTTTCGCAGAGATCTTAAAGAGATTGCGCAGCCTGGAGAATAAAAAGGAAATAAAGGACCGGAAGATAAAGTGCTGGGGCTGTGGAGGGGATGGTCACGTGAAGAGGAACTGCCCTGTACGACCAACTATAGGAAATCACCCGTCTTCACCATCACTACAGGGAAACTAAGAGGAGGCCATCTCGCGGGGCGGAGGTTGCCTAAAATTAAAGAGCCCCAATTTACAGTATTTCATGTTTCATCGATGAGTGGCGGCGATAATGGACTTCACGTCTATGGCCAAGTAAACAACGCCACCTGCCGGATGATTCTGGACACAGGAGCCAACGTGACCATCATTAAAACAGATTTGGCTCAAGAACTAAAAGAGAAGATCATCTGGACGCCGCCCTGTGTTAAACTCCAGACTGTGACCGGAGACGAAATCAAAATATATGGGAAAATGAACTTGACCATCACTTTTGGGAATGCCAGTTACCATCATATGGCATATGTGGCTGATATAAGAGATCCTTTGATCATTGGAATTGATTTCCTGAGAAAATTTAACTTTCAATTGGACTTCAAGAATAATGAACTGCATTCGAGTTCGGAAGATATCGCTGTGTTCAACACTGAAAATCAAGACATTCAGACAATTTGCCAGATAACAGCCAAGTCTGAAATTTCCATCCCTCCACACACAGAGACAATAGTTTCAGGAACACCACCTACAAAGCAATACTTCCGCTATGGACTGATTGAATACCCGAATACAGACAATAGCCCAAGAGGAGTTCTGGTAGCTTCATCTCTAGTTGATCTCTCAAAGAGTACTATTCCTGTGCGAGTCGCAAACATCAGCGATAAGGTCCGGACAGTGAAGAAGGATGAGGTGTTGGCAACCTGCACTCCTGTCACATGCATCAACCGCCCCACGCAATCAACCGAATCCAAGTCTTCTGAGCAATTAACAACGGAACTACTCAAGAATGCAGAGTTAGGAAAAGAACAGAGATGTGCTGCGGAGAAGCTACTCCAAGAATTTAAAGACCTTTTTTCTCGAACACCTGAAGACGTCGGGAGAACGGACATCACCCAGCACAGAATTGATACAGGAAATCATCCTCCAATCAAACAACATCCAAGAAGACTTCCATTTGCTAAACAGGAAGAGGTCACTGAACTTCTAAGTGAAATGCAGCACAATGATGTCATCGAGCCATCAACGAGTCCTTGGGCCTCTCCCATAGTACTGGTGCGAAAAAAGGATGGTTCAACAAGATTTTGTGTGGATTATCGTCGTTTGAATGACATCACGAAGAAAGACAGTTACCCTCTTCCCAGAATTGACGACACATTAGACACACTTGCTGGCAATAAATGGTTCTCGACGTTGGATCTGAAGAGCGGTTACTGGCAAGTAGAATTACATCCTGATGATCGTGAGAAGACTGCATTCACCACGGGACAAGGACTGTGGCAATTTAAAGTTATGCCATTCGGATTATGTAATGCACCTGCCACCTTCGAACGCCTGATGGAGACAGTGCTAAAAGGACTTTCCTATGAAGCCTGTCTGGTGTATTTGGATGATATTATCATTGTGGGGCGCACCTTTGAAGACCATCTACGAAACATCCGAAAGGTGCTGGAGAAACTCAGAATGGCTAACCTCAAATTGAATCCAGGCAAGTGTAACTTGTTCCGTCGTGAAGTGAGCTACCTCGGCCATATCATCTCTGCCGAAGGTGTGAGAACTGATCCTGAGAAGATCTCTGCAGTCGAGAACTGGAGTCGCCCTGAAAATGTACACCAACTACGAAGTTTCCTGGGGTTATGCACTTACTACAGGAAGTTTGTCAAGGGTTTCTCAAATATTGCCAGACCACTGCACAAGCTGACGGAAGCCAAACAGAAGTTCCTGTGGACAGATGAATGTGAAAAAGCGTTCAAGCGACTTAAAGAGGCCTTAACATCATCGCCTATCTTGACATATCCACAGCCCGACAGACAGTTCATACTTGATACAGATGCCAGCCATGAGAGTGTCGGTGCTGTTCTGTCGCAGGAAATTGATGGTCAAGAACATGTCATTGCCTATTGGAGTAAATGCCTGTCTAAACCGGAGCGAAATTACTGTACCACCAGGAAAGAGCTACTCGCCATCGTAAAAGCCATAGAACATTTCCATCATTACCTCTATGGCAGAAGATTCCTGCTCCGGACTGACCATGCATCTTTAACGTGGTTGCTCCAGTTCAAGAACCCGGAAGGACAGATTGCCAGGTGGATACAACGCCTCCAGGAATATGACTTCGAGATACGTCATCGTAAAGGGACTCTACATGGTAATGCAGATGCCTTGTCACGGAAGCCCTGCTCGGAAAGCTGCAAGTATTGCTCTAGAGCCGAACAGAAATACCTGCCGATAAATCCGGTTGCCTGCCAAGTTACTGTCTCAACACCATCAGATCAAGATCCCGATCCATGGAGTGACGAAGAACTTAGAAAATCCCAGTTGGAAGATCCTGACATAAAGCCAATATTACAGCTGAAGGAGACGACCAGCAACAGACCTACCTGGCAGGGCATTTCCAGATTTAGTCCCATTACGAAAAGTTATTGGGCACTTTGGGACTCTCTTCATATCAGAAACGGCGTATTATACAGAAAGTGGGAATCTGATGATGGGAAAAGCTTCAGATGGCAGATTTTATTACCAAGATCAAAAATTCCAGCTGTTTTAGAACAACTGCATAGTAGCTCTACCGGAGGCCATTTTGGGGTAATGAAGACTCTGCAGAAAGTTCGGGAGCGCTTCTACTGGTGCAAGGCAAAGGAGGATGTGGAGAAATGGTGTAAATCCTGTGATGCTTGTGCGGCACGTAAAGGCCCGCAGAAACGAAGTCGAGGGAGACTGCAACGGTATAACGTGGGAGCACCATTTGAACGAATTGCAATCGACATCTTGGGTCCTTTGCCACGGACCTCCAGTGGAAATAAATACATCCTCGTCGTGATGGACTATTTCACCAAGTGGCCTGAGGCATATCCCATTCCCAATCAAGAGGCATGCACAGTCGCAGAGGTCGTAGTGCAGCAATGGGTGTCAAGGTACGGCACGCCCCTACAACTTCATACCGACCAAGGTAGGAACTTTACCTCTGATGTTTTCAAAGGACTGTGTCAACTACTTGGCATAGACAAAACCCGGACAACACCTTTACATCCCCAGTCGGACGGCATGGTCGAGAGGTTCAATCGTACCATCCTGAATAACCTCTCTCTTCTAGTATCAAGGAACCAGCAAGATTGGGACTTGAAGTTGCCATTGTTCCTGCTGGCTTATCGAAGTGCTGTCCATGAAACCACCGGCTACACTCCAGCCCAGATGCTGTTTGGACGTGAACTTCGTCTCCCTTGTGATCTCCTGTTTGGTTGTCCACCCGATGCGCCTTCATCGCCCGAGGAGTACATCCAAGATCTCTAGGCACGATTCAAGGACGTTCACAACTTTGCTCGGGAGCGAATTCACATTGCATCGGAGAAAATGAAGACAAGGTACGATCTAAAGGCTACGCAACATGAGTTTCAGGAAGGAGAGAAGGTCTGGTTGTGGAATCCTGTTCGACGCAAAGGACTCTCTCCCAAGTTACAGTGCAGCTGGGACGGACCATACACAGTCTTAAAAAGGCTGAATGATGTAGTGGTGCGGATCACTAAAACACCTTCATCAAAACCGAAGGTGGTGCACTATAATAGGCTAGCCAAGTACCACAAGTAACGGTTATATTAAAAATTTAAAATGTAAATACTGGTAAAATTTGCGCATGCGTAATGTAAATATTTGTACATATTTGTGAATATTGTAAATAGTTCTCACTCGATTTGTATTTCTATTTTATCGTTATATGCAACTTAGTTTTGGTGTTTTAGATTGTGTAAATTTGTTTAATTTCGCCTCTTGACTAAGGGTTGCACTGCCCGGGACGTGCAGTCCTTGGGAGGGGGGCAGTGTTACGAAATTGTAAATAATTGTGTTTATTTTTGTATAAATTCTTTCAAAGAGGCTTAGTAAGTTGATAAAGTGCTAATTTTGTGCATTTCTAGTCATTTTAGCGTTGAAATAGCCTTATTTTCCCTTAAAAACGCATTAGAAAGCCCCAGTAATGCACGTAATGGATTTGGCGCCAAATTTGGCGACTTTTTCCCACCTTGGCGATTTTTTTGGCGACCTTGGCGAGAAAATCCTTATATGGGATATACCAAATATGGAAGCTGTAAGTTGATTGGTTGATCACTTTCTAGAGTTTTCTCGAAAAATCTGGGCTCCATGGAACAGCATATAAGGAGCGCTTCCTCGCCAAGGGCAGTCAGTTCAGTTCAGATCTCAGCGAGCTTCGCTAGTGCTTGCATTGCTCTTGAGCCTCTTTGAGAGAGACTTGCTTCAAGTGTTATTGGTATACAGTTTGTACTGTGGATTTGTTATTGACAGCTGTTGTTTAAGCTGTGTTTACTGTTTGAATTGAAGCTGATACTTGGTTTATAGACCTGCATTTTTCTGGAATTTTCTGTGAATAAATTACTGAATTTTTGTACGTTTGGCCTTTCATTCTCAGACAACTCACGAACCCCCAAGTACGCAACAATATTATGCAGTTACGAACATGTTATAAATACTTAATCGATACGCGTATTTCATTTATGAAATTTAATCCACCTCGATCCCGCAGTTTTAAAACTTACAAAGGAGTGACGTTTATTGTCTGTCCAGATACGATGCGGGTTCTTTTCTAGTCTACCCATCGATACTCTCCAGTGAGTCCTCAGATACTTTTCCACTGTTTGCTGGGCCTGTATAAGGCAGGAACATGCAGGGTAACTGCACAGGTACTCTCGCTGGAGCGGGCCCCAAATCAGACGTAAAGCTTACTTCAGTGCCCTGTTTTGTTTGCAAGTTTAAGCGATAAAGTGTAAAGGACCCCTGAGGAAATACCTGCCGCAGGCCCTAGTTAGGCTAAGTCGAGCCTTGACAGTTTAATATGTTCATTTTTTAGTCAGTTATGGTAGAATTACGAGCGACGAAATATTTATCAAATAAGAGTTCACTCCATTTAACCTGTTAGTAGTCGCTATAGACAGCGCCACCTATTACGGATTGCGCACTTTTTATTTAACTGTGACCAATAATTTTAAGAAGTGATGTGATCGACGTTTGTTCGATTTTATTCGCGTTTTCTCTATATCAAATGCCACTTTAAAAAATTTTTGGTGGCTATTGAATAAAAAAATGATCTGGCAACACTGAAGGATGGGCAGCAAATCGACCAACTAGCGACTACTAACGGGTTAAAGATAAACTATTCATAAAGACCATTAGAGGCAATTTGGAGCAACGAAATTAGAAAAACAGCCAGAATGAATTAAACGACAAAAACAAAAGAACTTAACAAGAGCAATGGAAAAGTTTGAGAGAGATTTTTATTCTTCAGTAGGTTGAAAATAACTGTTCCTGATGATATATTTTAATAAGGAAATGTGTTAGGTAATCAATCATATCCTACATTATCATCGGCACTAGGTTCGAATCCCGTTTCAGGCATTGATGTTCGTAGTAGTTCAGAATGCACTCTAAGCTTTAGGTTCCGGTCTAATGAGCCAAAATGTCCACAAAACGATACCTTTAATCAACCCACATTACCATCAAGACTGGAAAATGTTGTTTAAACTGAAATTCCACAAATCATCCTTTCTATAATATAAATCATTTATCTGTTAAAGTGAATATCGTAGCTTAGATTTTGTCCTGAGCCTAAATATAGTTTGCGCATAGATCTAATATTTAGTGTATAATGCCCATACTTATTCGTTTAAGAGAAATGGTGACCCAAATTTGCCAGTGTCTACTTTTCTTATTTTCAAGGACGTATAAAGAAATCGCATGCAAATTGTGAAAATTTGATGTCTATCTCAAGGTTTTGAAAACTAAATGGATGAAAGATCCATTTTATCTCACGGAAGAATCTTCGTGGAAAGGAGGTTTGTGTGTTTAACTAAGTCAACTTATTGACGCATTTCAGCAGCTATATAACGTACATTTACGTAAATAATGTATTTAAATGCAGATTCGCAATATATATACACTAAGCGACAAAAAAAAAAAAAAAAGCCTCAATGCAGACAATTTGACTTATACCTTTTGAGTTTGTAATAATTTAAAAACTAATGATTGCAACAAATAAAATTGTTATGTTTGTATAATATGGAAGTCATAACATGAAACCTATGTACATTTTCGATTTAATGATTCATTTTATTACAGTCTACGAAGTATTTAATTAAAATATATAGAAAATTTTCTTTTTAAACGTAATATAATATACATATACTTTGTATTCTATTAGGATTTATTATATGAAATAAGCAAGTACTATTTTAATGTATGAAATAAAACTATTTATTTGTTAGATCTAAGCAATTTATTTATTAAAAATATGTATTCTGGATTGGAAAATTCCGCCTTTATATGGAATTACTGCTTTAATGCGCAATGACATAGTATTTTACAGTTTTTAACATGAAACTCAGAAATTTCACTGTGCCGAATATCATAAATAATTTTTCTAGTTCTTGCAAAGTTGTAGTATACAAATTTCTAATCCACTCCCTCTTTTATAGACTAAACATATTCGAGCAGATTGAGATTAGGACAATTTTCAGGTCTAATAAAGAAGAAATCCTGTGATATTCTTTGTGGGATTTAAATTTAAGTAAAAAAAGTTATGATAACTTACACAATTATAGATGCTCACGATAATAGATAGGTAATTTTAACAACTTGAATAACAAACGAACCACAGGTGCCATGTAAGAAGGTGCATTATCATCTTGAAATGCTGATTATGGAAGAGTCTGAAATATCTCCAAAGTAGTCGGTCAGGCATCAATTTTTTAATGGCCAAGTTTTATTTCGGGTTAATTGATCCCTTGAACATGAAAATTTGCTAGACTCACTGAAAAATTATACATTTTCGTATCGTAATGTACGGGGAATATGTCAGTGTTTTAAGAGTGCGATTTTCATTAAGTCAGTCACATTTTCGTGATCAGATCTGCTTGTTTCCGTCAGTTCGAAATAAGTTAAACTTAACTCATCAGGGAGAACCACTTCAGCCCAATAATTCACCCAATCATTTTTTTAAAAATTTTAACCCTCTAATGTCTTGGTTTTCTAATTCTTTTCGTTAAGAATATATTTTTTTCAGATTTTCTTGCAAAAACCTGCTTTGTTTAATTGTTATTGCACTGTATTTAGGTAAATTATGTTGCTAAACACTTTTTCTGAATCCCTTCTATAAATAATCCCTTCTATCCCTTGTATAAACTTCTTACAAACTGATTTTTTAAGCACTGGCTTTTTAACTTGTTGTCATCTCGATTGAATGAGTAACATGGCTGCCAAAGGACAAATGTGCAGTTTAAACAGCCAAAAAATATTATATCTTGCTAAAAACCAGATCACTAATAGTTTGTTAACATTTAATCATTTTGACATCTCACGTATTAAAATATTTTTTTTGATTTTCGCTTTCAAATTAATATTTTTTGTGATATCGTTAATTGCCTTATTCTTGCCATTTTTGAAATACTTTCTAAAATTACAATTTTCGGAACAATTGCATCTTGTTTATAACACTTGGCTCAATCATAAATTGTACGTGGAACATAGCGTAATAAATTCTGTTCAAAAATTTATTTTTGAAACATTAAAATTAGCGATTGCAGAAAGCAGGGTTGTTGATTTTTTTTTGTTTAAAAAAAAAAAAAAAAAAAAAAAAATCGGATTTTTAAAAATTTAAATCAAGATTTATTTGATTTTAATGATTTTTTTAAACTGTTCGTGTATTATAGTACAACATTTGTATATTATGTGTGTACGTGTATTATATGCATAACATCTACACTATCAATCATTTTGCTTAAATTATAAAAATATAAATAATATTCCTATATATATATGTAGTATATTAGCTGGGCGTCTAGGGGTGGGGCAATGAAGAGGTGCGATTAAGATAACTAAAAACATTTATTACGTTCACAACACAGTTTACACAAAGATAAAATGATAATAATAGCAGGGTTTCCATCAATAACATTTGCTGGTTTCGAGGCCTAATACACATAACAAGCTCTCTTCATTACTAGGACTAACAGAAAGTAACATATATGAGCACTGACTCGCTCTACAATTCACATTAGTACCTACGCGTACTATTTCTAATAAGTGAGATTATGGTATAGAGCTCTCCATGGCTCTACACACTTATACAGAGCACCACAAGCTCTAATTAGCAGAAAAATGAGCCTGTCAGCCTACGCGCTGAAGGTCTCAACCGATCTCCACTGCAGCCAGATCTCAACTCCTCCGTTTGTCATCTCGTTCAATGATAAGCATCAGAGACAGCGCCATCTGTTGGCTCTGCAAGGAACTTCCCACAACGCTCTGCCATTCTGATGTTGCGGTGACCTCACCGTAAACCAACCTGGGATACTAAAGGATATCTGCAAAATACAATTAAAAGAAAAAAAAACAAAAAAGAGAAACAGACATTAAAAAAATTATGTACATAAAAATTCACAGTTAACTTTTTCTGTAATGTTTATCAGTCCATTTAGTTCAGTCTATTTAGTTTGTGGACCATAATTTCATATGAACTGCAGAAGTACTAGTATGTATAGGTCCTTCGTGATCGCCTATCTTCTCGACTTCATATCTGTCTTTGTTCTTTACTCGCACAACTTTATAAGGACCTAAGAATTTTGGTCTTAGTTTCATGCCGGTTCCAAACTGAGTTCGCTGGATGGCAACTAGATCATTAATTTTATATACATGGGCTTTCTTTCTCTTCTTGTTGTAACATCGGCGATTTTCTTCTTGAATCTTAAGAATGTTTTTTCTTGCTTCTTCACGAATGGTGTTAAGATTATCAAGCATGGAATTTATCATTTCCTCTTCGAGAAGTTCTAGTATTCTCTTATCTTCTTTCTTTCTCATTGTTACTCCAGTGAGTAGTTCAAAAGGAGTTCTTTTGGTACTTCTCGATGTGGTGGAATTAATAGTTCTCTGGACAGCCTCAACAAACTTGTACCACTTGTTAGGTTCATTTATACATAACTTGGATAATACAGGAATGATTGTTCGATGAAGTCTCTCAATTTGACCATTCCCTCGTGGGATTCCAGTTGTGATGGTGTCATATTCAATTCCCTCTGATTTACAGTAATCTGCAAATTCCTTAGATATGAACGCAGGTCCACGATCGGATATTATTCTTGCGGGGTTACCAAAAATAGCAGCTTGCTGTTTTAATTTTTGCAAGGCGTCTGCTGAAGAAGTTGATTTGACTGGATATAGCCACGAAAATTTACTAAATCCATCGATTACGGTAAAAATGTGATTGTAGTTTTTGTTAGTGGTTGGTAATGGACCCACAAAATCGATGTGATACGTGGATAATGGTATATCCCCTTTAGGGATAGGGTTCAAAAAACCTTCTCCTTTTCCCTGTTTCTTATTTACGAGAATACATTCTACGCAACTTTTTACAACGTTATCTACGCATTTTTTCATATTAGAAAAATAGTAGTCTCTTTTTACTAGCTCTTCAGTTTTATTAGCCGAAAAATGTCCTAAGGCATGACATTTCTTTACGACCTCAAGTTGCATGATCTCTGGGACAATTAGTACATCCCTATCATTTAACACTTTATATAAAACATTATTTTTTAACACATATTCGTCATTTTGGTTTTGTTGTAAAAGAGATTTCACAGTATTGATAAACTCATCATTTTCTTGAGCAGTAGCAATACGATGAGTAAGGGTATCAGTATTTACAGCCATTACAGGGTGTCTGCTAAGAGCGTCAACATGCTGCATTTGTTTACCAGGACGGTGTTCTACTTCGTAGTCGAATTCCTGTAGCAGGAAAGACCACCTGGCTACCTTAGGTGTCAATTCACGTTTATCTAAAGTTTTAGTGAACGCTTGACAGTCAGTATAAATTTTAAATTTACTACCTAACAAATAGTTCCTAAATTTTTTAAGGGCTTCTACTATCGCTAACACTTCTAACTCATAACTACAGTATTTTTCTTCTTGTACAGAGGTCTTTTTACTCATATAATGGATTGGATAGTACTGTCCATCGTCATCTTGTTGTAATAGGATTGCACCGAATCCTAATTTAGATGCATCTGTATGAACTTCTAACTTATAGCCTTGCTTAAAAAGGTGTAAGACAGGTGCATTAGATAAAATGTCTTTAAGCTTTTGAAAAGCTAATTTCTGCTCTTGCTCGAATTTAAATGGAGTGGAAGCACGTAATAAGTCACTGAGTGGTCTTGCTATGTTGGCATATGAACGAATAAATTTTCTAAAGTAACCCGTTAAACCTAAGAAACTCTGCACTTCCCTAGCATTACGGGGTTCTGGGAAATTTTGTACTGCGAGAGTTTTTTCTACTGAGGGTTTAATCGTGCCATTCTCAATTATGTGACCTAAGAAATCGATCTTACGTTTCAAAAACTGACATTTCTTTAAATTTAACTCTAGACCAAATTTTGATGCCGTTTCTAACACACGTTTTAATTTATCTAACCCTTCATTCTCATCTTTAGATGGAATAATTATATCATCTAAATAAATAATTACAGTACCATCTTTTAATAAGTCTTTAAACACATAATTTACATATCTTTGAAATACTAAGGGACTATTACATAATCCATAGGGAACTTTTAGAAACTCATACTGGGCATTATCGGTCACAAAAGCTGTATATTTCCTACTTTTTTCCTCTACATCAACTTGTAAAAACGCATTCTTTAAATCTAGTGTCGAAAAAACTTTACCCTCCCCTAATCTATCAAATAAATCTTCAATATTTGGCAACGGGTATTTATCTTTAATTATTTTCTTATTTAAAGCACGATAATCACAGCATAACCTTATTCCTCCATCTTTTTTCCTACACACCACTATTGGCGAAGCATAATTTGATGTACTTTCTCTAATTATACCATCCTTTAACCACTGGTCAATTTGTCTGTCCACCTCTGATTTCTCTACAAATGATAATCTGCGAGAGCGTGAACACACTGGTATATCATCAGATAAAATAATGGACATTTTTAAATCAGTACTTTTTGTTTTAACTGGCTTATAACTTTTTATTAATTCGCTTAATTTCTCTTTTAACGACTTATCTAAAATATAACTGACATCGAATTTTTCTTCTTCTGAAAAATTGCACATACTTGAAAAAAAAGTATCTATTTCATTTTCCTTTCGATCGAATACAGGAAAAGAACACTCATTTGCTTCATCGAAATTGCTTTCCCCCGAATTTAGAAGACTATCTTTCCCCCCTACGCTGGAACTCGAAACATCTGCTTCCTCTTTATTTTGTTGTTTCAAAATATGAAAGATATTATTAGGCAGAATTACGTCGCATGTCAAATTGTTGCATAAAGCACCGATTATGTTTATTGAATCATGATTAGGTAAAGATATTTTAAATTCAGTCAGATTTGCATCTTTCTTTTCATTAAAGCAGCTAACTAGAGTGGTTGAAGAAATAACATTTTTAGTCTGTGGAATGCTATTTTTATTTACAATTAGAATCGAAGAACCAGAATCTTTTAACCCTTTAAGTGGAATATCATCCACTAAAATATCAACATATTCGAGCTCATTAACAATCAGGTTAATCGGACTTGTTTCGGATTGAACTACTGAATTCGTAGGAAGATTTTCACGGAATTCTCTTTTCTCTGAAATGCGTTTAGGACACACTCGCGCGAAATGAAATGTTTTCCCTTTTGCACCACAAATATAACACATTCTTTCATGCTTTTCGTGAGTTTGATTAGATACCGAATTACGTACTATGGGATCTTTATTATTATAATGTGTCTTTCTAAAAGGAGTTTTGTTTACAAACCGCTTATTCTCTGAACTTTCGTTTCGTGTATTATTATTAGTTTCAATTAACGATTTACCTCTAGAAGAGTAGAATAAATCACACTCCCGACCTAACTCGTTGGGTTTAAACCAATTTTGACCTTCTCGAACACTAATATGTTCCTTAGTTCTAGAATCCAACGTTTCATATATTTTATCGGAAACTATAAGATCACACAATTGCTTAACATCGTTAACCCCTCTCAATCTACAATAGTAATCAAAAGAAGCGCTTAGACGCGAAGCGAATTGGACATGAGATTCTGACGGATTACGCAACGCATTTTTAAAATTACTTAAACATTCACGCGGCGTTGGTTGGAACTGTCTTAAAATTAATTCCTTAACTTTTTCATAATCGTTAATTTCTTCGGTGGTTACGTACGCAAGAACCTGATTACATTTATCTCCCAATAAATTAATCAATATTTCCGATTTAAATTTAGGGGGTACATTTTTAGAAACGAATGCTTTTTCAAGGGATTGAAAAAATAAGTGCAAAGCTTCCGGTTTCTCAGGTACTGAAATGGTTAATGTTCGAATACTTCTAATTAAATTTTCTAATGATTGTGAAGTAGTTTCTGAATTTGATTGCTCAACATTATTACTAGAATTATTTGCTGCAGCCTGTAACTTTAAATTCTGTAACTCTATTTCTTTTTCTAACTGGGATAATTTAATTCTTTCTATCTCAATTTTGGTTTGTTCTTCTACAGATTTCAACTTTTGTTCTTCTAGTAACATTTTAATAACACCTCTAACAAATTCTAAATCATTTTTATAAATATCAGAACTCTCAATTAAAGTTTTGATTTCAACCACCTTAGCTTCCGCCGGAACAGTTAGGCCTAATTCTTCAGCAATTGTTCTTAAATCGGCTTTTCTAATACCTTGTAACACGTTTTGGGCCATTATAACTCTAAATAATTACTTATACCAAAAAATATTTCAATATTTCTACCAAATTAATATCATACTTAAATAGGAACAAAATAATATGAGAACATATTTCTTAAAAATGATTCTATGCTTTTTGTTCTCAAATCAAAATTATCATGATTTTTAAATAAACACATTCAGAACAATTTATACCATTTAATAGAATATTTAGAACAACTTATATATTTCTTAATTATTGCTATATACACATATTTCATATAATATCACCATTATCATTATTCTTTCTTTAATTATTGTTTTCACTTTCGTTTTAAAATAATATTGTTATAATATTGTTAAAATATTATTGCAAACAGTAATAAGCAAAATTATAAAAGATTACTCAGAATATTTTTTTCAATCATAATTCTTATTTTTATTCAATCTTCTCAAGTTATATTATTTATTTTATTTCATCACACATTGAAACCAAAAGTGTTCTCAAAAGTATTTCACCATTAATTTCTAATTCAAAATAGTAACTCAAACTCTTTTTGCTCAATGCATTAATCATTATTATCCACTATCAAACACAATGATAAATATATAACAATAACAGTTACCTTTTATAACTTGTTGGTGGTAATATCGCGGCAGAGTCCCCACTTGTAGTATATTAGCTGGGCGTCTAGGGGTGGGGCAATGAAGAGGTGCGATTAAGATAACTAAAAACATTTATTACGTTCACAACACAGTTTACACAAAGATAAAATGATAATAATAGCAGGGTTTCCATCAATAACATTTGCTGGTTTCGAGGCCTAATACACATAACAAGCTCTCTTCATTACTAGGACTAACAGAAAGTAACATATATGAGCACTGACTCGCTCTACAATTCACATTAGTACCTACGCGTACTATTTCTAATAAGTGAGATTATGGTATAGAGCTCTCCATGGCTCTACACACTTATACAGAGCACCACAAGCTCTAATTAGCAGAAAAATGAGCCTGTCAGCCTACGCGCTGAAGGTCTCAACCGATCTCCACTGCAGCCAGATCTCAACTCCTCCGTTTGTCATCTCGTTCAATGATAAGCATCAGAGACAGCGCCATCTGTTGGCTCTGCAAGGAACTTCCCACATATATATATATCTTGTGTTGCATGTATTTACTGGTTTAATAGATTCTGCAAACTGTCTTATAGTTTAGGCTTAAGTGTTATATTCGTCATTTCTCTTCTGCGTAAGTACTTTAACATGTTTTTACTTCTCAGTGAATTTTAATTAAATGGTAATCGTGACAATAACTTTATACGTAATACATCTCATTTTAAATTTCATTGTTGGTATTTTCATCTTTCTTTCATTTGCTGAGTATTGTAAAGGAATTAAATTATGCATTATATATATATACACTACTGGCCATTAAAATTGCTACACCAAGAAGGAATTATAATAACGGAATGAAATTTGTTGGACACATATATTATAGTAGGAAGAACAATTGATTAAAATTTCTGGAAATTTGGAGTAATATGTACTGAGAAAACAATACATAATGCAGTGACCTCTGTGAGCAATAACAGCACTTATCTGCCTAGGCATAGAATCGAACAGCGATTGGATGACATGTACGGGTAGAGCACTTCATGAAGTGCTTCATCGATGAATTGTGGCATCGTGTTAAAATTTCATGAAGTCCTCTACCCGTACATGTCATCCAATCGCTGTTCGATTCAATGCCTAGGCAGATATGTGCTGTTATTGCTCACAGAGGTCGCTGCTTTATGTACTGTTTTATCAGTACATATTACTCCAAATTTTCTGAAATTTTAATCGATTGTTCTTCCTACTATAATGTATGTGTCCAACAAATTTCATTCCGTTATTATTATTCCTTCTTGGTGTAGCAATTTTAATGGCCAGTAGTATATATATATATATATATATATATATATATATATATATATATATATATATATATGTATAAATCCATAGACATTTAAAACCAATATTTTTTATTTAACGTATAACTTCATAATAAAAAATAATTTCATAGCAAAACACAAATGCGGTAGTATGAGGCACTCAACTAGAGATTTTGTAACTACAACAATGTATTGAAGTAAAGAAAATAAAATTTTACACACGGTATGAAACGCATAAATAATTTCAGAAAAGGATAATTTATTAGGAAAAATGACATAATTGAAACAATGTATTTAGATTTAGAGAACTAAAATTTTACTCATAGTTTCTAACAAATAAAATTTAAAGAATATGTACGTTAAAAACACTCAACTCAATTCTAAATTCTGGAGATTGCGGAGCTGTGTCCACTACTGGATCTATCCTTAAAAGTCAAATGAGCCAGTAGTGGACAGGGCTGCCCGTGTCCACTACTGGTTAGTATGACATTTTTTGGTACCAGTACAGGATACCCATAAAAATACCATACATTAATGCAAGATTTAAACAGCAGCACAATAAATGAATTCTGCATACTTATTTTAGTCATATGAAAGGAAAAGGCAGAAGAAATCAGTTAAAAATTAGCAGAGGCATAGCAAACAAAATTTTATTTCCTTATTCAAAACGATAGAAAAGAAGTGTGGCAAAATCTCAAAAAGTGCATATTTTTTTTAGTTAAACTAACGTTAGTCTAAAACTGATGGCTGGAATTATTTGTAGTTATAGACATTAATAGTAGAGGACTATAACTTCCTTTCTGAACATTACTCGAACCTAGAAAGTTTATTTTCCGAGTTTAACTTTAAAAGTGTCCACTACTGGTGCTTTTACTTTAAATAAATAAAAATAATAAAGATAATGCAAACTTAATTGCATTGTTTACGATCTTGCTATCTATCTTTAAACCATGACTTCTGCTTTTGAAAATATCATTTCCGTTTTAATTAATTGGTGATTGGTAATATATTGTGAAAATAATGGTAAAGCCGTTTTGGAAATCTAAAATATATTTTTTTAAAGTGAAAAAAAATTCTAAATATTCGTTAAATACGAACCTTTTAAATTTATGAAGATGATTTCGTAATTCTACCATATTTTTTTTTCTTTTTTTAAGTTGGAATTTCTAAAATCATTTTATTAGATTATGGGATCTTCATTAACTGCTAAAAAAACCACTAAGTATAAAAGCACACTCATGTTTGTTCCTGTATTTTTAAGTGGTCGCGTAATTCATTAAAGGAAAAAATCAAACAGGTTTAGAACGAAAACGAATTACTAGATGGGAGAACTAGAGCATATCCGAAAAGCTCGGCATGTTTTAGAGATTGGCCTACTTTTCGGAGATTATATATGTTTTTATTTTTAATCTGTGGGAATCCTCATATATGATTTTCATTTTTTTAAAATAATAATAATTAAAAATTTAGTCTTTAGAAAATGAGTTGTTTGAAAGCATGACTCAGTCGTTCAGCCTCCAAGTTTCCGCAAACCTCACAAAATAATTTTCACTGATTCGGCAATGAAACCTGCGTGAGAAAAATTTGAATAGATGCCTCTTCATTAAAAGAATGAAAATGCGTTTTTGAATGTGTGAGAGGATGGAATCCAGGAAGAAAGAAATAAGATTTTTTTTTTTTTTTTTTTTTTTTTTTAAGAAAAAGATTAAAACAAGCCAAGGCCAATATTCCTGGACTATTTTTGAGATAGCTATCCTACTGTATATGGCGGATTTCGCCGATATGAAGCGGTATCGATCGAAGGAAGAGAACGTTGAAGCTTTTATATAGGAACACTAGTAGAAATTGTTAGACATAGTTCTTCATTATGTGTATTTAAATTATATATATTTAAAACGAAACATAAATATTTCAAGAATAAAGCTATTTGTTCGATTTCCACCATACAGTCATATTCGATTCCTAACATATCGAACTCCGCACTCATTGACACTTTCGATTTAACTGTTTCATCTCAACTTTACTTTTTTCTGTTCAACAGGTACGAACATCTCAACTCTACTCGAACAGAAACCGAAAAGAACAGTTTATTTTTTTTTTCATTCGCACGGTAGCTTGCATGCTATCTTTCGCATTCTTATTTTCGCAGTTATTACTTTACGCATTATTATTGTTTATTACTAAACCGCAATGATTTATCGCACCTTATGTTGTCAACGCATTTAAATCTGTGTTTATGTTTAATATAGTTTTGTTTTGTGAGTGAAAGAAAGAGTGTCTTTATTATTATCTTCACATCACATCAAATTACGCAACATTTTCTGGAGGCACCGGCGAGATTCGAACTCACGATCTCCTGTCTGGTAAACAGGAGATCGTGAGTTCGAATCTCGCCGGTGCCTCCAGAAAATGTTGCGTAATTTGATGTGATGTGAAGATAATAATAAAGACACTCTTTCTTTCACTCACAAAACAAAACTATATTAAACATAAACACAGATTTAAATGCGTTGACAACATAAGGTGCGATAAATCATTGCGGTTTAGTAATAAACAATAATAATGCGTAAAGTAATAACTGCGAAAATAAGAATGCGAAAGATAGCATGCAAGCTACCGTGCGAATGGAAAAAAAAATAAACTGTTCTTTTCGGTTTCTGTTCGAGTAGAGTTGAGATGTTCGTACCTGTTGAACAGAAAAAAGTAAAGTTGAGATGAAACAGTTAAATCGAAAGTGTCAATGAGTGCGGAGTTCGATATGTTAGGAATCGAATATGACTGTATGGTGGAAATCGAACACTATTTATGAAATATATACAAAAGATAGCTTAATTTAGCAAGGTAAGTAAGTGTTCAGGATTTTCTAAAGTGGAGGTTTTATTTAAACTAGTATGTTGTGGCCACCACGAGACTTTCTTCTATATTTTCCTATACAAATTCACTCAATAATAATAAAAAAAAAAAAAAAAATCAAAGTTCTTTTTTTTTTTTTCGTTAAAAGTAAAAAAAAATCAATAACTTTGTTTTAAATTACCACATATTTATAGTTTAACCATTCGTTTTAAAGGTATTGACGAGACCTTTCGAAAGATACCCATCTTGAAAATTTACCCCACCCCAGAGGGTACTTCCCCACAGGGGGGGGGGGGAATCGATGCCCCCACATGCACAGTTTTTTTTCCTAATTAACTACTACTATTAACAATAATTCATATTAATTTTACAATCACAGGTTAAGAATAACTCTCATTATGTACATTTATACGAAATTTTGTCCTATACTACCATGTTAAAAATTTAGGAGAAATACGATCACAGCGCCTCCTGTTGTGCGATTGATCCCCAAGTCTAATCAGCTCCAGTTTATGTCAGGAACCAACTAAATACCAAGTTTTGTTAAATTTCGTTAAAAAAAAAAAAAAAAAAATCTGTTTTTTTTTCGTAAAAAGTAAAAAAATTCGATAACTTTGTTTTAAATTATCACAGATTTATAGTTCAACCATTCGTTTTAAAGATACTGACGAGACCTTTCGAAAGATACCTGTGACGACTTCTTTTTCGCACCTGGTTCTTTTCTTCCACTAAATTCATCTCGAGACACATTAAGACACTGATCACGCTTGGTTTACTTTTAAAGATTTTACTTTTACTTACGGCACAAACATAAAATACATAACGAACACATAAATTAACCTCAAATAAAGTATTTAAAAAAAAAACATAGAATGGAACGTTAGTCCATCTTGATTCACATACGCACACACTGTTGCCACACTTTCGTACCAAACTTTTCAGTTCTTGTTTTGGGATACTCTCGAACTCAGAGGTGCGGCGTTCACAATACCCATCTTGAAAATTTACTCCCTTCGAGGGGGGACTTCACCCCCAGGGGGGTTCACGAGGATCCTACACATGCAAAATTTTTTTCCCAGTTGACTATCTCTATTATAAATAATTATGATTACTAAAAAATAATTCTCTTTATGCACATTTATACAAATTTTTGCCCTATATCACCATGTTAAAAATTTAGAAAAAGCGGGATGGCAACGCAACCTGTAAGACGGTTTTTACCAAAAGTTCATAGGCACTAATTTATGTCAAGGTGCAACTACATACCAATTTGTATGAAATTCTGTGCAGTCGTTCCTGAGGTACAGTTGCCACAAAATTTTGTCACACACACACACACACACACACACACAGACAGACAGACATTTTCTAAAAATGGTCAAATCGTGTTCTACAGCTCTCAAAACGTGTAAATCCATCAAAAACCCGAGGTCGAAAATTTTTACGAATCCAATACTTTCTTCTATTGAATATAGAAGAAAGTAAAAATAATTCATTTGTCGCGAAAATAACTGTTCATATTTTTTAAACGTGTTAATAAATACAGGAATTAAAACTAGATATATTATTTTAAAAATGATTTATTGAAGTGTAGTGTCCAGAGAAGTGGGTAATGACGGCTAGTAAATAAATAAAAATAAATGAAAGTATAACAATAATCAGCATTTCGACAGGGCCATACATTATATTATTGTATGCAAATATAGGTAAATTTCTGTAAACACAAACTAATAAATGACAGATTTTTTTGCCCAATTTCCCTATAAAACAAACTAATTCAATTGAACAGAAGAAAAAGATAAATGAAACCCAAAATTATTAGGAAATAAAGTGAAATACTCACAAAAAGCTATTCTATTGTATAAATTCTGAGATCGTTACATGAAAATTAATTTAAAATAGTCTTACAGTGAACAGTTAATGTGAATATATACAGTTAAACTTAACTTGTTAATTTTGAGAATTGATATAAATTCGTGTAAATAAAATCAAAAACAAGAATAAATTATTTTATAACAAATCAGTCGATTAATGCACTAGATGTTATAAAATAAAGATATTAAAGTATTAAATACTTTTGGTATAACTAGTCATACACACAGCAAATGCAATTTTCCTTATATGTATTTTTTATAATAAAATTTCAGCAACCTGCCCACCCAACCGAGCCGGAGAACGTCACCCATCCTCCGTAATCAGTCATCTGATATATTTTTTTACTCTTAGCATTACTAAATATTGATCGTCTCTTAAAGAGGTAAAAAAGCAAAATTCTTTTACATATTTAATGCGTAATCGTAGAAAAATAATAATAAAAAAAAAAAAAAAATATGCAGCAGGTTCCTTTTCCAATCATTTGATTTTCTGCTATTAAATATGTTCTTAAAGAGTAAAAAAGAAAAATTTGTAATTTGGTATATACGCCATTATATTTAGCATAACTAAATATTGATCGTCTCTTAAATAGTGAAAAAGAAAAATTCTTTTACGTATTTAATATGCAGTCATACGAAAAAAAAAAAAAAATCTGGAGTGACTCCACGCGACTTTTCGAACATTGAGTATTAGCAGTTTTGTAGATAAAGTAAAGAAAGAGGAGTTGTTAAACAAACAAAAGAGATAAAACCACTGTAGAGTGTTTGAGTATTTTTCTCCATATATTACACGATGTTTTATTTAACGCTACTGAACTCTGAGTCCATAGATCATAATGATAAAGAAGTTTTCGTTGTGTCCCTGTAAAAACCTATCTATGCTAGATTCACCAAAAGGCTTATAGTTAGTGCAACAGTGATTTATAATATTCATATAAATTTTCAGCTCAATTGAATAAAGCGTTTAGATGCTATCGCACTTTTACAAATTTGGTCCTATAGGCCGTAATGATAAAGAATTTTTCTTTGTGCCCCTGTAAAAAAAAACTGTAAGTACTAAAATCACCAAAATCTATGCAGTTGGTGCAACTGTGACCTATAACATGTGTAGAAATTTTTTGCTCAGATTAATAAGGCGTTTAGACGCTATCACACTTATACAGTTGGCCCATTAGGCCATAATGATAAAGAATTTTTCTTTGTGCCCCTGTAAAAAAAACTGTAAGTGCTAAATTCACCAAAATCTATAAAGTTCGTGATACTGTGACCTATAACATTTGTACAATTGTTTTGCCCAGATTAATAAAGCGTTTAGACGCTATCGCACTTTTAAAAATTTGGCCCCATAGCCCATAATGAAATAGCCCCATAACCCATAAAATTTGGCCCCATAGCCCATTTTTCCTGGTGTCCCTGTAAAAAAACTATAACCGCTAGATTCACCAAAATCAGTAGGGTTCGTTCTATGGTGACTTACAATATACGTACTAACTTTCAGCTTATTCGAACAAAGCGTTTAGACGCAAGCGTGTTCACTCACAGACATACACACACACATGCATACACACATACATCATTCTAAAAATAGTGAAAACGGACTCAGGGGACCTCGAAACGTATAGAAACATCAAAATCTCAAATTCGGATATTTGACATGATATGAGATTTGACCTCACTATAGTGTTCGGAAAATAAAAAAAAAAAAAAAAAAAAAATAATAATGATAAATATGCCGTTTCTTTTTCCAATTATTTAATTTTCTGCTATTTCTTTTCCTCAACTTTCTTGTAAAATTTTGTGAAAATTGATCTTTTTTTTTTTTTTTTGCCATTTGCGATGGAATGGAACACATAACTAGGTAAATTATCGCAAACATGTATTTTACTTTCACTATATTTATTATAAATGGTTCCTACTGTATAATATTGAATTTTTACATTCACAATACTAATAATATGAAATAATAATAATAATAATGAAAAATATGTCCGTAACAGATTTTAAATTTAGGCCCACCTACCACAGTCGTTCCTCCCCCCCCTCCCCCTCTTTTTTTTTTTTTTCACATTACGATAAGTAAGATTAAAGCAATCTTACTTTCATACTCTCAAATTTCCTGTAATTACATATAGAATTATATGTCTCCTGTAATTAATTACAAAAATCTGTATAATTGTCTTACTATTTGTGTAATTCAGAAATGAATATCGTAAACGTTAAGATTTAGTCAAACAAACGTCAAGTTACGCAATTTAGCATAAATATTACGCAATGTATTGGGGGAAAAAATCATAGGAACGATAATTAATTCAAGGCTCTTAGTTAAAAATATCACTGAGTAACTTTTCCTGTCTTTCACTAGTATAAAGGAAAACATTTTTAGATTTTTTTTTCATAAATAGCATTGTTAAAAAAAAAAAAAAAAAAAAAAAAAACAGGAATATTACATTTTACTTTTAATTATGTATATATTTAATAATTAATCATTTCGATAATCAAACATCAGGAAAGAAGACGTGAATGAATGAACAAAGACATGCATGGAAATGAAATCTTATACATGGCAAAAGATGAGGCCAACACTTCTTAACACCCATATATGTAAGTATATAGACATGTTTGAAAAGGATTTTCATATACAGGGTGGTTATAATTAAACTTCCCCTATAAACAGCATCCTACAGCACAAACGGGTGAACGGAATGCAACGAAATTTGGTATATAGACTATACGCGAGATGCGATCACGGAATTTCGAAAAAACAATTAGTTTCAAAATGTCCACTAGAGGACACCTTTTCCGGAAAAACATTAAATTTAACACAATAAACGACCAAAACGGAATACAGAAACAACATTAACATTTACTGACTAGTTTCTGATCACCTTGTCGTCGAATCACATTAAGTAAAGGTAAGGAAAAAATAACAGTACGCTGTTTGAGAAAAACAAAACAGTTCAGTTTCCAGAAACAAGAACAAATTAGGACGAAATTGCACAAGAGCGTAGATGCCAAGTCTCCGTTATTTCAATGGAGACTTCATACCGGAAAGTTTTTAAAAACGATTTTAGTTTATTCGTCGAAAATATATACGACAGATTCCTTTTTATAGATATTGGTGTTAAATCTGATTTAAAATTTAGAATTGTTGGCACCTATGCAAAAGGAGCAGTTGTTAATCGTGTCCAGGACGATGTAGGGAAAGGTGCTCCATGCGACCACCCTCATTCACCTGCAAAATTTCAAGTCGATGGACAGTGTGTTCAGCAACAAACAGATCGTAACTGATCAGTTGTGATGATTCGCACATGAAGCGTTATGGAGTTCTTTAAGTTATTCAACGTCGCAACACCTACACGATATACCACACCAGTGGCGGATTTAAGGGGGGGGGGGGGGGGCTAGGGGGCTAAAGCCCCCCCCCCAAAAAAAAAAAAAATACTGTCATTCATAATTGAATTTTGCAATTGTAATTTTTTTATTGGTCTAGAATAACATTTTGAAAAATCTTAGCCCCCCCTCCCCCAAAAGTCAAGTTCTGGATCCGCCACTGCACCACACCATACAATTCTTGTTCTGAATAGTTAATATTGTTTCTGTATTCCGTTTTGGTCGTTTATTGTGTTAAATTTAATGTTTTTCCGGAAAAGGCGCCCTCTGGTGGACATTTTGGAACTAAAATTTTGTTCCGAAATTCCGTGAGCGCATTTCGTGTATAGTCTATATACCAAATTTCGCTGCATTCTTTAAATTTCCTTAGTGTTAAAACTTTCATTTTAACACATAGAATGTCTTTGCCATAATAAATTTTTATTTTATGCGTTTTAGGGCTTCTCAATAAAAGGCTTCTAATTTAAAAAAATGTTTTTTTACTTAAATATTTTTTGTATGTTTAAAGCATAATTGACGTGCAAAACGAAAGGAACCTGTTTTCTCGTTCACCTATTTTGCTCAAAATTTCTAAACAAATGAGCATAAGACATAAAATTTGATAGTATGTACATTTTTAAGTGATTAATTAAATTTTATATAACTTATGAAGTAATTTTTAAACTGATATTAATTCCATTTTTCTGAGAAGTACGTTTTGGAAGAAATGAAACATCTACATAATTTCAGAAAAGAAAACTTAAATATGATTACACCAAATGTAAATTAAACCTAGGTTATTCTTTTTGTATTCAATTTTGTTTTTCTTTTTTGTGTAAACAACTTTGAATATATGTATATATACATACGAACATAAAAATTGAGTGACATAATGATTTTAAAACTATTTTATTAGACATTTTATTATTCTGGCGATATTCATGATGTAGAAATTAATAATTTATATATGAATCTTTTTTTTTAAAGTCCGCTATGGAAGAAAAAGTAAATTGAACGTAGGAAAAAAAATCCCGTTTTAACATTTGGAGGCATGTGTACCTTCACATATTTAAAATACCTTCTTAATACTACTTCTCATTTAGTTTTCTTTTCTAAAATTGTTTAGATTTTTCATTACTTCCAAAGTTTACTTAAAAGAAAAATTGAGTTAATATCAATTTAAAAAATATTTTTAATGTTAAAGTTCTATAAAGTTTGAATAATGATTTGATAACGAAGATGCCATTCAGATTTTGTGTTCATATGTTGAAAAATTACGTGCAAAAATAGAAAACAAGTTGTTATTTTTATTTCACGTTACTTCACTTTACTTGAAGTTTAACCCGTTAGCGCCCAGTGTCCTCATTTGAGGACAGCTAATAAAATGGCACGTATATTTTTTGTGTTTTCTTGGAATGATTTCTGCTTTTTAGTGACAGTTTATAGCGTCACTGTAAATGATCCCTGAAAGTTTTATGTGCCTACTATTAATTATTATTTCATAATTTGGATAGCCATTTTATGATTTTTCATTCGTTGCACATATATTTGCCTTTTCCCAAATATACTAACTTAAATCAGTTTGAATAATAGTATATATTAAATACTTTACTTTCCAGATCTTTGTCTACATATAATAGGAAGTTAATCTGTTATCTCAAAGTTTTTCTATCTCGAAGTTTTCACGCTAGAACACTAAACGTCAATAAATGAGGATAGGCTTTAAATTTAAAACTTTGAGAAGAATTGTTTAATATATTTTACTTTCAGTTGTCCATATTCATTTAAAAGTGAAATAATCAGCTAATAATATTTTGCAAAATTAATTCGGGCGTTAACGGGTTAATAAGGATTATTTAATAATAATATATGGCCGCCAATTTAATTTTTCTCTTCCGAGTCACCATTATTTCTGGGAGCGGGGATCTTTCCTTTGGAAAACAGCTTACTTATAATACCAAGCACTGTTCCTCGAACATGGCGTCTTCAACCAGCGCTACGCAGTCTAGGCGAAAGTAAACACGTCCTTGGGAATAATTTTCTCTTCCACCTTGTCAGCTGCTTTATCAAAACAATTAACTGTCGAAGCCTTGAGCTTGCTTTTTTATTTTTTCTTGGATTATTTCTAAATGGGATCCGCAAAATTCCAAATAACTAGGATTTTCACCGCATGATTTCAAATTCGTAGTTGCGAATTTGGCCTTTTCTTTCCTTTTTTTTTATTTGCATCAGCATATTTGACTTTTCGTCGCATTTTTACTGAATTTACTATGGCTGTCGTTACGCAAGAATCCTTCTCCACCGTTATTCTGAACAATAACATCTGATGCCCTTGCAGTGAATTAGAGAGAACTTGTTTTAATCGATTTCAACAAAGGAACGGTTACACAATTCGATGATAGGCAGTAGCTCACAGAAATGATTCAAGCTACTAATAATATCTATATCAGGCCTGTCCAACCCAAAACACTTAGTGGGCCGCATTGGAAACCTATTTTATTTATTCGGGCCTCACCGTATGTTGTCATAAAAAAAGCCCCCTCTCTCCTTTCCCGACTAATTTCGCCGTAAATTAGTGTAGAGACTTGCGGCTGGTACCAATCGATTAGTAATAAGGCCTAGTTTCGAACGGTTTAGTTAAATTTTACTTAAGGAGTATCTATATATTAAAACTGACATCAACTTCATTTCTTTTTCAAAGGCAACCCCCCAATTTCGACAAGCTTTTTGGATTATTTGGTTCAAATCAGCCCAGAAAATAGTATAGTTTATATGTTTCTACCAATTTTTCTCAGAGTTATAATTTGTTAAAATATGGAGATGCTAATGTTAAATGAATGTAATAAACATTAATTCATGTCTTTCCAAAAAAAATTAATATATTAAAATTTCTTCCTCTTCTTCTTCTTCTTTTTTTTTTTTTTTAACGTTAGTATGAATCAACCCAAATATATTCCATGCATTTTTTTTTTTTTGATTAAATAAGATTTTTTGAATTATGAAAATAATCAATAAATTCCTATTTCAAAAAATTATGAGTTATGACCTGCATTAGTTTTGCACGAATAGAATGGGCATCATAAAAAAATATGGGTTTTTGAATTTACAGTTCATTCCTATCATTATTTTTCGAATTATAGTGATATTTCAATTTTTATTGCTCTTAGGTGGCTATCGCTTGTTATCTTTTGTGTCATATTACTTTGCTTGCGTATAATTTGAAATAGTTATTGAAGTAAGTTTAGACGTACACATCATTTCTTAATTAGCATTACTTTACGTTATTTTATATTTAAATTGTTATATTTATTTTCCGATTATTATCTGAATGGATATAATACTTTTCTGTGTGATATCTGAATTTAATTTTTTTAAATATAGAGATTTACCCCTGATCAATTTTTGCCTGTAACTCTATGAAGACTTGATATAAAGAATATCAAATACATTTCTTTCCGAACCGCCTTGACCTCAAAAATTCGAATATGTAGTCAAAAATGGGTGTTATAATTCGGGAAAAAAAAAAAAAAAAAAAAAAAAAAAAAAAGAAGTTTGTACAAGTTTTAATATGTACATGACACCCTAAACAAAATTTAGCAATTGAATTAAAAACTTGAAGTTATTACCAATCGTTAGGCATCAGCTGTTGGTTTCTACGATAATTTACGGCGAAGTAAATTATTATTATTATTATTTGATGTCTGTACATATGCATATGTGCATCTATGTTTGTGAGTATATGATTCATGTATGTATATTCATTTTTCGGGGAAGGGTAGGGTGAAAATTCGGAGCAGAATACATTAATTTAAATTATTTTCATTCATAAATTAACAATAGAATCGTAGAAAATTTATGACTGTATATTAAAACTATAATAAAAAGAATGAATAATGGATCTAGTAATATTTCATTACAACAGTTCTTTATCTACCATAATCGTTGAAATGTATTTTTACTTTGAAAAGTCAGTACGTATTTATTAATTTTTGATCTGTTTTCCAAAGTTGTCAATTTTTAAATATCGTTTGTCTCCTCGCGGGCCGCAAGAAACTACACGGGTTGGCCACCCCTGATCTATATGATGTTTTCCATTTTATCCTGTGCAATGTTTGAAAAGGTTTTAATTTCATAATATATGAATATATTTCGATTGGTGACTATTTTCGTCACAGCTTTAGAATGGGACCTCCATCACGATATATATATATATATATATTGTAACTTTTCGAATCTGTACAACAAAACTATAATTAAAACGAATATCCTCGAAAACAGTCCAATAGTAGTGTTAATTCTTCGAATATTCTGGAAACAATTGAAGCTGGTACTCGTACAGCAAAAGTCACTATTCGATAAATGTTCTGGAACAGTCCAAAAAACAGTCACTTGTTCCACAAGAGTAAAGCAAATAACATCAAATACTTCAGAGCAGAAATCTTCGCTAGCTCACGAAAAATGTTCAGTCGCTTAGAGCTCAATCCCTAAAGTGCAATCACTCGAAATAGGTCTCTGAATTACTCTGAATCGCAGTGGTTACATACTCTCTTTCAGAAATCAACTTACTCCTATTTACAACTTTTGGCGATGAGGCTTAGCGATGATTCCATCGAGAATCCCTTGGAAAGCTCGAGATCTGTGCTTCCGTGTGTCGGTGAGCTTCGAAACTTCGGGAACCCTTAATTACCTTTTTTTTTTTTTTTTTTTTTTACCAAATTTGGTGGTCAAGTTTGTTACCAAGGCTGACCCCAGTGAAAGTGAATAAACTGTTTTTATTTTCACTTTGCCTGTAAAACTACTTTCATTGCAACAGTACAGTTGACGCAGGGAAAAGACTTAAACCCTTGTAACAATATGCTATGAGCACTATTTTAGCCGTATTTTAAACATCTAATCTTTTTATGGTTGTTTTTATTTCCTATTAAACATATTATTTTTATTTATTTATTAAAATATTAATTTGAATTAATCAAATATTTCTGCCCGACAGCGTGCAAGTGCAGTCACACACAGAAGCTCATTTATTTGTATAATAAATTAGCGTAGTGATTGGCATATGAAAAAAAATGAATAAGTAAACATTATCGTGCTACACAACTTCATTATATCTCTCCCTTGGCGGCTTTTGAATTTTTGTCGTCATATTAGCGATGGATTTTCTTTTCTTTTCTTTCTTTCTTTTCTTTTTTTTTTTTTTTTTTTTTGTATAATTTCTTGTATAAAAAAGGGAACTTTGCCAATACTTTTATCGGACTCCTTTCGTAAATTTATAAGAATCCTTCGTATTCTGTTTGTATTTTTAATGGTTTTTAGGTTTAAAATAGTGCTTGAGCTAAAATATTTTCTATTTTTAAAACTGCCTTTTTTTTTTTTTTTCTATAAAATTATCTATTCAGATTAAAATAAATCATTTACATGACTACTATTTCGGTTTATTTTTATTTATTTATTTATTTATTATTATTTATTTTTTTGGGGGGGGGGCGGGGGGTAATACTTTATAATTTATTCATATGTACTACTTAGATTAAAATGGCTGTTGCTAATTTGAATTTCTTGGCGAAAGACGTTCGGTGTACTTCAACGCCAAAATTTAAAAAAATGCCCAGGAGGATCTACAAATAAAACTGATAAAATAAATTTATGGTTCATAGAGTTAGAGTAGTAAAGAAACTATACGCAGCCGAATGTCGTGACGTGATTGGCAGGATACCTAACATTTTTTTAGTAAGATAAACTTTATACACGTGTAAAGACATATAAAACGAAGCTTACATATAGCGAGGTAAAAAATAAGGGAAAAAAAAAGGTAGTTCTTTTTTGAAATACCAATTTTCGAGGTAACTAGGGTTTTATTATAGATTGGAAAAAAAAAAAAAAAAAAAAAAAAAAAAACCTTTTAACATTAAAGAAAATTATTATTTTTTTCTTTCATCAAATGATAAAGTTTCCTTCACAATTGTACGTAGTTTTCACTAATTCTGTATAATTATTCTTTCATCGTAAAAATAATTATAAAAATATATTGGCACTATATACGTTTTACTCTACGAAATCTGTTAAAATTTGTTCGTTTCAACCTGATGCAATAAGAGAGAGGGAAAAAAAAAAAAAAAAAAAAAAAAAAAAAAACATTTGATGTTAAAAATGGTGACCGCCCCAAGACTTGCGGTATTAAAAAAAAAAAAAAAAAAAAAAAAATCTAAAACTACACTTTAAACTTGATTTTGTAAAATTATTTGGAAGCAAATTCATCCCAATTAAAATTAATAAAATTATGATATTAAAAATTATTTTCCCCTGATGATTGTAGATGATTTTCATCTCAGCGAAGTATAAACACTAAATGTCGAAAAAAGTAAATTTTGTGCCGAAATCTCAGATTTTTTTTTTTCTCCCCTAATTATTGTTAAAAATGAAAAAAATTATAAATTTCTTTTGAATCCTGACAGATTTATGGTTCAACCATTCGTTTCACAGGTATTTTGACGATACTTTCTTGACGATCTTTTGAAATATACCCATATTGAAAATTTACACTTCCTTTCAGAGGGTACCTAGCGATGCCCTTGCATATACAAAAAAGTTCTCTTGATTCACTATTATAATTTTTTTATTTTTTATTTCTTAATTTTACAGTGAAAAGTGATATATATATATATATAATGAATAATTTAATTCCTTTACAATACTCAGCAAATGAAAGAAAGATGAAAATACCAACAATGAAATTTAAAATGAGATGTATCCATTTAAAATGGATGAGAGAAAATGAGATCATTATATAAAGCGCAAAAAATTGTATGTTTGTGGAGGGTAATCTCTGAAACTACTGAACCGATTAAAAAAATTCTTTCACAGATCAAAAGCTACACTATCCCTGATTGTTATAGGCTATATTAAATTTTGATAAAATAAATTTTAGTTTAAAATCTGAGCATTTTAATTAAAATCCCCATAAAAGCCATAATAGAAATGGAAATAATGAAATATTAAAAAAATTAGCTGTTGCCAACATAAAAGAAACATTTACATTTTGTTTTTAAAATATCTTGACATGAAAAGAAAAGAAATATATTTGCACGTGAATTAAATTGAAATTCATATAAAGCTTTGCAAAATGTTAAACTTACACGTTAAATCTGACGTCATTATAAATTTAAAGTATTTATTTTTCTAATAATATAATTTGATATGATATGATATAATGTAATGATCTAAGCGTTACTTCTAAACTTTTATTAAATTATTTATTTCATAATTGTTGCCCAAAACATTTACGGGTTAATTCATTTTTCGACATATAATAAAATATATTTTCTCGCGAATAATAATATAAAAAGTGAATTAAAAAAATATCGTCTGCATTTCATTATGCATTTGTTAAAAGAATAATTGAGAAGTTTAAATTTATTTGACGACTATTTTTAGCAACTAACAGTTATGACAAGTAGCTCAATCATAGATATAATAATAAGACATAGATTGATCAGGGAGAGGGGAAAAGTGATACCTTTTTTCTCGGGAAAAGTCACTCTAATGGCTGCTTTTCTTCGAGTAAATCACACACAGGAATAAACACGGATAATTACGTAAATAAAATTTGTGAATAATTTATTTACTAAAGGTGAATGAAAAACTCCAGATACAGTTTCAAATTCATTTTTCTTTTTTTTTTCTTTTTTTTCAATACTCTCTAATGGCTGATTTTAGAACGTTTTTTCGGCATCAAAAATTTTTACTCGGTAACATGGGGATGATAGATCTATATATATTACTATATCTATGAGCTCAATATACATAGCGCATACAACCATTACTGCAATGCAAATAGCATTTAATTATTTGGATTACATTATGTTGATTAGAAACCTATTTAATCTATCTATACTAATATATAAAGAGGAAAGGTTTATATGTATATGTAGAGAACGATCGCTAGAACTAAAAAGCCGATTTCTATTTCTTTTTTTATACTAATCAAAAGTTACACTGTCTCTAAGTGCTAGAGGCTATAATAAATTTTGGTAAAATACATTTTTAATTCAAATTTTCAATATTTTAATTGAAACCAAAGCATATATTTGATATCGGTCGTCCTTGGCTATTTTTGTATTTCGAGATCGAAAACGTAATACGAAAATCTGTATATTTTCGTATTAAATACGAGATCTATGTTTTTACTTCAATTACCGTACTACCGTAGGTAGTGGAAGTATTGTATTCGGTCCAAAAATTTGATATAGAGTTTCACCTGATTTATATGTTTTAAGGCCTCCTGAGTCCAAAAAAGTAGTTTTTGGCAATTGGTCAGTGTGTGTGTGTGTATGTACGAATGTGTGAAATTTTCCGGGTGTCATATCTCCAAAATTAATAAAGATAGAACTACAAATCTTCACAATTGATTCAGGTCTGATGTACAGATGAATTTTCCAAATTTTGGTGAAAATTGAAAAACCGGAACTGGGTCATCGAAAGCCGGAAATGGGACCGTAAGCCCGTACCTCATAAACAGCCCTAACGATTTTCTTCAAAGTTGCTATATAAGCAATCTATTAGATGTCCTTTCGAATGATATAATTGGTTAGTTCAGGAAAATTGATAGGCGTCCTCTATAAACAGCTCAATTTCAGATCTCATAAGTGCCTTCCTTTAAAAACGGCTGTACGAATTTTTTTCAAACTCGCCATGTTAACTTAATACTAAATATCCTTTTGTATGTAATTATTGTTTTCCGGTCAATAATTGAGTATGCCAAGTTTTGGTAAAAGTTGGTATCTCAAAAACGGCTCTAACGATTTTCTTGAAAATTGTTTCATTAATTCAATTTAGATAACCTTTCTCAAGTATTACGTGCATATTACAGGAATACTAACGGTCATCCTGATTAGGAAGTTCAGTTTTAGATCTCGGTAATTCGTGTTTAAAAAAATAACTATCTATTTTTTCCCCTTATTTTTTAACTCACTATGTAAATTTTGTTGTAGGTGTCTTTATACGTGTATCAAGTTTCTCTTACTGGAAAATCTAAAAAAAAAAAAATGCATGTACTTAATATCTCCAAGAAATGTATATAATACGTTTAATAGTGGGTAATGGAAGTCGTGTGGTTGTTTCCCACCAGATTTTGTAATAGTATATATTATACGAATATTGTTTCATATTATTGATTTTTCCCTTAATATACAGTATTAAAAACCATCAGTTATGGAAAAAATTAAATATATTTGCGAGATAACTTGGCAATCATTTTTTTTTTTTTTTTTTTTTTTTTTCCCGCCAAGGATGATTGATATAAAATCTTTTCCGAAAGCAAGTAGCGCAATATACAGCCGCTAGGGAATTGCAAATGACATTTGATTATGCAAGTTTCATTATGTTGATTGGAAACACGGTTCATTTAAAATAAATTAAATGTGCATTCGCGTTAGAAATCTACTTTTGTATAGGGCTTCTTTGGCGATATTTAAAATTTGGCAACGCAATAGCTAGGACGTTTCACTCGAAGGACTTTACGTATTTGCGATAACCTTTTTAATTCACCGCCAAAATCACAAAAAATATTAACGATCACTAATGGAGAACCATTACTAAAACAATAACCAGATTACTTTGCGGACGTTAAATTTAAGAAAATTAAAAACACATAAGCTCTGTGTTTAATAGAAATTAATATTATAAGAACAAATAAATAATAATTAAAGCAATTATGACGTCAACTTTATCAAACACATATTCATGTTATAGGTTTATTTTTCAATATTTTTTATTCATGAGTAAAGACATGCTTCTTTTTATGAAATAAATAAATAAATAACATAAAGTAAAAATTACCAACATTTAACAACTAATTGAAAAAAATAATTGTAAAATTATATTTTGACTTTTCAGTTGATAATATTGCCTGACTATAACATATAAACTGATATTTTTTTTATTTTTTGCATATCAATTCATCGTTAACTAAAATTTGTTCATCCGTGCGAAGTAGGACGGGTCAGCTAGTTACGTATAAAGTTATTGTCACGATTACCATTTAATTAAAATTCACTGAGAAATAAAAACATGTTAAAGTACTTACGCAGAAGAGAAATGACGTATAAATTTTTGATATACACACACAGACAAACATCTTATAGGACTTTGAAGTTCCAATGAAATCCTGTAGTAAATTAAGGCTATATTAAGGATTTTTTTTTTTTTTTTTTTTTTTTTTTACGGGACTTTAAAGTCCCGACGGGATTACAAAGGGTTAAAGAAGTTGCCTTTTATTAGAAGTCGTTCAAAAAATCATAAATCAGACAACACATACGAGTGAAATGAATTCAATTATTCAAATTTACATTATTTGTCTACTCTGCTTTGTATAGTAGTCATTAATATTAGTTTCAATTACTTTTTTAAATACATGTATGTATATTCTAAGAATTCTTTTGTGTCCTAGATTAAAATTCAGAAGAATCAATTAGGAAAAAGGGGTTATGTTAATTTAAACATTTTACACCATTCAGTGATTGTCAACCTTCATTTAATAAAGGGAAAAAATTGAATTAAATATTTTATACCAAAGATTAATGCTAAATTTCTGACTTGAATCTTTTTTTACCAATGGATTTTCTCAAAGACTAAATGACATGGATTTAAATACTTTATACCAATCGATAGAGAATTTTTTTCTGAGTCTGACAATGTACTTAACTCAAAATCGACATTTTTGGACTTATATCCTTTATACTTATCAGTACAGATTTAAAGTTAACAATATTCCCTGAAAAGCTTTTAAAGTTTACTTGAATAATATCAGGACACAAATTTCACTTTTTCAAGCCTGAATTTTATGTTATGCACATTAAAAACTGCAAAGTCTAATTAAACACTGCTTTTCTCTACCGACATAATCAAAGGAACTATCTACTATAATTTCCGAAATGGAGAGCAATAAGATCAAGGCCAAGAAAGGGGGGAAGTGGGGGCTTTGGAGGTTCAAACACTTCCCGAAATTTTGCGGATTTGTTGAAAACGTTTGAAGTAAATTTCACTTTTAACACTCAATATTACACACTGAAGTTAGAACATTTCGGATTTTTTTTTTTTTTTTTTTTCTCTGACTGCATCCTTGGATGAGATGGTTCTGTGAAAGGAGTTATATGCGAAAAGTACACGTCAAGAGTGAAACAATATTACCTGCTCTTGCAAAATGTGACCCTTAGGAGAGAAGAGATATGTATTTGTACTTGGTACTGAATCGAGGTAAATTAATATTAAATCTGATAAAGAAATTTTGAAAAAAATTGGAAATTTAGCGAGAAAAACTGGTCCTTAATTAGAAATGGATTTTTAGAGAGCTTTTTGATTGCTGACATTTATTGAACTATGTCAGATAATTACTTAAAATGACTTTACTGAAAATGTTATTCAATCATTCCAACATGAATTCAAGTTGTTTTTCTTTAAATTTAAGTTCAATATATTTTTGTATTTTTTTTTTTTTTTTTTTTTTTTTTTTTTTTGGGGGGGGGGGGGGCGGGGGGACTAGGGGGCTCCCGCGATCCACCACTGTATACAGCCAACCCAGCACTACCCGGGTTCTTGTTCGGTTAAAATCCGGTTACCCGATTCTATCCAGTGTGCTGTTCTGAATCTGAATCCTATAAGCATATTCTGCTGGTTTGAGTCATTTGAAATGAGCTAATGTATCTGACCTTGAGAGAGCGATCCAGCGGGTTTTCAAGTTTTGGTTTCGCTCTTTGTTTTTTTGTTTCAGGTTTGGCAGGGATTTCCTTTTTGTCTTTCAGAGAGAGAGAGAGAGATGATGGTTTTAGCCTCAGAATATATAAGAGAATCCTGAATGTGAATACCCACGCCCATTGGCACCAGTTGCTGAGGTTGAATTCATCTCTCTGGAAGTATTTATTTGGTCCTCCTTTTGTGATGATAATTTGAACCGTTGAAGCTGCATTAAAATCTATTATCAAAAGCTCATGCTCACCGCCTTCCTGACTCGTCTTGGAAATATTTTCTTACAAAATAAAAATTGGAGAAATGGAGATATTTTGTGAATATGGGATTTTAAAACCTTCATCTTATGGACGTGCAAATCTCTGAAAATAAATAAATGAATAAATTTATTATATAGTATACAATTTCTATTCATAAAAAAAAAAAAAAAAAAAAAAAAAAAGAATTTTCACAGTATATCTAAAAGTGTATACAGTTTTTGATGTACATTTTTATAGCTTTTATTTTGTAATTACATACAATATATTATGTAATTATAGTTTATATTATTAATAAGAAGTACCTCTCCAAGAATAAAAATAAGCAAGTTCTTATTGTTTTTTAATTAAAAATCTAAAACAAGTTTTTATACAATAGTTATAAGTTTTTAACAGAATACCTCATATAGCCATATAGCCACTCATATCCGTTAGACATCTAAATTACATCCATTGATTCATAAAAGGTACAAAATATCTAAAGAATGTCCATTAAAAGTCCTGGATATCCTGTACTAATTATAGATATCTATTAGATATTAAAATATAGACGAAATTTAGACGTGCCTTTTTCGATGTCTAATTGATGTAACATATTAGTTCAAAACAAGATTTAGATATTTTAAATATCCATTAGACCTTACAAGTACAATTATTTTATATTTCAAGATTTATTGGGTATGTAACGTCATGAATATGATCACAGAGTTATCAACTCTCAGGATTTTTGATTGCCAATAATTTTTAATAGAAACATTCTTTCTATTTATTATCGAAAATTTTGTGATTAAATAAGATGAAGGTAGCTTTCAACAAATAGTGTATAGAAAAAATCAGGTGGATTGGCGGCAGCTCTGTGATTAGAGTAGAATGTCGTTTTCCATTTTTCATATTCTGTAGGTTCCTCTTTGTCATGATGAATTTCTCTTTTATGTATCCGTGAATGGCTATTTACCAGTCAAAATGCGACCACTCTGAATTTATTTTCTTAAAATTAATTGAAAAAATAAATACCACTAAGTATCCTAAAGTATCTGATTTACTTGGATTTTCAACAGCTCGAAATTTGATAAATACATTTAAAAGTGTGTCATTTGAATTTAAGAATAGTTTTAGTGCCGTAACGTTTTTGTGTTTGTCCTTGCTGAGTGTAAAAGGCCTTTACCTAAATGCTTGTTAGGCCTGACAGGACGTCTCGTTTTCGAAATATCCATCCCGATACTAATTCCTACGTCCTGCATATTATGCTAAACACCTTGTTTATCGCAAAGAGATCATTTTCCTCTTTGTATTGGATTGTCTCCCGCTTTTGAACCCGCTGCACTGGCCGAACGGTCATCATGCCGTCTGTCATGTGCCCAACTTCCGTCTAGCTAGCTGCAAGTGAGCTGTGGTTAAGTGGGTCGTCGACCCGTTTTTTTTTTTTTTTTTTTTCTCTCTTGTTCCTTTGTCCAATGCAAGTGCTTTCACCCCTGACCCCTAAGCTGAAAAACGGATAAATCCTCTATGTCGAGGACAAGTTGGTGTCTTTATTCTTTCTTCTTATTGCGACATTACCTCATCTTATCATTAATTCTTTTTTGGATTTTTGATACCATTGGTCATTTTGTATGTTGTCTGCCGAGGAAAGAGTTTGAACCACTGTCATATGCTGCCTTAAGTTTTAGGACAACATTTGAGTCAGACCTTTGAAAACTGCATTGTGTCTACTTCCCTCAGTATGGCCCCGAACTTAATTCGAGGTCCGTACTCGGGCCAGCAAAACAGAAGTTAATTTTTAAACAGGTTGGGTCGCGCGGCCAAAACAAAGATACAATTTTTAACGAGGCAGGAAAATAGAAATGAATTTTTTACTTTGAAGTCTCCAAAAAGAAATCAGATTGCTTCAAAAAGCGTAGAATTTAAAACTTTTTAAGTTGATAAATTAAGAAAATATCTTTCGCAATTACTATTCATCCTGTTTCTTCATATAGGTATCATAATTTTTCCCAATCTTACCAAAAGTTAGGATTTCTTATCTGTAAATTCATGTTGAGGAAATGGTAAAAGATTTTTGTGATGTATATGATTGGAATATAGAAGGTCTGGTCCTTGCCTACTTCTTGTTTTTATTTCAGGTCTTGCTAGCCCTGGTCTGTATTTTAGCATACAAAGGCTATTGCTTTCAAGTTGTGATAAAATTGCTTTCACTTTCAACTTAATACATTAAATAAATGGAAAATCATCGGCATTTTTATAAATCTGAAAGCGATATGAAGTTTGGTCTTTGTTTCTTCCGAAAGGTCTCGTCAACACCTTTAAAACGAATGGTTGAACTATAAATATGTGATAATTAAAAAAAAAAAAAAGTTATCGATTTTTTTTTACTTTTAACGAAAAAAAAAACTAGATTTTTTTTTTTTTTTTAAATATTGTTACTGAGTGAATTTGTATAGGAGAATATAGAAGAAAGTCTTGTGGTCGCCACAACATACTAGTTTTCTGTTATACGTTCTATCTTGTCCTACTCTCATTAGTTTTTGTATTTACCGTGCTTAAAGTTTTAATTTAATCTGTGTTGTATTTTTCTTGAATATATGGCATTTATATGTACATCCCCCCCCCCATGTAAAATCCATCAATCTTTTCGAGTAATTTCACTGCGGCGTGTGTTAATTTACTTAGTTAATTTTAATCAAGCAAATTATTCGATAATGAGTTTTGTTACTCTATAAATCTTTAAATGTATCTTTAAAAAATGAAGGAAAATTTAAACATTTCTCCTTTTTTTTTTTTTTTTTTTTTATAATTGGGGACCTAAAGGATTAGAAAGAGAAAAAAAAAATCGTACTTTTTTGTTGGATTGTTGGCGTTGAAATTCTTCTTTGTCATCGAATCAGATTTGAAAAGAGAGAATAGAATGAAAGAGGTCGTCGGGCCCTATTTGTGGTCGGGCCAGTTTTTCTTTTAATAATTCGCCCATCCATGCTCTTTCTTTCGACTGGGGAGGTGGACGAGTTGTGACCTTGGGCTAACCGCAGATAGAGTTCATTTTCTTTACCACGGTCCTACCTCAGAATAGTCGTTTTATGGAGATGAGACTGTGACCGGTGCATTTTCTTTGACTTGGATGAACTTCGTATATGAAGAGAGCAAGAATTCATGTTAATCCGTGAATTCATGCGAGGAGGTTGGTTTGGGGGAGAAGGACTACAGGCAGTTTAGCATCTCTATATATTCAAAAGTGAATTGTTTGATAATTTATGGTGCTGTAAACTTTTATTTTGCTAGTCTTTCTTGCATTAAAATGCATCCAAAACTGACTTACACGTAGCAACAGCAGTGCATTTGCTGCTTTGACGCTGCATACGTACGTTTTTCTATGCTTTATCCTCTTATTTATTTTGACCCAAAACAATTGTTGTATATATTTGTAGTTTTATGTTGTTTGCTTATAAGATTCTCATTCTTTCACGAATCTTTCTTATATTCGTGCAAAAAATCTGATTTATATTATTATTAAAATGCACAAACACTTATGTTATTATAACTATGCATAACTCTCGGGTACCAAGGGATCAAATGTTCTTTGTATTTTCCTTTATACGAAATCTATGTTTCATTGAAGTTGATTTGATGACTATCTCCTTCCATTTTGCTCCTCCCACTCTCTCGGTAAAAAAACTTAATAAATAAAATAAAATATTTTTTGGATATTCGTGTTGTTTTTACAAATATTATATGCGTAGAAATGTCTCAAATAGTTAATACGTATAATCCATGTTCTATACTCCATATATAATTATATAAATAATTTTTCATCATTATAATGATAAAAAACAAGGGAAAAAAAAAAAAAAAAAAAAAAAATTCGACATTATTAAAAACTATAAACAGCATATAAACAGAATATTACGTATTTATGGGGTGGGGGTGGGGGGGAGCTTAATCAATGCAAGAAATTATGAAAGAAATAATTTTGAAACTTCCATAAAACAGTTATAATTTCTTCAAGGGCAATTACAGCCATAGTTATCCTATAGCGCAAAAAGTAGTGCGAGCTGTTTTTGAAATAGCGATGTATGGGATGAGATCATATAAAATTATCATTACCCAAAATCTTACAGATTTATCAATAATGAATTTAAATACAAGTAAGGTATGAAATATTGGACCATAAATATGAGAAAAATAGCAAAATTTAAATAAAAATACCAAATAGCATTCTTTTCCGCAAAAATGTCGCATTTATCAAGTATAGAGTTTAAGAATCGAGTTCAGTAAAAGTTAAAAGCTGCGATCATTGTTTATTAATTGTTTATTTAATTTGATGAAAAATAAGTAATACATTTTAAATAAATGATAAATTAAATATGTATATATATATATATATATATATATTATTTTTTTTTTCAAGGCTTTTGAATGATTCGATTTATTTCATTAAAAAAAAAAAAAAAAAAAAAAAAAAAAATCCAACTTACAGATTTTTTTTATCCAACTTACAGATTTTTTTAAATTCACATGTTTGATATTGTTATGAAAAACTTATCGAATTTCTTGTGTGAGAAAGTAGCTCGTGAAGGAACATGCAGGTTCTAGTCGATGAATGCACTTTATTCTACGTAACTTATCGAATCTGTAGAACAAAACAATTATTACAACGAATATTCTCGAAACAGTCCAATAGTACTATTATTTCATCGAATATTCTCGTAGCAATCCAATGCAGCTGTCACTCGTACTACTAAAGTCACTGTTAGACGAAAATTTTGGAACACTGCAAGAAAACAGTCACTTGTTCCACAGGAGTAAAGCAAAATAACATCAAATATTCCAGAACAGAGATCTTTGCTAGCTCATGAATAAAGTTTACAGTCGTTTAGTTTAGAGCACAATCTTCAAAACGCAATAGCTCAGAATAAGTTTCTGAACAATACTGATTCGCTATGACTTCGCACACTCTCCCAGAAGTCAACTCATTACTATTTATACCTTTTGGTGATGGGGCTTGGCGATAATTCCATCGAGAATCACGTGAAAAATTCGAGATCTAGGCTCCCGTGCGTCTGAAAGCTTCGAAACTTCGGGAACCCTAAACTACTATTTTTTGCCAAATCGCCAAGTTTGTCACCAAGGTTGATCTCACTGAAAGTGAATGAACCTCCTCTTTATTTTCACTTTGCCTGTAAAACTACTTTCACTGCAATAGAAGAATTGAAGCAGAGAAAAGACTTAATCCGCTGTAACAATATTCTATTCGGATTGAATAATAATTATTTCAGCAGTAGTGGCACCAGAAATTCCCGACGGGGGGACACCACCTCCCCGACAGGGGGGCACTTCATAAAGAGAGTTTATTATATGAGTATTTATCAAAAACTGCAATACTGTTGATAATATTACTTTTAATATTTGTACCATTCCATTTGTTAGCACTCCTCGTGGTTTTGGAGATCATCGTGTCACAGATAGACATTTTCTAAAAATATCGTGATCAATCGTTCTAAAACTATCGTGATCATATCTGGACCTCTCAAAACGTGTATATTCATGGAAAACTGGAAGCTGAAAATATTTACGAATCCAATACTTTCTTCTACTGAATATAGAATGGAAAAACTGGAATGCTCCAAATTTGTAAAAGGAAAGAAAAATGCTGCTAAAAGTAGAAAAACTGAAAATTTTGTGTTTGTTCCCCCTAGAGATTTTAGGAGTATACCCCGATGGGGGGGGGGGGTACAGACTCTCCGACGGGGGGGCCTGTGCCCCCCGGCCCCCCTAGCTGGCGCCACCCCTGTATTTCAGTAACCATAATACTTTCTCTGCAGCCGATTAAGTTTTATTCTCGACACTGGTTGACAAAGGATGCTAGGTTCAAACCCAGGTCACAATCGTCGGCTTAACTGTTTGGAATTTTTCGTGGCTTTCTCCTGAAATTTATAAATACGATCTAGGGTCCTTTAGAACCCCCCTCCCTCTTCACGAAAGACGTTTTTCAAAAGACCGTGAGTCCCTCGATTAGTTAATCTATTTTAACCCATCCACCACTCCACTGCACTCTTATAACATAGCTACCATTTTTAATGCTTTTTGGCCACCGGGAAATTTTAACATACATTTTTTATGTTTCCGCAACGGTTTTCTAAGATTATATAAAACAAAAATTTCTAATAAAATTTTTTGGTAGCCAAAAAGCATAAAAGTTGGCAATTTTGTTATAGACGGTTTAGCAATGAGTAATTTATGCCATTAAAACAACACCAAGTCATAAATTTTATGTAAGAAACTCTGTAGATGTCACCTAGAAATACTTGTCTAAATCATAGATCTTATACTATTAAGTGAGCAATATGTGTATATTTCACTGATCTCGAAAACGGTAGCTCGGACAGTCACGAGATTTAACACAAAGGTGCCCCCCGATCCCCGAAGGGTCATTGTGCACATCGAAGTCAGATTTTCGAATTTTTGATTAGTTTTTTCTTAATTATTTAAAATGTAAAAATAATAACCTTCTAATTTCTGATAAAAAAGCCATTTAAATTTCAACCACGGAATTTCAACATTTTATCCATAATTTAATTGTTGCCAATTTTTTTTTCGACAAAATAATAATAATAATTAAAAAAAAAAAAAAAAAAACGTACATTTATTTAAAATGAGGAAAATAAATAAGAAAGATTAGAAAATAAATTAGAAATATCAGTCGCATCGTTACAAATAAGATAGCAAATGAAAGGGAAAATTTTTGTAAATCCGATGCATGAAACAGCTTATCAATCGGATGATTAGTTTTTTCTTAATTAATTAAAATGTGAAAATAATAAGTCATTTAAATTTTAAAATTTTATCCATAATTTAATTGTTGCCAATTTTTTTTTCGACAAAATAATAATAATTTAAAAAAAAAAAAAAAAAAAAAAAAAAAAAAAAAAAAACGTACATTTATTTAAAATGAGGAAAATAAATCAGAAAGATAAGAAAATAAATTAGAAATATCAGTCGCATCGTTACAAATAAAATACCAAATGAAAGGGAAAATTCTTGGAAATCCGATGCATTAAACAGCTTATCAATCGGACAATTAGATTTTTTAAGGCAACAGCAGAAGATTGTATGGAAACCTTTAGGAGAAAAAAAATGAAAAATCTGCTTCACATTAAGTCACATGATTTTTAAGTGGGATTAAAAATTGCAGTTTTCACATTCTTTTAAATTTTCTCTCACGAACACAAAAATATAATATACAGCCTGTACCCCACAAGACCAACTTGCATTTCAAATTTCATCAATTATTTTGGTTAATAAACAAAAGTTATTATTATTTTTTTTTTCAAATTAAGTTTTATTCTATCTTTGAAAAGAATTATGTGATCATAGATATAATAATATATATAGATCTATCATCCCCATATTATCGTGCAAAGATTTTTGATGCCGAAAAAAAAGCTTTGGAATCAGCCATTAAGTGGTATTGAAGGAAAAAAGGAAAAAAAGAAGAACGAATTTGAAACTATATCTGGAGCTTTTCATTGACCTTTAGTAAATAAATTATTCATGAATTTTATTTACTAAAACATTCGTGTGTATTCCCGTGTGTATTCACTCGGGGAAAGACTGCCATATTTTGGTAGAATCGCCGTCTTTTCCCGAGTGAAAAGGAATCACTTTTTTCTCCCCAATGATCAATCTATATATTATTACTATATCTATGTATGTGATACGATACATTAATAATTTGGGTTTTAAAAGTTTTTTTAAATGGATTATTTAAACTCTATGAACCATATTTTTATTTTATCAGTTTCATTAACAGATCCTGCTGGGCGATTTTTTAAATTTTGGTGTTGAAGTACACCGAACGTTTTTCGACAAGAAATTTAATATAGCAACAGCCATTTTAATCTAAGTAGCGCATCGAATATATAAAAACATAAATGATTTATTTTTACACAAAATTTACAGAACAAATGCAGTTTTAAAGATAGGAAATTTATTTCAACAAGCACTATTTTAAACCTAAAAACCATTAAAAATATAAGCAGAATATGAAGGATTCTTATGTACAAACAAAAAAGAGTCTGATAAAATTATTAGCAAAATAGTCTTCCCCTTTTCATACAAAAAAAAAAAAAAAAAAAAAAAATCCATCGCTAATATGGCGACAAAAATTCAAAAGCCGCCAGTGGAGCAACATAATAAAGTTGTGCAACACGATAATGTTTACCTATTTATTTATTTTTTTATATAATAATCATTATGCTAATTTATCATACAAATAAATGAGCCTCTGTGTGTTACTGCACTTGCACGCTGTCGAACAGAAATATTTGAAAAATTCAAATTAATATTTAAATAAATAAATAAAAATATGTTTAATGGAAAATATATATAACCATAAAAAGATTAGTTGTCTAAAATATGGCAGAAATAGCGCTCATAGCATATTGTTACAAGGTATTAAGTCTTATTGTTACAATGGATTAAGTGTAAAATGGTGACAAAAATTCAAAAGCCGCCAAAGAGAACTATATTAAGGCTGTACTATCAGGTTTACAACCCATGAATTATATATAAACACAAAAAATTAATTGTCTCATGCGACAGACGTAGCCGGTCACAGCATATTGTAATATTTGGCGTGAAATTGCTGTCATTTAATGATTGATTGCATAATCAAAATAAACATATGAAATAACGTAAAAGCAAATATTATGTTGTCTAAACCCAGTTACAATTGAGTCCAGTCCGAGTTACATGTGAACAACACGTATAGTGTTGTTCACATGTAACTGGGATTCAAATATAAAAGGCAAACTCCAATTTTTTCGATACTATCTATTTCGAAACTGTTATATAATAAGCACCTAAATGGAAGCTCATTGGTAAACTATTGTCGCAGGTAATAGGGACAAGCGACCGAGTTGCAGTGGATGACCAAATCGCTGCCGAATGCAGCAGGGACCTGGAGCGAACTTTTGAACAATTTCAGTAATTTATTTTATTTTATTTTTATAAAGCTATATAGAAAAGAGTTTCCTTTAAATTTAGTGGCCAGCGAAGCGGGCAAAGCCTGCTAGTTTTTAATAATTTAACGAGGTTTTCAAAATAGATTGTTGAAATTAAATATGGTTCAAGCCAGTATTATCTATACACTAATATATAAATGCGAAAGTTTGGATGGATGGATGTTTGTTACTCAATCACGCCACAACCGCTAAACGGATCTGGATGAAATTTGGGACAGAGATAGAGAATAGTCTGGAATAGAACATAGGTTACTTTTTTTTCCGGAAATTTGATTAGATTTTTTAAAGTTAATTAAAATAGGAAAATAATAAACTGGTAATTGACTTAATATAAGCCATTTAAATTTTTAATTGTTGCCAAAAAAAGTTTACGAGATATTTTTATTTATTTATTTATTGTTTTCAACATAAAATGAAATATGCTTTCACGCGAAAAATAAAAAATTACTAAATGTTAAATTGGTCGATGAGGAAATGACACTTTATAATTTTAAAATAAAGTAGTAATATTACAAATCTAACATATTTCTTCTGAATTTTATTTCATAGCATTTTTTTTTATATATCTCAACTTCAGATTTTTTTTTTTCTTTTTTTTTTTTTTTTTTTTTAGTACGGCGGATGAAACACGCTTGACATAAAAGCTAATTCAGCAATATTAAAGGTATTTTCTTATTGATAATTCTGGACATTTTTTTAAATTTTGATGCTGAAGTAGATCGGACATTTTTCGCCAAGGAAAAGATAGAAAGAAATACGCAAGCGAAGTGATGACGTCACTGGCCGCTCCTGGATGCAAGAAAAATATTTCCTATGTTAAACGCCCATCGGATTTTTTGTAAAAAAAATATTAAAAATCGAGGAAAATTATTTCCCGATTTTAATCCCCATACTTAGGTATAGATATGTATTAGTTATCATGTCCATGCGTTAGATTAAGTTATTTTTGTTGTAAAATTGACAAAATTTGAATTTTTTATTTCAAAACTCTAGGGGAAAAAAAATGGCAAACTTCCATATTCGATTGAAAACACAAACATTTCATTTCAAAGGATGATATTTACACAATAAATATCCAACTAATATACTAATTAAAAGGAAAATGATAAATATTCTATCATAATTTGAAGTTAAATTTGTTTTTAAATGTCTAAATAAAGTATCTGATATAAGATACTAATATGTTGCAGCGGAAGAGATTTGATATCGGTCATCCTTGGCAAGAAAAAAAAAATATATCGCCAAATTATTTGGCGAATATAATTTAATTCCTTTCAAAAATCATGATTATTTTAACAACTTATATTAAGAGAGTAATGAATAATATGAAACAATATTTCGTACAATGCATATTGCGAAAATATACATCTGGCATGTATATTTTCGTATTACGTTTTTGATCACCAAATACAATAAGCGCCAAGAACGACAGAGTTTTGAAATTTAAAATTAAAATTTTGTCAATTTGGCAGCAAAATAACTCAATCTAACACATACACATGATAACTAATACATATATATATACCCAAAACCCAAATGGAGGGATTAAAATCGGGAAATAACTTTCCTCGATTTTTAATAATTTTTTACAAAAAATCCAAAGGGCGATTAACATAGGAAATCATTTTCTTGCATCCACGAATGGTCAGTGACGTCACACTTCGCTTGCGTATAGGAACAATAATCGCATAAATTATATTTTGGTCTAAAACGGCAACAAAATTTCAAAAGTCGCCAAGGGCATTAAGGCTGTACCATAATCAAGTTTACATACTAAATAATTTATTTATTTTTCTATATACCAACTACTATTAACTAAGCATAAAGTATATATAACCACAAAATAATAATAATAATAATTGTCTGAATCGATAGAAGTAGCCGATCATAGCATATTGTAATATTATATGTGGCTTGAAATTGCTGTCATTCTACGGTTGATCGATTAAATCAAATAAATATAGGAAATAACTTGAGAGCAAGTATTATGTACATCACGTATAATGTTGTTCATATGTAACTGGGATTCAGATATAAAAGAGCTACTTCAAAATTTCGATACTGTCCGCATCGAAACTGTCATATATGATAAGCACCCAAATGGAAGCCCACGGGTAAGCTATTGTCGCAGGCAATAGGGACAGTCACTGGAGACTGCAAGGACGAACAAGTCGTGCCGAAGGCAGCGGAACCCAAAGCGAGCTTTAGACCGATTTCAGTTTTTTTTACTTTCCGAACACTATAGTGAGGAAAGTATTGTAATCATGTCAAAAATCCGAATTGGAGATTTTGATGTTTCTATACGTTTCGAGGTCCAATGAGTCCGTTTTCACTATTTTTGCGATGATGTATGTATGTGTGTATGTCTGTGAGTGAACACGCTAGCGTCTAAACGCTTTGTTCGAATAACCTGAAATTTGGTACGTATATTGTAAGTCACCATAGTACGAACCCTATAGATTTTGGTGAATCTAGCACTTATAGTTTTTTTACAGGGACACAAAGAAAAATTCATTATCATTATGGCCTATGGGAGCAAAATCTTAAAAGTGCGATAGCATCTAAACGCCTTATTCAATTGAGCAAAAAATTTATACACATATTATAGGTCACAAATACTCAATCTGTATAGATTTTGGAGAATCTATCACTTATAGTTTTTTTACAGGGACACAAAGAAAAATTCTTTATCATTATGCCTATGGGGACAAATTTTTAAAAGTGTGATAGCGTCTAAACGCCTTATTAATCTGAGTAAAAAATTTGTACACGTATTATAGGTCACAGTTGCACCAACTGTATAGATTTTGGTGAATCTAGCACTTACAGTTTTTTTACAGGGACACAAAGAAAAATTCTTTATCATTATGGCCTATGGGACCAAATTCTCAAAAGTACGATAGCATCTAAACGCCTTATTGAATTGAGCTGAAAATTTATATGAGTATTATAAATCACTGTTGCACTAACTATAAGCATTTTGGTGAATCTAGCATTTATAGGTTTTTACAGGGACACAGTGAAATATTCTTTATCATTATGATCTATGGGCTCAAAGTTCAGTAGCGTTAAATAAAACATCGTGTAATATATGGAGAAAAATACTCAAACACTCTATTATGGTTTTCTCTTTTATGTTTGTTTAACAACTCCTCTTTCTTTACTTTATCTACAAAACTGTTAATTACTCAATGTTCGGAAAGTCGAGTGGAGTCACTCCAGATTTTTTTTTTTTACTTTCCGAACACTATAGTGAGGAAAGTATTGTAATCATGTCAAAAATCCGAATTCGAGATTTTGATGTTTCTATACGTTTCGAGGTCCAACGAGTCCGTTTTCACTATTTTTACGATGATGTATGTATGTGTGTGTGTATGTATGTGTGTATGTGTGTGTGTATGTATGTGTGTGTGTATGTATGTGTGTATGTATGTGTGTATGTCTGTGAGTGAACACGCTAGCGTCTAAACGCTTTGTTCGAATAAGCTGAAAGTTGGTAGGTATATTGTAAGTCACCATAGTACGAACCCTATAGATTTTGGTGAATCTAGCACTTATAGTTTTTTTACAGGGACACAAAGAAAAATTCTTTATCATTATGGCCAAGGGACCAAAATCTTAAAAGTGCGATAGCATCTAAACGCCTTATTCAATTGAGCAAAAACTTTATACACATATTATAGGTCACAGATACTCAAACTGTATAGATTTTGGAGAATCTAACATTTATAGTTTTTTTACAGGGACACAAAGAAAAATATTTTGCCAAATTTTTAAAAGTGTGATAGCGTCTAAACGCCTTATTAATCTCAGGAAAGAATTTGTACACATGTTATAGGTCACATTTGAACCAACTGTATAGATTTTGGTGAATCTAGTACTTACAGTTTTTTTACAGGGACACAAAGAAAAATTCTTTATCTTTATGGCTATGAGACCAGCGATAGCATCTAAACGCCTTATTCAATTGAGCTGAAAATTTGTATGAATATTATAAATCACTGTTGCACTAACTATAAGCATTTTGGTGAATCTAGCATTTATAGATTTTTACAGGGACACAACGAAAAATTCTTCACCATTATGATCTAAGGGCTCAAAGTTCAGTAGCGTTCAATAAAACCTCGTGTGATATATGGAGAAAAATACTCAAACACTCTGTTACGGTTTTCTCTTTTTTGTTTGTTAAGCAACTCCTCTTTCTTTATTTTATCTACAAAACTGTTAGTTACTCAATGTTCGGAAAGTCGAGTGGAGTCACTCCAGATTTTTTTTTTTTTCATAAAGCTATATAGAAAAGAGTTTGCCAGCGAAGCGGGCAAAACCGTCCAAAATTGTTTAAGAACTGAAATATTATTCAACAATTCGCCCGGCGATGAAAAAAAAAAAAAAAAAAAAGAACTTAAAAATTTGAAACTCATAAATATTATATGAATTTCACCTCATAATTAAAATTTTAATTCACCAGTCACCAAATTATTATTAGAGCCAGATTAATATTGTGCAATAGTGAACTAAAATCATACAAAGAAAGGTTTCGAAATAAAATTCATAATTGACGACCCAGTTTTTATACTTCCACAACGCAGTACTGTTTTAGTACAGAATCCCTATGGACGAATTTTAAATTTTTGTCGCCATGTTGGCGATAACTTTTTATTTATTTATTTTAGCTTTCAATGAGTTACAAATTTTTTTGAGTATACTTTGTCAGACTCTGTTTTGCACAGCACCACAATGATAAGGTTTCAGTCTCAGTACATTACATATTATGATCAAACCGCCAGTTCCCACACATACACATCAAAATTTCCACGTGAACGAAGTCGCGGGTAACAGCTAGTAATATCATATTTGAAAACTGATTTGACTGTTTTTTTCATACATTGGACTCCGTGTGTTAACGCAAGAATTTTCATACTTTAGTTAATAAAATCTAATTGTCCGATCGATAAGCTGTTTAATCCGACAGATTCAGAAAAATCGTCCCTTTCATTAAGTACCTTATCTGTAACGAATATTTGTTTAGATTTTTTAAAAATAATTAAAATATGAAAATATCAGCTTTAAAATAGACATTTAACTTTTTAATTGTTACTTTTTTTTTTTTTTTTTTCCAGCATAAAATGAAATATGCTTTCACGTGAAAATAAAAATAAATAAAATAAATATTAAATTTGCTCATGCATATTGAAAAATTACGTCTATAAAATAATAATAATAATTTTAAATTTTATAGGTAACGAAGCGATAAATAAAGTGCGAAAATTTTGCAAATGAATTATTTGAAGTGAGAAATGAATAAAATGAAATGATCATTTTTCAACGGGTGCCTTAGTCGCCCTACAACTAACTAGTATATATATATTTACACAAGGTAATTTACCTAAGGTAATTAAAATATAAATATTTACAAAAAAAAAAAAAAAAAAAAAACTAAAAATTTCCATACCTATAGTGAAATTAAAAAGAAAATATATTTGGGATTTCTTTGATTGATAACTTGGGCTTGTGCCTTGAAATAAATCGGAATTTGTAACTGATCCCCTTTATCTATCAAAAGGATATTCTGAGCGACATTATTTCATTTCCTGTGATTTATGCGTTGATTCTTTTGCGAATAATGACAAGACTCTTTTTTTTTTTTTTAATGAATGATTCAGCAGAGGCTTTATTAGAAGTGATGGAGAGTTAGGAGGGCCGAAAATGTATGTGCGTTCCAAAACACGCACAAAGAAAAAAAGAAAAAGAAAGAAAGAAAACCTATTACTATTATTAATTAGTAATGAATATTATTAGTAATGAAAACCCATTATTATTATTATTATAGTTACCATGTCGCTGAAAAAAAAAAAAAATAATAAACCTCACCCTGCATGGTTATCAGAGTTGTCCCTATCACTCGGACTCTATACAGTTGCTTTTTTGAACAATCTACCACTACCTGTTAAGTCTCAAATACTGTTTGAAAGTTTTAACTTTTTGCTTCTCTCTAAATAAAAATAACGCCCATTGCTTGTTTATTTACTTTCCTTGCATCGCGTAAGACTTTTATTCAATTCTGAAACAGCTCATTATTGTGTTCATATATTCAACGAACGTAACGCTATCTGTTTGTTTCGATTGTGATGAAGTTTTTTTAAAAACTCAGTGTGAAGGCTACTCCAGGCAGTAGCAGCAGCAAGTTGTTTGGAAGCCGCCCAAGTTGTTCAACGGAATTTTATGAAGAGGTGTTAGATAATTCTGTCACTCCCTCCCTTGGAGGATATTTCTGTGCACCTGACTTTCTTGAAAGTCAGGTGCACGGTCGTTTCAATACATGGTTACGTTTTAATTACTGGAACGAGGCTAAAGATAAAACGCTGTTAGTACTGTTTCGTAATAAGTAACATTAATTCATCCTTTTTCAACGTTAAGGTCTTTATCGTGAATTTATTCTCTCTCTTTAAGAATTCATATCATAAACAAAATTTACTTTCCTACATCGTGCTTTTGATTTTTTGCCCGATTATGTTTCATTCACGATTTTAAAATAGTCTTATACAGTAAAGAACCTGCATTTAAAAATGTTCGAAGTAAATATATTTCATTTTCTTTCATATTATGGAGAAAGTACTTTTCGTATCAATGAATAATTTTTTGATTTAAACTTAAAGAAAAAAAAAAAAAAAAAAAACCTGTAATTATCATTACTGTTTGTGCGTTGTTATATACACTCGAAATAAACATGCTTTTTACGCCTAAGGTAACCATATTAGAGTACCTATATAATAAAACAAAGGTTTAAAAAAAAAAAAATCTGGAGTGACTCCACTCGACTTTCCGAACATTGAGTAACTAACAGTTTTGTAGATAAAATAAAGAAAGAGGAATTGCTAAACAAACAAAAGAGAGAAAACCATAATATAGTGTTTTTTTCTCCATATATCACACGAGGTTTTATTTAACGCTACTGAACTTTGAGCCCTTAGATCATAATGATAAAGAATTTTTCGTTTTGTCCCTGTAAAAATCTATAGATGCTAGATTCACCAAAATGCTTATAGTTAGTGCAACAGTGATTTATAATATTCATACAAATTTTCAGCTCAATTGAATAAGGCGTTTAGATGCTATCGCACTTTTAAAAATTTGGTCTCATAGGCCATAATGATAAAGAATTTTTCTTTGTGTCCCTGTAAAAAAACTGTAGTGCTAGATTCACCAAAATCTATACAGTTGGTGCAAATGCGACCTATAACATGTGTACAATTTTTTTGCTCAGATTAATAAGGCGTTTAGACGCTATCACACTTTTAAAAATTTGGCCCCATTGGCCTTAATGATAAAGAATTTTTCTTTGTGTCCCTGTAAAAAAACTATAAGTGCTAGATTCTCCAAAATCTATACAGATTGAGTATCTGTGATCTATAATATGGGTATAAAATTTTTGCTCAATTGAATAAGGCGTTTAGATGCTATCGCACTTTTAAGATTTTGGTCCCATAGGCCATAATGATAAAGAATTTTTCTTTGTGTCCCTGTAAAAAAACTATAAGTGCTAGATTCACCAAAATCTATAGGGTTCGTACTATGGTGACTTACAATATACGTACCAACTTTCAGGTTAATCGAACAAAGCCTTTAGACGCTAGCGTGTTCACAAACATACACACATACACACACACATACATACATCATCGTAAAAATAGTGAAAACGGACTCAGGGGACCTCAAAACGTATAAAAACATCAAAATCTCGAATTCGGATTTTTGACATGATTACAATACTTTCCTCACTATAGTGTTCGGAAAGTAAAAAAATCACAATGACCCAATTTTAGAGGTGTTTTTTATTTTAAGTAAATAAGATTTAAAGAAGGTAACAATTCTGATAAATCTCTGCTACAATTTTTCAAAACTTAGAGAAACGATGTCAAAATAGAGACTATCCTTGAACTTCTAGAACATGGCTCCCCTAATTACACCATAAGAAACTTTTTTAATCATCTAGACTAGAACACTTACCAAACCATATTCACTCATAAACATTCGACATGTCAGTGCAATCACAGATACATTTAAAAGCAGTTATTGGATATTATTGAAAACACCACAGTTAAAACTAGTATGCTGTGGCCACCACAAGACTTTCTTCTATATTTTCCTATACAAATTCACGCAGTAACAATATTTAAAAAAAAAAAAAAAAAAAAAAAAATACGATATTTTTTTCATTTTTTTTTTTTTTTTTTTTGTTAAAAAAAAAAATCGATAACTTTGTTTTAAATTATCACATATTTATAGTTCAACCATTCGTTTTAAAGATATTGACGAGACCTTTCGAAAGATACCCATCTTGAAAATTTACATCACAGGTTAAGAATAACTCCCATTATATACATTTATACGAAATTTTGTCCTATACTGCCATGTTAAAAATTTAGAAAAAATACGATCACAGCACCACCTGTTGAGTGATTGATCCCCAAATCTAATCAGCCCCAGTTTATGTCAGGGGCCAACTAAATACCAAGTCCGGTTAAATTTCGTTTAAAAAAAAAAAAAAAAAAAAAAAAAAAATACGATTTTTTTTCTAAGTTACTTTTTGTTAAAAGTAAAAAAAATCGATAACTTTGTTTTAAATTATCACAGATTTATAGTTCAACCATTCGTTTTAAAGGTATTGACGAGACCTTTCGAAAGATACCCATCTTGAAAATTTACTCCCCAAGAGGGGGGACTTCGCCCCCAGGGGGGTTCACGAGGCTCCTACGCATACAAAATTTTTTTCCCAGTTGACTACCTCTATTATAAATAATTCTTCTAAATTTCATAATGATTACTAAAAAATAATTCTCTTTATGCACATTTATACAAAATTTTGTCCTATATCACCATGTTAAAAATTTAGAAAAAGCGGGATGGCAACGCAACCTGTAAGACAATTTTTACCAAAAGTTGATAGGCACTAATTTATGTCAAGGTGCAACTACATACTAATTTGTATGAAATTCTGTGCAGTAGTTCCTGAGATACAGTTGCCACAAAATTTTGTCACACACAGACACACACACACACACAGACTGACAGACAGACAGACAGACATTTTCTAAAAAGGGTCAAATCGTGTTCTACAGCTCTCAAAACGTGTAAATCCATCAAAAACCCGAGGTCGAAAATTTTTACGAATCCAGTACTTTCTCTATATTACATATAGAAGAAAGTAATAATTTGATTTGCAGTCGGTTGTCCTTTTATGGCGATTTTCCCTAAATACCGCACATGAAAAACTGTGTCAAAGCAGCTCAAATATGTTTACTTTAAGCTGAATTCAATTTTCTGTTTTTAAAGAAAAGTGAAAACATTATTCCCGAAATATCCATGCACTTCGAGGGTCGGGATTCGTGCATGATAATCCCTCGACAGGGAGATCATATACGATGCCTGTAGTATCTTTAGAAATGGTTTTGCCGGATCAGGTAAAATGACAGAATCACGAGCGACTGCAACACGAATATAAAGAGCATCTTCTCTGCCGAAGAGTGGCCTGATGTGCATTACAGGTAGCACTAGTACTCATCAACACGAGCAGACGACAGGATGACAGGAACAACCTGTCGCGAGCATTGGGTGAATCGCCTTGCCCAAGAGAACTTGTGAGGAACTTCAGTCAGATCTCTGAATTTAAATTATTGCAGAGAAAAGAGAAAGCTAAAGACCTAAACTTTTGATTTGATAGGTTGCTGTTGGTTTCAGCTGTAGGAAAGCAGAAGGACTTAATTGATTCTAGGAAAAAGGCACTTTGAGCTCATAAAGCTGGAGGGGGGGGGGGGCATTTTCTCCAGAATTACTTTTATGCATATTAAAAAAAGCATTAAAAACGTTCTTTCCATTGCTGTAATTTATAAGAAAACAGCTTTTTTTTTTTTAAATTTATAATGAATTTGGTAAACAAATAAATAATAATAAAATAAAAGCATTTCATTGTAGTGGGCCATAAAGCTAAGCATAAAATATATCATTTAGAAATTGCCTCTCACATGCATCAGTACAAATGTTTGATACTCAAGAAATTGAATTATCCAGAGAAATGCACGTTTTGATTCTAAAATGATTTAATAATAATCTATATAATATTTCTCTAACGTAGACCAGTTTCAATTATTTTTTGTCGAAACGATACGATACGCGAGGATTAAAAAAAAACAAAATATATATATATATATATACATGAACAAGATTTAAGCACACGGACTTTGCTCAATGTACTAATAAGAAAAAAATGACGACATTTGTCTGATGAGATTATTTTACGAAAAAAATGTATTTTTAACAGTTGTTTCTTCAGAATCTTTGCAACCGTCATTTTAAACCTAACAATATTTTAGATATATACAGAATATGAACTTTTGTATCATAAATTGACTAAAAAACTCAATCATAAAATATATAAAATTAAAATAGGAATTATTTTATTTATTTATTTAAATATATATATATATATATATATATATATATATATATATATATATATACAACAAAATTAATAAAAAGTCATCGCCAACATAACGACAAAAATTTAAAAGGCGTCGTGGGAGTCCTATATTAAAATTGCACTGCCTGTGGAAGTATGAAAATTGGGTCGTGAACCATGAATTTTATTTGGAAACCTTTCTTTGAATGATTTTGGTTTCACTATTGTACAATATTAACTCTTTTTTTTAAGAGAGATTATTTATAATATTAATTTGGTTTTATTAATAATTTGGCTTCTGGTTTAAATTAAAATTTTAATTAGGTGGTGAAATTGGTATAACATTTATGAGTTTCAAATTTTAAAGGTAAATAAGAAAAGAAATAATATGCGAATATTTCGCACGGGTTTGCTAGTAATAAAAATAATCTGGTTCGTCACTCACACGACCTTTCTCTTACCCTGAAATTTAATACTATAAATACAGGTTGGAGATTAAGGGGTAAGATAACGAGTTCTGTTATGTAAACCTATGTTAAAACAATTCAAATTAGGCTTCGGAAGAGTTTTATATGATAATTAGTTCTGTGTTAAGGGGGCTACCACCCCCTCAACCCCCCCGTTTCATTACTGCACCTATATTTATATAGAATTTAAATCTGTTATTAAAATTAAAAGTACTCTTAAAATTATTCAGACAACTTTCACACGCAACATTCCTTGAAACTTATCACTCTTGATCAAACTTTTCCAGCAACAAATTTATATTAATTTGAAAATACAACTTTTGGACCTCCTGGCATTATTCGGTTTTAAGTTACTTTAAGAGACACAGACAAAGATCAAACGTTAAAAAACTTCGGTAATCAGGAAGCCTCAAAACGTGTAAATATACAAAAAAGAAGTGATGAATATTTAGCTTAAAAACATACATTACTTATCATATCTCTATGAGGAATTCATTTCAATTCCTGAACAGCTTTCCTGGAAATGGTAAAATATTATAATAAAGCACATCCACTTACAACAAAATAGACTGTTATCGCTTAAATATTTGCAGCCCTATATATCTTTTGAATATTATATACGGACCACATGGTGCACCTAAATATAATCCTATAGTAATAATACACGGCCGAGACTGAAATACACTTCCATCAATTTGCAACTATTGTCTCACTTTTATCTAGTTCTTTTGGGTAACCCTGTAAACGAACAGTAAATAATTTCCCTATCATATTCTACATGATACATGTTTTTACACATATAAAAAATATATGTTCGTTTCATTTGAGTTAGTGCAGTCCACAGATGTTAAACTCTATTTACCTGCAATTTCCCCTATAGACGTAATGTATTTGAATTCTCTTGGGTGTCCCTGTACATGAACCATTTGCTTGATCTCAACGAAAAGTTTAGTGTAACATCCCTATATCATACACATTTAGAATACCAAGTTTGGACTTTCTGCTATAATTTGTTTTTGAGATAAGCTTATTACAGACACACACACACACAAACCAACAGCTAAAAACATGATTTTCGGATTCAGGGGACCTCAAAGCGTGTAAAAAACAAAAACTCACTTTCGAAAATTTGACCGAAAAACAATACATTCTCTACCTTATAGGTAAGAGAAAGTAAAGGGATATATTTTTAGAGAGGCTTTTAAGAACTAAAGATTTTAAGCTTTCTGTTGCCTGAGGGCACAATATTCATGTCTAGAATCTTGAAACATAATCAGTAAGAATGCCTAACATACTTCGCCCATTTTTGTGAAGAGCCCGTTTTAAGTTCGCGTTTTTGAAGTGAAAACTTCTTTAGGCGCGTTGAGCACTTTTGGGTGAACAAAAATCATGAAACTCCCGTCATCGTCAGCTAACGCTTTGAATGAAATTCTGCAGGCGTTCGTTACCATGACAACCCAGTCACAGAGAATCTGATCGGGAAGAAACACATTTTTGCCAACTGACATCACGTGGTTTTCTACTAGGAATAAAAGTTGCAAATTTCAAAATGCTTCAATTTTCTTCTAAATTCATTGAAACTTACTGTGCGCCATTAACAGCACACGGGATAGTTGCAGTTCAAATTTCATCGATTTTGGAAAAAAATTACATTGTAATTGCAAATTAAATTTTATTCTAATACGTGTATTTCAATTTCTAATTATGATTAAATTATTTTTAATTCATCATTCGAAAGATATTTTAAAGTTTTTTTATATTATCGAAAGTGGAATTCGAGATTTCACCTGATTTACAAGTTTTGAGGTGTCCTGAATGGGTTTTCTTTTGTATCTCACCTACTAATTAAAATAATTTAATAAGTAATACATCATTTGAAAGCATTGTTGAGTTGGAATTGAACAGTAGCTTACAGAAATTTCTACCGCCAGATAGCGCTGTAATATTTTAAAATTTAAATATTTCAATTTCTAATTATGATTAAATTATTTTTAATACATCATTCGAAAGATATTTTAAAGTTCTTTTATATTATCGAAAGTGGAATACGAGATTTCACCTGATTTACACGTTTTGAGGTGTCCTGAATCGGTTTTCTTTTGTATCTCAGCTACTAATTAAAATAATTTCATAAGTAATCAATATTTTTACCTAATATAAGGCTTAGTTCATTTAATTTGGGTCGCTACAAATATTGCGCCGAATCATATAATACAGATCATAAACACTTCTTTACAAACCAAAAATAATTCGAAAATAATAATCTAATAGCTCGACGATACAATTCACAAGTTACTTAGTTTTCACTTCTATCGGCAGTCCCCAAAGACAGCTTTTTTTTTTTATTTTTGTGTGTGTGTGTGTATATATGTAGAATCTTGGCTGGGTGTCTAGAGGTGGGGTAATGATGAGTTGCGACTTAGAAGACTAAACATTTATTACGTAACACACATACAACACAGGATACACAAAGAAAAAATGATAATAGCAGAATTTGAATAATTAACCAACAGCTGGTTTCGAGGCTTAGCACATAACAAACTTTCTTCATCAGTATAACCGTAACAAAACATCATTTAAGCACCTACTCGTACTTATATACACAAAAACACCTACGCGTGCTATCAAATAGTGAAAATGAAGTAATGAGCCCTCCATGGCTCTACACACTTATTAAGAGCACAACAAGCTCTAATTAGGAGAAAATGAGCAGGTCAGCCTTAGCGCTGACGGTCTCAACCGATCTCCACTGCAGCCAGATCTCAACTCTCTTCCGTTGGTCCTCTCGTCGAAAGATGAGGATCGGAGGCAGCGCCATCTGTTGTCTGTATTAGGAACTTCCCACAACGCTCTGCCATTCTGATGTGCGGTGACCTCACCGTAAACCAGCCTGGGATACTAAAGGATATCTGCAAAATACAATTAAAAGAAAAAAAAACAAAAAAGAGAAACAGACATTAAAAAAAATTATGTACATAAAAATTCACAGTTAACTTTTTCTTTAAAGTTCATCAGTCCATAGTATTGGATTTTAGTTCAGTTTGTGGACCATAATTTCATATGGTCTGCAGAAGTACTAGTATGTATAGGTCCTTCGTGATCACCTATCTTCTCGACTTCATATCTGTCTTTGGTCTTTACTCGCACAACTTTATAAGGACCTAAGAATTTTGGTCTTAATTTCATGCCGGTTCCAAACTGAGTTCGCTGGATGGCAACTAGATCATTAATTTTATATACATGGGCTTTCTTTCTCTTCTTGTTGTAACATCGGCGATTTTCTTCTTGAATCTTAAGAATGTTTTTTCTTGCTTCTTCACGAATGGTGTTAAGATTATCAAGCATGGAATTTATCCTTTCCTCTTCGAGGAGTTCAAGTATTCTCTTATCTTCTTTCTTTCTCATTGTTACTCCAGTGAGTAATTCGAACGGAGTTCTTTTGGTACTTCTTGATACGGTGGAATTAATAGTTCTCTGAACAGCCTCAACAAACTTGTACCACTTGTTAGGGTCATTTATACATAACTTGGATAATACAGGAATGATTGTTCGATGAAGTCTCTCAATTTGACCATTCCCTCTTGGGATTCCAGTTGTGATGGTGTCATGTTCGATTCCCTCGGATACACAGTAATCTGCAAACTCCTTAGATATGAACGCAGGTCCACGATCAGATATTATTCTTGCGGGGTTACCAAAAATAGCAGCTTGCTGTTTTAATTTTTGCAAGGCGTCTGCTGAAGAAGTTGATTTGACCGGATATAGCCACGAAAATTTACTAAATCCGTCGATGACAGTAAAAATGTGATTGTAGTTTTTGTTGGTGGTCGGTAATGGACCCACAAAATCGATGTGATACGTGGATAATGGTATATCTCCTTTAGGGATGATAGTGTTCAAAAAACCTTCTCCTTTTCCCTGTTTCTTATTTACGAGAATACATTCTACACAACTTTTTACAACGTTATCTACGCATTTTTTCATATTAGAAAAGTAATAGTCGCGTTTAACTAACTCTTCAGTTTTATTAGCCGAAAAATGTCCTAAGGCATGACATTTCTTTACGACCTCAATTTGCATGATCTCTGGGACAATTAGTACATCCCTATCATTTAACACTTTATATAAAACATTATTTTTTAACACATATTCGTCATTTTGGTTCTGTTGTAAAAGAGATTTCATAGTGTTGATAAACTCATCATTTTCTTGAGCAGTAGCATACGATGAGTAAGAGTATCAGTTGTTACAGTCATTACAGGGTGTCTGCTAAGCGCGTCAACATGCTGCATTTGTTTACCAGGTCGATGTTCTACTTCGTAGTCGAATTCCTGTAGCAGGAAAGACCACCTGGCTACCTTAGGTGTCAATTCACGTTTATCTAAAGTTTTAGTGAACGCTTGACAGTCAGTATAAATTTTGAATTTACTACCTAACAAATAGTTCCTAAAATTTTTAAGGGCTTCTACTATCGCTAACACTTCTAACTCATAACTACAGTATTTTTCTTCTTGTACAGAGGTCTTTTTACTCATATAATGGATTGGATAGTACTGTCCATCGTCATCTTGTTGTAATAGGATTGCACCGAATCCTAATTTAGATGCATCTGTATGAACTTCTAACTTATAGCCTTGTTTAAAAAGGTGTAAGACAGGCGCATTAGATAAAATGTCTTTCAGCTTTTGAAAAGCCAATTTCTGCTCTTGCTCGAATTTAAATGGAGTGGAAGCACGTAATAAGTCACTGAGTGGTCTTGCTATGTTGGCATATGAACGAATAAATTTTCTAAAGTAACCCGTTAAACCTAAGAAACTCTGCACTTCCCTAGCATTACGGGGTTCTGGGAAATTTTGGACTGCAAGAGTTTTTTCTACTGAGGGTTTAATCGTGCCATTCTCAATTATGTGACCTAAGAAATCGATCTTTCGTTTCAAAAACTGGCATTTCTTTAAATTTAACTCTAGACTAAATTTTGATGCCATTTCTAACACACGTTTTAATTTATCTAACCCTTCATTCTCATCTTTAGATGGAATAATTATATCATCTAAATAAATAATTACAGTACCATCTTTTAATAGGTCTTTAAACACATAATTTACATATCTTTGAAATACTAAGGGACTATTACATAATCCATAGGGAACTTTTAGAAACTCATACTGGGCATTATCGGTCACAAAAGCTGTATATTTCCTACTTTTTTCCTCTACATCAACTTGTAAAAACGCATTCTTTAAATCTAGTGTCGAAAAAACTTTACCCTCCCCTAATCTATCAAATAAATCCTCAATATTTGGCAACGGGTATTTATCTTTAATAATTTTCTTATTTAAAACACGATAATCACAGCATAACCTTATTCCTCCATCTTTTTTCCTACACACCACTATTGGCGAAGCATAATTTGACGTACTTTCTCTAATTATACCATCTTTTAACCACTGGTCAATTTGTCTATCCACTTCTGATTTCTCTACAAATGATAATCTGCGAGAGCGTAAACACACTGGTGTATCATCAGATAAAATAATGGACATTTTTAAATCAGTACTTTTTGTTTTAACTGGCTTATAACTTTTTATTAACTCGCTTAATCTCTCTTTTAACGACTTATCTAAAATGTGAGTGACATCGAATTTTGCTTCTTCTGAAAAATTGCACATATTTGAAAAAAAAGAATCTATTTCATTTTCCCTTCGAACAAATAAAGAAAAAGTACACTCACTTGCTCCATCGAAATCGCTTTCCCCGGAACTCAGAAAACTATCTTCCCCCCCCTACTACGTCGCTGGAATTCGAAACATCTGTTTCCTCCTTATTTTGTGGTTTCAGAATATGAAAGATATTACCAGGCAGAATTACGTCGCATGACAAATTGTTGCATAAAGCTCCGATTATGTGTACTGAATCATGATTAGGCAAAGATATTTTAAATTCAGTTAGAATTGCATCTTTCTTTTCATTGAAACAGCTAACTAGAGTGGTTGAAGAAATAACATTTTTAGTCTGTGGAATGCTATTTTTATTTACAATTAGAATCGAAGAACCTGAATCTTTTAACCCTTTAAGTGGAATATCATCCACTAAAATATCAACATATTCGAGCTCATTAACAATTAGGTTAATCGGACTTGTTTCGGATTGAACTACTGAATTCGTAGGAAGATTTTCACGGAATTCTTTTTTCTCTGAAATACATTTAGGGCAGACTCTAGCGAAATGAAATGTTTTCCCTTTTGCACCACAAATGTAACACATTCTTTCATGCTTTTCGTGAGTTTGATTAGATACCGAATTACGTACTATGGGATCTTTATTATAAAAATGTGTCTTTCTAAAAGGAGTTTTGTTTACAAACCGCTTATTCTCTGAACTTTCGTTTCGCGTATTATTATTAGTTTCAATTAACGATTTCCCTCTAGAAGAGTAGAATAAATCACACTCCCGACCTAATTCGTTGGGTTTAAACCAATTTTGACCTTCTCGAACACTAATATGTTCCCTAGTTCTAGAATCCAACGTTTCATATAATTTATCAGAAACTATAAGATCACACAATCGTTTAACATCGTTAACCCCTCTCAATCTACAATAGTAATCAAAAGAAGCACTTAGACGGGAAGCGAACTGGACATGAGATTCTGACGGATTACGCAACGCATTTTTAAAATTACTTAAACATTCACGCGGCGTTGGTTGAAATTGTCTTAAAATTAATTCCTTAACTTTTTCATAATCGTTAATTTCTTCGGTGGTTACGTACGCAAGAACCTGATTACATTTATCTCCCAATAAATTAATCAATATTCCCGATTTGAATTTAGACGGTACATTTTTAGAAACGAATGCTTTTTCAAGGGATTGAAAAAATAAGTGCAAAGCTTCCGATTTCTCAGGTACTGAAATGGTTAATGTTCGAATACTTCTAATTAAATTTTCTAATGATTGTGAAGTAGTTTCTGAATTTGATTGCTCAACATTATTACTAGAATTATTTGCTGCAGACTGTAACTTTAAATTCTGTAACTCTATTTCTTTTTCTAACTGGGATAATTTAATTCTTTCTATCTCAATTTTGGTTTGTTCTTCTACAGATTTCAACTTTTGTTCTTCTACTAACATTTTAATAACACCTCTAACAAATTCTAAATCATTTTTATAAATATCAGAACTCTCAATCAAAGTTTTGATTTCAAGTACCTTAGCTTCTGCCGGAACAGTTAGGCCTAATTTTTCAGCAATTGTTCTTAAATCGGCTTTTCTAATACCTTGTAACACGTTTTGGGCCATTATAACTCTAAATAATTACTTATACCAGAAAATATTTCAATATTTCTACCTAATTAATATCATACTTAAATAGAAACAAAACAATATGAGAACATTTTTCTTAAAAATGATTCTATGCTTTTTGTTCTCAAATCAAAATTATCATGATTTTTAAATAAGAACATTCAGAACGATTTATTTTATACAACAGAATATTTAGAACATCTTATATATTTCTCAGTTATTATTATATACACATATTTCATATAATATCACCATTATCATTATTCTTTAATTATCGCTTTCACTTTCGTTTTAAGATAATATTGTTAAAATAATATCGAAAACAATAATAAGCAAAATACTAAAAGATTATTCAGAATATTTTTTCAATCATAATTCCTATTTTTATTCATTCTTCTCAAGTAATGTATTTATTTTATTTCATCACACAGTGAAACCAAAACCGGTCTCAAAAAAATATTTCACCATTAATTTCTAATTCAAAACTGTATTAATTCCTTTTTCTCAATTTATGCATTAATCATTATTATTTATTATCAAATAGAATGATAAATATATAACAGTTACCTTTTATAACTTGTTGGTGTATCCATAATATCGCGGCAGAGTCCCCACTTGTAGAATCTTGGCTGGGTGTCTAGAGGTGGGGCAATGATGAGTTGCGACTTAGAAGACTAAACATTTATTACGTAACACACATACAACACAGGATACACAAAGAAAAAATGATAATAGCAGAATTTGAATAATTAACCAACAGCTGGTTTCGAGGCTTAGCACATAACAAACTTCCTTCATCAGTATAACCGTAACAAAACAACATTTAAGCACCTACTCGTACTTATATACACAAAAACACCTACGCGTGCTATCAAATAGTGAAAATGAAGTAATGAGCCCTCCATGGCTCTACACACTTATTAAGAGTACAACAAGCTCTAATTAGGAGAAAATGAGCAGGTCAGCCTTAGCGCTGACGGTCTCAACCTATCTCCACTGCAGCCAGATCTCAACTCTCTTCCGTTGGTCCTCTCGTCGAAAGATGAGGATCGGAGGCAGCGCCATCTGTTGTCTGTATTAGGAACTTCCCACATATATGGGGTACTTTGTATGCATGCTGACTTTTTTGGTTACTTCCTTTCACCAAAAAGGATCTTTCACAAAATCGCATTCAAGATCAACGATTTTGTAAGGGGTCCGTTTACGCTCTCAAAATTTTACTAAGTACACATCTGTAAATGTCATTTTTCCATGCTCAGAATTACAGAAATTTTCTTTTTTTTTTTGTGGTCGGTTATCGAAAAGATGAACTATGGCTGATTAAAACAAATTACGTTTAACTCCAGATATTGCTAAAATGCATGATTTTTTTTCTTTCCGCCAACAAAAGTTAAAATGGGATTATATTTCACAACTAAGACAAAAGTCGCACTTTTTTGGAAGATGTTTAATGAAATAGGCAATTTTTTCATTAAAAATCTGCGATAGTGTTATTATGTATTTATCGGATGGCAAAATTACGTGCTAATTTTTCGCCCTATTTAAGAAATGTTGAATTCTTTTACGTTTAATAACATCTAAACACACACACACATATAATAATATGGAAAATATTTCTCGGCTAATAGACAAAATTCTTACTTTTATAAAAGCTGATTGCTGAAATACGCCATATTATTGTGAAATGTGGAATCCTTTCACCGCTGTTTAACTTATTTTACGTTTAATTGCTGAAATAAGCGATTTTTATGTAATCGATTAATGAAACGAAATTTGTGTTGATGTAGCTCACGGGAGAGAAAAAAAAAAAAAAAAAAAAAGAGTGAAATGCTTCAATTTTTTAATGTCTGTATCCATGATTATGGAAACAAATAATTGTTTTATTTATTGGTCTGTCGTGCAAAAGAATCTTGTTATCGATCTATTTTTTCCATAATATTTATTTCTAATATGAAACATTGAATTTGAATATTGCCAGAAGAAATTGGATTATTGCTACTGTCTCAAAGTCTGACTAAACGATTTTTTGGGCCACAATAAATAGTCTGGTTTGCTAGTGTCGTAGACATTTTCTGCAATTATTGGATTAAAAACCTGGTGTTTTTATGAAATAGCAAGGATTTCCCCAACAAAAAATGTCATTTGGCTTCTTAAAACTTGATATTTTTATTTTTTGCTTTAAACATATCTTTACTAGAACTTTTCATACAGAAAATAAAAAGTGTACTCAAGGCTGTTGCCGTAATTTTTTTTTTTTTTTTTTTTTTTTTTTTTCTGAGGCGGTTCAAGCTTTAATACACAATAGTGAGTGTAAAAAACGATCTATAATTCAAAAATTGGAAAATTTCTAGAGGGGGAGGTTGAATCTTCAAACCCCTTTCCCTTGACTATGGCCTTGAGTGAACGTATGGTTATAACTTACAAAAGTGTATAATTTTTTTTTATTTGTCTTCTGTCATTGATGCAAATAATTGAAACATTTACAAAATTGTAAGAATGAAAAGATTTTGTAAGTGTTTGATTACACAATTAACTGACACACTAATTTTTTATTTAATTGTTCACTAATTATAAACAACTTTCAATCTTTTTGTTTGTTTAGAAAATTTTTCCTCATGTTTTTTTTTTTTTTTTTTTTTTTCTTCTAGATATGCATGCTGCTGTTGAGGAAGTGGACCAGGATCCCTGTGAGGTGTACACAGATTTGGGGACCCTGATCGTTGAAGGACGTGTTCCTGGATTGACAGATAGAGGATTTGGAGAAGGCCTTCATTGTCCCACCCCTCATGGTCAAAATAGACACCAGTGTGATCCTTCCTCCCCAGAAGTAATTTTATTATTCATTATGGTACATTTGTATTAACCACATGTCAGTAAATAATAAATCACCATTCATCATAATATAAAATGAACTGAGTATAATTAAATTAGTTTGAAACCTTATTTTAGAACTGCAGTTCAGTGTTTGGTTGGTTTATGACAACTTATGTTATTCTTTCAAAATGTACATCAACCTTATGACAATATTTGTTAACCTAAACTTATGGCATGCATTTGATATATTGTAAAAGTACCCATGTTATTGTGGGTACATGAAAAAATTTTAATTTGTTTTTCTGAAAACCAATTATGTGTTTGCAGTATGATGATTTAGTTTTACTGTGTTAAATGAGAAATTACTATAAAATGAATGCTGAGGGAAAAAAATTACAGTTCAAAGTCTAAATACATTAATAAATGTAAAATAATAATAATAAAAATAAAAATCTTATATTTGTAAAATGAATAATGTATTTAAAAAAAATCAACATGAAAAAAATATTGTCTCTGAAAATACACGAATTTTAGACAATAGTTATTGGTCTTTTACCAGAAGAAGAGTTCAGAATATAATATTTTTAAAGTCAACAGGAGTTGCCTTACGAAATTCAAGCAAGGGATCATTACATTAGATGGATTTCACACAAAAAAATGTTTAGATATGTCTCTAAAAATATAGGATTATTTAGCAAATTTCTGATAACCTATCTATGGCATTAACACATAAAATTTGGGAGATTATGATATAACATATTAAAAGCAGCTATCTTATTTCTATGTTAAATGATAGATAAAGTTTAAAGATAATAACCCTAAGATAATTAAAATTATTTTTACTAGCAAAATTTGCCCACTTTGCTGGTAATAATTGAAATAAAATCTAAAAAAAAAAAAAAAATATTTTATGTTATTTTATACATATATCTTTAAGGAATAATATATATATTTGCAACTATTTTCACCAAATCAAAACCATGATCAAATGCCCAAATACCATGTTATGCACCCATTAATGAAATGTGAATGGCATTTAATTATTTGAGTTTCATTATGTTGATTAGAAACACAGTTAATTGAAATAGTTTGGAGTTCATTTACATTAGTTTGTAAACAATAAAATTAAGGAAAAACATGTTGGACTATTTGTTTAATTGAAATTAATATTTAAATAAATAAATCAAAATAAAATATTTAAAATTGGAAATGTTTCTTTTTCATTCTTGTTATGACTGCCTGTAAGTATATTTAATAATTTTAAGGCTTTTATGATGTCAGTTTTATCAGAAATTTTTGATGATACAAGTTTAACTTTTCAAATTTTTATATTCATATGTAAATAAATGCTTCTTTTTATGTTAAAAAAATAAATGAAATGAAAAATTGTAAGTATTTTATTTTTATCCCGAGGGGGGGGGGGAGCTGCATAAAATATAATTTTTTAATTTTTTTTTACCAATCTAACAGGAATATCAAAATTCTAAAAGTATGTTGCAAAACTACACAAAAAAAAAAAAAAAAAAAAATCAGTACTGTACGTGCTACAATTTTTTGTGTAAACTGCAAACAGATAAAAACTTTCTTTTATTAGAATAGATTATTTCCTTACCAGTCATTGCTTTTTCTTAATTTTTGTACTGAAAATTCCTTACATTTTAAAAACAATTCAGATTACTTTATATTGTTATATAAATTAGAAGACTTTTTTTTTCTAACTACTACTAGAAAATTCATTGGCTACCAAGAATTCTTAAATTTGTTAAGGCCAAGCAAATCAGCATCCAAGTTCAAACACTGCATGACAATAACCACCACCTCCTTCTCTTAAATATTTGTATCATTAATTTTCTATCTATTTAGTTTATATGTACGAAACATGAATTATATTTCAAATTTAATTTATTGCTTAAATTTATATTTTATTGATTATTATGAGTTATAAAGGATTCTGTTATCTTAATATATTGTCTAATATAGCTTTATGCACAAGCCTGTAGTGGCCAAAGGAGGATGGGCGGGGGGTGATTCTCAATCCTTAAACAGAACTTTTAACACTGAACATTATGTACTAAAGTTTGAACTTCCTCCGAAATATTTTTCTAACTATGGCCTTGTTTATGCACTCATACCATTTAAAATTAATACAACATGTTATTTTGTTTGCATAACCAGTAGTGTTTAATCCAGAACAAATTTAGTGCCGCATTGAGGCACTTTCACAAAGTCAACTTTTAGCAATGAGGTACCTTCATAAATTCACTTGTCAGCAAAGAGGCACCTTCACAAAGTCAACTCTCAGCATTATAGCTGCACATTAAAAAAATTTATGAGCTTCACTGCATCGAACACATAAAAATACCCTCAATTTGGATATTTACTGGAGACAATGATAAATATCTAAGTAAACACTTTCTTATCTTACATATAAGAAATAACTTTATTCACCCACATAATATATATTTATTTTGCAACTGTTCCATTTTATTTTTTAAATGCATTTTAAAATGACAAAAACTGCTTTGTACATTTCAGATAATTGCTCTGAAGCATTATTAATTTTCTCAAACTTACTTGATGTTTTCACAAACTATTTTATAAATTCACAAATGGGGTACCATTTTGAAAAAGCTAGATTAAATCCTGATAACATATTCTGTCATGGGATTTTTAAAAAAAAGTTTTTTTTATTTGAGAAATTCTTCTAAGTTCTTGAAACTTTGGTGTGTTGAAAAAAAAAATATTTTTCAAAACAAAAATCATGTATCAAAATGAAATGTAAATACTAAAAAAGTTTTTAAAATGAGCATTAGTAGACACTATACAATGAGAACTATTTCCTTATTTTTAAAATTGTATCTGAAGTTTTTTGTTATTTAAAAAAAGTGATAATCCCCCATTATTTGAAAATTATTATTTTTATAAATTATTTTTTATATTATTACATTAAAAAATCCTTGCTTATTTTGAATGTTATTTTATTTATTCATTTTATGTATAATATATATTTTATTATCAATAAATCTTGTATTTCACCAAAATTAAATAAATTCTCTCTCTCTCTCAAAAAATAAAATAATAATGAATAAATAAAAGATATTCTTAAGAAAATTTTTGTATGTCAAGTAGTGATAGTGCAGTACTGGGCAATATCATGATTTAGAAAAAAAAAAATCAATTGGTGTTTTCTCATAAATAGTAAAATATTTATTTTTTGTTTGATTTTTCATAAGTAAATGCATTAAAAAGAAACCACTAGAAAAAAGTGCAAAAGTCATCATATTCTTCTAAACCTCTAAAATTATATATTCAAACATATAAATATTAACTGCTTATCCACAAATTTATGCACTTGCCAGAACAATGTATAATTATACATTTACTAGAAACAGCATGTGTATTTTCTTATTTATCAGTTAGTTTCAGTGTTTTTTTTTTTATCTTCTGAAATGTAATCCTTGGAAGTCCTGCGATTTTGCTAGTGCTTTACATGTTAAATTGAAAGTAAATTTGAAAGTCTCAGAATGTTTCTTTGAATGGCTATCTTCCAAAGCATTCCCTGAACCTTTAAATTGCAGAATTTATTTTTTGAAAACCTATTTTTGTCTTTGTGTGTAAAATTAGGCTTGGCATACAATATAAATAAAATGCACAAGTAAATGAATCTTTTCTTTTAAATGAAATTTAATCTTTTCATGTTTGGATCCCCAGTTCCAACAAACATACATCCATAATGAAGGCAGTGACTTTAAAAGCATTTTATAGGTCAATACATACTAGTATAGAACTTCTTTCAGAAAAATAAATAATAATAAATAAAACTTCAAAAACAATCTCTAAATACCATCTGACTTATATAATTTTTTTATTTAAATTTGTAATTTTAAAAGAAATAAATTTCATTTTTGTGTAATTTATTTGAAAGTAATTTTCTTATTTAATCGGAGGTGTATGAAAAAAAGCAACTGAAGGGACTCAAGCCCTTTCCCTCTCTCCAATTTGATATCATAAAATGTTCTTTAAATGCCAGATGAAGGAATCACCCTTTTTAAAAACAAAATTTAAGTCTTATAAATGTTCATTATTAATAATTTTTTTTGTAATTAATATTAATAATTAGGGAATACTAATTAATATTTAGTTTATTATTTTTTCAAAATAACTTTGTCTTTTTTTTTTTTTCTGGTATTTTTCACATAGTTGGTATATAAAAATATCAACCTTTACACAATTTACTTAAAATAAATATTTAAGGTTGGTGAATTCATGAATGAAAATTTTCTAAATTGAAATTTCGTGGTCTATGGAGTTGTGCTACAATTAATTTTGTCACACCTGTTATATCTGCGTTTGCAGACTCGGTGATTTTACCAACAAATATTATGTGAGAAATGCCTAGCTGGTTGTCAGCCAGGGTAGCTCAGTGGTAGAGCATCTGTGCGTTAAGCGGAGGTGCCCGGGTTCGATTCCCGGCTCTGGTATATTTCACATAGTTGGTATATAAAAATATCAACCTTTACACTCCAATTTACTTAAAATAACTTTGTCTTTTTTAAATGAAATTTTTCAAGACCTTCCTACAATTTTTGAATTGCTACACCACTGTATTTAGTGGCAAAATAATGTACTGTACACAAAAATTGCAATCTTAGTAATACATTGCTTTTTCCATGCTTTATTTTATTATTTCTTTCTCTTGCATTCAGTTGCAATATTTTCCGTAATTTTATAAATATCTACAATGATTAATGTATTTTGTTTAACTTTAGTGCCAGAAATATGACCAGATTCTGAAACATATGCTACTGCTATGGAAGAATGGAATTCCAATGACTATAGAAGTTTTGCTCTATCCCAGTTGTTGTACTCCATCCCATAATGTTGAATCTGTACCTGATATGTCATACATACTCCTTGAACAATGGACAATTCATATGCTGCCTAGAAGGTATTATTTCATTTAAATATAATTTCATTATATATTTACTTTTTTGATGGATTAAATTTTGTTTCATGGGTAATATCTTGGTACAGAGTTTTCTGAGCTATGGCATAAAAATTTTGAAATTTGAATCTGAATTGCTTAATTTCAATTCTTTACTTAGGGATACTTCACCTAATTTGACCGACAGTCTAATTCCATGTAATTGTATGAAGAAAGTTATACCATAAATATTTCATCAACTAATATATATATTTTTTAAATTCACTTCCATATTTAAAAAATTCACAGCAGTCAAAATGGTTTTTAGTTTCCCAAAAAATATTTAAAAAAAAAATCTCGTTCTAAGAAGCTGTAAAGTTCAAAAGCTATATCTAACAAGGAAACATTCAAAAGGTGTCGTCTTCAAAAAATATTGAAAAAAAAATTATGTGATTCTACTCTTCATAAAACACCAGAAAGTGAAAAAATTATTGGCTGAAATGAATTAGTGACCACAAAAAATTATCAAAATTAAGCATATTTGACGATTTCACACTGTTAGGCGATTGATTTTGAGTACTTGGCAGAGAAGCAAAACATGGTTCTGTTCGTTCACGGCAATCTCAGTACTAGCGAACTTATCGCCTAACAGCGCTAAATCGCCAAAAATGCTTAATTTTGATAATTTGGGATCACTGTAATTTATTTCAGCCGATAATTTTTTCACTTTCTGGTGTTTTATGAAGATAGAATCGCATATTTTTTTTTCAATATGTTTTGAAGACAACACCTTTTGAAGGTTTCCTTGTAAGACCTTTGTTTTGTACTTTTTATAGCTCCCAAATGGAATATTAAAAATGTAGGAGCTCGATGTTTGGTTCGTCGAGGTACGTGTAGGTGTGGGGAAAATGTTTCCAGATAAACAGTCTTTGCTCGCTGGTAGTTGCGGACTTTAATAAACTATTTACACACTTATATATACAAAGATCTATTTTTAAGATTTAAACAGCTTTCTTGCACTCTTATAGTGCACAAACAATCATAACAGATTAGAGCTAGAGACCGGCAGGACAACCTCCTCCGACTCTTCCAAAACCAGCTCACAGTACATTCATTGATGCTTCTCTCTCTGCATCCTTTTCGCGACCCCTTTAAGGGTTGCCATGACATATATTCCCCCTCCATAGGGGCTACCATATGGGTGTGGGACTCGCCGGCATTACACCTCCCCCCCAAGATCGTGTCTCAGCGGCCGTCTGATGACACTATCTGAGAAATAAAAGGATGCCGGAGACTCTCACTCCACAATATTATTTACATCACACACTACTAAATAACAGTACATAAATTAATATTGATAACAAAACCACAATTAAATAATGAAATTAGCAATTAAAATAATAGAATAAAATTATAAGAACCTTATAAAAAAATGTTATACAGACTGGATTGAATAAATTCCTTTTCGACGTTCATTCTCTGAAACAAATAAAATAGTTGTAAAATCACAAACAGAAAGTTTTAATTCAAAATTGTCTCTCTAGAGTTAGCGTAAAGTTCAATGAATTGTTCAATCAAAGTTCTAAAAGAAAAAGTCTCTTATTAACATTTTAATCAGAGTCCATACACTAACAGTCTAAATTTGAGAAATTTGCGTAACACACAGTCTTGACAAGGCATCCGCATTGGCTAACTTCTTTCCAGCGCAATGCAAGATCGTAATATCATAGCGTTGAAGTGCCAATGCCCACCTTTGGAGTTTCGACGATTGGGGAGCATCCTTCGTGATGGAAACGAGGGGATTATGGTCCGTGATTAACTCGATCGGAGCTCCAAATATCCACGTTTCAAATCTTTGTAGACTCCAGATGACGGCAAAGGCTTCCCTCTCAATTGTAGGCCAAGCTTGCTGACTTTTACTGAATTTATGACTCGCAAAACTAATGGGACGAAGATCACCATTCGAGTCACGCTGGGAAAGACAAGCACCGATGGCGTACGCCGAGGCATCAGACTGTATTGTATAAGGTTTATTTAGTGCCGGGGTGTACAACTGAGGCGCGCGGCACAATGCATGCTTAAGAGCAATAAAGGCGCTCTCGTGTTCTTGGGACCAGGGCACAATTTCGGGGACTCGTTTCTTGGTTAGTTCTGTTAATGGACGTATAATTTCCGCAAAATGATCCACATATCCACGATAGTAATTACACAGTCCGATTAAACTCCGAAGTTCGGTTTTGTTTTTAGGTGAGCTTAAATTCTCTATGGCTTGGAGTTTTTCTGGATCAGGCTCGTGTTTTCCGGAACCGATTATGTGTCCCAAATACTTAATGTTCTTTCTCGCAAAATTACACTTCTTGACATTAACAGCAAAATTAAGCTCTTCCAGTTTCTTTAATACTGTGCTTAGATGTTTTAAGTGAGTGTTCCAATCACTGGAATATACTGCGATGTCATCTATGTAAGTTTTGCAATATTCCTGATGATCTGTCAACGCAGCGTTCATCGTTCTTTGAAAAGTAGCACTCGCGTTTTTTAAACCGAATGGCATGACTTTCCATCGGTATTGTGCCCTATGGTTTTAAAAGACGTGAAATCCCGACTGTTTTCATCTAGAGGAATTTCCCAGTAACCCTTCAAGATATCTAGTGATGAAATTATATTCCCTTTACCTATAGTATTTATTAAATCTGTTACATTTTCCATGGGAAAATCATCTTTTGCTGTGGCTTCATTAAGAGCCCTAAAATCTATGCATAATCTTACTGTCCCATCCCTTTTATTTACGCAGACCACAGGGTAAGCAATTTCAGCTTCACTTGGTTCAATTAAATTCAAGCTAAGCAATTCTTTTATTTGCTCATCAACCTTAGGTTTCATAGTCTCCGGGATTCGATATATGTGAGGCTTTTTCCTCGTAACACCATCAATAAGTCGAATCTTGTGCTTACCCACTCTTGCGGTCCTCATTTTACCTGAAAACATTCCTTTATGTTGGGACAACAAATTTATCAGTTCCGCTCTTTTTGTTTCATCCAAATGATCAACATTAAGGTCATTGGTAAATGTCGGAGCTTCAAGTTTCTGTACCGGTGTCGCATAAATTTCACTGAACTCATCATCTTCGTCGAAAATTACACCGACGGTCTGAGTTCTCGGATAAAATTTCTTCATTTTATTAACATGAATATGTTTGACACTGCCATCTGTTAACTTTACTTTATACGAATGCTGAGAGCATTGCTATACCACTTCACCAGGACCTGTCCAACGAGTGTATAATTTGTTAGTAGAATCAGGTATCAACAAAATCACCTGATCGCCGACCTTAAAATTTCTACAAGATGAACGTCTATTAAAATGTTCTTCATACGATTTTTGTCGGTCCGCTGAGACCAAAGCAGCCTTTTCTGCCGCAATTTCTAAGTTTATGTTAATAGTAAACCTATAGTTTGCCGTTTTTTTCTTATCGTTATGCTAATTAAATATATTAAAAATTAATCACTCTTAAAATAAAGCTTAAAGAAAAAAAACGTTAGTTGAAAAAATTAAACATTTATTAAAAATCCTAATTTCCTTTTAATATATTTTCTACTTACCAGGAAAATAAATATATCGTTCTATGAAATGCTATATTAAAGAGCTTTCAAATTTAAATCATCCATTTGAATTTTTCAAACGCGAAACGTAAACAATAGCTAACCTTCCGGAAGTTCCGACTGAGCCAAGTTTCAAAAATTTGCATAAAACATCTCTAAGAACGATAGCCGAAGTCTACGCACGCGCCGCGTCGGCACATGCCGCAACGTACATCCGGAAGATCACTTCGTTTCTCCCGCGAAGCTATAAATAGCGAACGCCGATGGTAGTGGGTGTTCGTGGTTGCCTTTGCTTGTGCTCTTGCCCTTGCCTCTGTTCATTTTTCGCCGATGCCGGCTTCATAAGATATCGCCGTAATATGTGGCATTTATTTTTTTATATTCAAATAAAATCTTTTCATTTTTAGTTAGTTATAACTCACGTTAATCCTTTTTGTGAGTTCGAAATTTAAATGAAAGTTATAAGTGTTAATATCGCGACAATAACAAGTGGAACGTCACGCCGTCAACATAAGTTTGACCAGCTCTTTGAAAAAGGAACTTAATTGTCTTTTTCTGCAACCTACATTGGGAAATAAAAATATGTCAAATATTGTCTTCTTACTCACCTTGTTTGTCATCCAGCATCTGCTTTGGTATGTTTGTTCATAAAAATATTTGTCTACTTCAATTATCTTATTGTTATTCATATAAACTTATTGTTATATTTATATAAACTTTTTGTTGAATTTATTGTTTCAATTAAAACACAAATTAAATTAAAATTTGTTATGGTCATTTATTTAACAACTTCTACATATTTATCTTTCAGCATATTTACTTACTCTAGCTTCCATTTTATCAAATTCATTTAATTAACTTTAAATGTTGTTAAGCTGGTGTTTATGTATAGAGTAGGCTCCTCTGCTAATTCACTTAGCCTTGGATCTACTTCACACCAGCTAACAAGAGAAATAAAAAGTGGTTATGGGCATTTCCTTTTTCAGCATGTAAATATGCTGGCCCTTTCATAAATTAATGTTTTTCTGTTTTGTTTGAAAAATAAATTGAAAGTTAAATTTTTTTTTGCATTTATAATTTTTGAAACAAGAAATTGTTTGAATTTAGATTAAAAGTTGTTTAATGTTAATAAATGAAAATCTTGAATGTTTTGTTTAATTTAAGTAATGAAGACCATTTTTTTGCATATTGTTGAAGGAATATTGTAAAAAATTTTTTTCAGTAAAGTAGAAAAAAAAAACTTTTTGAAATTTCATATATATATATTTGAATAAATTTTCAAGTAATAAATGAATTTACCGAATGTTTAATTCGGGGGGGCAAAGGTTTTTATAAGAAAAATTGTGATATTTTGATATATTATATTTTTAAATTGTTTGAACCATAATTATACAATTTTTTTTTACTCAAAAATGGCTGTCAACAATTTACATTCTATTCCCAAACTGAATGCGATTAATTTCGAGGAATGGAGGAGTGACATTAAATTTGTTCTTCTTGACCGGGGACTCTGGGACATAGTTGTTGGTACGGAAACAGCCCCAGTTTTGGCTGATGACAGAAGCAATGCTTCTGCTGTTAATAAATTTAAGTCTAGAGCAAATACTGCTTTAGCTGTCTTATACTTAAATATAGAAACTGAGTATAGGAAAATTGTAGAAAACGAGGATGACCCCGTAAAGGCATGGAATTTAATTAATAAAAGTTTTGTTCCAGATACTCGTGCACAGCACATGAGTTTATTTTCTGAGCTGTGTGATTGCAAAATATTGCCTGGTGAGGGTGTAAATGTCTTTGCGTCCCGGGTCATGAGGATATTTAAACAAATTGAAAATTCTAAGGGGGGACTGACGGAAATTTTTGCATCTTATCAATTGTTACGTTATCTCCCATCATATTTCGACGGTATCGTTCAAAACATACTAAGATGGGAAGATGATAAATTTACATTCAATGAAATTGTAACTTGCTTGGTAGCCGAGGAAACTAGGCTAAATTTAAGAAATAAAGATAATGAATTAAGTAAAGCTAAAATTTCTGCTCAGTTTTCTCATCTAAATGATACAGGTAAAAATAAGCTTCTAAAACAAAAATTAATTTGTACATTTTGTCATAAGAATGGCCATGCTAGACAAAATTGTTTTTCTCTCAATAGAAGTAAAAATGTTGACTTTAAACCCTCTTTTCAAAACCAAAACTTACCTTCTCAGAATTTCAGTCCTAAGAAATCCTTCCAATCAAGAGGTAGGCAGAGTCGAAAAAAATCTTCATATCAATCTAGATCAAATTCTAAGACCCGTAATAGTAGTAGGGATTCAAATTCATCTTACTACATTACTGAGGCCAGTTTAGCTCAGCAAACAAATGAATCAGATTGGGTATTCGATTCTGCCGCGTCTCATCATTTTAGTAAAGACCGTGAACTTTTCACATCATTTAAACCTCAACAAAATGAAGAAATGGCTGTAGCCATGGAAGGCATCACTTTGCCAATCGAAGGAAAAGGAGACATTAAATTGCGTTTTGGCCAAAGAAATTTTACTTTAAAGGGAGTGATGTATTCATCAAAGCTTAGGAGAAACCTTATATCAGGGCCACAACTTGACAAAGAAGGTCTACAGTTTATTGGGGGAAGAGGCGAAGTCAAAATTACGTCTAATGATAATATAATGTTCAGAGCAAAATTAAAAAGTGGTGTTTATCGTGTCCGAGCAAAAATCCCAAAATCTATAAAGCAACATGTAACTTTCGAAGCCTCCACAACATCTTCAAAAGAACAGGAAGTTCTAAACCTGTGGCATAAGAGATGCGCTCATGTAAATCCTCAAACTTTGACGCATACAAGTAATAAGAGGGGTGCAAAGGGATTACCATTCTTAAAGGGACATGCAGAATTTTTTTGTGAAGATTGCAGGTTGAATAAATTTAAACGCACTTCATTTAAATACAGAAACTTTGTTCGATCCAAGAGACCCTTAGAACTGTTATATACAGATGTTTGGGGACCATGTCAAGTAAGAGGCAAACATGGAGAACGATATTTTCTATCAATCATGGACGATTATTCCCGTAAAGTATTCATTTATCTTATAGTCCAAAAATCTGAAGTAGCTGAAACCTTAATTAATCACATCAAAAGGGCAGAAAGATTTATAGGTAAACCTTTAATAGCTATCCGCTCAGATAATGGAACAGAGTTTGTCAACAAAGAATTTTCAACATTTTGTCAGGAAAAAGGCATCAAACATGAACTAACAAACACGTTCACTCCAGAACAAAATGGTGCTATTGAACGTTATAACCAAACTGTTATTAATGGAGCCCGTACATCATTATATGAAAGTGGTTTAGACTTTTGTTTTTGGCCAGAAGCCGTTTCACATTTCAATTATGCCTGGAACAGACTATGCCATAAAGATTTTGAAAAATCACCATTCGAATTGTACGGTGGAAGAAAACCATCAATCAGACATCTTAAACCATTTGGATGTGTAGCTTATGTAGGACTGGCAAAACAAAGAAGACAGAAACTGGATCCAAAAGCTGTGAAAGGTTATCTAGTTGGATATGCACACCATACAAGAGGATACCGTATTTGGATCCCAGAGCAAAATAAAATAGTAGAATCTTTAAAGGTCACATTTAAAGAAGATCGTTTGTTCAAAACAGAAGCAAGTGGAGCAGTGCTGGGCACCATCAACCAGCATTACACAATTCAAGATGTATTTCCAAAGGATAGTGGCGATGATTCTGATGAAGAGGCTGTTGACGAAACTCCTGAAATAGAGTCCAGCGTACCGTCGGAATTATCTGACACTGAGGAATCCTCAGATGATGAAAAACCTGCTCAATCATTAAAGAACATAAAGTTTGAAAGAAAACAAGTTTTAAGAAGTGATAAATCCAGAACAGACGTATACTACTATCCCGAAAATACAAGAACAAGATTAAGATCCCATAGAGACGTTAGAAAATATTGCCAAGAAAACAAAATCAAGTATGACCCCACTAAATTTTCATTCACTCCAATAGAAGAATCTGACTCAGACACAAGTGCCAATTTTTGTCATAATTCCTCTTGACTAGAATTAATTATACCAAGAACTTTCAAACAAGCCCAAAAATCAGACCAGTTTCAAGAATGGCTAGAAGCAATGAAAACCGAAATAAAAACCATCCAAGAACGAAAGGTTTGGCATCTTGTAAAACCTCCTCAAAATAAGCAAATAATTGGATGTCGCTGGGTATATGCAATAAAACGAGATGAAGAAGGTCGAATTGCTAAATTCAAGGCAAGGCTTATAGCTCAAGGTTACGCTCAAGTAAAAGGCGAGAGTTACGAAGAAACTTTTAGTCCTGTTATAAACTTCGATCTAATTCGTTTTTTCTTTTCACTTTTGGTAGTGCAGCACAAGTGGAATCACGTACAATGTGATGTCACTGGCGCATACCTATATGCTCCGCTAGAAGATGAAATATACATGCAGCAACCACCTGGTTTTATTAAACAAGGAGAAGAGAAGTTAGTTTGCAAGCTCGACAAAGCTCTCTATGGCCTTCACCAAAGTGGACGAGCATGGTTTTACGAAATTGACAGAGTTTTATCAAATATCGGTTTTATTAAATTTACTTCTTGCAACTGTGTTTATACATTCAAATTTCAAGTTATCCTATTATTATATGTTGATGACATGGTTTTATTTGGTAAAAGTAAAATGTTTTTAGAGGAAGCCATTAATGTTTTAAAACAAAAATTCAAATTAAAAATTTTGGGAAGGACAAAGAAACTACTTGGAGTAGAATTTGTTGAAATTGACTCAAAGCTATTCATTCATCAAGAAAGCTATATTCAAGAAATATGCAGTCGTTTTAATAGTTTTAACCCTCCAATTTCATCCTTACCAATCAGCAAAGGCTGTATTTACTCAAAATCAAGCTGTCCTCAAACCGAAGAAGAAACCAAAGAAATGACAAAGTATCCATATCGCAATATTCTAGGGTGTTTATCATATTTATCTAACAGAACAAGACCTGATATAGCATATGCCGTCAATATCTATAGCCAATTCCAATCGAATCCAGGAATTCATCACTGGAATGGGTTGATCAAACTACTGGGATATGTAAAGAAAACAAGCCAATTAAAATTAAAACTTTCATGTGCTGATTCACAGATCGTAGCCTACACAGATGCCGACTTTGCTTCAAATCATGATGATCGGACATCCATAGGTGGACAAATAGTATTTCTAGATAGTAGCCCCATCAGTTGGAGGACCTTTAAAGAGAAGGCTGTTAGTTTATCCACTATGGAATCTGAGTTCATTGCCACTACAGAAGCAGCAAAAGAAATTGTCTGGCTAGATCGAATTCTAGAAGAATGCCAAAACATGAAGATTATAAAAAATAAGAAAATTTCAAAATTACTAATTGACAATATGGCTGCTATAGACTTTATTAAATCTCCTATAGAGAATAATAGAAGCAAACATATAGAGGTCAAACTATATTTTATTAGAGATCTTGTTATCAAAAATATTTTTGAATTAGTTTTTATTCGTAGCAAATTAAATTTGGCTGACATATTTACTAAGCCACAAACTAAATTTGAATTACAAAAATTTGTGAAAAATCTTTTCTTCGAAAATGTTTCAAAAGTTAATCTTAAATTGTCAATTTCAAATTTTTCTATGAATTTATAAAATTTAAAAATGTAAATTTTCTAAAAATTTTTTTTTATGAATTCAAATCCTTAATGAATTCAAACTTTTTTTTTAAGAATTCAAAATTTATGAATTCAAAAATTTAAACTTTTCTATGAATTCAAATGTTTCCTTGAATTCGAAAAAAAAAAAAAAATTCAAATTTTGCAAGTTAAGCAAAATCTTTCCAGGTTTAGGCTGGAAGTTTTTTTTGAGAATTTCAATTCTCATTCTTTCTTTGACAATAAGTCAATTTTTTTTATTCAATTGCTCACAGCAATTTTTCTCTCTCTCTCTCTCCTCTCCATTCCTGAAATAATCCATTCTGTTCTTTTTGTTAAATATTTGTATGTAATTTATACTTTTATATTGTAAGAAAGAATTGTGTTTATACATATATTTATAATATTGAATGTGATTATACTCATGTTATATTTGTTGTTAAACTTATTATACAAATAATTCATTGTATGAATTTCTTTTCTACAGTTTTTTTAAAAGAGCATGTTAAAAATCTTTTCAAAAACTGGAGGAGAGGTTTGAGTAAACAGGTATATGTTATTTGTGTTTCAAAAACAAATTGTTTTGTAGATCACCTCTATCCAGATATTGATCTCTGTTGCTGTGCAGCTGAAGATTAAACCTAATTGTTTTTAATTCTGAAAAAACTGTTAAACTGATTAGTCACAGTCGTATGATTATATAATTTGTGCAAAGTTTTGCTGGATGTTTTTTTTATTAACTTTCTTAAGCTTAAAAGTGCAAACGATAAGAGGGGGGGCCTTGTTAATAGTAAACCTATAGTTTGCCGTTTTTTTCTTATCGTTATGCTAATTAAATATATTAAAAATTAATCACTCTTAAAATAAAGCTTAAAGAAAAAAAACGTTAGTTGAAAAAATTAAACATTTATTAAAAATCCTAATTTCCTTTTAATATATTTTCTACTTACCAGGAAAATAAATATATCGTTCTATGAAATGCTATATTAAAGAGCTTTCAAATTTAAATCATCCATTTGAATTTTTCAAACGCGAAACGTAAACAATAGCTAACCTTCCGGAAGTTCCGACTGAGCCAAGTTTCAAAAATTTGCATAAAACATCTCTAAGAACGATAGCCGAAGTCTACGCACGCGCCGCGTCGGCACATGCCGCAACGTACATCCGGAAGATCACTTCGTTTCTCCCGCGAAGCTATAAATAGCGAACGCCGATGGTAGTGGGTGTTCGTGGTTGCCTTTGCTTGTGCTCTTGCCCTTGCCTCTGTTCATTTTTCGCCGATGCCGGCTTCATAAGATATCGCCGTAATATGTGGCATTTATTTTTTTATATTCAAATAAAATCTTTTCATTTTTAGTTAGTTATAACTCACGTTAATCCTTTTTGTGAGTTCGAAATTTAAATGAAAGTTATAAGTGTTAATATCGCGACAATAACAAGTGGAACGTCACGCCGTCAACATAAGTTTGACCAGCTCTTTGAAAAAGGAACTTAATTGTCTTTTTCTGCAACCTACATTGGGAAATAAAAATATGTCAAATATTGTCTTCTTACTCACCTTGTTTGTCATCCAGCATCTGCTTTGGTATGTTTGTTCATAAAAATATTTGTCTACTTCAATTATCTTATTGTTATTCATATAAACTTATTGTTATATTTATATAAACTTTTTGTTGAATTTATTGTTTCAATTAAAACACAAATTAAATTAAAATTTGTTATGGTCATTTATTTAACAACTTCTACATATTTATCTTTCAGCATATTTACTTACTCTAGCTTCCATTTTATCAAATTCATTTAATTAACTTTAAATGTTGTTAAGCTGGTGTTTATGTCTAGAGTAGGCTCCTCTGCTAATTCACTTAGCCTTGGATCTACTTCACACCAGCTAACAGTTTACTTTAAGTCTCTGTAAATAGTCTACTGCGGTTTCAGTTATATTTATAGGAAGATGCACTTCGCCAGCCCAAGTTGATTTTAAAATAGCGAGTGGTCCTTTGGCTTCTCTTCCATACATTAATCGAAAAGGGGATACGCCCGTTGTGCAATTTGGTACTTCCCTGTAAGCCCATAATAAAAACGGCAATTGCTTATCCCAATTAGATGGGTCTTCTCTTACCACATGATGGAGCATATCTTTCAACACTCGGTTAAATCTCTCAATTAATCCATTAGCGCAAGGGTATCCGGGCATTGAAAACTGTGGGGCACTACCTATTCTTTGTGCAAATTCTCGCGTAAGTCCAGCCACAAAATTCCTCCCACAATCACTAGCGATTACATTTGGAATCCCTGTACGCATAAAAATATCGAGCAATGCGTTGCACGTTGCCTTCGCCGATAAAGATCTTAATGGGACCGCTTCCGGCCAGCGCGTATGTTGATCCATTAAACATAATATATAATGATGTCCCCGACCTGAGGGTGGCTCTATTTTCCTGATAATATCAATGTTTACAATTTCAAACGGCAACTCCGGTCTGGGCACTGCCGTGATAGGTGCCCTATCCGATATCCTACTTACCTTTCTAAGTTGGCATGGCTGACAAGTTTTGCAAAATTCTGCGATATCTTGTCTCATCCCTGGCCAAAAGAAATTATACCGAATCCTTTGTTTAGTTTTTCTCTCCCCCATGTGACCACCATAGACCGCTTCGTGCGCTAGTTTTAATACTTTTTCCCGTCTACATTTCGGCAGCACTAACTGCATTACCGTCTCACCTAAAACTTTATCCTTGTGATAGATCAGTCCCTCTATAACACAAAAATTGCCTTTCTTCATTCGCGTTTCTCGTCTGATTCCCTCCAACTCTCTACATTCCCGCTGCTCCGTCTTAAATTTCAGATATTCGGACCGATCCGTATCCGTGTCGACTTCCTCTTTGATATCTATCAGTTGTCCTCGCACATAAAAATTAATTTTATGAATATAAATGCTTATATTTTATATATATATAGTTGTTAACTTACCTTTAATTTGAATTTAAAAGTTTTCTCTATTTAAACTCGGTCAGCCATTTTTTACTTACATCGCGCCATTACTAACGATGTTCTGTTTACATTGTTGCTGTTGCCAAATTTACTCTGCATAATTTTCTTAATTTTTGCTGTTGCCACTTCTATTAAAGTAGTTATGATAAATTGTATTTTTGGCTTTGACTGTTGAGTGGCAATGGTAATGCATTGTTTATATGTAGATTTTTGACTTGTCAGTCAGTATAAAAAGATCGCGATGCGTGTGTTAAAGGGCAGTTATCGGCAGTGTTTAGCTATGGCCTGCTAGTCTTCAATTAGATATGAAGCAGTAGTTTATGAGTAGTGTGAGTAGCTTTAAGCTGTTGATGGCCAAGTAACGATGTATGTGCTTATAGTATCGTTCCAGCTAAGCTAGTAATGCTCTTTTGCTATTGCACTTTTTTTAAGAAATGATGGCTGCCGTTGTTAAGTTGTTAATATTTTACACATGTTAAGTTTCTGTTTGTTAAATTGTTCCTTGTTAAAGGTTAAATTTTCCGTCGTTCATGGATGATGGAGGTTTTGAATAAAATGATAATTGACGTCCTTTTGAGACGAGTTTGTTACATTTGATAGTTTAATTAATGTTAAATGTTGTTTAGACGCTTTTTAAGCGTCATTTGTTTAAGTTTGAAATCTTTTTAAAAGTTAATTAAAAGTTAAATGAAAGTTTCTAAATTGAAGTGTATAGTGGATGAACGTAATTGTCTTCATTTCAATTTTGTGTTATTTCGTCTTGCTTCACTTTCGCTGATCAACCAGGCGATCGCGGAAGTATATTTCTTCATCGTATTTTCCCGCTGATCAACCAGGCGATCGCGGAGGCTCTGCGACGTTTCTTGAAGTATATTGTCATCTGCTTTTTCATTGTGTTTATCAATATGCCTAGCTCAACACCTGTAAAAGGTAATCTTGTTCTTGTTAAATCTCTTGTTAAATCTAATTTCTTGATAAATTTGAAATCTTAATATATCATTATATCTTGTTGAATAAAGTTGTTTTATTTGTTAAAAACTTTGGTCTTTAATGTGTTATAATAGTTGAACACTGGTCGGGTTATTTCTATTGAAGCCCTTAAAATTTAAATCTTAATGTTTCCACTGTATTTAATCTGCTTAATAGAAATGATTTGAAACATAGACTTTTAGTTTATAATATTTGGTTATGGGCCAGTTTTTTTGAGGGTGTCATTTTTTTAAACTTGACCAGTTGTTCTTTTCTTGTTTTCTGTATAATTGATAATTAAGTAACTATTTAAAAAAAAAAAAAAAAATGGCTTATAATATTGTACCTCAAATTACCAAGTTAAATGCCACTAACTACTCTGGTTGGAAGTGTGATATTAAATTTTTACTTATGGATAAAAATGCTTATGATATCGTCATTGGTAACGAAACTAAGCCCAAAGTCAGTGAAACGGTATCTGAGGAGGCAGTACAAGACTTTAAAAGAAGGCAGAATGCTGCCATGTCAATTTTATATTTGAATATTGATAATGAATTTAAAAGTTTAATAAGTGAATGTACTGACCCCTCAGAAGCGTGGAAAATTTTAAAGGTTAACTTCCAGCCAGATAGTAGAAGTTATCATATGAAATTGTTTTCTGAAGTTATGACATGTTTTTTAGAACCTGGCGAATCTATTGGTGTTTTTGCAGCTAGAATATCTAAAATTGCTGATCAGTTAAAATCCATTAATAAACCTATTGCTGACGAATACTTATGTTTTCAGGTTTTAAGATACCTACCTGATAAATTTGATCAGGTTGTTCAACAAATTCTTCGCTGGTCTGATAAGGACTTTAACTTTAAAAATATTGTTGTTGAGTTATGTGCCGAGGAAACGCGCCTTCAACTTAGAAATTTTGATAAAAGTAGAACGGAATGTTCTATTGAGGCCCAAAATGTAAAATTTAAACGTAGGCCTGTTTTTACTTGTTGGAGGTGCGGAAAAAAAGGCCATGTTATTAAAGATTGTAAAGTTAAGTTAAATAATGATCTAGCTGCAAAAGAAAAGGAAAAACCACTCAGAAGTAATTTTTCTAAGAGGGGTGGCTCTAATCAACAGTCAAAACGTGATAAAACTCCTAAAGCTCAAAATTTTATTGCAGAAGCAAATTTAAGTAGCTTTGATAGAGAGGGCAGCTGGGCTTATGATACGGCGGCCTCTCATCACTTCTGCAAAGATAAATCTTTTTTTTGTAATTTTTCTGAAATTTCCGGTGATGAGCTTCACGTGGCTGTTGATGGCGTCACTTTTCCCATTACTGGTAAAGGTGAAGTAGAACTGAATTTTAATGGGACTGTTATTAAACTTTGGAACGTTTTGTATTCGCCGAACTTGCGGAAAAATCTTTTGAGTGGTTCTAGATTCGACCAGGGTGGTGCTAAATTTATTGGTGAGGCCGGCAAAATAAACGTGGTCGACAAGTATGGTAATTTCCTTTTCTCTGCTAAACTCCATGACGGGATTTATTATACATTTCCAAAAGTAATTAAAAATAAGCACAGTGTTAAATTGAATGGGGGGCAGAATTCTAATGAAAATTTAAATGATAATACTGAAATTTCAGCTTTTCCTGTAATAAAACCTGTTAATATAAAAGACTTTGATACCTGGCACTTTCGTTTTGATCACCTAAGTCCTGACTTAATTTTTAATACTATCCGTAATTCTGCTGTAAAAGGTCTGCCCAATTTAAAATCAGTTGATAATTTTTTTTGTGATCCCTGTCATGTGAGTAAGCAAAATCGTATTTCTTTCAAACCCTTAAGTCATTCTTCTTCCAAAAAACCTTTAGATCGACTTTTTATGGATACTTGGGGTCCAATTAAAATTCCTGGCAAAAAGGGTGAACGTTTTTTCTTGTCTATAATAGATGATTTTTCTGGTAGGTCATCCGTTTACCCCCTCCAGGAAAAATCCATGTGTTTTGATGTTTTTAAGAGACATGTTTTGAGGGCCGAAAGGTTTTTGGGAACAAAGTTGAAGTCGATCAGAACTGACAATGGCAGAGAGTTTGATAATGATTCTTTTAAGGGTTTTTGTAGAGAAAATGGAATAAATCATGAGCTGACCAACTTTTACACACCAGAAGAAAATGGAGTTTGTGAGCGGTTCAACCAAACCATCATGAACTGTGTTCGGGCTATGCTAAAATCCAGTGGCTTGTCTGATGATTTCTGGCCTGAAGCTTGTTTACACTTTAATTATACATGGAACCGGATTTGTCACGGTGGGAACTCTAAAACTCCATTTGAACTCTATTCAGGAAATAAACCTTCTGTTCGACATTTAAGACCATTCGGTACGTTGACATATGTGGGTGTTCCAAAGGTTAGACGTAAGCACAAGTTAGACTCCAAATCAAAACGTGGTGTCCTTGTGGGCTATGCCTTGCGTACCCGTGGTTACAGGGTCTGGTTAGAAGACGAGAGGAAGGTTGTGGAAACCATTAATGTTTCTTTTGTTGAAAGCGGTGATGTTCTACGCAGTGGAGCGGTGATGGGCGACTCTTCTTTTGAGTTGGTGCTTGTCCCAGAGGAACAACCACGGCCCGTAGACCGGTACCTTCTTCCTGGTCCGGAGCCTGGTACCTCTGGGGTCTTGCCCAGCGAGACTGAAGTTGTCGTCCCAGCCGTCTCTCCTGTTTCTCCTGCTCCTCAAGTTACTCCGCAGACTGCTTCTCCTAACTGGATGACCAATCCCGTGTGGTACAGGAAGGTTGTGCCTCGACCTCAGGGAGAAAAGGTCGATATTTACTATTATCCTGATGGAGAGGGTAAAAGGTGTTGTCAAAGGTCACCTAATGATGTCAAAAAGTTTTGTAATTTAAATAATATTGTTTTTAACCCTGCTGATTTTGATTTTTCCAAGTTTAATAAGTTTACTGGTGTTGTTAATCCTGGTGTTATACCTTCCGCGTCCAGCACGGCTAGTTGACTAGATGTGGTGGTCCCGAGAATGTATAAACAGGCTTTAAAATCTGCACAATCTGATGAATGGCATGGGGCTATGTTGGAAGAGTTAGAATGTATGGCCACGAGAGGTGTCTGGCATCTTGTGAGACTCCCTGAGAACAAGACTGCGTTGGGAAACCGCTGGGTTTACACAGTAAAGCGTGACGAGTCTGGCAACATTGTCAGATACAAGGCCAGGTTGGTCGCGCAAGGTTTCAACCAGATCCAGGGCGAATCGTACGATGAGACCTTCTCGCCTGTGATAAACTTTTCTGTTGTTAGATTTTTTTTCTCTCTTTTAGTCTCATGTTATGGTTGGTTTAATGTACAGTGCGATGTTAAGTGTGCCTATCTGTACGCTCCCTTAGAGGATGAAATTTACATGAGGCAACCAGTTGGCTTTACTGAAAAAGGTAAAGAAGACTGGGTCTGTAAGCTGGATAGAGCACTGTACGGATTACACCAGTCAGGCAGATTATGGTTTTATGAATTAAATAAAGTATTGTTGGAACTTGGTTTTAATAAATTTGAAAATTGTAACTGTGCTTATTCATATTATGATTTTTCTGTTTTATTGGTTTATGTTGACGACATCGTTGTTTTTGCCAGGACTGAATCTCAAGCTAATGACATTTTAAGTTTGCTGAAATCAAAGTTTGATTTGAAAATTTTGGGTACCACACGCAAGTTGTTAGGTGTGGAGTTTGAGTATACAGATACAGGAGTTTTGACTCTTCACTCGGGGTTTTCTCCTCTCCGCTCATTTCTTCTACCTCTATTGCGCAAACCGAAACTTCTTCTCCTCCCGTCGTTGGGGAACGGCCTTCCTTTCCCTCCCCCCGGTCACTCCTTCGGCTGCCTCTTTCCCTTCCACTACTATCTTCCGACTGCTCTCTTAACGCTTCCCAAATGCTGGGAGGAAGCAAACACGACACGCACAGTTTTTCCGTTATCGCTATGAGAATTTCTAAGGGCTCATTGATGAAGCTCTCGTTCAATTTAAGAGAGACAGGGAGCCTACATAATTTGGCTTCAATCTGTTCACCAAAAGCTGATGTCAGAATTACTCTTCCCTGCCCTTTAAGTTCTAACTCTGGCAGAGCTGAAGGGTTGAAAATCGGCAGTTGACAACCAGAATCTACAATTGCTTCAATTTCGCGTCCTTTGACTAATAATTTCATGTATTCTAGTGGCTCGATTGTAAGTTGGGGGTTGAAAAATTCAGTTCCCACCTTGGCAGTAAATACTTCACTCTTACTTTGTTCTGATTTAAATTTCCCGTTGTTAGAATTGTGCTTTTTCTTGTCGCAGTCAGGCTGTAAATGGGAATTCGATCCGCAGGAAAAACACGATCTTATTTTAGCTTTATAACTCAGCGAGTCGTTTTTAGGCGCACGCAAATGCGGGGGTACATATTTTTGCTCTCTAGGCTTAACTGGAGATTCCACAATGTCGCGTTGTTTTGCTGTCTCTGAAAAGTGTTGCTTATGCAACGACTTGCCTCTCGATGTATAAAAATTATCACATTCCTTGCCCATTTCTGTCGGCCTAAACCAGTTTTCACCTTGCCGTATACCTATGTGTGTTTGCGTTACCTGATCTAAAGTAGAAAATAGCTTATCCGCTACTATCAAATCACGCAAAGTATCAAAATCCTCGCATTTTCTTAATCGGAGGTAATAGTCGAACGTCGTTTTAACCCTCTCGCTGCGTATTTTTTTTATCAAAATAGGTTCAAAAATTGCGTATTTTTTTTATTACATATTTCAAATCTACTTAAAATATACAAAAATTTTTTGTAAAAGAGTTTTTTTTCAATATAGAATTAGATCATAGAAAAAAGTTGTCAGAATATTGAAATTGAAGAATAATGATATAAAAGCAAAATTTTGAAAATCAATTTTGGTTAAATTATGATTTATTTTATAAAATACAAAGGTAAAAAGTATATACTAATGAAAATATGCAAAATACTTACAAAACATTTATTAGAAATGAAGTTTTGTATGATAAATTTCGAAACAAGGCTCGAGGCAAAGTCCGACCTCGCAATCCTCGAAATTTTCATCAGTTCTGCTATAAATATCATCAATATACTCGGAATCAGAGTCAGAACTACTGTCAGTGTCGGAAATATCGTCAGGAACATAGGTCATATCACTCGCGAAACGCTTCCTGCCAGACATCTTTGAGCTCTGAAAAGCGCGCGCAAAATGCTAAAAAAAAATTCTTTTTATATTTCGCAGAAACATGGACAACTAACGCCATCTGTTAGTCGACATATAAATAAACAATTAAACATTACAGAAAAGCCGAAATGAAACCATGAACGGGGAAAGAGCGGGTTGCACACTTAAATAGACGGCAAAAACGCATCCCCGCAATAATCGCGGGTTGCGCAAATTTTGCTACTTCTACGTTGCCCGTGGAAATCGCGGGATGCGCAGCGAGAGGGTTAAGACGAGACGCGAACTGCATGTGCGTCTCGCCCACCTGCCTTTTAGCTGTATTAAAATGTTCCAAACAATTTGGCGCTGTCGGTTCGAATTCTCGTAACACGAGTGTTTTTATTTTTTCATAATCTTGGATCTCTTCATCGTTAATGTAAACTAAAATATTGGCAGCTTTTTCGCCTAATAAATTTAACAAAATTTCGGCTTGAATACCCTCGTCTACATTTTTCGTTTTAAATGCGCGTTCCAGAGTTGTGAAGAACAAATACCACAACTCTGGTTTTGACGGACAAGGAATCGTTAGCGACCTTATCGTTTTAATTATCCGATCTAAATTATCCCTATCACTACGCTGGACAGGTTCCGGCCTAGGGCTTGAGCTTTGAGCTCTAGCAAGCTCCAATGCTCTAGCGTGCTCGTCTCTTTGCTTGCGATCTTCTACGGTAGTGATAATAAATTCTGCTACAAAATCAGGTGACGTTTTAAATTCGTCCGATTTCAAAATTTTCTCTTTCAAATCCTTTATTTTCAGGTCTAACGTGGTGCTAACACCTATTTCTTCCGCAACCGTAATTAAATCTTCTTTTTTAAGACCCTTCACGTTAAAAATTTCGGCCATGTTGGCAAATTCTTTAAAATTTATCTTTCACAATCAGCAGATTTTAAACAGTTTTCTAGGTATCTTTCAGCAACAGTCACTTTTCATGCTTATTTTATTTTCCCCCAAAACATAAACAAGATAAGAATCTTCTTACCTCGATCCTGTCGACTGCGCCAGTGTAGGAGCTCGATGTTTGGTTCGTCGAGGTACGTGTAGGTGTGGGGACAATGTTTCCAGATAAACAGTCTTTGCTCGCTGGTAGTTGCGGACTTTAATAAACTATTTACACACTTATATATACAAAGATCTATTTTTAAGATTTAAACAGCTTTCTTGCACTCTTATAGTGCACAAACAATCATAACAGATTAGAGCTAGAGACCGGCAGGACAACCTCCTCCGACTCTTCCAAAACCAGCTCACAGTACATTCATTGATGCTTCTCTCTCTGCATCCTTTTCGCGACCCCTTTAAGGGTTGCCATAACATATATTCCCCCTCCATAGGGGCTACCATATGGGTGTGGGACTCGCCGGCATTACAAAAAATTTAAAAAATTAATTTTTGGAAAACGAGAATCATTTGAATGGTTAGGAATTTTCTAAATTTGAAAATGGAATTAAAAAAAAAAAAAAAACATTAGGTAATAGCTAATTTATAAAACAAATTTTTCCATAAAATAACATGGCGTTAGACTGCCGGTCAAATTTGGTGAAGTATCCCCTTAAGTTGACGTATGCAGTAAAATAAATTTATGCAAAATAAGTAAATTTATATGCACACTTTTTTTTTTCTTTTTAAATTTTGATTAGTGTGATTATTTGCAATAATCTGATTTTAGTTATTTATTTTTAAATTAGCTGAGATTTCAGTTACGTATGGCATTATATAATGAGTATAGCAAGTCTGTGTTTTACATTTTTTTCTTAATAGAAAGTGAAATTTTAAGTTTAGAACATTTTATATTAGCTTGGAATTTAAAAACTGTCTCAGTAAAATAAATATTACAGTTTTGGACCAAATTTATGACCTTTCTCTATCAAAGATAATGTAAACAAAAATCAAATTTCTACATATTATGTAAATAATGAAATCTTTAGGATTATGTTTTAAGTTACACCTAGGATTGTAGAAATTTTTTATATAGAATTTTGTATTATTAAGGGTTTTTCTATATTTAATTAAGATTTACAATGTAGACCAAGTCTAAACAACATAGTTTAGATGGAGAAGCCAACAAATTCATTTTGCTAAGAGTGAAAAATGACTAGGCCAGAAATCAAACCTGGGTCTTTTGCATAACATACCGATTCCGGTTAATTTTTACTAGTGTCAAAATTAATTTGTCTCAACATTAAACATTTAAAATGAGCTGGGCACCCAGCTGAAAATGTTAATGACGGCACGAAATAAAGTTAAGGTTTATTTTAATTAATTTATTTAATTAATTTGTCTCTTTTTTTTAAATGTATTATTTACATATGGTCATTCAACAACATTGGAGTTAAAAATATTAGACTAGTGATCTTCATCCAATAATCCTACCATTAATCACTGTATTTAAATGAAAACTTCTTTATGCGTGCCTAAATTGCTAAAGAATGTAGCTTTTTAATGGGAAACAAAAATTTGTAACATGTAAGTTTTGTAGGAGGAATCAGGGATGTTAAAAAAATGGGTATTTTTAGAAAACAAAACCTTCTTTCATACCCAGACTTATACATACGCCATAATGATCACCATTACCAATAACAATTATTTCTCTGTTGTCACCAAAAATATTTATTACATACAACTTTGGGCCTGAAAATTTTTGCACCCCTCTAGATCAGATCATAGACCTTATATAGATAGACCACGCATCCCCCTGATTATCTGTCTGCCACATGAAGTAGCTTCCCCAGCGAAATTATCATGTGATGCAGACCAGGAGAGAGAGACGAGAATGAATATCATGTGATTTTTCCATGGGAAAGAAAGTAGTTTTGAGTTTCTAATTTCTGTGTTGTACACATACTTTTTATTTAAGCCTTTAGATTTATGCATCGTTGGAAAGCTAAAATGTCATAGATTAATTATAAAAAAAAATTCTTTTGTGAGAAACCATTCTGAAGGAGAGAATTTTTTGTTTGAATTCTTACAAAAATAAGTGCTTTCTCATGGGGGAATCTCAACTCTCTGTCACGTGACATACGGCGCTGACCACAAAGGATGAAGATTTCAGATTGCACCCTCCTGTTGACGACATTCACTATAATGGGAAGTCCTATTGGTGGCGTAGTCTATATATATAAGGTCTATGGATCAGATACTGGCTACGCCCATGCTATAGGGACTTAACTGTAGGGACTTTGAAGTTCCAATGAAATCTGTAGTAAATTTAAGCTATACTGAGGAATTTTTTTTATGGGACTAAAGTCCCGGTGGGATACAAAGGGTTAAACTGTTAAATTAAAAAGAAGTTTTAATTTAAATGCATTAAATAATAATTTAATAGTATACATTGTAAAGGGTAATTATCATCTTGCTATTTTTTTAACAATATTTTTGCTTCTGAATACCAATCTCCTTAACATGCTTTTCAGTAAAAAATGAATGATAATGCCAAATTCTCAAAAAAAAAAAAAAAAAAAAAAAAAAAAAAATCATAAAGTGACAAACAAAACTTCAATTTTTGTATAATATGCATTTATTGGGGAGGGGGGGGGGAAGGAAAGGTAATTTATTATGCTTAAGATAATCGGAGTTGATTAAAAAATCAATTTGATAATTTTTACTCCCATTACCCTACTACCGTAGGTAATGGAAGTATTGTATTCGGTCTGAAAATTAGATATCGGGTTTTCACCTGATTTACACGTTTTAAGGTCCCCTGAGACCAAAAAAGTGGTTTTTGGCAATTGGTCAGTGTGTATGTATGTGTGTGTGTATGTATGTGGAGAATCTTCTGGCTATTATAGCTCAGAAACCAATAAAGATAGAGCTACAAAACTTTAGAATTGAAATACGTCTGGTGTACAGATGAAATTTCCAAATTTTGGTGAAAATTGAAAAAACGGAAGTGGGACATCGGAAACCGGAAGTGGGACCGTAAGTCCGTACCTCAAAAACGGCTCTAACGATTTTCTTCAAATTTGCTATATAAACACTGTATTAGATGTCCTTTCGAATGATATAGTTGGTTAGTTCAGGAAAATTGATAGGCGTCCTGTATAAATAGCTCAATTTCAGGTCTCCCAAGGGCGTTCCTTTAAAAACAGCTGTACGGTTTTTTTTCAAACTCGCCATATTAACTCACTTTTAAATATGCTTTTGTATGTAATTATTGTTTTCCGGTCAATAATTGATTTTTTGTAAAAGTTGGTATCTCAAAAACGGCTCTAACGATTTTCTCTTTAGTTCACTTTTATGTTTTCTGATCGCATTATCTCTTAAAAATGTATATAATATGTGTAATAGTGGGTAATGGAAGTCGTGTGGTTGTTTCACACCAGATTTTTTTAATTGATATTAATTGATAACCCCTTTCTGATTTTTGTTTTTAATTAGCTGTTAGTTTAACTAACTAAATTGTTTTTAATCTTAAATTAATTGTATTTTAGGATGCCAGATGCAAGTATCAGTCCTCGTGGATTGATTCAGGCTGTTCGATCATTTCTTTACTTCTCTCAGCTTTGTGCCTGGTTCAGTTTAACTGGTGGAAAATCGCCTAGGAATGTGCATTACAGGTAAGAATGACTGAAATATATTTCTTTTGCTCTAATTTGCTATACATGATTCTTAACTTATTTATTAATGCAATTTGCCATTTATCTGAGATTGTCAGTCGAGAAATGCTTTGTGAGTTAATTACTTCCCTTAACACTTTACAAAAATTAAGCTGTTAGTATTGTATGATATTACTCTGAGGTCTACAAGTCCTTGGGCAGTTATGCTTTAAAAGACACATTCGAAGATTATATTTTAATTTTGTTACTTAGAGATCATACACTGCATCTGTTAGTACTACATGTCTCCATATTTTTTTGCGCTTTTCTATTTCAGCACTATTATTTCTAAAAAACAATCTTAATTGTTATTTAATTATAGAAAGAAAAGAATTGAATTAAGATTACTATTTGAAACCAGTGGTACTGGAAATATAAGACTGCAAAAATCGTAGTAAGTAATTGGAGTATCAGGCCTATCTCGTCTGGTATTTATTCGTTTTAAATTAATTGTTCTCTTGGGTGACTTTTAGCAAAATTAGATAAATAAAAATAAATTATTTTACAATGTATTTTCTTTGCATAAAAATAATAAATCATAAATTTAAAAAACACACTTTTATTTCAAAATGGACTAACAATTCCAATTTAGAGGATGGGGATAATATACATGTATTATATGAAACTTCAGCTTGTTTGGATAATAGGGGTATGTTGAAACTCTAAAACTAAGAGGGGGAGGGGACAGGCCTAGTCTGTTATTGCTTAAATATGTACTAGTTAATATCCGACAAAATTTGATGGATGATGTGCAACTAAAATCTTTTCATGGCATAAAGTTTAAAACAACCCTTGCTTTAATATTTCGCATTGCTCTTAACCGGTTTTAAATCCCCTGCTTTAACCAATTATCTTTTGGTTGGGGGGAGGAGGGATAAATTTAATGAAATTTCAATATACAAAATTTAAGCATACTCCACATAATAAAAGAAAAATCCCAAGGTTTTCCTAGTTTTACTCTAAATATGACCAAAAGAATGTTAGGAGTAATTAAAAGAAAAGCAGAATTTATATAAATTATCGAAAGAATCAATATTTTTCTTAATGAGATAGTATCAATATTTGTGATAATTCTTATCAAAGCATCAAGCATCTAAATTAATCCCACAATAGAATTCCTCCCTGTCACACCAAATCGACTAATAATTTATAGAACTGCACTTGTTTTCCTAATTTATTTCACATTTAATATGACAAAAATATGCTTATAAAACTAAATACAAAAGTAATGTGCAATTGTTTAGCAATAATTACTGTGGTGTTGTATTGTTAATAGCAACTTTTCTATGGTCGAGGGAAAAATGTTTCTTTATTATTATTATTATTATTATTATTATTTATTTATTTATTTATTTGCTTTTTAAAAAATTTCTCGTAATCTTATTTATATATAAAATTTTGTTACAGAATATGTGTACCTGGTGAAGCATTCTCCAGCAAATTCTCTTCCCAGCCTGAAACTCACATATTTCCTGTGGCCAATATTGGTCGAAATGCTGCCATGAAAGTACAAATAAAATATCACCCAAGATGTGGTGAAATCCCAACTGTATTCTGTTATAAACATTCCCAACCACACGCACCATTAAAAATATCAAAGTGTCAAAATGAGAAGCAGCCAATTTCAGGACCTCAAGCAGTCAGAGAATATTTATTTGATGGTGTTCTTCCTAGTGGCATGTCTTCCAGGACCAGTAGTCCAGCAGATTCAATGCTGGGGGAAAGTTTACTCGATCCTCCAAATTCTCTTTGTATGTATCCTAAAAGATACCAGTCTCCTTCGCGATGTGGGAGTCCTAGTATTGAAGTTCCAGAGCATTTAATGTTTGGAAAAGTGCCCATAAAACAAGAAGAATGTCCTCCTCCTCGACGTAGCAGGCCACAACGACGACCTGTTGTTGAAAGATTTCTTAAAAAGAACATGGAAGACGATTCAGAAAGGTCCGATGTTGTAGATAGGACTTATGACAGAAAAAGTCATTGTACAAAGGAAGTGTCAAAATCTGATATTTTGGCTATGAAAACAGACAATGTATTGAGCTACTGCTGTATTGAAGATTATATGAAAGATATTCCACCAGAGGAAATGGAAGAAGTTTTGAGAAAACTTCGTGAGAGAAATGTTGGCCTGAAAGGTTATAATGTAAATTGTTTATGTGATAAGGAAAAAAATCTACCCAACAAATCACTCTCTCATTTAATTGACAAACTAAAAATTAGTTCAAATCTATTAGATCAAAACAAAGAACTTAAAAAGAGTAATATATTTTATAATAAAAATAATGATTATTGTGATTCTAAGATTCTTTTCAAGCAAGCTTTAAGGCTAAATAAAGAATCATCTAACAAAAAAACTGACCAAAATTTTAAATCTTCATTTGAAAAACTTTCCTGTCAACCTGATGTTCACCATAAAGTACAATTTGGGAATGATTCCCAAAATTTTCATCCCAAAGATCAACCATCAACAAATCATATATTAGCAAATAAACTCAATCTTCTTCAGTCATCTAATTATTATCAGCAAACTAAAAATGACAGCCACTTAATTCATATGCCTGACCAAAAACCCCCAGAAATACAAAATCGATCTGACTCACATTCATATGACCCTAACAGGACTTCATCCCCCACCATCCCTCCAAAATATGGATCTGTAAATATAAAAAAATGTGGTGCATTTCTCATGAAAAGTGATAATGATGAACTAAGCGATGAAAGAGATATTTCAGATGCTGTGTTCTCCCCAACAGATATTTTTGATGATGATGATGTAAGTATTACCTTAACTTTGTTTATAATCATTATTCATATATGGTCATAGATTTAGCGAAATAATTATAACTTATTTCTAGCAGTAATTCTTCAACTTCTGATTTGTTCAACTTACAAATTAAATTTCATTATACAAACAAGTAGTATTTTCTTGGATTTAGCATATTTTAGAACTGTTTGCATTTGACTATGTGCTAAACAGTTTTTGATAGTATTCTTATTTGGTTGTTAAAAGCATATTGAATATACCATCCAAAAATTTTGCAAAATTAGAAGTATTCTTGCTCATCTCTTATATTTAAATGAGAATATGAATAATAAAATACTTCTCTACTAGACAGTTCTTACATCAATGATTTTCTGTTCTGTCTCAGTGTAGGCCTTCACAGTTAATACTAGCATACAAAAAGCTGCCTTTCCTGTTCGTCTTTCTTTTATTTTTGTTGGGGTAAGACATATTCTTGTATGCCTGATGAAGAATGATACAGTATTTCAAAGCATGTTGTGTCTCCCCCCCCTTTTTTTTGAGGGGGGGGGGTAGGGGGGGGTTCAAGAAGTAGTATTTCATTTATTGTATTTTGCATCATTTGTTGAAACTTTTACTGATTCAATATTAATTTTATTCTTTATTCTTTTATCTTTTTCTTTTTTCATCATATTATATTTCCTTTTGGAGCATTACTGATGGCCGTATTTAATTTAAAAATTAATTTTTATCAGAAGAAATAGTTCATAATCTGTCTATTTATTTACTGCAATCATTTCATGCTAGTTGCTTATTTTAGTATCAAGTATAAGTTAATTTGGCAGTGTGCATCATTTGATGGCCTTATTCTTACACCATTTAGCATCTGGACACCTTTATTACACTGTAACTGTCCAGAGACCTTTTGGTATTTCATCTGTTATACGACTTTTTGAAGACAGTTGCACGATGCTGAGATATTGTTTTTTTTTTTTGTCAAATCTATTATTTCGGTTTCTTCTACAAGGATTCCCATTTGAGCAAATGGATATTGCGTACATTTCACAAGTAAAAATAATTAATTTTTGCCATGCTTAAAAATTGCAACTTAAGAGGACAGAAAATATGAGGAAAATAGTGATAGGATGGTTGGTTTGATGGTTTAAGGCCGATTAATTACTATACTAGTATCCTAGGCCTGTAAGTGGAATATCCTGGGTTTTTTTCTGATAGGTGAAGGATGGTATGTGCCTTTTTAAGAAAAGGCTTTTTTTTTTTTTTTTTTTTTTAAATAATTGAATTCTCAAAAGTGATTCTTTTATTCTAAAGTGAGCAATTGGCTTAATGTGTCTGAGAATGAGTAATATTTTCTGCTTTTTTTATAGCTATAATTTTTCATACAATTTCTCTTAGTTTGCTGTAATTCCATCAAAAACCACCAACCATAAATTAAGTTTTTCTTCTTAAGATTAGCTGTTTGATGCTGTTAAAGAATGAATAATATTAAGTACATTGATTGAAGTACAAGAAACTTTTCCGATGGTAGCTCTAAGTTAGTAAACATTATCATCAATCTTATTTTAAAGTTTTTGTCATGAATCTGATAATTTCAATCCCATGTGTGTATTCTAAATTTCCATGAAATCTTTGCATGAATTACATTCTTTTTCTTTAATCCATTCATTGATAAATTGTATTTTATATTTAAAGTATAATATCTTCGTTCTAAGCATTAGTTTATCTGTATAATAACCACTGGGATTACTTTTTGTTTTTAAGGGGAGGGGGGGGGGAACTGAATTTTTAATTTTATAGGTTGCAGATTAATTTTCGTTTCTTTTTCAAAGTTTGTTATTTTTTTTATTTTATTTTATTTATTTTTTTTTTTATGATGTTTTTTACCTTATACACTGACTTCTGGAAATTTGGAGAAACCTTTGTTGAATCTTATCAGCAAATGTTTTTTTTTTTTTTTTTCTATTTTAACATTTATATCCAAAATTGTTGTAAAAAAAAAAAAAAAAAAAAAAAAAGCATTTAAAATTATGTATGCAATCTTACCTAAAGAAAAATATAAAATCAATTGCAGTATACTTATGCTTACTCTGATGGTCGTACACATTCATATTTACAACATAATAATAATTTAATTTAATTTTTGATATTTTTCATTTCTGTAATGATGAAATATTGTAAAAAAGGCAAATTCTATGCTTGTGTAATGATTTATATTTGCACATGATACACTTATATTGTAAATGTGTGTGAGTACATTTACAATGAGTGGTATGTTATATGTTTTTAATGCACAGGTATTTTTTAAAAAAAGTGGTTTACTATATATAACGTTTAAGATTTGTGTTTTGAAAAAAAATATGAGTGTTTTGAAAAATTCAGTGTTTGAAAATTTTCTTAATTGCAAACAATTTGTGATAACCATTTCAATAATTTTTTGGTTGAAATTCTTATTCTGGAATTAATGCTTATTTATTTTATTTATTTTTATGTTTATTGTTACAATATCTATATCTATAATTTATTTTTAGTCAGATAGTCAATGAATCATACTGTATTTTTCTATGTCCAGTTTAAGATAACTTCTATACATTCTTTGCATGTGGTATATGATACATTTAGCCAGGCTATCAATTCTAAGAATTTTTTCCCCTTTTAAATTTTTTGCATGCATTTGCATTCATTGATGTATGTTTCCAATAGATTCGTAAAAATTTATGTATGACGACAGATCTAAACAATGAAACTTGAAGTAAAGTTTTTTAGGGGAAAAAATTAAAGATGGCACTGATATTAATACTGTATCATTAAAAACTGAATCTGATGAAGGAATATGGAAAGTTAATTTTCAGCATGGTCTAGGTTTTGGAGATAAATACTAAATATTTTAATGCAACAAACATTTTTGTTTGAACAAGGTATGATTGCTCATAGATTGCAAGGAAATATTTCTAAAAAAAAAAAAAAAAAAAAGTGCTAAAACAAATAACAATTTTACTTAAATTGCAAAAGTTTGATAAACAATATGAATTTGTAATAAGAGTTTATATTATGACAGATGTTTGTATATTAAATTTTTTAAATTTCTTTATAGGATAAATTTTAGTTTTTTAATTCATTAAAAACGGAAACAAGACTTCATTTATAAAACTTTTATTTTTTTCCCTGAAAATGAACTAAATGTAATTTTCATATTTTTTAGCTCAAAAGTAAAATATAAAAAATTTAAAAAATCAGTTTTTGGAAAACAAGAACTAATTTAATGGCCATGAATCTTTTGAATGTGAAAACGGAATTTTAAAAAATGAATTAGGTAATGAACAATTCTATAAGTAAATTTCAACGTAGGATAACATCTGATTCGGCTGTTGGTGAGAATAGGTAGAGAATTCTGTAAGAAAATGAGTAATAATTTAAAGGTATAAAATAAGGTATAATTTGGAGGTATGAAATGTGCAATATCCTTTTACATATCTGAAAGAAATTAATCTCTCAGTTTCATTTGATAGTTTTTGTTAAAAATTGAGTTTTATGAATAAATTTATTTGATTGAAATAATTACAACAGCTGATCTTGCATGTTTATTCTGTTAAGTTTCATTATCTACAAAGAATTATTTCCCCTTAAAGAACAGCACTGAGTTTAGCCATCAAAATAGTTGAGTTATAAGAATTGGCAGATATCAAACAGTTTTTGAATCAAGTTAACATAATTGTGAAATTATTTTACTGATTATTCATTTATTATTGCAAATTCATATGCACTTTTCACAACTGCTCTCTTAACAAAAATATGCCCTTACCTGTAACATACCTTACATGTCCAGTTTGGGTTTTTTTCATACTTTTTTTGTCTCTATTATCAAAGTATAACTCGGAAAAGTTCTTCGAGTTCTTTTCCTTGTGTTAAATATTGCTATAACAGCATATTATTTTTATATATTCATCTGAAATTTAAAGTTGTTTGTATAAAAAAAATTGTTTACTTGTAAATTATATTCTTTCTCTAACAAAATGTTTATTAGAATTTTTATTACACAGTAAAACATAGTTTATATATCTCACATTTATACGTCTTTTACACTTATACATCTTTTTATTGAAGTCTTGATTCATTCCTATTCATACCAATATAAAAATTCTTCGTTTATATGTCACTTAATATCGGTTATATGTCTTTAATACTTTTCTAAAATTCGTAAAATTTTTCAGTCTGTCATTATCTTTTCATTCTAAATAAGGGGGACTTTTCCTAGAACTCAACTCAACTCAATTCACAATACAGTTCTTAATACTCATAGGCAATTATATATCAGGCGAGTATTAAAAGTTTATTTATGTAATTAAAATAACTACCTGTGTGGAAATAAATCTTATAGTAATTATTACTCAAGTCATGTATTAATGGTAATATGATTTTTCTCACTCTTTATAATAAATATTTTTTATCTTCAAATATAAATTCTACTATGAAGTAATGCAACAGTATCTTAAAAAAAACTTTATTGATTAGTATTATCACATAAATTTTGTTCAGTGTCATTACATTTGTAGCAGTCAAAGTTTAATTTCTTTTATTTCAATTACATGTCTTTTCATTTACATGCCCTTTTCTGTCAGTTCCTTGAAAGACGTATAAACGGTTCTTTACTGCGTATAGTTTCCATATGAACTTCCATCCTCAACTGAATTTGTTCTGTTTTCTTATTTAAATTTGAATATTGGCTACACATAATTTTAAATTGATTCCAAAGCTAATTAAATGATGTAATTAGATGAGAGATAATTATTAAAATTAATAATAATAATAATCAGATGATAGAATATATTTATTTATTATTATTTTTAGTAATTCTGTTTATTTATTTTATTTATTCATTTTATTTTATTTTTTTGCATACTCTGCTAGACTAAAAAGAATAATATAGACTTAAGAATAATATTTTCTTACTTTTCCAGATTTCCTCTTTTTGTTATTCTATTCCTTCTGCTGAAAAGAAAGCACTGTTCAGACGATCCTTTGACAGTGCTACCAGTTTAGTTTTCCATCAGAGAAGCGGTCTTCCTTTAACATCCAGTCCAGTGAGTATTATTTTAAATATCTTTATTGATGTCAGGTTAAAAAACAAAACATAAAAATTTGCTTCCTCTTTAAAATTTTTTCTATTTATTTGTTCAATGAACAGGACTCTTTTGAAATGCTCGTAATCTAAAAATCAATAATTATGTTTCATTTTATAAAATTCAAATATCTTATTATAGAGAGATTCATTTTGAATCTTGTACCAAAGCTGAAGACTGTGAAAATTGTTATACATAAAGTATCGTTATAATAAATTTTATAACATTCATGAGCTGAATACTGAATTTATAGCAGGTATCAGCAAAGCTCGCAATTGCAGAAATAGTGCAGCATGGCAGCGTGTGCTGCAGATAGTTTCAGTTTCTTTAGATTAATTTAATATGACAAAAAAGCTTAAGAGTACAAATATAACACTGTCTCTAAATTACTGTATTTGTTGTATATTTGTAATTTATTTTCTCTATACATGCAAATTTTACATATTTTAAGAATTGCCAATTTTACTGGCAATGTCATACTTAATCTAGTATTCTGGATTGCAGATAGATTTTGTTTTACTGCAGACAGACACAAAAAAATTTTGCTACTGGGAGCTTGTTGATCCAGGGACCGGGGCACCTAAAATTATATTTACCTAGGCAATTTCTTATTATGAATTTCTAAGCAGAGCCTCCAAAATTACGCCATAGTTAACAAAAACTATTTATTTATATTATATTCATGTTAATATTTTTCCAACTCAAAACTGCTGTAGATTTTGCTTTTTACAGCTGTGGGGGAAGGGGCACTGTGAGGACCTGGACCTCATTGAGCTCTGGGTATCAGCTAAATATATGATATTCAGTATAATACTTAGTTATCTCCAGCTCATACATTTAAAAAAAAAAATTGTTTCTTCATTCCTCAATCAAATTCATGTTCAGGGCAGTTCTTTATCAGTATGTTATTCAAACCTTCTTGGAAATAAAGTAATAAATTATAACTTTTCAGAATAATATAATGTTTAATATAGCTTAGTTAGAAATACCATATCTTTCAAATAATAGCATACACCTAGGTGTAGGTAACACAGATTTTTTTTCAAACTTTGTCTTTAAAAAATATTATGGACTGAATTCAATTAAATTTTCTGTTAAAGGAAAGTGCTTTTTTTTTTTTTTTTTTTTTTTTTTTTTTAAATATTATGAAAATAAAATATATTTGCAATGTGCAATTAGAGGTACAACAGTATATTTGGAAATCGAAATAAAAAGGTTAATTTGACAGGTTAAGACAACACAGTTGTCTCAAGGGAAAATAAATTGTTATCTGTAGCAGAGTTTCCCCCAGGTCAGGTTTAAAGAAATTGTTTATTAAAATTATTACTTATCAAAATTATCTTCCATGATGAATGCAGACAATTTTCATCTCAGAATTATATAATACTAAATGCTGAAAGAAAGTCAGTTTTGTGCCATAGAGAACTACATCTTAAAAAATGCATTTTTCAGTTTTTTTTTTCTTTCTTTTGTAATAATGAGAGGAAAAAAAAAAAAAAACTGACTTTTCAAATTATCATCACAGATATATGGTTCAACTGTTCATTTTAGAGGTATTGACAAGTTCTTTTGAATAACGCTCACATTGAAAGTTTACATCCGCTGGGGTTATTTCTCCCACAGGAAAAAGGGGTAAAAATGCTTCTACATATATAAAAATTTAATTATTTCAAATTGTCTATTACTATTATATTTATTTTTTTTTATATCACAGTGCTTGGTTAAAAATAAACATCATTGTGTACATTCATATGAAATCTTGTTTAATACTGCCATGTTAAAAAATGACGAAAAATGGGATGGCAATACTACCTGTTGGGCAATTGGCACCAAAAGTTGCTAGGCATCAATTTTTGTCGAGGTACAACTACATACATATATTTGAATGAAATTCTAAGCATTAGTTCTTGAATTAGAGCTGTCAAAAAATTTTTGTCACACACAGACATTTTCGAAAATAGGTCAAATCATATTCTAGATGTCTCAAAGCATGTAAATCTATTGAAAACTAAAAGTCAAAAATTTTTATAAAACCAATATTTTCTTATATTGAATTTAGAAGAAAGTAATAATTTTGAAAAAAAGTAAATTATGTATTTCTGAGGAAAGGCCAAGTTAATTTTTATGTGAATGATATGTAATGAGGCTAAAAAAACTAACCTTGTCCTTGTATAACATTCCAATGCAATTTATTGAAATTTAGTTTTTCCGACTGAGTGAAAATAATGCCTGGACCGGGACTCGAACCATGGATCTTTGACTTACAAGGTCAAGGCTCTACCAACTGAGCTATCCAGGCCGACATTCCGGTCAGCATTACTCACTCAGACAACCTTATAGGCTGAAACAATCTGGTCTATCATTTAGATAGCTCAACAGAAAGATAGCTCTTTTGTTTAGATAGCTCTTCTGTTGAGCTATCTAAATGATAGACCAGATTGTTTCAGCCTATAAGGTTGTCTGAGTGAGTAATGCTGACCGGAATGTCGGCCTGGATAGCTCAGTTGGTAGAGCCTTGACCTTGTAAGTCAAAGATCCGTGGTTCGAGTCCCGGTCCAGGCATTATTTTCACTCAGTCGGAAAAATTAAATTTCAATAAATATGATTTCCTTCCACAGTTTATTGTGTGATTTTATTAAAAATTGTATTCCAATGCAATCACTCAGAAACTTTATTGACCTGCAGGCACAGTAAATTCTTCACTTTTTAAAAATTAAGGAATTTGGTGGTCGCAGTGATCAGATGATTAAGTTATTATTTTCTAATTTATTAACTCCATTTAATTTCTCTGTAAAAATATTATTATAATATTTTGGCATTAATAGTATTACTTTAAAAGTTACGGCAGAATAATTGAAATACTCTTGTGTATTATTTATGTATTATCAACAATGTATTGATAATGCAATTATTATAATCTTTTCAATCGTTTTAGGCACCTGTTAGAAAATCTGGGACCTGTTTTGACTTTGATAGCTCTCTCACAACTGTATCTGCTATTAAAAGGTATTTTTTTCAGTAAAACAAAAAAATAAATAAACCTGCAACAGTCTTTTCTAAGGTAAATTCCAAAAATTTCAATTTCTGAAGATTTCCGATCTAAGAAAATAAAAATCATATTCTGACAATTAAATTTTTTATTTTATTTGCTATTAGTATTTGTGTTTAATATTATTAATTTTTTAGGATGCACCAATAACATTTCTTCTAAGCACATTTTAAAGTCTTCATTATGTGTGTGTCTTTCTAAAAAAAAATTTTAATATGAAGTATATTTCTTCTGAAATCAATTAATATAAATATGTGAGAATTTTTTCTCATTTATAAATAAATAAATAAGGGCTGTATTTTATTTTATTTTTTTTTTTTTTAAGATTTGTGCATGCTTTTTGAGATGTTTTTGCTGGGTATTTTCATTCTGTTACATAAATTTTTATATATTTGTGATTAACTGAATAGTGTTAATTTTTAAAAAAATATTTCTTCTTTTTGTGCTGTTTACAAAAGAAAGCAGTGATATATGTACAACAAAGTTTCGAAGGTATCAGGAATTAAGGGAAAACCTGGAAAACTCAGAGAATTTGAAAAATCTATTAAAAAAAAAAAAAAAAAAAAAAAAAAAAAAAAACTGTAAACTCTGGTGATTAAAAAATTTATTTCAAAAACAAGAAAGGAAATTTAGATATTTTCAGAAAAACATAAGAAAAATTTTTATAATAAAGTTTTCATTTATTTTTTTAATTTTTAAATGTCTATTTTTGTAGTTTAGATTTTTTTTTTTTTTAAATACTTTATAATGAAGAAAAAATAGGCCTGTGCCCCCCCCCCCCCGGCCCCCTAGCTGGCGCCACCCCTTCTTTTTACACTTCCCAACACAGCTGAAAAATGTGTATCAGTTTAATTTATCTGTCCATCTTCGCTCACGCTTTGTTTCAAAATATATGGGGTTGCTGCTACTCGTGTTTTTTTCCACCACTGTTTTTATATAGAAATCTTTGCTTTTTTCAATTGCATGACCATATTGCTAAAGATTGCTACTTATAAATAGTGTCGGAAAAAAGTACAGCTATCGTCAATTCTGAGTATGTTTGAATTGCCACGAAATTGTATTGTAGTAAGAAGATTCACTACTAAACACTGGTAGCGAAAAAGAACCTGTGCTGCAAGGCAAGTGGGGGGGGGGGAGGGGGGGGACAGAGCTTATTGGGCTCGTGAAAGATAATTAAAAACTGTGATTGTTTGCAAGTAACATATAATATATTTAAAAAACTAACAATGTCAATTGTAACACATTGTAAAATCTTTATAATTTTTATCGTGGGTTTAAATTTATAAAATTGTAATATCAGTTAGGCCTGCACAACTTCAACTGTGCTGCGAGCCATATTGTGGTAACTAAATTTGCTGCAGCCGCCCTATCCCCACCAAAAAATAAAAGAAAATAAATAAATAAAATAAAAAAAATATTTTTTTTTCCAATGGCTAGACAAAAGTTACAGAGGACTGTAAAGTTATAAAACAAATTATAGACAATATAACATAGAACAAAAGACCAAAGTCATTGTCTGAGGAGCGACCTTGCCTCCCAATATCTCGACTCTTCTGTAGAGCATCAAAGAGCCCTACAACGGGACAGATGGTCCCTGTCCATTACGTCTCCAGAATCACAAAGTGGGCAGGTAGGGTCGTTTAAGATACCTATGTGCTCAAATGAGCGGCAAGGCAGTCATGTCCTGTAAATAGGCAGAAAATCGCAACTGCCTTACGTCTTGGTTTATCAGGAATAAGAGAAGGACTTAAGTTCTTCCATTTCTTTAGAGCTGTATGATTCTCAAGATCTCGTAAGGCATTAGATGCAGATAAATTCTTTAAAAAACAGTTTAATCCTCCAGTAAGAAATGGGTGTATTGAGATGTTGTACAGTACGATGCCGAAAATCCGGACTCCAAAAATCCGGAGAATTTCGGCGGCGTTAATCATCATCATCAACAACGATTTTTTTTTTTTTTTTTTTAAGTATAAATATATCTAAATAAAAGAACCGAATTTTTTTTTTTTTTTTCTTAGTAATCTTCAAAACTGGCATTTGCAAAGTCTCAAAGAGGAGGGAGAAGAAGATTATAATAATAGAAACAATTCTTAAACATTTATCTAATTGAGAGCTAAATTCTATATTCTATTTCAATTATGCTCAAATTTTTAGTTGAAAAACCTAAAGTATTAAAAAAAAAAAAAATCACTTAAATGTTTTAAAAGTGGCATGTTTTTTTTTATTTACTTTCTTTTATTGTAGCTTGTGCTAATTTTTGTATACAAATAGAAGAAAGTAAAAATCGTAATATATAATTTTTCCACCGGAATTTGCATATTACCCAAGTACTTAAACCAAAATATTATATTTTTTAGTAGTGACCAAAAATCCGGAAAATTCGAAAATCCGGAATCGCCGCGGTCCCGACGATTACGGATTTTCGGCTTTTTGTACTGTAGTAAGGTGGCACCTCTTTTTGCAAGGAAGTCCGCTTGTTCATTGCCCCAAAGGCCACAATGGCCAGGCACCCACTGGAGAACAATTTGTTTCCCCTTTAAAGTGAGAGTTCTTAATGATTCTTGACATTGGGATATTTCAGGTGTTAATGGATAATCAACAGCGTTAATTGACTGAATGGCTGCCTGAGAATCAGAAAGAATGACTGCTCTTTCAAACTTGCAATGGACAGCTAATAGTTGCTTTAAGGCTAAACGTATCACCACAAATTCACCATCAAAGGAGGTACCAATATAGCCCGCAGGGGCATAGAATGAAAAAAGATCTGAGAACACACCAGCCCCTACATTGAGATGACAATAAAACTGGGAACCATCAGTAAAAATGTGCAGTCACTGAGATGGTGGATATCTGGCCGCAATGTTCTCTAAGGCAAGACATTTCAACACACTTGGTGCAACATCTCTCTTTGTATGGATAGTTTCAACTAGATCCAGCCTCATATCGACATTTATCACTTCCAAGGGATTTCTGGGTGTCAAAAGTGGTTGTATATCACCTGGAATTACAAGATCTTTCTTAATATCCAGGACTATTTAAATAATTCTATTTTGGGTTTTTAAATTTCTTGGCTTGGTCTCAAATATAAAATAAAATAAAATAAAAAATAAAATAAAAATAAATAAATAAAATAAATAAATAAATATAAAAAAAAGGTATTAGTATTAAAAAAAAAAAAAAAAATAATAATAATAATGTTGCTATACTGAAAATAATAATAGTAATATCATTTAAGAATTTAATGAGGAACATCATACTAAAAAAAAGAAAAACATAGTAAAAAACAAAACAATAACAAATAGTGAGTTATAGTTGCTGTTGCCAAAATATCTTCTAAATGATCATTAGTCAAGCATGGTCATTGCTTGTTTTTGTTGAGATTTATGATAGAGAAAGTTTGCTCATATATGTATGTCATTCCAAACATACTGAAAATTCACAGGGTAACTTCAATAAGGTTTTTATATTTTTGATGATCAAGATTTTTATAAAACTCTTGTAAACTGCATTCTGTATGACTATTTTTGTAAATACTTGAATATTATAGTTCAATAATTTCCATTTTCAAAAGTTGGCACATTTTCTGGATCCACAGAAAATGGATCTCCAATTAACTTTAATTGAATTTCTTCCTTTGTGTAAGAAAACCTTTCATCAAATTCTGTTATTGAAACATTGATTTGCATATTTTTGTCCTAATATGGTGTGCTTTATCTAAGAAATGTACTGAACACATTTCTGAGTGACTAATTTAACCTTTTTAGTAGTTGATTTTTGAAAAGTTTCAATTTTATCTTGAAAGCTTTCGCTGCTGCAAACATTTCAAATTTTCCTGAAAAAATTTACCTGTTTGGTATTCCTGAAGTTGAATGTTAAAGCCATTTACATGTATGACTTTCTCTCTCTCTCTCTCTCTCACACACACACAAACATCCAAGGATTCATCTTTTAGCTCATGAAATTCCTTTTGTCCATTTTTTAGGAATTTTATTATTTCCTTCAAAGCAGAACTTAAGCTCTCTTTCACGATTTAACCTCCTCACTTCTGCATGATATATTAAGTCACTCTACTCTACATCTATTTCATTTAACAATGTTAACCACAACTGACATTATATGTTCTAATTGTAATACTTTGCTACATAAAATCTGTGGATGTATGATGCAGTGATATTTAATTATTTGTCTACCACTAGATTTTTCAGCAAATGCAACCCTCTCTACTATTAATTCCAGTTATATATTTCTAGCATCACCAATATATAAATAGCCACTAAGTTCATAAAATCCAAACGCAACTTACCTTTCAAACACTTAGTTACCTCAGAGGAGATATCTTTCCCTATTGTGCAATCTGACATAGAGCACTATCTAGTGAGTTCTTCAGTAATATCAAAGTTTTCATCAACGTCTTTAATGAAAATGAGAAGTTGAGCTATCTTTTAAATCTGTGCTTTCATCAATAGCTGGTGAATAAAAACAGACAGAATTCATGAGCATTCCTTATTAATTGGTCTCTGAGATCAGTGGAAATACCAGTTATTCATCTTTGTGCTGCCATTTGTGAAAAACTGACATTCTGAAAATATCTCATTTTTTTCTGGACACAATGGTATAATTAAAATTTTTCTAAAAATACTGTGTTCAGTTGGGGGAAAAAATATATAAATTTTATTTTTTGGTTTATATTAAGATTTTGTGGGCCATAAACTGAGTATTGGCAGGCCACATGCCATATGTTTTGCACACTGGTTACTAGTAATGTAACTAACTAACCTTGTAACTAACTAAACCACATTAAACCAAAATAAAACTCACTCACTCTTCATAGTATGTTTTCGTTTATTTCATGATTCATAAATAGTACAAAGTTTAAGTATCATTTTGCATTGAGGCTCTGTTCTCTTAATAAGAGAATAGAGCTCGCTGAAATTCCTGCACAAAAATATATGTATTCTTGAATTTTAACATGTTACGGCAAAATATTAAAAAATTTGACGTTATCTGTAACAAGGTATTTTGGAGAGTAAGAAATCGATCTGGTGTGTTTTCGTTTTGGGCAAAATAGTTTTTATTGGTAACCTACTTTTTGAATGGGTAAAAAATACATTACAGAAAACAAGCTGTTTTTACAATCTCAATGAAATGTATCTAGATTGGCAAAAGTGCGAATCATCATACTAAATTTGAGAGCTTCAAATTTAGTTTTATTTTATTTATTTATTTTACAGCATATTTGTCTGTTCAAAGTCTTTGCCAACTGTTTTGATTTTGGTCATCATTAGGGTTCATGTAAGCATGATGACAAATTCAAAATCGCACATGTGGAGATATGGATGACAAATTTGTTGCCTAAAATGTTTTTATAAACCTATATTTCACAAATATATTTTAATGTTTATAAAGTGTCAGTAAAAAAGAATATTTTAATAATCAAAATCCACATATTTAACATTTAAAACTAACTTCTAACAGTAATTTCAATGTTTGTTTGGTAAAAATCATTAATAGTTCTAAAGGTCAATTTGTAATTTTTTTTACATTCGAAGGTCTGGTACCAGATTTGACAAATTACTCTTAAATTAAATGTTTACAATGATATGATATCGAAAGTATAAGTAAACATTGTTGAACTATATGGTGATTGCACCACACAATGTTTTTTCTTTGTCATCATTAGAATCATCATTAGTAAACTCACTCTTGCAGGTTTAGTTTGACAAACTGTCTGCACACACCATTGTATTCTACCGTGGTCCATTTTTAGGAATTTTCTGTGAAATAAAGCTAACTTATTGTTAAAAAAAAATCACTTTATTTGTTTTGTTATAATTTATTTTGTTTTATGATAAAGATTTACCTAATAACAGTTCAACTAAAGGTTTGAATAATAATGTGGGATAGTTAGGTATTTGGTAAGAAATATTCAGTTTTTATTATAATTTTTCCTTTGTGTAATGCCTGAATATTTTAAAATTAAATAAGGCAAACTTTACAATACAAATTTAGCAATATTTTGTGTGCAATTGGTTGGCCACATATTGTATAGATAAGTAATAATTATGCTTCAAAAGCCTATATTTATATTTTTTACCTTCACCAATAGCTCATAGAAAAACAGTTTTGTCGGCTCCTGCATTTTAATAATGATATGCACAAAATTAGTGTAGATATTTGGGTCGTTCATTTACAGGGAAAAAAGTAAAGTTTCAGTAAGTGCTAATGACAATTAGTGTTTAATACAAATCAGAGTTATAAGAATTTATAAAATTATAAGAAAAATAATTTGAAGTTACTTAGAAACTTTATTTTTATAATAAATATTTAGAAGTTTGTTTTCTGGAAAAACAAAACAAGGAATGCCATATGGGATTTTAATGCAATTCATGGAGTTTTTTCACTTTTATAATGAAAGGTGTGACTAAATGTGATACAATTAAGCAAAAATATACCTATTGAAAAAATATGGAGTTACACCACTTTTACAGTGAACTCAACTGTCCATTTCATGCTTGGCTTAAGAAACGTTAATAACTCAAAGTAATGTGCATAAAAAAACATGTAATTTTTAAAAGAAACATTAAAATATATAAAGACAATAATTATTATATCTATTCTCAAAAGCAGGTGTACATTGTAAATTTTACAAATGAAACACAATACTGCTTAAAATCTCCTGAAAAATCAGTCAAACCTGTTTTATTTGGAAGGGAATGAATGCATTGAGGAATAATAATAATCTTCAGACAGTTCTTATGCAGTATGTAAGGATTGTCTAAGAAATATTACATTCTTCATAAAATTTACACATGTATGCGTGCTAAAATGTTAACAAAAATTTCTTTTCCAGAAAAATTTGTGTTAAGATGATTTTTTTTTTTTTTTTAATGTTGAGTACTCTGAAGTTACACAATGTACAAAATAAAAATAGTTATTGAATAATTTCAGGAATTTAACTTTTCCATATGGAAAAAATAAATTCCTGCAGATTTTATTATCTGTTATTCATCAGGGATCCTGCATACTTGACCCTTACTTGATCCTGATCAGGGATCCTACATAATTATACAATCCTGCCTTTTGTACATTGTAGCAATATCTATGCAAACTGACCATATGATGAAAAAGGAACAGATTAAAGCAATAACTTTTCTAGTATTAATTTGAAATTTCAATTTTTCTAATTATAAAACTGGAAAGATTTATAAAAATCTTATTTTTTAAAGATTATTATAAGCAATAACAGTCGAATTCTGTTTACCTTCTTTAATTTGAAGTGTGTTAGGATTTATGATTATCCTTAAATGATTCATAAAGTGTTTATTTTTTTCTTTGCCTTTAAAATCTTAAGTTTGTATTAACATTTTAATTAACGTTCTTGTTTGTATTTTAGAGCCTTGTTTGAAAAAGATAATGAAGAAGATCAAATTGAGAAAGAAAATATTGTTAATTTAAGCAATAGTGCTCCTGCATCCATAGTTAGCAGCAGTCTACTTGGGACTTTTGAGGTAAGTGATAAACCTATATGATTTATTCTAAATTAAATTATTTTGAAATTTTTGTATTCATTAACACCAAAAGTAAATAATTACTTAATTTCCAAGGCAAGTTTTCAATATCACTCACTGATATTAGTATAATTACTTTTATATTTTATATACCTAACAATATAACTTTCATGAATTAGTAGCTAAATTAAGCCTAAAAGTAGCATGTGTCTAGTAATAAGTTATTTTTTGACAAATTATGAAAAAGGAGGGGAGGGATGGGACGTGTAAGAAAAGGAAGAAGAATGAAGATTCTGATGCTCCTTAAACAGAGAATATCAAGAGGCAAATGAATGAATAAATGGAAGAGGAAATGCACGAAACAAATTCAAAATAATGGAAAATAATTGGTGTGGCACTCACACGACTTTTGCTTATCCTTTTAACTTTTAAAAATACTTTATTTACCATACATGTATGAGGAATTAATTTTCATTTCTGAACACTGTTCCTGGACATGGTAAAATATACAAAAGAAATTACATTCACTAATTACAGTTTGGATTTCTTGGTAATATTTGTTCTTTAGGTATGTTGAAAACACACACAGACTAGCCACTAAAAACTGTATTAATATTCAGGGAACCACAAAACATGTAAATATAACAAAAACTTAATTTAGAATATTTGAACTAAAAAAACAATACTTTCTCTAGTAGAAGTAAAAAAAAGGATGAACTAATCAAGCATTGGAAAATTTTATTTAAGTGATACATTATATTAGAATGTTAGACAAAATAGATGTTATTAGTAATTAATTAACCTTACATACATAAGTGACCCACTGTTTTTGTCATTTTTCATAGTATGTCTGTGTATTATGTATTTATATTTTTAACTTTAAACGTATGTCCCATCCCTCCCTCATATAAGGGAGGGATGGGACATTTTTATAACTATGTTAATTGGCTTATAAAACTAATATTTTAGTAATTACCATCGAATTTATATTTTTAAAATATGTCAAAATGTTTCAATTTGTTACTCTGAAAATTACAGTGTTTTACCAGTAAAAGTAAATTTGTAAGAAATATTTTTGTAAAAACTGTCCCATCCCTTCCTACTCTCCCCTAATTAATTCATCCAGTTTAAACCTATTTTAATATTAATCTCTAAGTCTTTCTACAAGTACTCAAAATTGCACATCGGATCGAGTTATATTAACCTAGAGTCCTGCACGGGTCTGGTAAAACCTGACCCGAACCCGACAAGTGAATTTTGAATCGACCCGAAAACCAACCCAAACCTGTACTAAGGAATTTTGACGACCTGCACCCGATTTCTTTTCACCCAAACCTGATCCGAAACCTGCATCTAAATAAAAATTAATAATTCATCTAAAAATCAGGGAAATATTATTAATTTATAAAATAAATTTTCATTATCACACTGCTGGTAAACCATTTCAAAAAGAATTAAAAATATAATTACTAATGCTATGTTATATTAAAACAGGAATAAACTACTACATCAGAAACGCCAAAGAAAAATTATTGAGGTGCATACAGCTGTTTCGGTAGCCTAAAGCGTACCGTCTTCAGTGCAAAAAGAACATTCTTCAGTGCATTCTTTTTGCACTGAAGACGGTACGCTTTAGGCTACCAAAACAGCTGTATGCACCTCAATAATTTTTCTTTGGCGTTTCTGACGTAGTAGTTTATTCCTGTTTTAATATTCCAACGCCAAGTCTCCTGCTATTAAATGCTATGTTATAACTAATACTAAGTTAAAAATTAAAAAATCTGAAAAATGGATTAATATTAATAGTTTTTAACTATTTATGTGTGTTGTGAACTTCAAGTGTACAAAAATGGGTTTCGATCTCTTAGTGTTTGTAGTTTTATTATTTAATGCTTATCACACACACAATCATATTAAAATAATATAATGTTACAGATGTCAACTAAACGTTTACTAAACTCATCTAAATCTATATTCCTATAACTTCTTAAAAACATCTGCAAGAGAAAAGAATATTAATTATCAGTTTAAATTCACTATCTATTTCAAAAGGATGTGAGTAATCAAAATAGATGAATCATACATCTGGTTACTGTGGGAGAAGTAGCCTGTTTTCAACAGCTTATATTCTAAATAATAATTGCTTTTTTTTTTTTTTTTTTTCTATTTTTTGGTTCATTTCTTTAGTCGGATATGGATGGTTTTATATTACTATGATAATTTGGCTAAGCGTATATTCATCATGGGTATATAGAGCAAAAAAATTTCTGCTTTGTTAAGATACTTTTTTTTTTATTTTGTTCTCAAGTCGACCCAAACCCGACCTGCAGTAAAAAAAATCCAGTCAACCCGACACACAGGAAAAATAAGTCAATCAACCTGAACTGAACCCTACCCACAAGAGAAAAAAGTTATGTCGACCCGACTCTAATCGCTTAAAATAAAAGGGTAAAATCAAGTTACCTGACCTGATGCAGGACTCTATATTAACCATTTAAGCATGTGATGTATCTGCATAAATGATTAACTCATCCGTTTGAAGTTACCAAAGCATATTCCTCATTATAGTGCCAAATGCAATCTTTTGATAATCTAGTATTGAGTTTATTATAACACAGGCCTGCGAAATTGAAGTTTTTGAAAAATACAAGAGTCATTTTTGCTGTTTTTATGTTATTTGTTGGGCTGATTTCTAAAATGACCTTCATTTTTTTCATCACGTTCAGGATTTTTAGTAAAATGAATATCGATATTTATTTTTTTCTCTAACAATATTGCATATACTATCTGGCAACAGTGGTTTTTATCCATTTAAATCTATGTAAAACAATCGATTCTTGGTGTAGCAAACTGATTTTTCAGTAATAAATTTATTTTTTATTGGTTTAAATGGTTGAAACCACTGTTGCTAGATTGCATGACCCATCTCTGGTCAAGAGAAAAATGAAAAGCTCCCTTGGGTACATTTTGCATCAAATTATAGTGCAGTTTCTAAAAGAAAATCATCAACATACTATTTTATTTATTTATTTATTTATTTTAAGGTAACTTACATAAATTAGGTGATTGACCAAGAGGAGTAAATATTATGTATGTGTTAAAAATCGAAGTAAAATTGAATTTTTGAAGAAAATGTGATGTAAAAGAAATTTTTAATTATATATTTTTTAAATTAACACCAAAAAATACATAAAGTTCAGCTATCAATTCCCTTGTATTTTTTCATCGTAGGCCTGTGTGATGCTTAAGGGGTTAATAAGTATAGTGAATCTACAATTTTCAAAAGGCAGTAGACTCTCCATTAAATGAGATGACCAGGAAATGGTTAGTCCCATATAATCAAATTTATGCACATTTTTATGAAAAAATTTGAAAAAATAAAATGTAAAATTATTATACTGTAAGATTTGAAGTAGCAAGCTTTGTCGTCTTAGTTTAAATGAATTTTCAAAATTCCATATCGCTTATTTAATTCCATCCCTATATTTATTGAAAAGTTTAAAAATATGAAAACTTTGAAAAAATTGCTATTAAAACTGTCAAAAACTCAGTCAGTGCCCGCACTGCCTTTGGTGGCATCGTGTTAGGCTGCTTTCTACATTTAAGCAAATTCTCAAAATTACGTACAACTTTTTTTATTTCATCTCGATATTTTTTCTTAAATTCCAAAATGGTCGAAACTTTGGCTGATGTCTCCACTGCCTTCAGCAATATCTTCCCTGACCATATTATGCTGAATCTGGAACTACACTGCCTGCAGCAGCATCTAATTTAATATTTTTACATGCACACACACAAAAAGTAAAAACTTTATACAGAAAAATGCATTATTGAGGAATAAAGTCAATGTGTTAATAATGAATAAAATATATAAATAGAATGTAAGGTACATTACATTAGTAATCTCAACTAGTTGATTGAAAGAGTTAATTGAGAGTCTACTGTTGTTAAATTATTTATTTCTTTTTTTGGTGAACACAACATGATTATTATGCAATATTTCTGTTTCCATTAGGAATCTGTCCTCAATGGTCGCTTAGAACCAGTAAGCACAGTTGAAGGTTTCACAGCAGAAATTGGTGCAAGCGGGTCATTTTGTCCACGTCATATTATATTACCTGTCTCTGTATTTTTTTATACACTTCAAGACATGGACAAAGTTGCCTCTCCCTACATGGTATGCATTTAAAACTGCAAAAAGTACTTACATTTACAAATAAATAAAGCAGAGAGAAAAAGCTAATAATAAAAAATACCTGTTTATTATTTAGATTTTAAATGTGATATTACTTTTCTGATATGTTTTAATGTGAAACTGGAACTATTATTATAACATTAATCATACTGTTAATACATTTGTTTTTCTATGAAATAATTTTTTAAAGCAAAACAGTATTAAACAAATATAATATTAAAAAATAAAAATAAATAAATAAAATGAAAATCATTTACATTTTCTCTTTTTAGTCATTTAATGCAACTTAAGAATATGTTTTTAATTAAAATTTTTCTATTACATCTTATATGTATAGATATTTAAGAATAATATTCATAATCTATGTAAGTGCTCACCATGTTTTTTCCCAAGTGTTTTTATTCCCAAAATATAATAGAATAAGATCAGGCATTCATAAATTAATTAGAGTAATAGAATTTTCTAATGTTTCATTATAATACTAATTGTTATTCCCGTTTATTTAATTATTTTAGGGTCACATAAATCTGCGAGATAGAGAATATCACATACCAAAAAGAGGAACTGTTCAAGTAGTAAGTTGAAAAAAAAAAAAATTTTTTTTAATTATACAATTACTGTAAGGAAAAAGCATAATTTTTTGCTGTGTTTATGATCATCATAGAATTGCTTTTTGTATATTATTTTCTTTGGTATTTGTTGAAACATAAAGTACATAATTTTGTTCATTATTTTATCACAAAGTTGTTATAAAGAAAAATTCTGAACATGAAGCACTTACTGCTGCTTTTGTTGTTGCACCAAATTTCCATAAAAGGGAAAATATTACAGGTAAAACGTCATATTTCCTTTACATGAGAAGTATGAAATTGGATTTGGCATTAAAAATTGTCGAAATGATTTTCTTCTGTCTATGTTAAGAGTATACAATAATATGAATATATATGTATTTTTTTTCATGCTAGTTTAAAATTTCATCATTTTATATTGTTAATTTAGTGTTGTTATGTTTATTTCAGTCTTGGTATTTTGATTTACATTTTAGGTGAGACTGCTTAAAATTTCTCCTGCCAATATAGGCTGTATCGTAAATTATGATTTTTCAAAATTATTATTAGGGGATCATGGAAATTCTAAATACTGTCTATAGCAGAATAATAATTGCAGCTACTTAATCTATTAAATTTTAAAGGGACCAAGTCTTTCCTGTGAATTTTCCAGAAGGTATGAGCCACTTCTCATAATTGGCATTTATTTGTAGATGTGTTTTAAATGTAAGAATCAACTTGTGAAGAAAATTGGGAAATAAATTGAAACTGTAGAAACATTGAAGCCACCAAAATAAATATACCATGCTTCTTAAGTTTTTTTTTTTTTTCCTTAATTATAAATTTTCACTACTTCTGAGTCATTGTAATATTATTGTTCAAGATGTTGGATATATATTTTGAAGTATTGGTTGTAATAACTTGGCAATTTTTTTATTCCTTTTTTTATGTGAGTTATTAATTGTATGTATGCTTTATAATTTTTTTCTTTTTCCTGCTAACTTTGATATAATATTTAACATTTTCTATTAAATTTTTAAATATGTTGCAACATAAGAATAAAAATCTTAGAAATCAAGTATTTTCCTCTGCTGTGATTGGTCAACCATATTTTTTGGTTTTATAGAAAGAAAATGATTCACCTTTTTAACTCAAGTAATTCGGTGCATTAATTTTAACATAAAAACGCTTTTCTTTAATATTTCAGCCAGAAGAGATTCCATCTGAAACATCTATTCTTAATGCTTTTAAGAGGATGCATCACATTTTTGTCAAGATCAACGAAAACCTATGTTAACGGCCCTCTTTGCTTACCATTGCTGGAAGCTTAGGTCAATGTTATTCTATGGGAAATTTTGTTTACTCATAACTCATTAACTAATACATATTTTTAAATTCTGTTTTCACATTCAGGAAATTCACAATTCTTAAACTGATGGACCTTTTTAACAATGGATTTTTTAAATTTTAAATATCTTATTTTGAAACTGTAAAATGAAAAGTTTCACATATTGAAAATTCGTATTTTACCTCTTCAAAATAAAATATTTAAAGTAAAAAAAAATCCGTTTTTATTAAAGGTCCATCAATTTAACAGTTGTGAATTTTCTGAATGTGAAAACAGAATTTAAACATATGCATCAATTAATGAGTTATAAGTAAAGAAAATTTCCCATAGAATAACATTTGCTTGGGCATTCGGCGATGGTGAGTGAAGTGGCTCTTAACCTAAGAAGAAATGATCCGCGTTATTATTCATTAAATAATGCATATTTTTAAGTTATCTTTTCACATTCAGAATATTTGTAACTGTAAATAAGTCATTGTTTTCATTTTTTTTTTTTTTTTCAAATTTATTTTGAGGTTGTAAAATTTAAAATTTTACTTAGTGGTTTTTTATATTTTACAGCTTCAAAATAAAATATTAAAAAATAAAAGCTGGATTTTTGGAAAGCAAGGACTCATGCTAATAAATTTCCTGAATTTTGAAAACAGAATTTGAAAAACATGTTCCCTTAATTTCTGATAACATCAGGAGCAATTCAACATTTTACCTGTTAAACTTATCATTCTCCTTTTTTATATTTAGCATATTTTTTGTTTGGCGTTGTCCCCTTTGTTTTTGGACATTCTTTTCAAACATTCTCCACTTTCATTCATATGTAATTGGTCTCATTCATTTGTTGTTTATTTTATTTTTTTATTTTCTTTCTTTGACCAAATATATTGCTTCACATTCATAAATCTACATGACAAAGATAATAAATTTTTGCAAAAAACAAGCAACATTTTTAAAGATTAAAAATCAATCAAGTTGGTAAATTTTCAAGAAAGTTAATTTCCAGTAGTAATTCTACCTATTTACTGGAAGAGAAAACAATGCAGAAAGCAAACAGCTTTAATAATTTTGATAATAATTGAAGAGCTGAGTGGATGAACATGTTAAGGGACATTTTTGAAAAATTAAATGAGATTTCTGAGGGGAAGAACTTATGGTTCTTTTAAATGTTAAACATTTACTACTACTTCGAAGTCTTCTACATTGTTAAAAATTTCAACAGAAAACTCTGTGTAATGTATTATCTTAAGTCTTACGTAAAATTACAGAGAAAAATAAACGGAGATGTTAAAAAACTTATTTTATATATTCACTTTAATAACTAATATTAATTTATTAAATTATTGGTTGGTGAGAATATATTTCAGACTTAGAATGCTTTTTCTAAAGTAGAAACAGTCATTTTTAATTTTAATTAAAAATTAAATAACAAAATTAGTTAAAAATACAGAATAAAGATTGAGAATCTCTATTATTCACTTTTAACTAAGAATTACTGTAATTTTATTGAGACTCTGGATAAATATTTACATTAAATTTACAGAAATTTTTAACAGTGTAATAACACTACTTTTGACCCAGGAAATTGTTATATACATGGTCTTTAACTATTGCATTATCTCTTTACTGTTGATTTTCTCAAGTTTACTGGTTATCCACCAAGCTCTTCAAGTAGTAATAAATGAAACTATAAAGAATATAAAAACAAATCATAAGAATAAAAACTGTTTTTTTTTTTTTTTTTTTTTTTTAAATAAAAAGAACAAAAACATCTAAAAATTAAATGAATAAAGGACCGTTGCACTAATTTAAAATCTGTTAAAGGTAAATTTCTTTTTCTTCATGTTTATGAAGTTGATTCATAGTTCTTTATTATTTTTATATGGTCAATTGCAGTAGAATAAAATGCTAGATTTCTTGTGTGTGTGTGTGTGGGGGGGGGGGGATTGCCCATAATAACTTTTAGTATTTTGATAACTTTGATTTTATGTTAATTAAAATATCTAGCCTTTATCTTACACAGCTTTCTAGACTCGATGCAAATTTTGTCTGTTTTCATACCAAATATAAATTTCCTTTTAAAATGTCTTTGTTGGTGGCATGTGTTCTTTTCCTTTAGTGATAAAAATATCAGCATTTTCTAGACTTTTCAAATTAGTTCTGCATTTTGAGTTTTATTTATTTCCTATTTTCTTCACATATTGATTTTTATATTTAAATTATTTTATTATGATATACTTTGCTTGCAACTTATTGTGCATGGGCCATTTTTAATTTTCTTTTAGTGCATTTCTTTCTTTCTCTCTCCCTCCTACCTTCGTGTGAAAAAATATAAGAATTAGTTTTTAAAAATTATTACAAATTTTTCGCATACACAGTAAAAAAAAAAAAAAAGAAAAATCCATGCTATTTTATATGAAATAAAAATTATCATGCATGATAATTTTCTACAGTTTTTTTTTTAAACAAAAAGTACATACCTCTCAAGATTTTTTATCTTTTTTTCAGGAATCTTGCATTCTATTTGAAATGAGACTGAAGATTTGTAACTAGTCTCGTTAAGGCTGTTTTCCTTTCCTCTTTAATCAACACACACACAAAAAAAAAATTGTAGCTTTAAATAAAAGTATTTTTAAGGTAAAACAAAAGGATCATTTAGTCTCACTGGAGGTTTTCTATAAGAGCTGGGCTGGTTAAAGGCCATGATGCCTTCTTTGCACTATATGTCTATATAAAAATTTTCAAACAAGCATCTCCTGTTTTTTCTTATTATTGGGTGCTTTAAGGGCATCTGAAAGTATGAAAGCATTGCATACTGTTTTTACTAGACATTTTTAAAAAGAAAGTGTGGTTTTTGACAACATGGTGATATAGCACCAATTGTTACCATAATCACAGATATGGATGACAATTTGTTGCCGAAAAGTATTTTTTAAACCTATTTTTTCACTTATTTATTTATATAATTAAAAAATAAAACAAATATTATTTATATTGTTATAAAATGTTGTTAAAAACATTCTTTCAGAAATCAAAATTTATGCATTTAAAACAAGCTTCTAATTCCAATTTTGGTTATTTGGCATCATTAACAGCTCAACAGTAGATATCAAGGTGCTTCTATTTTTAAAAACTCTGTATCAGTGCTACTTTAAACTTGTTATATTGTGTTGTTTCTATTCCACTGCATTCATGCCTCCTTTTTTGTCTGTTGAAACAATCAAAACAATTGTTTATATTGTTTCTATAATTCATTGCTTACTTTCTTCATTTATTATCATCAGTTTTTCAGCACATTTTAGAGCAAGTTATAAAAAAAAAATTGTCATATATAATGTATCATTTTAAATTAATTACTAAAATTCTATCTTTTCAAGAATGAGTATTAATAAAACAGAAACACATAGGCAGTTTGTGTTTAGTCTATCTTAAAACTGAAGTGATTATTCTTTTTTTACATAAAGGCATTCATATATGCAATCAAAATATGTGTAAAATGTACTTATACGTACATGTGTCTACTAATTTATATTTTTAGTCATTATTATTTCATATCTTAATGATCTCTTTTAATCACCAAATTTTCACTGCTGGCATGAATTTTAATAAAATGGTTGGATTAATTTTGATGAGCGAAAAGGGATGAAGCCAAAAATTAAAATTACGTTATTGGCATGATGCCTCACTACTCTGATATTGAATTGGCACGGTTAATTTTTGATTAGCATTATTTTTTTTTCAAGAAAGTTAAGAAATTTCATCTGTTCTGTATTATGCCAAGGACATGAGTTTGATTTTCGACCACTCTTTTCTTTTATTAAGATTAAATTATTCTTTCCATCAAAAAGGTGTGGTACAATATGATCAAAGTTACAACATAGTCATAGTGCATGATACCTACCTTTTAATCTTTAATGATAAAGGCCTGAGGCAAGCATAAGAGTTTAATCAGGGAAAATTTTAAAAAGTTAAGCATAAAGAACTTTTAAAGCTTAATATAAATGGCATTAGAAAAGTCATTGTTCCTTTAATTGGACATTGTCTTATGAAGAGGCATTTTATATTTATAGGCATTAAAGATGGTACAACTTGTTGGAGTTGCTTGTATAATAAAGTTGTCCATGTTCTTAGGGAATGTGAGGCATATTTGACCTATAGGTTTAAACACTTGGATTGGCATTTAATTAAAACCTGGGAACTTCAAAATATTCCTATTAAGTGTCCTCTGAACTGTACATCATTTATTCCTTTTTAAAAACTTTGAAGAATAGTACAATTGATTTCTAGTTACAGTGCTAGGTTGCCATGGAACTACCCATTAATAAAGATAATTTTAAGTGTACATACCTGTTGTGGCTAACCCTAAATGTTTTTACTTTCTTTATTATTGTCCAATAATAATTCAGTTTAAAAATATTTTTAAAAAGTCTAGTGTATAAACCATATTCCTTCTATTATCTGCTTGCTACTACAGTAAAACCTCTCTAAGCTGGACTCCTATGGTTCCAAGAAAAAGTGTCCAACTTATAGGGGTTCTTACTTTTTTCGATTTAATTAAACTGTATCTATGCATGCCTTTTAACTTTTAATCACATCTAAATATAACATAATTAAGTATTCATAACTTAAATGCAAAAAATTATTAATTTGTCAATTTAAAATTTAAACTTTTATGTTGTGGTCATTAGAGTACTTCCTTCTATAATTTTTTATATAACAGCGCCACCTACCAGTTAACATGCATGAAAATTTAATCACTATAGCTTCTTTAAATAAAGATTTTGCATATGCGTTTTGGTGCAATTTTATCCAATAGATTCTTAGACAGTTATATGGAAAATCAGAAAATATGAGTAAAAGTAGCACCACCTGTCTGCTGACCTACACCCAAATTAAGCTAAAATTCATTTTCATAACAGCCATCTCACATATGAAGTTTGGTGAATTTATTCACTTTAAAAACTGAGATTAGTTTTCTGGTGAACAGGGAAAACTGCGGCATAGTATCAACACCTGTGAGCTGATATGCATCCAAATTGAATCTGCATCATTTTTCTCTATAGATCTCTCCCATATCAAGTTCAGTGCAATTATACACTCAAACTAAACTTGGTAAGAAAAATAAAAGGGACAAATGTAAAGGAACCCTACCAACCAAAATGTATTTTCTAATGCCTATTTTAAAAGTCTAAGTCAAGCCTTTATGCTCTCTGTGGAATATTTTTAAAAGAAAAAAGAAACGACAATTCATGCAATTCAATAAAAAGAAAGACTCTTGCATTATGCACTAAATTACAGTAATTTGTGAATGTTTCAACTGATGAAAAGAAATATTTTTTGTTAAATAAGACACAGGTGAATATATTGTGACAAGAAACATTGTGTTTTTAGATATTTTCAGCTATTTATGCAAGGGATAAGTAAAATTTCTAAAAAAGAGTGAGAAAATGGAAGTTTTATTTCTTTTTTTCCTGTCTCATTGGGTAAAAGTGTTCAACTTAGGGCAGTATTTGAATGTCCAACTTCCAAGTTAAAGGGGTGTCCAACTTATACAGGTTGGACATAATGTTAATCCTATGGATACATTCCGTTCCGAGAAAAAGTATCCAACTTGACAGGTTTCACTGTACTTGTGTAATACTCTTTTTGGAAATAGTGTAGTCGGAAGATATAAAATTTACTTAACAAACCAGACACCTTTCCTCTAAACATATGTTGTAAAGACAAGAGTTTACATAGCAAGTTTTAAAAAACTGGTAGAGCCATTTTTTTAGATAACAATTTCTGCAATCTAAAACTGACCTACCTAATCAGGACACCTGCCAATTTCCCTATAGTTACTAAATAATCCTTAACAAAGGACATCTAAAAAGGGGTTCATGTACAAATTGAAAAAAAATCTTACGAGCGCTGTTTTTAAAATACCGACTTTTGGTTCCACTTCCAATTTTCATCAAAACTTTGCAAACTTAATCTGTTCAATGGAAACCAATAATTACTTACAAAAGGATATCTAAAAGAGAATTAATATGTCGAGTTTTATAGAAAATCCATAAAGCTATTTTTAAAAGAATGCTTCCGAAACCTAAAATTGAGCTTACTATGCAAGACATATATTAATTTTCCTGAACTAATTATAATTAAGTAATAGATAGAAAGAATATCTAAAAATATGTTTATATAGCAACTTTGAAGAAAACCATTAAATCGTTTTTGGGATATGGATTTATGGCCCTACTTCTAGTTTTCGATGTCCCACTTCCAGTTTTCCAATTTTCACCAAATGTTAGCAAAATCATTTGTGCACTGGGCATAACTTAATTCTGATGTTTTGTTGTTCTGTCTTTATTCATTTTGAAGATATGATAGTTGGAAGATTCCCACAAGACAGACAAAAGAAGTAAAAAAATTATCATCTATAAGCTTTTTACATTGTTATTTGTGAAAACAAATAAAAAATTTTCAACTTTCATGTAAGTTAGTAGTGCCTGTCATCAGTTACACCCATGTCCAAATTTATCTTTACATAAATTCGTAAGGTTTCATTTTTTTTCTGAACTCTCTTTGTCACATTTTATTACCATTTTTATTGTTTCATGCTACAACTATATATTGTATGTAGTGCACTTAAATTTTTCCTATTTATGTGTCTTAAAATTATAATTCATTGTTTCTGAGAAATTCTTCAATTATGCATATAAAGATCATTTTGGACATGTGTGTAGTTCAGTGGTAGAACATTGACTCATTTTGCTGAGAACTTAAGTTTAATTTCTGGTCCAATTTCTTTTTGCTCTTATTAAAATGAATTCAGCCTTTCTATAAAAAATGTGTTCTATACATGTGGTTGAAGTTATAACCCTTTACAGGGCATGCAACTACTTTTTGTGGCTAATTTTGAACTGTACACTCTTTTTTAAAAAATGGAAAGGCAATTTAAGCTTAAAATTTCACTTTAGTCATGAAACATTCTCAAATCTCTGAGAACATTATTTCTCGTATTTGTGTTAATATGAAGGACTTCTTTCTTGTTTTCAGAGCATGATTTATTATAGAAATATTTTAAATTTTACTTGAAAAAAAATTGTTTAATCAAACCCTTTTTTTAAATGCTCTTTTAAAGAAAAATCTCTCTCCGTACAATATATGATCTATAAAAAGAGAGGCATGAAGATATTTGTAATTCAATGGTTATATATCAGAAGGACATATATTCATTTATAAGGTAAGCAAAAAATTAGTGTAGATTTGTCTTTATTTTATATTTAAATTCAAATGTGTCTATTTGTTGAAAATGAAAACAAATTTGAAGCAGAAGGAATTGGTAGTGGGATTTCTCATATTTTCTAAGAAATAAATTATTGTTTTTATGACCTTATAAATGTATAATAATAAATTGATGTAACAATTTAAAACTACATAGCTTTGTATTTATTATTACAGTAAAGCGCCGATTATCCGAACATGTCGGGACAGACCCTAGTTCGGATAAGCAAAAGTTTGGATAATTGGACAAACAATTTAAGGGATATTGTGACAATAGAAAAACCATCACACTTTATCCAGGCTTAGGACTGACAACATCAATTTGTGCTGGCATGTTTAAAAGTTTTTTTTTTTTTTTTTTTTTTTTTTTTAACTCTAGATATTATAATTTAAACAAAAAAGCTTTTGATTGTTGCTTGCTTCAAAGAAGACATTTTTTCAATGCTGCCACATCTCGAATTCTTCTTAGACAGTTTAATTGAAGAGGATCTGGGTCGTTCTGCCGTTCGAACCATTTCATAGTTGTTTCCAAACATTCAAAGATGATGTGATGGCCCTGGGTCATTTTCAAAGTATACGTTTTCATTTTCTTCATCACCTTGAATCTTATCCACAATCTCATCATCATTTAAAATCTGTTATCCAGGGTCATGAACGTCACTATTTAACCATTCATTAATTTCATTTTCTTCATAACATAGGATTCTTCCCATCTCCTTTATTGTTTTACATTCCTCATTTTCTTTACTAGATTCTTCTAATCCCCTATCATTTTTTTTTCTTTATTTAAAATTATATTCCAAGCCTTTTTTAATGTTGAAGATTTTTCTAGATTCCAAGAATCAGCAGCCGTAATGCAACAATCTTTCAAATTAGTTTTCGTATGTTGGGAACGGAATTAGGATGAGGGAATCAGGAATTAGGGTAATAGGAATTTCGGTTAGGAATTTTTTTTAGGGGGAGAAATAGGCTGTTCAGATAATTGGAAGTTTGGATAAAGAAAAATAAATAGTCAAATAAGCTGTTTGGTTAATTGGAGTTCGGATAATCGGCGCTCTACTGTAATTTCATTTTCAGTATTGGTAGCTCATGTAGATTATGCTGTTTGTAGCAAGAAATTAAAACTTCTTCACACACCATAAAATTTAAATCAGCACAACCGGTTTCGAAAGGACGTAGCCTTTCTTCATCAGGTGCAAACACGTGCAACTGCCTTGGAGGCAAAAGCAAGACTGAAAGCAGGACAAAATCCAGAGGGGGAGGAGCAACACAAACAACCAATAGGAAGCAACATGTAGGACAGAACCAATCAGAGAGGAACACACGTACACACACACCACAAAAAGAGGAGGGAGGAAAGGAGTAAACAATTAATTTTTTTTTTTTTTTTTTTTCAATAATATTAAACTAATAAGTAAATTTAATAAAATTTATCCATTAATTATTAATATTTTAATTAGAATTATTTTATTATAACTAATATGATGTTATAAACATAATGAAGGAAATTATTTAATTGAATTAAACAAATTTTTCCAGGCTGTAGACAGCAAAGTGGAATCAGATTTTTCATTGACAATTTTATCACGATTAAGGTAAATAGCTACATTTTCCAAAAAATCCAGTTCAGAAACGCGTTTGGCATGAAAGATAATTTTGGCACTCTTAAAATTAAAACTATGATCAAATTCCCAACTGTGCTTCGCAATAGAAGATTTAGAAATTTCTTGATTAACAACATACCGAGAATGTTCACGTAAACGACATTCAAGATTTCTTTTAGTTTGACCAATATAAGATAAATCACAGTTATTACAAGGGACATTATAGATACCCCATTTTACTAAACTAAATTTTAAATAATAACTAAATTTTTAGCTTCTATTTTTTCTCCTTTATGCAGCACTAACAGTCATACTATAAAAAATTCCTATGATTTTGTTATGAAGTTAAATAATTTGAATCCTGTAAATTGCTCAGTGTTATCGCTTGATGTGAAGTCTTTATTTACTAACGTCCCCACTGAAGGTGCGCTTAATTGTTTAGAAAAAAGGTTACGCGAATTTCATTATTCTGACATTGAAATCAAAGAATTTGTCAATCTAACTAAACTCTGTGTTTCCCAAACTACTTTTGAATTTAATAACAAATTTTATAAACAGTGTTATGGTTTAAGTATGGATAATCCTTTATCTCCTATTCTTGCCGATATCTATATGCATTATTTTGAGGAAAAATTATTAAAGATATTAAATTTAAAATGCTGGTTACGTTACGTAGATGACACTTTCATTCTTGTTGAAAATCCGTTTGATGTTTCTGCCATTCTTAATATTGCTAATGCTATTGATCCCCATATTCAGTTTACTTTCGAGTTAGAAAATTGTAATCAACTTTCCTTTCTTGATGTTTTAGTTACTAGGTACGATTCCTCTTTTAAAACCTCTGTGTACAGGAAACCTTTCTCTGTTTCTAACCCTCCCCATGCTCTCTCTAATCATCCGGCTAAACAAAAAATTGGCACCTTTTACACTTACGTGTATCGTGCCCTTAAAATTTGTTCTGATACTTTTTCTCTTAAAGAAGAACTGAATTATTTAAAGTCTGTTGCTATTAAAAGAGGTTTTAGACCCTCTATAATTGATAAAGCTCTTAAAAAGTTCAGTAGGCCAACTTATAATTCTACTCTTTCCATTGATGAGAAAATTAAACCTGATAATCTTGTTGTCTTACCTTTTTATCCCCCCTTATGTTTTAAATTAGCCAAAGTTTTGAAGCGTTTTAATTTTCATGTTATTTTTAAACCGGTCAATAAATTCCAATTCCCTTCAACCAAATCCCCTGTCCCTGAGCTTCAAAAATGTGGTATCTATAATGTCCCTTGTAATAACTGTGATTTATCTTATATTGGTCAAACTAAAAGAAATCTTGAATGTCGTTTACATGAACATTCTCGGTATGTTGTTAATCAAGAAATTTCTAAATCTTCTATTGCGAAGCACAGTTGGGAATTTGATCATAGTTTTAATTTTACGAGTGCCAAAATTATCTTTCATGCCAAACGCGTTTCCAAACTGGATTTTTTGGAAAATTTAGCTATTTACCTTAATCGTGATAAAATTGTCAATGAAAAATCTGATTCCACTTTGCTGTCTACAGCCTGGAAAAATTTGTTTAATTCAATTAAATAATTTCCTTCATTATGTTTATAACATCATATTAGTTATAATAAAATAATTCTAATTAAAATATTAATAATTAATGGATAAATTTTATTAAATTTACTTATTAGTTTAATATTATTGAAAAAAAAAAAAAAAAATTAATTGTTTACTCCTTTCCTCCCTCCTCTTTTTGTGGTGTGTGTGTACGTGTGTGCTCCTCCCCCTCTGGATTTTGTCCTGCTTTCAGTCTTGCTTTTGCCTCCAAGGCAGTTGCACGTGTTTGCACCTGATGAAGAAAGGCTACGTCCTTTCGAAACCGATTGTGCTGATTTAAATTTTATGGTGTGTGAAGAAGTTTTAATTTCTTGCTATTGTCTGTACGCCAGTTTTTGAATTTATTTTTGTATGCTGTTTGTGTTAGTACTAGACAATATCCTGAATTAATGAAACTTTATGGGTGCTCATAGAAATTGTATGGTTTGATGCAACATATATTAAAGTAATCAATTACATATAAAAATCAAAATGTAGTCCACAATTATATTTCTAAAAACAGTTACATTCTTCATATTGTAAAATTAATTTATGGATACCTACTGGTATTTAATGGTGTAGTTTTTTCATCTGAAGAATATACTTGACTTTCTTGATTGAAACTTTGACTTGCAAACAAAAATTTTAGAGTGTAGTCAACCCCTGTAACACTTGTGAGTTAAATTTATGTAAAAATGAAACTTAAAGCTAGGCTTTATTCCTTCGTCTTAATCAAAAAAAAAAAAAAAAAAAGACTAAAAATTTTTGTGATATCATTATGTAATATGAGGAATATCAGAAAGTAACTTCTATTTGTATTTCTAGCCACCACATCCGTGACATCACAGTTTCATGCATATATGGTATTTGCTCTAACTTATTGAGAAAGAGTTGACATCATTTTGAGTTTGCTAAATGTTGTGTGTGCTTGTTTGAAATGGCAAAGTCTATAAACAATCTTGGCAATTGTTAGATAAAGTCTGTAACTCATTTTCACAATGTGAAAACATTAAATCATTTCACATTCATCAACAGATCTATGAAGTGCAAAGAAAAAATGTATTAAGTGATTTTAAATGGTAAGTAAATCACTGTAAGGGTGATACAATTCAATGAATGATGTGATTAAACTTTGTCCACCCTCCATACAGCCCAGAACTCACTGCTAGTGACTTCCACTGTGTTTCTCTCTTCCCCCCCCCCCCCCCCCCAAAAAAAAAAAAAAAAAAAAAAAAAAGAAATTGTTCCTTGGTGGCAAGAGGTTCAACAATCATGATGATAGAACATGTTGTTACTTGGTTGATATCACAGATGATACCTTTCTATGAAGAAAGAATATTTAAGGTTTTCTGTTCTATAAAAAGTGTTTACAATAGGATTAGAGTTTTGTATATAAATAGTCTAACATTTAACGATTCTTTCTTTTCACATTAAATATTTTTACTGAATATATGCTTTTTTTTTTTTTTTTTTTTTAAACCTGTTAAATAGGACTTAATTTCTAGAAATACCTTGTATAAAATAGATTTTGAGAGTAATACTATTTTAAAAATGAAACAAAATAATTAGTTATAAAAATATGAAATGTAAATGTTATGTGTATGATTATGTATGTATATATGTATATCAATCAAATATACAAGCTTTATTGAGGTTTAATTTTTTTTTTTTTTTTTAGTAAAATAAAGAAATGTGGTATTACAATATGGTTTAAAAAATATATGTGTATGACAATGTTACTTTTACTTTGAATTCAGGTGGAATGAATTGTATTCATATGTATATCCATTCCTCTTACAAAATTAATTGAAGATAATGTGAAAAATTAAATATTGCTACTAATAAAATGATAATAAAATCAATTAAGAAAGGTAAGCCTGTTTAAGTGGTAAAACTAATATATGTTGAGGATATTTCTTGCTCTGACATTATTATTCACAATAATTCCAGCTCAATAGGAAACACAAGCCATGAGCCAAAAGATAGTCCACAGTATTGTAATAAATTAATTTTATTTGAAGAGGGGCACATAGCACTTGGGAAAATATTTCAATGCCTTTTTAAAAAGTCTTACAGGCATTCAGAGCATTGCATAGCGAAATTGGTGTGAGAAAGAGGACTTCAAGATTATGTATTGTTGTACAAGTAGTTTAGGAGCGAAGTGTCGAAATTCGCTACAACAGTCACGAGCAGACTAACAGAAATATGCCATGAGTCAGAAAATATTGGCAATTTAATAGCCTAATGTTGTTGTTTTTGTCTCTTGAATAAAATGATATAAATATTTTGAATTTAGAGCGTCCATTGCAAAATCTAAGCCAACCTTTTATGCTAATTATCATGTGACAAATCGTCTGCTTCATAGGAGCCAGAGAGAGTGAAATTATTGCAACATAATGTAATTTAGAAATATAAATCACCAGTTAATGATGTTTCAACTGACATTTCTTGTGAAAATATATAAAATGAACTTGTGCAATTTAAAAGAATATATTTTAATTTGTAGAATAAACAATGGCTAAAAAATGAGAACAGTTTTTTTTTATAAAACAATTTAGTTTTAGAATTTAAAAATTCCGAAAGAACATTTTATTTAATAAATAGTGCATTTAAATTGCAAGAAAGGAATTATTAATTCTTAAAGAATACATTTTGATTTTCAAATGATTTAATTAATAGATTAAAAGTTGAAATATTATTAAAATTAAGATATTTATTTATGGAGAGACAAATGTGTTTAAATATAAAGGATAATTTAGGATTTTGTTATATATTTTAACAGAAATTTTATTTATTGAAAATATACTATTTACTCATTAGATTTATTTGAAAATGCAAACAAAGCCAATATATGAGGAGCAAACATTCAAACTGTGTTTTCTCCAAAAATAAAAAAAAAAACTGAGTCAGTGCTTTTTCTTTAAACTTAACATAAAAATAGTATGTTTGATTATTTTCCTAGGTATGTCTACATATTTTCCTAGTACCTAGTAATACATCTAAACAACGATAAGTAGGTTTTAAGTTTAGTTATTTTTTAATTTATTAGTTTTTGTGCTGTCTGAAAAATTTTATCCGAAAGAGAAAACAGGGTTTGAATGTTTGCTCTCATATGTGAAGAAACTCCTCCACATATATTTCTCAGGGTAAGCCTTTTGAAGTGAGAAAACTAATATGTTATTTTAATCACTGAAAGCCAAAATACAGCAAAAGCATAAAAAATACGGCAATCCATTTTATTTATGAACATAAACTTTCTTTATTTGGATTAATATTACAGAAATTAAAAATACAACTTTAAACATTTTAAACATATGCACAATCTAACCCATTCTAAACCAGGAAAAATTAAAAGTAATTTACTGATGAAAAAATAATACATTTTGCTTACATTTTTACTTTCTTATTTTATATCCATCATGCTATCTTTGGCATCTATCATGCTGCAAATTATTTATTTATGCCAGTAAATTACAAATCATGTGTTACACTTAAATTCTCAAGTAATAATGACAATAATAATAATAATAAACATTTATTATACAAATCACAAGAAGTACTGTACTAATCATAATTAAAACTTGGAAAACCTCACTTTATTTCTTGAACATTTGTCTTAATTAACTTGTGGGAGGCTCCCCTTTCCCTTCATCAGAGGCAGCTCTGTGGCGGCTTGCTTTTTTCTGCCGAACTTGTTTACTTCTGTTTCAAAATCGAGACCAGTTATGGTTAATGTCTTGTGCTGGGTTGTTGCCATTACAAGAAAATAAGTTTTCTTGTAATGGCAAACAACCCAGCACAAGACATTAACCGTACCCGTTTTCTTGTAATAGCAACGACCCAGCATTATACATTAACTGTAACTGGTCTGGATTTTGGAACAGAAGTAAACAAGTTTGCCAGAAAGAAGCAAGCCACCACAGAACTGCCTCTGATGAAAGGGGACGGGGGGCTCCCGTAAGTTAACTAAGGCAAATGTTCGTGAAATAAAGTAAGGTTTTCCATGTTTTAATTAATAACAAACATGTTTAAAGGAAAATCTAGATTGTCTTTTTTAACATTGATTACAAAAGAATGTCATAGTTTAACAAATCAGAAAAGTATTCTTTGATACACTTGTCTGATTTCTTTTCTAGCACATCATAATATACAATTTACAAAAAGTAGTCACTAACTTTTATTTTTATTTTTTTTAAGTTTCAGTATCCATACTTTTTCTAAAACACTAACAACACAAAAGCATAATTTTTATTTTTTTATTTATTTATTTTTTTTTTTTTTTACAAACCAATGAAATATTTTTCTATTACCTATTCATTTTTTTACTTGAAATTTCTCATGAAATGTTAATGCAATAAATATGAAAAAATATTGAACAATGACAGTACAATGAATGAAATTGTTAAGGCTTTAATTATCTAAATTTTACTCAGATTTTTGAGTTTATTAGCTCATTAATCAAAATTTTGCACAAATGAAGCAAGCATAGTTTGCTATTTAGTATACCATGCCAAATTTTATTAACTTGTTTACTTCTTTTTATGAGCTATGCAGTGTTATCATATATTCATAATTTTTTTAATTAACAGTCAGTTTATTATTTATGTTATTTTAATGTATCAATATATGCATATATTCTTTCTTATTCTTGATGTTTAAAAATGCATTTTTCTCAAATTGTTAAAAGTAAAATAAAATAAAAGTAAAGAACTTTTTTCTTAATCTAATAATAATAATACAACAATACCTAAAAATAACAAATCAGAAGGATTTATTTTTTATATGTGAATTTTTGTCTGTTTTCTGCATTTTAATAAGACCTCTTTTCATTAAACAATATTTACTTTATCTAAATTTATTTCATGAAGTATACGAATTAACTAATAAGTAAAGAAAAACAACATTTTTATTACTTCATGCTTTACTTTGCTGGAATGTTTTCATCGGAACATTTTCACTGCTGGTGTACCCCGGTGAAAACATTCAAGCAAATTAAAGCATAAAATTGTAAAAAGGTTGTTTTTCTTTATTTATTAGCTAATGTTTACTTTATTTAGATAAAATTAATTTTTTGGATTTATATCCCATCAGTATAATAACTTTGTCATTAATAAAAAGTAATTGTAATTAATAGCCAAGTTTTATAAATATCTTTCAAATTTGTGTTCTGTTTTGAACTTTAATTTCTTTGTTAAATCTTTAGGCTCAGATAACCAAATAATTTCAATTTTTTCTATAAGAAAAAGACAATATTCAGAAACAAATACGTATACTTTCTTATGTGTCGTAAAATTTTATTGGAATCCTATGAAATTACGTTAAATTTTGTTTAAATTTAATTGCAGACACTATTTAATCCACACCGAACAGTTGTAAAGATGTTTGTAGTCCGCTATGATCTGAGTGATATGCCCATCAACTGCCAAACTTTTCTTCGCCAGAGAACCCTATATATGCCCTCAGATGCTTCCGAAAATGATGAAGACGCACAAAAATGGCTGCGATATTTGATACATTTGAGGTATACTTTTTTTTTTTTATTTGTTCATTTTTAATTTTTGATGTTTGTACAGTTAAGGGGAAAAAGAAATAACCCATTACATTATTATTTTTGTAATGGACAGTGGGAGATGTGATAAATAACCTGAATATGAATGTAATTTTTGATTAGGGGTCATCTACAAATTAATAATTGCATCAGCCTTGAATTAAAAAAATAATTATACCCATTTTAACGTAATAATATATTTCAGTTTTTTATTTTTATTTTTTCCACTTTTTCACACCAAAATTTTTTCACACTTGTGATCAATAAAGATTAATATAGGTTTATGTTTCATAATTTTTCTAAATAAATATTTAATACTAATTTTATAGTTAAAAATCTGTTGTAAAATCAACTTAATGTCCGACTGGGTCTACATTTGAAGAACTGAAAGAAAGAAATCTACTGATTTAATATAACACTTTGGATGTTAGGCTTTTTTTTTTTTAGGACTGAGGGCCTATTAGTCTCAATCTGGGATTTTTGCGTTGTCGATTTCGATAGTTGGACATTTGTCGAAATCTAAAATTTATCGAAAATATAATTGAATAATTTGAAAGCGATGTTATAATTTGAAAAAAGAAAAAAAAAAAAAAAAAAAAACTAATAGTCCTCCATCCTAAACTAAATTCTGTTTTTGCCAGAATTTCATCAAAATCTTTTTTTTTATTATTATTATTGAAAGAAAAAGAAAAGAAAATTAATAATAATCAGTATCGTTACAAGCGATATCGAAAAAGTTTTTTTTTAATAATTTTGAATTAGGAAATAAAAAGTGCGCGTGAAATAATATGAAATAAAAATAAGTAAAAAAATGAATTTAATGATTTAATGTTTTTGTTTTTCGGGGGCTTCTCATGCATATAAAAAATGCGTATTAAAACGAGTCGAAGAAGGAAGCAAAATAAGTATTGAGTTATATTACGATAAATGCGATATATAATATAATACGATATATTAGACCCTATCGTCCAGGGTTAGTAGGCTAGGCATTTTCGTTGAAAGAAATAGTTTGTTTGTTCGGTGCAACTTTCACATTAGTCCCGTGAGGTACAACTTTCACATTAGTCCCGTGAGGTACAACTTTCACTTTAGTCCCGTCAGATACAACTTGCACATTAGTCCCCTTTAAATATATTTTTTTTTTTTTCTGTCTCATCAGGTAAAAGTGTCCAACATAGAGGGGTGTGCAACTTAAAGGGGTGTCCAACTTTACAAGTTTTGCTTTATTATTATTATTTTTTTTAACTTAATTGTTTTTTTAAGAAAATCTTTTAGCAAGTTAGTGTTATTTTTTTCTGCTTTACATTTTTAACATGTTGCTAATATTTTTTTGCAAAGTAACTAACTGCATTTGTGGTTTTTTATTCACTGTTTTAGATAAAAATTTTTAAGTTTGTCATTAATTTCTAAAATTCACTTTCGGTAAACTATAGACAGGGAAAGTGCAAAAAAATATCTATGGATTAGGTGAACAGTTAATTAATATCTGAATAAGATATCTGACTCTGAACCTCCTATTAAATTTTAACTCCAAATACAGAGATTTATTCCATTGAAAATAGTACTTTTCATTTTCTTAATGATGCACTCGATAGTAATTTCGTAAGATTTTTTGAAATGTTAATAGAAAATTAAAAAAAAAAAAAAACTCATTGAAATAGTTTCAAAGCTTTTTTCAAGGTAATGATATGGAGATTTATTAAGTGTTTAATGAACTTTAGAGTATCCATTTTAAATTAAATAAAATTAATAACTCTTTTTAGCCTTTAAATTTTTTTAACCTAATGTTAAAGAAATCACTACAGAGCATACCATAGTATCGTTTAGATGTAAAAATATATATTTAAAAAAAATGAAAAGAAAAAAAAAAAAAAAAAAAAACTTTAAAATAGCTTATAAAGCTGGATGTAGTATGCAGAAGTGTTAGGGTTTATTTATTTATTTATTATTTTTTTTCTAGAGAAATATTTGATAGATTCGCTTGGAACTTCAGGAGTATTGAAGAATATGCTATACCTCATACATATTTGAATGAAGTTTTTGTCCCAAAGGCAAAAAGGAGACCAGTGATAAAGTAAAGAAAAATAATAATGATTGGGTCTCCTTGTAAATAATAATAATAATACATGAAATGCATTGAATTTTCACAGTTTTTGTTTAGGTCTTTATAGAGATAGCATTTGATTTATAAATTGCGCAAAAGAAATTTTGTTAATACCTACAAATGCACAATTACCCTGCATTAGTAATTGAAGTAAATAATGAAATACAGTCTACATTATGAAATATAGCATATTGTTGCATATTCAGGGTTCGTGAGTTGTCTTTGAATGAAAAGCGAAACTTGCAGAAGCTCAAAAGTTTATTTACAGAAAATTTGAGATGGTTACTGGTTACTGTTCTATAAACCAAGTATCAACTTCAGTTTCACCCATAAATAAGCTCAGCTTAAATAACAGCTGACAACATCAAATTTACAGTATAAACTGTACTATAGCATTAACACACACATCAGTGAGATGCAAACAAGAGACTAGCCAAGGGCTGGTTGGACTAGGTGGTTGGCGAGAGGCTGACTACTTGGCTGCATTGGGCTTCCTTTTATACCCTTCTATAAAATCCAGAATGTTCTGGTAACTCATAGAATATCCAAGTTAGAGCTTTTATCACCAAGGTTGCCAGAAAGTCGCCAAGGAGTGAAAAATTCGCCAAATTTAACACCAAGGCCATTATCTGCCTTGGTGAATCTTTTTACCGTGCTTTGTGGGAAATGAGCTATTTTAATGCGAAAACGTACTAGAAATTATCATTTTATAACCTGACTAGGCCTCTTTGAATGAATTTACATAAAAATAACTACAATTATATACAGATTCGTAACACTGCCCCCTCCCAAGGACTGCATGTCCTGAACAGTACAACCTTTTATCATTAAGTGAAAACTAAAGTGGCATATGACAGTGAAATTATAATACAGATTGCAAAATTAGAAGATTGAAATATTTACAAAATTTACAAATAAATACAAATATTTATATACAAATATTTACATTACAGTATACAAATTTAAAACTACCGTTACCCGTGGTATGTGGCTAGATCATAATGTACCACCATCAGTTTTGATGAAGGTGTTATTGTAATTCTTACTACAACATCATTCAGTCTGTTTAGGACTGTATAAGGACCGTCTCAGTTACACTGTAGCTTTGGAGAGAGTCTTTTTTGTTGAACAGGGTTATACAACCTAATTGTCTCATTCCTTGAATTCATGTTGTGTAGTCTTTAGATAATATCTTGTCTTTATTCTCTCTGTTACCATGTGAATATGCTCCTGAGCAAAATTGTGCATGTCTTCAAATCAGGCCTGGAGATCTTGGATGTACTCTTCGGGGAATGAAGGTGCATCTGGTAAACTACCAAACAGGCGATCACATGGGAGATGAAGTTTGTGTTCAAACAGCATTTGAGCTGAATATAGCCATTGATTTTGTGGACAGCACTTCGATAAGTCCTCAGGAACAACAGCAACTTCAAGTCTCAGTCTTGCTGGTTCCTTGATACTAGAAGAGAGTGGTTATTCAGGATGGTGCAGTTAAACCTCTCAACTATGCCATCTGACTGGGGATATAGGTGTGTTGTCTGGGTTTTGTCTGTGCCGAGTAGCTGACACAGTCCTTTGAAAACAGCAGAAAAAGTTTGTACCTTGGTCGGTATGAAGCTGTAGAGGTGTGCCATACCTTGACACCCACTGCTGCACTAGAACCTCGGCAACTGTGCATGCCTCTTGGTCAGGAATGGGATATGCAGACCCATTATATTATAAAATATACAGAATACACTAACTTCTTTTATATGTACAATTTCTTATTAATGTAACACCATATCAACATTAATATAGAAAAACAGATAATGGGAACACATATATGCACAAGCTTAATTCATATATTACTGTATTTTTACGTAGCAGTATTATATCATTTAAACACATTCAACTACCTTAGCATTTTATTTAAAAAGTTTTCTAAAATACATAATTAATGCAATAAACTTTGCAAAATCTTCTTAATAAAAAAAAACACAAGTTTCCCCGAGATAACGCTTGAACTTACCTCATAGCTACAGCAATAAAGAAAATAAATTTTTATCCTTGGTTTGGAGGGCTAAATAAAATAACTGAAGAAGGATGACTCAACAGAAGAAAAAAAATCGCAACAATGTATTGAGATAAATAAATTTTACTTGTGATATGAAACAAATAACTCAAGAATAAAAAACAATTTAAATGAATTGATATAATTCTATGTAAGGACCACCAATTAGAGATTTACAAGTTTTCTTTCTCGGCAACCGCTGCAAACTGTCAAATTATTATAGAATAAGTTTTTAAAAATATCCATTTTACATTCTAAGTTTGGTGCATTTATATATCATAGAAGTTGATATGTTGTTTGCTTTCCCGTAAACAGGGTTACATTGCAACAAAGCAGCATCATTTCTCAGCCAATAAGCAAACTAATTCAATAAATATAATAATTTTCGAATGAATGATGAGTAATTTTTGTCACGACTCTCTCATTCAAGTTTTGTGCATTGATACACTATAGAAACTGTGATATATAGCCTTATCTTACATGGCCGAAATTGCAGTATAATGCATTTGGGCGGTATATTAAAAAATTTATTCAGTAGCAATTTAAGTAATGATTGAACCAAGTATAAAGTTTTGTTGAATTCCGTTTTTTGGTTAATGAGATACAGTATTTACAAAATTGTGCTAACGCACAACAAACATTTTCTAAAAATGGCCGAATCCAGTATTAGGACACCTGAAAATGAGTAAATATTCATAGAAAACTGGTAATCAAAAATTCTCATGAACCCAATATGTTATCATATTTTGTAAAGAGAAAAAATTAATAAAAACATGAAAACTAAATTTACCCCCACACAAAATAAATAAGTGAACGATTAAATAAAAATAATAATTTAAATTATTTTATTATATTATAGAATAATAAGATTTCTAAAATAAAAGTTATTAGTGCTTCTTTCCCTCCGCCTCTGAAATTAGATTCTCAGTAGAAAATAATCAGCACCCTGAGTAAAGAAATTGCTTCGGTTTGTTTAACAAAATAAAACTGTTAAAAAATAATAATAATAATAATACCAGATTTTCTCTAAATTGGTCAGAAATAATAAAATATTTGAAAGAAATTAAATAACTGTTAAAATATTAAAAACAAATCCAGTATAAATTCGTGAAAAGCTTTTAAAAAATTATTTAAATTGAAATAAAAGTTAAAGCCTAAAAAAAAAGTAGAATATAAGACTTTTTTTTTTTTTTTTTTTTTAAATAGATATGGGTGTAAATAAATGACAAAACTATTCAGTTATTTTTTAATAAAACTAATGACATCAACAATTTTTAATTGTATTTATAGGTAATAACCGTTTTGGATTAACATTGTAATGGTGATAACGAATATTCATATCGTAGCAGCAAATGAAGAGATTGGATGAATATCACACAGTGCCTCAGTCATATCAGTCATCAGTGTTTAATATCACACATGGGTTATTGCGCAGCTGATAATCGATTCACAATAAAGCAAGATCATGATCAGAAAAGGTGATAATGAACATTCAGATTGTAGCCATGAGCAGCGATTTCAGATCGCTGCTCATGGACCACTGTCTAATATCATGCATGTGTTATGCGAGTATCATCTACTCTCTGTATTAATGATTATCGGGTATCACAGCACGGGATGAAAAGTTGGGCTCATGGAAACCGATATGGTTGCTCGCAGTGCATTCACAGCAGAGTTCCTGATAATCGTGGTGGTTGCGATATATCGCCAACTGAAAGATTCCGTTATTGGTTTCAAATTGCTTGCTTTAAATTGATGTTTTGTGATGTATCACCAAGTCCTACCGTCTACTGCCAGTTTTGCAAAATCTAGATGTTCGGCTTTCATTGTACTTATTTCATTAGTCAAGAATGCAAATGCTAATTTTTACCTATATTTTGATTAAAATACTATAATACTTCTCTTAAGATATACTAATTTATTTGAAATGAAGGAACTGTAAAAAATATACTTACTTATTTTTAAAATATAAAATAAAGGAGAACTTCTTAAACATTATTAAATTAAAATTGAACTGCCTTACTTTAAGTTACTCCATAAGTACTTTCATTTGGGGTGCCATTTGCCATCGGGCACATTCATTCGGGCATATTAAAAGTACTTATGGAGTAACTTAAACTAAGGCAGTTCAATTTTAATTTAATAATACGTACTTATTTTTAATTTGTAGTTTGAGTCAAATGATTAGTTATAGAGTAACACTGATTTAAGTTTAGTTATCTAAGGTTAAATACAAATTTTAATTCAGCCTGTTTAATCTTATCTGTAACATAGAAACCAAATATGCAAAATTATTTTCCTGATTGCACTAAGTTTATTAATTTTACAAGTGTTTGGTTGTTATTTAAAATGTTTATATTTAACCTATATCTTGTCTCTTTTCCAGGTTCATGAGCTCAAAGTCTGGTCGAATATATCTCCACACAGATATCAGAGTGATTATTTTTCGAAAGAGTGACCTCGATGCAGCCACTGTACATGGTCAGCGACCTTATGAACTACGGTCTTTCACACATGGGCCTCTCAACCCTAAGTTCTCTTCGCACAAGCCCTAAACTTTGGGAAACTCTTTGTATATAGAATTAGTTTAAATCTTCCAGATGTGATCAAATGGCCTAGTATATATTATGTTTATATTATAAGATATATGAATTATTATATTAATACACATACTTAGTCATGGTTAATTTATTGTCTATGCATATAAATAAATATAAATATATAAATATATATACATATATAAATTATATCAAAGTAAAGGGTGCACTTTAAAAACTAAACCTGTGTCGTTTTTTTGTCTGAAAATGTATCTTTTCAGTGTCTATTTCTTTTCCCTTTATTTTACCTGACTGTGACATACCCTAGAGAGATTATGCATTGGGATCTACTGTGTACTTTACAGATATTTTTTATGGGTTTTCAAATTTTAACACATTAGATTAGCTGCCGATGCCACGTGACTGCCATTTGAAACAATGCTGCACTTCACGCTCTGGTGCATGATCAGCACCGAATGTTTTAAGAAGGATATTCAGTTATGTGAGGGGAGAATTATATTACACTTAATGTATGCACAAGATAAATACAGTGAAACTTTCCTAAGAGAGTCGCCCACCGTGCCATAGAAAATTGACCCTTTTGAGGGGTGGTCTTTTAATAGAGGTTGTTCGTAAGATCCTAATTTAGGCAACAAATCTCATAAATAAAGTGGATTTAATTATTCAAATTTATATTATTTATGTATATAACCTTTTGATTATCAATAATATTAGTTTATTTAAATTTTGAAAGCTTTTCACTAATAATTTTATTTTCCAAGAATTTTCTTTATACCAGAACAAATGGCTCAGCTTAGCATCATTTCTGGGATAAAAAAAAAGTCTCTATTCTATTAATTTAGTATCCTGGCAAAAAATACTAATTTAAGCAATTGAGCTAACACTTTTATTTTACCAGTTAAAGTTAGCATTACCCTCTAGATAGCACAAAGATATATTAAGGAATGTAAAAAGAACTCCCCCTAAAAATATACGCAGACATTATTTTTGATATCTGGTAATATTGCCAATATTTCTTGACATCAATAAATATCACTTTTTGACATCTCAGATGTTATGCACACTCAAAGGACTACACTGATTTTTTTTTTTTTTTTAAATGTCAATAGATGTTTCTCAATATCCAAGAAATGGTGTAGTTGTTCGAATGTTGACATATATCAGCAAAAATATCATTATTATTACATTGGCAAAAATTAATAAATGATACTGTAAAGTCTTGAAAGTAACCCCTCCCTCAAATGTAACCCCCCCCCCCCCCCCTCCTTTTTGCTGAAAGTGAAATTATTCCATTTTCTTAAGTATAATCCCTCTATCCTTTTTATTCATCCTACTACTGGGCATATATATGAAGGGCTGGCAAATCTACCTTTCACCATTTCATCCAAAAGTACTTTTGATCTTCAAGTCTTCAAGGTCAGTGCAACTACACTTTTGGAAAAGGGGGGTTACTTTCAGGATTTTATGGTAAAAATAAACATTACAAAATTATATTTCATAAAAAAATATTATTTTATAAAATTTTATATTTCAAAACGTTGTTTTGGAATCATAGTAGTTATAAGTAGTGAAAATAATTCTTTTCAATGATTTCTTATAGTAAAAAAATAAATCATGTCTTTCAATTTTAAATATTGTAAGTTTGACATTTGATATTTAGTGATGTTCAAAGTATCAGCCAATATTGATTGGATATTGGCCAATATTTTTGTGCTACCTAGACCATTTAGAAGCTATTGCTACTAAATTTATTAGTCAAATAATATTTCACAAAATTCTCTCTCCTAAGCAAATATATGAAGTCTTATCATTTACTACTTTTCTCTATAAGTTGCAGAAAATATTTTAATGATTATTGTTATACACATACAGATTAATTTTAGTTATAGGCGGCATAGTGGTCACTTAAGATCAAGTAAGATCAGGCAGGGTTTCAAATAAATTTTAATTGAACTGAAAACGAACCTGCACTAAAGAATTTTGACAACCTGAACCCGACCTGAAAACCTGATTTCTTTTAACCCGAATCTAAATGAAAATTAATAAATCATCTAAAAGTCATGGAAAACATTTTTAATTTATAAATAAATTTTATAACTAATACTAAGTTAAAAAATAAAAAATCTGAAAAATGAATTTATAATAATTTTCAACTATTTATGTGTGTTGTGATCTTCAAGTGTACAAAAATGAGTGTAGTTTTATTGTTTAATGCTTATCACACACACAATAATATTAAAATAATAAATGTTATAGATGCCAACTAAACGTCCACTAAATTATTCTAAATCTACATTTCTATAACTTCTTAAAAACATCTTCAAGAGAAAAAGTATTAATTATCAGTTTAAATTCATGATCTATTTTAAAAGGATGTGAGTAACCAAAGTAGATGAATTGTACATGTGGTTACTGTGGGAGAAGTAGCCTGTTTTCAGCAGCTTATATTCTAAATAGTAATAGTTTTTTTTTGGTCATTACTTTAGTCGGATATGGATGTTTATTTTGCTATGATAATTTGTGTAAGCATATATTCATCATGGGTATATAGCGCAAACAAATTTCTATTTTATTAGGAAAAATTTGTTTTAAAAGATGTTCTCAAGTCGACCCGATTCTTTGAAAACTAAACATGATCCGAACCCGACCTGCAGTAAAAACTCCAGTCAACCCATGACGAATCCAACCCGCACAAAAATTAAATCAGTCAACCCGACCCGCAAGAGAAAAAAATGTAGTCGACCCAACCCAAACCTGAACTGAGAGTTGGGTCAGGTTCGGGTAAAATCAGATTACCCAACCCGATGCAGGACTCTAGTATTAACAATATGCCAATACACAAAATGAAGTATAATGTGTAAAAGTTTATCATAATGTTTCTAAGAAGTTTAATAATATTTATAAAATTAAGTTTTTATAACGTTTGTCATATAAGTTTCTTATATTGGCAATTAATTGTTGGCGTGCAGTTAATATGAAAGTACCGAATAGACATTAAAATTTGTTTTCAAGTCAGAAAATAATGTACAGTAATATGGAAGTACTATGAAACATTGTTTTGATTAAAAAAAAAAAAAAATCTTTACACACAATTAGTTGGAAGAGATAAGAATGTATCTCAAGATACTGGTAAACTAAATCTTCATAAATATTTACACAACATTCAAAACACCAATGTGAAAATATAGAGCACAACACAAACTGCAGTTTCAGTAGCGTAAAGCCATACTGCCATCGGTGCAAAATGACAAGGTGGGTTACTGCTCATATATATAGGGAAGCAAATTTTAGCATCAGAATAGCAGCAAATAGGAATTTAAGAATCTCGAGCTGTTATGCAGTAGGTATTTGGAATGCGAAAAGCTATATAAAAATTAAGATTAAAATCACAGTTAATGATTTTTTTATGATTTTTAAAGATATGGAAAGCTTCTAGAAAATCGAGTTCATGTAAATATTTAGGCCGACAGATTTAGCTGAGTTAAAGTTGAAAGTATGGTTATTCTCTCATCAATGCTTAGCAATGGTCGATTTGTTAATTTCTTGTTAAAAACAAGAAATTAACAAATTGGCCAATGCTAAGTCAATTGCTAAGTCATTTATTGTCTGTCACCAGCAGTTCTTATACTTAGCAGTGCTTATTGCCACCTGTCCTTCATAATTTATAGCTTCAAAATAAAATATTAAAATAAATAAATAAATAAAATATAAAATAATAATAAAAATAAGTAAATAAAATAAGAGACAAATTTAACGGTTGTAAATTATTTTCTAAATGTGAAAAGTTTCTTTTTTTTAATCTGTTAGGTGATGAATCATTCTGATTATAATATTACTAAAATTATCATAAATCTTAGAGATTAAACACAGGAATCGATCCAGTTTTTACTCCAGGGTCCCTTAATTAAAAGAAGAAGAAAGACTTATAGCAATCTACAAAAATATCATTGATTTTATTTTTTTAGTTAAAAAGTCTATCTCTGTAAAATTTAAATATTTAAGAAAAAATAAGTGATAATTATTGAAATGCTACAATTTTCAATTTTGTGCTGAACTTTTGAATTAAATTATTCTAAATTTTATTGTTTACCTTACAAATATTTCAAAGAATAAAAGTATTTTTGTAGATTTTAGGTTTGCAGATTTTTAAGTTGTTTGGTTAAGGGCAATAAGGACAATAAGGGCAGGTTACCACAAAAACTTAGTAGATAAATTATATAAAAAAAGAATCCATAAACTTAATTTTATTCCTAACCACCTAAAAGCCCTCCCGAAATTTACTTTTTCTATTCCTTTTGATCAAGGAGCATCAATTAAAATAAAAAATACTGCTAAAAAGCACAATTTAAATGCCCCCAATATTTATCATTTAATTCAGAGCGATAAAGATCCCATCCCCCCCTCTTGAAACTGCAGCATCTACAAAATCCCTTTTAACTATCCTAACAATAATACCAGATGTTACATCGGAGTCTCCAAAAGGAAAATATCTACTAGGCTAAAAGAACACAATAACGATATAAAATATAGAAAAATAACCGCAGCTCTAACAAAAATTTATCAAGATATATCAATATAGATATAAATTTTAATAAAACTACCAAAATCGCTGATTACAACAATTCTGATTACACATTTTACTGCAAAACAATTGAAATCATTGATGACCGTTTTTCTTGTAATGGGCATGAGTCACACGCATGCTTGTCAAGTTTGGCACCATCTTCTGGAGGAACGTCAAGAAAGCAGAAAACAATAAGTGTCAGTTACTGCAAGCCACAACAAGGTTGCTGAGGACGGAGCGGATCCGCATTCGAAAGCCGCTATGACCTAAATGTGTGGAGCTTAATAAGGTCATTATTTTAATTAAGTAAATGTTTGGTTTAATCCTAAACAGTTTTTTTCTTGAGAGGCACCGAATAGACCCAGAAATAATTTTTTTCGGTTTTGCTGAAGAGATCTATGTTTTGATGCAGGGCATTTCAAACAAAATATTCTGTCATATCATAAGGCAAAGGAAAAGGCCATGTAGCAGGATCAGGATTGTAAAACTGTACTGCTTAGAATTTAGCCTCAGTTTTTAATGTATCTTGATCTTTGACATCAATAACAGAACTAATTACAAGACTACTGTCTGAATTTCTGATCTCCTTGACATAAATTTCAACGTCAATAGTAGGATTGCAAGACTGTACTAACTGAATTTCCAACTTTGTTGTCAATGAATTTTGTTTTTCACTGGGAATTGCAGAGTTGGGGGACACTGCTTTACCACTGCCATCAGCAGTATTGTTAAGCAGTTAATTTTTTGAGGCACAAATTTTTTATTCTTTTAAATTTTTTTCTTTTATTTTTGGCAAATATAATGATTTTCTAATGCACAATTGCATAAACCTTGATAGGCCCCTATTTTTCTGAGGCCCAAGGCTGTTGTCCCCGCTTGCCCATGCGATAATCAGGAAATTAGTTATGAGTTTAATCATAGTTTCTTACAATAAAGATTTTACTTATTCAGTTTGGTGCAATTTTAATCAACAGGTTTTGATATAGGGTGAGGTGAAAAATCTAAGAAGGTGAGTAATAGCAGTACCACCTGTTGACTGATATACACTCAAATAAAGTTAGAATTTGTTTTCATAATGGTTATCTTGCATATTAACTTTGGTGCATTTATATGCTACAAAATTTAGATTTATCCTTTCTATTTACAGAGTAAATTTCAGCACATCAGTGCCACCAGTTGGTCAACATGCGGCAAAATTTAATTGACATACTTTTTCATAATGGCATCTCATGTATAATATCAAGTTTTGTGTAATTATATTCGATAGAATCTATGATATAGCCTACCCGATTATGGAAAAAATTGCAGCATGACAAAACTATTTATCATCTAATACACTCAAATTGAATCATCATGTTTCATGATGTCCTTTCAAGTTTTGTTTGATTATGCATAGTCGAACTTGAGATATAGTCTTACCTTTAATGGGAGAAATCTCTGTATAGCTGCACCACCTGTTGGGCAATTTGCACTAAATCCTGATAAGCACTAATTTATGTCTAGGTATAACTACATATAATTTTATGAGAATCTGTGCAATGGTTCCTGAGATACAGTTGAGTTGCCACAAATGTTTGTCATACGCACTCACAGACAGTTTTAAAAAAAGGTCAAATTGCATTCTGGACCTAAAAATGTGAAAATCCATCAAAAATTGGAAGTTGAAAATTTTTACGAATCCAAAGTGAAAATATCAATTAAAACTTTAAATTAGGAACATAAAGATGAAACAGTGCTTGAAACTTATTTTTGTACAGAGTGTAAATAATTCTGCATTGTAAAATGAATAAGTTTCGTGAGGAAAAAAAAAAAAATCAATATTTAATATCTGATAAGTTTATGCATTTTAGAGATCATTGCATGACATAAATTGGCAATATAAAGATCTTCATTGTTATATATTTGTTAAATAGATTATTAATTTTACAAAATACAAAAGATTATTGCTGCCAAATCACTTAAAAAAAAAAAAAAAATATTTCCCCTTCTAATTTAATCAAGTTATCCATATTTTTATCTATAAAAAATGCATAAAAACAAAAATAAACTAACTACCTAAATAAATTAAATAAAAAGAAAAGAAGAAAGTTGTGAAAACAAAATTGTGACTGATTTATGAATGTCTACAATCATTTAATTTTTGTAAAGGTCTGTTCAGATAATCATTTCTTAATTTGTTATCTGTAGTTATAGGAATATAATATTTAATAGATAATTGAATTTGTTAAAACACCAACTTAGTATTGAGATGATGAGACTAAATTTACTCATGCTAAATAAAATTCTGTTAAAATATTTATTCCAGGCTTTACAGGAAAAAAAAAATCTTTTTACATAAGAAAATATTGACGATTAATTATATTATTAACATATCAAATTATAAACAACAAACTAAAATCAATATGTAGTCAAACCTCATTAACGTGAACATGCTTAACATGAATTACTTTTAACATGAACTGTTTCCACAATCCCCATCAAAATGAAGATAAGTTTAGTTACTGATAGAATGAACAAATTTTTTATTCCCCTTGAGATTCACGTTAATGAGGTTCGACTGTATATTAAAAATAATTATCTATTATTTAACATTTATGTTGTTTAAATGTTTGTATGATACAATCTGCAAATCAAATTATATAAAAACTATTTGTGATAATGGTCGTTCAACAATATTTATTTCATTTTGTTGTAATTTTTTTTTTTTTTTTTTTAATAGTTTGTTCTGATTTTTTTTGCAAGAAAGTCATTCATTTTCTGTTTACTTAAAAAAAAAAAAAAAAAAAAAAAAAAGGAAAAGAAAATCTTACTTTATAAAATAAAAGCCTTACTTAAAGGTTTTATTCTTAGTTACTTTCACCGGGGGCCTCATGGCATCTTCAAAGGTAACCTTCACGGTTGGTGTTCTTGAATTCAGTAAATTTAATAAATTTCTATTAAACTTGATATTGATTTATTCACTCTGGGATGTTTTGGCTAATGTGGTAGTACTTTTCTTAAATTTGGTATCTGAAAAATCTTCTTTTATTTTACTTTTTATTTTCCTTTTAGACATATCCCTATATAACATCCTTTAGAGTTATTAAATCTTGAGGATAGAATTTATAAATATATGTGGTTTCAAGAGGGTTAATTGGACCTTTGTCACAGCGAATTAGTTGGTAAATATTTCAGTTTGTTTAGTAGGAATGTTAAAATTTTATTATGCTGCTTCATTTTTGATTTTATCTGAATCAAATGGGATAGCTTGAGAGAATTTATGGGAAGGGGATTTTTTGTTTTTTTGGTAGCATGAGATTTGATTTAGGGCTTTAATTCTCTTGCCAAGAAACTTTTTTCTAACAATAACCCAATATGTTTTAACTAATTAACCCTCTTGAAATTGCAGGTATTTAGAAAATTTTATTCTGAAGATTTCATAACTGTAAAGAATGTTATATAGGGATATGAAAGTTACCTCTAAAGATGCCGTGAGGCTCTTGGTGAAAGAAACTAAGCTTCGATGAAAAACTTTAAGTAAGGTTTTTGTGTTATAAAGCAATATGTAGGCTGCATAAAAGCATTTACTTAAAAAAAATGTTATTTATATTGAGAAAAGATTTTATCTTCTCATAAATTTCTTGTACATTTTATTTCAAACAACTTTTTTTTTTTCCCCCACAAAATTTTATTTATAGAAGTCAGTGGCGGATTTAAGGGGGGGGGGCTAGGGGGCTGAAGCCCCCCCCCCAAAGTCTTAGCCCCCCCCCCCCCCCCCCCCCCCCCAAAAAAAAAAAAAAAAAAAAAAAAAAAAAAAAAAAAAAGTTAAGTTTTGGATCCGCCACTGATAGAAGTATTAACAATTTATACAAAATACTGAGAAAATCATATCATAAACAGATATCATGAAATTGATATTGTTAAGAAATTTTCAGAATTAAAAAACTTGACTAACATTGGAAATTCATCTTTATTTGATGCAACTTTGTTTAATAAACTTTTTAACTTCAATCTTTTGACAAATACTTAGGATTTGTACAATTTCTAAAGAAAGCTTTAAACATTTATGGTAGAATCTGTAAGAATTCTTTACCCAGTTGCATCAAATGATGAGATAGATGTTTTAGTCATATGAACTTGCTATGGCATTTAAATGGGAAGATGAGCTGAATTTGCAAGTGTGAGTTATGCATGCAAAATTTCTGACATTTATTTTTATAGATTCATTTTGTATGATTTTTAAAAAATTATGCTTACTTCCCCACTGGTAGGGTATTTAAATCTCACCTCACAGCAACCAGGAGGGTTTTAAATAAGATGTTAAGATGTGTACCAATGTTTGATCTACTTTTTGTATAAGATAGTCTTTAAGATATGGGCCAATGTTTTGATATTCTTTTTCATTAAAATTTTGGAGTTTTTATCTGGGCAAGTAAAATCATATGTAGTCTATTTGAAACATAAAATCGAGACATAATTTAACAGTCATGAATTTTCTGAATGGGAAAATGAAATTTAAAAATATGCATTATTTAATGGATAATAATAGAGATTATAAATTTTAATTACCTTATAAAAATCCATTTTCTATTTGCAATAGATATATTTTGGCTACATTCGTAACCATCCTTATTGCACAAGTGGTTTCTGTTTATGTATACCTAAAACAGACTTCAATCGTTTGAAATTTCCATGATGGGAAAAAAAAAAAATCCAATACTGACCAAATTATATTTAATTATTGAAAAGGATAGTTAACATTATAAATTAACCTTAGAAAGTTCCTTTTTCTATGTGCAACACATGTATTTCAGCTACATTCGTAGCCATTTTCAGTATGCAGAAACTACTTGTGTATTGAAGATGGTTACGAATGTAGCCAAAATATATCTGTTGCATTTAGAAAAAGGATTTTTATAAGGTATCTAAAATTTATAATGTTAATTATCCTTTTCAGTAATTAAATATAATAGGGATTATGTTCTCCATAAGTTAATATGGGATTTGGATGATCTTGACACTCATTGGTAACCAGCGTTAAGTTAGTAAAACAGAAATAATTTAATATATTTAACAAAGACACAATGAGCTATTCTTTGGATAGGGTGTGAGTTAGCTAAAGGGTTGATTTTATCACATTATTTTAAAATGAATAATGTTGCCATTTCAGCAGGAAAAGTGCCTTTGCTCAAAGAAGTAACCTATTCGTTTACTTTTGGTATCGATATATCTTGAATAGACTATAATAACTTTTTGCATATTAGTATGCTTTGTTCGCTCATGATAAATTCTCAAAAATATATTGTTTTATCTTTTTGTCAACTTATCTTTAGCTCTTTTTTCTGGACAGAACTAAGTGGATACCTGTGCTAATTGACAAATTATGAGTAATTATCATTTCTGAGGAAGTGTAGAGGGTGGTGTGTGTGTGTGGGGGGGGGGGGGATCTAGGATGTGATTTTTATAAAGTTCCTTGAATATATATTGCTATACGACAGTTTTTTTTTTTTTTTTTTTTTTTGTAGTAAAATGTACTAAAATACTAGTATTGAGAGATAATTAATAAACAAATTTTAAACAAAAATCATAAATTGTAAAACCGTGCTCCAATTGTTTCAACTCAAAACAATTGTTGTCAATTTTGCAATTTATGGTGTTTTCTTACGAAGATTTTTATTTGTTAGTTGCATAATTTGTAACCTTAAAAATGTATTCATATTTAAATGCAAATCATCTTAGATTTGTAAGTGTGGCATTTCAGATATTTTATTTTTTCTGATGCTTCATCATTGACTTAATGAGACCAAATCTATCATCACCAAAAGCCAAAACTCATATGATATTAGTCTATGAGAAAATTTATTTGTAGAATTATTCATTATGAAATGTATTATTTTAAATTCCCTGTACATTTTTCATCTTTATAGCTTCAAAATGAATTATTATAATTTTAAAAAATAATTTCTTGGAAAAAAAGGACTACTTTAATGGTTGTGTATTTTCTGAGTGTGAAAATGCATTAGGTAATGAGTAATTCTGTAAATCCCATAGAATAATATAAGAGTTTGGCTACCGTGACAGAGACATTGTAAGATGTAGAATAATATAAGTTTATTTATTCTACTATTTAATTAAACTTAAATGAGTTTTATTTAATTAAAGGGTGATAATTTAATCGTAGGTTTTAATTAACAATTATTAATGAAATTAGTAAATATTTTTTTTATACAAAAATCTAATGATATATTTTTGTAATGAGAACATTTTTCTTTCAACTATATCAGAAACACCATGCAAGGTGAATGAATAATAATAAAAAAAAAATTCAATTTAATACAAAGATGAATAAATCTTATTCTGAGTAAAAAAAAAAAAAAAAAAATGTCGATGGCAGAATTTGAATGGAGTATTTTTAGATTTTAAGCCAATGCTTCATTCAACTTTTCATTTATACATTCTGTTGTTAATATAGTTTAAGCCAAAGGTCCTAATTTAGATACTTCCCCTAGACATTTTTTACTCAGTATGAAATTCATTTAATTTTGTATTAAAAAATTTTGTTGAATATCTTTGATAGTCGTGAAAAATATATCTCTTAATCCTGATATATATACATATATATATATATTCTGAAATACTCAGAATAAAGTTTAGTTTAGGAACAAAATCTTAATATGTTAATTACTGTGGTACTTATCCAATTCTGTTATTAAATCCTTGATATTGTACATCTAGATACAGGATGTAAAACAACACTCACTGCTGAACAGATAATATTGACATTTCATTAGAATTCAAGGTAGGAATATAATATAGTGTTACTTAAATTAAATCATAAGCTGAATTTTCTTTTAATTTTTGTTCAATTTATTCAGGTACATAAAAAATGACAGAATTAATGGTATACAAAAGTGTGGCTTCACTAAATTAAATAAAAGCTCCATACTTACTTGGATTTAAAGTTGCCTTAAACAATCTTAGATTTTGGGAATTGTTTAGGTCCTAGTCTATAATAAATATTAAAAAGACAATAATGAGTAGAAAAAGCATTATGATCTTCATCCACTATGAATTATATATGTATACTTTCAACAGTTACAGTAAAAAACACTAATAAATAAAAATAAATAAATAAATAAAATAAAATAAAATCATGTAAAAAATGAATAAAATAAACACTATAAAAATGAAAAAACAAACAACAAGAATTTCTAGTAGAAATAATCAAGCATAATTTTTCATCACCCCAAAAACTAGCTGACTTAGGTGGACTCTGCTCTGTTCCCCATCAAAGTATTTGCTCTCATAAATTTCTACTACAGGGCATACTGTTAACATGTTAAAAGAAATGAAGTTTACTGATCACTCAGTTAGGTTGCAGAATGAAATGTCCCACCCTCTAGACTACTGCCACCCCCTTCAGTACATTTACCATATCCCAGGGGCGACGGAACTGCCTGGGCCCAGGCATTAGTTTTGTCTTTTTTTTTTTTTTTTGTACTGTATCTTTTCTGACCTGACTTGATAATAAAAGAAGGTGAAGAGTTACATAGCAGGATAAATCTCTGGTTGCCGCTTATAATACGTCTAATAGCTGTTGCAATCTGTTTCCCTACAGATACGACATTCCTGAAAGGATAACAGTGTGTGTGCGGGGGGGGGGGGGGTGACGGCAGAAAAAGTATTAGTAAGTCAGTTTTCTTTACTCTCTGGAAAGCAGGGATTGCTAACAAGTTTCCCGGAATCCCCATTCATCTGTGTGTTGTATTATATTCCTTGTTCTATATGAATTTTCAGGTGAGAAGTGCAATACCCATTACTACAGTCTCAGTCACTCGCGCCTCGGGGAATGAGGTAAAGTAGAATTTAGCCACTGAATGTGCTCCCGCCCCCTCCCCTTTCAGAGACGACTATTCTTATGTCCGTATTTTTGGGGGTGACAAGTCCCGTCTCTCCTTCAGTGGCTTCTATGGTCTCAGTCACAAACCTAGGGAGAGAATGAGGAAGACGCTTTTCCTGTGCTCCATCTAAAAATGCATTTTGGTTAATTAAACTACATATTTATTTTTTTCACCTATAAAAATGAGTTCCAGAAAACGGCAAAAAATCGAGTCATATTTTAAAGTGTCTTCAAACTCCCCGATTCCAAGTTTAGAAAAAGAAACTGTACTTGATAAAAACAATGATGATACTCGTAGAGATGAAGATAACACTAGTTTTACAAAAACTGCAAATGCTGAACCTTGTATGTGCCCATTATGCAACGAACAAGCGAAATCGGTACGAAGTGTCGCCTAATTTTTTCTGTTTTACAAAGTTAAAATTTTGCTAATACAGCTTTTATAAAATATTATTCTTATGTGTCGTTTTGGTCTGGGGTGCTCGATCCCCCCCCCCCCCCCCAGTGGTACGTCATTGATCATGCTTCAATATTCCAGGCCCGGTCAATAAAATTCACGTTCCGCCGCCCCTGCCATATCCTAAACTGTTATTTATAAAACAAGATATCAGATCAAGTTAATCCATGAATTCATTGAAGATACTTCTTAAATAAGCCCATAGTTCAATTTTGGTTCGAATTGATTAAATGTTTTGAAAGATATCACGATGATAACTTTCCTATTATACATAGATGTACAGTTGGCTATACAGGTGTGTAACAAAATAAAAAGACATTTTCGAACATACACTTTTCTCAAATATTTATATTTCATCCAGTATTTAATATTTTATATTCTGATTGTAGTTCTAATTGAAGTTCTGATTGTAGATCTGTCTTTACTGTAGAATATAAAGTTTTAAAAAGCAGAACTGCATTAGTTTGAAAATCTTGCATGTTATAAATAAACTAGTATGTTGTGGCCACCACAAGACATTCTTCTATTTTTTTTTTTTTTTTCTATACAAATTCATGCAGTACAAATTATGCATTAAAATTATTTTCCATCATGAATGCAGACTGTTTTTATCTCGGAGAAGTATAATATTAAATGTCACAAGAAAATCAATTTTATACAAATACTAAGATTTTTTTTTTTTTTTTTTAATAAATTACAAAAAAATTAATGAAATTCTTTTAAATTATCAAAGACCTATGTTTCAACCGTTCATTTGAAAGTTACCACATTGAAAATTTACACCTTACGGGGGAATGGGTCCTAGGGGAGTGGAAGCAATTTTCCTACATACACATGTGGTTTTTTTTGTTGTTGTTTGTTTTATTCCTTAGTTTATTATTAGTACACTAGAACTTCTATCCATCATTTTTCAAGGGGTGCGTTGGAAAAAACGATGAAAACGGGAAAACAACGAATGCCGGTTAAAGTCGAAACAAGGGGGAAAAAAAAATGTTTAGGAATTAATACACACAATGTATACATTGTGTAACTAATGATAACTAATTTGTTACTTTCCAAACGGTCAAAGAAATAAATCCAATGCTGTAGGACATTAAGTAAAATTTATTTTTTTAAATCAATAATTTTATGTTGGGGTTCCTTTTGTAAATTAAACAGGATTTTTTCCAGATTTACAACATATTTCTGGTTCTTTTCTGTAATTTCATGTGCTTATATAAAAGTTCATGCATTTTCAAACGCCATAATTGCATCATCAGTGTGAAAATTAGCTTCTGTTTCTTCGCCATTATTTTCATTTTTTGAAATTGCTCATTTCTTCTATGCTTTAGGATACCACATGTCACAATGCCTTGATTAATACAAATATTATCACTAAATTTTGTACCTGACGCATGCTCTGATATACGCAACTGCTCTTCATCTGCATTATCAGCATAAAAATCATCATCATTTTCTTGCTCTTCTGTATGGTATTCTTCATAATTTTTTCACACGTACCTGCATCTTATGAAACAATTTTCTGGATTACTGAAGAGGTTATTTCTTGCCAGGCTGAAATTACAGAATGAGTAGATGGTCTGGATACATGGTATCATGATTTTTATCCTCCATGGAAATGGGGAAAAGAGTTATTTTAGGATGAGAGAAGTAATTCCAGTTTGTGTATGCCATATGGAACCACTTGACCTTCAGGAGAAAATTTTTACAATGTCAGTAGAAAAATTTTACAATGATGAATGCGTGCAAACGACTTTTTGTTACACGATACATGCGGGTTTTGTTAACATTATTTAAATACAATTTGTGCAGGGACCATAGATATAAACGATGGATATGGGAAGGATAAATCGGGGTTTTACTGTATTATCAATAATTCTTCTTAACTTCACTATCATTTATTTAAAATAATTCTCAATATTTACATTTAGACGGTAATTTTTCCTATGATGCTATATTAAAAATTATGAAAAAAAGTGGGATGACAGCGCCACCTGTTGAGCGATTGATTCCCAAATGTAACCAGCACCAATTTAGGGCAAAGTCCAACTTAATACTAAGTTTGGTTGAATTTTGATTATTGCTTCATGAAATGTAGTGTCCACAAAATTTTTGATACACACACAGACACATTTAAAAAAAAAAAAAACATTCAAATTGTGTTCAACACATCTCAAAACATGTAAATCTATCGAAAATCAGAGAGAAAATATTTTCACAAATCTAACACTCTTCTTATATATGTAGAAGAAAGTATAAATAGTTACAAAAAATTTTCGTTGTTTTAACTATATTTTTTTCTTATTGAATAGTATGCATGCTATTCATACACAAGTAAATACAGATAATTATAAGAAATAATATGATTACTTGCTATAGCAACAAGAAATTTCAAGAGTTATTTTATAAAGGATGATTCAAAACATTTTGGTTTTTGTTAATTTGTTACTGGTCTCCTTTATTGCATTTGAGATAGAACATTCCCTGAAATGTGTAAGATATTACATGTTTTTTACATCTTAAAACTTTGGAAACTGTAATAGTGAAAAATAAAGGCATAAGGTAAGGAAATGTGTAATTTCTGTGTTGAGTCTAATAATTCACCCACCACTGTACTTGATGAATTATTATAAAACTTCAGGGATGTAAAGAATATGTTATACCTCATATACTAAGCAAAAGTTTTGTCCCAAAGTCAAAATTTGAAAAAATAAAAGTTTTTGCCTTATTTATTTCTTTTAACCATAACAATCTTATTCTTCTTAAAACTTGAGTGATAATGTAAGAAAGTTTTTAAAGGCACTCTCCTTATTTACTATCAAAACAACTTTTGTTTGTAAACATAAGAAATTTGCATGTATTATTATATTACTATACTAAAAAATTAAAGTAAGTAATATGAGATAATATGATAATTAACCACAAAAATGGACTAGTCACTGTCCGAATGAATCTATTTCTGTAAATTATTTCTATTATATTTCTTATTCGTCATATTAATTTGATGAATCTTCTGAAGTCTGTACACTAACCAATTTTTGGTATGAAATTATGTATTAATTATTTATTATTAATGATTAAAAATATGTTTTGAATGCTAAATTTTATCACCACTATTTTCTCCCTCTAAACTCTCTATATTCTGGTGCAAACTTATGAAACGAGGTCCGAATTTGTGGGTTTCAGTTGCAATGGTTGGTTGATTTATGCAAAAATGCTGGTGCTATTTTGTTTGCCAAGGGGGGGATTCGGCCTTTTTAATATTCCATTCCAAAAATCCCTAATGCAGTTTAAAAGAATTTTCTTTAAGATCTTTTTAAAATCTTAATTAGAGTTACTCAATAAGATCATCTAACAAGGAAACCATTACTACAGTCGGTAACAAAAGTGTCCAAACACTAGCAAAAATTCTTATATTAAAAAAAAGTTAATACTGTTTTGTTAAATAAATCCTTGTTGAATCCTGTTCTTAATCAGTGTAAGAAAATGATTCGATAAGGATTTATTTAACGAAACCGTATGAAGTGTACTTTTTTTATATAGGAATTTTTACTAGTGTTTGGATACTTTTGTTACCGACTGTACTATACTCTATTTCCTTTACGCAGTCGTCTCAAGGCCACGCTCAGATGAACTGTGATTTCACTTTCCCTGTCCGTTGCTAGGTTACTGAGGAAACAACGATATCTCACTGGATGGAATTAAGCACATGATCTCATTCACGTGATCTCCTTCTCTGAATTCCGTGGCCTTGAAGTGCCTCTGATGAGGAAATGGACTATAGACAATACCGTATAAGAAATTGTGTTTTGTGCTATCTTATAGAGTTGTAGTGTTAATGAAAATAGTTTACTCAAACAAAATAAACTTAAAAGAAAAATCATTGTTTAAAACAAATAAAAAAATAATGAAGCCAAACACTCTGCTAAATTTATAAATAAAGTAGTTGATTTCTCTTGTAGTAAAATATAAAACTACCAAGATGAAGCTTACGTAATTTCTGATTAAATGAATAAATTAAACTTATAAATAAAACATTAAAAAATAAAACATGCATCATAATATTTTTCGGAGTTTGATTAAATAAATCGTCTTAATGAATCAAATTTTGGTCTTACAGTCGGCTGCAAAATTATTCGAGCACTAGCAATAATCCCTGTCTAAAAAAAGTACACTTAAATACTGCTTTGTTAAATAAATCCTTATCGAGTCATGTTCTTAGTCAGTCTAAGAACATGATTCAACAAGGATTTATTTAACAAAACAGTCTTAAGTGTACTTTTTTAATATAGGAATTATTGGCTAGTGCTTGAAACATTATGCTGCCGACTGTATGTTTAAGTTTACTATGGATATCTACTTTTAAATTTATTTTTCTAGCATGTCTTTAATGTCATCTTTGATACACCGTGGCTAAAATTTCGAGAGGGGCACAAACCCCATAATCCCCTCTTGGTTACGGCCTTGATTGTTTCACCTTTTTGACTATATTGTAAATGCGAATCTCATTCCTGTCAGTTTTGGGGTCCCAGTAGCCCAGTCGGTTGAGCGCTGAGCTCATAATTGGATGATTGCGTTCGGTACTCGAGCCAGCCAAAGACCATCGTCGTGTACACTAATGGTGGCTGGTGCACGTAAAATCTGTCGTGGCCACAATGTCCTCCATGTTCCCATCAAAAATTATACGGTATAATTTTTGATGGTATAATACCTCTGGGGGTCACCGAAGCGGGGGAGCCATTCCTTCTGTGAAGAATCAAAATTGTGATGGCATGTGTCCGGACCACTTCTAGGGGCGAGTCCCAGACCGTCGCCAATTGCTCATTGTGCAGCACTAGTGCGATGTAAAACCCATCCATCCTTCCTGTCAGTTTTGTCAATTGTCTTAAGGTACTGGCGGGATTAATATTTTACGAAAACAAAATCGATCATTTTGTATTGAGGGTGATCAGAGATACCTATATTCAATAAAATTTGCACATTTTTCTTTTTAAAATTGATTACCGAAACGTGATATTTTTGCGGCCAATTACCGAAATATGTGATTATTTCGTTTCTACTCGACAAAAATCGCATTAAAAAAAAATTTTTTTTTTTAAACACGCAATAATTTTGCGTTGTATTATTGAAATATGAAACCAATTAGCTAATTATCAAAATTTGCTCTCGATGATGCAAATAATGGCAGAAATAGACTTATTTTGATGCAAATCGATAAAAATTCAATCATTTTGTAACGTTATTCACCAAAATACACAACAGTTTTGCGCTTCGTTATTGAAATGCGTAATCATTTTGTGGCTGCTTGTCAAAATTTAAGTTTTATAAAACAAATAATTGCCGAAATGTACAATTATTTTGTAGCTAATTGATAAAATTCATGATTCTTCAAAGCTATTTCTTGTGACAATTTTGCAATTTATTTTTTGAAAGAAAAAAACAAATAATTTACCGTTCGTTTACAAAATTTACGTTTAATTGCAATCAACTGCTAAAACAGGTTATTTTTCGCCGTTAATAAAATTCGCTTTTTTTTTTTAACTTACGCTCTTTCTTGAATGGATAACAGAGGTCTATATCTAAAATTTTGATATGATAATTTTGGCTGATCTTTGTGTTTTTAAGTGTGCTGAAACTGGAACTAAAGCCACTTTTTCTCTATCATGAGTAGATTTATGTCAATACAGGGTGCCTACCTACACAGTTTTTTTCCTGACTCTTCCACCAATATAATTATATGGTAACTTTTATAGTGTGTTTTCATGATTAATTGTAATTAATGATGGAAACATGTTACAAACTACTGAAAATGAAGAAATTTTGACACGACACCTCGTATTGACGAAAATGTATACTTGATAGAGAAAAACTGGCTTCATTTTCGGTTTCAGTTCCCCCCAAAATATGTGTCTCAGCTAAAATCATCAAATCAACTTTTTCTAACATTTTTGCAAACCTGTGTAATTGCCGCTATCGATGTCTTCTGAGAATGAAACAGTTTAATCTTTTGATACCAAATACATTCCTTCACTGTAAACCTTTGAAATCGTGATTATTTTTAAAGTTTAAAAATTAATTAATAGAAAAAAATTAATTAACTGTGAGATAATTCAGATTCCACATTTTTTTACACCTTGTGGAGAAATAGTTCCGCAGTTTCATATTGCATCCCATAGAAACTATGATGATTGTTGGCCTATATGACATTTTAAAAACAAACTATGAAATGGTTGCCACATTTAGTAACTCGGCTTTGAACTTTTGGTAGCCATCTTCAATGTAATGGTCGCCAATTGGTGACTGACGACCGCTAATCTAGAGCTTTACAGGGAGCCCTTGATTTTATGAAGGATTCATTGTTGGTCTTGTTTTATGCGAACTTTTGACATTTTTTTGAGGTTCTCCGGTGTTTCTAAGAACAGTACAACGGAAACCTTCCCATTGTCTAGGCAGAAGTCTGAGGGTGAAAATTCTTCATTTTGGAAAGGTTCTTCAGCCTTTGAACTATCATTAAGGAAAGTCTTGTCAAACGACTCCATATCTAACTATGCCAATTACCCTCACATGGATACCCAACATAAGATAGATGCTATAGAATCACAAGCATTAGAAACAAAAGATTATGATGGTTGCAAACACAGTCAACCACTCTTTTAAAAAGCACCATAAGCAGCGCCTCAAGGTTATCTACATGTTCACCAGATTAAAAAAAATTGTACAATGAAAAAATCTGCTGACCAGTCAGATGGCAAAAAAGAACTTTTTCCTTCACGACGCTTCCCAGCAGACTGAATTTATGGTAGATGGTGCACCTATACACACACTTCCCACAAGTAAAATGATAGCACTCTCCTTCCACTGTGGCAGGAAATAGAAGCTGAGTGCCAACTAGCCCCTTATGCTATCTAACTCCACCTTCGGCTCCCCTACTTGAAATGTGTTGTAGCTGTAGCATACTGCATCATGTTTCTTTTAGTTATCTGCATATTGATTTCTATTAATATAGCATGCATTTTAAGAAAATGATAATGAGTAAGGCACAAGCGCCACACCAACAACCGTCCCAGGCTTTAAAGAGCCTATTCGGTACATAATTAATATTAATGGTCCACTGTCTATAGGTTTCCTTAACAAAATTCGAAAATTTTCGTGTGTTTTTTGTTTATACCATGCAAGGTTTTCAAATCAACACAATGTCAGTTTTAGAAAACTTGACATGCTAGAGTAGACAGAAGAGACAAACATACTACAATGACAATCGGAATATAATATTAAATCTCTGATGAAATTTTTCTTTTTTGATGATTTCTAGCAAGTATCACAGTAGAAACAAAAACTAAGATATGCGCAAAAAATGTAATAAGTAGTGTTTTACTAAGCAATTTTGTGGAACGAATATTGGAGTCTTAAGGCTTCTCTCTCCCTCTTACAATATCTCCATCTCCGGCCATCCAATCCCATGTAACTGTATGGAAAAAATCGTTTACAGAATGATTTATTACCTAACATATTCATTTATTTTGGTTCCTTTTCCACATTCGTAAAATTTACGACTGTTAAATTCGTACTCGTTTTCCAAAAAAATATTGCTTAAATTTTAAATATTTCTATTTGCAGCTAAAAATGAGAAAAATGCAATTAAGTTTTTGAATTAAATATATATATATATATATGTGTGTGTGTGTATATATAGTCAATAACTAATTCTATAAACAAATTTCCCCATAGAGTTACATGAGATTTGGTGACCAGAGATCTGAAAATTGTCAGAGGGAGAGAAGAGCCTTAACTGGACTTTAGCTGAATAAAAAGTGTAAAATTTTATATCATGAATGTGTGATTTAATTTAAAAAGTTGGAAACATTTGACTACAATTGTATGTTCATTATGTCAATTTTGTACACTTTCTATTCATTATTATTATTTTTTTTTTTTCCAAGCCTTAATCTTTTATGTAAATTTGGGACATATGGTCAGATTTAATTGTAAAATTCTAAAGACATCTATAAATGTAATCATGTACAAAAGGAAATGGTTAGCATTGCGTAAACAACAACAATAATAATAATAATAATAATAAAACCACTGAAAAAGATATGAATTATTTTAAACATATATTTTTCAGAATCAAAATTTTCAAATAGTTTTGCATATATATATATTTTTTTTTACTCAAATCCTTTTAGTGTGTTTGAATGAATTATTTACATTTTTGTTTCTTTTTTTCTTCCTTCCATCCATCCATCCATCCATCCTTTCTTTCTTTCTTTTTTAAATCGTGTTTAACTTTAACCAAAAAAAGTTAAGTATTTCCTACTGAAAATTACCCACAATAACTTATATGTATGTATAATGTATATATAACTTTAAACTGTTATTCACAAAAATAAAAACAAATATAGTCCAGTCAAAATAGACATTCAACTTTGGAAAAATTTGCATACAGCTGAAAATCGGTACAGACCTTAAATGCATCATTATAAATGAAATGTCAAAAGTCCCCATCGATCCCACTTGTGTTAAAAATTTTATGCAAGGTTAAAGGTCAAAAATCGGTTTTTCACAAATACCTATCTTGGTACTTTAAATTACCATTAATTTAAAAAGCGTGTAAAATAGAATTTAGTAAAGACATGTTGAAGGTATTTATAAGAATAGAACGCACATATCTCCCTTTAATCTCACCTCGTGGCACTAGACGCTACATATAGTCCAGACAAAATACATAAATGAACTTGAAATTTCGGAAAAATTCGCATACAGCTGAAAATTGGCACAGACCTTAAATACATCATTACAAATAAAATGTCAAAAGTCCCCATGGATCCCACTTGTGCTAAAAATTTTGTTAAGATTTGTTAATATTACTGACTGCACAAACTCCTACTGGTAGGATTATTTACTTTTTAAAACCTGGAAAAGCACAACTAGTAGTAAAAATGTATTCATCACAAAGTTTAACTTCATATCCAAAATATCAAGCTCATATCTTATTTCTTCATGCAATAACTAGATGGGATGCTGCCTCAATGTTTTTCAAACGAGGTAAAACAAAAATATTTAAATTATTTGAAACATAGGCGTGCCTGGCTTCAAAATATTGGGGGTCCGATTAACATAGGAGCACGTGCCCGGACCCTGAGTTGAAGGGTCCCTAACAGGGCCCGACTTAGCCCAATTGGGGCCCGGGGCAAAAACTTTTGGGGGGGCCCCTCTGCTTCACTACTTCAGTAATGAAGAACCGAAATTTATGGAGGTATTTAAATTTTTCACCTCATTATAGATATATAACAACATTGACTAGAACCTAAAATAGCTATAAAGTCCCCCCCCCCTCCAATGGTCAGACGAAATATCGTTCTATCCATTTTATTTCTGATTGTTAACTTTGTCATCTAGATCTAGCTGCGAAAAATTCATATCCTTGCAGACATTAGGGCGGAATTCAGCTAAATTTTCGCAATTACGATGGCTCAATTAAGCCGGATTTATACACTGTAGGTACTGATATTTTGTTTAAAAAACGTTCATTAAAGAAGGAAACGTAAAATAAAATTTCTATTCAATTTGGGGGCCCCCTCTGATGTGGGGGCCCGGGGCAACTGCCCCGTATGCCCCTGCCTTAGTCAGGCTCTGGTCCCTAAAACTGGCCCTGAAAAATGCCCTTTTGCCTTTCTTGCCCCTAAAAACGACAAAAAGTAGTATCATAAAATGCAAAAATCTGTCATGTTAGTCCCATGTACAGTTGTATGTACTTTTGCTGATTGTTGCAAAGTGCGAAGGGGCCCACGAAAGTACATGTGTCCCAGGCCTCACATAAAGTTAATCTGGTCCTATACGTGCAAAGTGGAAGAATATTCTTTGTCAAAATAAATTTAAGCAGACGTAATGATGTGCATGTGCATGTATCACAATAACAGGGGTTTTAATTAAATGACAGTATTAACATGCTTATTAAATATTATTAATTATTTCTACATACAAAGAAATATAAATTTCATCCAGCGGCTCTTTTTTTTTTTTTTTTTTTTTTTTTTAAATCTATGTGCATATTATAGCAGGAGACTTGGCGTTGGAATATTAAAAACAGGAATAAACTACTACGTCAGAAACGCCAAAGAAAAATTATTGAGGGGCATACAGCTGTTTCGGTAGCCTAAAGCGTACCGTCTTCAGTGCAAAAAGAATACTGAATCTGGAGAAGTGCTCGTATATATAGGAGAGGGACCGGATTTAGTTCAACCAATAGGATTACGGAAGAGGTGGGGAGTGTGGCCAATAGGAATTAAGGAATGTGTAGCTGTGTAAACAGTAGAAAAATTAAGGAAAGGTGGACTGAATGTAAAATTTCCAACAATCAGACAAATAGGGAACAGCGAAATCACAATTTACAAGGTTTTTAAAATTTTTATAAATATGAAAAGCTTCAAAGAAATCGAGTTCATGAATGGATTTAGGTCTGCAAATTATTTTAGCTGAATTAAATTTAAAATTATGATTTTCCTCCCAGCAATGTTTAGAAATAGCCGATTTATTGGTTTCTTGTTTGCGGACGTAATTCATATGTTCTTTTAGACGAAATTTAAGACTGCGTTTAGTTTGGCCAATATATGATAAACCACACTGACAGGAAATACTATAAATGCCCCAAGAATTATGCATATCAATAGGATCTTTTAACTGAGAAAAGGTGAGTTTATTGGAAGGCGAAAATATTATTTTAAAATCATATTGTTTGAGAATTTTAGCTATGGTTTGATTGGTTTTAGAAAAATAGGGTAAAACAATACTGATATTAGATGTGACTGATTTAGTAGACGAAATACGAGGGAGTTGTAATTTTTGCATAGCTTTGTCTATAATGGAAGGGTCATAACCTCTGTCAATTGCGATGGCTTTCAGGTATTTAATTTCAGATTTCAATAAAATGGGATTTGAACAAATATTAAGGGCACGGTTTACAAAAGTATAGAAAGCAGCCATTTTTTTGTTTAGGTGGGTGACATGAACGCGCATGGGGAGGAAGAGAGACTGCAAAATTTTTACGATAGATAGTGGTTGAAAATCCATTTACAGTGCGAGAGACGAGGGTATCAAGAAATGGAAGGGAGCCATTATTTTCTATTTCAGATGTAAACTGGATATTACTGTCAATTGAATTTAAGGTTTCTAAGACATGGTCAATATTGTGATGAGATATATCGATAAGCGTGAAGGTGTCGTCAACGTAACGGGTCCAAAAAGGAAAAGATATTTTCTTTAAAAGCTTGCTTACGAAATAGTGCATGTAAATGTCTGCGAGAATTGGGGAGAGAGGGGAACCCATGGCTAAACCTTCAGACTGACGATAGAATTTATTTTGGAAAGAAAAAGTGGTTTGTGATAAACAAATGCGGGTAAGAGAAATTAATTCTTGTATTTCAAAAGAGGTGAAATGAAACTCTTTTAATCTATTTTCGAGACAGCAGAGGGCGCCACTTATTGGAACATTAGTGAAAAGAGATTTTACATCAAAAGAAACCATAGTGAGATTAGTGTGAGGGCAGTTTTGAATTTTTTTTGCAAAATTTATGGAATTCTTAACAGTATAACTATTAGCAGCAAGAAGTGGAGCAAAAATTGTGGTGAGAAATTTAGCTAAATTATAGGAAGCAGTACCGATATTAGGGACTATTGGACGAAATGGAATATTGGGTTTGTGAACTTTTGGTAAAGCATAAAATCTGGCACAATTAGCAATAGAAGGGATAAGATAGGATTTAGTCGAGTTCAATAACAAGGGGCAAGATTTTATAGCAGACTAGCTGTTACCCGCGACTTCGTTCACGTGGAAATTTTGATGTGTATGTGTGGGAACTGACGGTTTGATCATAATATGTAATGTAATGAAACATTATCATTGTGGTGCTGTGCAAAACAGAGTCTGATAAAGTACTCAAAAAAAAAAAAAATTGTAACTCATTGAAAGCCAAAATAAAATGCCAAAATAAATAAATAAAAAGTTATCGCCAACATGGTTTAAAATTTAAAATTCGTTCATAGGGATCCTGTACTAAAACAGAACTGAGTTGCGGAAGTATAAAAACTGGGTCGTCAATTATGAATTTTATTTCGAAACCTTTCTTTGTATGATTTTAGTTCACTATTGCACAATATTAATCTGGTTCTAATAATAATTTGGTGACTGGTGAATTAAAATTTTAATTATGTGGTGAAATTCATATAATATTCATGAGTTTCAAATTTTTAAGTTTTTTTTTTTTTTTTTTTTTTTTGCAAAGAAATGATTTTTTTTTTTTCATCTTCCGGCTAATTCTTGAATAATATTTTAGTTCTTAAATAACTTTGGACGATTTTGCCCGCTTCGCTGGTAAACTCTTTTCTATATAGCTTTATGAAAAAAAAAAAAGAAAAAAAAAAAACTGAAATCAGTCAAAAGGTCCTTTGGGTTCCCGCTGCCTTCGGCAGCGTCTTATTCGTCCTTGCAATCTCCGGTGCCTGTCCCTATTGCCTGCGACAATGGCTTACCCGTGGGCTTCCATTTGGGTACTTATCATATATGACAGTTTCGATACAGACAGTATCGAAAAATTTGAAGTAGCTCTTTTATATCTCAATCCCAGTTACATATGAACAACATTATACATGATGTACATAATATTTTGCTCTCAAGTTATTTCCTATATTTATTTGATTTAATCGATCAACCATAGAACGACAGCAATTTCAAGCGACATATAATATTACAATATGCTATGATCGGCTACTTCTATCGCAAGGGAAAAATATTATTATTATTATTTTGTGGTTATATATACTTCATGCTTAGTTAATAGTAGTTGGTATATAGAAAAATAAATTAATTAATTAATATGTAAACTTGATCATGGTACAGCCTTAATGCACTTGGCGACTTTTGAATTTTCGTTGTCGTTTTAGACCCATATTTGGGTATAGTATATATATGTATTAGTTATCATATGCATGTGTTAGATTGAGTTATTTTTCTGTCAAATTAAAAAAAATTATAATTTTAAATTTCGAATCTCTGTCGTTCTTGGCGCTTATTGTATTTGGTGATCAAAAACGTAATACGAAAATATACATGCCAGATGTATATTTTCGTAACATGCATTGTACGAAATATTGTTTCTTATTATTCATTACTCTCTTAATATCAGTTGTTAAAATAACCATGATTTTTGAAAGGAATTAAATTATTTTCGCCAAATAATTTGGCGATATTTTTTTTTCTGCCAAGGATGACCGATATCAAATCTATTCCGCTGCAATATATTAGTACCTTATATCAGACCTTTTATTTAGACACTAGCAGGCTTTGCCCGCTTCGCTGGTCACTAAATTTAAAGGAAACTCTTTTCTATATAGCTTTATAAAAATAAAATAAAATACAAAAATTGCTCAAAAGCTCGCTTCGGATCCCTGCTGCCTTCGGTAGCGATTTGGTCATCCGCTAAAACTCGGGTGCTTGTCCCTATTACCTGAGACAATGGTTTACCAATAGGCTTGCATTAAGTCCTTATTAGATAACAGTTTCGAAATAGATAGTATCGAAAAAAAAAAAAAATGAAGTATCCCCTTTATATTTGAATCCCAGTTACATATGAACAACACTATACGTGGTGCACATAATATTTGCTTTTACGTTATTTCCTATGTTTATTTTGTTTATCCCCGATCAACCATAAAAATGATAACAATTTCACGCTAAATATTATAATATGCTATGACCGGCTACGTCTGTTGCATGAGACAATTAATTTTTTGTGGTTATTAGTATTCATGGTTTGTAAGCATGATCATAGTACCGCCTTAATATCGCTCTCTTTGGCGACTTTTGAATTTTTGTCACCATTTTAGATTTTATCCCTTGTAAAAATAAGACTTAATACCTTGTAACAATATGCTATGAGCGCTATTTCTGACATATTTTAGACAACTAAACTTTTAATGGTTATATATATTTCCCATTAAGCATATTTTTATTTTCATTTATTTATTTAAATATTGATGAAATTTGAACTTCAATTTGGTCTAGTGTTGTACAGGCTGTATACTACACGTTTGTGTTTGTGAAAGAAAATTTATAAAATACATACATTAGTTAATTTTAAAAAATCTAATTGTCCGATCGATAAGCTGGTTAATCCGTTGGATTCACAAAAATTGTATCTTTCATTTGGTATCTTATTTGTAACGATACGACTGATATTTCTAATTTTTTTAATTTACTTTCCTCATTTTAAATACATGTAATTTTTATTGTTCACGTTTTTTTTTTTTTTTTTTTTTTTTTCCGTCGAAAAAATAATGATAATTTTTTTGGCAACAATTAAATGGACCATATTCCCATTTTGGGTTCGAGGCTACAAGAATAATAAAATTAAATATTTTAAATAAATGTAATTTTTATTGTTCACGTTTTTTTTTTTTCTTTTTTTCTATCCAAAAAAGAATAATTTTTTTTGGCAACAATTAAATTAAGGATTAAAATTAAATGGCCAATTTATCAGTTATTAGAAGGTTTTTATTTTAACATTTTAATTAATTAAAAGAAAACTAAAACAAAATTCGAAAATCCGGCTTCGAGGTGCATCAGGGAGGTTATTACGAATCAACATGCAAATTTTTGTAGCTCAGCCATCAGCCGTTAGGAACACACCTAAACTTTATTGAATAGCAATAAAGTTCAAATTGACTCTAGAAAACGTTTGTATGGGAAATATAAAAGGGCTGTTTTTAGGGTTTTCCCGGAAATTATTCGATTTTTTCTCGCCTTTTAAACCTTCCCTAGACCTCCACGAACATTTCAAGACTAAGATAAGATAAATCCGTTCAGCCGTTCTCGAGTTTTAGTGAGACTAACGAACAGCAATTCATTTTTATATATATAGATTTAATTTTATTTATTTCTTGAGGAGAGGGGTCACGGGGCAGAGGAATGTATGGGCCATCATTAATTAGTTCGGTAACACTTTCGATGTATTGTTTTTTATCCAAAATAACAATCTGACCACCTTTATCAGCTTTAGTAATGATGATATTTTCATTAGATTTTAATTCCTTCAAGGCGTTTTTTTCTGCAGGGCTGAGATTTGATTTAAAATTTTTAGAGTTGAAATTGGCATTATTAAGGATTAAATAACGAAGATTTTCTTTCTGTTGGTCAGTCAGTGGAGAATTTTTGAAAGCTTTTTCAACCGGTGCAATTAACTGAGGAAAAGAAGGAGGTTAATATCAATATATTTTTTTTAATCTAAATATTTTTTATTGTATTTTATCCTAAATTTCTGCATTCATTTCAATCATTTGCGCTGCTTACGGCTGTTAACGATTTTCTAGTAATTTATTTAATTCCGTTGGAAGGAAAATGTTTTATTTCTATTTATTGTATTTATTAGAAAAAAAAAAATGGCAATATTGTAGAAAGCCTAAAAATTTAAATAAATATGTTTATTTATTTATTTTCTTTCGTTTATTGTATTTTTTATTAGAAAATATTTTTGTATTTAAAACATTTTTGCATTGTGTGTTGGAAAACATTTTATTTATTTATTGTCATGTTCAGAACCACATGGTAATGTAGAAAAAAAAGCGAGTTGAAACTGAGACAAATTAAAGTGCCGAGGAAAAACATTGCTACATGCAGTGGAAATCCTATGCAGCGCGGACTGGAAAAGAGCTGCCGCTGGCAGCGTGTACCTGAAGCAAAATTCAGAGATATTTCAATGCTTATTATTATTATTGTTTATTTATTTATAGCGTGATAATAATAATAATAATAATTCAATGGTTTTGAGATTCATTTAAATATAGCGGCCAGCGATGTGGGTGTATCTTGCTGGTAATGAATTCAACAAAATTAATTAATTTTTTTATCCATACTTCCCTCTCCAAATTGTCAAAATAAAATTTATAATATCCTATGTCTATAAACATTGAAATTTTAGCAAATAGACTGATTTCACACAATGAATTAGGTGTTTGGTGTTAGGGATTAAGGCCGATTGACAACACTGGGGACCTAGGCCTGAGGGGGAGGGCCTTCCGTGGAGGTCTTTCTAAGGGGTCCTAGCCCGTATTTACGCAAGTTTCGGAGGAAACCACGGAAAACTCCGAACGGCTAGGTCGACGAGCGCGACCGGGGATCGAACCCGGCACCTCACGTCTACCAGCTTTGAGCGCAGAACCGCTCGGCCGCCACAATGAATTAGGAGAAACACACGAATAAACTAAAAATAGAAACTGCAAAATAAATAAATTATTAGTCTGAAAAAAAAAAAAAAAAAAATACGGAATTGGATGAATAAACTTAAGAGTTCGCAATTAAAATAAATAAATAAGTCCTGTATAATTGTTTTAAACAATGCAACACAAATTTCATCAAAGCAATTAAAAATAATCTAATAATAAAAAAATAATAATAATAATAATAAAAACTTCAATAAAACTGAATTAAGATATGAAAATATCAATTTGAAAAATAAATAAATAAAATAATTATGTAAACACTAATTTGAAATATTATAAAGAAAATGTAATAGCTTAATTTTCTGCAGTTCGGCTTTAACAGCAAATGAAGTTTCAACAAAAATACCTTTAAAGTGACTAATTTTAGTTTTCATGAATTCAGAAATTAGGACAAAAATTTTACAATCTGAATGTTATTTTCTATCATCCAGACCTGAAAAATCCCTATCATTACTCATTTAATAATATAGAATTTTAAATTTCGCTTAACATTCAGAAAATTCATGAATTCTCTGAATTTCGGCAATATTTCAACTTTTATATCCAAAAAATGTAAATAGAGAATACAACAATTAGAAAAATTTAATATTTCAACTAGGGGTGGGAATCGATTAAGAGTTTTAAATGAATTAATCGTGGTTCATTAATCGATTAATCGGATTTTTAATCGGTTTTCATTTTTCTTTATATAATTTTATTTCAATGATGAATGAAACTCTCATATTGTATATATATTATTATACATAAGTTTGATTGAAAAAAAAATTTTTTTTTTCAAATATCAATTATATTTGTTTCATAACTGAAATTTAAATCAATTTTCAGAGTAATAATTGGTGACTTTAAGTGTTAATTTTATATAAATATTTTCACTTATTTAGTTATTATTATTATTATTATTTTTAATAAATTAATTTTTGGATTCATTTTGAAAGAAACGTTAAATGAATTTACACATATTTCAGTTTTATATTTGCGGGCCTTGTCCATCTCGCTTGTCAATATTTTTAAATGAATTCTTAAAATTCCATATCATTATCATAAAAATCTCAAATTCTTACGTTTTAGTTCTTCTTTGACACTTCGGACTAGAACACAGAATGTTATTTTCTGTTTCTTCTTCAATAGTTACTATCAGCAATTGTGAACAGACAATAAACGCTTGAAGATACTGTGAAACTCTGTTGACATTTCCCCCATCAGAGGGATAGTGGAAATACCAATCCCTCCCCCCCCCTTTTTTTTTTAAATATTTAGCATTTCCATTTTTTGAAAGCTTCTTGTTTCTGAGAATACTATTACCCTAGCCAACACTTTTTGTAGACGGCTACAGACAGGTGGTGTTGCTCCAGCATGCACATGAAGCGGCATTTTGTTTAATAACTGTTCTCCCCTTTTTCTCTATCAGCAAAAGTGCAACAACTTCTTTTGAGAGGTTTTATTTTTATTTATTTATTTATTTTTATTTTGCTTTTTCATTATTTAATGGATGTTTCTTAGAATGTTTGTTAGCAAAACATGTGAAAAAATATTTTGTAGGCAGAACAACATTTTTACTTTAATTCGTAGTTTGAAAATTTAATCGGATTTTGAAAATTTTTAATCGAATTAATCGATCCGATTAACTCGATTAAAAAAAATGATCGGGACTAAGCATTGATCGATTAACTGAACTGATTAATCGATTAATCGACACAGCCCTAATTTCAACATATTTCAGATACATAAAATAAAAATAATAACAATTCAGAACATTTAAAATTCTAGCGTTATTTCACGTGGAACACGAAAAATGATTGGGGAAAGGTGAAAGATTTAAGATTTTGAGATAAAAAATTTGCAATTTCGGAATTAAGTTACGTCTTCAAATACCTAAAAAATTTTTAGGATAAGGAAAAAATAAATTCTGACTGTTTAAATATTTGATGTGACTTTCAGATGAGCAGGCTCGTAATTTTTTTCTTTCTTTTCTCTTTTATTTTTTTCTCCTGCGTTGACTGAACTTATAATTAGTTTACAAAATAAATAAAGGAATACCTTACATTTTTGCCCTGGATCTTGATTAGCATTTCTTAAATTCTCACTACTTGTAATCGATTCAACATTTTCAATTTCTTTTCTTTTTTCATCATTTTTCAGAACACTGTCAAGCTCCCAGTGGGTTTTAAAAATTTTCTGTTTAGATTTTATCACATATTTATCCATTTCAATAAACTCTTCATTTTAATATTACGTATTAAAAAAATATATATACAGTGGGTTGCCAAATTAATGTGGACACTTGACTTTTTTTACATTTTCGCATTTTTATGCCACTTATAATTCCTAGAAGTGGTTCTTATGTTACTGAAACGCATTTTTATCAGTTTTTATTATGTTACACATTATTTTAAGTGATTTAAACAAAACATACTGAGCTTAGCAACATTTTTGTGACAGTCACTTCATTTTATGTTGCAAAGTGCTCTCAACGTATAATACTGAACGTTCATTTTGGATCTTTAGAATTGAGATTTAGTGTGAATTCTGACACATCTTTAATAGCAAAAGTAAAGTTTGATTATTAATTTACAATTTAATTTTACTACATTTTTATAACTCAATAATTTTTTTTTTTTTTTAATTTTACTGTGGTCAGAGGAAGTGACATTTTCCCGTAAAAAAAAAATCCGAAATAAAATCTTTCCCCCAGCACTCACAGCATTCGCAGAGGTGAGTCGCAGATATTGTTAGGGTTTCGAAATCTCCCATTAATAAAATAAAAGTAAATTTAGACAAAAACCTGTCGTTTTAACCGAAAAGAACAGGGAAGTGTGATAGAAAACGTATAACTACACCCAGAACAGACGGATAAATTAGGTACATTTGCTTACGAAACAGGTAAAAAAAGTGCTGCTACACTGACTCAGATTGTTCAGGAGTCAGATATTGCCATTTCCAAAAGAACTGTGCAGCGAAGATTGGCAGAAGAGGACCTGGCAGGCCATCCTCCAGTTCGCAAGCCTAAGCTTATAGAGGGTATGAAAAAGAAAAGACTCACCTAGGCTCCAGACCATAGTTGCATGACTGTGGAAGATTGTATTAAAGCATTACATGATATTTATTAATAGTTTCAATGATTTCTAAGTTTTTTCGCAATTAAACCATAAGTTATTTCAATTTCAGGTGTGTTTCTCAGACAAGTTAACTTTTGAAATTTTAGTTGATAAAAGGAATTTCGTCTGATGGCGCACTGGAGAGTGCAATTCCGCCCTGACTGCATAATAGAAAGGGTTAAACACCTACTAAAGGTCATGGTTTGCTTTATTTTAAACACCAGAGGTGTAGGACACATATATGAAGTATAGGCACCTTCCTTCCCTAACATTGGAATCTAAAGCTATTTGATTTCTCTTTGCCGTTCCTGAAATCCAAGGCAGTTTAGTTTCTGTTTTCCCGTAGCTAGCTGATCATGTGACGCAGTATCGGAACTTGAAAGGAAGTGCGTGATCATGACGTGAGTGGTGTCACTTCCTCAACGGGCTGCAGCTAAAAAGCATTCGAGGGACGAGTGCAGTTTTGCTACGAGTCCTGGACGGAGCTGTGTGCTCATTAGACGTGCCGCTGATGACTGTATTTTATTTACTTTGGTTTTCACGCTCGACGATGTTAGTGAAATGCCGGACGATTTCCTATTTTTATAAATTATGATTGACGATCTATTGACTACTGAACTTACTTTGATGATTGATTTTAAATGCTTAACTTCTATGTAAATATGTAAATACTTTAATTCTTTATTAAATTACTAAGTGATTAATAGTAATTAAGTATTAGTTGATTTATAAACGCCCACACAACCCACCTGATACTATATCAGAAGTGGGATAGAACGCGAATTTTAATTTAAAGTAAATTTTGATAGAACGTTAATTTTTAGTTAGCATCGCTCGTGATTGATTAGGATCAAGAATAAAATTTACTTGATAAAAGAACTATATTTTTTACTTTTATAAAACGTTTTTACAAATAACGATATGCCTGGACTGATAAAAATAAGTTGATAAACTGTTCTTGAAATATAGACTATTTTTAAAAACTGTTGCGAACTTTGTGTCATCGAGTGAAATATGATGTTAAACAACATTGAAGCTTTTGTGCGGAGTGCTTTTTCTATTCTGCAATTTATAGTGGATGATAAAATGCGTAAAGTGTGATCTGTGGATGCTACGGAATAGCTACGGATCGTCTGGATAAAGGTCTGAACAAGAAATTTCTGTTCTACAAAGTGCGAAAGATGTTCTTCAAGGTTCTCAAGGATTAAAAAGTGAAAAATCAACTAGAAGGAAATTCGAGCCAAAATTTAAAACCACAGCTGTTTCTGCTCTAAGGTACGTACATTTTATCTTCTTATAAAATGGTATCTCTGGGAGATATTCCCAAAATTGGTATTGCACTAGGAAAAGAAAAGTACAGTAAAATTAAAATTCTACATCGGTTTCTCTTTAATGACGAAGGAGATCGTAAAAGCCGATGCAGAATAAAAAAATTTTCCGGCTTTAACTTTGTCGTAGATGATGAGAATTATATAAAAAAGCAAAAATTCATCGACGAAAATTTTTCGTTGAATGAATTACTTATTATTTGTAATGTATTAAATGTCCCTTTTGATGGGAGCAAAAATGAACTAAGAGACAGATTATTGTTACATTTGTGTGACACGGAGTTGTTAAAACAAGAGAGTTCAGAAAATAATTCGGAAGAGGAAGATTCGGAAAACGAAAGTAGTGATAATGACGTAGGACAAACTGACTCCTCTGTGCAATGCCATATAGATAATAAATCCTATGATAATGACAATGATAATATTATTAATGATTATGATTATAATGATAAAATCAAAAAAGGTGTAATTTATAGTAATAATGTGAATTATGGATCACTTGGTGCAACTGTCTCTTTTAGCGATTTTGAGAACAATATTTCTAAATTTAGCGGCGAGCCGCATGAGAACATAATTGAATTCTTTAACGAATTTGAGGAAGTGTCAGAAATGTTTAATCTTAATGAGTTACAAAAAATTGTTTTTTGTAAGAGATCAATGAGCGGAAACGCTCTTCTCTTTCTTAAGTCTGAAAAAGGACTATTAAATTATCAAAAATTAAAAAGTGCCCTCATTGAGGAGTTTAAAACAGAAATAAATTCCGCCTCATTGCATGAAATTTTGTGTAAAAAGAAAATGAAGCCTAATGAAACGGTTATAGAGTATTTCTTTAAAATGCGCGAATTGGCAAAAAACGGGCACATTGAAGATGCCGCGATGGGCGTCGGCACATAGGGGCAAGGGGGGTCACTTGCCCCCTCCTGGAAAATTGTAATAAGTAAAAAATTATTTAAAAAAATTACATTTAAAGCTTTAAAATTATGTCATTAGATTTGAAATGATTAGCCAAATAAAATTTGTCACAGTGCCATTTACAGTTAAACCAACCCGACTTGCATTTATAGGTTATGAAATTTAGATATATATATATATATTCTAAAATTTTGCACTTTTAAGTTTGCCCCCTCCTGAAAAATTTTTTAGCGACGCCACTGTAGCCGCGTTAATGCATTACGCGATCCAAGGAATAAATGACAAACCTGAAAATAAACTAATTTTATATGGTGCAAAAAATCTTCGCGAATTCAAAGAGAAAATTAAGTTATATGAAATATATAAAAAAGATAATGAGAAAAGTAAATATAGAATTGATAAAGTAGATTATAATGTAAAACCGAAGCACGCAGCCTATAACGTACATGAAAAATTTGGTCCTAAAAATGAAGTGAACAAATTATGCTATAATTGTGGGGAAAAAAATCATGTGTCTAGAGATTGCCCTCATAAGGCCAAAGGCCTGAAATGTTTTTCCTGCAAGCAGTACGGGCATAAAAGTTCCGAGTGCCCAGGTTCGAAACCAGAAGTTGATGCTCTGTGTATTAATGTTAATCAAAATATGAGTAAAATTATACAAGTAAATGACATAAATTTCATAGGTATAATAGACACAGGAAGTGAAGCAACATTGTTGCGTAAAAGTTCTTTTGATAGGTTGAATGTAAATAAATTGAATTTAATAAGTACCACTTTGAGGGGGATCGGAAAAAGTTCTCTAAAGCCGTTAGGCTCAATTAAAGTGAATCTCAAAATTGATGAATTACAATGTGAGACTGATGTTTATGTTGTACCTGATGATATGATCCCCTATGATGTAATCCTTGGCATGAATGTATTAGTGTTAAGTGAAACAACGATTAATGAGAAAGGTATTTTTATGAGAAATAAGTGTAATTCTCTAGAGGTAAATTTAGTAACAGTACTCCCTGTAAATACCTATCAAAACGAAATTAAATCGAATGTTGTTATTGATGCCCCTATTAACTTTGAGAACAAAAATTTTGAAATTTCCCCAGAAATAAATGAAACTTTGAATAATGCTAAAAAATGTGAAAATATAACCCCTCACCCTGTTATGCTGTCAAAAAAATCACTAGAATCTCCCGTAAGTGAAAATGACGATGAATACGAAAATGACGAAAGTGATGACGATAAGATGCTTTTGAAGGATGATAATAGTGTGGACGATGACAGTGAGGAAGAAGAGGAGCCTCGACGACAGAAACAAAACCAAACGAGCATTATCCAAATGGATGATGATAGTGATGAAGAGGAGGAGCCGCGACGAAAGGGACGAAGCCAGACGAATGTTTCCCGAATGAAGTCGCCAAATCCTGAAAACACTTACTCGAAGAAAGATGAAAAACAAGCCTTACTTAGAAAAATTTCACAGTTAGCCGAAGAGTTGAAAAAATTAAAAGAAAAAGTTGACGAAAATTCCAAACTCCTTAAAAGGAAGAAATCCAGAAAAAAGCCATCGACAATAGATTCCATTGAGTGTAAAAGACTAAATATCACTAAAGAAGAGACTGCCAGTGTAAATTTGAGAAAGTTGTTCATTCCATCACTTCCATTGAAAACTACGATTAGTGAAATAGCCGCATTATTTCCCAAAGCTGTGCAAATACAATTAGAAGTTTTCCCTGCATACAAGACTGCCATTATAGACTTTTTGACTGAACAAGATGCTGCAGAGACATTAAAAGACATTAAAACCGAAAATGATCAATTAGAGGTTCTCGAGTTCGAGTGCCAAGATAACCTCGAGTCCCAAGATAACTTTGAGTCCCAAAGTAAAGATTTGCGTAAACCTGCTAAAGAACTATGTGTTAAAGTTAAAAAGAAAAATAAAGCAAAAAATAAATTGAGTAAACAACCACCAAAAACTGGTGAACTAAGCGACCAAGTTGCCGTAAAGCCAAAACTGATGTACTTTTGTAACTGTACGACTGTAAAAATTAAAAATGATAATATTGATGAAAAAGTTAGAAATGGATGCCATGAAGGCTCCTATTGCATACCCACTCATGCTAAGATCCTCAGACATAGGATCACTTAGTTTAAAAGCAAAAAATTGAAATGTATTGTAAATAAGTTTGTTTTTATTTTGTGTTGCTTTTGTGTTTGTTTGTTTTTTTTGTATTTTTCAGTGTGATCGCCTGGAGGTCCAGCCGATGAAGGATGGCCGAGTGAAGTATAGGCACCTTCCTTCCCTAACATTGGAATCTAAAGCTATTTGATTTCTCTTTGCCGTTCCTGAAATCCAAGGCAGTTTAGTTTCTGTTTTCCCGTAGCTAGCTGATCATGTGACGCAGTATCGGAACTTGAAAGGAAGTGCGTGATCATGACGTGAGTGGTGTCACTTCCTCAACGGGCTGCAGCTAAAAAGCATTCGAGGGACGAGTGCAGTTTTGCTACGAGTCCTGGACGGAGCTGTGTGCTCATTAGACGTGCCGCTGATGACTGTATTTTATTTACTTTGGTTTTCACGCTCGACGATGTTAGTGAAATGCCGGACGATTTCCTATTTTTATAAATTATGATTGACGATCTATTGACTACTGAACTTACTTTGATGATTGATTTTAAACGCTTAACTTCTATGTAAATATGTAAATACTTTAATTCTTTATTAAATTACTAAGTGATTAATAGTAATTAAGTATTAGTTGATTTATAAACGCCCACACAACCCACCTGATACTATATATATATTGTTCAAGGAACTATGAAACAGGACCAAAATAAGGAAGTTCTACGAACTCACCTTCTTCCACAGCTGGAAGATTGGTTCGCGGTAGGTGAGAACGGTGTTTTAATGCACAATTCTGCCCCTTACCATAAAGCCAAATGTGTTATCGAATTTACGGGCCAAGAATATTGAAGTACTATCGTGGCTTGGAAATTTGCCCGATATGAATCCCTCAGAAAACGCATGAAAAATTACAAAAAGAGAAATTGCCAAGAAAATTATTACAACCAAGAGGAAACTAATTTAAAAACTTAAAAATGTCTGGCATCACAATCCTTTAATTAACGAAAGTGCAAAATCCTGCATAGAAAGCATGCCCCAACGCACTGAAGTGTCTAATATCAGCCGAAGGAAATGTCACCAAATATTAAGGACTTACAAAATGTTACATTTTTTATGTTTCTATTATATACTTTTTATTATATAGCTATTAACTATATATATTGACATTAAATAAAGTAAAAAATACTAATTGTAGCATATAATGTATTTTACCATATGCAACAATTTTGGCGTTTTAGAAAAACAAGTTCTTTAAACTAAACAGCACACAAAGCCGGCTTTCCGAAAATTAAAGCGTTTTCCTTTTTTCTGATAATCAAGAGTAACATCCTAAATCTATTTAGTAAGTACTTGTCTAATTAGCATTAATGTGGAAAAAATGATCATAGTGTGTGAAAAACAAACCAAAAATATATCTATTTAAGTCAATTTATTTCAATATTTCTGTCAAAGTTGCCGTGATTTAAATTCATTAATAGTTTAGACATGTCAAATGAGATTACTTTAAAATATCCCGACAATTTAAAAAACGTATTTGTAATCATTAGTGACCTCCCAGATTTTCGTTTTTCTATCAATAGTTTGTCATTCAATACAAAGCAAGCTACTTGTGTTGATTATTTTTTAAGCTATCCAAGATAGTAACAAACATTCGTTATAGGGAAAGAAAAAGATAGAGAAGACCCTCATGCTGGAATCCTCTGGCTTTGACTACACTTATTCTTCTCTTCTTCACTCCTTGCAGATGTCATCCAGGAAAACCATCAAGAATTATAACCATTATCTCCAAGGGTCCAAGACCGATTGATAATTCACAATAATTGTGTCATAGGCTTTCTTTGTACCAGGCAAAATGTTTTTTTTGTGTTTTCACTAAAAGAAAGGTAGGGGTATTCCAGAAACGTTTTAATTGAAATAAGATCGACTGACAATACCCATATATCTGGTTAAAAAACTTAGTGCTGATTTCCTTTTCCTATGCGATGATGGCAAAAAGCTTTTTTCAATTCCCCCCCCCCCCCCCCCCACACACACAATTTAGAGTTAATTTTGTGTTTCACAAACACAAAATTTAGAGGGGATTGAGGAATCGTCTCACACTTTAAAGAGATTTTAACTTTCTTTTAAGTTTAAAATTAGAGGGTTTAGAAATATTTTTGGAGGGGACCGTCTATGCATATGAAATTTTTGAGGGGGACACGTCCCCCCTGTCTCCCCCACCAGACACGCCTGTGATTTGAAAAACGTTCTGATTTAATTGATTGCGCAGAAATATTTGCAAATATCAGCTCTTCTTCAGATATCATTCTTACAAATGGAATTCGTTTTCTTCTTGTTGTGTATGGAGTTCCAAAAAAAGTTGATTCTATTGACAAATATAGGTATTTAAATTTTGTGAAAATTACAAGTAACAATAAACGTGTACAGTTATCCTGTCTTCCTCCAACGGCGCCGTGGCCGAAGCGCACATGCTTCTAGTTCACAGTAGGGGAATCGTGGCTGAAGCTCACATAGATTAGTATTTCGTGTCCCAAGCTCACAAATATATTCACCCCTTTCCCCCGACGTATCAACTTGACAGGTGGGATTAGATTAGACCGTGGCCGAAGCGCATGTATCTCGTATATCTCAAATTCACAGTAGGAGGTCACAATAGCCAATGAGATTCGGTCCCTATTTATCACCTGTTCACCTTCCCCTTTTCGTAAGTGTGTGGGGTCATTCTTGCACTTGTGTTCCTGTATGTTTCATGTTTTGTATAATATAGAAAACGTTGAAATTATGAAAACTAGGAATGGTAAAGATTGTCTCATTACAGAGGGTTACAGACATCATTTGTTTAGAAGAAGTGACACCAAAATAGCTTGGCGATGTTGCAAGGCAAAGTCGTAGAAATGCAAAGGAACTATTAAAACAGATTTGAAATATGAAATAATGGAAAAAACTGAACACTACTTTATCTTACACTAAAATTTGATAACAATGTATATTTTCATTAAAATTGACTGCCAAATTTATACTCAACATAACTTTTGAATTATAACCTACTAATATTTTACCAGAAATCGATTTATCAATTTGTTGATAATTTAGGTGGGGTTTTATTTATTTATCACTTTTTTTGCAGACTGTACCTTCGTATTGTTGAGTTCCGATTTCTAGTTAAAAAATACTTACAACAATTAACTTTGATAACAGACATTCCACAAATTATGTGTAGTTTTATATATAATCTGTGAATTCTATATAAAACATATATAGTACTTTGAGATTGACTTATTAAATAAAACTGCGTTAAATAAATACATGAACAAACATTTCGGGCCATTATTCCTGATATATTTTTTTTTATCCACCCCCGAAAGTATTTTTGTTAAACTTATATAAATAAGCAGAAAATAATTTTATTTAATTATTTTATTCCTAGTTCCTACCCTAGTTCAAAAAATAACTCATCAACTGAATTGCTCTTCGAAAAAACAATCTTCCTCGACCTCCCACCCCCCTTCTGCTCTTCGGAAAAAGGGATTAGTCTCATCCCACTTGTCAAGTTGATGCATCGGGGAAAGGGGGGAATATACAGGGTTAGTCAAAATGAATAGGACAATAAGAAAACTATTTTTAGACGAATGTATGTTTATTGCAACCAAACTACAGCTACTTATGGACAGATAAACTATCAAAGTTTATTTGGCAACACACATGTACGTTAATGCCGCTAGGAGACGCTGTTTTCAAAATGGCGCAATCAGGCAAGGAGAAGGCGTTTTGTGTGATGACATTTGCTAAAACAATGTCCAGCAACAATTTCGAGCCAAGTATGACAAGGAACCACCTCATCGACATTCCATTGCGAGGTGGGTAAAGCAATTTGAGGAGACGGGCTGCTTATGCAAGGGTAAAAGCACAGGACGACCACGTGTCTCCGAAGAAACTGTGGAATCCATTCGTGCATCCTTTCAACGAAGTCCCCAGAAGTCGACAAATCGTGCAGCCATGGAATTGGAAGTTCCATGAGAAAAAACTTTGATAGTTTATCTGTCCATACGTAGCTGTAGTTTGGTTACAATAAACATACATTCGTCTAAAAATAGTTTTCTTATTGTCCTATTCTTTTTGACTAACCCTGTATCTGTGCGCTTGGAATACGAGATACTGGTGTATTTGAGCTTCAGCCACGATTCCTCTAGTGTCAGCTTTAGATACGTGAGCTTGGACCACGACACCCCTCCAACATTTGCTGCTGTATCAAGTCCAAGTGTAGCTTGATAATGAACTGGACCCTAAAGACTGGGGATGAGTATTGAAAGGTAACATTTTGGAGCTAATTCAGACTCTACTTCCGCCTGCTCCAGACAAATGTTTCAATGCGATTTTTTGTAGTTGCAAGAAGGGTTGTAATTATAACTGTGGCTGTAAAAGTTGCACGAACTATTTTTGCGATGACTCTTACCGTTTAACCCTTTATATAGCGCATTATGAAATATACAAAGAAAGTATTTCAAATATATTTTGAAGATATATGCAAAAAAAAATATATATATATATATGTATATCATCTCATCATAATAATTAACGAGGATTTTGTTAGCGATACTCTATTGTACTGTTGATATATAGAGATCGAAAAAGATATTAGGACCTTAAAAAGTGTTAAAAAAATTACTTTTTATGTTCCTTATATTTTTTTTCCAAGATTGATGGTAGATTCTTTATGTAATATAGGAATTAATTATATCACACGTGAAGATTGTAAAATATGCCAATCAAAAACAATGAAAGAACACTATAAAAATCTTTCATCAACAAAAACTATATCTACCGTCTAGTGCCATGTAGATACATACATTTTATTATGTATTAGGAGATACATACATTTTATTCTTATAAATACCTTTTACATATCTTTCCTAAATTCTATTTTAATTACTTTTTGAATTAATGATACTTTAAAGTACCATCTAGGTAGATATTTGTCAAAAACCGATTTTTGACCTTTGACCTTGCATACAATTTTTAGCACAAATTAGAATTTTGTAGTCTCACTTCAATTAAGTGTAAAAGAAAGAGGATTTTTTGGATGTATTGACGCACTGATGACGGAAATGAGTGTTCTCTTAAATACTTTAATTCCTAAAGTGCACTTAAGCTTATTTCTAGCATTCTAAATGTGCTCAGTCTACAAAAAGTTTGAGAGCCATTGCTTTAATGGCTGTATTCAGAAATAACTTCAACTCCCGGTTGAATACGAAAACTTCAAAAGCGTACAAAGTCAGGGTACAACTTTTCAGCAAAATTTGACGCTTCGCTTCTGCCATCTAGTGGTATTACAGTGCGTCTCAAAAGTTTATAGACAACGGGTTTTTTTTTATTTTTTTTTTATTTTACAATTGAAAAAGATGAATAAAGATTTCAAAATCATTTTTAATTACAAGCAATTTTAAGACAATAATAATGCTATACAAAAATAATGTCTTACAATCACAGATTTTGTGAGAGAAACTAAAAATGAAAATTTACTGTCCCAAAAGTTTATAGACAGAACACAGAACTGCTTCAGATCGTCGTATAGCAAAGACTCAATTACAATCGCTCTCTCTCCCATCTTATTCGACAATCTCAACATTTCACCATGGATTGTTTCATCTTTGTTAAATATTTAACAACGCTTTGTATGCAATATTTTTGAAAATAATCATTCTCGATAATTTTTAGAGAAAACTTTCTTCAAATAAAGGCATCCTGATGACAGCATTGGATTGTATTTTTGTAATGTTTCTAATTTACCATTCCGTGCAACCTTCTCCACTCATTTTTTTTTTTTCTTTAACATTCAAATTTTTGAGCCATTTTTCCTAATCACTTCAAAAACTCGATCAGGCATACTCAAAAGAAGAGTTTGAAGAAAAGAGAAAACCAACTTCTTTCAATTTGCAGCTTTAGATCTTGAACTGTTGCAAATTGACGCCCATTAGCATATACAGTCGGTAACAAAAGTATCCGAACACTAGCAAAAATTCCTATAAAAAAAAGTAGAGTTAATCCTTGTCGAATCATGTTCTTAGTCAGTCTAAGAACATGATTCGACAAGGATTTATTTAACAAAACAGTATTAACTCTACTTTTTTTATATAGAAATTTTTGCTAGTGTTCGGATACTTTTGTTACCGACTGTACGTCTCTAGTAAGTATCCCCCAAAGGTTCCCCATTGGATTCGGGTCAGGGCTTAGGGCTGGCCAGTCCATAACAGATGCTTGGTTTTGTCTAAACCATTGCATTGTAGAGTTTGACACGTGAATGGAGCAATCGTCTTGCTGTTATATCCATTCGTCTTCACCTAGCCACATTCCAAATGGGAGTAACCGTACTTCTAGCATTTTTTGGTAATCTTCGGAACATTGACGACCTTTAAAAGATCAATATCTGTAGTTCCATTAAAGGAAAATGCTCCCCACACCATCCGGGAACCCCTTCCTTGTTGTCTGCTGAAAAAAGTTTGTGGTTCCTTGCGAATATCGTGCCAGTAATATGCTCAACCATCGGGGCCATCTAAATTGAACTTTTTTTCATCACTAAACAGAACACTCAACCATTCGTTTGTCTAATTCATATGATTTCAAGCCCACTGAACACGAGCGTCTTTATGCCGTTTTGACAACTTTGGTGAACGACGCATTTTGCAATAAGCAAGCAATTTACTTACCTGAATAATTCGATGCACGGTGGATTTTGATACTGGAATCGGTTACTTGTCTAGAAATTGACTGTACAGACAGGTTCTGGGTTGAAACTAATCTGAAAATTTCTCTGTCTTTTCGTTTAGTTGTTTTCTTTGGTCACCCAGAACGTGATTTTATTTTAAAATTGTCACCTTTTGACTGAATTTGATAAATAACAGCCCTACTGCGTCCAATTTTTCTTGCAATGTCCATAACTTTCATTCCACGAGTTTTCAAACGATAAATTTGCAAAATTTAATTTTTGGGAAACTGCACGTTGCGAGGCATCTTTACAATCAGTCGAAAATAGAAAGACAACTTCGCTTTTATCTCAGAAAGCTACTGCGTCACATGTACATGATCTTGGAATATGCAAATTTGGAGATCAGTACTTCAATAGCTTTTAACATCGGCTGTCTATATACTTTTGGTACAACATTATTATTATTTTATTTTTTATAATAAATTTATGACTGCATTTAAAGTTCTTTAAGTATTTCATTATTTGTATTACGTCAGTACATATTTGCATAATTTATTTCGTCTTTATTACTCGTTTAAATAGCTCTTAAATAAAAAAAAAATAAAAACGGTTGTCTATAAACATTTGGAATGCACTTTATTATCTTCAGATATTTTAGCTGAAAATAACCAAAGATTATATGAAATCTTCGACGGTAGATGGCAGAAGCAGCGTGCTAAATTTTGTTTGAAAGCTGCATTCTGACTTTAGACGCTTTTCAATTCTTTTACGTTTGAACCGGGAGTTGAAGTTAATGGTGATTGGTTGGTTAGGTTTAACGTCGCGCTAGTGCTGCGCAATGTGCAATTGGCGAAGGTCTGGGGCTCACTTCTAAAGATAGTTGGGAGATATGCCATCACAATGGAATTTATCTGTGTTACGTCATAAAACCCCTGATAAGTGATCAATGCAAGGAAAATTGAAGTATTAGAATGGTTGCATTGTATTTTATGGGAAAATATTTGTGTTTTATAGGGAAATATTTGTATCCATGGGAAAATTGACGGGGAAATTGACAAGGAAATGGCGAATCAGAGATCACATGTTGGATATGATTTATCCTTGACCCCTCCCCCCCCCCAAAAAAAAAAAAAAAAATCTGATATTGTCTATTTTGGTCCTCCACAGAGGGTATGCCTCCCCTGCTTCGGTGACCCCCAGAAGTATAATTTGGATGAAAACATGGAGGACATTGCGGTCACGACAGATTTTACGTGCAACAGCCACCATAGTGTACACGACGGTCTTTGGCCAGCTCGAGTATCGAACCCGCAATCTTCGGATTACAGGTTCGGCGCTCTACCGATCGGGATAACGTGGCTCTGAAGTTCATTGTGAATAAGGTCGTAAGTGATCTGAAGTTTTCAAGCGGTTTAAAGCTTTAAATTTTAATAGTGGCAGACAAAAAAAAAAAAAAAAAAAAAAAGAAAGAAAGAGAAAAGAAAGAAAAGAAAAGAAAAGAAGAAGTAACCATAGAAGTCATACTTTCGGTCGAAAGTGCTCGCTTTCAACAACAACAACAACAAAAAAAAAAGCTGTTTAGGTGTTTTTTTTTTTTTTTTTTTCTATTTTTTTGAAAAGTTTTTTATATTGACATTTCCCATTTTTTATTTTAAAAACTTTTAATACTGAGGGAATATTTTAAAAACTTAGTTCTTTCCCGTTTCTCTCGATTATTCTTTAGAGATTTCATTTACACATTAATGGAGCAAAATTCTGATTACATAAATTTCAATAAATTATTTATGTTTTCCTGTTCCTGTTTAATTTAAACATGTGAATAAAACACGTAATATATATGCAGTTTGTAAACATCGATAAAGCTGGAAAAAAAAAAAAAAAAAAAAAAGGCCGAACTGTTAAGCGCGCACATTTGGTTTCACTTTTTTTTAACAGTTCATGAATATTCCATAAGAAAATATGAAAAAAAATGCATTAAAAGGATGCATGCAATGTATATATAATTCCTCATAAATTTCAAAATGTCATTATGCATTAAAAAGAAATCACATTAAAATTAACCTCTATTTAAAAAATGCAAATAAATGAAATATTTTTAAAAGCAGATAAAAATCACGACATTAAGACATGCAGTTCTGCCCGGGAGATATAACGGGCACGACTGGCATATCGGAATTAATATAGTTAAAATAATAATAATAATTAGTATCGCTCAGTGGTCGAATCTCGACTACTACTCTACTACTTTTGCAAAGCAAAGTAATTGCCTTCTCGTAAACGGAATTAAATTGCAACACAGCTGCACGCTGCACCAACTGTTTGTCGATATGCATTCAAAGTGAATCTGTAGAGTTTTATTTAATATATTTCTCCAAGTTTGGTACACTGTAGATGCTGAACCTTTCCTGAATGAAAGGAAATCGCAACGTGGAAACTCCCCTTGTTTGGTGATATAGCCCAAAAGCTAATCGGCACCAATTGAAACCAATGTCCAACCAAATATCAAATTCGGTTAAATTAAGTCCATTGGTTCATAAAATACAGAGTTCGAACTAAATTAGATATTTTCTAAAAATGGTCGAATTGAGTTAAAGAAATCTCAAAACGTGTAATTACATCGAAAACCGAAATCTAAAAATTTTCTGAATCTTATACTTTCTTCTTATACATACAGAGGATAGAATAATAAATCCACTTTTTTAAAAATAAGTAGCCCAATTTCATTTAATTCAAGTGCAAGGAAATCTCAGAACGTGTAAATTCATCGAAAACCGGAAATCGAAGTTTTTTCCGTATCTTCTACTTTCTTCTTATATATGCAGAAGCTAGTATTAAGTTCTTTTTTTTTTTTAAATAAGAAGTCAAGTTTATTTAATTGAAATGCACGTTAATCTCAAAACGTGTAAATTCATAGAAAACAGGAAATAGAATTTTTTTCTGTCTCTTCTACTTTCTTCTTATACATTCAGAAGCTAGTAATAAATCCACTTTTTAAAAAATAAGTAGTCAATTTCAGTTATCCAAGGAAATCCAAGGAATATCATAAATCCCAGGAAATCTTAAAACGTGTAAATTCGTCAAAAACCGGATATCGAAATTTTTTCTGTATCTTCGATTTTTTTCTTATATATGTAGAAGCTAGTAATAAATCCACTTTTTTAAAAAACTAGTGGGCATAGGTGGACTCTGCTCAGTTCCCCATCATATTTATGTTCTCATAAATTGCTAGTGCGAGACGTATTATAATCATGTTAAAAGAAATGAATTTGACCAAAGCTTGATACAGTGACAGAATGAAATCCCCGCCTAATAGGCTATCCACCGTTCCCTTCGATATATTTATCTTATTCTAATCTATTAGTTTATTTTATCTGGGTCAATTCTGTTGTTTAGTTTTCATGCTACTATTTCCAATGCAATAATCCTCAAAATTCATATTTGTATGAAAAATTTACAATTTCGCTGTGTTGATAAAATCGTAAATTACGAATAATTTACGTAATTTTCCTATTAGAATATTTGTATTCAATCATGTTCAAACAAATATCATAAATGTAATTTTGAAGTTGTCTAATGTATTTATGATCCTCAAAATGTAAGTTTATGCTCAATTTTGCCTTATTCTGGCATGTTAAGTAAATCGTAAATTCCAAATAACTTATGAATTTTTTAAATTGGAAAAATCATAGTCTATGATATTAATGCCAGTATCCAAAATAATATTTAAAAAGTGGTTTGACATCTTTACGATGAAAATATCCCTCAAGATTGACGTTTATGTGAAATTTTGCTCTATTCTGCCATGTTAAGAAATTCGTAAGTTTCCAATAACTTACGAAATTTTTATATTGGAAAATTCATAGTCATTAATAATCTTGCCAGTGTTCTAAATAATATTTTAAAAGCAGTCTGACATCTTTACGATGAAAATATCTCTAAAAATTGATGTTTATGTGAAATTTTGCCCTATACTGCCATGTTAAGAAATTCGTAAATTTCCTATAAGTTGTGAAATTTTCAAAGTAGCATATTTATAGTTACTGATGTTCATTCCGGCATCAAAACTGTTATTTTAAAACTGGTCTGACATTTTTACAGTAAAAGGTTTCCATTTAATGCACGTTTAAGTGAATTTTTGTCCTATTCTCCCATGTTAAGAAAATCGTAAATTTCTAATAACTTACGAAGTTTTTTAATTCGAATGTTGCAAATGAATAGGGTTTTTGCCAGTATCGAAAGTAATATTTTAAAACTGATTTGACCTCTCTGCGATCATTTGTTCGTGAGATATCGTGTAAACAGACTAACAAACTAACGGACTAACACACTAACGAACTAACACACTAACAGACACCCTACAGACAGACACCATGCAAATTTTGTCATTTTCGGATTCCTCACACCTGAAAACGTATAAAAAAGTAAAAAAACCGAAGTTGAAAATTTTCACGATTACCTAAGTTCCCCATACCTATAGTATGATGGGGAACTAATAAGTAGCCAATTTCAGTTAATTGAAACGCAAGGAAATCTCAAAATGTGTAAATTCATTGAAAACCAGAAATCAAAAGCTTTTCCAAATCATGTACTTTCTTATTATTTATGAAGCAAAATGTGATGTCACTGACAATCGTTGGGGTCAAGTAAAAGATTTCCTATGGTAATCGTCCATTGGATTTTTTTAATAAAAAATTACTAAAAATTGAGGAAAATTATTTCCCGATTTTAATCCCCATATCTCCTTAAATTATTAAAATCTGTGCGCATTTGTCTGTCTGTCTGTCTGTCTTTCTGTCTGTCTGTGAGAAATGCTTTGTGACCGCTAAAGCTCCGGCGCTAATGGTCGCAGCGCCTCGAAACAGGTGTTGACAGAAGCAGAATTTCTTCATCTCGACATCGCAATAATTTGCTAAGCGATGCGACCCTAATTAGCGGAGATATTAATTAAAACGTTGAGCTATGTCGATCGAAAAATGACTGAAAATTCACGGATATTTGCTTAAAAAGAGACATTCTTACGGAAAAAGTGGAAAATAAATTAGAAAAATCAGTCGTATCGTTACAAATAAGATATCAAATGAAAGGGCTGATTTTTCTCAGTCCGATGGTTTAAACGGCTGATCGATCGGACAATTAGATTTTCTTTACTTCCATTACCCTACTACCGTAGGTAATGGAAGTATTGTATTCGGTCTGAAAATTCGATATCGGGTTTTCACCTGATTTACACGTTTTAAGGTCCCCTGAGTCCAAAAAAGTGGTTTTTGGCAATTGGTCAGTGTGTATGTATGTGTGTGTGTGTGTGTGTGTGTATGTATGTGGAGAATCTTCTGGCTATTATAGCTCAGAAACTAATAAAGAGAGAGCTACGAAACTTTAGAATTGAAATACGTCTGGTCTACAGATGAAATTTCCAAATTTTGGTGAAAATTGAAAAACCGGAAGTGGGACATCGGAAACCGGAAGTGGGACCGTAAGTCTGTATCTCAAAAACGGCTCTAACGATTTTCTTCAAACTTGCTATATAAACACTCTATTAGATGTCCTTTTGAATGATATAGTTGGTTGGTTCAGGAAAATTGATAGGCGTCCCCTTTAAATAGCTCAATTTCAGGCCTCGCAAAGGCGTTCCTTTAAAAACGGTTGTACGGATTTTTTTCAAACTCGCCATTTTAACTCACTTTTAAATATGCTTTTGTATGTAATTATTGTTTTCCTGTCAATAATTGATTTTAACCGGAAGTGGAACATCGGAAACCGGAAGTGGGACCGTAAGTCCGTATCTCAAAAACGGCTCTAACGATTTTCTTCAAATTTTCTATATAAACACTCTATTAGATGTCCTTTCGAATGATATAGTTGGTTAGTTCAGGAAAATTGATAGGCGTCCTGTATAAATAGCTCAATTTCAGGTCTCCCAAGGGCGTTCCTTTAAACACAGCTGTACGGATTTTTTTCAAACTCGCCATATTAACTCACTTTTAAATATCCTTTTGTATGTAATTATTGTTTTCCGGTCAATAATTGATTTTTTTTTTTAAAGTTGGTATCTCAAAAACGGCTCTAACGATTTTCTCTTTAGTTCACTTTTATGTTTTCTGATAGCATTATCTCTCAAAAATGCATATAATATGTGTAATAGTGGGTAATGGAAGTCGTGTGGTTGTTTCACACCAGATTTTTAAATTAATTAAACTAAAAAAAAATGGTGGCAACAAATCACAAGCATTTTAACTTGGCAGACGATAGTCTACAGTCTTGAACGGAAAGAAAAAACATCTGGTGTTTAACGAGATCACGTTTTTTGTATTGGGAATAAAAATTGCAAATTTGAATATTCTTCAATTTTCCTTTCTCGCACAAAAGACTTATGCAGAGTTTTCATCACAACACGAAGTTGCCGTTCAAATTTCACCGATTTCTAAGAATAAGCAAAAAATTTACATTTTAATTGCAAATTAAATTTTATTCTAATACGCGTATTTCAATTTCTAATTATGATTAAATTATTTTTAATATATCATTCGAAAGATATTTTAAAGTTCTTTTATATTATCGAAAGTTTTCACCAAATTTACACGTTTTATTACCGTAGGTAATGGAATTCGAAATTTCACCTGACTTACACGTTTTGAGGTATCATGGCGCTGTAATATTTTAAAATTTCAATATTTCAGATTCTAATTATGTTTACATTTTTTTTAATACGTCATTCGATACACATTTTAAAGTACGGTTACATTATCGAAAGTGGAATTATATCATCGAAAGTTTACACCAGATTTACACGTTTTCAGGTGTCCTGAAACAGTTTTCTTTTGTGTCTCAGCTACTAATTAAAAAAATTTCATAAGTAATGCATCACTAGAAAGCTTTTTTGAATTGGAATCGAACAGTGGAATACGGAAATTTCTACCGCCAGATGGCGCTGTAATATTTTCAAATTTCAATATTTCAATTTCTAATTATGATTAAATTATTTTTAATACATCATTCGAAATATATTTTAAAGTTCTTTTAAATTATCGAAAGTTTTCACCAGAATTACACGTTTTGAGGTCTCCTGAATCAGTTTTCTTTTGTATCTCAGCTACTGATTAAAATAATTTAATAAGTAATACATCATTAGAAAGCTTTTATGATTTGGAATCGAACAGTGGAATACAGAAATTTCTACCGCCAGATGGCGCTGTAATATTTTCAAATTTCAATTTCTAATTATGGTTTAAATTATTTTTAATACATCATTCGAAAGATATTTTAAAATACTTTTATATTATCGAAACATTTCACCAGATTTACACGTTTTGAGGTGTCCTGATTACGTTTTCTTTTGTATCTCAGCCAATTGAGTTAGATCGTTCAAAATTGGTATACGTAGGTTAATTAAGAGGGCTTGAAAGGGTGGGGAAGAAATAGGCGTGCACCGCGCGCGTATCCCCTAACTTGTGCGCGCGCAGCGCACACGGGACTGCGCTGCCAAAGGCAGTGGGGAACCGTCTCGACTTTTTAACCAATGAGAATTGATTTTTTATATTTTTTTCTCTTAGGAATAAAAATTTGATTTGAGGAGGAATATGGTAGCAAAGCGCGCGTATACCTTCACACGTGCGCGCGCATGGGTCTGCGCTTCCGAAGGAAGTGGGAAGCCGGCATGAGTTTTTACCCGATCAGAAATGATTTTTTTTTAGGGAGCACGAAAGCTCAGGGAAGGAATAGGTGCGTGTATACCTTAATTTGTGCGCGCGCAGCGCGCACGGGACTGCGATGCCGAAGGCAGTGGGGTCCGACTTTGTACCCGATGAGAAATGATTTTTTTAATTTTCTTTTCTTAAGAATAAAAATTTGACTTGAGAAGGAATATGTGCGCGCAGCGCGCATGGGTCTGCGCTGCCGAAGGCACTGGGGACCCGGTGTGAGTTTTTACCCGATCAGAAATGATTTTTTTTTAGGGGCACGAAGGGTCAGGGAAGGAGTATGCGCGTGTATCTGTTGTAAAATCTATACCCTTTCCGTGTTGATTCTCAAATTTAAATTTAAATTCATTCACTACTTAAATATAATTTAAATTCACTTTATAACCTTTAAAGTTTAAGTTATTAATTAAATGAATTATAGCGTTTAGTGCTATTTTCTCTTTTGATACTGCCATTTGAGTTAAAGATATATTAAAATTAAAAAGCTTAATGATAATTACTTTTAGTTAAAAATTATATTCCTTATTAATATATTTATGTTTAAGTCTTTTGAAATAACTTTAATTACTTACCTCATATTTAAAAGCATATTTTATTAAAATTAACTTAAAGAAAAATATGTTTAAATCCTTTTACGGATTGTTCTTTTCGCTACTTAGCGAGGAGATGTAATATTTTTTCAACTGCAGAGTCTTTTTGCTTAGCCCACAGATGGCGGCCGACTCGCAGCGTCGTGTTGCTATAGTTATGGGAGGCGTTCCTATTCTACAGCATCTAGTAGCTGTTACTTTGAATCCGTTTCGTGACTATAAAAAGGAGGTAGGAAATATGTAATCAGTCTCTTAAGCTCTGAAGCCCTTAATCTTTTAAGCTTTTATGTTTTTTCAGTTTAGCTCAAAGTCATGAGCTGGTATTTCGATATAATTATAAACTGTTTAGTTTTATTATGATTGTAAATTACGTTTTTGTGACTTGTTCGTTTAGTGTATCTAGTTATTTCACAATGAAAAGTAGCTTTCTATTTGAACTCAGTATGGCAGTATTTTTAAGGGTATTTAACCTTTCGTCAGCAACCTTTCTAAAATTGTTTCAGCTGATTTAATGTTATTCATCATTTTGTTTCAACTTTAATAAACTGTTTTAATTGAACTTTTGTCTTCAATGAATGCCACATATATTTATCTTCTTTATAGCTTTTTAGAGCTGAGCAACTATCATTTCACTGCACTGCTAACTCTGCTAACTTGATATATGTGGAAATTGTTTTTTTTTCACAAGAAGCGGTTATGGGCAATTTTGGCTCGTTGTCAGCTCATAGCATTAAAATTTTGATAATAGTTTTTATGGCATTCTAAGTGTTTGAAGATAAGAAATTGAAATGGCAGTAAGTTTAAACCCCACGATTGAAAAATTACGGATGAATAATTATACTACGTGGGTCAAGGACATTAAATTTATTTTAATTGAAAGAAACTGCTGGAATATAATATGTAAAAAAGAAAAACTGCCTGTTGAAGATGCTGAGGCCGGAATAACTTCAAAACAAGTGGAGGATTTTAAATCTCGTAGTCGAGTTGCATTATCAACAATATATCTGAATACATCGCCTGAAGTCAGAAGCATTATTGAAAATTGTGATTGTGCTATTGATGCCTGGGAGATTTTGAAGAAGACCTTTATATCAGACTCAAGAGCTCATCATATGGGACTGTTTACAGAGTTCATTAATTGTAGAATGTCTGAGAATGAAACGGTGAATTCTTTTGTAACCCGGTTATCAAGAATACTGGACCAGCTGCGTGAAATTGGCCATGCTATGGAGGATGTGTATTGCTGTTTCCAGCTCTTGCAACACTTACCATCCAAGTTTGAATCTGCAGTGCAATATTTGTTGCGTTGGAAGAATGACCAGTTCAAGTTCCAGAGTATTGTGCCCGAGTTAACAGCGGAGGAATCACGTCTACAGCTTCGAGAAGGTGATGTCAAGAAAGATGCCAATAACAGTGTTCAGACACAGAACGTTCAGCACAAAGGTAAAAAACCTTTAACTTGTTTTAAGTGTGGCCGTATTGGCCATTTAAAGAAAAACTGCTTTTTGAATAGTAATGTTAAATTTAAACCTAGAAATTTAAAGTATAACTCCAACGGTCGTGACAAATGCAAATCTCCCCCCTCCTACTACATAGCTCAAGCTAACTTTAGTAATTTAAGTGATGATGACAGCTTTATTTTTGATACTGCTGCTTCAAATCATTTTCTAAGAAATTTAGATCTTTTTGAGCATTATACTTTTGTTGAGGGAGAGGAGCTTTTTGTCGCGATCGATGGTATTAGTTTTCCTATTACTGCTAAAGGAACTGTTAAGTTGAATTTTGGTAAAAATGTATTGTATTTAAAAGATGTGTTATATTCCCCAAAGTTACGGAAAAATTTAATATCGGGTCCTAAATTAGATGTGAACGCTGCCACATACACTGGCGGTAAGGGTCGAGTGTCGGTGTTCGGTAAAGATAAAAGACATATTTTTACTGCTAAAATTAAAGACGGTGTTTACTATTTATATCCTAATGTTTCTAAAGTTAAAAAGGGGAGTAAAGTGAATGGGGGGCATCCAGAAAATCCTTCAGCTTCTCTTGCAAAAGTTAATGAAATTGGGTATTGGCATGCTCGTTTTGGGCATGTAAGTCCTGATACTATTGTAAATACTAGCAAGAAGAACAGGGTAAGGGGCCTTCCTAAATTTAAGTTTAAGAAATTTTTTTGTGAGCCTTGTAGGATTAGTAAACAAAACCGGGTGTCTTTTAAATCATACGATGTTCATGGCGTTAGGTCACCGTTAGAGAAAGTATTTATGGACGTTTGGGGCCCAATTAAGGTAACTGGTAAAAATGGGGAAAGGTTGTTTTTGTCCATTATTGATGGATTTTCTAAAAGGGTTGCTGTTTATCCTTTAAAGGATAAGTCTCAGGTTTTTGGTGTATTCGAGAGACACATTGCACGGGCAGAACGTAGTTTGAATAAAAAATTGAAAGCTATTCGTACGGATAATGGTTCCGAATTTGTAAATGACAACTTCAAATCATTTTGTAGTAAAAATGGAGTTGTTCATGAGTTAATCAACACGTTCACACCTGAGCAAAATGGGTTAAGTGAGCGGTTTAATCAAACTTCTTTAAATTGTGTTAGAGCTATTATCACGGATAGTGGTTTACCTTTTTCTTTCTGGCCCGATGCAATGTTGTATTTCGCGTACACTTGGAACCGTTTAATCCACAGGGGACAAACTAAGACTCCTTTTGAGTTATATACTGGGTTTAAACCATCCGTAAGACACCTTAAGCCGTTTGGGTTAATTTCGTATGTAGGGATCCCAAAACAGCATAGAAACCATAAGCTTGAACCTAAGGCTAAAAAGGGAGTACTGATAGGTTATTCACTAAGGACTAAGGGGTATAAAATTTGGTTGGAGGATGAGGATAAAATAGTTGAAACTATAAACGTAACGTTCTCTGATCAGCTATTTAGTAAATGCAGTGGAGCGGTGATGGGCACCTCGCTGGAGGAATTGGACTTACTTCCGGAAATTCCAGTTGATTGTCAAGCTTCCGATCCTGTTGACATTGTTTTCGAAAGTGGACCCGATGATTCTAGTGAGGAGTCCGTCGATGAAACTCCTGTAGATAAATTTTCTCTTAAACCTCTTTCTTCAATTACTTGGAATAGGAAATCCGTACCCAGAAAAATGAGTGACAGAGTTGACATCTTCTATTACCCGGATAACACTAAAACTAGGTTGAGATCGATGAACGATGTCAAACAATATTGTGATAAAAATAATTTAATTTTTGACTCTAATTTTTTTTATTTCTCTAGTAGTAATAAGTTCGAGGGGGTAGTTGATCAGCAAAACTCGAGTAACCCAACTTCAAATTTAACTCATAAAAAATCATGACTAGTTATCCCTGTACCTAAAACATATAATCAGGCCGTTAAATCTTCAGAATGTGTTGAATGGAAAAATGCCATGGATGATGAGATAAATAATATGAAAACCCGTAAAGTTTGGCATCTGGTTAATTTACCGGAGGGGAAAAAAGTTTTCGGAAATAGATGGGTATACGCCGTTAAATGAGATGAGCTAGGAAACGTTGCCCGCTTTAAAGCGAGGCTCGTGGCCCAGGGCTTTCATCAGATAAAGGGGGACACTTATGACGAGACGTTTTCACCCGTCGTTAATTTCTCAGTAATACGTTTCTTTTTTTCATTATTGGTCTCATGTTATAAATGGCATAACGTTCAATGCGATATAAAATGTGCTTATCTTTATGCACCTTTAAAAGAAGAAATTTATATGTATCAGCCAAAAGGATATGTTGTAAAGGGAGGGGAAAATCTTGTTTGTAAACTAGACAGAGCGTTATACGGCCTTCATCAGAGTGGTCGGCTCTGGTATTATGAGTTAAATAAAGTACTATTAGATTTGAGGTTTAATAAATTTAACTGGTGTAATTGTTCATATTATTTTGAAAATTATATTGTTTTATTAGTTTATGTAGATGATTTAGTTTTGTTTGGTAAAAATCAATTTCAAATAGACAAAATTCTTAATTTATTAAAATGTAAATTTGATATAAAAATTTTGGGTAAAACCAAGAAATTACTTGGTGTAGAATTTAATTATGAAAATGATTCAGTACAAATTTTTCAGGAATTATATATTAATGAAGTGTATGACAGGTTTAAGTCGTTTAACATCCCTTTCTGCTCATTACCTATTGTAAAAGGCATTAAGTATTCTAAAAAAGATTGTCCTACTAATCAGAATGAAATTGATGAAATGTCTAGATTTCCATATCGGAATATCTTAGGATGTTTATCTTTCATTGCAAACAGGACACGACCTGATATTGCCTACGCAGTTAATATATTCAGTCAATTTCAAAATTCACCGGGGTTTAATCATTGGAATGGGTTAATTAAATTACTTGGGTATGTTTCGTGTACTCGAGATTTGAAATTAAATTTGAATTATTTTAATCCATGTTTAACTGCTTTCTCTGACGCTGATTTCGCGATGAATAGAGATGATTTTGTATCAATGGGGGGACAAATTTTATTTTTGGATAATAGCCCCATTTCTTGGAAAACTTTTAAGCAAAAAAGTGTTTGCCTTTCAACCATGGAAAGCGAATTTGTTTCCATGTGTGATGGAGTTAAAGAATTAATGTGGTTTGATAATATATTACGAGATTGTATTGATTTTAAATTAATTTCTATTTCATATGAACCACCAATACTTTTTGCTGATAACCAAGCGGCTATTAATTTTACGAGATCTCCTATAGAGAATAACAAATCGAAACATATTGATGTAAAGTTATTTTTCATCCGTGAATGGTTATTTGAGGCACGGTTTGATTTAAAATATGTAAATACTAAAGATAACTTTGCCGACCCTTTCACAAAGCCCCTTACTAAAAGTGATATGGCTAAATTTGTAAATAAGGTATTTATTAAGTAAATGTATATAGAGTAAATTTAAAATTTTTTGAACGTATAATATATATTTAAATTTTTTTGAAATTGAAAAATGTTTTTAGAGGGATATGTATGTATTTTCTTGGTGGGTTTTTTCTGCGTTTTCCATTGTGTAGTGATGTATAGTTCAGTTTAACTTTTGTATGAGAGAAATTCGTAGCGCTACGTGTAATTGGTTATGTGTATGTTATATAAATGTTTCATATATTTGTGAATATCATCATTTTCTTATTTGACAATGGGAAATGGGGGAAAAAAGAGTTTCCTTGAAATGCTGTGCATATTTGCTCTGTATTAATATCTTGTTCTTTCTTTTAGTAGATGTGTATAGTATATTGATAATGCTACTTATTTTTTGAAATTGTGAGTTGGACTCTTGGACTTATCTTATGATTTACAAGATTGACAAACCTTCTAGCTTTGTGTGGAGTATATTCTGTAGAAGACATATGTGAATCTGTTGTCAAGTCACTAAATATTCAAGGAATTTTTTTATTTCTTTTCTATTAAAGTTTATATTGTAATTGCTGACGTTTGTGTTTGTCGAATCAACACGGTGGGGGGCCTTGTTGTAAAATTTGTACCCTTTCCGTGTTGATTCTCAAATTTAAATTTAAATTCATTCACTACTTAAATATTATTTAAATGATTTAATTTATAATCTTTAAAGTTTAAATTATCAATTAAATGAATTATAGCGTTTAGTGCTATTATCTTTTTGATGCTGCCATTGAGTTAAAGATATATTAAAATTAAAAATAAAAAGCTTAATGATAATTACTTTTAGTTAAAAGTTATATTCCTTATTAGTATAATTAATTATGTTTAAGTCATTTGAAATAACTTTAATTACTTACCTCATATTTAAAAGCATATTTTGTTAAAATTAACTTAAAGAAAATATGTTTAAATCCTTTTACGGATTGTTCATTTCGCTACGTAGCAAGGAGATGTTGTATTTTTCAACAGCTGAGTCTTGTGCTTAGCCCATAGATGGCAGTAGACTCGTAGCGTCATGTTGCTATAGTTATGGAAGGCGTTGCCGATTGTACAGTAGGGCTGGATTATTTATCAATATATCCCCAAGTATCGATATTTTTTAAATATCCCGATAACAATATTTAAGAGTTTGCTCTGCCAATATATCCCTTTAACGATATTCCGCGCGATCAATTGATATGCCGATAAGTACAGTTAAACGCCAACGACGGATTAATAGAATTGTGCTTCCGCGCAAGCGCGCATCACGAATGAAACCCGAATTCCCGAATGAAACCCGAGCGAACGAACATTCCGAGCGAGCGAACGATCCCATCAGCGAACGGAAACCCGAACAAAAACAGCGCGCAATATCTTAAACTAATACCCATTCTCTTATTTTTCTCCCATCCCTCACTGATAAAATAAAAAAATATAACCCCACCCCCAAACGATCACTGCACTCCCACAATGCATATATTTCCCCTTCCTTTATTCCTGCATGAGAAACCTCACATCTAAATTATCACTGCTTTAATAAGTCCACCGCATAATAAAAAAATAAACAGTATTTATTGAAAGCCATCTGCTTTTCCCGCAGTATATTGACTTATTTATTACTGACTCTAAACGATAATATGAAATAATTTATACTACCGTTAGTATCTGATAATATTCCACATCACCACTTATGGATCGTAGGTGTAATACCAAATACCACAGTAACCAAACCACAGACAGGGCGATATGAAAACAAACTCTTATTATGACGAAAGTATACAATATCTTTTGTTTTAGCTCATTTCCTGCTATTGGTTCATTGATATTGGTTTATTTCAAAGTGTCGATAACTTCTGGCCAATAAGATGCGACGTTCAATGTGTTTAACTCGCTTTGGGCTCAGTGATGCCAGAGTGGGGATTTTTGAAGCTTCTGGGGACAATTTTGGGGAATTCTAAAATGTTTGGGGACAAATCTGGGGAGTTCAACTTTCTGTCAATGTTGGCAACGTAATGATTTATCCCTACGACTAGAAACTTTTAATAGCTTTATTGTTATTTGGGGATTTTTTTCAAAAAATGAGTTCATTTGGGGAAAAATCTGAGCTCAAATCAGAAAAATCTGCTTGATATTCTTTTTTTGAAAAAAAATTGTTTTTTTTCCTCTTTTCAGTGGAAAACCTGTTGGAGATTTTTTCGAAAAAAAAACCCTTGATTTGGGGAAATTTAGGACCTGTTTGGGGAAATAATTTTCGATCATCTGGCATCACTGTTTGAGCTCCCTTTCTCCTTTCCCATGTTATCCAATGGGATTTTCGTTGCTTCGTTTTATAAAAATATCTCATTCAAAAATGAAGTTTTTCGAATTCTGTTTTTTGAATATTACTCTTTGAACAGGTCGCCTTTTAACTTGATGAACAATTTTTCGAAAAAATTAGTTTAAATATTTTATTTCAATAAGTAAATTATGGACTCTAAGTAAATTATTTAAATTTATTTTTTCGAAAAATTGCTCACTAAGCTAAAAGACGACCTGTTCAAAGAGTAATATTCAATAAACAGAATTTAAGTTAAAAGACGACCTGTTCAAAGAGTAATATTCAAAAAACAGAATTCGAAAAAGTTCATTTTTTAATAAAATATTTTTATAAAACAACGCGACAAAAATCCCATTGGATAACATGGGAAGGGAGAAAGGGTGCTATCTGACTGATGTAAAATAAAGTTTTATCTTCAGTAATTTTACAGTGACAGTTTCTTTATAGAAATATATAATATTGGATAGTTTATTACTTTTTTTGTGTAGCGTTTATTTTTTCTCCTTCCTTTTCCTTCGTTCTTTCTTTCTTTTCTTTTTCTTTTTTTTTTTTTAAGCCGTACATGTTAAATAAAATTGGTTTAAATGCAAAATGAGTTACTTTAAGTAACAAAATGAAACTTTAACATAATATTGTTTAAATAATATAATTTTTATACTGACAATGTATACATATATATATAATGTATACATATATATAATATATATATAATTCAATTTTCAATTGTTGTGAAACTATTATGAATGTGAATTGAACACATATACATTTAAAAAATATTGTAATGATTTGGTAAGCAGAAACAAAAATAAAAATGACAAGTAACTGACATTTAGGATGCATATAAGAGTTTTAAGTAAAAAATATTACTCTCTACGACCAAAAAAGGTGTATCCAATTCCAATGGCATTTCTTAACTATTTAAAATGATTTTCCTTTTTATTTAATACCTACATCTTAAGACAAATTTTCTTAAGCTTTATTTTTAGTAGAATTATGAATTTTGATATACTTAGTACAAATAAAACACAGATCACATATTAGCTGTGTTAAAATATGATTTTAAAATAATTAAAGCTTAAAATGGGAAGAATAGAGGATAAACTATACAGAGGTATACTAAAAAGCAATAGTATAAGTTATAAGAAACACAAAATATTGATTCACTTTTTATGATTTTTTTTTTTTTAATGATAAAGTTATGGTAGTAATATACCAGAAAATACATGGAGAACACTCTATACTTGTATACTTTAAAATTCGTGTGCATATGTTGTTAAAAAATAACAAATGTCTATTTTTTCCTATCTTGAAAGAAATATCGCAATATATCACTAATATCGATATTAACTTGGTGATATATCGCGATATTTAATTTCTGATATCGTCCAGCACTATTGTACAGCATCAAGTAGCTGTTTCTTTGAATCCGTTCGCGGCTATAAAAGGTGGTAAGGCATATGAAATCGGGCTCTTAATCTCTTAATTTCTTAATTTCTTAAGCTCTTATGCTTTTATGTTTTTTCAGTTTAGCTCAAAGTCATGAGCTGGTATTTTAATTTAATTATAAAGTGTTTAGTTTTATAATGATTGTAAATTACGTTTTCGTGACTTGATATTTTCGATGATACGTTTAATGTATCTAGTTATGTCACAATGTAAAAGTTGTTTTCTATTTGAACTCTACAGGGCAGTTATTTAAAGATGTTTAACCTTTCGTCAGCAAAGTATATATTCTACTATTGTTTCTGCTTATTGAATGTTACTTATCATTTTGTTTCAAGTTTAATAAACTGTTTTAATTAAACTTTTGTCTTCAATGAATGCCACACATATTTATAATTTTTATAGTTTATTAGAGCTGAGCAACTATCGTATATTTCACTGCTAACTCTGCTAACTTAACATATGTGAAAATTGATTTTTTCACATTAATATCTTAACTTGTGCGCGCGCAGCGCGCACGGGACTGCGATACTGAAGGCAGTAGGGACCCGATCCGACTTTGTACCCACTGAGAAATGATTTTTTAAATTTTCTTTTCTTAAGAATAAAAATTTGACTTGAGATGTAATATGTGCGCGCAGCGCACGTATACCTTCACACGTGCGCGCGCAGCGCTCATGGGTCTGCGCTGCCGAAGGCAGTGGGTACCCGGTGCGAATTTTTTACCCGATCAAAAAAGATTTTTTTTAGGGGGCACGAAGGGTCAGGGAAGGAATACGCGCGCGCAGCGCGCACTGTATTGCGCTGTCGAAGGCAGTGGGGACCCGGGCCGACTTTTTACCCAGTCACAAATGATATATATATTTTTTAATTTCTTTTCTTAACACTAAAATTTACTGTCAGTGATTCATTAATTTTAGTGATTCATTTGAAAATACTGACCCGCTAGGGGGCGAAGCTCGCTAGTTTATATTATTAAAATATGACTTTTGTCTGTAAATTTGTCAAAATCAAAAATTTTGCGATACCTACGCATTTCACACACCATGAAAGCCGAAAATGACTTCTGAAAATTTTGTGTGTGTTTGTGTGTCTCATGATGTCTGTATGTCTGTAACGCTGTTTTTGTCCGGGAATCACTTGAAAACGGCTGGACGGAATTCAACGGCGCTTGGCAGAAACTTTGATCTTTAACAAACTTAAAATTATATCTATCAATATTTTCGAAATCCCCCTCCGTTCCCTCCCCCCCCTGAGAGGGGGGAGGGGACGGATGGGGGCAAAAGTAAGTTCAAGGCAAAAAAGTAAAGGGAGTAAGGCGTAAGTAGTAATAAAGCAGTAGTAAAGTAGAAATAAGGCAAAAAAGTAAAGGTAAGTTCCCCTGATGGGGGGGGGGCAAAAGTAAGAAAAACACCTTTGTAAGCATAACTCGGCTCCAAATTACTTCACAGTAAAGAAAGTGCACATGGGGAGACTAGACATGAGTACAAGTAAAACACTATCTGCAATTTGGGAATTTTCGATTTTTAAGGGGAGGGAGGGGGGAAATTGATTTTTGGCGGGAAATTTCCTAAATTCCGGATTTTTGAGTAGAACTCTACCAAAAATGGAAGAAAGATGTTGAAAAAAGCTATCCGACTTTCTTAGAATATTTCCAAAAACACAGTTTTGTTTTTTTGTGATTTTTTTTTTTTTTTTTTTTTTTTTGGTTGGAGGGGGGGGGGAGGTTACGAGGGGCAAAATCAGGGCATCCCTTTTTGTGCTAAATTTGTCTTGAGAAATCTATGGGAGCTGCGGTCAAGAATTTTGGTGCTTGGATTGTTTATATGTAAACGGCACCTAAAGTAACAGAATTTTCAGGAAAGCAATTTTTTGTTATGTTGGTGTCTAAGTTTACACAACTACACGCACTATAAACTGATTTTGCTAAATATCCCTCCTCACCTCTTCCCCCCCCCTCCCTCCCTTTGAGAGGAGGCAAAAAATACGTTTCCAATAGTAACTCTGCTCTAAATTATCCTCAGAAATGTGATTTTTTGATATGTGGGTTGACCGTGTGCACCCAGCACATACTATAAGAGAATTTTGAAAATTCCCTCCCCTTTGATGGGGGGGGGGGGCGGGGGTGGAGGGCAAAAAGACTGGTATTTTTGATGGATTTCAATTAATCCCTTTTTTTTTTATCATTTTATGAGATTTTTATATTAATAAGTTACATGTAATTTTAAGAATTAATTCGAATATAGTGACTAGCGAGGAGGGCAACACCTGCTAGTAAATAATAATTTAAACGAATAATTTTTACTGAGTGAATTTGTATAAGAAAATATAGAAGAAAATCATGTGGTGGCCACAACATACTAGTTTTTTTTAACGCTTTTTGTAACTTTTCCAAAAAACTGGTGTTACGGTCATTATAAATTTTAATATAACTCATCACTGTATAGGATTTAAAGTCCTCCAATGTTATAGAAAAGTGATTCTTTTTCCTTCATCCCCCCACCCCCTTTTTAATTTATGGGGCAAAATACATACAAAAATTTCTCTTTTTTAAAACTTCTGAGTATAGGCTGTGATATTGCTTTCTTATTCGCTTTTAATTTTTGAGCTTCTTCCAGAATGGATTGTTCAATATAACACTTCTTTTTAGAAAAAATTATGCATTTCATTGGGTCTATTTATCTAAAAATAAGTAACATTTACATAATGCTCAATTCCAAAACGTTCAAGTTAATTTTATACTTAACAAGGCAAGTGGTTGCATTTTTGCAAGGAAAGACACTCTTAATTAACAAATAACTAGCTGGAACCCGTCGAATTCGACGGTGACTTAATTGACCGTAATGTTTCAAAAATCGTCGCTCTTCGATTGTTCCTGTCCGTTTTTTAAATCCGCATATTTAAATGTCACCAAGGTCTTGGAGAAAACGGACAGGAACAATCGAAGAGCGACGCGGACGTGAGATGGTTTGTGACAGAAAGTAAACAAAAATTTCGCGTCAATTCAGCCCACTTTAACAACTCTACGCTAGATGGCGGTGAAATGATTGAAATCTTTAAAATTTGTTTTTAACTATCTTTATTGAGTTAAAAAAAAAAAGAAAAAAAAAGAAAGAAGAGTACAAATGGAATGACGAATGAGCACGAATACAGTTACAAATTCTAATTCAGTATTTCATTGAAGACGATGTTTTGGATCCAGCCATCGGCCACGGGACGTCCAGGTGAGACTTCGAAAGTGATCTTGTCTGCCACGGCACCCAAAGCTGGAACCCATCGAATTCGACGGCCACTTTATTGACCGTAATGTTTCAAAAATCGTCGCTCTTCGATTGTTCCTATCCGTTTTTTTAAATCCGCATATTTAAATGTCACCAAGGTCTTGGAGAAAACGGACAGGAACAATCGAAGAGCGACGCGGACGTGAGATGACTTGTGACAGAAAGTAAACAAAAAATTTCGCGCCAATTCAGATTACTTTAGCAACTCTACACTAGATGGTGATGAAATAATTGAAATCTTTAAATTTTGTTTTTAACTATCTTTATTATAAGGTAATAAAAATCCTTTAGTTGCACTTTCCACCGCCAGGGGGCACAGTGTGTTCTGTACGAACATCACCAACGGCCAGGAAATACCAAGACCTTTAAAAAAAGGTGTAATATAATAGGGTATGATAGGGTATGCTCATGTAACCCGGGTAATAATGGTATGTAAAGGTAAGTTTATTATCTTTATTATACGTTCCAAGACCTTTCAAATAAGGTGTCACATGATGGTGTCAACTGCAAAACCCTTTAGTTGCACTTTCCACCGCCAAGGGGCGCAATGTGTTCTTGTACGAACATCACCAACGGTCAGGAAATACCAAGACCTTTATAAGAAGGTGTAACATGATAGGGTCATAGCTCATGTAACCCGGGTAATAATGGTATGTAAAGGTAAGTTTATTATGGTTATTATACATTCCAAGACCTTTCAAATAAGGTGTCACACCGTGGTGTCAACTGCAAAATCCTTTAGTTGCACTTTCCACCGCCAGGAGGCGCAGAGTGTTCTTGTACGAACATCACCGACGGTCAGGAAATACCAAAACCTTAAAAAAAAGGTGTAACATGATAGTGTCATAGCCCATGTAACCCGGGTGAAAATGGTATGTAAAGGTAAGTTTATTATCTTATTATACGTTCCAAGACCTTTCAAATAAGGTGTCACATGATAGTGTCTACTGCAAAACCCTTTAGTTGCAACCGCTAAGGGGCGCAGTGTGTTCTGTACAAACATCACCAACGGTCAGGAAATACCAAGACCTTTCAAATAAGGTGTAACATGATAGGGTCTACAACAAAATCACCTAGTTCCAATTTTCACCACCATGGGGCGCACTACATTGTATACGAACATTATCGATCGACATGAAATTTCAAGATCTTTAAAATGAGGTGCTACATGTGCGGGTCTAGAACGGATTTCCCCCTCAAACTAATATTCTCCCCTTTCCCCTTCTCCAAATCTATTTTCCCCCCTTTTTCCCCTTTCAAAGTTAAAAATTCCAAATTCGCAGAAAGTGATTTTTAGTATTCGAGTCTAATTCCCCCCCATGTACAATTTCTCGACCGTGAAGGAATTTGGAGCTGAGTTATGCTCGCCAACGTGTGTTTAACCCTGCCACCCCCCAGGGGGGGGAACCGTTCGACTTTCTTTTATTTTTCTCTTTTGATGACACATCTACAAACCAAGACCTTTTACTAGACACCTCAACCAAATTTTTACACCAAGCCGTTCTCTCAATTTAGTGGAGACAGACAAAACACGTTTCAAATTAATATATAGGTAACTTTAGCGCTCGATTTTTATACATGCATTTCCAAATTTATTTTTCCTTGTCAGCTCAAATTATTAAACAACTAGCGAGCTTCGCCCGTTAGCGGGTCAGTATTTTCAAATGAATCACTAAAACTAATGAATCACTAACAGTAACTTTTAGTGTTAAGAAAAGACATTTTAAAAAAATATCATTTCTAATTGGGTAAAAAGTCGGCCCGTGTCCCCACTGCCTTCGGCAGCGCAGTCCTTGCGCGCTGCGCGCGCACAACTTAAGGGATACACGCGCTGCGCGCGCGTATTCCTTCCTTGACCCTACGTGCCCCTAAAAAAAATCATTTCTGATAGGGTAAAAACTCGCACCGGGTCACCACTGCCTTCGGCAGCGCAGTCCCGTGCGCGCTGCGCGCGCACAACTTAAGGGATACTAATGTGAAAAAATCAATTTTCACATATGTTAAGTTAGCAGAGTTAGCAGTGAAATATACGATAGTTGCTCAGCTCTAATAAACTATAAAAATGATAAATATGTGTGGCACTCATTGAAGACCAAAGGTTTAATTAAAACCGTTTATTAAACTTGAAACAAAATGATGAGTAACATTAAATAAGCAGAAAACAATAGTTGAATAAATACTTTGCTGACGAAAGGTTAAACACCTTTAAGATACACTGCCATGTAGAGTTTAAATAGAAAACAACTCTTACATTGTGACATAACTAAATACACTAAACGTATTGTCGAAAATATCAAGTCGCAAAAACGTAATTCACAATCATTATAAAATTAAACACTTTATAATTATATTAAAATACCAGCTCATGACTTTGAGCTAAATTGAAAAAACATAAAAGCTTAAAAGCTTAAGTAACTAAGAGATTAAGAGCCCGATTTCATATTCCTTACCTCCTTTTATAGCCGCGAACGGATTCAAAGTAACAGCTACTTGATGCTGTACAATCGGCAACGCCTCCCATAACTATAGCAACATGACGCTACGAGTCTACCGCCATCTATGGGCTAAGCACAAGACTCAGCAGTTGAAAAATACAACATCTCCTTGCTAGGTAGCGAAATGAACAATCCGTAAAGGATTTAAACATATTTTCTTTAAGTTAATTTTAACAAAACATGCTTTTAAATATGAGGTAAGTAATTAAAGTTATTTCAAATGACTTAAACATAATTAATTATACTAATAAGGAATATAACTTTTAACTAAAAGTAATTATCATTAAGCTTTTTATTTTTAATTTTAATATATCTTTAACTCAATGGCAGTATCAAAAAGTCAATAGCACTAAACGCTATAATTCATTTAATTAATAATTTAAACTTTAAAGATTATAAAGTAAATCATTTAAATTATATTTAAGTAGTAAATGAATTTAAATTTAAATTTGAGAATCAACACGGAAAGGGAACAAATTTTACAACAAGGCCCCCCACCGTGTTGATTCGACAAACACAAACGTCAGCAATTACAATATAAACTTTAATAGAAAAGAAATAAAAAAAATTCCTTGAATATTTAGTGACTTGACGAGAGATTCACATATGTCTTCTACAGAATATACTCCACACAAAGCTAGAAGGTTTGTCAATCTTGTAAATCATAAGATAAGTCCAAGAGACCAACTCACAATTTCAAAAAAATCAGTAGCATTATCAATATACTATACACATCTACTAAAAGAAAGAACAAGATATTAATACAGAGCAAATATGCACAGCACTTCAAGGAAACTTTTTCTCCCCCCATTCCCCATTGTCAAATAAGAAAATGATGATATTCACAAATATATGAAACATTTATATAACATACACATAACCAATTACACGTAGCGCTACGAATTTCTCTCATACAAAAGTTAAACTGAACTACACATTACTACACAATGGAAAACGTAGAAAAAACCCACCAAGAAAATGCATACATATCCCTCTAAAACACATTTTTCAATTTCAAAAAAATTTAAATATATATTATACGTTCAAAAAAAATTTAAATTTACTCTATATACATTTACTTAATAAATACCTTATTTACAAATTTAGCCATATCACTTTTAGTAAGTGGCTTTGTGAAGGGGTCGGCAAAGTTATCTTTAGTATTTACATATTTTAAATCAAACCGTTCCTCAAATAACCATTCACGGATGAAAAATAACTTTACATTAATATGTTTGGATTTGTTATTCTCTATAGGAGATCTCGTAAAATTAATAGCCGCTTGGTTATCAGCAAAAAGTATTGGTGGTTCATATGAAATAGAAATTAATTTAAAATCAATACAATCTCGTAATATATTATCAAACCACATTAATTCTTTAACTCCATCACACATGGAAACAAATTCGCTTTCCATGGTTGAAAGGCAAACACTTTTTTGCTTAAAAGTTTTCCAAGTAATAGGGCTATTATCCAAAAATAAAATTTGTCCCCCCATTGATACAAAGTCATCTCTATTCTTTGCGAAATCAGCGTCAGAGAAAGCAGTTAAACATGGATTAAGACAATTCAAATTTAATTTTAAATCTCGAGTACACGAAACATACCCAAGTAATTTAATTAACCCATTCCAATGATTAAACCCCGGTGAATTTTGAAATTGACTGAATATATTAACTGCGTAGGCAATTTTCAGGTCGTGTCCTGTTTGCAATGAAAGATAAACATCGTAAGATATTCCGATATGGAAATCTAGACATTTCATCAATTTCATTTTGATTAGTAGGACAATCTTTTTTAGAATACTTAATGCCTTTTACAATAGGTAACGAACAATAAGGAATATTAAAAGATTTAAACCTGTCATAAACTTCATTAATATATAATTCCTGAAAAATTTGTACTGAATCATTTTCATAATTAAATTCTACACCAAGTAATTTCGTGGTTTTACCTAAAATTTTTATATCAAATTTACATTTTAATAAATTAAGAATTTTGTCTATTTGAAATTGATTTTTACCAAACAAAACTAAATCATCTACATAAACTAATAAAACAATATAATTTTCAAAATAATATGAACAATTACACCAGTTAAATTTATTAAACCCTAAATCTAATAGTACTTTATTTAACTCATAATACCAGAGCCGACCACTCTGATGAAGGCCGTATAACGCTTTGTCTAGTTTACACACGACATTTCCCCCTCCCTTTACAACATATCCTTTTGGCTGATACATATAAATTTCTTCTTTTAAAGGTGCATAAAGATAAGCACATTTTATATCGCATTGAACGTTATGCCATTTATAACATGAGACCAATAATAATAAAAAAAAAAATTACTGAGAAATTAACGATGGGTGAAAACGTCTCGTCATAAGTGTCCCCCTTTATCTGATGAAAGCCCTGGGCCACGAGCCTCGCTTTAAAGCGGGCAACGTTTCCTAGCTCATCTCTTTTAACGGCGTATACCCATCTATTTCCCAAAACTTTTTTCCCCTCCGGTAAATTAACCAGATGCCAAACTTTACGGGTTTTCATATTATTTATCTCATCATCCATGGCATTTTTCCATTCAACACATTCTGAAGATTTCACGGCCTGATTATATGTTTTAGGTACAGGGATAACTAGTCATGATTTTTTATGAGTTAAACTTGAAGTTGGGTTATTCGAGTTTTGCTGATCAACTACCCCCTCGAACTTATTACTACTAGAGAAATCAATAAAATTAGAGTCAAAAATTAAATTATTTTTATCACAATATTGTTTGACATCGTTCATCGATCTCAACCTAGTTTTAGTGTTATCCGGGTAATAGAAGATGTCAACTCTGTCCCTCATTTTTCTGGGTTTCCGGTTTCCTATTCCAAGTAATTGAAGAAAGAGGTTTAGGAGAAGATTTATCTACAGGAGTTTCATCGACGGACTCGTCACTAGAATCATCGGGCCCACTTCCGAAAACAATGTTAACAGGATCGGAAGCTTGACAATCAACTGGACTTTCCGGAAGTAAGTCCAATTCCTCCAGCGAGGTGCCCATCACCGCTCAACTGCATTTATTAATAGCTGATCAGAGAACGTTACGTTTATAGTTTCAACTATTTTATCCTCATCCTCCAACCAAATTTTATATCCCATAGTCTTTAGTGAATAACCTATCAGTACTCCCTTTTTAGCCTTAGGTTCAAGCTTATGGTTTCTATGCTGTTTTGGGATCCCTACATACGAAATTAACCCAAACGGCTTCAGGTGTCTTACGGATGGTTTAAACCCAGTGTATAACTCAAAAGGAGTCTTAGTTTGTCCCCTGTGGATTAAACGGTTCCAAGTATACGCGAAATACAACATTGCATCGGGCCAAAAAGAAAAAGGTAAACCACTATCCGTGATAATAGCTGTAACACAATTTAAAGAAGTTTGATTAAACCGCTCACTTAACCCATTTTGCTGAGGTGTGAACGTGTTAGTTAACTCATGAACAACTCCATTTTTACTACAAAATGATTTGAAGTTGCCATTTACAAATTCGGAACCATTATCCGTACGAATAGCTTTTAATTTTTTATTCAAACAACGTTCAGCCCGTGCAATGTGCCTCTCGAATACACCAAAAACTTGAGACTTATCCTTTAAAGGATAAACAGCAACCCTTTTAGAAAATCCATCAATTATGGACAAAAAGAACCTTTCCCCATTTTTACTAGTTACCTTAATTGGGCCCCAAACGTCCATAAATACTTTCTCTAACGGTGATTTAACGCCATGAACATCGGATGATTTAAAAGACACACGGTTTTGTTTACTAATCCTACAAGGTTCACAAAAAAATTTCTTAAACTTAAGTTTAGGAAGGCCCCTCACCCCGTTCTTCTTGCTAGTAGTTACTATAGTATCAGGACTTACATGTCCAAAACGACCATGCCAATACCCAATTTCATTAACTTTTGCAAGAGAAGCTGAAGGATTTTCTGGGTGCCCCCCATTAACTTTAGAAACATTAGGATATAAATTGTAAACACCGTCTTTAATTTTAGCAGTAAAAATATGTCTTTTATCTTTACCGAATACCGACAGTCGACCCTTACCGCCAGTGTATGTGGCACCGTTCACATCTAATTTAGGACCTGATATTAAATTTTTCCGTAACTTTGGGGAATATAACACATCTTTTAAATACAATACATTTTTACCAAAGTTCAACTTAACAGTTCCTTTAGAGGTAATAGGAAAACTAATACCATCGATCGCGACAAAAAGCTCCTCTCCCTCAACAGAAGTATAATGCTCAAAAAGATCTAAATTTCTTAGAAAATGATTTGAAGCAGCGGTATCAAAAATAAAGCTGTCATCATCACTTAAATTAGTAAAATTAGCTTGAGCTATGTAGTAGGAGGGGGGAGATTTGCATTTGTCACGACCGTTGGAGTTATACTTTAAATTTCTAGGTTTAAATTTAACATTACTATTCAAAAAGCAATTTTTCTTTAAGTGACCAATACGGCCACACTTAAAACAAGTTAAAGGTTTTTTACCTTTGTGCTCAACGTTCTGTATCTGAACACTGTTATTGGCATCTTTCTTAATATCACCTTCTCGAAGCTGTAGATGTGATTCCTCCGCTGTTAACTCGGACACAATACTCTGGAACTTGAACTGGTCATTCTTCCAACGCAACAAATGTTGCACTGCAGATTCAAACTTGGAGGGTAAGTGTTGCAAGAGCTGGAAACAGCAATACACATCCTCCATAGCATGGCCAATTTCACGCAGCTGGTCCAGTATTCTTGATAACCGGGTTACAAAAGAATTCACTGTTTCATTCTCAGACATTCTACAATTAATGAACTCTGCAAACAGTCCCATATGATGAGCTCTTGAGTCTGATATAAAGGTCTTCTTCAAAGTCTCCCAGGCATCAATAGCACAATCACAATATTCAATAATGCTTCTGACTTCAGGCGATGTATTCAGATAAATTGTTGACAATGCAACTCGACTACGTGATTTAAAATCTTCCACTTGTTTTGAAGTTATTCCGGCCTCAGCATCTTCAACAGGCAGTTTTTCTTTTTTACATATTATATTCCAGCAGTTTCTTTCAATTAAAATAAATTTAATGTCCTTGACCCACGTAATATAATTATTCATCCGTAACTTTTCAATCGTGGGGTTTAAACTCACTGCCATTTCAATTTCTTATCTTCAAACAATTAGAATGCCATAAAAACTATTATCAAAATTTTAAATGCTATGAGCTGACAACGAGCCAAATTGCCCATAACCACTTAATGTGAAAAAATCAATTTTCACATATGTTAAGTTAGCTGAGTTAGCAGTGAAATATACGATAGTTGCTGAGCTCTAATAAACTATAAAAATGATAAATATGTGTGGCACTCATTGAAGACCAAAGGTTTAATTAAAACCGTTTATTAAACTTGAAACAAAATGATGAGTAACATTAAATAAGCAGAAAACAATAGTTGAATAAATACTTTGCTGACGAAAGGTTAAACACCTTTAAGATACACTGCCATGTAGAGTTTAAATAGAAAACAACTTTTACATTGTGACATAACTAAATACACTAAACGTATTGTCGAAAATATCAAGTCACAAAAACGTAATTCACAATCATTATAAAATTAAACACTTAATAATTATATTAAAATACCAGCTCATGACTTTGAGCTAAACTGAAAAAACATAAAAGCATAAAAGCTTAAGAAACTAAGAGATTAAGAGCCCGATTTCATATTCCTTACCTCCTTTTATAGCCGCGAATGGATTCAAAGTAACAGCTACTTGATGCTGTACAATCGGCAACGCCTCCCATAACTATAGCAACATGACGCTACGAGTCTACCGCCATCTATGGGCTAAGCCCAAGACTCAGCAGTTGAAAAATACAACATCTCCTTGCTAGGTAGCGAAATGAACAATCCGTAAAAGGATTTAAACATATTTTCTTTAAGTTAATTTTAACAAAACATGCTTTTAAATATGAGGTAAGTAAATTTAAGTTATTTCAAATGACTTAAACATAATTATACCAATAAGGAATATAACTTCTAACTAAAAGTAATTATCATTAGGCTTTTTATTTTTAATTTTAATATATCATTAACTCAATGGCAGTATCAAAAAGATAATAGCACTAAACGCTATAATTCATTTAATTAATAATTTAAACTTTAAAGATTATAAAGTAAATCATTTAAATTATATTTAAGTAGTAAATGAATTTAAATTTAAATTTGAGAATCAACACGGAAAGGGAACAAATTTTACAACAGATACACGCGCTGCGCGCGCGTATTCCTTCCCTGACCCTTCGTGCTCCGAAAAAAAAAATCATTTCTAATCATGTAAAAACTCGCACCGGGTCCCCACTGCCTTCGGCAGCGCAGTCCGGTGCGCGCCGCGCGCGCACAACTTCAGGGATACACGCGCTGTGCGCGCGTATTCCTTCCCTGACCCTTCGTGCCCCATAAAAAAAAAAAATCATTTCTGATCGGGTAAAAACTCGCACCGAGTCCCAACTGCCTTCGGCAGCGCAGTCCCGTGCGCTCTGCGCGCGCACAAGTTAAGGGATACGCGCGCGGTGCATGCCTATTTCTTCTCCACCCTTTCAGGCCCTCTTAATTAACCTACGTATACCAATTTTGAACGATCTAACTCATTTGGCTGAGATGCAAAAGAAAACGTAATCAGGACACCTCAAAACGTGTAAATCTGGTGAAAACTTTCGATAATTTAAAAGAACTTTAACATATATTTCGAATGATGTATTAAAAATAATTTAATCATAATTAGAAATTGAAATATTGAAATTTGAAAATATTACAGCGCCATCTGGCGGTACAAATTTCTGTATTCCACTGTTTGATTCCAATTCAAAAAAGCTTTCTAATGATGTCTTACTTATGAAATTATTTTAATTAGTAGCTGAGATACAAAAGCAAACTACTTCAGGACACCTCAAAACGTGTAAATCTGGTGAAAACTTTCGATAATTTAGAAGAACTTTAAAATATCTTTCGAATGATGTATAAAAAATAATTGAATCATAATTGGAAATTAAAATATTGAAATTTTAAAATATTACAGTGCCATCTGGCGGTACAAATTTCTGTATTCCACTGTTCGATGCAAATTCAAAAAAGCTTTCTAATGATGTATTACTTATGAAATTATTTTAATTAGTAGCTGATATACAAAAGGAAACTAATTCAGGGCACCTCAAAACGTGTAAATCTGGTGAAAACTTTCGATAATTTAAAAGAACTTTAAAATATTTTTCGAATGATGCATTTAAAATAATTTAATCATAATTAGAAATTGAAATATTGAAATTTGAAAATATTACAGCGCCATCTGGCGATTCGAATTTCTGTATTCCACTGTTCGATTCAAAATCAAAAAAAGCGTTCTAATGATGTATTACTTATGAAATTATTTTAATTAGTAGCTGAAATACAAAAGAAAACCTAATCAAGACACCTCAAAACGTGTAAATCGGGTAAAATCTCTCGCGCATCGCGCGCGGTGCACACCTATTTCTTCCTCACCCTTTCAGCCCCTCCTAATTAACCTACGTATATCAATTTTGAACGTTCTAACTCAATTAGCTGAGATGAAAGAAAACCTAATCAGGAGACCTCAAAACGTGTAAATCAGGTGAAAACTTTCGATAATATAAAAGAACATTAAAATATCTTTCAAATGATGTATTAAAAATAATTTAATCATAATTAGAAATTGAAATATTGAAATTTTAAAATATTAAAGCGACATTTTAATTTGCAATTAAAATGTACTTTTTATCCTACTCAAAATACCTCCGATTCTCAATGAGTGCCAGCTGTTATTATTATTATTATTATTATTTTTGTTTTTTTCGCTTTCGTCGAGAAATTGAACGGGTTGCTATGGTGACGCAATGGACGTCTGCGTTATTTGATTACGGTATTCATTTTGCAATGCTTCATTTGACGGAAGGAAGGTCGGTATTCTCTTTCAATGGGTTTAAAGCGTGAAATAAAAAAATTTATAACTCATTCAGTTTTTGAAATTTTCTCTCAATCTTTTAGGAATTAAATTATGAATGCGAAATCTATGTACAAAAAAAAAAAAAAAAAAAAAAAAAAAAGAAATGATTTATCTCTAAACGCTTTTGAGTTATAAAATGTTTTGCGAAAAAATCGATGTTTCGTAAAATCTAAAAATATGGATCGCTAATCCGTATTTTGTAAAAATGTTTATATGGTTCGAAATAAGATTAAATGGCCTTTCTTTATATACCAGCTGTTAAGAAATGGAAGGAATACTCGGTCGTACAGGTCGTTTAAAAAAAAACGACCGCGAAAAAGAGAAATTTTCGACCCTTTTTAAAACTTTTTTTAAAAATATAAAAAATCCGTATTTTTAAAAAAAAATTGTACCGTAAGAATCGGTAATAAATGCTCTTTCTTTCGGTACAAGTGTATTTTCGATACGTCGAACCGTTCAAACAGGATTGCTTTAAAAAAAACCCGAAATTTTCTCTCTTTGCTTTTTCTTTCGAGGTAGGCTGTTCCGTAACAAAATGGCCGTCGCCCGCGATTTCGAATCGTTTTTTTGTTAGACAATGGTCGAAATTTTAATTAATATCTCCGCTAATTAGGGTCGCATCGTTTAGCAAATTAGATAACCCAGATCTGCGATAAATTCTCTGTCCGACGGTACCTGTTCGAAGTCCGTGCGACCTTTAGCTGCGTCACGCCGTTTCTCACAGACACACAGACACACACACGCGTACAGATTTTAATAATATAAGAGACTAGCGGGCTTCGCCCGCTAGCGGGTCAGTATTTTCAAATGAATCACTATAATTAATGAATCACTAACAGTAACTTTTAGTGTTAAGAAAAGAAATTTGAAAAAAAAAAATCATTTGTGATTGGGTAAAAAGTCGGCCCGGGTCCCCACTGCCTTCAACAGCGCAGTCCCGTGCGCGCTGCGCGCGCACAGCTTAAGGGATACACACGCTGCGCGCGCGTATTCCTTCCCTGACCCTACGTGCCCCCTAAAAAAATCATTTCTGATCTTGTAAAAACTCGCACCGGGTCCCCACTCCCTTCGGCAGCGCAGTCCCGTGTGCGTATTGCTTCCCTGTCTCTTCGTGCCCCTTAAAAAAAAATCATTTCTAATCGGGTCAAAACTCGCACCGGGTCCCCACTGCCTTCGGCAGCGGAGTCCCGTGCGCGCTGCGCGCGCACAACTTAAGGGATACACGCGCTGCGCGCGCGTATTCCTTCCCAGACCCTACGTGCCCCCTAAAAAAAACATTTATGATCGGGTAAAAACTCGCACCGGGTACCCACAGCCTTCGGCAGCGCAGTCCCGTGCGCGCTGCGCGCGCGTATTCCTTCCCTGACTCGTCGTGCCCCTAAAAAAAATCATTTCTAATCGGGTCAAAACTCGCACCGGGTAACCACTGCCTTCGGCAGCGCAGTCCCGTGCGCGCTGCGCGCGCGTATTCCTTCCCTGACCCTACGTGCCCCCTAAAAAAAATCATTTATGATCGGGTAAAAACTCGCAACGGGTCCCCACAGCCTTCGGTCGCGCAGTCCCGTGCGCTGCGCGCGCAAAACTTTAGGAATACTATTGTGAAAAAACAATTTCCACATATATCAAGTTAGCAGAGTTAGCAGTGCAGTGAAATGATAGTTGCTCAGCTCTAAAAAGCTATAAAGAAGATAAATATATGTGGCATTCATTGAAGACAAAAGTTCGATTAAAACAGTTTATTAAAGTTGAAACAAAATGATGAATAACATTAAATCAGCTGAAACAATTTTAGAAAGGTTGCTGACGAAAGGTTAAATACCCTTAAAAATACTGCCATACTGAGTTCAAATAGAAAGCTACTTTTCACTAAACGAACAAGTCACAAAAACGTAATTTACAATCATAATAAAACTAAACAGTTTATAATTATATCGAAATACCAGCTCATGACTTTGAGCTAAACTGAAAAAACATAAAAGCTTAAAAGATTAAGGGCTTCAGAGCTTAAGAGACTGATTACATATTCCCTACCTCCTTTTTATAGTCACGAAACGGATTCAAAGTAACAGCTACTAGATGCTGTAGAATAGGAACGCCTCCCATAACTATAGCAACACGACGCTGCGAGTCAGCCGCCATCTATGGGCTTAGCAAAGAGACTCTGCAGTTGAAAAAATATTACATCTCCTCGCTAAGTAGCGAAATGAACAATCCGTAAAAGGATTTAAACATATTTTTCTTTAAGTTAATTTTAATAAAATATGCTTTTAAATATGAGGTAAGTAATTAAAGTTATTTCAAAAGACTTAAACATAAATATATCAATAAGGAATATAATTTTTAACTAAAAGTAATTATCATTAAGCTTTTTAATTTTAATATATCTTTAACTCAAATGGCAGCATCAAAAGAGAAAATAGCACTAAACGCTATAATTCATTTAATTAATAACTTAAATTTTAAAGGTTATAACGTGAATTTAAATTATATTTAAGTAGTAAATGAATTTAAATTTAAATTTGAGGATCAACACGGAAAGGGTATAAATTTTACAACAAGGCCCCCCACCGTGTTGATTCGACAAACACAAACGTCAGCAATTACAATATAAACTTTATTAGAAAAGAAATAAAAAAATTCCTTGAATATTTAGTGACTTGATGAGAGATTCACATATGTCTTCTACAGAATATACTTCACACAAAGCTACAAGGTTTGTCAATCTCGTAAATCATAAGATCAAGAGTCCACAAGTCCAACTCACACTTTCAAAAAAACAGTAACACTATCAATATTCTATACATATCTACTAAAAGAAAGAACAAGATATTAATACAGAGCAAATATGCACAGCATTTCAAGGAAACCTTTTTTCCCCCCATTCCCCATTGTCAAAATAAGAAAACGATGATATTCACAAATATATGAAACATTTACATAACATACACATAACCAATTACACGTAGCGCTACGAATTTCTCTCATACAAAAGTTAAACTAAACTATACATCACTACACAATGGAAAACGTAGGAAAAACCCACCAAGAAAATGCATACATATCCCTCTAAAAAACCATTTTTTCAGTTTCAAAAAAATTCAAATATATATTATACGTTCAAAAAAAAATTTAATTTACTCTATATACATTTACTTAATAAATACTTTATTTACAAATTTAGACATATCACCTTTAGTAAGGGGCTTTGTGAAGGGATCGGCAAAGTTATTTTTAGTATTTACATATTTTAAATCAAACCGTTCCTCAAATAGCCATTCACGGATGAAAAATAATTTTACATTAATATGTTTAGATTTGTTATTCTCTATAGGAGACCTCGTAAAATTAATAGCTGCTTGGTTATCAGCAAAAAGTATTGGTGGTTCATATGAGATGGAAATTAAATTAAAATCAATACAATCTCGTAATATATTATCAAACCACATTAATTCTTTAACCCCGTCACACATGGATACAAATTCACTTTCCATGGTTGAAAGGCAAACACTTTTTTGCTTAAAGGTTTTCCAAGAAATAGGGCTATTATCCAAAAATAAAATTTGTCCCCCCATTGATACGAAGTCATCTCTATTCATCGCGAAATCAGCGTCAGAGAAAGCAGTTAAACATGGATTAAAACAATTCAAATTTAATTTCAAATCTCGAGTACACGAAACATACCCAAGCAATTTAATTAACCCATTCCAATGATTAAGCCCCGGTGAATTTTGAAATTGACTGAATATATTAACTGCGTAGGCAATATCAGGTCGTGTCCTGTTTGCAATGAAAGATAAACATCCTAAGATATTCCGATATGGAAATTTAGACATTTCATCAATTTCATTTTGATTAGTAGGACAATCTTTTTTCGAATACTTAATGCCTTTTACAATAGGTAATGAGCAGAAAGGGATGTTAAACGACTTAAACCTGTCATACACTTCATTAATATATAATTCCTGAAAAATTTGTACTGAATCATTTTCATAATTAAATTCTACACCAAGTAATTTCTTGGTTTTACCTAAAATTTTTATATCAAATTTACATTTTAATAAATTAAGAATTTTATCTATTTGAAATTGATTTTTACCAAACAAAACTAAATCATCTACATAAACTAATAAAACAATATAATTTTCAAAATAATATGAACAATTACACCAGTTAAATTTATTAAACCCTAAATCTAATAGTACTTTATTTAACTCATAATACCAGAGCCGACCACTTTGATGAAGGCCATATAACGCTTTGTCTAGTTTACAAACAAGATTTTCCCCTCCCTTTACAACATATCCTTTTGGCTGAGACATATAAATTTCTTCTTTTAAAGGTGCATAAAGATAAGCACATTTTATATCGCATTGAACATTATGCCATTTATAACATGAGACCAATAATGAAAAAAGAAACGTATTACTGAGAAATTAACGACGGGTGAAAACGTCTCGTCATAAGTGTCCCCCTTTATCTGATGAAAGCCCTGGGCCACGAGCCTCGCTTTAAAGCGGGCAACGTTTCCTAGCTCATCTCTTTTAACGGCGTATACCCATCTATTTCCCAAAACTTTTTTCCCCTCCGGTAAATTAACCAGATGCCAAACTTTACGAGTTTTCATATTATTTATCTCATCATCCATGGCATTTTTCCATTCAACACATTCTGAAGATTTAACGGCCTGATTATATGTTTTAGGTATAGGGATAACTAGTCATGATTTTTTATGAGTTAAACTTGAAGTTGGGTTATCTGAGTTTTGCTGATCAACTACCCCCTCGAACTTATTACTACTAGAGAAATCAAAAAAATTAGAGTCAAAAATTAAATTATTTTTATCACAATATTGCTTGACATCGTTCATTGATCTCAATCTAGTTTTAGTGTTGTCCGGGTAATAGAAGATGTCAACTCTGTCACTCATTTTTCTGGGTACGGGTTTTCTATTCCAAGTAATTGAAGAAAGAGGTTTAAGAGAAGATTTATCTACAGGAGTTTCATCGACGGGCTCGTCACTAGAATCATCGGGCTCACCTCCGAAAACAATGTCAACAGGATCGGAAACTTGACAATCAACTGGACTTTCCGGAAGTAAGTCCAATTCCTCCAGTGAGGTGCCCATCACCGCTCCACTGCATTTACTAAATAGCTGATCAGAGAACGTTACGTTTATGGTTTCAACTATTTTATCCTCATCCTCCAACCAAATTTTATACCCCTTAGTCTTTAATGAATAACCTATTAGTACTCCCTTTTTAGCCTTAGGTTCAAGCTTATGGTCTCTATGCTGTTTTGGGATCCCAACATACGAAATTAATCCAAACGGCTTCAGGTGTCTTACGGACGGTTTAAACCCAGTATATAACTCAAAAGGAGTCTTAGTTTGTCCTCTGTGGATTAAACGGTTCCAAGTGTACGCGAAATACAACATTGCATCGGGCCAGAAAGAAAAAGGCAAACCACTATCCGTGATAATAGCTCTAACACAATTTAAAGAAGTTTGATTAAACCGCTCACTTAACCCATTTTGCTCAGGTGTGAACGTGTTAGTTAACTCATGAACAACTCCATTTTTACTACAAAATGATTTGAAATTGTCATTTACAAATTCGGAACCATTATCCGTACGAATAGCTTTTAATTTTTTATTCAAACTACGTTCAGCCCGTGCAATGTGCCTCTCGAATACACCAAAAACCTGGGACTTATCCTTTAAAGGATAAACAGCAACCCTTTTAGAAAATCCATCAATAATGGACAAAAAGAACCTTTCCCCATTTTTACCAGTTACTTTAATTGGGCCCCAGACGTCCATAAATACTTTCTCTAACGGTGACCTAACGCCATGAACATCGGATGACTTAAAAGACACACGGTTTTGTTTACTAATCCTACAAGGTTCACAAAAAAATTTCTTAAACTTAAGTTTAGGAAGGCCCCTCACCCCGTTCTTCTTGCTAGTATTTACAATAGTATCAGGACTTACATGCCCAAAACGAGCATGCCAATACCCGATTTCATTAACTTTTGCAAGAGAAGCTGAAGGATTTTCTGGGTGCCCCCCATTCACTTTACTCCCCTTTTTAACTTTAGAAACATTAGGATATAAATAGTAAACACCGTCTTTAATTTTAGCAGTAAAAATATGTCTTTTATCTTTACCGAACACCGACACTCGACCCTTACCGCCAGTGTATGTGGCACCGTTCACATCTAATTTAGGACCTGATATTAAATTTTTCCGTAACCTTGGCGAATATAACACATCTTTTAAATACAATACATTTTTACCAAAATCCAACTTAACAGTTCCTTTAGCAGTAATAGGAAAACTAATACCATCGATCGCGACAAAAAGCTCCTCTCCCTCCACAGGAGTATAATGCTCAAAAAGATCTAAATTTCTTAGAAAATGATTTGAAGCAGCAGTATCAAAAATAAAGCTGTCATCATCACTTAAATTACTAAAGTTAGCTTGAGCTATGTAGTAGGAGGGGGGAGATTTGCATTTGTCACGACCGTTGGAGTTATACTTTAAATTTCTAGGTTTAAATTTAACATTACTATTCAAAAAACAGTTTTTCTTAAAGTGGCCAATACGGCCACACTTAAAACAAGTTAAAGGTTTTTTACCTTTGTGCTGGACGTTCTGTATCTGAACACTGTTATTGGCATCTTTCTTAATATCACCCTCACGAAGCTGTAGACGCGATTCCTCCGCTGTTAACTCGGACACAATATTCTGGAACTTGAACTGGTCGTTCTTCCAACGCAACAAATATTGCACTGCAGATTCAAACTTGGATGGTAGGTGTTGCAAGAGCTGGAAACAGCAGTACACGTCCTCCATAGCATGACCAATTTCACGCAGCTGGTCCAGTATTCTTGATAACCGGGTTACAAAAGAATTAACCGTTTCATTCTCAGACATTCTACAATTAATGAACTCTGTAAACAGTCCCATATGATGAGCTCTAGAGTCTGATATAAAGGTCTTCTTCAAAATCTCCCAGGCATCAATAGCACAATCACAATTTTCAATAATGCTTCTGACTTCAGGCGATGTATTCAGATATATTGTGGATAATGCAACTCGACTACGAGATTTAAAATCCTCCACTTGTTTTGAAGTTATTCCGGCCTCAGCATCTTCAACTGGCAGTATTTCGTTCTTACATATTATATTCCAGCAGTTTCTTTCAATTAAAATAAATTTAATGTCCTTGACCCACGTAGTATAATTATTCATCCGTAATTTTTCAATCGTGGGGTTTAAACTTACTGCCATTTCAATTTCTTATCTTCAAACACTTAGAATGCCATAAAAACTATTATCAAAATTTTAATGCTATGAGCTGACAACGAGCCAAATTGCCCATAACCGCTTATTGTGAAAAAACAATTTCCACATATATCAAGTTAGCAGAGTTAGCAGTGCAGTGAAATGATAGTTGCTCAGCTCTAAAAAGCTATAAAGAAGATAAATATATGTGGCATTCATTGAAGACAAAAGTTCGATTAAAACAGTTTATTAAAGTTGAAACAAAATGATGAATAACATTAAATCAGCTGAAACAATTTTAGAAAGGTTGCTGACGAAAGGTTAAATACCCTTAAAAATACTGCCATACTGAGTTCAAATAGAAAGCTACTTTTCACTAAACGAACAAGTCACAAAAACGTAATTTACAATCATAATAAAACTAAACAGTTTATAATTATATCGAAATACCAGCTCATGACTTTGAGCTAAACTGAAAAAACATAAAAGCTTAAAAGATTAAGGGCTTCAGAGCTTAAGAGACTGATTACATATTCCCTACCTCCTTTTTATAGTCACGAAACGGATTCAAAGTAACAGCTACTAGATGCTGTAGAATAGGAACGCCTCCCATAACTATAGCAACACGACGCTGCGAGTCAGCCGCCATCTATGGGCTTAGCAAAGAGACTCTGCAGTTGAAAAAATATTACATCTCCTCGCTAAGTAGCGAAATGAACAATCCGTAAAAGGATTTAAACATATTTTTCTTTAAGTTAATTTTAATAAAATATGCTTTTAAATATGAGGTAAGTAATTAAAGTTATTTCAAAAGACTTAAACATAAATATATCAATAAGGAATATAATTTTTAACTAAAAGTAATTATCATTAAGCTTTTTAATTTTAATATATCTTTAACTCAAATGGCAGCATCAAAAGAGAAAATAGCACTAAACGCTATAATTCATTTAATTAATAACTTAAATTTTAAAGGTTATAACGTGAATTTAAATTATATTTAAGTAGTAAATGAATTTAAATTTAAATTTGAGGATCAACACGGAAAGGGTATAAATTTTACAACAAATACACGCGCTGCGCGTGTGTATTCCTTCCCTGACCCTTCGTGCCCCTAAAAAAAAATCATTTCTGATCGGGTCAAAACTCGCAACGGGTTCCCACTGCCTTCGGCAGCTGAGTCAAGTGCGCGCTGCGCGCGCACAACTTCAGTGATTCTATTGTGAAAAAATCAATTTTCACATATGTTAAGTTAGCAGAGTTAGCAGTGAAATGATAGTTGCTCAGCTCTAATAAGCTATAAAAAATGATAAATATATGTGGCATTCATTGAAGACAAAAGTTTAATTAAAACAGTTTATTAAAGTTGAAACAAAATGATGAATAACATTAAATCAGCTGAAACAATTGTAGAATCTTGCTGACGAAAGGTTAAATACCCTTAAAATACTGCCATATAGAGTTCAAATAGAAAACGACTTTTCGCTGTGACATAACTTGATACACTAAACGTATCACTGAAAATATCAAGTCACAAAAACGTAATTTACAATCATAATAAAACTAAACAGTTTATAATTATATTGAAATACCAGCTCATGACTTTGAGCTAAACTGAAAAAACATAAAAGCTTAAGAAATTAAGAGCTTCAGAAATTAAGAGCCATATTTCATATTCCCTACCTCATTTTATAGCCGCAAACGGATTCAAAGTAACAGCTACTTGATGCTGCACAGACGGCAACGCCTCCCATAACTATAGCAACACGACGCTGCGAGTCTCCTGCCATCTATGGGCTAAGCAAAAAGACTCTGCAGTTGAAAAAATATAACATCTCCTTGCTAGGTAGCGAAATGAACAATCCGAAAAGGATTTAAACTTTTTTTCTTTAAGTTAATTTTACAAAATATGATTTTAAATATGAGGCAAGTAATTAAAGTTATTTCAAATGACTTAAACATAAATATACTAATAAGGAATATAACTTTTAACTAAAAGTAATTATCATTAAGTTTTTTAATTTTAATATATCTTCAACTCAATGGCAGTATCAAAAAGATAATAGCACTAAACGCTATAATTCATTTAATTAATAATTTAAACTTTAAAGATTATAAAGTAAATTATTTAAATTATATTTAAGTAGTGAATGAATTTAAATTTAAATTTGAGAATCAACACGGAAAGGGTACAAATTTTACAACAAGGCCCCCCACCGTGTTGATTCGACAAACACAAACGTCAGCAATTACAATATAAACTTTATTGGAAAAGAAATAAAAAAAATTCCTTGAATATTTAGTGACTTGACGAGAGATTCACATATGTCTTCTACAGAATATACTTCACACAAAGCTAGAAGGTTTGTCAATCTTGTAAATCATAAGATAAGTCCAATAGTCCAACTCACAATTTCAAAAAAAAGTAGCATTATCAGTATACTATACACATCTACTAAAAGAAAGAACAAGATATTAATACAGAGCAAATATGCACAGCATTTCAAGGAAACTCTTTTTTCCCCCATTCCCCATTGTCAAAATAAGAAAACGATGATATTCACAAATATATGAAACATTTATATAACATACACATAACCAATTACACGTGGCGCCACGAATTTCTCTCATATAAAAGTTAAACTAAACCATACATCACTACACAATGGAAAACGCAGGAAAAATCCACCAAGAAAAGGCATACATATCCCTCTAAAAACATTTTTCAATTTCAAAAAATTTCAATATATATTATACGTTCAAAAATATTTTAAATTTACTCTATGTACATTTACTTAATAAATACCTTATTTACAAACTTAGACATATCACCTTTAGTAAGGGGCTTTGTGAAGGGATCGGCAAAGTTATCTTTAGTATTTACATATTTTAAATCAAACCGTTCCTCAAATAACCATTCACGGATGAAAAATAATTTTACATTAATATGTTTGGATTTGTTATTCTCTATAGGAGATCTCGTAAAATTAATAGCCGCTTGGTTATCAGCAAAAAGTATTGGTGGTTCATATGAAATAGAAATTAATTTAAAATCAATACAATCTCGTAATATATTATCAAACCACATTAATTCTTTAACCCCGTCACACATGGATACAAATTCGCTTTCCATGGTTGAAAGGCAAACACTTTTTTGCTTAAAAGTTTTCCAAGAAATAGGGCTATTATCCAAAAATAAAATTTGTCCCCCCATTGATACAAAGTCATCTCTATTCATCGCGAAATCAGCGTCAGAGAAAGCAGTTAAACATGGATTAAAACAATTCAAATTTAATTTCAAATCTCGAGTACACGAAACATACCCAAGTAATTTAATTAACCCATTCCAATGATTAAACCCCGGTGAATTTTGAAATTGACTGAATATATTAACTGCGTAGGCAATATCAGGTCGTGTCCTGTTTGCAATGAAAGATAAACATCCTAAGATATTCCGATATGGAAATTTAGACATTTCATCAATTTCATTTTGATTAGTAGGACAATCTTTTTTCGAATACTTAATGCCTTTTACAATAGGTAATGAGCAATATGGAATATTATAAGATTTAAACCTGTCATAAACTTCATTAATATATAATTCCTGAAAAATTTGTATTGAATCATTTTCATAATTAAATTCTACACCAAGTAATTTCTTGGTTTTACCTAAAATTTTTATATCAAATTTACATTTTAATAAATTAAGAATTTTGTCTATTTGAAATTGATTTTTACCAAACAAAACTAAATCATCTACATAAACTAATAAAACAATATAATTTTCAAAATAATATGAACAATTACACCAGTTAAATTTATTAATCCCTAAATCTAATAGTACTTTATTTAACTCATAATACCAGAGCCGACCACTTTGATGAAGGCCATATAACGCTTTGTCTAGTTTACAAACAAGATTTTCCCCTCCCTTTACAACATATCCTTTTGGCTGAGACACATAAATTTCTTCTTTTAAAGGTGCATAAAGATAAGCACATTTTATATCGCATTGAACATTATGCCATTTATAACATGAGACCAATAATGAAAAACAGAAACGTATTACTGAGAAATTAACGACGGGTGAAAACGTCTCGTCATAAGTGTCCCCCTTTATCTGATGAAAGCCCTGGGCCACGAGCCTCGCTTTAAAGCGGGCAACGTTTCCTAGCTCATCTCTGTTAATGGCGTATACCCATCTATTTCCCAAAACTTTTTTCCCCTCCGGTAAATTAACCAGATGCCAAACTTTACGGGTTTTCATATTATTTATCTCATCATCCATGGCATTTTTCCCATTCAACACATTCTGAAGATTTAACTGCCTGATTATATGTTTTAGGTACAAGGATAACTAGTCATGATTTTTTATGAGTTAAACTTGAAGTTGGGTTATTCGAGTTTTGCTGATCAACTACCCCCTCGAACTTATTACTACTAGAGAAATAAAAAAAATTAGAGTCAAAAATTAAATTATTTTTATCACAATATTGTTTGACATCGTTCATCGATCTCAATCTAGTTTTAGTGTTATCCGGGTAATAGAAGATGTCAACTCTATCACTCATTTTTCTGGGTACGGGTTTTCTATTCCAAGTAATTGAAGAAAGAGGTTTAAGAGAAGATTTATCTACAGGAGTTTCATCGACGGACTCGTCACTAGAATCATCGGGCCCACCTCCGAAAACAATGTCAACAGGATCGGAAGCTTGACAATCAACTGGACTTTCCGGAAGTAAGTCCAATTCCTCCAGTGAGGTGCCCATCACCGCTCCACTGCATTTACTAAATAGCTGATCAGAGAACGTTACGTTTATAGTTTCAACTATTTTATCCTCATCCTCCAACCAAATTTTATACCCCTTAGTCTTTAGTGAATAACCTATCAGTACTCCCTTTTTAGCCTTAGGTTCAAGCTTATGGTTTCTATGCTGTTTTGGTATCCCTACATACGAAATTAACCCAAACGGCTTCAGGTGTCTTACGGATGGTTTAAACCCAGTATATAACTCAAAAGGAGTCTTAGTTTGTCCCATGTGGATTAAACGGTTCCAAGTGTACGCGAAATACAACATTGCATCGGGCCAAAAAGACAACGGTAAACCACTATCCGTGATAATAGCTCTAACACAATTTAAAGAAATTTGATTAAACCGCTCACTTAACCCATTTTGCTCAGGTGTGAACGTGTTAGTTAACTCATGAACAACTCCATTTTTACTACAATATGATTTGAAATTGTCATTTACAAATTCGGAACCATTATCCGTACGAATAGCTTTCAATTTTTTATTCAAACTACGTTCTGCCCGTGCAATGTGTCTCTCGAATACACCAAAAACCTGAGACTTATCCTTTAACCCTTTCAGGGGCACTAAGTAAAAATGATTGAATTTCCTTTTAAATATATATACATCATAAAGTAAACATCCCCTACAAGTCATATTTGATGAAGAAAAAAATTCAGCATGTGGGGATTTTTTTGTGGATGGTGGCTAGACGTTCTAGCCACTGCGCACATACGTCATGTACCTTAATTTTCGTATGGAAATAAATATTTATATATTTAAGGAATAAAAATTGAAACTATGCCTTGAAAATGTAATTATAATAATACAATGTAACAATAATTAATTATTACTTAAATTATAGTGCTTCTTTATCCTTTTTAATGATTTATTATATATATATACAAACATATATGGGCTGTTTAAAACTTGCTTAGAAACCTCTATGCATTAGTAATAAGAAAAAATCATTCACTATTTAAGGAATAAAAATTATAGTTATTCAATTATATTGTAAGTGCAATAAATTTTGAAATTGATTCAGTACATAAACTAAAAGACATAATTTCTTACCTTTATATTGTAATGAAATAATCAATTCACAAATTGCATACACAGAAATATGAAAACTTTAAAAATATTAATGTTCTTTAAAATTTGTTTGTTCCTGATCCAGATACTGCAGAATCATCATCTGAGGGTAGCTCTTTAAACAGAGCAATAGCTTCATCCAAAGATAAGCCTATTCTAGGCATTATTGTGATAAAAATTAAGATATAGAAATTTAATTTAAGATTATTTAAAGAAATTAACTAAATTTAAAAGCTGTGGAAATAAAAATTTATTTTTAAAAATCACGATATAAGAGCAATAGAAAAAAGCAGCCTCTTTCTATACTGTAAAGAGAAATACTAAATAGTAAAGTAAATTTGTAAGAACCCTCCCACGCTTGTTTACATCTGTATTTACATTCTGCTATCCCTTAATATATATATTTATCACAATTCACTAACCCCAGAAGACCCTCTTTGTTTATCTCAAAGGAAAAGAAATTGAGATTCTTTTCCTCAGCAGAACCTGTCTTATGTGCGCGGTGGCTAGAGGGTCTATCCACCAAAAAGATGCTCCTAAAGATCAAACTAAAATTAATGATTTAAGATAATATGTAAATCTGTTGTATTTAAAAGGTGCATTACAGTATATTTACACTACCAAATACTTTTGAATAAAAAATTATTTTTCATAAAAATATATAAAAGAAACTTCAAAAAAATTTCCCGCAACTTGTCCATTTAAAAAAGTCATAGGCACATCCTGCTTAAAGTTACTGTAGTGCTGCCGTCTCTATTTCAATTTTAGAAGTACACATTAACTTTTCATAAAAATGGATAGAAAAAGTAGCCACTAAACACCTTGAGAAAAATTTCTAAAGTAGGTGGATAGACCCTCTAGCCACCGCCCCTGAAAGGGTTAAAGGATAAACAGCAACCCTTTTAGAAAATCCATCAATAATGGACAAAAAGAACCTTTCCCCATTTTTACCAGTTACCTTAATTGGGCCCCAGACGTCCATAAATACTTTCTCTAACGGTGATTTAACGCCATGAACATCGGATGATTTAAAAGACACACGGTTTTGTTTACTAATCCTACAAGGTTCACAAAAAAATTTCTTAAACTTAAGTTTAGGAAGGCCCCTTACCCCGTTCTTCTTGCTAGTATTTACAATAGTATCAGGACTTACATGCCCAAAACGAGCATGCCAATACCCAATTTCATTAACTTTTGCAAGAGAAGCTGAAGGTTTTTCTGGGTGCCCCCCATTCACTTTACTCCCCTTTTTAATTTTAGAAACATTAGGATATAAATAGTAAACACCGTCTTTAATTTTAGCAGTAAAAATATGTCTTTTATCTTTACCGAATACCGACACTCTACCCTTACCGCCAGTGTATGTGGCACCGTTCACATCTAATTTAGGACCTGATATTAAATTTTTCCGTAACTTTGGGGAATATAACACATCTTTTAAATACAATACATTTTTACCAAAATTCAACTTAACAGTTCCTTTAGCAGTAATAGGAAAACTAATACCATCGATCGCGACAAAAAGCTCCTCTCCCTCAACAGAAGTATAATGCTCAAAAAGCTCTAAATTTTTTAGAAAATGATTTGAAGCAGCGGTATCAAAAATAAAGCTGTCATCATCACTTAAATTACTAAAATTAGCTTGAGCTATGTAGTAGGAGGGGGGAGATTTGCATTTGTCACGACCGTTGGAATTATACTTTAAATTTCTATGTTTAAATTTAACATTACTATTCAAAAAACAGTTTTTCTTTAAGTGGCCAATACGGCCACACTTAAAACAAGTTAAAGGTTTTTTACCTTTGTGCTGGACGTTCTGTATCTGAACACTGTTATTGGCATCTTTCTTAATATCACCTTCTCGAAGCTGTAGACGCGATTCCTCCGCTGTTAACTCGGACACAATACTCTGGAACTTGAACTGGTCGTTCTTCCAACGCAACAAATATTGCACTGCAGATTCAAACTTGGATGGTAAGTGTTGCAAGAGCTGGAAACAGCAATATACATCCTCTACAGCATGGCCAATTTCACGCAGCTGGTCCAGTATTCTTGATAACCGGGTTACAAAAGAATTCACTGTTTCATTCTCAGACATTCTACAATTAATGAACTCTGTAAACAGTCCCATATGATGAGCTCTTGAGTCTGATATAAAGGTCTTCTTCAAAGTCTCCCAGGCATCAATAGCACAATCACAATTTTCAATAATGCTTCTTACTTCAGGCGATGTATTCAGATAAATCGTTGACAATGCAACTCGACTACGAGATCTGAAATCTTCCACTTGTTTTGAAGTTATTCCGGCCTCAGCATCTTCAACAGGCAGTTTTTCTTTTTTACATATTATATTCCAGCAGTTTCTTTCAATTAAAATAAATTTAATGTCCTTGACCCACGTAATATAATTATTCATCCGTAATTTTTCAATCGTGGGGTTTAAACTCACTGCCATTTTAATTTCTCATCTTCAAACAACTTGAATGCCATAAAAACTATCATCAAAATTTCAAATGCTATGAGCTGACAACGAGCCAAATCGCCCATAACCATTTATTGTGAAAAAATCAATTTTCACATATGTTAAGTTAGCAGAGTTAGCAGTGAAATGATAGTTGCTCAGCTCTAATAAGCTATAAAAAATGATAAATATATGTGGCATTCATTGAAGACAAAAGTTTAATTAAAACAGTTTATTAAAGTTGAAACAAAATGATGAATAACATTAAATCAGCTGAAACAATTGTAGAATCTTGCTGACGAAAGGTTACATACCCTTAAAATACTGCCATATAGAGTTCAAATAGAAAACGACTTTTCGCTGTGACATAACTTGATACACTAAACGTATCACTGAAAATATCAAGTCACAAAAACGTAATTTACAATCATAATAAAACTAAACAGTTTATAATTATATTGAAATACCAGCTCATGACTTTGAGCTAAACTGAAAAAACATAAAAGCTTAAGAAATTAAGAGCTTCAGAAATTAAGAGCCATATTTCATATTCCCTACCTCATTTTATAGCCGCAAACGGATTCAAAGTAACAGCTACTTGATGCTGCACAGACGGCAACGCCTCCCATAACTATAGCAACACGACGCTGCGAGTCTCCTGCCATCTATGGGCTAAGCAAAAATACTCTGCAGTTGAAAAAATATAACATCTCCTTGCTAGGTAGCGAAATGAACAATCCGAAAAGGATTTAAACATATTTTCTTTAAGTTAATTTTACAAAATATGCTTTTAAATATGAGGCAAGTAATTAAAGTTATTTCAAATGACTTAAACATAAATATACTAATAAGGAATATAACTTTTAACTAAAAGTAATTATCATTAAGTTTTTTAATTTTAATATATCTTCAACTCAATGGCAGTATCAAAAAGATAATAGCACTAAACGCTATAATTCATTTAATTAATAATTTAAACTTTAAAGATTATAAAGTAAATTATTTAAATTATATTTAAGTAGTGAATGAATTTAAATTTAAATTTGAGAATCAACACGGAAAGGGTACAAATTTTACAACAGATACACGCGCTGCGCGCGCGTATTCCTTCCCTGACCCTTCGTGCCCCCTAAAAAAAATCATTTCTGATCGGGTAAAAACTCGCACCGGGTCCCCACTGCCTTCGGCAGCGCAGTCCCGTGCGCTTTGCGCGCGCACAAGTTAAGGGATACGCGCGCGGTGCACGCCTATTTCTTCTCCACCCTTTCAGGCCCTCTTAATTAACCTACGTATACCAATTTTAAACGATCTAACTCATTTGGCTGAGATGCAAAAGAAAACGTAATCAGGACACCTCAAAACGTGTAAATCTGGTGAAAACGTTAGATAATATAAAAGAACTTTAAAATATCTTTCGAATGATGTATTAAAAAAAAAAATAATCATAATCAGAAATTGAAATATTGAAATTTGAAAATATTACAGCGCAATAAAAGATAATTGATTCAGGACACCTCAAAACGTGTAAATCTGGTGAAAATTTTCGATAATTTAAAAGAACTTTAAAATATTTTTCGAATGATGTATTAAAAATAATTTAATCATAATTAGAAATTGAAATATTTAAATTTGAAAATATTACAGCGCCATCTGGCGGTACAAATTTCTGTATTCCACTGTTCGATTCCAATGCAAAAAAGCTTTCTAATGATGTATTACTTATGAAATTATTTTAATTAGTAGCTGAGATACAAAAGAAAATTAATTCAGGACACCTCAAAACGTGTAAATCTGTTGAAAACTTTAAATAAAAAAAAGAACTTTAAAATATCTTTCGAATGATGTATAAAAAATCTGGTGTGAGACAACCACACGACCACACTGAGATACAACAGAAAACGAATTTAGGACACCTCAAAACGTGTAAATCTGGTGAAAATTTTCGATAATATAAAAGAACTTTAAAATATCTTTGGAATGATGTATTAAAAATAATTTAATCATAATTAGAAATTGAAATATTGAAATTTCAAAATATTACAGCGCCATAAAAGAAAATTGATTCAGGAAACCTCAAAACGTGTAAATCTGGTGAAATTTTTCGATAATTTAAAAGAACTTTAAAATATCTATTGAATGATGTATTAAAAATAATTTAATCATAATTAGAAATTGAAATATTGAAATTTGAACTGCAAGGCTGTCTTGTGATGTTAGTTCTTTGTACCAAGTTCAGAGTACGGCATTGAAAAACTGAAGCCTTTTCGAAATTGTAATTTTTAATCGCAGTATCCAAACACGTGGCCTCATTAAATATCAGCTCATGTTTCTCTTTCCGTTCAAGGTTTTTTTTTTTTTTTTTTTTTTTTTTTTTTTCTTTCCATCAGACATCGTCCTTTTCCATGAAATGGTTGCCGTGGAAACGCCACCGAACACATTTTACGATCTGATGCAAATGCAATGAAGGTCGTCTTATTCATATGAATGCTTCAACAGCTAAAATTAAAAAATTTATAACTCATTCAGTTTTTAAAATTTTCTCTCAATCTTTTGGAAATTAAATTATGAAAGCTAGATCTATATATAAAAAAAAAAAAAAGAAATGATTTATCTCTAAACGCTTCTGAGTTATAAAATGTTTTGCGAAAAAATCGATGTTTCGTAAAATCTAAAAATATGGATCGCTAATCCGTATTTTGTAAAAATGTTTATATGGTTCGAAAGAGGATTAAATGGCCTTTCTTTATATACCAGCTGTTAAGAAATGGAAGGATTACGCGGTCGTACAGGGCGTTTCAAAAAAGACGACCGCGAAAAAGAGAAATTTTCGACCCTTTTTAAAACTTTTTTTAAAAATATAAAAAATCCGTATTTTTAAAAAAAAATTGTACCGTAAGAATCGGTAATAAATGCTCTATTTTCGATGTGTCGAACCGTTCAAACAGGATCGCTTTACAAAAACCCCCGAAATTTTCTCTCTTTGCTTTTTCTTTAGAGGTAGGCTGTTCTGTAACAAAATGGCGGTCGCTCGCGATTTCGAATCGTTTTTTCGTTAGACAATGGTCGACATTTTAATTAATATCTCCGCTAATTAGGGTCGCATCGTTTAGCAAATTAGATAACCCAGATCTGCGATAAATTGTCTGTCCATCGGTACCTGTTCGAAGTCCGTGCGATCGTTAGCGGCCGAGCTTTTGCTGCGTTAAGCCGTTTCTCACAGACAGACACACACACACACACACACACACACACACACACACACGCGTACAGATTTTAATAATATAAGAGACTAGCTGGCTTCGCCCGCTAGCGGGTCAGTATTTTCAAATGAATCACTAAAATTAATGAATCACTAACAAGAATTTTTAGTGTTAAGAAAATAAATTTAAAAAAAAATCATTTCTGATTGTTAAAAAAGTCGGCCCGGGTCCCCACTGCCTTCGACAGCGAAGTCCCGTGCGCGCTGCGCGCGCACAACTTAAGGGATACACGCGCTGCGCGCGCGTATACCTTCCCTGATCTTTCGTGCCCCCTAAAAAAATCATTTCTGATCGGGTAAAAACTCGCACCGGGTCCCCACTGCCTTCGGCAGCGCAGACCCATGCGCGCGCACGTGTGAAGGTATACGTGCGCTGCGCGCACATATTCCTTCTGAAGTCATATTTTTATTCTTAAGAAAAGAAAACTAACAGTAACAGAAACAAAAAGTAACTTTTAGTGTTAAGAAAAGAAATTAAAAAAAATCATTTCTGATTTTGTAAAAAGTCGGCCCGGATCCCCACTGCCTTCGGCAGCGCAGTCCCGTGCGGGCACAATTTAAGGGATATACGCGCTGCGCGCGCGTATACCTTCCCTGACCTTTCGTGCCCCCTAAAAAAATCATTTCTGATCGGGTAAAAACTCGCACCGGGTCCCCACTGCCTTCGGCAGCGCAGACCCATGCGCGCGCACGTGTGAAGGTATACGTGCGCTGCGCGCACATATTCCTCCTGAAGTCATATTTTTATTCTTAAGAAAAGAAAATTTAAAAAATCATTTCTCATCGGGTACAAAGTCGGACCGTGTCCCCACTGCCTTCGGCAGCCCAGTCACGTGCGCGCTGCCAACGCACAAGTTCACGGATACACGCGCTGCGCTCGCGTATTCCTTCCCTGACCCTTCGTGCCCCCTAAAAAAAAATCATTTCTGATCGGTTAAAAACTCACACAGGGTCCCCACTGCCTTCGGCAGCGCAAACCCATGCGCGCTGCGCGCGCACGTGTAAAGGTATACGCGCGCTGCGCGCATATACTCCTTCTCAAATCAAATTTTTATTCTTAAGAAAAGAAAATGAAAAAAATCATTTCTCATCGGTTAAAAAGTCGGACCTGGTCCCCACACTGCCTTCGGCCGCGCAGTCCCGTGCGCGCTGCGCGCACAAGTTAGGGGATACGCGCGCGGTGCACGCCTATCTCTTCCTCACCCTTTCAGCCCCTCCTAATTAACCTACGTATACCAATTTTGAACGGTCTAACTCAATTAGCTGAGATGCAAAGGAAAAGTAATCAGGACACCTCAAAACGTGTAAATCTGGTGCGATAATTTAAAAGAACTTTAAAATATCTTTCGAATGATGTATTAAAAATAATTTAATCATAATTAGAAATTGAAATATTGAAATTTGAAAATATTACAGCGCCATCTGTCGGTAGAAATTTTTGTATTCCACTGTTCCATTCCAATTAAAAAACGCTTTCTAATGATGTATTACTTATGAAATTATTTTAATTAGTTTCTGAGGTACAAAGAAAACTAATTCAGGACACCTCAAAACGTGTAAATCTTTTGAAAACTTTCGATAATATAAAAGAACTTTAAAATATCTTTCGAATGATGTATTAAAAAAAAAATAATCATAATTAGAAATAGAAATATTGAAATTTGAAAATAATACAGCACCATAAGAGAAAACTGATTCAGGAGACCTCAAAACGTGTAAATCTCGTGAAAACTTTCGATAATTTAAAAGAACTTTAAAACATCTTTCGAGTGATGCATTAAAAATAATTTAATTATAATTAGAAATTGAAATATTGAAATTTGAAAAAATTACAGTGCCATCTGGCGGTAGAAATTTCTGTATTCCACTGTTCGATTCCAAATCGAAAAAGCTTTCTAATGATGTATTACTTATGAAATTATTAGTATCTGAGTTACAAAAGAAAACTCATTCGGGACACCTCAAAACGTGTAAATCTGGTGAAAACTTTCAATAATATAAAAGAACTTTAAAATATCTTTCGAATTAAGCATTAAAAATAATTTAATCATAATTAGAAATTGTTATATTGAAAATTGAAAATATTACAACGCCATAAAAGAAAACTGATTCAGGACACCTCAAAACGTGTAATTCTGGTGAAAACTTTCGATAATTTAAAAGAACTTTAAAATATCTTTCGAATGATGTATTAAAAATAATTTAATCATAATTAGAAATTGAAATATTGAAATTTGAAAATCCTACAGCGCCATGAAAGAACACTGATTCAGGAGACCTCAAAACGTGTAAATCTGTTGAAAACTTTGAATTATGTAAAAGAACTTTAAAATATCTTTCGTATGATGTATAAAAAATAAATGAATCGTAATTAGAAATTGAAATACGCGTATTAGAATATTGCAAAAATGTCCGGCGTGTAAAGATAAAATTTAATTTGCAATTAAAATGTAAATCTTTTGTTTATTGACGAAAATCGATGAAATTTGAAATGCAAGTTTGTTTTGTGGTGTAAATAATATATACTAAATAAAATGTGTAAAATTTGAAAAATTGAAGAAAATAGAAAATATTAATTTTTAATCGCACTACGAAACACGTGACTCCATTAAATACAAGATGAGTTTCCGTTGAAGACTGCTGTAGACTTAATGTCTGCAAAGTTAACATTCTTGTGATTCGTTGCCAACATTTTTTATAGTTTAGTTAATTTAAAAAAATCTAATTGTCCGATCGATAAGCCGTTGAAACCATCGGATTGAGAAAAAAAAGCCCTTTTCAATGGTATCTTGTTTGTAACGATTCCACTGATATTTCTAATTTATTTTCCACTTTTTCCGTAAAAATGTCGCTTTTTAAGCATTTAATCATGAATTCTGGGTCATTTTTCGGTAGACAATGGTCAACGTTTTAATTAATATGTCCGCTAATTAGGGTCGCATCGTTTAGCAAATTAGATAACCCAGATCTGCGATAAATTCTCTGTCGATCGGTACCTGTTCGAAGTCCGTGCGACCGTTAGCGGCCGAGCTTTTGCTGCGTCAATCCGTTTCTCACAGACAGACACACACACACACACGCGTACAGATTTTAATAATATAAGGAGACTAGCTGGCTTCGCCCGCTAGCGGGTCAGTATTTTCAAATGAATCACTAAAATTAATGAATCACTAACAATTATTTTTAGTGTTAAGAAAAGAAATTAAAAAAAAAAAATCATTTCTGATTCGGTAAAAAGTCGGCCCGGGTCGCCACTGCCTTCGGCAGCGCAGTCCCGTGCGCGCTGCGCGCGCGTATACCTTCCCTGACCTTTCGTGCCCCCTAAAAAAATCATTTCTGATCGGGTAAAAACTCACACCGGGTCCCCACTGCCTTCGGCAGCGCAGACCCATGCGCGCGCACGTGTGAAGGTATACGTACGCTGCGCGCACATATTCCTTCTGAAGTCATATTTTTATTCTTAAGAAAAGAAAACTAACAGTAACAGAAACAAAAAGTAACTTTTAGTGTTAAGAAAAGAAATTAAAAAAAATCATTTCTGATTGGGTAAAAAGTCGGCCCGGATCCCCACTGCCTTCGGCAGCGCAGTCCCGTGCGCGCTGCGCGCGCACAACTTAAGGGATATACGCGCTGCGCGCGCGTATACCTTCCCTGACCTTTCGTGCCCCCTAAAAAAAATCATTTCTGATCGGTTAAAAACTCACACCGGGTCCCCACTGCCTTCGGCAGCGCAAACCCATGCGCGCTGCGCGCATATACTCCTTCTCAAATCAAATTTTTATTCTTAAGAAAAGAAAATGAAAAAAATCATTTCTCATCGGTTAAAAAGTCGGACCTGGTCCCCACTGCCTTCGGCCGCGGAGGCCCGTGCGAGCTGCGCGCACAAGTTAGGGGATACGCGAGCGGTGCACGCCTATCTCTTCCCCACCCTTTCATCCCTCCTAATTAACCTACGTATACCAATTTTGAACGGTCTAACTCAATTAGCTGAGATGCAAAGGAAAACGTAATCAGGACACCTCAAAACGTGTAAATCTGGTGAAAACTTTCGATAATTTAAAAGAATTTTAAAATAACTTTCGAATGATGTATTAAAAATAATTTAATCATAATTAGAAATTGAAATATTGAAATTTGAAAATATTACAGCGCCATCTGTCGGTAGAAATTTCTGTATTCCACTGTTCCATTCCAATTCAAAAACGCTTTCTAATGATGTATTACTTATGAATTTATTTTAATTAGTAGCTGAGATACAAAGAAAACTAATTCAGGACACCTCAAAACGTGTAAATCTGGTGAAAACTTTCGATAATATAAAAGAACTTTAAAATATCTTTCGAATGATGTATTAAAAAAAATTTAATCATAATTAGAAATTGAAATATTGAAATTTGAAAATAATACAGCACCATAAGAGAAAACTGATTCAGGAGACCTCAAAACGTGTAAATCTCGTGAAAACTTTCGATAATTTAAAAGAACTTTAAAATATCTTTCGAGTGATGCATTAAAAATAATTTAATTATAATTAGAAATTGAAATATTGAAATTTGAAAAAATTACAGCGCCATCTGGCGGTAGAAATTTCTGTGTTCCACTGTTCGATTCCAAATCAAAAAAGCTTTCTAATGATGTATTACTTATGAAATTATTATAATTAGTATCTGAGATACAAAAGAAAACTCATTCGGGACACCTCAAAACGTGTAAATCTGGTGAAAACTTTCGATAATTTAAAAGAACTTTAAAATATCTTTCGAGTGATGTATTAAAAATAATTTAATCATAATTAGAAATTGAAATATTGAAATTTGAAAATATTACTGCGCCATGAAAGAACACTGATTCAGGAGACCTCAAAACGTGTAAATCTGTTGAAAACTTTGAATTATGTAAAAGAACTTTAAAATATCTTTCGTATGATGTATAAAAAATAAATCAATCGTAATTAGAAATTGAAATACGCGTATTAGAATATTGCAAAAATGTCCGGCGTGTAAAGATGAAATTTAATTTGCAATTAAAATGTAAATCTTTTGTTTATTGACGAAAATCGATGAAATTTGAAATGCAAGTTTGTTTTGTGGTGTAAATAATATATACTAAATAAAATGTGTAAAATTTGAAAAATTGAAGAAAATAGAAAATTGTAATTTTTAATCGCACTACGAAACACGTGACTCCATTAAATACCATATGTGTTTCCGTTGAAGACTGCTGTGGACTTAATGTCTGCAAAGATAACATTCTTGTGATTCGTTGCCAACATTTTTAAAGTTTAGTTAATTTTAAAAAATCTAATTGTCCGATCGATAAGCCGTTTAAACCATCGGATTGAGAAAAAAAAAGCCCTTTCCAATGGTATCTTGTTTGTAACGATACGACTGATATTTCTAATTTATTTTCCACTTTTTCCGTAAAAATGTCGCTTTTTAAGCATTTAATCATGAATTCTGGGTCATTTTTCGGTAGACAATGGTCAACGTTTTAATTAATATCTCCGCTAATTAGGGTCGCATCGTTTAGCAAATTAGATAACCCTGATCTGCGATAAATTCTCTGTCGATCGGTACCTGTTCGAAGTCCGTGCGACCGTTAGCGGCCGAGCTTTTGCTGCGTCAAGCCGTTTCTCACAGACAGACACACACACACACACACACACACACGCGTACAGATTTTAATAATATAAGGAGATGGTTTACATGATATATATATACATATATATATATATATATATATATATATATACATATATATATTAAACGACACCTTTCGCATCATAATATTTACATGTTGAGTCCAAGCAGCTCCAATAAATTAAAAATGACATCATAATCCTTCAATCCAAGTTTCACAATCATAAGTTATTTATAGTATTAATTTTCCATGACGTGGCTGAGTTCTAAATATTTAATTTATTATTATTAGTTCCCCATCATACTATAGGTATGGGGAACTTAGGTAATCGTGAAAAATTTCGACCTCGGTTTTTTGACTTTTTTATACGTTTTCAGGTGTGAGGAATCCGAAAATGACTAAATTTGTATGGTTTCTGACTGTAGGGTGTCTGTTAGTGCGTTAGTCCGTTAGTGTGTCAGTCCGTTAGTCCGTTAGTTTGTTAGTCTGTTAACACGATATCTCATGAACAAATGATCGCAGAGAGGTCAGATCAGTTGTAAAATATTACTTTCGATACTGGCAAGAACCCTATTCATTTGCAACATTCGAATTAAAAAACTTCGTAAGTTATGAGAAATTTACGATTTTCTTAACATGGGAGAATAGGACAAAAATTCGCTTAAACATGCATTAAATGGAAACTTTTTACTGTAAAAATGTCAGACCGGTTTTAAAATATCGGTTTTGATGCCGGAATGAACATCAGTAACTATAAATATGCTACTTGGAAAATTTCTCACGTTTTTGGAAATTTACGAATTTCTTAACATGGCAGTATAGGGCAAAATTTCACATAAACGTCAATTATGAGCGATATTTTCATCGTAAAGATGTCAGACTACTTTTGAAATATTATTTAGGATACTGGCATGAATATTAATGACTATAAATTTTCGAATATAAAAATTTCGTAAGTTATTGGAAATTTACGAATTTCTTAACATGGCAGAATAGAGCAAAATTTCACATAAACGTCAATCTTGAGGGATATTTTCATCGTAAAGATGTCAAACCACTTTCGAAATATTATTTAGGATACTGGCATGAATATCATAGGCAATGATTTTTTCAATTTAAAAAATTCGTAAGTTATTTGGAATTTACACTTTACTTGACATGTCAGAATATGGCAAAATTGAGCACAAACTTCCATTTTGAGGATCACTAATACATTAGACAACTTCAAAATTACATTTATGATATTTGTTTGGACATGATTGAATACAAATATTCTAATAGGAAATTTTCGTAAATTATTCGTAATTTACGATTTTGTCAACATAGCGAAATTGTAAATTTTTCATATAAATCTGAATTTTGAGAATTATTGCATTGGAAATAGTAGCATGAAAACTAAACAACGGAATTGACCCTGATAAAATAAATTAATAGATTAGAATAAGATAAATATATCGAAGTGAACGGTGGATAGCCTATTAGGCGGGGATTTTATTCTGTCACTGTATCAAGCTTTGGTCAAATTCATTTCTTTTAACATGATTATAATACGTCTCGCACTAGAAATTTATGAGAACATAAATATGATGGGGAACTGAGCAGAGTCCACCTATGCTAACTAGTTTTTTTTTTTTTCTTATCTATAAAAATTCCGCACAGCAGTGAAAAAAGTTTATTCTAAAATAGAAACTATTATTTAGTTACTTATTTTTATTTTTTTAAGTTTCTTTTATAAATGGAAAATTATCAGGTTATTGGGTTATAAGGCTAGCGTTGTTTTCGGCGATGGTAAGAGCTATATTTATACACTATACCTACAGAAATTTTAAAAGTAATATATCTCCATGAATTTCCAATGAATTTTGTATGTTTTACTTAATGAGAATCAATGAACGAATTTTACAAAAGCATGCAAACTATGGATGAAATTTTTTTTCTTTATCTCAATACATTGTTGAGATTGTGACGCAAGATTTTCCGTTATTTATATATATATATATATATATATATATATATATATATTATATATTTTTTTTTTTCATTATTTTATTCATTTGAAATGCATGCATAGAAACCATGCATAAAATTTCACTTTGTTAATTGCAATATTTTTTTGACGCTGTGACATCATTTTCAGCGTTATCTCTAGGAATTTTGGGCTTTTATGAAGAAGATGATGTATTAAAAAATACTACTACTACTACTACTACTACTTTTTGCAGTTTACCTGCAATGGAATAATATATACAGTATAACCAGTAATTATATTTATTTTTATTTTGGTGCGTTTTTTTAGGCGCCGTTTGGAGAGATAACGGTGTCATTCTGGATTCTTTGACAATATGTTATAGTAATGGAATTGAATCCATGACAACCATTTTATAAAGAGACATTTTGCCGTGGTCGCCAAAAGAAAATAAGTTGTGGACAAATGTTCCAGTTGTTCCGTAACATTTTCTAATAAAGACTTCGGAAAATGTTTCATGCATTTTCCCTTTCCCTTTTACACTTTTATTCATTTCTTTCATTAATTTCAAAATTGTATAAACACTATTTCAACGTAGGCAACGCCGGGCAGACCTGCTAGTTTATTATTACCATGTTTTTATCAAGTTCTATTCTTGTTTGTCCGGTACAAATCTTGTAATCGATTTCTAACTAACTTCCCTACTAGAAACTTTTAGAATAGTTCAGAATCCGATGACAACACAATACTTCGAAGCCCGAATTTCGAATTTTTGATTAATTATTTTTTAATTAATTAAAATACGAAAATAATAACCACCTAATAGCTTTAAAAACAGCCATTAAAATATTAGCTATAATTTAATTGGTACCCCCCCCCCCCCCTCCAAAAAAATAAAAAAATAAAAATAAAATAAAATAAAATAAAATACGAGTGCATTTCCTTTCGACATTAAAATAAATGCTTTTAATTAAACGTGAACGTTAAAAAATTGTAAAAAGTTAAATTATGCATATCACAAAAATTTATGTCATTATCACTTTAAACATTTTATACACATTGATAAAGTGCTAATGTAGTTCTATAGCTATTATTCAATAGAAAATTTAAAAACATGGTATATAAAAAGTTTTTTATCTTATAATAATTTTTATATCTGGACACACATTCTCCTTATATATCCCAAGGCGCACCTAAAAATTTTCCATGGAGCACCCTTTTAGAAGCTCTGGCTTATAGAATTGACAATATAAAGCATTTTTTATTGAAACATAACAATATTAAAAGTATATTATTTAAATGGAAAAATAAAATTCAATTTTTTTAAATTTTTTTCCCGGATTTTTTTAATTTATTTTTTATTTTTTATTATTATTTATTTATTTATTTTTTAAATGTTTTTAGCTTTGCTAATTTTAGTCTATTAAAATTATAGTGAAAATATCTTACAGACATTGAAATATATCCGTGGTATCCATTTTAGTTTCCGTTTTAATGTAGACTTTAAGACATAATTTTAAGTTTTGAAAACTTGAAATTCGCACGAAATTTCACCATTCAAACATAAAAGTATTTTTTATAAATTAACTTGTTAATGGATCCACAAAGTAATGCAAAAATATGTATTCAGATATAACTGAATAATATATACATAACATATAATGTTTAAATCTATAATATGTATTCCATTCATAATATATATTTAAACAATAATAATGTGAAAATGAGGGGAAAAAATTTAAAATTAGCAAAATTGGAGCACTTTAAATATAATTTTACCAGAAATAAAATAAAATAAATAATAAAATAATATATTCTTTAATTTTTACTTTCCGAACACACTATGTAAGGAAAGAATTGTAATCACGACAAAAAATTGAGTTTGAGATTTTGATGTATCTATACATTTTGAAGTCCCATGAGTTCATTTTTGCTACTTAAACGGTGATGTATGTATGTGTATGTGTGTGAATGGACACGCTAGCGTCTAAACGCTTTGTTCGAATGAGCTGAAAGTTAGTACGTATATTATAGGTCATCGTAGCACGAACCCTATTGATTTTGATGAATCTAGCACTTGTAGTTTTTTTTTTACAGGGTAACAAAGAAAAATTCTTCATTATGACGACCTATGGGCTCAAATTATTTAAAGTACGATAGCGTTTTATTCGAAATGTCTTATTCGAATTTCATTGAGCTGAAAATTTAGGTACATGTTAAAGGTCACTGTCGCACAAACTGTGTAGATTTTCTTGAATTTAGCACTTATGGTTTCTTTACAGAAAACTTCTTTATTATTATAGCCCATGGGCTGAAATTATTTAAAATGCGATAACCTCTAAATACATTATTCAATTCAGCTGAAACTTTATATACGTACTACAGACCACCGTCGCACGAACTGTATAGATTTTGGAGAATTTAGCACTTATGGATATTTACAGGGACACAATGAAATATTCTTTATCATTATGATCTATGAGCTGAAAATATTTAAAATACAATTGCGTTAAATTAAACAGCATACTATTTGGGGGAAGATACTCAAACCTCCTCATATACACTTTTCTTTTATTTATTTAACACGCTGAGCGCCATGCAAATTCTTAAGGAAAGCCCTGTCAGGCCACGCGCGCTGCTTAGAAGCGGCGGTATTGCGGTATAGCAATGCGTTTTTATGTTTACCGCATTCCAATGAAATCCATTAAAATGTCTTAATGATATAATCCTGAACTAAATAAAATTAAGTAAATTTTAAATAAATTTTCAGTAATTACTTAAAACAATGTAAATTTTTTAGTTTTATATCATATTTTACACTGTCAGCCACCGGTGGTTGACGCGGCCTAGATGGAAAGTTCAGTGTCAGCCACCGATGGCTGACAAGGCCCTCAACGTGTTAACGACTTTGTTTACTTTGAGGAATTAATATTTTTAAAAATAAATTCATGTTCGGAAAGTCGACTGGAGTCACTCCAGATTTTTTTCTTATTAATTTAAATGGTTTAAAGAAATTTTAATGTACTTGAAAATGTTACATTTCAATGTGCACATATGCAACATTTCTTAATTTTAAGACTTTAACTTTCGAAAGAGATTCATAATGTCTATTGTACTTTTAAGAAGTTTCATTCAGTGTTGTTGTGTGGGTTGAGTCTACCCTAAGAACCTACATTTGGGAGGAATATCTCCGTATAGGTCTTTCTAAAGGATCCTATATCGTATTGAAACGAGTTTATGAGAAAAATACGGAAAACGCTGAAGAACTCTGCCGATATGTTCGACCAATCCAGCACCACCCGTCTACCAATCAAGAGAACAGAATGCCTTGGTCTCGTGAGGCTGGTGCCATCTGGTTAAAAAATGATAGGAACATAAAAAAAAAAAAAAAATTAAAATAAATAAGCAAGTAAGTAAATAAATAAATACAATCTAGCGCTCCGCATTTCTCTTTCAAAGTTATTCAAATTAATGAAACTGCACTAATATTATATTCATTCATCTTCACTTTCACAGTTTTCCAATTTATAATGCGCGTAAAAAAAAAAAAAAAAAAAAAAAAAAAAAACCTCTATATCCATTAAAATTTATTGCGAGTTGGCAGGGCAGACTCTGAACGTATAGAGCTCATTAATATTTAACGACCGCCTAATGTCCAGTTGATTGAAAATCCAATTATTTACCAACTTCCTTTCAAGTTTTTGGATCGAAATTTTGAGAAATCATTCCCCCAGATGGCGCAAATATCAGGATTTCTTCTTTTCCCGAAAACAGGCATTTAAAACGTGTTTCCCACGGAGCTTCGTTTATATACTTAGCACATTGCGTGTGTTTCAGAGCATGCCGGTATGTTTACATTTTTTTCGAGAAGCAGCGTGGAGCGTGATTTGTTCTTAGACGTGATTTAACGATTACACGAAGAAAAAATTTTGAAAGATGTATGAGGAAAATAGTTTTGAAGTCGAAATTTTGGAAAATATCTGAGGAAATTGTTAAAAATATTTTACGCATCTGAGTTAGAAATAGTTTTCGAATAGAAATTTTGCAAAATGTTTGAAGGATTTTTTAAAAACATCTATGACTCATCAGTGGTGATTTAATATAATATTCCCTTTAATCTTTATCTTTTTAAAATGAAAGAAAAGGAAAATTTAAGTTCAGAAAATCTCTCAAATTGGAAGAAAAAGGTAAATAATTTTTACAATTTTTAAATTTTAGTATTGTTACTTCACACGTTGAACCATTGAAAAATGGTCAAAAGGTCAAATTCAGTTTTCAATTTATTTTATTTTCAGAATAACAAGTAAAAAACTATGTAAAAATTAATTTTTCTCTTTTTACTTCAACATTTTCCAACAAAGTTGTCTATCTGTTGGTCTGACTGTCCGCGCTCTAACTCCCGTAATTATTTATGGATTTCCTTGACACTGACACATATATATATATATATATATATATATATTACAAATTCACTATAGAATGTTCCCTTTTTAAATTGGAGTAAACACTACGACTGGTTTGTGTACAGGTAAAAAATTTCCTGCACACAAAAATGCTTTGAAAGAATTCCGAAACACTGCGTTCATATCAGAGGTATTTCTATAAATCAATTTTAATATCTTTATTTAGCACAAATAATGATAATTATGTATTATTCATCAAAAAAAAAAAAAAAAAAAAAAAAAAAAAAGGAAAAAAAAAAAAAACAATTGTTTTCTATAGCATATAGTATGATTAGTATTAAGAATTACAGGACCACGCACAAAAATATTCAGTATATTAAGGGCTATAATTAAAAATTGATATCATTGCATTTTCGTTTTAATTAAGAATTTTTAACGCTTTCTAACAATGTTTTAGAGTGATTACGTTTGAATTAGTACATTTGTCTGTTTTTCTGTCGGTTTGTCTTCCTGTCCATCTCTCCGCCACCTTTCTGTCCGTTCAGAATTTCTTCAAAATGATATATGTCATTCAAGTTCACTATGACATGTTATCTATTTAAAAAGACATGTACCACAAGTGGTTTGTGTACAGGGACATATAAAAGATTGCCAATGCTTTGCGTTTTATGAAAAGCATTTTTACAAATGATATTTAAATAACTTTGTACAGCACAAATGATAATGAAATTGATAAACATTGTTCTTATGTAAAAAAAAAAAAAAAAAAAAAATAATAATAATAATAATAATAATAGAGTAGGTTAAAATTTACAGGGCTACTCTAAAATATTCAGATACATTAAGGACTACCGTTGGAAATTGCCGGATTTGCATCTACGGCAGTATTAAGAATTTTTAACACTTTTCCATAATATTAAAGAGTGATTATGAATTCAGTTAGTCTCTCTGTCTGTTGGTTGTGGGATCACGTAGGCAAAGTACACCGGAGGTTCAATGATGCAACAACAACGAGTACGTACAGTTGGAAAGTAGTAATAATCTATGAGAACCGCATGGTTTTTCGTTCTTATTTTTGTTTACTCCATGTATGTTTTAATTTGGTACTATGTACTTTGAAAGGAATTTTCGATACCTATGCTTAAATTCTATGCACGGTAAAAGCATAATATATGGCTAATTTAATTTTAATTTTTAAATAAAATGTTGAGAAATAGAAACAATAGGGATTAATTAAGTGGATTAGGTTGTTTCATTTAACCTTAAGCATTTTTTCCCCTTCTTCTGGCACCACTGTAGCCTGGTTGATAAAGCATAGCATCGATCTCGTAATCGAAGACTTGCGAGTTAGATACTTCAGCAGGGCAAAGACCGATGTGTGCAATATAAGTGCACGTAAAATCTGCCGTGACTTCAATATGTTCCATGTTCCAGATAATTATATTTCTAGGAGTTACCGAAGCGAGGAAGCCATACTCTCCGAGAAGTATCAAAATGATAATGATACGTCTCTGCACCATTCCTTAGAGTGAATAAAAGACCGTCGTCAGTTGTCCGTTGCGTAGCTCTAGAGAGATATAAAAGCCTTTTAACCAATCAATCAAACCTTTTTATTGCATTTCAATACAATAAAACATGTTTCGTAAGATTGATTAAGAATAATGCAAAATCAATTAATTCCATAATTTTGTTAGAAAATTCATACTGAAAGATATGTGATTGCAATAAAAAAATAAACAGTGTATAAGAATATGTATGTACTCTTTAATAGCATCAAAATTTCTTTTAAAAAAGTTTATTGATTGTTTAATATGTAAATACGACTTACATGTAGAAGTCAACTCACTCTTATTTATAACTTTTGGCAATGGGGTTCGGCGGTAGTTCTATCCAGATTCCCATAGAAAGTTCTAGATCTTGGATCCTGTGCTTCGGAGAGATTCAAAACTTCGGGAACCCTAAACTACTATTTTTCTTAAAATTTGGTTATCAAGTTATTAAATTCGTCGCCGTTTGTCTCCAAGGTTGACTTCACTGAATGTGGGTGAATTGATCTTTTATTTTTACTTTGCCTGTAAAATTACTTTCACTGCAACAGGACAGCTGATGCAGGGGAAAATACTTAATCCATTGTAACAATATATATTTAATTGCACAAAGATTTGTTAAAATTAATTCTTATTGTGTACATTTTTACAAATTTTTGTCCAGTTCTGGATATTAAAATTTATGAAAAAATGGTATGACAGCGCCACCTGTGGAGTGATATATCCCAAAATATAATTAGCACTAATTTAAGTTAAAGTCCTACTAAATATCAACTTTGGTTAAATTCTGTGCATTGGCTCATGAGATACAGCAACCAGAAAGTGTGGTAGTACACACACACGGAGATACACAGACAAACTGACAGACATTTTCTAAAAATGATCAAATTGTGTTTAGGATATCTCAAAATGTGTGAATCCATGGTAAGCCGTATGTCGAAAATTTTTACAAATCCAATACTTTCTTCTTATATACATAAAAGAAAGTAATAAGTAAATAAACAAAAAAGTGTTGAATAATAATAATAATAAACACCAAGGAATAAAACATAGAAAAATATTAAAAAGAATTATTTAGCGTTACAATATTTTCTCAGCGGCATATTTGGCGCAATCAAAGCTAGATTTTTGCTATAAATGTCATGCATGCCCAACCTTTCAGTGGGGCTTATCTGAACTGGCACACTCAGAGAAATGTTTTGTTGAATCAATAAAAATTTGTTTGGCACAACAAAAGTTCTACTGAAATGTGTTCCAAAAAAAATTTTGGTTAGGTTAATAAAATAATTTTGGGGCAATTCTAACAAAAATATTTTATTTTTACTTTCATTTATTTTTATTTTATTTTATTTTATTAAATTTACAAATATACAAAAATTAATGTAAAGTCAAACAGATGTAAGCAAATAGGAAGAAATTGAGTTGTAATTTTACAAATCTGTTAACAATATGTCTTGGGTTGTACCGAAACTGATTGTTTTACTTCTAATGAAAATTTGGTTTAGAAACAACAAAATAACTTACAACCTCAAGAAAGCCCATTTTGTGGTTTTAATGAAATTCCTTTTCTCTGGGAATAATCGATGGAGAAGGTCCCCTTTATTTAACGTATTGAAACAGTTATTAATACTCTCACAACTGCCACACAGTGAGACAAAACTCTAGCGCTACGGTGTATGTGTGTGGGAGGGGGAGGCACATCAAAATAAATCATAACAGAAATAATCTAGTGTATCACACACACACTACTTTCTTTTACCCTGATAGTTTTAGAAACTCTTTTATGTGTTTTATATTTCTTTGTGATCTTGGCTCCTGGCTGCTTTGAACCACCCTCCTAAGTTAATTATTTACCCACATTCATAAAATATTTAAGGTCATTATATATATATATATTAAAAAAAAAAACTAAAGTTATTTGAAGAACTTTTACCCGCACTATTCTTAGAAACTTACCAAATTTAGTCATAATCCTCAAGTACCATTTTAAAATGATCGTCAAAATACTAAATTTGAACTTAATCATTTATTATTACCATGTTTTTATTAACTTCGATTCTTGTTTGTTTGTTTGTCCGGTACAAATCTTGCAATCTGTTTTTAACTAACTTCCCTAGTAGCTAGACATTTGAAAATTTCACAGTAGCTCAGAACCCGGTGACAACGTAATACTTCGAAGTCAGATTTTCGAATAGTTTTCTTTTAATTAATTAAAATATGAAAATAAAGAGCTCTTAATAGTAATAAAATAGCCATTGAAATATTAGCTATAATTTAATTGTTGAAAAAAAAAAAAAAAAAAAAAAAAAAAAAATACGAGTTCATTTTTTTTTTCGACATAAAAATAAATACATTTTATTCAACGTGAACGTTAAAAAAACTATGCATATCACAAAAATTGACGTCATTATCCCTTAAAAATTTTATACACATTGATAAGTGCTAATGTAGTTCACGATGCTAATTTACGTTGTTCTGAAAGGAGTAATAGTTTATTTTTTAAACCAACATTATTATTATTATTATTATTATTATTATTATTATTATTATTATTTCACTGAACTGAGTCCGCGTGCTTAAATATTGCTTAAATATTATTTTTTATCCTCGCGCATTTTATTAATGACTTATCAGGAAAATTAAAAACGTGGTATATAAAAAGTTTTTTTTATTTTATAATTATTTTACCATGTTTTTATTAACTTCTATTCTTGTTTGTTTGTTTGTTTGTCCGGTACAAATCTTGTAATCGAATTTTATCTAACTTTCCTACTAGCTAAACATTTGAAACTTTTACAAAATCTTAGAGCCCGATGACAACACACTGCTTCAAAGTCCGATTTTCGAATTTTTGATTAGTTTTCCTATAATTAATTAAAATATGAAAATAATAACATCCCAATAGCGTTAAAATAGCCATTAAAACATTAGCTATAATTTAATTGTTGCAAAAAAAAAAAAAAAAAAAAAAAAAAAAAACGAGCTCATTTTTTTAAACATAAAAATACATACATTTAATTAAACGTGAACGTTAAAAAATTATAAAAAGTTAAATTATGCATCTCACAAAAATTGACTTCATTATCAATTTAACAATTTTATGCGCATTGATAAGAGCTCTATGATTCATCAGAAAATTTAAAACATGGTATATAAAAAGTTTTTTTTTAAATCTTATAATTATTTCTTTTAGGTTTTGCTGATAACGTACACACGGACCAACCTATAAAAGCTTCATTTTCATATTCAGGTCATTTCGAAACGTGTACTTATAGTAGAAAATGAACGTCGAAATTTAATCTCGAAACAATATTTTGTGTACAATATGAATAAGAGAAATTAGTTATCATTTTTAAACAGTTTATTTAGACAAGATATAATTTGCTGAAAGTAGTGAGAGAATGTGTGTTCTACAACAAGAGGTGGTGAGGTAGGTTGTGTTGTTGTGTTAGGGGAATATGCTAATGGAACGCAACATTCCCATTCACTACTACCTATTCGTATGATACAAGCTTGAAAGTAACCTTCTATAGTATATAACATAGCAATTTTAGGTATTGCATCATATTATAGTATTTAAAAAATAATTTTTAAAAAACTTATAATCAATTATAAAGATTGTAATATTTAAATTGAGTCATAAAATTACTTTTCCTAATATATTTTTTCCGCTAAAATTTTCATAAATCAATTTCCCCTTTTCTTTTTATAATATTTCATAAATCAATTTCCCCTTTTCTTTTTTTATGATATTTCAAAATAATTCACACACACTCTAAAAATGCTGACTTTGAAATAAAACAGATACAGTTTACAGTTAATAAAAAACCTTTATTTTTTACAATATTTACAAGTATTACTCATCTAATAAGTATTGAATATAATTTCATCAATAAAATTAAGTTTGCAATATTAAATCTTAATCAATTTCACAATGTCCATATGCTAAACTTGTTATTCCATCTTCAGCAATGTATCGTTTGTCATCAAACGGACTGAGACTGATTTTATTTTGACAGATTGTATATAGTTTGTGTTTTTCTTGGCCTATTTTTAATTGTTTTTCTATGCTTGTTTTCTGTTGCAGTAAGCACTGTAAATAGTCTTCATGACTAATTTTATGTCTAACAACCCTGGTTGACACACCTTTAGCTCTCTTTTTTTCACTTTTACTTGATTTGATAGAGTACATTTTAGCCTTCAGTCCTACAAATTCCAATGCTATTTCACCACTCAATTCATCTTTAAATTTCCCTATAACTTTTTTATTATCATCGGAATAAAGCGGGTGAGTTTTGGGATAGTCAGAAAAGTCAAATTCAGATGAATAATTTTTCATGTCTTTATATATATCATCGGTAGTAATATGGTATGTAAGCGAGTCTGTATCTGTAAATAACAGTACAGCTTGGTTGTTATACATTGGTTTTATATAATTATAATGAAAATTATACATTAGGAGTTTTGATAATTCGAGTATTGTAAACCCAACGTAAATAGGTCGGTTCATCAGAATGCTTGTTTTAAGTCTTTCTACAGCGGTTAAATCTTCATCGTACGTTTTAAACGATTTAAAAGTAGGTGACGCTATCAATTTTAATGCTCTCTTAGAGGTATTACAACAAAGTTCTATATTGCGTCTTTTTCGCAAGTTTTCCATAGTCTTGCCGTATACACTATTATTAAGGAGTTTAAAAAAGTCCTTTTCAAAGGATGATGTTGCTTCTTTCCTTTTATTGGTGTTAAATAGTATATACTTTTTCAACCATGGTGCTTGTTTAAATTGAATGGCTTTATGCACTGCTGTAACTTTTAATCCCAGTTGCAGATAAAGTTTTAAATTTCTATAGTGCACAACATAATTCTTTTTATTACATAAGTTAGGTATTAACTTGGGTGTACCAACATATTTTCTGTTTTGCAGCATACTTTTAGCATAAGGTGATAGCATTTCTTCATTCAAGATTAATCTTTCAGGGGCAAGCGGATATTAAATATATATTGGGTTTACTCTTTACATTCGTTTGCAATTGATAAACAATACCTTAATACAAACTTTCTTAATAAAATGATATACATGCATCGTTTAAGTATTTAAAAAAAAATATATGTATTTTTTTTTTTTTACCAAAAATGTATAAATTTAAAAACATTTTGCTATATAAATTTTTTTATTTGAATTGAAACCAAGTGAATAAGGAAATTGCAGACAGCTGTTTCGGTAGCATTGAGCTTACCATCCGCGAGTAACAAAACATCAGTTTTTACATATAAATTATGATAATCACCCAATGTCTTCATATTAAACGTGTTCCAAATAGTTTTAGCGTGTTGATAATCGTCATCATCGATAATTTCATCATTCAATGTATTATAAAAGGCGCATGCTGGAGGTAGTTCGGTTTCTTCAAACTTATCAAAAGAAGTAAAGTACTCGTAGGGATAGACTCCTTTCCTCGTTAGCATATTCAACGGTGTATTAACAGAGAAATTCTCTTTCAAAATATTAAACTGGGATGAATCAAGATTTTTTACTAGTTTTTCTAGCGATGTAGGTAGGAATTGAAAGCTGTCTAAAAAGACTAATTGTACAGGATCCTTAGGTTTCTTCAATCTGAATGTAATATAGTTTTCCAAACTTGTAGCAATAACCTCTATCTGATGATTGTTATACTTGCCTAGTTTCGTCATGATGTGATGTCCATCATAGTTTTTTAAATTATGAAAGATAATCGGTATTTTTTTAGATAATTTGAAATTCAAGTTGCAGGCGTTATGGGCTGCACCCCTAAATTCTCCTGAAATGTGACAATGATCTCTTCGACAATCCTCAGCTAACTGTTTATGACATATATAACATACTTTAGCTTCTTGAAACTCCTTTTCCTGTGCTTCCGTTAAGACTATAGGCTTGATTTGTGATAAAATCTTGGTGAGTTCTTCCTTTTCAGTCATCATCTTTTCTAAAAAGTGTTCCACAGCGTCTTCTCCTCTATATACTTGAATCGGTTTAACAGAGTGTCCATCTGGCCCGATAATAACATATGCATATCCGCAAGGTACATGATAGGCAATTTTTTCACTATGTGAATTATCAGATGAGGGTGAAGCCGAAGTAACAGGAACAAGAAGGCTTTCGAAATCTGCATAAATACAGTAAGCGACAGGATGTTGTAAGTGCGTACCTGTAAATTTTAAAATGTTATTTTCCTCAGAGGGCATTTTAACAACCTGCACTTCATGTTCTTGACAGTACTGAATGTGGGTTTTCAATAAATCCTCTCTGCTAAATCGGTGTAGACATCTGAAACAGTAATGGGCTTTTAAACAATGTTGGGTTAAATCACCAAGTAGACGCGAAAAGTTTCGAATCAGGCAATAATGTTGCCTTTCTTCATCAGAAATTAATAATAAGTTGATAACATCACAATCATTTTTTGGCGAAATATAGAGTGGGCACACTTCATTGTCTTCAAAGCCAAAGACATTAATCCGTAGATCATTTAATTTTTCAATAAGGGGTATCTTTGTTAATGGCACGGGACATGTTACATTACCTAGTTTAATGGTATTTTCATATGGCAGGTAGTGAGATACACGATGGGGTTGCTGATTGAAATGCAAATTCAGTTTATGCGCGATCAAACACCAAACAAAGCATTTTTGATCTTCGTTTTTGATATTTAGCACAGCCTTTTTCAAAGCAAGTTTCTGGGGTAGTTTAATATAGCTACTAGCAGCTAACGGATGGTATTTGGCCATTTTTAGTTCCAGATAATGAATTTTCTTAAAAATCCATCCAGATCCTCTTTGGATAAATTCATCTAGGGACTTATTAATCTTTGCATATCCTTCACGAATATGATGTTCAATAGTATTATCTAAAAGGTCAGTAAAACAACAACTTCTAAAAAAAGTTTGAATTTCTTCCATTTCGTCATTGCCTCTTTTACGCTCCAAGCTCACTTTCATGACCATATACCACTTCAAAGCATTTTTTTCACGTATCTCATTCAAAGTTTTTCATTTAATGCACCCTGTATATAGGTTTGAAATACTTCCATATCACATTCATTGCTTTCGTTTGGATAAAAAAGCTCTGTATTAAACGCATTTGAAGTGTTAATCTGTTTTTTAACTCTTTTAGATTTTACGACAGGTGCAGCTATCTTCCGTTTTCCAGTAACAAGTTCATGCTCTTGTCGCTTATGGCATGTTAATTCAGCTTTCATACTAAACATTTTATCACATTCACTGCATGAATATCGAAAACTTTGATGAAATTTTAAGTGCCTCTGCAAGTTGTCCTCGCGCGTAAATACTTGCTCACAATGCTGACACTTTATCGGTGGTACTTCATCTTTACTGCGATGTATTAACATATGTCGATTCAGTAACCATTTCTGTGAAAATTCCTTATTACAAGAAGCGCAATAAAAATTTTCTGACACTCTCTTATCACTCGTTTCAGCAGATGAAGATTGATTTTTACGATTATGAATCATCGTATGCCGAATTAAGCTTGATTTCACTCCAAATGTCTTTCCGCACGTATCACAACTGTATAACTTTTCATCTAAATGCATCTTTTCATGACGACACAAGTCCCATTTTCGCGAAAATTCCTTATTACATGTAGAACATCTGAAAACACTAAACATTTTCTTATCTGACGATTGATTTTTACGATTATGAATCATCGTATGCCGAATTAAGCTTGATTTCACTCCAAATGTCTTTCCGCACGTATCACAACTGTATAACTTTTCATCTAAATGTATCTTTTCATGACGACACAAGTCCCATTTTCGCGAAAATTCCTTATTACATGTAGAACATCTGAAAACACTAAACATTTTCTTATCTGACGGTTCCATAACTTGACTCATTTTTTAAGAACAAGAGATAATCCAGACAACATTCATAAAATTTTTCATGCAAATGACTTGAAATTACAATTACCTTCAATTTATAGCATCGGAGTAAATACTTACTATTCTCTCATTGGCTAATTAAAGCTTCAATAAAATCAGAGCTTTTGATTGGCTAATGAAATTCACATGACCTTGAAAATATTTGCATCTCCAACGCGCTTAATTTCAGAGCGATAATATTATGAATTTAAAACATCATAAAATCACCGTTTGTGATTGGTCGAAAAAATCACGTGACCTCGAAAAATATTGACATTCACAAAATTCTTAATTTCATAATGCTAATACTATTAATTTAATTTTTAAAAAATCATTGCTTCTGATTGAGTTAAAAATGTCTACATAAAAAACACATATGGCTAATAGCATGAATTAAAGCTTCAATAAAATCAGAGTTTGTGATTGGATGGTAAAAATCACGTGACCTTTAAAAAAATATATGTTTATAAACATCACTTAATTCCACTAAATTCTTAATTTTATAATGATAATATTAGAAATTCAAATCTCCCACATGTAAAACTTTCTAAAAAAATAAATAACAAATAAAATTAATGATACCTCAAAAGTATCTGTATAAAAAAACACTTAATTTTATAATGATAATATTAGGAATTTAAGTTTCAACTCTCTCACATACATAAGAATAATGAAAATGTTAGTTTTCGTTACGTCAGAAGGTTCTATCAGCGTATGATAAAACAATAGATAACTGTTATCTATCATTTCATCCTGCTCGCTAGAAAAACAAAGACGTGATATATCTATTCTGAAGGCAAGTCTTATTAAAGTCTTATTAAACATATATTATTTATTAAAATTAGGAATATAGTATCAAGATATTAATTTTAAATAAGCTTTATATATATTTCATTTATCAAAATGCTTAACTTATAAGAATTTTTAATGAATATTCGAAATGAAAACTCTTTTAGTAGTCTTTTTAACTTCAAAAGTGAAGAAAATTTCCACTTGTTTTAATGTAAGTCCAAATTTACTAAACAACTTAGTTAAACAGGAAAGTTAATAATTTATTCCATTAAATAAAAAATACAAATTTTAATCATTCGTTTTATTAAAAATGAAATTAGATTAATATTTTTATTAAAAATGAAATTAGATTAATATTTTTATCATAGAAATTCTAGTATATTCTAGATACATTTTAAATTATAACCATAAGAATATATATTTCATTACCGCTTTTGTTAATATTTAATCACACTTGAAACAAAAAACATATATTAAATTTTCTTAATGTACTCATTCTCTATACAAGTGTTCAATGTTCAAAGATGGTATACATTTAAAGTTTTCCAAGGTTTTCTCCAAAACTTGTGTAAATACAAACTAGAAGCACTCATCCTCAAATCAAGGATCCCATCAATCATGCTATTAAACTTTCTACACATTGAATTATATTATATCACAAATTTTCTTTAAAAAAAATATTAATAAAACTGCAAATTCATTGCTTAATTACTTCAATCATGCGCTTAAACAATCATGTTATTAAACTTTCTACATATTTGAATTATATTATATTACAATTTTTCATTAAAATTACTAACGAAACACCGAAAATAATGCTTATTTCCCTAAAAAATAATTAATTTCCTTAATTATACACTAAAAATCTACAAAAACGATGCTTAATCATACTGAATTACCTTAATTGAACATAACTGACATAAAAAAACCTATTGAAATTTAATAAAACTCATTCTTTATACGAGATTTAAAGTTTTCCGTGTTTTTTCTGAAACTTCCATACTAAAATCACTTAATTTTATAGTTTTCCATGATTTTTTCCGAAACTTGTGTAAATACAAACTAGAAGGCAAGTCTTATTAAACGACAGACATTAAAAGTTTTCCAAGGTTTTCTCCGAAACTTGTGTAAATACAAACTAGAAGACAAGTCTTATTAAACATATATTATTTATTAAAATTGGGAATATAGTATCAAGATATTAATTTTAAATAAGCTTTATATATATATATATATTTCATTTATCTAAATGCTTAACTTATAAGAATTTTTGATGAATATTCGAAATGAAAACTCTTTTAGTAGTCTTTTTAATTTCAAAAGTGAAGAAAATTTCCACTTGTTTTAATGTAAGTTCAAATTTACTAAACAACTTAGTTAAACAGAAAAGTTAATAATTTATTCCATTAAATAAAAAATACAAATTTTAATCATTCGTTTTATTAAAAATGAAATTAGATTAATATTTTTATTAAAAATGAAATTAGATTAATATTTTTATCGTAGAAATTCTAGATACATTTTAAATTATAAGCATTAAAAATAAAAAAACAAACTCATAAGAATATATATTTCATTACCACTTTTGTTAATATTTAATCACACTTGAAACAAAAAACATATATTAAATTTTCTTAATATACAAAATTTGCTCTAATTTCTCATACATGCATCCATTCTACACATTAAAATAAAAATTTTCTAGAGAGATTTTTAAATTTTAATAAATTAATAATTTTACTATACACCGAAGTTTTGTTTATAATTAGATAATTAATTCTTAGTATAAAAAAATACAAATTTTAATCATTTCGTTTTATTAAAAATGAAATTAGGTTAATATTTTTATCATACATGCATCCATTCTACACATCAAAATAAAAATTTTCTATCAATCACTTCGTTAATCATCTGAAAATAATTAATTTCCTTAATTAATATTAAATATGGTTCTTAATTAAGAAAATACAAAATTTTAATCTTTAAAATAAAAAAATTTCAAGATTTAGTTCCAAATTCTCGGGACAGATGGCAGCACATTTGTCAAATACTCCACATTAGAGAAAATTTCATTGCTTATTATAGTTTATTTCTTTAATTTGCAATAATTTTATTAAACTTTGTATGCATTTAAATTATACCACAATTTTTCCTTAAAAATATTAGTGTAAAACCATTCATGAAAAATACTGTCTAACTTTTAAACAATTTTATAAAACTAAAAAATATATTTATTCGATCTATCTCTTTAAAAGAAAAATATTTATTATATTATACTTATATTATCATAAAATAAATTACATTTTAAATCAACCAAATACTAACTAACTTTTAAAAATTACAAGTTTTAATCAATTATGTCTCATAAAATCCCAATTAAAACATTCATCTCTAAAATAACTTGCATTTAAAGCCAATTTCATCTTAATCTCTAAATAAATTGCCTTTAAAATCAAAGTTCAACGGGATACGATACACTGAATATTCAAGAATCCTATTTACAAGTCTAGCTTGCTCAACGGTCATATATAATGTTCGTTCTACTATGCGTCACCGGAAGGACGCTGATAAGAGACGGTGCGGCAGCAGCACAGCTCGCCCGTGCCGTGCCGCGGTGCCGCTGGCGTAGAACGAACATTATATATCTACTGGATATGTTTGGTGCTGACATCTATTGAGAAATTATTGAACATCTTTTTTCAAAAATTTTGTTTTTTCAGCCTTTGCCGGATTCGAACTGAGGTCCTAAGCCTCAGCAAGCGAATGCTCTGACCGTTGAGCAAGCTAGACTTGTAAATAGGATTCTTGAATATTCAGTGTATCGTATCCCGTTGAACTTTGATTTTAAAGGCAATTTATTTAGAGATTAAGATGAAATTGGCTTTAAATGCAAGTTATTTTAGAGATGAATGTTTTAATTGGGATTTTATGAGACATAATTGATTAAAACTTGTAATTTTTAAAAGTTAGTTAGTATTTGGTTGATTTAAAATGTAATTTATTTTATGATAATATAAGTATAATATAATAAATATTTTTCTTTTAAAGAGATAGATCGAATAAATATATTTTTTAGTTTTATAAAATTGTTTAAAAGTTAGACAGTATTTTTCATGAATGGTTTTACACTAATATTTTTAAGGAAAAATTGTGGTATAATTTAAATGCATACAAAGTTTAATAAAATTATTGCAAATTAAAGAAATAAACTATAATAAGCAATGAAATTTTCTCTAATGTGGAGTATTTGACAAATGTGCTGCCATCTGTCCCGAGAATTTGGAACTAAATCTTGAAATTTTTTTATTTTAAAGATTAAAATTTTGTATTTTCTTAATTAAGAACCATATTTAATATTAATTAAGGAAATTAATTATTTTCAGATGATTAACGAAGTGATTGATAGAAAATTTTTATTTTGATGTGTAGAATGGATGCATGTATGATAAAAATATTAACCTAATTTCATTTTTAATAAAACGAAATGATTAAAATTTGTATTTTTTTATACTAAGAATTAATTATCTAATTATAAACAAAACTTCGGTGTATAGTAAAATTATTAATTTATTAAAATTTAAAAATCTCTCTAGAAAATTTTTATTTTAATGTGTAGAATGGATGCATGTATGAGAAATTAGAGCAAATTTTGTATATTAAGAAAATTTAATATATGTTTTTTGTTTCAAGTGTGATTAAATATTAACAAAAGTGGTAATGAAATATATATTCTTATGAGTTTGTTTTTTTATTTTTAATGCTTATAATTTAAAATGTATCTAGAATTTCTACGATAAAAATATTAATCTAATTTCATTTTTAATAAAAATATTAATCTAATTTCATTTTTAATAAAACGAATGATTAAAATTTGTATTTTTTATTTAATGGAATAAATTATTAACTTTTCTGTTTAACTAAGTTGTTTAGTAAATTTGAACTTACATTAAAACAAGTGGAAATTTTCTTCACTTTTGAAATTAAAAAGACTACTAAAAGAGTTTTCATTTCGAATATTCATCAAAAATTCTTATAAGTTAAGCATTTAGATAAATGAAATATATATATATATATAAAGCTTATTTAAAATTAATATCTTGATACTATATTCCCAATTTTAATAAATAATATATGTTTAATAAGACTTGTCTTCTAGTTTGTATTTACACAAGTTTCGGAGAAAACCTTGGAAAACTTTTAATGTCTGTCGTTTAATAAGACTTGCCTTCTAGTTTGTATTTACACAAGTTTCGGAAAAAATCATGGAAAACTATAAAATTAAGTGATTTTAGTATGGAAGTTTCAGAAAAAACACGGAAAACTTTAAATCTCGTATAAAGAATGAGTTTTATTAAATTTCAATAGGTTTTTTTATGTCAGTTATGTTCAATTAAGGTAATTCAGTATGATTAAGCATCGTTTTTGTAGATTTTTAGTGTATAATTAAGGAAATTAATTATTTTTTAGGGAAATAAGCATTATTTTCGGTGTTTCGTTAGTAATTTTAATGAAAAATTGTAATATAATATAATTCAAATATGTAGAAAGTTTAATAACATGATTGTTTAAGCGCATGATTGAAGTAATTAAGCAATGAATTTGCAGTTTTATTAATATTTTTTTTAAAGAAAATTTGTGATATAATATAATTCAATGTGTAGAAAGTTTAATAGCATGATTGATGGGATCCTTGATTTGAGGATGAGTGCTTCTAGTTTGTATTTACACAAGTTTTGGAGAAAACCTTGGAAAACTTTAAATGTATACCATCTTTGAACATTGAACACTTGTATAGAGAATGAGTACATTAAGAAAATTTAATATATGTTTTTTGTTTCAAGTGTGATTAAATATTAACAAAAGCGGTAATGAAATATATATTCTTATGGTTATAATTTAAAATGTATCTAGAATATACTAGAATTTCTATGATAAAAATATTAATCTAATTTCATTTTTAATAAAAATATTAATCTAATTTCATTTTTAATAAAACGAATGATTAAAATTTGTATTTTTTATTTAATGGAATAAATTATTAACTTTCCTGTTTAACTAAGTTGTTTAGTAAATTTGGACTTACATTAAAACAAGTGGAAATTTTCTTCACTTTTGAAGTTAAAAAGACTACTAAAAGAGTTTTCATTTCGAATATTCATTAAAAATTCTTATAAGTTAAGCATTTTGATAAATGAAATATATATAAAGCTTATTTAAAATTAATATCTTGATACTATATTCCTAATTTTAATAAATAATATATGTTTAATAAGACTTTAATAAGACTTGCCTTCAGAATAGATATATCACGTCTTTGTTTTTCTAGCGAGCAGGATGAAATGATAGATAACAGTTATCTATTGTTTTATCATACGCTGATAGAACCTTCTGACGTAACGAAAACTAACATTTTCATTATTCTTATGTATGTGAGAGAGTTGAAACTTAAATTCCTAATATTATCATTATAAAATTAAGTGTTTTTTTATACAGATACTTTTGAGGTATCATTAATTTTATTTGTTATTTATTTTTTTAGAAAGTTTTACATGTGGGAGATTTGAATTTCTAATATTATCATTATAAAATTAAGAATTTAGTGGAATTAAGTGATGTTTATAAACATATATTTTTTTAAAGGTCACGTGATTTTTACCATCCAATCACAAACTCTGATTTTATTGAAGCTTTAATTCATGCTATTAGCCATATGTGTTTTTTATGTAGACATTTTTAACTCAATCAGAAGCAATGATTTTTTAAAAATTAAATTAATAGTATTAGCATTATGAAATTAAGAATTTTGTGAATGTCAATATTTTTCGAGGTCACGTGATTTTTTCGACCAATCACAAACGGTGATTTTATGATGTTTTAAATTCATAATATTATCGCTCTGAAATTAAGCGCGTTGGAGATGCAAATATTTTCAAGGTCATGTGAATTTCATTAGCCAATCAAAAGCTCTGATTTTATTGAAGCTTTAATTAGCCAATGAGAGAATAGTAAGTATTTACTCCGATGCTATAAATTGAAGGTAATTGTAATTTCAAGTCATTTGCATGAAAAATTTTATGAATGTTGTCTGGATTATCTCTTGTTCTTAAAAAATGAGTCAAGTTATGGAACCGTCAGATAAGAAAATGTTTAGTGTTTTCAGATGTTCTACATGTAATAAGGAATTTTCGCGAAAATGGGACTTGTGTCGTCATGAAAAGATACATTTAGATGAAAAGTTATACAGTTGTGATACGTGCGGAAAGACATTTGGAGTGAAATCAAGCTTAATTCGGCATACGATGATTCATAATCGTAAAAATCAATCGTCAGATAAGAAAATGTTTAGTGTTTTCAGATGTTCTACATGTAATAAGGAATTTTCGCGAAAATGGGACTTGTGTCGTCATGAAAAGATGCATTTAGATGAAAAGTTATACAGTTGTGATACGTGCGGAAAGACATTTGGAGTGAAATCAAGCTTAATTCGGCATACGATGATTCATAATCGTAAAAATCAATCTTCATCTGCTGAAACGAGTGATAAGAGAGTGTCAGAAAATTTTTATTGCGCTTCTTGTAATAAGGAATTTTCACAGAAATGGTTACTGAATCGACATATGTTAATACATCGCAGTAAAGATGAAGTACCACCGATAAAGTGTCAGCATTGTGAGCAAGTATTTACGCGCGAGGACAACTTGCAGAGGCACTTAAAATTTCATCAAAGTTTTCGATATTCATGCAGTGAATGTGATAAAATGTTTAGTATGAAAGCTGAATTAACATGCCATAAGCGACAAGAGCATGAATTTGTTACTGGAAAACGGAAGATAGCTGCACCTGTCGTAAAATCTAAAAGAGTTAAAAAACAGATTAACACTTCAAATGCGTTTAATACAGAGCTTTTTTATCCAAACGAAAGCAATGAATGTGATATGGAAGTATTTCAAACCTATATACAGGGTGCATTAAATGAAAAACTTTGAATGAGATACGTGAAAAAAATGCTTTGAAGTGGTATATGGTCATGAAAGTGAGCTTGGAGCGTAAAAGAGGCAATGACGAAATGGAAGAAATTCAAACTTTTTTTAGAAGTTGTTGTTTTACTGACCTTTTAGATAATACTATTGAACATCATATTCGTGAAGGATATGCAAAGATTAATAAGTCCCTAGATGAATTTATCCAAAGAGGATCTGGATGGATTTTTAAGAAAATTCATTATCTGGAACTAAAAATGGCCAAATACCATCCGTTAGCTGCTAGTAGCTATATTAAACTACCCCAGAAACTTGCTTTGAAAAAGGCTGTGCTAAATATCAAAAACGAAGATCAAAAATGCTTTGTTTGGTGTTTGATCGCGCATAAACTGAATTTGCATTTCAATCAGCAACCCCATCGTGTATCTCACTACCTGCCATATGAAAATACCATTAAACTAGGTAATGTAACATGTCCCGTGCCATTAACAAAGATACCCCTTATTGAAAAATTAAATGATCTACGGATTAATGTCTTTGGCTTTGAAGACAATGAAGTGTGCCCACTCTATATTTCGCCAAAAAATGATTGTGATGTTATCAACTTATTATTAATTTCTGATGAAGAAAGGCAACATTATTGCCTGATTCGAAACTTTTCGCGTCTACTTGGTGATTTAACCCAACATTGTTTAAAAGCCCATTACTGTTTCAGATGTCTACACCGATTTAGCAGAGAGGATTTATTGAAAACCCACATTCAGTACTGTCAAGAACATGAAGTGCAGGTTGTTAAAATGCCCTCTGAGGAAAATAACATTTTAAAATTTACAGGTACGCACTTACAACATCCTGTCGCTTACTGTATTTATGCAGATTTCGAAAGCCTTCTTGTTCCTGTTACTTCGGCTTCACCCTCATCTGATAATTCACATAGTGAAAAAATTGCCTATCATGTACCTTGCGGATATGCATATGTTATTATCGGGCCAGATGGACACTCTGTTAAACCGATTCAAGTATATAGAGGAGAAGACGCTGTGGAACACTTTTTAGAAAAGATGATGACTGAAAAGGAAGAACTCACCAAGATTTTATCACAAATCAAGCCTATAGTCTTAACGGAAGCACAGGAAAAGGAGTTTCAAGAAGCTAAAGTATGTTATATATGTCATAAACAGTTAGCTGAGGATTGTCGAAGAGATCATTGTCACATTTCAGGAGAATTTAGGGGTGCAGCCCATAACGCCTGCAACTTGAATTTCAAATTATCTAAAAAAATACCGATTATCTTTCATAATTTAAAAAACTATGATGGACATCACATCATGACGAAACTAGGCAAGTATAACAATCATCAGATAGAGGTTATTGCTACAAGTTTGGAAAACTATATTACATTCAGATTGAAGAAACCTAAGGATCCTGTACAATTAGTCTTTTTAGACAGCTTTCAATTCCTACCTACATCGCTAGAAAAACTAGTAAAAAATCTTGATTCATCCCAGTTTAATATTTTGAAAGAGAATTTCTCTGTTAATACACCGTTGAATATGCTAACGAGGAAAGGAGTCTATCCCTACGAGTACTTTACTTCTTTTGATAAGTTTGAAGAAACCGAACTACCTCCAGCATGCGCCTTTTATAATACATTGAATGATGAAATTATCGATGATGACGATTATCAACACGCTAAAACTATTTGGAACACGTTTAATATGAAGACATTGGGTGATTATCATAATTTATATGTAAAAACTGATGTTTTGTTACTCGCGGATGGTAAGCTCAATGCTACCGAAACAGCTGTCTGCAATTTCCTTATTCACTTGGTTTCAATTCAAATAAAAAAATTTATATAGCAAAATGTTTTTAAATTTATACATTTTTGGTAAAAAAAAAAAAAAAAAAAAAAATACATATATTTTTTTTTAAATACTTAAACGATGCATGTATATCATTTTATTAAGAAAGTTTGTATTAAGGTATTGTTTATCAATTGCAAACGAATGTAAAGAGTAAACCCAATATATATTTAATATCCGCTTGCCCCTGAAAGATTAATCTTGAATGAAGAAATGCTATCACCTTATGCTAAAAGTATGCTGCAAAACAGAAAATATGTTGGTACACCCAAGTTAATACCTAACTTATGTAATAAAAAGAATTATGTTGTGCACTATAGAAATTTAAAACTTTATCTGCAACTGGGATTAAAAGTTACAGCAGTGCATAAAGCCATTCAATTTAAACAAGCACCATGGTTGAAAAAGTATATACTATTTAACACCAATAAAAGGAAAGAAGCAACATCATCCTTTGAAAAGGACTTTTTTAAACTCCTTAATAATAGTGTATACGGCAAGACTATGGAAAACTTGCGAAAAAGACGCAATATAGAACTTTGTTGTAATACCTCTAAGAGAGCATTAAAATTGATAGCGTCACCTACTTTTAAATCGTTTAAAACGTACGATGAAGATTTAACCGCTGTAGAAAGACTTAAAACAAGCATTCTGATGAACCGACCTATTTACGTTGGGTTTACAATACTCGAATTATCAAAACTCCTAATGTATAATTTTCATTATAATTATATAAAACCAATGTATAACAACCAAGCTGTACTGTTATTTACAGATACAGACTCGCTTACATACCATATTACTACCGATGATATATATAAAGACATGAAAAATTATTCATCTGAATTTGACTTTTCTGACTATCCCAAAACTCACCCGCTTTATTCCGATGATAATAAAAAAGTTATAGGGAAATTTAAAGATGAATTGAGTGGTGAAATAGCATTGGAATTTGTAGGACTGAAGGCTAAAATGTACTCTATCAAATCAAGTAAAAGTGAAAAAAAGAGAGCTAAAGGTGTGTCAACCAGGGTTGTTAGACATAAAATTAGTCATGAAGACTATTTACAGTGCTTACTGCAACAGAAAACAAGCATAGAAAAACAATTAAAAATAGGCCAAGAAAAACACAAACTATATACAATCTGTCAAAATAAAATCAGTCTCAGTCCGTTTGATGACAAACGATACATTGCTGAAGATGGAATAACAAGTTTAGCATATGGACATTGTGAAATTGATTAAGATTTAATATTGCAAACTTAATTTTATTGATGAAATTATATTCAATACTTATTAGATGAGTAATACTTGTAAATATTGTAAAAAATAAAGGTTTTTTATTAACTGTAAACTGTATCTGTTTTATTTCAAAGTCAGCATTTTTAGAGTGTGTGTGAATTATTTTGAAATATCATAAAAAAAGAAAAGGGGAAATTGATTTATGAAATATTATAAAAAGAAAAGGGGAAATTGATTTATGAAAATTTTAGCGGAAAAAATATATTAGGAAAAGTAATTTTATGACTCAATTTAAATATTACAATCTTTATAATTGATTATAAGTTTTTTAAAAATTATTTTTTAAATACTATAATATGATGCAATACCTAAAATTGCTATGTTATATACTATAGAAGGTTACTTTCAAGCTTGTATCATACGAATAGGTAGTAGTGAATGGGAATGTTGCGTTCCATTAGCATATTCCCCTAACACAACAACACAACCTACCTCACCACCTCTTGTTGTAGAACACACATTCTCTCACTACTGCTGAAGCACTTTCCTTAATTACTATAGGAATAAAAGGAAATAGGAATTTATAGGAAGGATAATATAGGAACGGAAAGGATATAGGAATAGGAAAATTACTATAGGATTCTCTTAATTTTGGCTATACCTGTAAATCTGTAAACTGTATAATCACAACATATTTTATTTAATGCACAGTAACAGAAACACATAAAAACACTTGAAATGTATTTGAAAATATTTCCAGATTTGGAACCTAATAAAATCGAATTCTTTTGTGTGGCCCTGTAAATGAATTATAAATGCTTTTTAGCTATATTCTAAATAAAACGCGGTGTTGTAATTATAAAAAAATATTTTTTTAAATCTTATTTTGTTTAGTGCGGTCTAAATATGTAAAAAAGAATAAACAAGCAAACAAACAAACAACAACAACAACAAAAAAAAAAAGCCATAAAGTTACACATTTTCTTGTGTGTCCCTAACCACAGGCCATTTATCCGATTCCAATGAAAGATTAGGATACCAAGATTTAGGATATCCAGTTAGGACTTTCTTCTAACATTTGTTTTTGAGTTATACTAATAAGACATGCAGACACAAATGCATACACAGATCAATTGCTAAAAACATGACTTTCAAATTCAGGGGCCTCAAAACGAGGACTTTCTTCTAATATTTGTTTTTGAGTTATACTAATAAGACATTCAGACACAAATACATACACAGATCAATTACTAAAAACATGATTTTCAAATTCAGGGGCCTCAAAACGAGGACTTTCTTCTAATATTTGTTTTTGAGTTATACTAATAAGACATTCAGACACAAATACATACACAGATCAATTGTTAAAAACATGATTTTCAAATTCAGGGGTCTCAAAATGTATAAACATAGCGAAAATTCAATTTAGAAAATTTCGTCTCCTAACACTTTATATATATATATATTACATAGGTAAGAGAATGTAAAAGTCATTATAAATTTCGGAATGTATGCTTTTCTTATGCATGTATACTTAGTAGTACGTTAGAAATTCAATTCTCTTTTCCGGACCCTGTTTAGCAATCGGAACACGTGCACTGTTGGGAAATTAGGAGATGTGGAAGAAAAGGCAAATTTCCTGAAAGTGAGATTCAGGAAAACAGAGTAAGAAATTCGTGAGAAACAGACATTTTTCAAAGTGTTCTTAGAAAAAAAAATGTGTAAACTTTTTTTTTTTTTTTAATTTTAGGAATAGGTCTTATTTGCTAGTATAAAGAATCATATATTCATATATATTTAATAATAATAAAAAAATAAAATAAATAAAAACTGGTAAGAGTTGTAAGTATATAAAAATGCATTTTTAATTTTTATAAACCATATATGGAAGTGAAAGTATTTTTTGTGAGTCAAATTTTCGAAACTGAGTTTTTGTTACAGTCACACATTTTGAAGTCCCTGAACAACAAAATCAGGTTTATAGCGGTTGGTTTGCGTGTGTCTGTATGTCTTTTATCAGCCTTATCGAGACTAAATTCGTTATTTTATATGTGTAGCATATGTGAATACTACTTGAAACTTTTTATTGACATTTGACAAACGATTTGTATATAGGGCATAGGTGTCAACATGTATGGTTTTTTAACACCACTATTTCTTTGTAAAAAATATATATATATATATATATATATATATATATATATATATATATATATATATATCGTATTTAATCGCGAAAAACTGCTAAAAAGATTACTAAAAATTTTTATAAAAAATTTCCGGTAGAAAAAATACGTACAAATTGACAATTATATAGAGGTATACATAAACATTTAAATACTATACGTCTATGGGAGAAATTTCTCGTCGGTGCATTTTGAAAACTGTACTTTACAAAATGAAATTAACATAAAACCTCTATATTACAAAAACATGTTTCATATAGGGTATGGTATGAGAAGTATTCATCCTTCGTTTACGTGACCATAGAAAATAACTCGATTATACTAAGACTATGGTTAAAAATTATTTGAAGTGCATCTCAATTGCATTATAAATTATTTTTCTGTGCTAAATTTAAGCACACTATTTGGTGCGTATATACTTCTAGACAATATACAAATCTACTAATCTAAATTTTTTTCGAAAATGTTTCAATGAGAGTTTGTTTGGAAGTTCTCTGAATAATTCGAAATAATTTTTAAAATTATTAACAGCTTTAAGCAAATCGGTTCATAAATACATTTTTGTGTGAGTTTGAAATTATCAAGTGGCCGGCACTTGGAAACAAGATTGCTGGCCAAATTGGCAAACAAATATATCAAATGCATTTGTGAGATAAGTGTACTGGACAAATTTAGTTCGAATTAATTCAGAATTTCAAAAGTTATCGCAGTGACAAATTAAATGGCCGCCACTTGGATCAAAATGGCGAAGTAAATTGCTCAGTGAACTAATGCAAGATATTTGTAAGATAAATCCACTGTCCAACTTTGGTTCGAATAAATTCAGTATTTCAAAAGTTATCGCGCGATAGCATAGTCTCATAAGTGGCAGTGTTCAAGTGGTCGCAACTTGGAAACAAAATTGTGGAGAAACTTGCCCACCGAAATCATAGATATTTAAATGATAAATCCATTTTTCAACTTTCGAATTAATTAAGTATTTCAAAAGTTATCGTGATAACAAATATTCAAGTGGTTGCCACTTGGTAAAAACATCAGGGAGCAAGTTGCCGAGAAAACTCATCCAAGATATTTGCAGCTTAAAAGTTTTTAAGAATCATTGAGAGATGCAAAATAATATCACAAAATGTGTTGACGTGACTAAAAGGTAACTGCGTCACCTTTTATGTAGTGGACGCTGATTTGCCAGATATTTTCTGTAATGTACCAGAGTCTTTTTTTATAGTAGTGCGGAGAGTGTAGCATGATTGTTCCTCCTTTTCTTTTTGTTAAGAATTGGTTGACTGATACTGGTGTGTGTGGTTTAGAGTTTTCAGGGAGCAAAAGAAAACAGAACATTGGATCATTTCTTAAATATTTTATCATAAATAAACAAATAAAATAAAATAAAGAAATTTAAAAAGTAAAACCAATATATTCGATCCCATTAAATGTCAAAAATCTGTATGAAATTTCAGCATTCACACATACACACATATACATATAATTTATTGATGAATCCACAGAGTAATGTACACATTTGTTTAGAATACATTGTTAGACAAAAATAATTAAAAATTGAGGAAAAAGAAAACTCTAAAAGAGTAATTTACAAATTCTAATTACAATGACTACCGCTCCCTTAACGAAGTCATACCATACGACAACAAGATACTTAAATTATTGTTATATATATTTTTTCTTTATTGGATATATTGCAACCGCATAAACGATCTTCTCGCTTTCTTTTAATTTATTCAGAGACAGAACAATTCCTTGTTTTTATTCATCCCCCTTCTTTTATGTAAAACGAAACGCTCCAACATTTATTCCGGATTGTAAAGTTGTTTTACAACAGAATCACATAAATTTTCAATTAAACGCTTACATGAACAAGAAAGGCTTTTCGGGAAGTCGACTTCTAAATTCTAGCCTATTTAAGAATTCTATTTCCGAATGTATAACTTAATGCAGTTTAAGCACGTAGGCCCGATTTCTTTCTTTTGTGTAGGCAGGAAATTAGAATGGAGCAAAATGCAAATGGCTGAATTGTTCGATTTAAGATTAAGAAAACTTAAGAAGAAAATAAATCTTTTTCAAAAGTGCGCATTTTAAAAGAAAGTAAATATTTAATACTAGCAGGCTTTGCATTTTATTTATTCATCATGTTAATGATGCTATTTATTCATTATATTAGGTATCATAGGTAGGCCCCCGGAGCCCCCAGGGTCCCCGCGCGGCACAAACTAATTTTTTTTTTTCAAATAGAAACCATATATATATATATATATTACATAATCATGTTAAGAGGAAAAAATCTGTTTTAAATCATGCATTACTTTTTCCATTTTGCAGAGCAGGGGGTGACGGGGCCCCGATTCTTATGTTATAATAAAAAATCTGGAAATCCTAAAATATCTCCATAAAAAAACAATTACGCTGAACAAAATGATTACAAAAATGTTAGGCATTCAAATGATCTGTTGTGGTGATTTTTGGAAGTACACTTCGGAAAACGGAATACAAAGTGCATGAGTCCTGTAGTGACGATTTTAGATATTTTTATTCAAGTTTAACAAGGATTAAAACTTAACAAAAAAAAAAAAAATTGTAATACAAAGAAATTTTCTCGCTCGCCTCCGAGCATCCTCCAAAACATCCTACACCTTTTTAAGCACCAAGTCTCTCTACCTTTTTTTTGAGTGTCTCTTCCTTCCGAGCACACCTTCGGAGGGGGAAGGGAATACCCCACACGAAGCACTGATTCGTTGATCGTGATATCACTCTGCCTGTGATATCATTTTCCTCGAATCTTCGTCTACCCGAAACTCAGAGAAAAGTCGGTAATGATCAAAAGCCATCCGTGGAATTGGAAGCGAGTGAAGATACCGCTTCCTTTGAAAACATAAAATTTCTTCACACAAAGCAACTGTCTTTCAGACGGCCCTCCTTGGCTCCGTTCCGTCTGGTCACACGACCCCTGACCTCTTGGAATGTTTGTCACCTTCACTCCAGCACAGCTTCCTCCCTCCTAAAAGACCATTTTACGGCCTTCAGGATGTAAAATGGGCTCCAGAAGACACAGGTGCCTCCTCCCATTATCAAACATGCAGCATCAGAGAGTTGAGCTAACCCCCAAAAAGAAATTTTCGAAACAACCCCTGAACTTTTATAGAACTAAAAATAATCTTAAAAATCAATTTTCTAGTTTTACACCTTGCATAATTCCTAGATCGCAGGGTCTCATTTCACATTATATATAAAAAAAAAAACAATTAAACATTCACATGCAATTTCGTGATGACAATCAAAGGTTCTACACCTAACAAAAATTTTAAAAGTCAAACACTGAAATTTCACAATTACACAATAAAATTTCATGAAAAAGAAAGAAAAATAATTCATAATCAATACATTCAAACAAAAAATGAATAAATATTTACAAACAGTCCAAAAACACTACCTAAAACCAAGGCATTTTTTTTTCTATTCTTCATGCATGCGACTTAACGCATCTGCATTCAAATGCTTTTTTCCGCTCTTACGCTCGACTGTGAAGTTGTATTGTTGTAAACATAAGGCCCATCTCGTCAAACGTGAATTTGTGCCCATCATTTTTTAAAGATAAACTAAAGGGTTATGATCGGCTTGAAGAACGAATCTTTGCCCATCTAAATAATGATTTAGTTTTTTCACCCCGAAAATGACTGCCGCTAATTCGCGTTCAATGGTACTATAATTACGCTCCGCCTTGGAGAATTTTTTGCTCAGATAAACAATTGGATGCTCCTCGTTATTCTCGAAATTTTGAGCTAGGACAACACCCGCCCCTACAAGACTTGCATCAGTCTGAACGATGAATTCTTTTGAAAAATCCGCAGCATAGAGTACCGGTCCCTTAGTTAGATCTAATTTTAGTACATTAAATGCCTGATCACATTCCTGACTCCACTCAATTTTTTCCCTCTTATTTTTCCCTTTTAACAAATCCGTCAAAGGCGCAGCTTTTGTCGCATAATCCTTTATATATTTATGGTAAAATCCGGTCAGACCTAAAAATGACCTTACATGCGTCTTTGTCTTTGGAATGGGAAATTCTTGGATAGTTTGGATTTTCGCGTCACTCGGCGACCACTTCCCTGACTCCACTTCATGCCATAACAATTTTACATGGCCCTGGGCGAATAAACACTTTGCCGGTTTCACTTTTAGATTTGCCTCCTCCAAACGTTGTAACACAATGTCCAGATGCCGGATATGGAGCTGCCAACTGGATGAAAACACTGCCAAATCATTCACGTACGGTCTCACAAAACTTACTAAATCCCCTAGCACCTCACTAATTAATTTACAAAAATAAAATGGAGCATTCACTAAGCCAAACGTCTTTTTTTTTGGAATAAACTCACCGAAAGGGGTTACAAACGCCGCATACCTTTGCGCACGTATCGTTAACGGAATTTGGAAATACCCCTTCGTCAGATCCATTACTGAAATATATTTTGCAGTGCTCACTTCCTCAACAACCTCCTCAATATTCGGTAACGGGAAAAATTGCACTTGGGTTTTGGCATTGAGGGCCTTATAATCTACACACGCCTAGGGTCTTTCCCCGGACTCTCTACAAGAATCATAGGCGATGAGTAATCTGACTGACCCACCTCAATCACCCCTAACTCTAACAGCCTGGAAATCTCCTTCCGCATAATTTCTAACTGCCACGGGGACATGCGATAGGGTTTTGCACGAATCGGCTTAACATCTGTCAAAATGATATCCATCTCTACCTTATGGGTCGTACCAGGGTCGTTAGAAAACACCGTTTTATGCTTTACTAGGACATTTTGTAAAGTTGCCAAATTCCCTTCCGAAACCTTATTTCCCAAATTACTCCCCTTAATTAAGTCTGTCAAGTCGAAATGGTTTGGGTCCGAAATCGGATACGGGATAGATGCATCCTCCTCAATTTCCTCGCCACCCTCTTCCAAAATTAAGTTGACATACTCTGGACGTTTATGATAAGGTTTCATTAAATTCACGTGGAAAATCGTGTCCTTACATCTCCTTCCCGGAAGATCTACTGTATAGTTCGTATCGGATATTACCCCCGTAACTACACCTAGACCTAGCCACTGTATTGCCATTTTATGTGGTTTTGCGGTAGCCAAAACCAACACCGAGTCTCCCACCTTAAATTTTCGGGACACCGCATTTTGGTCGTACCACAATTTTCTTTTTTGTTGACATTCTGTCATGCGCTCCCCTGCCAAATCTTGACATCTTTTTAAGCGCTCATTTAAATCCAAAATATACTCAACTACATTTTGATTCATTTCCTCTTCCTGCATCCAATTTTCGTAAACAATGGTATGAGGCATCCTCAAATTCTTCCCAAAAATAAGCTCTGAAGGAGAAAATCCCGTGCTCTCATGCGGCACCGTCCTCAACGCGAAAAGAGCCATAGGCAGATTTTCTTCCCAATCGCTTTTCGTTTCGAGACATAACGCTTTGAGAATCCTAAGAGTGGAATGCATTCTTTCCACCGGATTAGATTGCGGATGACAGACAGAAGAATGATTGATTTTGATATCATACTTCTCAAAAAACGCTGTCGATAAGTCACTCGTAAAATAAGCACTTTGATCGCAGACTAACTCTCTAGGAAATCCGGTCTTCGCGAAAATTTGCATCAATGCATTGATCACTGACCTCGAAGTTAGGTTTTCCACAGGAATAGCATCCGGGAATTTTGAAGCGACGCAAACGACTATCTCTAACGACGCAAACTCTAACGACTCGCTTATCAAACCCGGTTCCTCCTCAAAGTCCTGAATTTTTTCCTGAGTTGGCTTTTCATTATTTATTTTGGACTGCGCACTCTTAATCCTTTCTTGCTCACGTTTCTGACTTCGCGTTATCGCATTAATTGGATAAACAATTTTTTTATTGGACTCAATTAACTCTGCAGTTTTATTGCCTAGAAGATATATTCCCTGACTCAAATTAGCCGGTTTTACAGCCGCTTTAGTAATGACCTCTCCGAATTCCCCTTTTAAAACGATTTTTGACAAAGGTAAACACCTACACGTTTCGTCAAACGGTTGCTTAATCCATACCTGTTCCGGCAGTAAATCCTCAACAGAAATCATATTCCTTTCGCACACGTCAATATTTGAGCCACTATCTCTCAAGAATTCGCGCTCTTGTCCATTTATTTCTAATTTACCTATATAAGGCTCAAAAGCCACACCTAAAATTTCGCCCGCACTTAAGTTATTGATCGGATTTGTTCTGCGATTAGGGTTTGTGGGTAGTTAAGTCGAATATGGCCCCTTTCCGAGCACAGATAGCACACAATTTTACTATTTCTATCAAAATCACGATCTTTAGATTCGGTTTTATCCCCTTTTAATTTTCCTGAGTCTTTTTTGTCGCCCTTAGCTGACTCAACTTTCGGATTACTCCCGCCATTATGCTTACCTGACCCGAATTTCTGACCATCCTTCCCAAATGAATTTCTATCCTTCGTAAAACGCTGAAAAGGCTTATATTCTCTTTTCCCGTTCTCCTTTCTAACCGCGTCATACTTGTCGCACTTCTCCGCCAAATCCGAAGCTTTGTTGATTTCTTCCCACACATCTACAAAATGTTGTTTGATTTCGCATGATAACCTTTTCTTTAACTGCTCCGTGAGCATCAGTTCCTTTAATGACTCTAAATCTTTAATTTCTAAAGTCTCAAGCCAGTTATCTAGGTACCCGCGCAAATCGTGAACTAAATCAACCCATAATTCTTCACTTTTTTTGTTGTGCGATTCAAATTTCGTTCTTAGCGCACGCGCACTCAACCTGAACCTATTCATCAACACTTCTTTTACATGTTGAAAGTTATCAGCCTCTGACTCATCTAATTTCATAATTATTTGTACGACGTCGCTCGGCAACAAAGGGATAAGTTGCGACATCCAGTCCTGTTCGCTAACATTTTCTTTACGCGCTAATCTTTCAAATATCGTGAAAAAAAGAGAAATATCCATTTGTTTTGGGTCAAATTTCGGAGCTATGTCCTTTAAATTAATTTTCTTCAAAACCGCCTCTTGAACTAAACTCTCCGACTCTACGCTACTAGTTTCTGCAGCGCTCTGGATCCTGAGTTTCTCAAGTTCAAATTTTCGTTCCGCCTCTTCTTTTTGCAACGCCCATTCGCGCTCTTCTTTTTCTTTTCGTAATTCCCATTCGCGCTCTTCTTTTTCTTTTTGTAATTTCAATTCGCGCTTTTCTTTTTCTTTTTGTAATTTCAATTCGCGCTCTTCTATTTCTTTTTCTTTTTGCAATTTCGCTTCCCTTTCTTTCTCTTCCAAAATCCCTTCTATTAGCGCTTTCGCAACCCCTTCATCATAATTAGCCGCCTTTTCAATGGCTTCCCTGATTTCCAGTTTTTTGCTTTTATCTGTTAGCCCCGAAACACCAAATTCATCCGCTAACTCTAACAATACATTTTTTGTATACTTAATGAGAAATGCCATAATTACAAAATACAATTTCACTAATTACTAAAAAAAAATGCACCTGTAATAAAAACAATAAACAAATCAAATACCATGAAAATATACACATAGTAACACTTTGATTATCACCTACGAAATTCTTTAAACACCTTTTCTCTAAACATTAACTACAATATTTACCCAGATACAATAAACAGTACCTATATTTAGTTAAAGTAAACAACTAGAGAAAAAAAATTTCCTAGAATTTTTACCAGTAGGAAAATCAACTAATTTCCAGTATACTCCTATATAAACAGTTACAGTATACCCAATCCTTACGTTACATCGAAACTTTTACTCGTAAACAACAATTTAAAGTTACCAAGCTCACCGTTACAATAAACAGAAATTTAACAATAAATTTATCTCTCAAGTAAACTCCCCGTTAAGTCATGAAACTAAACCGCCTTAACTATTAACTTGAATCCGAGATATCCGTGCTTAAAATTTTACACATAAAAACTAAATTCTTACTCTTAAAGCTCCGTAACTACATGCATTGTTACAAACAGAAAAATTAAAAACTATCAACCCACATAACTCAATCTCTGACACGTTACATATCTGACAACGGAAGAAAACATACCTGAAAAACCTCCTTGATTGACATCTCCAGGGAATTCAGCAGCACAGGAAAAAAGCACTTTCAATCCTTTCTCCATCCCACCTTATTGTCACAGGCATCAATAATCTCCAGTAAGGCCCAGGAATTTCAGTTGTCACCCGGCTCACAGCAAACGTTCTTTTTTACCTTTTCACCACAAACAAATAGAAGACAGAGTTCGGTGTTTTTTTCATTAAAACAACTTCCCGCCGCTGCCACCAATTTATATTTTTGATTAAAGCTGTGGTGATTTTTGGAAGTACACTTCGGAAAACGGAATACGAAGTGCATAAGTCCAGTAGTGACGATTTTAGATATTTTTATTCAAGTTTAACAAGGATTAAAACTTAACAAAAAAAATTGTAATACAAAGAAATTTTCTCTCTCGCCTCCGAGTATCCTCCAAAACATCCTACACCTTTTTAAGCACCAAGTCTCTCTACCTTTTTTTGAGTGTCTCTTCCTTCCGAGCACACCTTCGGAGGGGGAGGGGAATACCCCACACGAAGCACTGATTCGTTGATCGTAATATCACTCTGCCTGTGATATCATTTTCCTCCAATCTTCGTCTACCCGAAACTCAGAGAAATGTCGGTAATGAACAAAAGCCATCCGTGAAATTGGAAACGAATGAAGATACCGCTTCCTTTGAAAACATAAAATTTTTTCACACAAAGCAACTGTCTTTCAGACGGCCCTCCTTGATTCCGTTCCGTCTGGTCACACGACCCCTGACCTCTTGGAATGTTTGTCACCTTCACTCCAGCACACTGTTAGAAAAGGTATCATAGGGAACCCACGTGCCACAAACGGAAATTTTTCAAAGAGAAACTATAAGTTTTCTTTACAGAATCGTGTTAAGAGGGAAAAAAAACTGTTTTAAATAATGCATTACTTTTTTTTTTTTTTAAATTTGCAGAGTAGGGGGCTCCGGGGCCCTTCATTTTATGTTCCACTAAAAAGACGAAAATCCGGAAAGATTTCAAAAGAAAAGAAGTTTCGCTGAACACATTAATTACAAAAGTTTCTTCGATTCAAATGATCTGTCAGATGAGGTGTCATAGGTGGGTCTCCAGGTACTCCCAAGTGATACAAACTCAATTTTTTAAATTGAAAACCATATTTTTTTCTTCCCAGAAACGTGCTAAGAAGAAAAAATCTGTTTTAAATCATGCATTGCTCTTTTTTCATATTTTAAAGTGTAAAGGGCATCGGGTCCTCGATTCTTATGCTGTAATAAAAAATCAGAAAATACCAAAATATCTCAATAAATTCAAAGGATCTATCAGGTAATGTACCGTAGGTGGGACCACGGGGGCTGCCCTTGGGTCCACGTGACACGAACTCAGTTTCTTTAAATGGAAACTATACATTTCTCTTATAATAAACCCGAACTTCTCTAGAAACTATATTTTTTATTAATACGATATTGGAAGAAAAAGCATATTTTCAATTTGAAAAAATAGAGTTTGTGTGACGCGGGGTCCTAGGGTACGTGGGGGCCCACATATGTTACTTCATCTAATAGATCATTTGAGTGCACGACATTTTTCTAATCATTGTGCTCAGCGAAATTTCTTTCTTGTTGAAATATTTTAAAATTTCCAGATTATTTATTACAACATAAGATTCGGGGCCCCGGAGCCCTCTACTGTGAAAAATAAAAAAAAAGCAATACATGATTTAAAACAGTATTCTTTCAGCTTAACCCTTTGCGGCGCAAGACAATTCGGATCATTTAAATTATACTGCCACCGGAATTCATTAAACTAAAAGAAATTTTTAATTTTAAGGTTAAAAAAAAAACGGCATTTCCTAGTATGTTATAAACGTAAATCTTTGCTAAAAAATTTTCGGGATGAATTTTTGCAGCTGGATCTTAAATTTTGCGTCCTTGCAGCGAGCACAGAGGTGGCAGCGAGGACAGCGCGCGTTAAGGGGTCAACACGATTCTGTGAAGAAAAAACATGGTTTTATTTGGAAAAAAATGAGTTCGTGACACGTGGGCATCACTGGGACCTCACTTATAGTACATTATCTGACCACTTATGGTACTTATTACTACTTAATACACATATGGTACTTATTACCACTTAATACTTAATACACATTATTGTCCCACTTATGGTACATTATCTGTTAAATCATTTGAATTCATGGACTTCTGTAGTCATTGTGCTCAACGAAATTACTTTTTTGTTCAGATATTCTGGAATTTACAGATTTTTTATTACAACATAAGATTTAGGGCCCCGGGTCCACCTAACCTGAAAAATAAAAGAAAGCAATATATGATTTATTATAGATTCTTTTCCGTTTAACACCATTCTGTGAAGAAAAAATATGGTTTCCATTTAAGAAAATTGAATTTGTGTCACTGGGTGCTCCTTGGTCCCAACTATGATACCTCATTTGATAGATCATTTAAATTAATTGACTTTTGTAATTATTGTGCTCAACGAAATTACCTTTTTGTTGAGATATTTTGGGATTTCCAGATTTTTTATAACAACATAAGATTCGGGCCTCGGTGCCCTCTAATCGACAAAAGGAAAAAAAGGAGTACATGTTTTGATACTGATTTTTCCGCATAACACGATTCTGTGAAGGAAAAGTATGGTTTCTCCATGAAAAAATTGAGTTTGTGTCATGTGGGGTCCAAAGGCGCCCCAGGGCCCTACCTATGAGCCCACATCTGATAAATCATTGGAATGCTATAAATTTTTGAAATCAATATGATCTGCATAATTGCCTTCATTTTGAGATATTTTGGTGTTTTCAGACTGAAACACCCGATGATATACATATAAATATACATATATTATTAGTTTTATCAATCCACTGGAGGTCTCTCCTAGGCGATTCCAATCTATCTCGTTTTCTGCAATTCTTCTCCATCCTGTTCTTCCAAATTTCACAATCTTATCTCTCCAATAACACAGTGGTCTCTTTCTAGATCTTTTCTTATCTCTCAGTATCCAAAATAGGACTTTGGTGGTTCATCTATCATCATTTTTTCTCGCAAGGTGCCCGGCCTAACTCTATTTTAACTTCCTTACTCTAGAAATAACATCAGTAACTTTGGTTTGCTCCCTAATCCAAGTGTTTGGCTTTCTGTCTCTTCGGGTGAAACCTAACATGCATCGCTCCATGTTTTTCCGGGGTGTTTGAAGTTTTTGTATAGTTTTACACGTTAATGTCCGAGTATCTGAAGCGTAAGTTAAAACAGGCAAAATGCATTGATGAAAAACTTTTTTTTCAAGCAAATTGGGCGGTCGCTTTTGAATATAGTGCTATTTCTTCCTAATGTTCTCCATGCAAGTTTAATTTGGTTGTTAATTTCTTCCATCATATTCCCGTTCATAGTAAGGACTTCTCCCAGACAATTATAGCTGTTTACTGTTTCTAATTCATCCATATCAATAGTGATCTTCAATGGAGAAACAAAGGAAATTGATATAATTTTTGTCTTGTTCATTTCTAATACAACGAACTTACTCTCTTTGTTTAATTTCTTGCAAATCTTCAAATGAGGAGGCAAACAGCACAAAATCATCCGCAAATCTCAAATGATTTATAAACTCTCCATCAATTTTTATACTTTCCTCTTCCCAATTTAATTTTTAAAAAACTTATTGAAGTACTACGAGGACTGAGGGCCATTATACATATAAAACAAGCATTTTAAAGTGTGAAGGAGGATTTTGCCAAGTCATACCACGCTGGCCAATGCGTCTTGGTGCCAGCCCATCCGTGTTGGTTCGTAATGGTTCGTATTACTAACAGCTGCACCACGTGAAGGTACGGACAGCACATTAGGCATATGTACTGGTCGGTTCTTCCAATCCATAAATAAGGGAATTGGAGGGACTCCTCCCAGTTAATAACACAGACTATTATGCAACCATATATATATAAAGCTTACTTTTAGTAAGTTTACAAATTTATTTATTTATTCTGTAATAAATATTCAAGTAATGGATGCCCTGAGAAGATCATGCAGGATATCAAGAATGGAGAGAGTGAGAAATGAGAGAATCAGGGAAATGATGAAAATAAAGAAAACCATATCAGATGAGGTTCAAAAAAAGCAATTAATCTGGTTTGGTCATATTAAAAGAATGAACGATGAAAGATTACCTAAAATCGCTTTTAACTATATACAAAATCAGAAAAGAAAACAAGGAAGACCAAGAAAGACTTGGATGGATAGTGTAAAAAAAGCGATGAGGGATAGGGGTCTGGAAGAAGAGTGGACCCATGACCGGAAGACCTGGCACAGACTTGTGGATTCTGTCGGAAGGCAACACCCGATGCCATAAACCGAACATACATACATAAATATTCAAGTCAATTATTATAAATTTTTATAGTTACAATACTATTTTTCAAAAGAAGCTTTTATGTCACAATTCTACTAATGTGTAGATGTTAGACGATTTATTCAATTATTAAAATTAGTTATGATTTTAAAATAATTATAAGATAATTTATTAATAGAAATGAAACACTAATCTAATTTAATTATAATGGCTCACATCATTACTTCTCTATGGCATTTCGCATGTATAAATACTTACTACTTCACAGGATAATTTAATAATTAGTATCTGGATAGATTTCCATCAAACATTCGAATTAAATGAAAATACTGCCCCCCCCCCTCAAAAAAAAAAAAAAAAAAAAAAAAAAAAAAAGCGCATTGAAATTGATTTAGGTATTTGGGGGGCACAATATTATAGGGAGGCAGACACACAAAAATGCACGCTTGAAATTTACAGTATTCCTCTATAAAAGTTAAAAATAAATTTATATGAATAGAATTCAGGATTTAGGAAGAAAAAATATTCAGTAAAGCTTTCTGAATTCCGTAAAGCTTCCTGTTTATCACGTAACTTCATATACAAAACATATTAAAATGACCAAATAATTTTCACGAGAATTTGACACATGACGGCCCTATTAATTATGCAATTTTAATGCAGCTGAAAGAGTAGAGAAATTTTACGTAAATGCTTCAGCAGATACTGACGTCGTCACTCATTTACGTTTAAAACGTTTTCTATTAGCCTACTTTGGGTGATGGCCTAGAAGAATTTTGTTCATTAACTTGCGCCAATTAGCATGTTAAACAAAATTCGTGCTTTCGTACACATATCGTAGGTCATTATTGACTGAATGGGAGCGCATACAAATCTATATTAGTGATGAATCTGAAAATGCTTAACAATAGCAAGCACACGTAATAACATTCAAAATAGTTTGTGCCGTAGAAATAAATCGGTTATTGTGTTTTCAATTAAACCAGAATAAGATAGTATTTTTACCAAAAAAATTGAAAGATATCTTTCAAAAGATGGATGACGGAAAAAATAAATAAATGAATAGAACATCTAAAATAGCACATTTCTTCAAACGGTAAGTGTAATTAGTTATACGTAATGTGTTCGTTTTTCTTAACACTATTTAAATTAAAAATTTATATTCTGCAACATGCTTAAAATCAACTCTGCCGATATGTGATCTAGTGTATACATATGTAAAGCTTATTAAATTCTGTAGCTTCAGTTTATTTTCCACCATGTTTTAAAATTATTACTAAGTTGGCTTTTATATAAGTCTTTATTCTTGTGCCTTTTCCCTTATAATATGCAGTTTCATATAATTAAGGGAAAAAATAGTGAAAAAGTGACTAAGCTAAGAGAGTCTAACGGCCACCGACTGTTATTAAGTTACAAAAAGATGGCAACTAAGAAGGGTCTAATGGCCACTGGCGATTTAACTGAAAACATTTTCGGTCTATTCTTGGCATTAATAATAATTTTTCATTTGTTTTACAGTATGTTCATACTGCTTTTATCTGTTGTGTTTCTACTAACAGAAATTTATTCTCCATTAGGTGTGTGCAGTTAGTCCTTCTTTGGTGTGCGTAGCACTTTGTTTCTTTTGCTACAAGAATTCCCTAGACTGTGGCTTGGTGTTCGACGACGTTTCAGCTATACGAGACAACAGAGACTTGAGACCTGACACTCCCTGGACCAATCTCTTGCACAACGACTTCTGGGGAACACCCATTCTCAAGGTTATATGCCATTTTTATTGAAAATTAAATTTGTTTATACTTTTAGATTCTTTGTTAAGCAGGTTATCTTACACAATTTTTGAAATTTATGCGAAAATAAAATATAAAAATCGCCTTCAAAAATCAGTATCTGGAATTAATATATTCCATTTTAGCACAGAATCCAATGCTTACGCTTTTTTTATACCACTATTTCGGAAGAATTTTTTTTCATTTTACCGAAAGATTAAAATTTTGTAATTAAATAAGACGGTGATTAACTATTCTAAAATTCTCTTTTGAGTGGTTCTTTTTTATCTGGTCAGTTGTTTTCTATTCTCTTTTTGAGTGGTTCTCAAACAGAAAACCACTCGAAGTTTGTTACATATCTGGTTTAGGAGTTTTGTTATATAAAATAATTATCTATTTGACACTATTAATTAACAGCAGATTATATTTTCTTCTACATATAAATCCCACATAGGGCAACCCCCCTGGTCTAGCACCCTAGAGCACTCAATTGGCCTTAACCCTAACATAAATAATGAAAAGGCACCAGAGAACTGGCGTTTAAATATAATAAGTACAAAACTTTTAATAAACACCATAATGAAAGAACTCGCTACAGTTGTTTCGGGTCTAAATAAAAAACGACCTTTCATCAGGCGAACAAAGTAGGTACGAGTGCTGCAAACAAAGCAGCAACTCAGAAAACTGATGTAAGTGAAGAGCAAAAACAAATAAAGTTGAATGTAAATATAAATACTAGTGTGACCAGAAATCTAAAAGTGAAAGAAGAAAATAAATAAACAAAATAAAAGAATGAAATAAAATATAAAATCTAAAAAATATCAAAACTAAACGAAAAACGAAGTTTGATTTTTCTAAAACTAGCATAATTTCTTCTCCCATCTCCTCTTCCTATTTGGATATCCATGAAGCTTTTTACATTTTTAAAAAATTCGAAAAATCCTGTTAATGATATTTTTTCCACTTCAGTCTTGTCTAATGCTTAAAATTACTCCTTAACTTCGTTTATAAAATCAAAATAAAAGTCCATAAATGAATTTGTAATTGCAAAGAAAAGGTAGGATATTTCTTATATGAAGAATCAATTTCTGTTAAACATTTCTCTCTTATTTTTCTAAAATCTATTGTTTCTTTTTTCTGAATATAATATAAAATTTATTAAAAAGTCAGTCGTTATAGGTGTAAGTTGAGTTAGTGTGGAGGATAAAGTCAACTGTTTGCGCAAGTAATCTAGATCTGGAGCTATATAGAAAAGGTTAAAAAAAAAAAAAAAAAAAATGTAATTTTAAACAAATTTGAACAACTCTATTGATGATTTTTTAAAGCAATTTTTACTGAAAGCTTAAGTTTAAAATGATTTGATGTATAAATGTTTAGTGATACGTATAGGGGAGGACGGGGCACAGTGGACCACCCCTATATAAATCTATTAATATTAAACTCTTTTAGTTCATATGGATACACATGCATGGAAGCATAGTACTAGTTGTATGCAGCCAAAAAAAAAAAAAAAAAAAAATCACATGGAAATAATAAGATAACCATTTTGAGCAGTTTTTATGTTTTGAGGTGCTCAAGTAATTTTTTCACATTGAAGTTTTTAAAATTTTGTAAAGATTGAACTAGTGACTATAAATACTATATAGCTGTTAAAGGAAGGCAAGATATTGCTGTTTCCAGGTATAAGAATTTTCCGTTGATCCGCGATTTTCCGCTTTTTTGTGATTTTCGTTAATTTCGCGGTTATTTATTTTGTTAAAATTAAACTCCAATAACAATCAATGTTCAAATGCTCCACGAAAAACTTTAGATTCTCAATCTTTTTCCATCCAAAATATAAATATCAATATTCATTTAAAACTTGCTTTATCAGATTCTATAACATATAAAAGAACAGAATTATTCAATATTTCTCACTCGTGTATTTTTTTTTGTCCTCACCTCCTTCTTTTTCATTTCTAACCATCGCCAATCAAACATTCTGCGGGAAGCCTTTTATTTTTGAATATTTATCCATCCACAACAAAAATGTCAATGTTAATTTTAAACTTACTTTATGATATTCTAGAACCCATAAAGAAGTAGAATTGTGTTTAATATTTCTCACTCATGAACTACTTTTTACTCCCCCCCCCCCCACTTTCCCACCACTAGTCAATGTCATTAAATGTTGATTTCTAGCTAACGTTTTTTTTTTTTTTTTTTTTTTTTTTTTAAATACATGTTTTATTGTGTTGATGTGCTAGTCTTTTATTTTAATTTGTCACTTTAAAATATTTTGTATAGTTTTTTCTTTTGAGCATTATTTTTCTTTTGAAATGAATTTTATGAACACGCGTGTTTCCTCTTTTTTTAATTTTCTGCACTCCCATGCCTGTGTTTCTAAATTCCTAAAAATTATTAGCATATTTATAGTCTATATATTATTTTATTATTATTATTTGTTTTGCTCTGACACGGGGCACATTAGACCACCACTATATGGGGCACAGAGGACCACCTTCCAAAGTGCCTAAAAGTACAAATTAGATTTAATATATTTGTTTTAGTTAAATTTATAGATACAAATATAATGTAAAGTATATCTCAAAATAATAAATATCTTAATGTTATAATAAAATAAAAATAATAATAAATTTCTGAAAGATTAAGTATTTGAATAGTAATATAATTATTGTTAATATCTAAATTTATTAACTATTTGAATTATATAGTATTATTAATAATAATAATAAAAATATCTAATTTAATAAATAGTAGAAATTATTTATAATTTTTGTTGTTTTTAGAGGTCACATGTGAAAAGCAAAAGAAGTAGCTTAATATATTTCATTTAAATTTATCCTACAAATACAATGTAAATTAATTATATCACAAAATAATTACAAAAATATTAAATATTTGAATAGTAGCATAATATTTATTAATATCTGAATAATTTTTTTTATTTTATTTATATAATATTAATAAAAGAATAAAAAACAATATTTATTTAAACTTAATAAATTTTCTTACTGAGATTTGATTTCTTATTTGTTTATTTTAATTTAATTTTGGTTATTTTATTTCATGAAAATGCTAGAATTATGTTATTTAGACTAGAATAGTATAAGAAACTAATTTTAGGGGAAAAAAAAAGTAATTTATATTAATTTAATATAAATAAAAGAGACTGGTCACTGTACCCCGGTGATGGGGCACAGTGGTCCACTTTGTGAGAGCTCACAATTTATTTTTTAATTCCTAATGTATTAGAAATATTGCTATAAAAAAAATCAAGACATGCTAAGAAGGGTTTAGGGATTGTTTTCTATTTTTTTCAAGTACATTGCTTTTCTGTTTTTTGTGAAAAAAAAAAAAAAAAAAAAAAAAAAAAAGAGTGTAAAAGTGGTCCACTGTCCCCCAGTCTCCCCTATATATGTTGGAAAACAATTTTATTCTTTTATTACTTCTTATAAGCGATATTATTTTTCTTTTGAATTTTAATAACTTTTTTAGAGTAGGATAAAAACAAATTGAACTGCAGATACTAGCTCAGTTTGGAATCACCCACTTTCCATATTAAAACTCAAAATAAATATCTTATATTTGCCAAACGGATATTTTTGTTGTATAGATTTCTATGTACGATATAACATTTCCAAACAAGTTGAGGGATCTTTAACTTAAGAGCCAATTATTTTTAAAAATTTCCCATTTTTAATCTCCCCCCCCCCATTTTATGTGTATAAAGAAGGTAATCCAACATAGATATTTATATTGTATATACATATCTTAACGAGAAAGTTTATTTTTCAGAAAGTCAGTCCTTAAACTTATAACCGGAAAAATTTATTGGATATGTAAATGTAATTAAAAATTGATAAATTTATTCAATCAGAAAATCAAAGTTTGATAAATAAATTTACAAAGACTTTAAATCTTTCAAACAAATAAAAAATAATTCTTGTCTCTCTCTCTCTCTCTCTCTCTCTCTCTCTCTATATATATATATATATATATATATATATATATATATATTTTAAAACGAGCAATGTTAATTAAATGTAAAATCGTTATCATATGAAGATGCGTGAATTATGTCATTTGAAACTCCATCTGGAATTTATCTACAAAGTACTGCATGTAATTGTGCATTATTCAAACCTTGTCTTTATTAGTATGAGATCTAATGAAATATTCGGTTTGTTTGAATTAAATAAATGATACCAGAAATATTTGTTTAACAATTATATCATCAAGCATAATAACGATATACTTGATCAAGTATCTTATTAAACTAAGTAGATGCAGGTCACATGACCTAGAAGCTCCGCATTTCTGCACTCTTCAATTATCCTCTCTTAAGTGTTATATAAATATTATAAAAAATAAATTTCCGGTGTCAGTTTTTTAATTCAAACAGACATTCAAAATTTTCAGTATACCTAATATTAAGGCTTATTGAAGTTAGTCTATCTGAGTAGTTTTGTGTTTATGTGCGAAATTCACATTTTATTTCACGTAAAATTTTACAATAAAATAGTGGAATCATTTATAATATATATATATTTTTTTTATGCTGTTTTTAATTTTTGTTACACTTTTATGTACACATTTCAGGAGCAGAGTCACAAGTCATATAGACCAGTCTGCGTGTTCACATACCGGCTGAATTACTTTCTGCATGGCCTTCAGCCATTCGGCTATCACCTCTTCAACGTCCTCTTGCACACTGCCGTCTGCCTTCTATACCATAAGTAATGTTACTGTTTCCTTCCTCCTTTTTTTGCTTCATTTTATGTGAAAGACAATAGAAAAATATTAATGTGGTGAAATAATCTAATTAAATTTTGATATTATTTCGAAATATCGAAAAAATACAAACGGGATTTATATTTGTTTTGGAAGTGGACTGGAATATTTTCAAATTTTAAACACTCAGATACGTTGCAGCATAACATATATATATTAATTTATAAATATTAAACAAAAACCTGAAATTTTACAAGCGATAAGAATTTTGCAAAATTGTTTTATTTATTTTTATTTACAGGTTGTGCATTCTGTTCGCTTCAGAGAGAACAGCTTTTCTGGCCACTCTTTTGTTTTCCGTCCATCCGGTGCATACAGAAGCCGTAAGTAAGAGTCCATTTCAAAATAGTGATGTTGAAACGGAAAATTTTCGTATAACGTGATCGAGAAAAAAAAAAAAAAAAAAAAAAAAAAATCTGGTGTGAAGCAACCACACGACTTCCATTACCCACTATTACACGTATTATATGCATTTTTTGGAGATAACGTGATCAGAAGACATAAAAGTGACCTAAAGAAGGAGTAGGAACCTAAAACTTTTCCGGTAAGAGAAACTTTATACACATGTAAAGGCATATAAAACGAAGCTTACATATAGTGAGGTAAAAAAATAAATAAATGGTAGAGTTATTTTTTGAAACACCAATTTCCGAGATCTAAAACTGATCTGCATAAGGAGGATGACTGTTAATTTTCTTCTAATAACCACGTAATACATAAGAAAGGAATGGATTTATATAATAATTTTCAAGAAAATCGTTTGAGCCGTTTTTGAGATACCAACTTTTACCAAAACTCAATTAATGACCGGAAAACAATAATTACATACAAAAGGATATTTAAAAATGAGTTAATTTGGCAAGTTTGAAAGAAATCCGTTCAGCCGTTTTTAAAGAATCGCGCTTGCGAGACCTGAAATTGAGCTATTTATACAGGACGCCTATCGATTTTCCTGAACTAACCAACTATATCATTCGAAAGGACATCTAATAGAGTGTTTATATAGCAAATTTGAAGAAAATTGTTAGATCCATTTTTGAGATACGGACTTACGGTCCCAATTCCGGTTTCCGATGTCCCACTTCCGATTCTTCAATTTTCACCAAAATTTGGAAAATTCATCTGTACACCAGACCTGTCTCAATTCTTAAGTTTTGTAGTTCTGTTTTTATTAGTTTCGGAGATATGGGAGTCAGAAGATTCCTTACATACACACATTACAATACATACATACCCACACGCTGACTAATTGCCAAAAACCACTTTTTTGGACTCAGAGGACCTTAAAACGTGTAAATCAGATGTAATCTCGATATCGAAATTTTGGACCGAATACAATACTTGCATTAGGGTAATGGAAGTAATAGGGTAATGGAAGTTAAAAAAAAAAGTTAAATTAAAATTTATATAATATCAGGATGCAGTGTGTAGGAAATTCACTAAAAAATATTACAGTTTTTTTAATAGCAGAATGTTTTTTTTTTTTTTTTTTTTTTTTTTTTGCCAGAATAATAACATAAGTCAATGACAAAGACCAATTTGTGTTGTGGCAGTAGTTTATTTCAGACTTAGTACGATTCATAATGTGATTAGGATTACATATTTTAAATCTGAAGATCGTTATTCGCGAAAACGAGTGTCAAATGTGGCTTTGTAAGTCAGCAGGCCATTGAAGAGGGTTTCATCTGTAATTACAATTATATAAGGCCGAAAAGGTTTTTAGCATGGATTACAGCAAATCAAAGTGTACCTGTAACTTAAATTCAATTAACTTCAAAAATAAAAGTTAGAATGTTTATAAAATACTTTTCCGATGCTATTTGGCATGTTAAAAGAGGCTGTTTGTTAAGGTACAAGAATTTTTAATTTATAATAGGGTCTTACTGTGTCAGAAGACCATCGACAGAATAAGGAATATAGCCCATAATCCTTAGATACATCGTAAAATGTGTTGAACTACTCTATCTGAAGTGTCACTTGTCGGTTTCAAATGTAATATTTTTTGCTAAAAAATGTTTTGTCATAAAAAGATACGTCTTTTAGCGCATTTCTAGGAAAACTTCATCATGGTATAGCCATAACTATTGCTTTTTGTTATTTTAAATTAGTTTCAAGGATTAAAATGAAGCTACGGTATCATCTGACAGTCAGATGTAATACTGTTTTTGCTTATGCCCCTCGGAATCTGAATTCCTAATCTGAATTCCCTCGGATGCACTGAATTCCTAATTATAGTTCCAAAATGAATATCTAAATGAACAAAAGTAGAGATCGAATCAACAATTCACTTTACGAATATTCAAAATCATACGTAAAGCAACCTTATAAAATTAATTTTATATTTAGTTAAAAATACGTTAATTACGGCAAAATGAACTAAATCATCTCGCTGGCTTTGAAAGATACAAAATTCTGCATTTTCATAGAAAAAATATGTTGCAAAAGCTTTATTACTATCATTCGAAAAATTTGCATCGTAAATTCTTATTAAAACGGATGAATGAGCAAGATTTCTTCCTTTATGTCTTTAATTTAATTGTTAAACACCGAGTTCGATAAATTGTGTAAAGATATGAAATTCTAATAATTTAGGTTGATTAAGCAAGTATAAGAGCGTAGGCAGTTCTAATGAAAATTGCAGCATGCTTTGTAGCCCCTTCTAACATCGTCTCGCTGTCTGTGTTGAATTCTCTGTCCGTTTAATTCCAGCAGCGAACACAAGTATTACAGACCTACCTATTGAACTTCTTGGTAACTGTGAGTGGAAGTGCACAGTTTAATTTAAATAAAGTTTATCTAGAACTTTAAGAAGTTTTAAGTTCCTTATACACATACAGGGTAATTATAATTAGTTACGATTTCAAAACGCTATAATTTTAAAACTACCCATCAGAACGATTTGATATTTTTCCAGAGCAATCGTTCGTGAGGCAGTGAAATTTTGTTTGGGGGAGGAAAAAAGTAGTTCCAATACGTTCCTATAGATGGCGCTGTCAGGGTAATGTCAGGAAAAACGCCTAAATGGACTCATTCAACACAGGAATGTTGTTAGCAACACAATAGAATAGCAGGAAACAACAGACTTTAAGGGTTTTCTACAATTTTTTTAGCAAAAACACAAGAATGCGTGTTTACAAAGGAAACAGTCATGCTGAAAAGAGAAAAAGAGGAGCTTCATGAAACAAATACTTTATGGATAATTAACGGCACATTTTGGAACTTTTTTTTTTTTCTTTTGCCAAACAAAATTTCATTGCCTCACGATTGCTCTGGTAAAATATTAAATCGCTCTGATGGGTAGTTTTAAAATTATAGCGTTTTGAAATCGTAACTTTAATTATAATCACCCTGTACACTGGACAACTATTGAATGTGTTATAACATTTACAGAAGCCAAGAATGACTTTAACATTTTGAATTTCATTATCTGAGTGAACGATAAGTATAGAATTTATTTGACTTGAGTGAAGCTTTTTGAAATTTTAACAAGTGTTTTAAGACACGCAAAATCTACGTATTGTTAAATCAGACATGTAACTAACTGTACTTATATAAATCTGTTTATTTCATCCCACTTTATAATTACTTGTAATTCCCTACACAGTTATAGATCTGTAAGCTAACCAAAGGCGTGCTACAACTTAACAAATAAAAACCCGTTGTTTCGCAACTTAAAAATGTTCTTCTTCAATTACAACTTTTTTCCCAATTCTTTATTAGATTAAATAAAATATTTCTTGTTTCGGCGTCAATAAATAAGGTTGTACATATTGTCATACATATACATATTACATATTTATACAACAAAGAAACCTTATTCATATCTAGTTATACTGTGTTTCAGGTGACTGGCGTAGTTGGACGTGCAGAGGTCCTTTCCGCCTTTTTCTACCTGCTTGCCTTTCTCAGTTATGTTGCCTCGGCATCAAAAAGATCCTCCACAGGTAAAGGCATTTTTACTGAATTAAGAAGCTTAAAATATTGATTTATCTCTGAAATTGGAAGATATTTTTCGTAGTATGCAAACATGTTTCTTAAAAATATGCATAATATCAGCAAATAAATGAAATTGAATAAATTTAAAAACTTCAGAAAAATTATTAAAGTTCCTTTATTTTGTGGATTGTTCTAATTTCTTCTGTCGCATTAACTTTGTAGTTTTCAGTACGCAGATTTTTAGATTTAAATTTTTAAATTTTTTATTTTCTTTTCGATTTAAACATTGTCTCAAAGCTCATTCTTCATTCAGTGACAAGTGTTTTATTGTGACTCTCTAAAAGAATGCGCTTTGTGCTGTTTTGAAATGGGCTATTTTTTTTAAGGACAGGAAATTTATTCGCTCCGATGTATATCAGTGGGGAAATCGAACATAAAGTCTAATAAACAAAAAATCCATGACCTATGCAGGGGATTTTTATATTCTGGAAGTGACATGTTCCCTACCGTATCTATCACTGAATTTACCTATGTATAAAATGGAAGATGCTACTATATTTTTACAGCACATGAAGAAGGATAATTGTACATAACAAAATAAATATTGTATGTCTCAATATTTAAGTCGTAATACACACGTTCTGCTAAAATACAAAGAATCTCATTTTAAATTGCATTCTAATCTTTTCCACTATTTTAACGATGAAGTGGACATTCAAATTTTGAGAAATATGCATTTTCTTTTTGTCTAAACTGCGGTAGTGACATAATATCTCAAGTGAACACCAACCAGGATTCAATAACACTCTTGCATGCAATCTGTAATGTAGATGAATATGCAAATGTGCTATTGAAAATGAAATGAGAGTTAATTTTATGGAAATAAAATCCCTAATGAAAAATTAATTTTTTGTATACAAAATTCCTAATAAAAATGCATACCCTACACTGTCAAAAAAAAAAAAAAAAAGTCCTGTTTGCTGCAATTTGCTGCCAGAAATTTTCTGTAATTAAAAAAAAATACGTTCTATCAACGTAATTTTTCCGTTGATAGAACGTATTTTTCTGAATTACAGAAAATTTCTGGCAGCAAGCAGGACTTTTTTTTGACAGTGTAGAGCATATATTTAACTAGAGAGCACATCCTTCATCAAAGAACGTAACAGATCTGACCGTTTCACTCGTCACGTGACTGATGAAAATCATCGTCAATCTTCATTTCCCTTTCATAGGAAATTTAGTATTCAATGCGGTTTCTAGTCATATATATGCTTTAGGATGTATATCTTACCTGCTCACCTTATATAATCAGGATAATGTTTTAAAAATTTGTAAATAAACAAATTGCAGGTAAATGCGAATTTTGCTTTCGAAATCGTACTTTTAAATTAAAATAGTTGAACTCTGGAGAACTTAGATGAAACATATTTGGAATCAAGATCATTTTGTTAGCGTCTCGTTTTTAGTAAATTCTATATAAATCATTGCTGAATAGCTTACCTTTTGACCAAAATGGGATGTCAGTTGAACCATGGGAATACATATATTTTAAATTAATGAAAACAACAATATTGTTTTGAGAATACTGTTTCAATCGATAAAAGCCTCTGTATTTAAAACGGCCATACACATGAGACTTAACTCATCTAAAAGTGATTCATCTGTGCATCTAAAAGAGATGTACGTCTATACATCACTTTTATATTAGTTATATACTACACTGTAAAAAATAACGGTAGTTTTTACAGCAGAATGTGCTGGCAATTTGAGGTGCCAGCGCTTTATGCTGTTAAAAAGAAATAATTTACAACAGAAACATATGTAAAAGAGCCTCTCTTTTACAGATATTTCCGCAGTGAATTACCCTATTTAACAGTAGAATGTGCTGCCAACCATTTTTTCCAATATATTCTGCTGTAAAAATTACCATTATTATTATTATTATTATTAATTAATTAATTATATTTTTTATTTTTTACAGTGTATGGTGTTATACTTGCAGGATGAACCAAAAATTATCTACCAAGATTCATCATGAATTTCTGGCTAATATAAAATTATGAGATAGTGCAATATTTTCGGGCCATCAAGAACTTTACTTAATGCATACAATGTTATTTTGCAGGTTTAAAGAAAAAGATTAAATTTACTACTAAGATGCAGATTTTCATTATTGAGGAATACATTTAGGGAAAAGCGCAAAATGTCTGGATTATCAAAGACCTGTATTCTATGTAAAGTTGAGAATCTAAAAAATAAAGTAAGAAAGAAGTACACAAAACAATTAACATTTAATGCAACATTCATGAAATAATAAAAAACAACATTTCTCATATTTTGACAGCATTCTGATGGGGGTTATGGTAAGGTTCCATTAAAATGACTGATATCCAAAAGGCATCGTGCCAATCGAAAGAGTTACGTCATATTGATTAGTTTATATCTATTGAGGCAATTTTTAGACTAAATCTCCTATGATTTGGGCTTTAAGCTACTTGGATGCCTACATTCAAAAAGTTCAAAAAGGAAACTTTCTAACAGATAATTTATTCGACTAATATTCAACACACACACACACACACACACACAATTCCAGGAAACAGAATAACTCGAATCCAAAAAGAATATGATAGAGCATTTAAATAATTTTATTGGCATAAATTCAAATAACCTAATTTATCAAATTTTCATAAATGGCTACTCTATAGTTGTATGAGGAAAAAATTCTTGTGCAAATTTAATAATGTTCTGAAAAAGTTTGCGCCCTATAACAAAACATTGTTTCAAAGTTGTAACGTATTAGTATTGAAAGAGATTTTCTCTGCTCAGAAAAGTCTGTCAGAAAGGTCTGAAAATTCGCGGATCCAGTCTTTGGTTGGGTGAACATGGTTTTAAACTTTTTGTAGAAAAACATGTTAAATTCTACAATTTGTTTGAAATTTTTAACAAAAAAAATGCTTCAAATCATGGTTTATAATTTATGTATTGTTTTTTATTCTTAATTAAAATCAATGCAATATTTTTCAGATTGGTTGTGTATGGTATGGAGTATGTTGTTCCTTGCCTTGGCGACCTTTTCTAAAGAACAAGGAATCACTGCAACAGGTGTTTGCTGTACATACGAAATCTTTATTATGCAAAAAGTAAGTAAATTAAGATTTCATACTCAGCAGTAAAAAGAAAGCCAAAATATTTTTGCTTTTAAAAAATGGAAAGAGGGAAGGATTTTACGGGAAAAAAAACTAATTGAGATAAATTTTTTATTAACCTTATCTCCCTCAATAGTCATTGTGGATTTTTGTTAAAATCAACACTTTTTTAATTGATCAAAAATCATTTCTAAGTCATCACACGAGTAACTATTTAGATGAGAAACCAAGAGTTCAGAGTTTTGGAAGATTAAAAATTGGCCCGTTAGATTGTAAATCTCCGAGAAAAAAAAAGTTTCCACAGGAAACTCCATCGTCTACGGGAAATAAAAGTACAGAAAACAAACTGCTTTAATTGTTTCGATGATAATGAATAATAAAAGTTTTAAGAATGTTTTAAATTACAAATAAACCATAAAATTCAAATTTATTTGGTGAATAAAATTTTAAAATGGGTTTTAGAGCATATATAGGATAATAAGCTTTTAAATGAAAAAAAAAAAAAAAAAAAAAAAAAAAAGAGAGAGAGAGAGAGAGATATGCACTTCGCATACTAAATTAATACTATAAAATACTGGCAAAATCTCGAAGATAGATTCCTTTTTGTTAATATTATTACTAGCAGGCTTTACCCGCTTCGCTGGGCACTATATACTTAATAATGAGTTGTCAAAATACCATATCATTATTAATAACTAAAGTTAAAGTTCACGCTGTGTTCGGTAGAGGTTTTTACTGCTCGCAGCGTGTAAAGTCCGAGTTCACACTGCCTTCGCCAGCAACATATCCGCATCTTCTTTCCATTTCCCCAGCGGGTAAGTTCGATGTTTTGTGAAATCCCACCGAGGTACACAATGCAACACTTAATGAATATCTACACACCAAAATTTGCCATTCTAAAATAATTTAAAGCGAATTCAAACGGGAAAACGTGTTTTTACACGCGTTTCTTGCCCCTCGACCCCGGTGGGTTAAGGGGACAATTTCGTAAAATCCAGTTACAATAAGTGTCGGACACATATAAACAATTTACGCACCAAATTTCGCTACCGCAGATCCCATAGATTTCTGAAGACAAATTTAGTGCTAAAAGGGGGGGGGGGTCTTGAATTTGCACCTTCGTAACACCCCCTCCCCCCCCCCCAAAAAAAAAAAAAAAAAAAATAGAAAATCACAGAAACAAACAAACATGTGTTTTTGGAAATATCCTAAAGAAGACAATTCGCTGTTTTCAATACCTCTGTAACATTTTAAGTAGAGTTCTACTCAAATATCGGGAATTTCTGGAATCCCCCCCCCCCCCCCCCAAAAAAAAAATAAAATAAATAAAACGATTTTTCCCCACCCTTCTGTAAGAATAAGAATTCCAGAATCGTACATAATGTTTTATTTATACTCAAGTCTAGTCTCCTCATGTGCAATTTCTTCACCATGAAGTAATTTGGGGCCGAGTTATGCTTACAAACTTTCTTTTTTTTGCTTCCTGCCCCTCGGGGAGGGGGAGGAAGAAGGTAAATTTAGATAAATATCGTTATTTTAGGTGTCTGATACATATAAACAATCCAAGTGCCATACTTCGAGACCGCAGCTCTAATGAATTTCCCAGCACAGACTTAGCGCTAAAAGGGGCGTCTCGAATTTGCCCTTCGTAACACATATCCCCCTCCCCCCGAAAAAAAAAAAGAATATCACAAAAAATCAAAAAAGTATTTTGGAAATATCCTAAACAAGACGCATGGCTGTTTTCAACATCTTTGTTCATTTGTAAGAGTTCTACTAAAAAATCTGGAATTAGCGAAATTTTCCACCGAAAATCATTTTCCCCCCTTCCTCCCTTAAAAAGCGAAAACTCCTAAATCACAGATAGAGTTCTTTTTCTACTCATGTACAGTCGGTAACAAAAGTATCCGAACACTAACAAAAATTCCTATATAAAAAAAGTAGAGTTAACACTGTTTTGTTAAATAAATCCTTGTCGAATCATGTTCTTAGACTGACTAAGAACATGATTCGACAAGGATTTATTTAACAAAACAATATTAACTCTCATTTTTTTTTCATAGGAATTTTTGCTCGTGTTCGGATACTTTTGTTACCGACTGTATAGTCTCCCCATGTGCAATTTCTTTACTGTGAAGTAATTTTAAGCCGAGTTATGCTTACAAACGTGTTTTTGACATTTGTCCCCTCCCCCCCCCCTCCAGGGGGGAACGGAGGGGAATTTCGAAAAAGTTGATAGATATAATTTTAAGTTTTGGATAAAGATCTAAATTCCTGCCAAGCGCCGTTAAATTTTGTCCAGCTATTCTCACGTGATACCCGGACAAAAATAGCGTTACATACATACAGACACGATGATGTACACACACACACACACACGCACACAGACAAAATTTTCTGAAGTCATTTTTGGCTTTCATGGTGTGTGAAACGTGAAGATATCGCAAAAATTCTGACAAATTTACAGACAAAAGCCTGATTTTATAAATATATATGATTATTTTTTTCCAGATGCGTTTGTCAGAAATTCGTATTTTGATGTCAACTGGAAAACGAATATCCAAAGATTGTTTATTACGTATGTCCGTGCTCTTTTCGTGGGCTCTACTCCTTTTAGGGATTAGATTGAGAATAATGGGAAGCCAATTGCCAGTATTCACAAAGTAAGTTCTCATTGTCATTTCTTTATATTTAATATCTCTAATATAATACAAAATTGTAGAGAGCATTTTGATTTATACTAGGTTTGACAATCCAGCTGCAGCTTCCGAAACTCCCATACGGCAGCTGACCTATAATTACTTGGTAGCGCTCAATAGTTGGTTGCTGTTGTTTCCCCACAATCTTTGCTGTGACTGGACTATGGGCAGTGTATCTCCAGTGGAAAGGTGGACAGATCCTCGGAATTTCTGCACTGCAGCTTTATATTTCGTTGTTTTCTTGCTGCTTTGGAGTCATTCGTGGATCGGGTATGCGAGATCAAAAGTTGTTATTATGGTCAGTAAAAATTTTATGCATACTGCTGTAATCGAATGTTCTTTTAGTGTCTAAGAATTAAAATAGGTGATTTTATGAAGATTTTGTTTTAGTCAAACTCTGATTTCACAATAGTAAAGTCAAAATTTCAGTGATGTACACCATAAACAGACCGATATTGGTTAAACTGGATTCCTATTCAAAAGCCGAAAGTAAAGCAGCAGTGACATTATAATTAAATATTCGCTATAAATAAAATCCCGCAGCTGAAACGGAGTAGTGGGTTTCCACAAAATTCGGCATGCAGACGATTCATAATAACCTCTCCCACCCCCTCCCCCCGCAAAGAAAAAAAGTACTTTTGTTTAAAAAAAATTTACCAGGTGGCATTTTTTGAACTAAAATCCATTCAAAGAAATGGCGCAAATTTTAACAAATAGAATGAGTCACACGGGACGAAAAGCTAATAACTATTGAAGGTTAAGAATTGTGCGTGCATTCCGTATGTCATTTGCTTTGTTATGCTCTATGCTTTACCATGAAAAGCGCCATCTTATGGACATTTTCGAATTATTATTAATTTTCTTTTTCTTTTTCTTTTTAAATTCTGGATCGTACCTCATGAATAGTCCACATACTAAATTTAGCAGAAAACCTCTCATTCGTTTTAGTTTCTAGATGCTGTTTATTGCGGGAGTTTAATTATAACTATCCTGTATTTACAGTCGGCAGCAAAGCAAAGCTATTCGAGTATTAGCAAAAATTCTTATATAAAAAGTACATTTAACACTGTTTTCTTAAATAATTCCTTGTCGAATCATGTTCTTAGTCAATCTAAGAACATAATTCGACAAGGATTTATTTAACAAAACGTTATTAAATGTACTTTTTATATAGGAATTTTTGCTAGCACTCGAATAATTTTGCTGCCGACTGTAGTACCATTATGTTTCTCTCAACTAATCTGCAAAGACTCCTCGCTACGTGTCTGTTCTTTGTTAATCTATGTTGTAACAGAAAGTGCTCGACTTTGTTCGAAGGTCGTTGGGTTACCAAAGCTGAGGAGCCGTCCCCTCCTTGAAGGATCAAAATTGTGATGGTTTGTCTCTGACTATTCTTAAGAGTAACTTCTGGACCGTCACCAGGAACATACTGTATAGTTATTGTATGGTGTGAATCCAAACTAATTAAATTTCAATGATGCTTTTATTTAAAAGTTAATTTTAAGAATTTTAAATACAAATTATGCTTTGATTTGTGAGTAATTTGTGCAACTTAATATAAGGTTTCAGTTGTAAGATAAACTCATACCACAATTTATCCGAAGGTGGACTTGAGTGAAGTTAGTTCTTATTTATGGAGTTTGATTGTTTTTCCCAGTAATTAAACAAGTTTATTAACTTATTTACATTTTAATTCTTCTTTTTATTTGCATGCAATCTAAATTTATTAGAGAAATTATATTTCATTATTCTATGTGAAATATTTTTTTCTCCTCCATTGCTTATTTTATTGCATGCTTGAAAGAGTATGTTTAAACGACTATTATTAACAATTATTTTTATTACCAATTATTATTGTTATTTGACAAGATTTCTTTAAATTATGCAATACAATTAAAATACAACGCAGTTAAATATATACATTTGAAAGTTATTGCTTCGATGAGTTTTAACAGATTCTCCACGGACATCCCTGATGTTAATTTTTTCGATTATTTTTACCGTTATTTTCATGTTCTAAAGACAAATGAAATGTTAATTTTACAAAATTAATTTGATTGTTCAGTGTACCAAATAGGTGTAGAGATACAAACAATTAGATATTTTTCCAGGGTTTCGATTTGCACAAATTGACAGCTAAAGTGTGTTACAAATTTAAGCTATTTCCATATGAAATCGAATACTAACTTAAAATTCTTAACATTTCACGAAATTTAGCTGTTTTGAATCATTTTAATGCCCAAAAAACCACACAAGTTTATAAATAAATATTATATTCCTCGGATTACGCATTCTTGTAATATTAGATTCTGATAAAACTGTCTTTGAGGTATTACAGTATATATTTCACAAAAATTCAGACGATACAGAAGAGCCAAAAAATAATTATGTAATATAACAGATCGCAAAACATCAGAAATTCATAAGAATAACTTTACAAATACAGGCTCAAAAGCGATTCAAACGATGCAACTTTATGGCTAATATTTGATGGCTCTCAACTATTAAACTAGAAACCATTTCTACTCATAGTCCCATCAGCTTCCCTTTAAAGAGATGTTTTATATCAATTCTCATATTCCTTTTATGTATACTTCCTTTTATGTATGGCGATTTAATCTTTAGAAATTTCGTGAACGTTATATAGCTCTCTTGTACAGTCGGTAACAAAAGTGTCCGAACACTAGCAAAAATTCCTATGTAAAAAAAGTACACTTAATACTGTTTTGTTAAATAAATCCTTGTCGAATCCTGTTCTGAGTCAGTCTAAGAACAGGATTCGACAAGGATTTATTTAGCAAAACTGTATTAAGCGTATTTTTTTTATAGAGAAATTTTTGCTAGCGTTCGGACACTTTGTTACCGACTGTAGCGTTATATAGTTACTATAACTAACTTGTTGAATATTCATCGCAGATCTTTGGAAATAGAGTTTTCTGAAAATAATGCCTTGCAAAGTCGCCAAAGGTTTTGTTAATTTTGTCGCTAACCCCCCCCCCCCCCCCCCCCCCCCCCCCAAAGAAGCAATAATGCCGTCTTTCTGTGAAAACTGAGTATTTTTCTGCTCTGTTTGAGTCATATTTTAATCCAATCAAATTCAATTTTCGAATACACTAAGTTTATTTGACACTCACAAAAGTATGAGGTGTAGGCGAAAAACAAATCATCATGTTTTTGTTAACTAATAAAAGCACCTCTGAGCTATTTCTCTATTTGTAAATATATACGTTGATTATTTTTTATTACTGTAGCAAAGAAACTGACGTAATTTGGTCATTACTGTTTTCAGGCCTTATCTTTGTGCATCTTCCCTTTTCTTCCTGCTTCAAATTTGTTCTTCCCTGTAGGATTTGTGCTGGCAGAACGAGTTCTATATGCCCCCAGCATGGGTTTCTGCCTTTTAGTGGCTCATGGTGCAAGTTTATTAGCCACGTAAGTCATAAATAATTGCTTTATTTTTAAGTAAATGTCTAAATAAAAAGTTAAGTAAAAGTTTCCTCTGAAACAATAGTGAGACACGGAAATGAATGAAATATTAATAGTCAAAATCATATTGAAGAGTCATAATGAGAAATATAAATCTATCTTTTGTACGCAAAGAAATATTATAAGTTTCTGACGTAGAAATCTCAGTCCGAAATCTGACACGATATAAGGGTTTTAGAGTGAGCAGATTTTTAAGGTGAAGTAGTTTGTAAGCTAATGGTGAAAATTAATAATTTTGCTTTATAGAAAAATAGAATGCTAAGTACTTTTTTCTTTTCATTTTTTTTTTAGTATGCTTTGTTTTATTAATACCAAATGTCTGCAGAAGATGACACTTCGGTTTCTGTAGCTGTAAATCACATATTAACTGAAAAATCTTCTTTTTCTTTTTTTTTTCTTCAAAGATTCAGTATTGCATTTTTTTTTGGACTGAAATATTTGGCTTATTTAATCAAAAGAAAAATATTACGAAAGATTCCATTACAAAATGTAACATTAAATGTCGTGTTACTCAGGTGCCAGGTTCTGGATTCGAATCCTGGTTCAGGCTTGGAAGCTCGTGGTGGTTCGGAATCAGTTAAATGTAGGTCCCTTAAAGAACTTTAATGTGCAAAAAATTATCGCATAACGACAACGGAAACCCAAACGAAATTTGTATCAGTGGGCTTACTTTACCTTATCTGAAATATTATTGCATTCTTCGTTTATATTAAATACGTTAATCCCTCTACTTCTTATATATATGTATATATGTCATGATTGTAGAGGATGACAGTCGCTGGCACACAAGAAATACTATGAATTCTTTCCAGAAAACAACTTTATTTAATCAAACTTGTATGAAGATTCGACCGAGGATTTGCCGATATTCGGCCTGCGCTAGTGGCTCATGCCACGGAACTCAATTAGGGTGTCAGATGCTTTAGCTCCAGCGTATTTCGGAGAGGAGGGCAGCATGATTTGTTTAGCAGTTGAGAACCATGGCAAAAGTCCTCCTGTTGTTTATAATTCGGCTCTATATACGCACTTTCTGAGCTCCTCATTGGACAATCGGTCGCCTGGGATTCCTAAAAAGAATTTCTGGGTTTAATTATTATGCAGGGTAATGTCGACTGACCTGCAGATTGCACTTACGTAGCAAGATTTGACTTATAATTTCGCTGATTTTCTGATTTCTGAGTAATAAAGTCTTTTACTGCGAAACAAACTTTAAAGGGAGGCAATTACGAATTATTCGCGATTTATAATTTCGGCTAGCGATTTTTACAATTTTAAATTGAGTTTTTAATCCTTTATATGTGCGTATTTTTATCCCTTTCACATACATATATATATACTAGAAGCTTTGCCCACTTGGCTGGTCATTGTATTGAAATGAATTCTGAAAATACCATATCATTAATAATAATAATAATAAATCATTGAAATCAGTCAAAAACTAAGTTAAAATTATAACAAATAAAAGAGGTATAAGTCAATTTTTCTGCAGTGCGGCTTTTTTTTTGTCCCTTAGTGTATATATTATAAATAATGTATTACAACGAAAGAATATGCTCAGTTAATTATTGTCGATTAATATAACACTTGATTCTGGATGAGTCTAAAAGTAATAAATTTAATTAAAAAGAAATATTAACTAAAATCGGTCACGATTACATTTAAAATAATATTTTCTGTATTTATTTGACAGAAAGAAAAGCCTGTTGGTTTGGAGTAGTTTTGTATTTCTCATCATAATGCACGCTTCAAAGACTATCAAAAGAAACAACGACTGGTAAGTAACCGACTCATTTTTATTTTTTAATAAGCTGTCTTTAACGACTAACTGGTTCGAGACGGAATAATAATACTGAAACAGAAATTTCCATTAGATTAGTCATCTTATTTTTTTTTCTTATTTTTTACAGTTATTTATTCACCACCTTTATCATATCTGGATACAACAATACGATTAGAAAAAGAAATTGTTCGCTAGAACAGTTCCTATAGAATATGCTATAGCTGAGTAATACCATACTCATCTCGTAGAGATTAACTACTTTATGATTCAAGGAACCTGTCAAAAACGTACCAAAGAAGCTAGAATGTATTAGAAAATTAATTGGTAACTGGAATCGAACACCACAAAATGTTCTGCACCATGTTACCTTGTAACATAATGCCAATTACCATTGCTTCTCAGCAATTAAAAAAATTTAACATATAAACACAATATATATACAAACAATAACATATGCAGATTGTCTGTCTTATAAAGTTGTATTTCGAGTTAAATTTCATAATAATTTATTTGATCCATTCAAAGTTGAATATTTGTGTATTTCAGGGAGAATGACTATACCTTATTTCTTTCTGGCATTCGAGTGAATCCAAAAAATGCGAAACTGTACAATAATGTCGGCCATTTTCTGGAGACTCAAGGAAAGCATTTAGAAGCCTTAGAATATTTTCATACAGCTATAAGGTAAATATATTTTTTTAGCTAAGCACATCTACTATATTAACTTTCAACTATATTTATTTTGTCCTAAGGTTGGTTCAGGAACAACCAAAGCTAGTTAGCATTGGTGGACTTAGCTCAGTTCCCCATCATATGTTTGTTCTCATAAATTTCTTATATATTTCATATAACATTCAGATGATGAGAAATGAATTTGACCGATCACCTGCTATGGTTGCAGACTGAAATGTCTTCAACTAATAGCTACATCCCTCCATTTTGTTACATTTACCATATAATAATTTAATGATTTATTTTATTAGGGTTAGTTTCGTAGTTTAGTTTTATATTTGCATACTATTTCTAATAGAATGAATGATGAAAGTTTATGTGAAATATTGCCCTATTCTGCCATGTTAAGAAAAATCTTAAATTTCGAATAACTTACGAAGTTTACAAATTAACCCCTTAACGATCTCGTAGTTTTTAAGAAAACAGTAAAAAATGTGATTTTTTTTAATTCAAGAAAATTGTATAAAATAAAGTGTCTGAACAATATATGTATTCGTTTTTAATTTTTAGAATGAAATCAAGAAAATTTACTTTTACAGAAAAATCAACAATCAGGGTTACTATGACTGAATTTTGGTTTTCCAGTTAATATAGAAAAAATGAAAGATGTGTGTTTTAAACACTAAAACAGAATTTTATCAAAGAAATTTATTTGTTGAGAACAGAAATTTATTTGTTGTCACCAGAAGACTTTCTTCTATATTTTCCTATGCAAATTCACTCAGTCACATTAAAAAAAAAAAAAAAAAAAAAAAAAAAGATTTTTTTTGTTTTCTTTTCGTTAAAAGTAGAAAAAATCGATAATTTTGTTTTAAATTATCACATATTTATAGCTCAACCACTTGTTTTAAAGATACTGACGAGACCTTTCGAAAGATACCCATCTTGAAAATTTACCCCCCCCCCCGGGGGTAATTTCCCCCAGGGGGGTGACGCAATGTCCCCACATGCACAATTTTTTCCCCTAATTAACTACTACTGTTATAAATAATTCATATTAATTTTACAATCACAGGTTAAGAATAACTCTCATTACGTACATTTATACGAAATTTTGTCCTATACTACCATGTTAAAAATTTAGAAAAAATACGATCACAGCGCCACCTGTTGAGCGATTGATCCCCAAATCTAATCAGCACCAGTTTATGTCAGGGGCTAACTAAATACCAAGTTTGGTTAAATTTCGTTTAAAAAAAAAAAGTACGATTTATTTTCTAAGTGTTTTTTCGTTAAAAGTAAAAAAAAATCGATAACTTTATTTTAAATTATCACAGAATTATAGTTCAACCATTTGTTTTAAAGGTATTGACGAGACCTTTCGAAAGATACCCATCTTGAAAATTTATTCGGGGGGGGGGGGTGACGAGGCTCCTACACATACAAAAAATGTTTCCCAGCTGACTATCTCAATTATAAATAATTCGTGTAAATTTCATAATGATTACTAGAAAATAATTCTCTTTATGCACATTTATACAAAATTTTGTCCTATATCACCATGTTAAAAATTTAGAAAAAGCGGGATGGCAACGCAACCTGTAAGACAAATTTTACCAAAAGTTGATAGGCACTAATTTATGTCAAGGTGCAATTACGTACCAATTTGTATGAAATTCTGTGCAGTAGTTCCTGAGATACAGTTGCCACAAAATTTTGTCACACACACACACAGACAGACAGACAGACATTTTCTAAAAATGGTGAAATTGTGTTCTACAGCTCTCAAAAGGTGTAAATCCATCAAAAACCCGAGGTCGAAAATTTTTACGAATCCAATACTTTCTTCTATTGAATATAGAAGAAAGTAATAATTTCATGTATAATAGCACACTATACGTATAATACTCTGTTCTCAGATTCGCTATCCGAAATTTCATAAATATAATCTATTTCCGAATCACTCTCAGATGCATATGTACTAAAATTTGAATTAGAGTCATTTTGTCATTCTGACTACATAATATACACAATAATAATAATAATAAAAGTATTTTACCTCAGAGCACAAAACCACGTGCATTCAAAAGCCCAACTGAGCTAAGATTACAAAATAAGTATTACAAATATTTAAAATTGGATAGTGCTGACTTAAAATAAACCTACTATCTCCAATTGCATTTAAAATAGTATGCTACTTTCATCTAGAGTGTAAAATAAGTAAAAAGATTTCCGGAAATCAGAAATGGTTCGCTTTTAAATCTTTTAAGTACGTTCCTTTTGAATACTCCAGCCCGGAAATATCACGGGCTCGAGAAATAGAGAGTGAAAACTCACCCCGTCATTTTCACGGGAGCGAGAATGAAGGGGTTAAAATACAATGATGTCCATGCCAATATGATAAATGATATTTTAAAAGTTGTCTGACATCTTTACATTGAAAATATTCCTCATAATGGTAATTTATGCAAAATTTTGCACTAACAGGGGGTTGCTTCCCTGTTAGGAAAATCATAAATTTCGAATAACTTATTAAGTTTTCAAAGTGGAACGTTCATAGTTAATGATGCTCATATCACTATCATAAGTTATGTTTTAAAATTTGGTTTGACATCTTTGCGATAAAAATATTCCTTTTGATGCAAGTTTAAGTAAAATTTTGCCCTATTTTTTCATGTTATGTAAATCGTAAATTTTGAATAACTTATGAGGTTTCAAATTAGATTGCTTAAAACCAATAAGGTTGCTGCCAGTATCATAGATAACAAGACGATTTTCTTATTGTGTATAAATATTTTATTGAATTATGTACTCTCTATTTTGATCCACTACCTTTAGTCATCTTTCTGGCAGTGACGCGATTCCACGGTCATAAAATTTCTGTTCTTTGCTGACAAAAAAAAAAAAAAAAAAAAAAAAAAAAACACTAGTCCAAAGAATTTTTGACGTCCTCATTTGAATTAAAGGTTTTGCCATGTGAAAATACATGGTCTGTCCCGAAAGTAATGCGCCCATTTTTATTTTAAGAAATTTATTGAACCGATTCGTACACTTACTCAATATTCTTCGAAATACATCCCTCATGCTTCAACACACTTGTTCCGATGCGATTTCCATGCTTTATAAGCGTCCTGGCTGTTCGTCACAGAGATGTCCTTTAGTTACGTCGTCGTAGCCACTTTGATGTTCTCCAGGGTTCCCAAATGTTCTCCTTTGAGGAATTTTTTAATCTTCGGGAATGAAAAGAAGTCGGACGGGGACAAATCAGAACTGTAAGGAGGCTGGAGGAGCGTTGAGACGCTGGGAGCATTGTTATGGTTCAGCTTCCAGGAATTCTTGATCTCGCGCCTGACGCGGTTGACCCGTTGCTTTAGCCTTTTCAGTACTTCGACGTAAAATTTAGCGTTGACTGGTTGGCCAGGTCCAAGTGAAACAAATTCAAAATGGACCACTCCCTTGGATTCGAAATAAATAAATAAAATAAAACAATGAGCATCGCTTTGCCTTGCGATTTGCTCATTCTTGCCTTGTTTGGGCGTGGGGACGACATCGTGTGCCACTCTGCGCTCTATCATTTTGTTTCTGGGTCGTACAAGAAGGTAAAAGATTCGTCATCACTTACCACATTGTCCAAAACAGTCGGGTCGTCCTCAAAACACTGCAACAATTCTGCTCGAGAGTTTGTTCTATCTTGATTTCGATCGAGCACTCACACAAGGGTTTACTGAAACAGGCACTGCGACTCTGCAGGAGCCGACTGGCACTGGTGGCGCTGTGTTCCCAAGACTCCACCCACCCTTCCGTGCAAGCCGCAATCCTGTGCGACGGATAGTCGCGGCAAAAGAAAATGGGGCGCATTACTTTCGGGACAGACCATGTATTTTGTAGAGACCAGAACAAGTAATAATCTGAAGTTGCCAGATCTAAAGAATATGGGGTATGTGTTACTAAATACCATCTAAGCTGTATAATCTTTTAAAAACGAGTTACCAAACTTGTATGTGGCCTTGCATTATCTCGATGGAGCCTTTTCTATTGATCAATTCTGTACTTTTCTATCTGGATGTATCATCCAATTTGTTCCTTTGATGACAGAATATTTCAGAATTGATCGTGGTATTTCGGTAAAAGTTTAATAATAATTTTTTAAAAAAAGTTATCTTCAGTTCCCCCTAAATAGACAGTATCACCCCTTTTTTTTGATAAATATTGAATTTCAAAGTACATTGAATATCTATTTTTACTCCATAATATCTTGCGCTTAACATAGTTGTAGATAACTTTCTCATCTCCAGTAATAATTCGCTTAAAAATGTATCATTTTCTTGACGTTTGAGAAAGAAATCACAGACGTCATTGCAACTAAGCAAAATGATTTCTGTAAGAATATGTGGCATCCATAAGTCAAGTTTAGTAATTAAACCAAGGCGTTACATAAATGGTCAATTTCGATAAATTTAACCTCTCAACGATGTCACAAGTTCGGCGGTTTGCTTCAACCAATGCTTTTATTTTGTGTTCATCAGCTTCAAACTGGCCTGCCAGAACGCATCACATCAAAACTGTCGAAACGAAATTTTGTAAACCAGTTTTGGTATTGTGTTTTGTGAATTCACTTTCTCCATACACATAAGATTTTTTTTTTTTTTTTTTTTGATTGAGCAGCATTTTTCCCTTTCCGATAGTGAAAAAGCCGAAACTATACCGAAAATGCGACTTTGCATATTTGATAAGGCACCAAACAGAAGAAATCCAGAATCAAACAAACCTTTTCACAAACATTCTTTGCTGTATCAACTGTCGAAACATACCACAACAATGCGGCTTAATTGTGAAGTTGGTAGGAAAAAATACAACTAAATCCTCGGTTGTGAAAAAATGAAATTACTTTCCGAACAACCTAATAAAAGGTTCATATAAATATATATTCAGGCTTTATCACATGCCTTATGACAGTTAAAATGTTGTTTTGCAATTTTATTTCTAATATTATTTACCAGGAAGGAAATTATGTATACTAATAGTACAAATTTTCGATATTATTCAGTTTTAACGAAGATTTCAAAATTAATAATCTATATATTAATAGGCAAGCATAAAATTTGTTGTCCCTTTTTAACATATTAATTATGGGAGTAGAGGGTTGAAAATGGTATCATTCGAAAGGTATGGTTAGCCGGAAGGTGCGAATACAAATATTATTTTCTTACGATGTCAAGAAGGTATTTAAAAATACATTTATTTTTTATGCATTTTCCCCCATTTTTCCCTTTTATACACGTATTCCTTCACATTAAAAAATACCTAAAAGTAGAAAGTTGTTAAATCTGGCAATTTCATAAAGCTCAAATAAAACCATAGACACAGTAATTTGTATAATGTAGCATCACTATACGCAAGCGAAGTGATGACGTCACTGTCTGTCCATGGAGCCATGTGAAAGATTTTCTATGTTAATCGTCCATTGAATTTTTTGTAAAAAATTATTAAAAAATAACGGAAATTATCTGCCGATTTTAATTCCGATATTTGGGTATCCGCGTTTGTAATGATCGATAGACGGCGCTTTGTGAACACTGCAGTTGTTAGTAAACATTAGCCACGTGTGTTCCATTAGTGTTCTTTTTGTTATTCTACTTAATATTCGTACTATAATTTCTCCGCCATTACATTATGGAAAATTGATTGCTTTTGGAAAAAATACTTCAGTTTATTCAAAGTTCGATCGGAAGTAGATTTTTAACTGAAGTTGAACAAATATTAATTTCAAATCATCTGATTAATTCTTTACTTCCATTAGCCGAAGCAACTGAAATTTTAAATTTGTCATTTGGAAATAAATGGAAGCTCAATTCTGGATTTCTTGATCCTTTGGAGTTACACTGTGGCACACAAAAGTATGTGTTATCTTTTTTACCGTATTTATTCATTTTTATTCGATAAATATATGTGAAACTAAATATCGGCAAGCAATGGCGGCTGTATGGAATTCGAATTAAACCATGTTTATTGTAATTTCACCTTAGCCCACCAGAGGGCGAGCATTTCATTACAATCGCGGATAGTTATATATAAGTTACTGTCTACATGTGTTTGATTGAGTTATTTTTTCTGTAAAATTGATAAAATTTTAATTTAAAATCACAAAACTCCAGAAAAAAAAAATGGCAAACTTCCAGTTTCGAATGTAAACATAAACATTTCATTTCAAAGGGCGATATTTAAACAATAAATATTGAACTAATATACTAAATAAAAGGAAAATGGATTTGCTACTAACTGCTGCATGTATAAGTAGACGATACGGAAAAAATTCCGATTTCCGTTTTTTGCTGAATTTACATGTTTTGAGCTTTCTTTACGTTTCAATTAACTGAAATTGGCTACTTATTTTTTAAAAAAGTGTCTTTATTGCTAGGTTTTGTGGGTAGAAGAAGCAAGTAGAAGATACATAAAAACTTTTGATTTCCGGTTTTCGATGAATTTACACGTTTTGAGAGTTCCTTGCATTTTAATTAAGTGAAATTGACTACTTATTTTTATTTTTTAAAAAGTGCATTTATTATTCCTTCCTCTGCATATATAAGTAGAAAATATAAGATTCAGAAATGTTTTAGATTTTCGGTTTTCGATAAAGTTACACGTTTTGAAATTTCCCGAACTCAATTCGACCATTTTTGAAAAATATCTTTTTTTTTTTTTTTTTTTTTTCTTTTTTGTTCAAACACTGTACTTTATGAACCAATCGAATTAATTTAACAGAATGTGATACTTGGTTGGACCTTGGTCTGACATGGTACCTATTAGCTTCTGGGCTGTATCACACAACAAGGGGCGTTTTCACGTTGCGATTTTCTCTCATTTCAGGAAAGGCTAACATCTACAGAGAGAAATAGTTATATTAAGTAAAACTCTGCTGATTCAGTTAGAGTGAATATCGGCAAACAATTGCCGCAGCTGTGTTGCAATTGCATTCCGTTTAGGACAAGGCAATAACTTTGCTTTGCCTCGCTTTGCAAAAAAAATGGTCGATTTTCGACCACTGGGCGATACTAGTAATAATTAATGATATACAGTTCAGGATCCCTGATTTCCATTCGTATTGCTGAATTCTGAGAAGTTTAATTTTTATTATATACGATTAAATTGCTTAATAATAAGATACATTTATATATGATGGAGGAGGGCTACTGCACCTCAATTATTTACATATTTGCTTCTTTTACCAATATAACACTGAAAAAAATATGCATCTAGTAGCTACCACAGATAATGCATAATTTATTGGAATTATTTTGTGTAACTCAGTAATCTACTACACATGTAGCAGCTACTACGCATAATACATGCGGTATTGGAATTGTTTTGTGTAGTTCAGTAATCTGTAGCACATTTAGTAGCTACCACGCATAATAAGGTACTGGAATTGTTTTGTGAAGTTCAACAATCTACTTTTTAATTCAATGCGCGCCTTTTACTTTCCGAACACTATAGTGAGGAAAGTATTGTAATCATGTCAAAAATCCGAATCCGAGATTTTGATGTTTCTATACGTTTTGAGGTCCCCTGAGTCCGTTTTCACTATTTTTACGATGATGTATGTATGTGTGTGTGTATGTGTGTATGTGTGTATGTCTGTGAGTGAACACGCTAGCGTCTAAACGCTTTGTTCGAATAAGCTGAAAGTTGGTACGTATATTGTAAGTCACCATAGTACGAACCCTATAGATTTTGGTGAATCTAGCACTTATAGTTTTTTTACAGGGACACAAAGAAAAATTCTTTATCATTATGGCCTATGGGAGCAAAATCTTAAAAGTGCGATAGCATCTAAACGCCTTATTCAATTGAGCAAAAAATTTATACACATATTATAGGTCACAAATACTCAATCTGTATAGATTTTGGAGAATCTAGCACTTATAGTTTTTGTACAGGGACACAAAGAAAAATTCTTTATCATTATGCCTATGGGGCCAAATTTTTAAAAGTGTGATAGCGCCTAAACGCCTTATTAATCTGAGCAAAAAATTTGTACACATGTTATAGATCACAGTTGAACTAACTGTATAGACTTTGGTGAATCTAGCACTTACAGTTTTTTTACAGGGACACAAAGAAAAATTCTTTATCATTATGGCCTATGGGACTAAATTTTTAAAAGTACGATAGCATCTAAACGCCTTATTGAATTGAGCTGAAAATTTATATGAGTATTATAAATCACTGTTGCACTAACTACAAGCATTTTGGTGAATTTAGCATTTATAGGTTTTTACAGGGACACAACGAAAAATTCTTTATCATTATGATCTATGGGCTCAAAGTTCAGTAGCGTTAAATAAAACATCGTGTAATAGATGGAGAAAAATACTCAAACACTCTATTATGGTTTTCTCTCTTTTGTTTGTTTAACAACTCCTCTTTCTTTACTTTATCTACAAAACTGTTAATTACTCAATGTTCGGAAAGTCCAGTGGAGTCACTCCAGATTTTTTTCTACAGAAGCCATGTTTTTTAAACGTTTTGGTTTTAATAAGGTGTACTAATTTTATTGTGTTGAATGCAGTTTAATGGTGTTAAAATGCATTTAGTGCCGGTCAGATACCGGCATCAGATATCGAAAAATTCGTTGATAATATCCTGGATATAGTATTTTATATCCGGGATTGGCCAATCAAGGGTTTACTGTGCGAAAATTTTCAGCAAGCGATGGAATGCACAAAAATTATAATTTTATGTTTTCTATTTTATAAAGTGATATTATTTAATAATTAATAAAATCTTTCTGAACCATTCGGAGTAAAAACACCAGGGACGGTTATAGTACACCATAATCGTCGAAAACAGTAAGTGAAAGGAAAGATAAACAAATATCACACTGGTAGTTGTAAATTAAATATTATTCGATTGTTTTAACAATTATTAGTTCCCCATCGTACTATAGGTATGGCGAACTTAGGTAATCGTGAAAATTTTCGACCTCGGTTTTTTAACTTTTTTACACGTTTTCAGGTGTGAGGAATCCGAAAATGACAAAATTTGTATGTGTCTGTCTGTAGGGTGTCTGTTAGTGTGTTAGTGTGTTATAGTGGGTTCGTGTGTTAGTCCGTTAGTTTGTTAGTCTGTGTACACGATATCTCAAGAACAAATTGTCGCAGAGAGGTCAGATCAGTTTTAAAATATTACTTTCGACACTGGCAAGAACCCTATTCATTTGCAATATTCGACTTAAAAAACTTCGTAAGTTATTCGAAATTTACGATTTTCTTAACATGGGAGAATAGGACAAAAATTCACTTAAACGTGCATTAAATGGAAACTTTTTACTGTAAAAATGCCAGACCAGTTTTAAAATATCAGTTTTGATGCCGGAATGAGTATCAGTAACTATAAATATGCTACTTTGAAAATTTCGCAAGTCATTGGAAAAGTTACGAATTTCTTAACATGGCAGTAAGGGCAAAATTTCACATAAACGTCAATCTTGAGGGATATTTTCATCGTAAAGCTGTCAAACCACTTTCGAAATATTATTTAGGATACTGGCATGAATATCATAGACTATGATTGTTTCAATTTAAAAAATCCGTAAGTTATTTGGAATTTACGATTCATTTAAAATGTCAGAATAAGGCAAAATTGAGCATAAACTTCCATTTTGAGGATCCTAAATACATTAGACAACTTCGAAATTTTTATGATATTTGTTTGAACATGATTGAATACAAATATTCTAATAGGAAAATTTCATAAATTATTCGTAATTTAGGATTTTATCAACAATGCGAAATTGTAAATTTTTCATATAAATATGAATTTTGAGGATTATTGCATTGGAAATAGTAGCATGAAAACTAAACAACGGAATTGACCCTGGTAAAATAAATTAATGGATTAGAATAAGATAAATATATCGAAGAGAACGGTGGATAGCCTATTAGGCGGGGATTTCATTCTGTCACTGTATCAAGCCTTGGTCAGATTCATTTCTTTTAGCATGATTATAATATGTCTCGCACTAGAAATTTATGAGAACATAAATATGATGGGGAACTGAGCAGAGTCTACCTATACCAACTAGTTATTATTATAATTGCCTGTGTATTATCACAAATGTTTAGTGGTTCTATTGTAGTAAAAAATGCACCGGAGAACTGGTATTGAAAAGTAATACATTTTAAATAGTAAAGAAACTTATGAGAACGTAATAAATTACAATTTATGGAGTTTCATATTTATTAATAGTTTCATTTTTGATTTATAAATAAAGATACAGAAGTTTAATATGAATGCATTTGATTTCGCATAGTCACTCCTCTCTTCATCACCTCCTGTCCCCCCCCCCTTTCCATAAAAAAGAATTATATTTATACACATACATACATACGTATACAAAATGAGACCTGCCGAAATGAAATGAATTTCTAACATGGACTTGCAGGTTGGATAGGCCTACTTTATGATTCTCGTTCTTTTACTCCATTTAAATTTTTATTTCAGGGTGGAACCTTGTGATATAGGTGCTCACATGAATGCCGGTAGAACGTACAACCACCTGGGCTTGTTCGGGGAAGCAGAACAAGCTTTTCAAAAGGTAAATGAATATTTTTAATATTATATTGCACGGGAAATAATGCTTGGGGATTTGTAATTCAAACTCTTCTTATTGCATTAATTCTATTTTCTGCACGATTTAGTCAATGAAATTCTAAATAAAGAGTCCGTTTTTTTTTAAATACTATTTTTATTACAGTGATTTTCCTATGTGTAATCGTATGTGTATAATAATTACATTTTGTAGTTTTTTTTTTTTTTTTTTAATTAACTTGTAGTGAAATAAAATTAAAATTTAACAGGATTTTTATACGAATTTTTGTTTTTAATGGTAACTTGTATAAATGAATACATTTACATTTGAAATTATGACTAATCAATCAAAAATTTTGTTTGATTACTACGACTTTCTACGGTACAATGCTAACATTTCGTACGTTAACTTATTAGAATGTCTTCTACCTAGAAGATTCTCAGAATGTTCAAAAGAAAACAAAACATCCACATTATATCCTCATGATGTCCTGGATAGAAAATGTATAATATAGAAGTAATAAGTAAAAATCTTTGAATAAATACAATAAATTGCTAGAGTTCGCAATAATTATTTCGGATCGAAAGAAAACACCCTTTTCAGGTAAACAAAGTAGGCACGAGTGCTCCAAATAAAGTGACAACGCGGGTTGTAATTCAGGATATTCGGCAGTCTCTCTCATCTACTGAATCTGAACTATATTCATTGCATCAGTTTCTTAGTAATTCTATGCATTATAAAATTACATCTCATATAGAGATATCATAACCACACGCCTCTTTGTAGAAAACCACAATTTTTATAAAAAAAGAAAAAAAAAAAAAAAAAAAAAAAAAATCCACTTTAAAACACGTATAAAACGATACATTTAATTAAAATCATTGAAATTACATCGTGTCAAGGCCTTTCGCCCTGAACTTCAGGGCATCATCAGGACAGAGCCATTTTTAACAAGAAGTACAGTAACACTTGATTTATATATACAAAAGAACCCTATATTACTGTTACAGTAATTATACATGAAACAGATGAAACAGTTGAACACAGATCAATCACAAATGAAAGTCTGAAAGCGTAGAGTCGAGTTTCACTTGGTTACTATGGAGACAATTTTTGTGCAACAGTTGAAGCCTTCTTAAATATAGTTTAATGTTTAATATAGTTAATGACTTCTTAAATGTATCGTTTTATACGTGTTTTAAAGTGGATTATTTTTATAAAAATTGTGGAATTCTATGCATTATTTCTCCTCCTTTGAAAAAAAAAAAAAATCATATATATATTGTGTTACAGTAGTGCGTTGCCACTTTGTTTGCAGCACTCTTGACCGCTTTGTTCGTCTGATGACAAGTCGTGTTTTCTTTCGACCCGAAACTATTGTTGCAAGTTCTTGCATTTTATGGTATTTATTCACTTATCACTTATAAATGCCAGTGCTGTCGTGATATATATATATATATATATATATATATATACAGCATTAATTCTCATTAAGAAAAAAGGTAAATTTTAGAGGGTGAATGTAATTGTTTTTAATCATTAGGTAATGACGTTAGACTTACCGCAAAAATACTTTGATTAAGTAAAGGTCGCCATGAAAAATACCGGGTAAATTACACTAAGATTATGTCTTGATAGAGTTAAAATTTAGTTAGATTTGCTGATTCAATTGATGAAAAAATGTATTTAAAAAAAATAAAAATCAAGATTTTTTTTACGTTTATTTTTTTTATTCAAAGACAGTTTGGATGCATAATAATATTGCAAGCTTCGTTCATTCAAAAAGTGTAAAAAAGTTGTCCTTATTTTTTGTTAAACATCTTTTTTATTACTTTTTCTTCATTATGTGATACGCTTAATTGAGGTGTAAAAATGCAATTTAGTTCCAACCCAAATTGAATATTTTGAGCCATGAAAAAAAAAAAAAAAAAAAAAAAACATAGCCATATTTTAATAGGGAAAAAAATTAACGATCTTATTTTCTATATTAATTACTCATTTTATGAAGAAAAATTATTATGTAAATAGGGAACATAAGAAGATAATGGGGCATGTTTCGTTTTCCTACTGTAAAACAAATACAATTTTAAAATTCCTAAAATATTTTTAAATATTCCACATATTTAAATAGTTTTATATTAATGGTTCCAAATGATAGTGCTAGCTTAGTTATTAGAAGAGAAAAAAATCCTGATTCGTAATATGAAATTTTATCTCATTGGACCATAGCCATAGAGGTATATTTTGACATAATATTTAAACAATTTTTTATTGAATTTAGTACACATTTATTGCTGCCATTATACAAAATACAACATAATACACCATTCTATTTTGTAAAATTCATTATTATTTTATTTTCGAATACGGGTTCTCTTCCTTCGACGACTCAAGCAGAGATATACTACTGTCACTATTTATTGTCCCACAGATTTTTTGTTTTTGATGTGATTTTCGGACTGATTTCTTTATCCTCTTAACCAAGTGTTTTTTTCCCCTTTAAATATTTTCAATTTCCTTTTCTCAGGCGTACTTGTAAGAATTCTGCATGTTCTTTCTTTTCTACATAAATGCGGGTATTTTTTGTTGTTGGGGCTTTTGAATGTGATCAAATTAATTGATGTGTTATTGGTGTCCCTTTCGTGGAGGATCAAAATTGTGATGGCATGTCTCCGGACCACCTCTAGGGGTGTGTCCCAGACCGTCGCCAATTGCCCATATGCGTAGCACTAGTGCGACGTAAAACCCAACCCTCCATCCATCCATGTGTTATTATAACAATGTAGAAGCTTTGGTCACTTCTTATTCCAAGTTTTTAAGGGAGTGTTTAGCGATGATGTAAAAGAGACGTTTTCTTCAAATTTAGGGTATGGAGAATCTGTTCCAAATAGAGGCAGAAAATCCTCATCGGAAAATGTATTACAATTTAATGAATAAATTTAAATAGTAGAAAACCCAGAAATGATATCCTTAGTATTGAAAACCTTTCGTAATGTTACATTACAAATTGGGTACTTCAAATTGCAGCTTTATTCTAAAGGAATACGTCCTATTAGTCCTCTAACTGAAATACCCCATTAGTCCCCATACCATTTAAACTGCATTTAGGCTTAACGTAAATTAACTATTTACAACTGACTAAAATAATGATAGCAGATGAACAACATTGAATAAAAGCTCTATATTCACAAATAACACTGTCAAAAATAGACGTAAGTGTTAAATTAAACATATGGTTATTAAAAAAAAAACTTTCCTCTATTCAAAGAAATGTCTTGTTTCTTGTTTTCAAAAACATCGCAAAATATGTCTCAATGCATTGCTTTTGTACTGCTGGTGCTGCCATTTACTGACAAAATTCTGAACATTTAACTCATTTATTTTATAAAACAATTTACTTGTCCCATTAGCCCCCAGTCTTCCCTATTTATTAATTTCTTTCATACATTTCTGTCATCTAAAAAATATTCTAGTCATTTTTTTCGAATTTCTTCCGACCTTGATCCGGGAAATCCAAAATCTAAATCAAAAGTGATCAGTAAATTATAAAACCAGTCTATCTGGCCTCAAATATAGGGAAAAATTAAATTGAGCCCATTCAAGTTGAAACTAATCTACAGATCGGGTAAAATTTGGATTTTCTGATTCGTGTAGTGTATTGTAACTTATATCGCATAATAACACAAGTCTGAGATGAAATTTTTTCCTCCAAGGTGATGTGTTTTCTGGTGTATTTTTGGATGCTGATTAAAGAAAAACTATTCAAAAATTTCTGTTACGTACAGTTTTGACAAAAAAAAAAAAGGATTTATTTTAGCTTAAAGCTCTACTTTTTAACTCCCATCTAAGTTATTTCCCGTAAAATTTGGGTGATGTGAGTGAAAAATAAGGATTTATTTCATCAAGACACCAAAGAAATATAGAGGAGGTATCATGGACGATGAAGTATTAACATATTATCAGATTACTGTTGGATGATGCATAGAAAATCCCCCTCAGAAAGCCCACAAACCGTGCACAAGAGAAAAAGCCTCTAAAATGAGCTTCGACGAAACAAATTTAAAAGATAATGTGTAAACAATAGCCTATTGTAATGTATATTGTGCTACATAAATAGTTTCGAATTTGTAAAGCCTCTGTGTGAATTCTTCCGATCTTCATCCTTACTTTGTAAAAAACTCTTACGGGATAAGAAGAAAAGATAAGCATTTTTTAATTCAACGCATCAAAATGCATTAGAGGAATCCAAAGCAGTTAAAAAAAATATATATATATGATTTTTTTAGACTTGTGTAATTTTTAATTTAACAGAGGCATTGCATAGTAATGCCTTTGCAGTTGTGTGTTTACAAAAATATAGGGCATAAGGAAAATACACGTATTGGGGTTTTAAGTGATGATGTTCGTTTTTGCTTATTAAAATCGTCATTTATCATTGCAGGCAAAGGATTTATTACCGAGACCACCCTTTGGCGACGAATCCGAAGCCCGAGTAGCTCCAAGTCACCTCAATGTGTTTCTGAATCTAGCTAATCTCATTTCCAGAAATGGAACTCGATTGGAAGAAGCAGACATAGTAAGTGTGTGTAACGAAAAAAAATATATATATATTGCCCCTGTGGCAGAAATTTATTATGCTTTCTGCGACAAGCTTCATCAACACCAAAATCTTTCTGCAGGAATAGTTTGTGAAATTAACATTTACGAATTCAAAATAAATTATTTTGAAATAGTAAATAATATTCAGTATAACCAATGTATTTAAATTTTAACTAGGCACAAATGCATATATCTGCACTATTGCAAGAAAATACTTTTTTTTTTTTTTTTTTTTTTTTTTTTTTTTTAAGAAAGGTGAAAATAAATCTATTGATCTTAATTGCTTCAGATTTTTTGTTCACATTAATATACAATATTGCTTATAAAATATTCAATGAATTCAAGCCATAAAATGCCGTAACACATCAAAATAATCTGCAAAATTTTTTAAGGCATTTAAATCATGAAATGTCTAAATTAAACAAATGTTACAAATACTTTTAAAATTTCATTACTTTTTTTTATATTAAATATATATATTTAAATACACAAATGCACTTATTTCATAAGGTGCAAACCAAACAACATAAAATATAATACAGAACTCAAAATTAAAATACAACAAATTAAAAGTAAAAATTAATATAGAATACTGAATGTCATAATGAAATATAAATAATTTACAACATTTATAATTTTTGAGATTATTAGAAATATGCACGATAACATTCTAATAAACAAGATTCCTTTTTTGTATTATATACAAATACCATAAAGATGTGTATTTGAAATCTAAAAAAATGTGATTTTGACATTAAAGAATTCAGAATGTATAATTATACCATCATTTAAATACATAAAGTAAAACAGAATACAGGATTTAAGTAACACAATTATAGACAAAGCATAGTCGAAATATTTTCATAAAGATTGAGGCAAGTGAAATATTTAATTTTTAAAGAAATGTCTAAATCTGAAATGTAACAGATTTCATGGATAAAATCTATAATAGAAAATAGTGATTACAGATGAATGAAATAAATAGAAATCAATTAAAAGTAATATTTGATATTGAAATCTATACGAATAAGTAAATAAAAATAAATAAATAAAAGCATTTGCTGTTTAATTAGTATTTATTCAAAAGAACAACTATTAGATAAAATTCCTTTTGCTTACAAAAAAAAAAAAAAAAAAAATTTAATTTGCAATATTTCAATTTAAAAAATAAACCCTTTTTTTTTTTTTTTTAATTCAAATGTTTAAAAAATGAAATTACCAAGCTGTAGAAACGAATGATAAGAATATTTTTGTAAAATAAATTAATAATTTTTTTAACGACCCTATATGCTTAAACAACAAAATTTAAAGATATGAATTTTAATCAAAATTAAAATAATTAATGATTAGTAAAGAAAAAAATTAGAAAAGTTACCAATTTTATAACTTAAGATATCCATTAATATTTATTGCTAAGATCTTTTACTACATATAAAATGCTAAATATCAATAAAGTATTTTAAGATTAATTTCTTAATTTTCTATTTTTTGAAGCAAGGTTTGAAGCTTCAATTTTTACATTGCGTATAACTACAGACGTTATAAATTTCCCCATAGTCTTATATCTGTATATATTTGTGCAATGTATTGCATACTTTGAACCAAACATTAAAATTAAAGCAGCTTTAAAAAATTTACGTTTATTTACTACCACGCACGTATGCACACGCTTCGCATACATTAAAGGAAAAAAAATCACTAGATGCAACTAATTTGTCGTGCGTAAATCAGAAAATGTATGAAAATCGGTACAGCAGCAATCACGCACTTAAAAAAAAAAAAAATAATAATAATCACTGGATGCAGCTATTTTGTTATGCGTGACTCTGAAAATGCATGAAATATGAAATTCGTAAAATGGTCGCAAAGCCACAGTCTTTCGAAAAAAAGTCTTTTTGCAATACAATAAACACACACGACACGCCCGGCAGGCGCGGCGCGAAAACAAAGTTTGAAGACACGAAAATGAAGTTCCGATGTGAAGAGGTTACCAGTGAAAAGTGTCGATACACCGAATCATATCACCGCATCACGAATCACTAATGCATGCCGAATCAAAGCTAACCCAAGTGAGTTACATCCGCTTTATCTCCTCTCCTTATTCAGGATTGAAGCGATCGTATCTGCAGAAACGAAACTTTGTTCTGCAGAACAGTTTATAAACCATTCTTTGAGTTTCTCTCTCTCTCTCACTTTTTTTAACAGAATGGCAAAATTTATTTGACTTAGGTAAAATCTTTCTGCAAGAACATTTCTGTTTCTGCGACATTGTCGCCGTGTCGCCGTGTTTCTGCCACGGGGTATATTGCTTTTGTGAATTCTGAAGTAGGCACTCATTACGAAATGTAACGAGTATTGAATAGTGCGACACAGACCGTCTGCGTAGGACGCACATGTAGAAATCACATAAACTAATTCCCAGATTTTTCCCAGATATTTATTAACGAAAAAAAATCTATTGCTTTTTTGAATTCTAAAGTACGCATTCATTATAAAATGTAATGAGTATTGAGTAGTGCGGTAAAAACTGTCTGCGTATGACGCACATGTAAAAAATCACACAGAGTAATTTTTAAATGTAAAATTTTATTACAAATTTTTCATTGTTCTGAGTTTAATTGTAATGTTTTATAACCTAAAATAAAAAAAGAATGTTCCACATAACCTTTTAATTATTCAATGTTTCAATTATTTCCTCATGTAAAAATATTTAAATTTTAGATTATATAATGTGCCTTTAATGCCTTTCACAATGTGCTCAGTATGTATTTTAGAAATCTACTGTATTAAATCCATTCACCCAAATTTGTCCTCAGATAAATATTTTTTCCTGTTATGTCTAAATTATAAGTGGTTTCGCAAAAGGTCTGCAATTGAATTCGATATTTTTCCTCTGTTATTATGACCAACGAATAATAATAATAATAATACAGAAAAAAGACAATATATATATATATATAATATAAAAAAAGACAAAAACACCTTAAATTTCTGAAACACACAAAAATCATTTTGAGTCGATATACTTAAGCACGATCTTTTACCAAGTTTTTTTTTTTTTTAAGTTTGAGTGCACGAGTCTAGCATGAGCTCCAACTAATATAAATCGCTTGGGGTTATGACTTTACGGAATCTCGCTTTCATAGAGATTTCTTACTAACTCCTCAAATATGAGTCTTAAATATATATTTATGTATTATTCGGAAGAGAGGAACTGCTTGGAAACAACCGTTCAGCATTTACAGCATTTCCAGAAACGTTTTTAGTTATGGTGAACCAAGAATGAAGTTAAAATTTTAGTTCTTTGAAGTTCCAATTACAGCGTCGCGCATTTAGCGGCCAAATTATTAGCATTCTGGCATTCAATCTCGCTCAGATTGAGTATTTGTAGGGGTTCAGAATTTACTTCAAGCCGTGTTTCCCGCTCTAATGACACAGGTTTCAAAAGGTGACCGTAGACTGACAACCTAAGTAAGAACTGTAATTTTCTTGGCGTTTACGTGTTTGCACTGTTTGCTTTTGGGACGCAGCATTTATAAATTTTTTCATCTTATTATTCTCTTATTTTTTCATCGTATTTTCATCTTATTTTTCATCTTATTATTATTTATATTTCTTCTGCTCTGATTTCTCTGCTTTTTCCCATTTGGGCTACTCTTTAGCAGGAAAGATGCTTGTAGCTCGCGTTTTACTCCCTTGTGATTCTAGCATCTTCTTACCTGCCCCTTCGTCACGCAAAAAAAAAAAAAAAAAAAAAAAAATCTTAAATATTGGTTTGAGATTGAAAGTTTCCACAAGTAGCAGTGATGCCAAGAGTTTTGCCAAGCTAGTTGTCGAAGTTGCTTTGATAATGCTATCCAGATATCTTTCAGCGTAAATAAATCTACCTACCTGTAAATATAGTTTTATGGCAATGAGATTATCTGTGCGTGAAAACTGAGTAACTTTTCTTTCCAGCTGTGGGTTTTTGTTTTGTTTTTTCTTTCTTTCTTTTTGAAAAAATAAGATTAATAAAATTTCATAAATTAATAAAAATTCATAAATAAAAACAGCAAATTTATAACAATGTTTTATAATTTGTACAGTTTTAAAAAATTTACTTATTTTATTAATTTAATTTATAGAATTGTTTAAAAGATTAAAAAAAAAATCATTGCAATTGTTCACCTTTTCAGAAATCGGCCATTTACAGTTATTCTCATTATTTTTAGTATGAAAATTTTATAAATATGTTATGTATACTTTTCATTTGTAAACCGCTATATTTTATGAGTATACTCTGATATAAAGAGGGTAGATAAAGCAAAGATTCAGATATAATCCATAAAAAGTTATTTTTTTTTTAAATGGAGAAAAGAAAATACAATTAGCAACTTTTATGTTTCATGAACTGAAACTGAGATAATACATACCGTCTGTAATAACCTCAGAGATTTATTAGGTATTTTACTTTTATGAAATGTTTGTATATATATATATATATATATATACAGGGTATTCCAAAAGTCCCCCTTCCTAACTCGAAAATGAGTCAGAATTTTGAAAAATGGCGAAACACGTATTTAATGAATTCGAGAGGGACCTCTTTTGGGGAAAAATTGTTGGGCCTGGGGGGGTGGGGGGGTGCTAGTGGGACCGCCAGGGAGGGCAACTTTAAAATTTCAAATAGGAAAGTATGTCTTGTGATACATCCCTGGAAACGTCTCTTGAAGACAATGAATTTGATATAAATAGTTTTAGCCTAGGATTATTATTAAAGGAGATGCATGAGTTTTTAGACTTTTGAGATGTGGGTTTTGTACTTATGTATCCCCTTTAATAATCACTGCAGGACAAAACTATTTATACCAAATTCATTGTCTTGAAAAGATGTTTCCAGGGATGTATCACAAGACATGCCTTCCCATTAGAAATTTTAAAGTTGCATTCCCTAGCGGCACTCCTACCACCTCCTTACCCTGGCCCAAAAATTTTGGGGCAAAGTATGTCTTGTGATACATCCCTGGAAACGTTTCTTCAAGACAATGAATTTAATATAAATAGTTTTGTCCTGCAGTGGTTATTAAAGGGGATACATAAGTATAAAATCTACATTTCAAAAGTCTAAAAACTCATGTATCTCCTTTAATAATTATCGTAAGGCAAAACTATTTGTATCAAATTCATTGACTTGAAGAGATGTTTCAAGGGATGTATCACAAGACATACCTTCCCATTTGAAATTTTAAAGTTGCCCTCCCTAGTGCCCCCCCCCACCTAGCCTTAAACCCCGGAGCCAAACTTTTTTCACCAAAAGAGCTCCCTCTCGAATTCATTAAATATGCGTTTCGCTATTTTTCAAAATTTCAACTCATTTTCGAGTTAGGAGGGTGTGTGGGACTTTTGGAACGCCCTGTATATATATGTATATATATATATAATAATAATTTTGATAGTAGAAGCAAAGAATGAGAACGAAGAATAGTTAGTCAAACGATTCACCAAAGAGACATACACACGCCAAACAAAGCAACAATACTTCCCAAATTGATTCAATTATCAAGTTCAACAATTAGCACTGACGCCAATCCACTGTGCAACAATACCTGTTGAAAATTGAAATAGGACCGTGTAATTAGACTCAGATGAAAAGAAGGTTGACTCTAGGACAATATTTCAAGGGGAAAAAAGAGAACCCTGTAATGAACATTAAGTGCAGTAGAAGCCAAGCAACAAACACTATATATATATATTTATTTATTTATTTATGTAAATATAATCAGAAGTTTCTAGCAAGGCGTACGAAGAAAAATTTTTTCGAGGGTATTTAAATTTTAGTATGGTATATCTGAAATCTAGTAAAATAGAAATACAAACAGATATTTTCCTTTTGGGTCGTGTCCGAGTCGAGTTGGCTGATTTTTTTTTTTTTTTTTTTTTTTTAAATTGTGTTTCTATCTCATTGACTCGTGTTTAGTGAAATTTGTAATCGGTTTGAGTTGGAAGCACGTTTCTATAAAAGGATATAATAATAAACAGAAGTTTGATAGAAAAATAACTGCATAATTCATATAGGATACAAAATATGCCCATAACAAAATATATACGTATTCAAATTATTATAGTAGTAAAGTAAACTTCCATATCGGTCATTCCAAATGTTTCCAACCTCGGTCTTTATTTACCGGGCATTTCTGATTTTTCTGAACTATTCAGTAATTTGTTTTCGCATTTCATGTCGGATTCAGGACGACAAAAGTCTCTTTTGCGTGGTTGGGTCGAATAAAAAGTGCTTGTTTATCTGTGGATTCATGTTCACTTTAAATTTAACTTTCGGGATTGGTTGATTCGTGCAAAGCTCAAAGTTGAACATGGGCATTCCCTTTTCAGAAACTTGAAATCATTACACTATTTGCATCACTAAAACTGCAGTTTTTAAATTGTTAGAGAAGGCGAAGTCTATGAAAAACATGCGTTAAAAATAAAGTACAATTCGAAACTTTTCGAGAAATTTATAAAATTTCTGAGAAGATTTAAACCCCTAAACATGCCCTCTCTTTAGCTACGACCTTGGTTCCTAGAAAAAATAATTCCTTTCACGCAGATAAAAATACAAAGAAAAAAGAACTGCGCATTGCAGAAGAAAAAGAATTTTAATCATTGCGTGTTAATAAATAAATAAATAAAAAATGAAAAATGATTTTTAAATGCTAGTAAAAAAAAAAAAAAAAAAGAAAAAATAGTCACTTGAAAACTTTAATCCTATTAGCTTTTTACTTGTGTATATAAAAAAATAATTCAATAAACTGGATGTATATATCTATATTATTTAAAGAAAAATATGAGAAGAGTTTTTTGTATATGTATATTTCCGGAATTGACGCATATTAAATTACCTTTTGATAAATCTTAACAAATCTTTGGAGGTTGGTTTGCCCATTTACTTTAAACCCTGAATTCAAACAAATGCTTTTTGTAAATCCCTAAAATCCTTATTATTATTATTATTCCTATTCCTATTATTATTTTTTAAATTGTTATAGGATTAGTTTCAGCGAATGAGTATTATTTTTTTCTCTTTTAACAAATAAAATAATAATAATAAAAAATTAATATAAGTTTTTTCGTTACTTTTTTTTCCCTCTATAATCTCAAGAAATATTTAAGAAATGAATCTGTTATATCATTAAACATTTGTAAGAATTTCTAGTTTGGCCGTCTATAGGTAAATCTTTATTGGATTAGTTGATTAGGAATAAGTGGCGCAAGGAAAAAAAAAAAAAAAAAAAGGCACTTAAGCTTCATTTCGGATAATATTGTTAAAAGAGTAAGTATTGCTTTGTATAAGAAAAAATAAAAATAAAAACAGCGTTCTTTTATTTTTTTGAGAATATAGGTCAAAACTTATTTACTTATTTTTTACCATGTTTTTATTAACTTCTACTCTTGTTTGTTTGTTTGTTTGTTTTTCCGGTACAAATCTTGCAATCAAAATTTAACTAACTTCCCTACTAGCTAGACATTGAAACTTTCACAGTAGCTCGGAACCCGGTGACAACAGAATACTTCGAAATCCGATTTTCGAATTTTTGATTAGTTTTCTTATAATTAATGAAAATAAGAAAATAATAACATCCTAATAGCGTTTTAACAACCATTAAAATATTAGCTATAATTTAATTGTTGCCAAAAAAAAAAAAAAAAAATGACGCGTTCATTTTCTTTCGACATAAAAATAAAATACATTTAATTAAACGTACATTAAATATACATAATACATTTAATTAAAACATTATGAAAAGCTAAATTATGCATCTCACAAAAATTGACGTCATTATTACTTTAAAAATTTTATTTTATACTATCAAGTGTTCAATATTTGTATATATATATGTATATTTCACTGTTCTCGAAAACGGTAGCTCGGACAGTCACGTGATTTAACACAAATGTGCCCTCCGTAGGGTCATTGTGCACATCGAAGTCAGATTTTCAAATTTTTGAATAGTTTTCTTTTAATTAATAAAAATATGAAAATAAAACTTCCCATTTCTATAATGATGCAGAATGGAGAATCTTAGGAGAGATTTGATTGGTTTAATTGATTTTCATTGATTTGAATGTATTTTACGTTGAAATGGAGCTACGTTATGAGGAGTTAAGAGAGATTTGATTGGTTTATTTGATTTTCATTGATTTGAGTGTATTTTACGTTGAACTAGAGCTACCTTATGAGGAATTACGAGAGATTTGATTGGTTTATTTGATTTTACGTTGAACTAGAGCATGTTATAAGGAATTAAGAGAGATTTGATTGGTTTATTTGATTTTCATTGATTTGAGCGTATTTTACGTTGAACTAGAGCTACGGTATGAGGAATTACGAGAGATTTTATTGGTTTATTTGATTTTCATAGATTTTAGTGTATTTTACGTTGAACTAGAGCTACCTTATGAGGAATTACGAGAGATTTGATTGGTTTATTTGATTTTATGTTGAACTAGAGCATGTTATGAGGAATTACGAGAGATTTGATTGGTTTATTTGATTTTCATTGATTTGAGTTTATTTTACGTTGAACTAGATCTACGTTATGAGGAATTACGAGATATTTGATTGATTTTCATTGATTTGAGTGTATTTTACGTTGAACTAGAGCTACGTTATGAGGAATTACGAGAGATTTGATTGATTTAATTGATTTTCATTGATTTCAATGTATTTTACGTTGAAATGGAGCTACGTTATCAGGAGTTAAGAGAGATTTGATTGGTTTATTTGATTTTCATTGCTTTGAGTGTATTTTACGTTGAGCTAGATCTACGTTATGAGGAATTACGAGAGATTTGATTCCTTTATTTGATTTTCATTGATTTGAGTGTATTTTACGTTGAACTAGAGCTACGTTATGAGGAATTACGAGAGATTTTATTGGTTTATTTGATTTTCATTGATTTGAGTGTATTTTATGTTAAACTAGAGCTACTTTATGAGGAATTACGAGAGATTTGATTGGTTTATTTGATTCTCATTGCTTAGAGTGTATTTTACGATGAGCTAGATCTACGTTATGAGGAATTACGAGAGATTTGATTGGTTTATTTGATTTTATTGATTTGAGTGTATTTTACGTTGAAATAGATCTACGTTATGAGGAGTTGAGAGAGATTTAATTGGTTTATTTGATTTTCATTGGTTTGAGTGTATTTTACGTTGAACTAGAGCTACGTTATGAGGAATTACGAGAAATGTGATTGATTTATTTGATTTTTATTGATTTGAATGTATTTTACGTTGAAACTACGTTTATATTTTATTTAAAAATATTTGAATTTTTAATATTTTAATATTATGCGACTTTTACAGAGAACAAATTAAACAAAGTGAAATATATAGCACCAAATTTCTTAAAATGTTGGTTGCAGCTAATTTTTTCCAATTTGCATCTTTTTCAGGCTGAAACATTGAACTATTATTTTTAACAGTGTGGAAAAAACGGAGTGTATGACTAAGGAAATAAATCATAAGTAGTGCATTAACAACTTAAGATTTAATTAATTGTTTTTATTCCGTTGGGTGTCATTCCATTCAGAAAATTTGACATTTTTTTCGATACAAAACACCACCTTGTACATACATAGTATTTATGCCCATTTAATAATATACATCTACCGTACTTACAAACACCTTATGATACATTATACCCGGGGGCTCCGCCGCTTATTCTCCTTGCTCCATAACACCCGCATGGGCTTCGCCGCCGAATTGTTCCAGTAACCAAACTCAGGGGAGCTTTGCCCCGTAACCCTTAGATATCCATAAATGAAAATGGTCATGTAAAATTTTAAGCATAAATACTATTATAAATATTATATACCACAACTATAGTTTCTTCTTGGCTATAATTATTTTAATATTTTAATGACTAACTGTATATGCATACATGGTATAGAATAATAATACTAAATTTCATTTTCCTTTCTATATTCAATAGCAATTATGTTCGTGCGAATAATATCAGGAAAGCAAATATATTCACTAAGTAAGAATTATAACTAAGACTTTCGTAAACTATAAATATTATCGTCTAAATAAACTCTCTTTGTTCAACTGTGTTCCCCTTTCTTACAACCATCAGTAATTTCTAATTTAATAGCTTTGAAAGTTTTAGAGAATTATTTCACGCACTTTTCGAAATACTTAACACGGTGAGCGCCATGTCATAGCCATTCTAGATTCTAGACATTTTGTCATATATCTCTAAGTATTGAAGGAATCATCTTGAAACTTTAGGAGCGTGCAGCAGAGCATGTTATACTTCAACCATTTCAGTGAAAGTTTTACCCCGAAAGTAAAAGCAGTACTAATAAAAAATTAAAACTTTGAGCGCCCTGTCAGCCATCGGTGGCTGACAGTGTCAAATAGGATATAAAGCCGCGTGAACCATCGGTGGCGAATATAAAATAGGATATAAAACTGAAAATATTACATTTAATGATTGAAAATTTATTAAATTTTGCTTAATTTTTATTTATTACACGAGGAATCATTATGGAATTTAATTGGATTTTAAGAATTTGCGTGGCGTTCAACGTGTTAAATTAAAAAATGAAAATAATCTAGACAGTAACTATATATCCTAAAAAAAGTGAAAATCAAAAAATAGTTACACATTGCAATCATTTGATATACATCTTAGCAAAATATGAAAAGGTTGCCATGAATAGCATAGTTTTTTGTTTCTATAAAACTTTTATAACTGAAATGTTTTCCACTGCTTTTGCATTAAATATCACCCAAAGTAATGCTTTGACATATGAACAGTTTGTTCCAGCATGTTTATCGCACATTTCTGTACAAAACTGCCAAATTCTTTGTTTTTTACGTTAAACAGTTTTTACTGAATAAACTAAGAAAGCAAAAAAGGCATCATAAATTAAAGTGGCAGTATTTCTTTCTTTCCTTTCTTTTCAAGAATAGAGAGATACTTGAAAACTGAAATTTTGAGTTACTCTCCAGCTTTTACTTTTCTCCAGTTACTTTTTGCTTACTCGCCGCACTATTTTTGGCAAATTTCACGGTTGATTACCTAAATAAATAATTTTCTCGTCTGACACTATTGAAGAAACTCTTTAAAATCGTCCAATATTTGGGAAGGGTCCGTTTTAAATTTAACTGGAAATAGCGGTTCTCTGAAGATTCCGATCTTAGCAACTTTTATTTAAAAACAAATATAAAATATTTGTAATTTGTTGTCTTATATTCGAATTATTTTAGCAGTTATTTATTTATCTAAATAATTAAAATTCTTTTATTATTTTGTGTAATACATATTTTATTTACTTTTTGTAATTTTCTATTATTTGTCACAACATGATAAGTAGTAAATATATATATATATATATTTTTTTTTTGACCAAATGTCCTTCCTTTTTCTAGTTATATCAAGAAGCTATTCGTATGCGCTCGGACTATGTGGAGGCTTATATTAACAGAGGAGACATACTAGTTCGGTTAAACAGGTAGTTAAACAGATCTTTCTTTTCCTTTGAATTAGTGTAATTTTTATCTTAACAAAAATATTTGTATATCGTTCATATTAATTTGTATCATACCACTTATCTTTTTCATAAAACAAGTACCACTAAAAGTATTTGGCATAGATGGATCTGTTCAGTTTCCCACCATATATCTGTTCTCATAAAGTTCTATTATAGCTCACACAATATTGATGATAAGAGCAATAAATTCTGTTGGTGACCAGGCACAAATGGGGATTAAAATGTCCCTCCCAATGGGATAACCCCATCCTCTTCAATAAATTTGTGTTAGCCTAATTTTCTACGTAATTTTAAGGGTGCTAATTTCGTGTTTTATTTTTCACTAGATACCTTCAGCGATCAGCTGGTTAACATGCCTGATAACACACAACAACAACAACAACAACAACAACAACAACAAAAAAAAAAACCTGCAACATGTAATCTTAATCTCTGTTCAAGTTTAGCTTAATTTCTTCTTTAACACTCTCCAAGAAAGTCAACTTCAGTTTGTCTTCAGCCCGTATGTCCGCGTTATAACTCCCATAAATATTTATGGAATTTCTTGAAACTGATATATGTTATTCAAGTTCTCTATGGGATGTTCCCTATTGAAAATTGGGTAAACACCAACACTGGTTTGTCTCTAGGGACACCCGAAAGGATTACAAAACTTTGCGTTCTAAGAGAGATATATTTATAAATCGCAGTTTAGTGCTTTTATTTTGCACAAATCATAAAGAAATGGATATTAATAATACATATACACAAAAAAATGCTTCATATAAAATGTAGTATGTTTAGCATTAGGATTTAAAGGGCCACACAAAAATATTCAGTTACATTAATGACTATAATTAGAATTTGCTGGAATTGAACTTTTTTTTTTTTTTTTTTTTTTTTTTTTCACTTTCGTTTGCATTAATCCTTTTTAACACTTTCTAATGAAGTTTAAAAGTGATTATGATTGGAATTCGTCTATCTGTCTGTCCGCTTTGCAACTTTCGTGAACATTCACGGAATTTCTAGAAACTTATATATATGTTATCCAAGTTCTCAATGGGATGTTCCCTATTGAAAATAGGATAAATACCATCACAGGTTTAGCTACAGGGACATCTGAAAAAATTCCAAAGTATTGTATTCTATGAGATATATTGCCATAAATCACATTTTAATACTTTTATTTTGTACAAATCATAATGAAATTGAAATTTATTATTCCTGTGCACAAGAAAATGCTTTCTATAGAATAGTAATGATTAGCATCAAGATTTACAGGGTCGCACAGAAATATTCAGTTACATTAAGGGCTATAATTGGAAATTGTTTGAATTGCATTTTCGTTTACATTAATCATTTTTAACACTTTCTAACTCTTAACGATGTTTAAGGGTGATTATGATTAGAATTCGTCTATTTGTCTATCTTCTAGACATGAACTGGAGCTCCGTATCCGTATCCGTATCCGAGGATATCCGCGAAAAAAAAAAGATCCGTATTCGTATCCGGATCAGTATTAGCGAGAAAAAATATCCGTATCCGGATCCGGTCAAGTTTTTTTCTTCAACGGATCTGATACGTATCTTTTGTAGGAATTTCCAGAAAATCAGGAAGAAACTGTTATAACTCATTATAAACTATCTTTGATGTATTACTAAAAGGAACACAGTATAGCCTCGTTTTTACGTTCTCGGAATTTACGTTTTCCCGTAATCTACAATTTTTCTTTTAAATCCCTTCATTTTTCCTATGCATGCCATGAACTCCCATCTTCACTTTTACAGAACGAAATTTTGATTTTCTCGCCGTTTCTACTTAATATATACAATGTTTATAAAGGAAATACATGCTATGATTTAGTTAAAAAAATTATATAAAATAAAAACATCTGAAACATCTGATCAAATTTTCAAAATTGAGTTTTTGTTATATTTACACGTTTTGAGGTCCTAAGAATCCGAAAATCATGTTTTTAGCGGTTGGTCTGTCTGTGTGTGTTATTAGAATATCTCACGAACAAATAGTAGCAGGCAGTCGAAACTCTGTATTCTAAATCTGTATGTTATAGTAAATCCACGCTAAACTCTTTGTTAAGATCAAGTAAATGGTTCGTGTACAGCGACATTCAAGAGAATTCAAATATATTACGTATATGTGGGAAATATTTGGTAAGTGCAGTGTAACATCTATAGGCTGCCCTAAACAAAATGAAAAGAACATGTTTTTTAATATGCATAAATACATGCATAATGCAGATTGTGCAATGGAAATCATTCACCATTCGTTTACAGGGCTACTTAAAGTACTTGGATATATTGGGACTATATTTGGAAATTGCTGGAAATTTATTTTATTTTATGTTTGGTGTTTTTCATATAAAACTAAATTTAAGAACACAATGCGTTGTGTATATATGGGCTTTATATAGTGACATTGAAAAAAAGTATATATATATATATACTAGCAGGCAACGCCCGCTTCGCTGGTCCCTATTTTTAAATGAATCACTATAATGAATTCTCAAAATTGCATTAATTTTTATCACGTGAAAAAAAAGAGAAACAAAATCTGAGTAGGAAAAATGTCGCACCGGGTTCTCACTGCCTTCGGAAAAAATTCCCAAAATGCTCTAACCCTTATATCTATTATTTTCCCACTTCGCCCCCCCTCCTGTCTATCCTAATAATTTTACAAATTTGAAAATATCCGCAATCGATTTGTAAGTATCAAAAACCTCTATGCACCAGTTTTGAACGATATATCTCTATTTTTAATTTTTTGCCGCTCTACTCCCCACCCCCTTCCCGCCCTCCCACTAATTTTAAAAATTCGAAAATATCCGCAATCGATTTGTAGGTATTAGAAACCTCTATGTACCAATTTTTAATGATCTAACTCTATTTTCTTTTTTTTTGCCCCTCTGCTCCCCCTTCCCGGCCCTCCTAATAACTTTACATTTTCGAAAATATCCCCATTCGACTTGTAGGCCTCTAAAACCTATCTGTACCAATTTTGAATGGCCTAACTGTATTTCTATTTGTTTTTGACCATAGTCCCCCCCCCCTTCCCGCCCCACCTAATAATTTTAAAAATTCGAAAATATCCGCAATCGATTTGTAAGTATCGAAAACATCTATATACCAATTTTGAACGATCTAACTCTATTTTTATTTTTTTGTCCCCTCTCTCCCCTCCCCCTTTCCCGGCCCTCCTAATAACTTTACACTTTCGAAAATATCCCCATTCGACTTGCAGGCATCTAAAACCTATCTGTACCAATTTTGAACGGTCTAACTGTATTTCTATTTGTTTTTGCCCCATAGCCCCCCCCCCTTCCCGCCCCTCCTAATAATTTTACAAATTCGAAAATATCCGAAATCGATTTGTAGGTATCGAAAACCTCTATATACCAATTTTGAACGATCTAACTCTATTTTTATTTTTTGCCCCCCCTCCTCTCCCCCCTTCCTGCCCCTCTTAATAACTTTACACAATCGAAAATATCCTCATTCGACTTGCAGGCCTCTAAAACCTATCTGTATCAATTTTGAACGCCCTAACTGTATTTCTATTTGTTTTTGCCCCTTAGCCCCTCCCCCCCCTGCTGCCCCACCTGGGGGCTGAATTTCTAAAATTCCAGAAATTGGTTTTTAGATATTTGCATTAGCTATATTTTAGAGCAAAAATTTCACGCATATCTATTTTTTTGTTTGAGATATATAGGATTATGCGAAATCACGTTTTGCCCCCCCCCGCCCCCCTTGGGGGCCGAATTTTGAAAATTCCAGAAATTGGTTTTTTGACATTTGTATTAGCTATATTTTAAAGCAAAAATTTTAGGGATATCTGTTTTTTTGTTTGAGATATGAAGGATTTTGTGAAATCACGTTTTGCCCCCCCTCTCCCCCTTGGGGGGGGGGCGAATTTTGTAAAATCGCTTCTTAGTGGATGCCTACGTCATAGAAAGAACATTGTCACAAAGTTTCATGCTTCTAGGTCCAGGGGTTTGGTCTGGGCGTTGATAGATCACCCCCTCACTCGCTCAGGAAGTGTTCTTTTATATATAGAGATATATATGTATTATTGTTTAAGACACAGCTTTGTCTTTTTTCGGTTTTTCTTATCCCATTTGCAGTTTTTATTTTCACCCAAAATTAAAATATGAAGTTTTAAATATAAAGTTTCGTCGTTCTATCTTTAAGTTTAGAAGATTCATCTGTCGTTGTCAGAAGATACACGTCCACCCTCTACACACACATATACATACACAATGAATAATTTCCAAAAACTACTTTTTTGGACGTTGTCAGAAGATACACGTCCACCCTCTACACACACATATACATACACAATGAATAATTTCCAAAAACTACTTTTTTGGACCTTAAAACATGTAAACCAGGGGAAAAATCAATATCGAAACCGAACACGTTACTTCCATTACGTATGGGTAATGAAAGTGAAAATTGTTACATATGTACTGAATTATTATAGATTTTTCAAAGATCCGTATCCGTATCCGCGGATCTTTAAATAAAACATCCGTATCTGTATCCGCAGATATAGAAAAATCTGATATCCGTATTCATATTCGTATCCGCGGATCACAGTTTTTGACGATTCGGCACATCCCTACTATCTTCCTGTCTCTCAGCTTGACTGTCTATATATACATCTCTGCGCCTCTAGCTTCCGCGCCTATTTTCAGAATGTATTAATAATAAATGTTTTTCAAGTTCATTATGACATGTTCTCTATTTAAAATGACATAAATAGCACAAATGACTTTTGTAGAGGGACATCCCAAAAGTATGCCAATACATTGAGTTTTACGAGAAGTATTTTTATAAATTATATTTAAGTAATTTCACACTGTGGAAATCATAACGAAATTTACATTTATTTTTTATATGTGTTCTATAGAATATGGTATGTTTAGCATTCAGATTTACAGGGAAATACTAAAACACATACTGATACATTGAGGTTTACAATTAGAAATTGACAAAATTGCTTTTCCGTTTGCGTTAAGCGTTTTTACATTTTCCAACAATGTTTAAAAGTATTTGTGAATTCAATTATTCTATATATCTATATATCAGTCCTTCTGCCTGTCCGTTGTGTGATCACGTGTCCAAAATACGTTGAAAATTAAACGATGCAACGAGTACTTATAGTTGGAAAGTGTTAACAATCTATGCGAGGCGCATGATTTTTCATTCTTTTTACAACTTAAAGTCGGGTTTTGCCCAATGAGCTCTTCCCACCTGACGTCAGAGGTCACATGATAGAGGAAAAACAAATAGCAGACGAAGTCTTGTTTATCTATAGTCGTTGCTGAAATAACATATTTTCTATTCTTATTTTTGATCAATCGTATTTAATATGTGTTATTTTGTTATACATCATCATTCTTAATCCATTTTATATCATTATTCATCATCATTTGTTTGCTGTATACATTTACAATCATCATTTAGTTTATATTTGTTATTGATGTTCATGAAGAAATGGTAAATACTCTGATTTTTGGTACTTAAATCAGTGACAGTGCAATATCGCACAGCATAAATCTATTTAGAACAGTAACTAAGTTAATTAACTTGTAACACCTTTATGCAATTAAATTAAATGAAAACATTTAAAAACTTCAAATTATAATCCATAAACTCCACAAGAACAAGCTATTATTTATTGCTAGATCAGTTAAAGTAACAGTTACACTGGAACATTCAAAAATCGATTCTTACAGTTGAAAATAAATAAATACATAAAGTGTTTTTAAAAATTCTTAAATTTACAAATACAACTATTCTACTGTTTACAAATGCACAATATTACTTTTATTTTATTTTATATTAAATATTAACATTTTTGTTCTTAAGAACAGTATTTAATTGAATTCGATTCTCAGAATTCGATTATTCGTTTTCCTCTATCACATGACTTAGCATATGAAATTGGGAAGAGCCCACCATAGAATAATAATAGAGGAGCCCACTCACTTATCACTATATTTGAACGAATTCTCAATGGACAATATTCCTGTGACGTCACCGTAGGTAAAATCGCCGAACACGTGGCCGATATTTTGTAAACAAATTAGATTCAAGATGCCATTTTATTGTTACGCATAACATTTTCCTAAATATTTCTGCAGTGAAACTTAATAATAATGTTCAAACAAGAACAAAAGAGAAATGTAAACAACTGAATCGAATGATAAAGTTAAGACTATTCCATATCGTAAAATTGCAGAACATTTTATGTATACACACACACACATATATATATATATATAATGAATAAAAGATTAATAAGAACATTTTATACACACACACATATATATATGGACATCAAAGCTTAAATAATTAAATTTTCAATCACTTTAATAAAGGAATTTATTAAATGGAACACCTATTTAAATTTGTTAACATCGCCACAGTTCACACGGCAATTTTTAATATTACATATGTTGATTAATATTAAAGTATATTACTAAAACTGGATTAAAAACAAAGCAAAGGTATCACTATATCACTCTTACTTCAATTTCATATAATCTGTAACTCTTATAAATAATATTGCAAGAAAAAAATTTGCAAGCCACAATGCTTTGCTATGGTAGAGTTGAGAATTGTTTCCCTACCCAGCTGATATTCTTGTAGCCTCTAACCCAAAGCGGGAATATGGTCCATTTAAATGAATCATTTTATTAACAATATCGGTTTTTATTTAAAGACTTTGAATTAAAAAAAATCATTGAAATTGCTTAAAATCTCAGTTTGGGTCTCCACTACTTATCGGAGGTGTCTTTTCTGCCTGCATCAATAAAACTTTTGAAAAAAAAAAAAAAAAAAAGAAGAAGTAGGTCAAAGCCACTGTTTGAGTCCCTACTGCCTGTGATAGCGCCTTATAACTCTTTATTACTTATCACCATGTTATGCTTAATGAGGAATTTGCACGTTTTCTGATCTTATTCTTACATAATAGAAAATGAAAAGGTAAAAAAATAAATACCTACATTTTCTTTATTCGAAATCTAATGACTGATTTATAACAATTTTAACATAGCACTATTTACTCTATCGAGAAAACACATCACAGTATAATATATCGGGACGTCACTCTTTATGACAACAAATGGGAGTAATCGTTGTTTACATTCGTGCTTTGCTTTGCTTCTTGAATCAGTGAAATAGGTTTTGTATTTTATAATAATGACGGATATTATAAAATCGTAGTATAAATATTGTATTGTACCACTCTGCACAAATACAACGGCTAATCCTTCTCAAAAGCTATTCTTTAGCGTTACACAGGATCCTATTAAACGAAAACATTGGACAATCGCCATGAAAAGAAAACAATTGACACTAATGATAATGGAAAATGGTGATAATGATATTAAAGGATTATAAGAGGAAAAAGAAATGCTCAGAAATCACATAAACGGTTGATAATTATGAAATATAAACGAATTGCTGCTTGCTAACTAGGCTAACAAAATGTAAACATTGAAGCATCATAAAGTGGGACATCAGGCAGCGTTTTGAAGTCACGTGGTTTTTGGCTAATTTTAAAATTATTTTTAAAATTAATGAGAATTTTTTCTGCATATTTAATAAACTTTTTGAAATTCATGGGCCTAAAACTACCAGAGAATTAGGATTTTGTTCAAATCCCCCATGTGTGCAAATTCCTCATTGGAAAATACGTATGCCACAACAGGAAGAAGAAAATAGAATACATTATTAGCACAAAACATATATAAAGAAAATAAATTTTAAGAAATAGATTTGTTTAGATAGCGAATATAGGCTGATCGATTTGTCCGCGGTTAGACGGTCGACGTCTAGTTTATAATACTCGCTCCTAAAACATTAGTAAGTGAAATCTTATTGATTTATGGTTTAGTTGTAAATTTTTACAACGTTATTGATTTCATTGATATCAGATAACATTTGATTGGAATTCAATTTTTCAGGACAAAAGAAGCTCAGATGGTGTACGAGAAGGCTTTGGAATTGGATAACTCCAATGCAGATATACATTATAATGTAAGTAAAATATAATTTATAATACAATGGTGTGAAAAAAAGTTAAGTACGAGACTATTTTTCGAATGTTATGTTCAAATGTGGGAATCATAATATCAATTATATATATTTGACATCGAGCCAAATAATATTATAATATTCTCAATTTCAGAATAGAGGACCAGTGAACAGTGATCTAAATAAGAAATAAACAAAAACGTAAAACCATGCCATTCACATAGATTATAAACACTTTCCAATTGTATGTACTAATTGCATTGATGAACCTTTCATTACATTTTGCCTTCCTGATGATACCTAAAGACGCTTTTCTTTTTTTATTAGGAAGGGATAAAACTTGTAAAAATTATTTTTATGTCTTTTTACCTTTATTTTAACGAAAAATCATATAATTTTTTTTTTTTTTTTTTTTTTTTAGCCCAGTGTACTGATTTTCTAAAAATAGCAAACTTACAAAAATAGGTTTTGTTTTAAACTAGATATGTAAATAGTATCTTTGAAAAAACTGTTTGTTTAACACTACTATATATATCGTCTCAACTTTTCATAAGCATATATAATGTGTTAAAAGTTTCCTCATGTCACTAAAAATTTGCGCTCAACAGCTACCCTTTGTATCTCAGAATGAATCAGAACAACTCCGTGGGGATTTGCAAACCAATAACTTACGCTAATAATACACTACCTTTCCATAAATGACCGGACACTTTCGATTTCAGACGTTTTTTAAAATATCTCAAAAAGTACTCAACAAATCATTTTGAAACTTCAGAAGTGTAAAGAACATATTAGTCTTCATATATTTTAGTTGAAGTTTTACGTCGAAAGTGATAGGGGGACCAGTAAAAGAATAAAGAAAAATGAAAGTGTTTGGCATCACCCTATAAAAAGCAATGCTTGAAATGCAATCTGGCTGTAGCGTGTAGCATGTGATTATGGAACTCTTTCTTATGAATTTCAGCTGTCTCTCTCACTGAATTTCAGCTGTTCCCAAAATCAAGAAATTGATAAGGGGGTTTTCTCAATATTTATTTACAATCAGAGAAAACTGTATTACCATAGAAATTATTTATTAAAAATACTCGTATTTCATTAAATATTTAATATATTTTTTATTTTTTCGTTCTGATTGCAGTATGCTGTGTCTAATATTTATGTCGAGTTTTCTGAAAATAGGTTTGCACTGGGTTTAATATTTTGCGTGTTATAGCTAAAAAAGTGAAAATGTTTTTAAAGAAACCTTTATATCTCCCTGATTACATGCGGTAGAGACATAAAAATTTAAACAGATAATGAGAAAGAGTCCCATAATCACATGCTACAGTCAGATCGCATTTCGAGCATTACTTTTTACAGGGTGATGCCAAACGCTTTCATTTTTCTTTAATTTTTTACTGCCCCCCTTTTCACTTTCGGAGCAAAACTAACTGAAGTACTTGCGGTATAACATGTTTTTTACACTCCTGAAGTTTCAAGATGATTTGCTTAGTAATTTTTGCGATATTTAAAAAAAAAAAAAAAAAAAAAAAAAAAAAAAAGAAGTCGAAAGTGTCCGCTCATTTATGGAATTTAGTGTACTTTATATTACAGTAAAAATGGTGTTCTCTATATTAGTAATCATTAATTTAGTTGTGGTGTATGTATAAAAATATTAAAATATATGCTTTAAAAATATACCTCTTATACATCGTAATGCAACAGCAATTTATGCAATTTTGTGAGTCCTTGCATACAAACTATTGGAACTATTTATATTATTTTCAATAGAGAACATGTCACAGTTAACTTGAGTAACATAAATTGATTTCAAACCGTTCTATAAATGTTAACGGTAATTAGAGCGGGGACTGAGCGAGTGAATGGATTTTACGCCAAACATGTATTTGACTAGAAAGCACATACTTCATAGAATAATATAACCAACATAAAAAATCACATGACGAGTACTTTTCAAGTTTTAACTAATGATGGTCACGTCACGCCACTTAAACCCTTTTTAGATAAGAAATATCAAAAATATTTCACTGTGTGTCATTCAATTACGGACGAATCTGGCCATTTCACTCGTCACGTGACCAAAGAAAATCATGTTCAGCGTTAAGATACACAAGGCTACACTAAAATATTTAGTTAAATTAAGGGCTTGGATATTGCTGGAATTGCGTTTCCATTTGTGTTGAGCGTTTCTAAGGCCCGACATACACTGACGAGACATGAGACAAAGTTTAACGCGACATGCGACACGCGCATGCTCTAAATACGATTTCATCTTTTAAAAACTGTTTAGAGCATGCGTGTGTCGCATGTCTCATCATACTTTGTCTCATGTCTCTTCAGTGTGTGGTGGGCCCAACACTTTCTGACAATGTTTAAGTGTGATTATTAATTCAGTTAGTCTATCTGTCGTTCTGTCATTCCTTCTTTCCGCTGACTGATCGCGTAGGCAAAGTGTATTGATAGTTACAAAATTGTAAATAATTGTGTGTATTTTTGTATAAATTCTTTCAAAGAGGCTTAGTAAGTTGATAAAGTTCTAACTTAGTGCATTTCTAGTCGTTTCAGCGTAGCCTTATTTTCCCTTAAAAACGCATTAAACAGCCCCAATAAGGCAAGTGCCAAATTTGGCGACTTTTCCCCACCTTGGCGAGAAAATCCCTATTAGGGATATACCAAATATGGAAGCTCTAATCTCACTGGCTGATGAGATACGGAAATTTCCGGAACTTTCCACACTTTTCTACAGGGGTATATAAGGGCTGTCTTTTTCGCCAAGGGGGTCAGTTAGTTCAGTTCAGTTCTCAGCCAGCTTCGCTAATGCTTGCATTGATTTGAGCCTCTCTGAAAGAGACTTGCTTTAAGTGTTATTGCTATACAGTTTGTACTGTGGATTTGCTATTGACAGCTGTTGTTTAAGCTGTGTTTACTGGTTGAATTGAAGCTGATACTTGGTTTATAGACCTGTATTTTTCTGGAACTTTCTGTGAATAAATTGCTGAATTTTTGTAAGTTTGGCCTTTCATTCTCGGACAACTCACGAACCCCCAAGTACGCAACAATATTTAAACAATGCAATGAATACGCACAATTGGAAAGTGTTAACACTTAACTACACGCGCTGGTGTAAAAAATACACCATTTATAGTAAACAGAATATAAGTGATTTTGGGATCACTCTCCCCACGCTGCGTGTACATCTAACCTATTACTGAAGTATTTATTTGAAGATTTTTCATCAGTTTTTATAAAAAGGTTTGATAATTAAAACATATACAGTCGGCAGCAAAAGTATCCAAGCACTAGCCAATAATTCTTATATAAAAAAAGTACACTTAATACTATTTTGTTAAATAAATCCTTGTCGAATCCTGTTCTTAGAACTGACTAGGAACATGGCTCCACAAGGATTTATTTAACAAAGCAGTATTATGTGTCCTTTTTTTAGACAGGGATTATTGCTAGTGCTCGGATACTTTTGCTGCCAACTGTAGCATACATATTTGTTCTCATTTAATTTATCTTCCTTAACAACATATCTTATCCGAAAGGCATCCTCAAGATGTCCTGTGGATAAAATGCAACTACTATGGACCACCTCAGAATGTTCTGTGGAGAAGTGTGTTGGTATGGTTTATTTGATATTTTGGTGGTGTACAAAATACACCACGCGTGAACTTGTGTTAGAATATTAAGCGTGTGTAGTTAAAGGTTAATATCTATGCGAATAGCATGAATTGTTCTTGTTTAATAAATAAATTTAGTGGTGTGCGGGATTTTATATTATGCATTTAGCGCTTCGGAAGTAATTTATTATAAATCCCTTAAATTGGAAATGTTGGCAGCCGTTAAATATAGCATTTTTAGTTTGTGTGCAGGATCGCACAAAAAAAAAAAAAAAAAAAAAAAAAAAACAAGTCCTTCCGGCTTATTCGGAAGGGTAGGTTGATTTCTTTTTCTTTATCAAGTAGCCGTCATTTTGTTTCAAAATGGCGACTACAAATTATTAACGAATTAGTAGAAATATTGATGTAGGCTATCTACATATGGAGTTTTAAGCAAATCGGTTCATAAATACCTTTTTATGCGAATTTAAATTTTTCAAGTGGCCCGCGCTTGGAAACAAGATGGTGGGCCAAGTTGACAAATATATCAAATGCATTTGTGAGATAAGAGTACTGTACAAATATGGTTGGAATTAATTCAGAATCTCAAAAGTCATTGTGTTGAAAAATTAAGTGGCTGCCACTTGGATCAAAATGGCAGAGAAAGTTGCTCAGTGAACTAATTAATCTAAAATATTGTTGCAAATTTAAAAAAAAAATCTTTTTTTTTTTTTTTTTTTTTTTTTTTGTAGAAATTCTTTCAAAGAGGCTTAGTAAGTTGATTAAATGTTAATTTTCTGCATTTCTAGTTTGTTTTAACGTTAAAATAGCCTAAATTTCCCTTAAAAATGCACTAAAAAGCTCCAATACGACAGGTAATGGATTTGGCGCGAAATTTGGCGAGTTTTCCACTTGGCGACTTTTTTGGTGACTTTTGGCGAGAAAATCCACAGTTCATTAATAAACTTCATTCAGACACTTATATAGTCTATGTATACATCAAAATTCAAACAAATTCGGAATACGCTTTTTACAATTTGAATTTGAAAATATCAAGTGGTCTCCACTTGAAAATAAAATGGTGGAGCAACTTGGTAAAAAAACTCATCCAAGATATCTATAACACAAGTTAAGACGCTGTCCAAATTTGGTTCGATTTGGAGCATTATTTCGGAAGTTATCCTGATTTTAAATTTTCAAGTGGTAGCCTGATTTCAAGTGGCCCCACTTAAGACATCCGCCACTTTAATAAAAATGGCAGATAAATTTCATTAATAAAGTTCATTGAGACCCATATGTAGTCTAGATTTACATAAAAATTCAAGCAAATCTTGCTTTAAATACGCTTTTTACAATGTGGGTTAGAAAGATTCAAGTGGCTGCCACTTGAAAACAAAAAGTCGGAGCAACTTGGTTAACGAACTCATCCAAGAAATTCATAACACAAGTTAAGACACTGTCCAAATTTGGTTCGATTTGGAGTATTATTTCGGAAATTATCGGGATTTTAAATTTTCAAGTGGTAGCCTGATTTCAAGTGGCCCTGCTTAACTTAAGATATCCGCCACTTTATTAAAAATGGCGGATACGTTCATTAATAAACTTCATTGAGAAACTTATATAGTCTATGTATACATCAAAATTCAAACAAATTCGGAATACGCTTTATACAATTTGAATTTGCAAATTTCAAGTAATCTCCACTTGAAAACAAAATGGTGGAGCAACTTGGTTAAGAAACTCATCCAAGATATTCATAACACAAGTTAAATGTTAAGCTGTCCAAATTTGGTTTGATTTGGAGTATTATTTTGGAAGTTATCGTGATTTTAAATTTTTAAGTGGCCCCACTTAACTTAAGATATCCGCCACTTTATTAAAAATGGCAGATAAATTTCATTAACAAAGTTCATTTAGACCCTTATTTAGTCTAGATTTACATAAAAATTCAAGCAAATCTTGCTTTAAGTACGCTTTTTACAATGTGGGTTAGAAATATTCAAGTGGCTGCCACTTGAAAACAAAAAGTCGGAGCAATTTGGTTAACGAACTCATCCAAGATATTTATAAGATCAGTTCACTGTCCAAATTTGGTGTAATTTGGAGTATTATTTCTGAAGTTATCGTGATGACAAAATTTTCATTATAGATAGATAGATATATATATATATAGATAAACGAAGTGATTGCAATAGGTCGATTTCTAAAGAAATCAACCTAAAAAAAATCTGGAGTGACTCCACTCGACTTTCCGAACATTGAGTAATTAACAGTTTTGTAGATAAAGTAAAGAAAGAGTAGTTGTTAAACAAACAAAAAAGAGAAAACGATAATAGAGTGTTTGAGTATTTTTCTCCATTTATTAGACGTTGTTTTATTTAACGCTACTGAACTTTGAGCCCATAGATCATAATGATAAAGAAATTTTCGTTGTGTCCCTGTAAAAACCTATAAATTCTAGATTCACCAAAATGCTTATAGTTAGTGCAACAGTGATTTATAATACTCATATAAATTTTCAGCTGAATTCAATAAGGCGTTTAGATGCTATCGTACTTTTTAAAATTTAGTCCCATAGGCCATAATGATAAAGAATTTTTCTTTGTGTCCCTGTAAAAAAACTGTAAGTGCTAGATTCACCAAAATCTATAAAGTTAGTTCAACTGTGATCTATAACATGTGTACAAATTTTTTGATCAGATTAATAAGGCGTTTAGACGCTATCACATTTTTAAAAATTTGGCCCCATAGGCATAATGATAAAGAATTTTTCTTTGTGTCCCTGTAAAAAAACTATAAGTGCTAGATTCTCCAAAATCTATACAGATTGAGTATTCGTGATCTATAATATGTGTATAAAATTTTTGCTCAATTGAATAAGGTGTTTAGATGCTATCGCACTTTTAAGATTTTGCTCCCATAGGCCATAATGATAAAGAATTTTTCTTTGTGTCCCTGTAAAAAAACTATAAGTGCTAGATTCACCAAAATCTATAGGGTTCGTACTATGGTGACTTACAATATGCGTACCAACTTTCAGGTTAATCGAACAAAGCGTTTAGACGCTAGCGTGTTCACTCACAGACATACACACATACACACATACACACACACATACATACATCATCGTAAAAATAGTGAAAACGGACTCAGGGGACCTCAAAACGTATAGAAACATCAAAATCTCGAATTCGGATTTTTGACATGATTACAAATGAAATATGGTCTATGAGATTATTTCTTTAAAGTTTATTTTAATATCTTTATACTACACAAAACATAACGAAATTTATATGCATTATTGAGATGAAGAAAAAGCCTATTTTCTATAGAGCGTTCGTATAATGTTTTAGAATACTTTGAAACCAATATATATTGTTAATGCTCTCTATGCCATGCTCTCCATTGAAAATGATATACTGCAACAGGTTTGTTCACAGGGGCTCATAGAAAAAAATTCTAATGTATTATGGTCAATGTGAGTTATTTTTTTAAAACGTATTTTAATACTCGCTATAAATTTACAGTGTACTATTATGTTGACAAAAATCTTAAATTCCAAATAACTATGAAGTTTTCAAAGTAAAATGTGGACAGTCAATGTCCACGCTATGTCAAAATTGGTTCGAATTCTTTACGATCATTCATGAGATGATGCCTGCCTAGACTAAAAAGATGAACTGAAAGACTGACTAACTTATAGAACGAAAAAACGTTAATTTTTTATTTTCGGATTTCTCGTGTCTCAAAACATCTAAAAATGGCAAAACCGAAATGGAAAATCTTCAGAAATATCAAAGTTTTTAATACCTATAGTATAATTAGGAACTAAAATATCATTCTTTGTGAATAACTGTTATATTGATATTAAATTAAATTTACTTTTTTACTAAGGCGTACTTTTAAGTAGGAGGTATACATTTTGGAAAAAGAAAAAAAAAAAAAAAACTTCTTGACAATACGTAAATTAAAAACCTCTGTATCCCTGAAAATTCTCAAAAGATAAGAAAAAGATTCCTTCTTAGAGAGAAATTCGAATCGAGTTAAATTTTTCCTGTTTGTAAAAAACAAATAATTACAAGATAAAAAGAACTTTTTATATACCATGTTTTTAAATTTTCTGCTGAATCTTATAAACGCTAACGAAAGCAGCGGGGACAAGAAACAATTGGCTAAAATTATTAAAAAATTGCATCGTCACCGTGTTCTGAGCTATTCTAAAAGTTTCAAATGTTGAGCTAGTCGGAAAATTACATGATTGTTGAATCATATAAACGCTACCGAAGGCAGCGGGGATCCAAAACAATTGGCTAAAAGTATTAAAAAATGCATTGTCATCGTATTCTGAGCTATTCTGAAAGTTTCAAATGTCTAGCTAGTTGGGAAGTTATATGATTTTTGAATAATATAAACGCTACTGAAAGCAGCGGGGACCCGAAATAATTGGCCAAAAAAAAAAAAAAAAAAAAAAAAAATTGTCATCATGTTCTGAACTATTCTAAAAGTTCCAAATCTCTAGCTAGTCGGGAAGTTAGTTAAAAATCGAATGCAAGATTTGTACTGGACAAACAAACAAATAAACAAGAAACCGAGTTAATGAAAACATAGTGAAATAGTTAGCGGTTATTCTACGACAAGGGAGATATATTTCATTAATGTTCGGATTAAAAAAATTTATAGTCCTAAACAGATTCAAACTCTACAAATTTAGAGCAAAATCATATCTTTTTTTAAGGAGAAAAAAAAAAAAAAAAAAAAGATGAGGGGTAGGGGTTGAATTTATGAAAGAAACTTTAAACATCGAAAATGCAGAAGCGCTGACTTTGGAGCGTGCCAAAGAACATTAAAAAGGATACAGCTATTACTAAAAAATAAATAAGCTTATCTGTATCTTTCTTTTTAAGGAATTAAGTTCTGTTATTTCAGCCAAAAAGAATAATAATAGCTTTAATATATTTTTTCTTACCCACAACTTTAAAAAATATTTTTTAGAAAAGCAATTCGTTAGCTTAAAATTTCCGAAAAACATTCTTCTAGTTTATAACCGCGGTGATTAAATTTAAAAGCGGTTTGCAGTCAATTTCTTTAAAAGGCACAAAAAATGGAAGAATTCCAAGATGTGCGGATGTGCATATGCATAAATATTCCACTTTTTTCTCTGTTTAAGGAAATGCCACATTAATAAAAGAAATTTTGCAAGATATTCATTTGAGCAGACGATAAAAAAAATTTGATTAATAAACCCTACAAATGAGTTTTAGAGTCAGATACACAAGTGAAGGAAAAAAAAAAAAAAATGCTTAATATGTTTTAAATCTTTTGCAACATTAACTTTTCTTAAATCATTTTTTTCTTTAAAAGTAAAAATAACTTTTCAGAGAAATCTAAATTATTTCTCGAGAATTCTAGATTCGAATTCTTAGCTTTTTTTTTTTTTTTTTCCCTCATAGCTCGGTGTTGTGTTTCTGGAACAAAAGAAGAGAGAAATGGCGCTGGTTGAATTCGACAGGGCGTTGAAAATTAATCCGAAGCACCAGGTGAGATTTATTATGAATTACGAAAAGATTTAATGCTTCAATCCTAATATAACTTCCTTTTTGCAGGAATAAGATACTTTTTTTATAAAGTTTACGTCTTCTACAAAGACAGAAAATTATTTTATAAATGATATCGAAACTTAAATCGTATCAAACTATTGTAACTATATATTTGTAATTTGCATAAATTTATTTATTATGAGATACTTAGTATGTTTCATATACACATAAATATGTAATATTCATCTTTTTTTTTCCCTAGCAAGCTCTTTTGAATTCTGCTATCCTAATTCAAGAAACTGGCAAACCTCATATGAGGAAAATCGCCTATCACAGGTAAGTTAAAGTAGAACTGAGACATCCTATTAATTTAACTTAAAAATTTCAACGTTTCTGATGATATGGACTGCATTTTTATGATTTTCTTTATAGGTTTCAGGCTATTTAAAACAATATTGTATGCGGTTTGCATGCAATAACGCTTCAGGCTATTTGTATGCAATTAAAAAAAGTCAATAACTATATTTATAGTTGGAACTTAGGTATAAGTTTTGTGAGGATTATAAGTAGTAAGAGGCCAAGCAGATTCGATGAACGTCAACTATTCAAATTTGGGCTGTCTCAGTAACTGAAATTTCATCGAAACGTAGCTTTAATTTTTTGGTACGATTTTTTAATACAAAGTTATTCCGTCGTATGTCTGAATGGAATATTTGGTAGACAACAAGAACATTGTCAAGCTCACCGTCATTGCTAGCAAATGTTATTCGAGATAATTGAACATGAAACTAATAGTAGTATGTATTGGCTTGAAACCTCTTATCTCGTGTTGTTGTTACTTAAGCTATTCGGAAATTCCGAGCCCCAGTGATTAAATTACCCGGATTTAAGGAAGAAGGTATTCATTTTAGAGGAGCACCTCAAGTGGTGGAAGAATGATTTAGCTCGAGAAAATGACGAAAAATGTCAGCACAAACAAAAGACAAGAGCTTGAATTTTGATCGAGATCAGGGCCGAGTAAGTCCCATGATCCAATACTCCCAGGCGTATAATTTTAATGTGAGCTTGGAGGATTCTACAACCACGATGGATTTAACGTGCCCAGTCACCTTTAGCATACACGACGGTCTTCGGTCGGCTCGAGGATTCAACCCCCAATCTTTTAATTACGAGCTTACTGCTCTTACGACCAGACTACCGCGGTCTTCTTACCTAGGTAAGCATTCTAAGTAAGGGAAGTGCTACTGTTGTAATGAAGAAGCCAAATTGCAAAAGCCAGTTTAAATAAACTGTGGAAAGATAAAGTGAAAATCTAACAAGAAAACTAGCTTTTCATTTAAGTATTACTAATTATAAAAAGGAATGACTGGAGTAACTCCAGTTGATTTTCTGAACATTAGGAAATTAACAGTTGCATAAATAAAGTAAGAGGAGTCATTAAAAAACAAAAGTAAAAATTATAATATGGTATTTCGGTATTTTTTCTTAAGCTTTTTGGTTTGTCATCTATGATTACACTTTCTCGGGGAATTTCGTATGTCGGGCAATTGTAGTCTGAACTTCTCTCAAACACCTCAGCTGCATCATTTATATATTTTTTACTTTATATTTTTCAGTTCAATCTTTTAATTTACAACGAAACCTACTAAAATGATCTTTTTTAAGTTTTGTTTGGAATGTTAAAAACTTTAAGATGTATGAAGCGCTAGTTGGAGGCACACTGAAAAGTTCGCAGTTCTGTAACAATTTGATCGATGTTAAAATTTCAAAAATCACAGATTCATGAAAATTCTCGCTGTGTGGAAACTTGATTTATATGCATTTTAATGTAATGAGCATGTGTATAGTAGGCCGAGGTTATATTTTCCCCAAACCATGGGGCAAGCTAAACCACGAAATAAATAAATAAATAAATAAATAAATAAATAATAAATAAATAATAATAATAATAATAAATAATTAAATCAAATCAAATCATTTTTTTTCCTTTTAAATAAACATTCTCGAATTATAAAAAGTTGATATATTTTTTTAAAAAGTAAATTAATTGCAGTTTATGCCCAAAAATTTTCAGAAGTGTAAATAGAATAGGAAATAAGGTGAATGAGGTCGAATCGATCTGTGGCAAAACGTTGTTACACTTATCCCATTCAGCGTACTGTATGGGGCATATACAATACATATAGATAATGTATAGAGTTACTTAAAATCAGTGGAATCCATTGCTTTCTATTTAACGTAAGTGTTAAGATACTTAAAAAATTATGTTAAACGTAACACTATAGATGTTTTTCCTTCGTTTATGTGATCTTAAGCACTTTTTTCAATGCATGATTTAAAGTAATGTTTTTCATTTTCAGACTCCAGGTTTTATTGGAAACCAAAGAAACCAACGAGCGAGTGTATTTCCACTTGGGAATGCTGGCGATGGATGATCGGAATTTCACACTAGCTGAAAAGTGGTTTCGCAAAGCAATAGAAGTAAGCTATTTTCTGCAGCCCTTAAATATCCATTGTAGCGAATTTGTAATTAATACTTTTATTTTGAAAAAAGGTCATTAATTACTTAGTTTATGCGCTTTGATACTCTCAGTGTCAGCGAACACTACTTACTACTTACCTTTTTTTTTCTCAATTCAAATGATGTAAAGTAAGGAATCAAATTAAAAAGTTGCATTTAATATTTTAGTGAAAATATTTGTTTATTAAAAAATAAATGTAAAAAATTGAATTATAAATTATATATATATAGTAAATAAATAATAATAATCATTTTTTTTTAATGCTATTATATTCTATCATCGTAATTATTGGCTCATGATAACTATAATGAGGTACATATGTTTGAGGTTCAATTTTGTCCAAGCATCTCGAAGAAACAGCATCAACTGAAATACAGTATTTTGTTGTGAACTGTGCTGGATCATTATTAATACTTAAATCAAATGCATCTAATAATAATCTGGTGTGTCACTCACATGACTTTCTCTTGCCCTGACATTTAATACTATAAATACATGTTGGAGATTAAGAGGTAACATAACGTGTACTGTTATGTAAACCTATGTTAAAACAATTCAAATTAGGCTTCGGAAAAGTTTTATACGGTAATTAGTTCTGTGTGAGGGGGGCTACCGCTCCCCTGAACCCCCCGTTTCATTATTGTACCTATATTTATATAGAATTTATATCAGTTATTAAAATTAAAATGCACTTAAAATTATTCAGACAACTTTCACACGCATTATTCCTTGAAACTTATCAATCTTGATCAAACTTTTCCAGCAACAAACTTATATTAATTTTAAAATACAATATTTGGATCTCCTAAAATTATTTGTTTTTAAGTCACTCTAAGAGACACAGACAAAGATCAAACGTTAAAAAACTTGACTACGGTAATCAGGAAGCCTCAAAACATGTAAATATACAAAAAACAAGCAATGAATATTTAGCTTAAAAACATACATTATTTACTATGTCTCTTTGAGGAATTCGTTTCAATTCCCGAACAGCTTCCCTGGAAATGGTAAAATATTATTAGTAATGCACATCCACTTACAATAAAAAATAATGCTATCGCTTAAATATTTGCAGCCCTGTATATCTTTCGAAGATTATATACAGACCCCCATTGCGCACCTAAATATAATCCTATAGTAATAATACATGGCCCAGCCTGAAATACACTTCCGTCAATTTGCAACTATTGTCGCACTCTTATCTAGTTCTTTTGTGTAGCCCTGTAAACGAAAAGTTCATGATTTTCCTACTACAGTCTACATGAGACATGTTTTTACGCATATAAAAAAATATATATTCGTTTCATTTGGTTTAGTGCAGGGTATAGATGTTAAACTCTACTTATAAGCACTTTCCCCCATAGACGTAATGTATTTGAATTCTCTGGGCGTCCCTGTACACGAACTATTTGCTTCATCTCAACGAAAAGCTTAGTGTGGCATCCTTATATCATATACATTTAGATTACCAAGTTTGAACTTTCTGCTGCTATTTGTTCTTGAGCTAAGCCGATAACACACAGACAGACAGACACTCAGACCATTGGCTGAAAACATGATGTTCGTATTCAGGGGACCTCAAAACGTGTAAATATAACAAAAACTCACGTTCGAAAATTTGACCCTAAAACGATACTTTTTCTACCTTATGGGTAAGAGAAAGTAAAAAGGATGCGAGTTCTTAGAAATTTTCTTTATTATTGAAATTAATGTTGAAATCGCCAGCCAATATAAGTGGAAGTTTATGAAAATTTTGTTTAAGTAATTTAGAACCTCCCTCAGTATATTCTAATACCGATCGATGAATAAATAACATTATATTTTCAAACTTTTGATTTGGGGATATATAAATATAGCTACAATAAGTAATACAGCATCGTTTCCTAATTTACAAAATATTGAAAAAATGCTACTAACTGATAAATGTCTAGTGCTACAATCACTATCATTTGGCAAAATCTGTCCCATATTTTCTGTACAAATGTGGACGGAATCTTTAGAGTTATGGTATTTGTAACTCCACCAGCATGGATATTACCTCAATCTCGCTTATAATGAGATATGCAACTGAAATTAGGAAGAACAATTTCCTCTTTGTTGCTCATCCACGTTTCAGAAAATAATAGTAGATTAGAGTTTTGAGTAACTGGGTCTATGAAATTTAAGGTATGATTTTTTAAAAATTTTGTCAGTTAAAAATGAATAATGAAAGACCTATCTTCTTTTAGAAATCATATCCAAGATAATTTGCGTAGAAACGAACAACTTCTCTTTTTGTAGTATTATTAAAATAATGAATGTGCACACATACGTTTTGATTGTATGTTCTGCAAAATATAAATAAACAATCTAAATCTCCATATTCAAATTCACTACTAAGTATTCTTCTTGCACTAGTTAGATGTTGACAAGTATTCCAGTAGGGCGAGTCCTAAAGTTGCTGTCGAAGAATTGATGCATATATTTGAAGATATAAAATTCCTATGAAAGATGAAACAGGTAGTTATCGTCGAGAAAATAGGCAGCTACCGTGGCCAGCAATGTTTGTTCCATGATGCAACACGGCATTTGGCATTGAACATTCATCATGTTCCTGGTATGAGGCTTGAAATGATTTAAAACTTGGGCCTGTTACTTGCTGAGCTTCATTATTCATTAATGGTAGAATTTGATTCGTTTGCACTTGAAACTGATTAAAAACCAATTCTTCACATTTTGTATCATGACGATGATCCGTTTCTTCCTTATTTTCGATTAATACGGTTGATAATAAATGTTCTGTATTGACATTTTGCCAATGAGTTACGTGCCGCACATGCTTGTGCTTCGCACACCCCTCCGGAAAAGTGTGATATTCCGTTTCTGCGAGACTACTGTGGAAAACGAAATGGAATAAGAGGAGAAAAATGTGATCGTGTGAGTTCGTGCTTTTTGAGCCGAACAGATGTTATATTGTGAAATTAAAGTGTTTTATTATCGAATCAGCGATCTAATTAAATTGTGTCATGTGTTTTGATCAGATGCGTAAACATCTGGTCCTAGAGGCCGGAGTAATAAGTGTAATTTAACGAGTGATTGGTGTTAATAATTTAGTTTCGAATTGCGTATAAGAACAATGGTTTTCGAACATTTGTGGAAAGTAACTGAACAGAATGGCTGTTTATTTTGCTGATTAATTAAGAATGTGTGTCATTGGTGAAAATTCAGTGGTATTTGTGAAGAATACGTGTTTTTTGTGAACAATACTTGTTATTTGTGAGAGGAACTATGAATTACATCAGCTTAGTGATAGAAAATAGGGATCGCAGTGATCTGAGGTAAGAGCAAATTCTTTTCCCTTTTTTTGATTGAATTTATTTTTGATTCTACTGTTTGTGATTTTTTAGTATTCGTGATTTAAGTGTTCGTTATTTGAGTAAGTGAGATTATTCCTCTTTTTTATTTATTATAAAGTAAATTGAGAAATATAAATATGTTCAAAAACGCAATAAAAAGCGATCTGAGGCTTATAGCCGAAGAAATAGAGGAAAAAATTAATAAAAAAATGACCGTGGCTGAATTAAATAGTATTATATCAAACAGTGCGTTGTATAAGTCGGATCCAGGGCAGGTAATTTCTATCGGAAATTCAATAATTGATGAACGAAAAAATGGTGAACAGCGACTTCTGGAATTGGAGAAAATTAAACTTGATAGGGTTAAAGCTGAGTTAGAACTTCAGAAATTAAAATCTGAAAACAAATCGGAAGTCAATAGTGATAAAGATTCTGAGTCGTGTAATGTAGATGCACTAATAAAAAGTGTTCGAACATTAACTATAAAATTGCCTAGTAAACCTGAGGGCTGGTGTTTATTTTTTGCTTCTTTAGAGAGAGCCTTTGTAGCGAAGGATGTTCCAAGCAAATATAAAGCGGAAATTCTTTTAAATTTAGTAGGCGAAAAGGCTTCCAATATAATTACATATTTAAAAGATGCGGAAATTGGAGATTATGAGAAAGTGAAATCATTAATTTTGCGAGAATTTGAACCCACTGCTATGGCGTGTTTGGAACAATTTCGAAAGGCGACTAGACAACATGGCGAAACATGCGTGCAATTTGCGTCTCGGTTAAAAACAAATTGGGAATACTATTTGAAACTGAGAAAGGTTTCGGATTTTGATGCACTAAACCAATTAATTGTAGCGGATAAAATCTTCCAAACTTTAGATAAAGAGGTCGCGTCGCATATAAGTATTAGACAAGGAAATGAGTGGTTTAATCCCTTAAAATTAGCGCAGGAGGTTGACTTATACACAACTTCGCGAGGTAAACAGCCTGAGAATTACAATTCATCTCGTAAATTTAATAAAGGTGCTAATGTATTTTTATCAGAGATGAAAAATAACAAATGCGGTTTGTGTAAGGGTAATGAATCTCACTTACTCCAGAACTGCCCGCAGTTTAAAAGGCTAACGCCACACAGGGCCGTGCTTAGGGGGGGGGCGACCGGGGCGGTCGCCCAGGGCGGCTAACAGCTAGGGGCGGCTAAAAATGACAAAATTTCAACTAAAAATTAGGTTTACTAAAATTGTTAGATTTTTTTAAAAACAGGATTGGATTGGATTTGGGAATAAGGCCGATTGACTGCTGTAGGTCCTAGATATGAGGGGGAGTGCCCTCCATGTGGGTCTTTCTAAGGGGTCCTAGCTCGTATTTACGCAAGTTTCGGAGAAAACCATGGAAAACAACGATCGGCTAGGCCAACAAGCGCAACTTGGATTGAACCCGGCACCTCATGTCTACCAGCTTTGAGTGCATAACCACTCAGCCGCCGGAGGCTTATTTTTAAAACAGAGGGGGAAAAAAAAACTTGATAACTTTTCATCTGTGGCAACCTGGCAGTTTTTGGCTTTAAAGGATAGTTTTTAGAAGCAGAAGGAGGGAAATAATTTTAGTGCCTAGTATGGTGGCTAAAATCTTTTGCCTAGGAGGGCGGCTAAAATCTTTCGCCCAGGGCGGCTAAAAGTGTAGGCACGGCAGGGCCGTGCTTAGGGGGGGGGCGACCGGGGCGGTCGCCCAGGGCGGCTAACAGCTAGGGGCGGCTAAAAATGACAAAATTTCAACTAAAAATTAGGTTTACTAAAATTGTTAGATTTTTTTAAAAACAGGATTGGATTGGATTTGGGAATAAGGCCGATTGACTGCTGTAGGTCCTAGATATGAGGGGGAGTGCCCTCCATGTGGGTCTTTCTAAGGGGTCCTAGCTCGTATTTACGCAAGTTTCGGAGAAAACCATGGAAAACAACGATCGGCTAGGCCAACAAGCGCAACTTGGATTGAACCCGGCACCTCATGTCTACCAGCTTTGAGTGCATAACCACTCAGCCGCCGGAGGCTTATTTTTAAAACAGAGGGGAAAAAAAAAAACTTGATAACTTTTCATCTGTGGCAACCTGGCAGTTTTTGGCTTTAAAGGATAGTTTTTAGAAGCAGAAGGAGGGAAATAATTTTAGTGCCTAGTATGGTGGCTAAAATCTTTTGCCTAGGAGGGCGGCTAAAATCTTTCGCCCAGGGCGGCTAAAAGTGTAGGCACGGCCCTGACGCCACACGAGAGGGTAGAAGTTGTAAAAAATACTAAGGCTTACTTTAAGTGTTTATTGCAAAACTGTAATTTCAGACAATGTAAAGTGCGCAATTGTTTCATGTGTAAGAAACCACATCATCAACTTCTTCACTTTTCCAATGATAATGTAAATAGGGATTTGAGACAAAATTCGCAAAATCAAAATACAAGTTATTTTGAGATTGGCATTGGCGGTCAGGTGTATGGAGTAGGGGCAAATAGTCAAGTGACTCAGGTGAAATCTGTGAATACAGACTCTATTGTTGCTACGAGTTTTGTAAGAACTAGAAATGTGTTGCTAAGCACAATTCGAGCGCTGATAAAAAATAAATATAATCAGTGGGTTGAGTGTAGATGCTTGTTAGACGTGGGAAGTCAAGTCTGCCTAGTCAGTGAAAAATGTGTAAATCGTCTACAGCTCAAAGCAGAAAAAATAAATACTTTGATTTCGTGTCTAAACGAGTCGTCAGTTGTAGTAAAGGGCTGCGTGAGAGCTACCATAGAAAATAAGACGGGAGATTTTCAGAGGAATCTAAATATGTTCATAGTTAAGAAAATCACCGACCTTGTTCCTCAGAGGATAATTGATGTAAATGTTCAGGTGTCAGATACAGTCCATTTAGCGGATTATAGCTTTAATATCCCTGGTGAAATAGATATATTGTTAGGTGCAGAGATTTTCTATGAGTTACTTACGCCAGGACAGATATATGCGGAAAATTCTTCTTTGCTGTTACAGAACACAAAATTTGGCTATGTTGCTTCAGGTAGTTTCGAGCAACAAGGTGCGAGTATGGGTCATTGCTGTCTGATTCTTGATGGGGATCTAAATACAACTTAAAAAAAATTCTGGGAGATTGAGAAGGTTGAAATGGGGGTAACCAAATCTAAAGAAAATTCTATTTGCGAAGAGCATTTCTCGCGAACTCATTGGAGAAGTGAAGAGGGGAGATACGTAGTATCGATGCCTCTTAAAACTGATCTTTCGTGCTTAGGAGATTCTCGTGAGGTTGCTCTTAAACGACTCAGATCACTGTGGACCCGATTATCGAAAGATGAAAAGTATTTAAGCCTTTATAAAAGCTTTTTAGAAGAATATAAAGAATTGGGTCATCTTAGAGAAGTAATTGAGGAAAAAGAACCCAAAATATGTTATTATGCGACACATCATGGAATATACAAACCTGATAAAACTACAACCAAACTGCGTGTTGTTTTTAATTGTTCAAGTGAATCTTCCAATGGTTTATCTTTAAATTCACTCCAATATAATGGAGGAGTCATTCAGGAAGATTTATTTTCTATTATGATAAGATTTAGAAGATACATTTATGCGTTCACAGCAGATGTGAAAATGATGTACAGACAGATTTTAATAGACCCGAATCAACATGCTTTACAAAGAATTTTGTGGAGCAATAGTGCTCATGAACCCCCCAAAACTTATGAGTTACTAACTGTTACATACGGAACGGTCAGTGCACCATTTCTAGCTATGAGAACATTAAAACAGTTAGCCTAAGATGAAGAGCCAAATTTCCCTAACGCAGCTCCAGTACTAAGAGAGGATTTTTATATGGACGATGTCCTAACTGGAGCTAGCTCCTTGGAAAAGGCTAAAATTATTCAAAATGAGCTAATAGGCATTCTTAAGTCTGCAGGAATGTCTTTGCACAAGTGGCACAGTAATCACCCCGAGCTCATTAAAAATGATGATGCAAACTATGAGTTTGCTGAACGAGAGGAATATTTAACTTTAGGTGTCTGTTGGCAGCATAATTTAGATGCTTTTTCATTTAAGGTGAACTGTGCAGATTTAACAGAAATTACTAAAAGGTCAGTTCTATCACTTATTGCAAAATTTTTTGACCCCTTGGGGTTATTAGGACCTGTTATAACAAAGGCTAAAATTTTTATGCAGCAACTTTGGTTATTAAGGCTTGACTGGAATGACCTCCTGCCAGAGAAAGAATCAAAGGATTGGCGTAAATTTACAGTATCTTTGCAGTCCATAAGAGAGATGAAAGTAGAAAGATGCATTGTGCTGCCATCGGCAGTACAAATTGAGATTCACGGTTTCTGCGATGCATCGGAACTGGCATACGGTGCTGTCCTATATTGTAAATCCAAGTCGCAATCTGGCGAAGTTTCTATACAATTGGTGACAAGTAAATCCAGGGTAGCACCACTAAAGAAATTAACCATACCGCGCTTAGAATTATGCGCAGCATTGTTGTTGGCAAATTTGATCGAACGTGTGCTAGCAGCTCTAAGAATGGACTTTAACAACATATTCTTATGGAGCGATTCAACCATAGTTCTCTCTTGGCTACAGAAGGAACCCTTCAAACTTAAGACATTTGTGTCCAATAGAGTGGCCAAAATTCAAGAACTTACAGATGTACAACAGTGGCGATATGTCTCATCCGGGGAAAATCCCGCGGACTTAATCTCAAGAGGTGTAGACCCAGATAAGCTCAATGAGAATGAACTATGGTGGAGGGGACCAAGGTTCCTTACTGGGGATGACTATCCTAAAAGAGACATTCCAGTAGCAATTACTTTAAGTGACTTTCATGGGGAACTGAAAATTAGTGACTCTAACTTATTTTCTTTCAGTGTTAATGTTGACTCCTTTATTGACAATTTTCTCAATATAAGTAACAAATATTTTAAAATTATTCGTATTTTAAGCTTTATTTTCAGGTTCACAGAGAACTGCTGGGGGAAAAGAAAGAGGAGCGGTCCTTTAGAAGCTGCCGAATTGAAAAGAGCTGATTTTTTTATTATAAAAATGGTTCAAAGACAACATTTTCAGGAGGAAATGGGTGCCAAAAAAGGATCCAAAACCAGGCCCCTTGCATATCTAAACTCCTTTCTTGATAAGGATGGTATTTTAAGGGTAGGAGGCAGGTTGAGTAATAGTGATTTGAATTACGACAGAAAGTTCCCCATTTTGTTGCCTTCTAAACATAGATTAACTGATTTAATTGTTAATTATTTTCATGTAAAGTATTTGCACTCAGGGCCTCAAGCTTTACTGCACCAAATCAGGCAACAATTTTGGATAATTAATGGGAGAAGCACATGTAGAAAAATTGTGCATAATTGCGTAACCTGTTTCAAAGCAAAACCTCAGGTAATCGACCAATTAATGGGTGATTTGCCTGAGGAGAGAGTGAGAAAAACCTTTCCCTTTAACATTACTGGAGCGGACTTCTGCGGACATTTTTATATTAAGTATAGGGGTCAAAGGAAAGGTGTGTACCATAAAATTTATGTATGTATATTTATCTGTTTTGTTACTAAGGCAATGCATTTGGAAGTGGTGTCAGACATGACATCAGCCTCATTTATTGCAGCTCTTAAAAGGTTCATTTTTCGGCGGGGCAAGTGTGCAAAATTTTTTACTGACAATGCTAAAAATTTTGTAGGCGCGAATGCTGAGCTTAAAAAATTACACTGATTAGTAAACCAGCCAGATGAAAAACTTGCCGATTTCATGTCATCAGAAGGTATTGATTGGAAATTTCTCCCCCCTAGAGCCCCAAATTTTGGAGGTATCTGGGAGGCTGGAGTTAAATCCATTAAGTATTACTTAAAGAGAGTTGTTGGAAATTCAAAACTAACTTATGAAGAATTTCTAACAGTTTTAATCCAAGTTGAGGGAATGTTAAATTCTCGACCACTTGTTCCTTTGTCGGCGGATATAAACGATCTTAATGTCTTAACCCCTTCCCATTTTTTGATTGGTCGACCTATTACATCAATGGTTGAGCCTGATTTAACAAATATTGGTGAAAATAGGCTGGATCATTGGCAAAAATTAACAAAATTTATTCAGGTGATCTGGAAGAGGTGGAGCTCTGATTATTTGAGCAACTTGCAGCAGAGGAGCAAGTGGAAGTTCGAGAAAAATAATGTGGAGGTAGGAAATTTGGTCGTTATCAAAGAAGATAATTTGCCCCCATGTCTGTGGTCATTGGGCAGAATTTCTGCTACTTACCCAGGCAAAGACTCAAAAGTAAGAGTAGTTGAAGTTAAAACTGCCTTGGGTACTTATAAACGTCCAATCACAAAGTTGTGCCTCCTACTATTGAATAAATAAGTAAAATTATTTGTGTTTTTTAAATGTGTCATTATTGTTATATGTATATCGTGTATTTTATTTCATAAGTATTTAATTTTATTTGTGATATTGTAATTTTAGAATTGAGTAATAATTATACGTGTCTTGAATGTTTAAAAAACATTGCAAGGTGGGGCGGGATGTTCTGTATTGACATTTTGCCAAGGAGTATTACGTGCCGCACATGCTTGTGCTTCGCACACCCCTCCGGAAAAGTGTGATATTCCGTTTCTGCGAGACTACTGCGGAAAACGAAATGGAATAAGAGGAGAAAAATGTGATCGTGTGAGTTCGTGCTTTTTGAGCCGAACAGATGTTATATTGTGAAATTAAAGTGTTTTATTATCGAATCAGCGATCTAATTAAATTGTGTCATGTGTTTTGATCAGATGCGTAAACAATAAATATTCTTTGGATGATAGTAAAGAGTCAAGTTCAGCGCGTTGCTTTTTTTTATTTTAATTTATCGCTACCTTTTAGCACGTTCAGCATTTATTTTTTTCTCAAAAACACAAAATTAAAAATTAATATAACTTTATTATTATTATTAGAGAAAACAGAAGCAAAAACAACAACAAATATAATTGATGCTTATTTCTCATACGAAAGCTACATCTTACCAGGCAAGATTCAACGTTTCACTTTGTTGTATCTTTTTTGACTCTGGAATTGTTGTTGGCATTGAGCGTTTGTTTTTGATATTTTTTTCGCACTTTTTGAAGTTGTTTTACGATTTTTTTTCCCTTTGCGACCCTTTTTTTGACGCTGAGCACATGATTCCACCATTGTCTTTCTGTAATGTATATAAATATTAAATAATAAACATTCGAATCACACATATATAAATAGTAAATCCTCGTATCAAAACATACAATTTTATAAACTTACTTTTCTAAATTTGTATTACATACACTTGTTGCAGTTTCTATTTATCGAATTTTCATTGCAAAATTGCAATAATAAGACAATGTAACTCAAGTATGATTTAAAACATAAACAAATAACAAGTAAGTCTTAACAAAATATCAACGTGTTTAATATTAAGGTTATACAACCGGCTGCGCATGATGTTTGTCTATTCGAAACAACAATGTTCAACGACGTTTTGGTGATGAGAAAGGAATTCTAAAATTATAAAAAAAATAATAATGAATATCAGCATACTATACTTGGGGCAAAGCTGACTTGAGAACACTGTCTAACGCTAAGGCTGTATAATTCCACTAGGGATTTATAGTTCCTTTTAGATACTCATTTCTAGTATTAAAAATAAATTAAATTTAAAGGAAAATATACGTATTGTATTTGATAATATCTGTTAAATCTATCTACTCAACTTAAAGTGAAGGTTTTAATGATTTAGAAAATATTTTTGGAAATAATAAATGATACGTCACGATCTACTTATCCAGTCACAAACTTCCTTTCTTTGGCGATTTACTAAAAAGTAAAAACTTCCAGTAACCCTCAACCCTCAGGATTTTCTCTGTGGCCATTCATTATTCGGACACCATACACTGTAAAGAATATGTCCTAATCGCTGAAGAAATTCTCTGTAATTTGAGAAAATACGTTCCCACAACGTAATGTTTTCGTAAATTACGGGTATTTTCTCAAATTACGAGAATTTCTGGCAGCAAATAGGGCATATTTTTTACAGTGTACAGACACACTTGTTTTTCTTCGTACCCCTTTCTTCATTCACTATCCCAATAAACCTCACAGTCGGAGGACGTAATCCCATGAAATCTGGTAAATAATTCAATATAATATAGAAAGATATCATTACAGAATCACAAATTTTATGCAATACATTTTTCTTTTCGCAAAATTGAAGCTAAATTTATTTATCTAAGCATTTTATCTTACTTTAGGTATATTTAAAACAATGCTAAACTTTGCTTTTTAAATTACAGTAAATAAAAAATATTACAGAAAAATAATAATTTTAATTGTATATATAATTACTATCCAGACACATTAAATAAGTACTTCTCCAATCAATATAGCTTCTTGAAAAATTATAATACTGGATTCCGATGCTATTAAATTATTACAGGCAAACAAATGTTCGAAATATACAACATCTTTAAATGTAAATTTTAAATATTAATAAACATTTTTTTTATTCGACAATTACCTGTTTTTTATCCTTCTGTGCACGAAATAAAACTTCATCTCTAATATTAACAACCTAAAAGTGGTTACGTAATTTATGCATATAAAGCCAAATCAGGAAGCTGAAACCAAAATTTAAGCACATCTACTAACTGTTTTACACATCGGTTTATTTTTTAATCTTTTTTTGTATGTATTTGCCCTTTATTTTTATATTCGTTATTGAGGGTTTTGTTCGTATATTTATTTTATTTGCTTTTGTTTGATTGTTTCATGTCTTTACTTATTTTGCTACTTTTTTTAGTTACTTTTTTTGCTGCAGCTTATTAAAGCTGCAGTTGAACGATCGTACGGACGGATTGTTGTAAAATTTAATATTTTCAATGAATAAACCCAAAATAAATAAAAAATCTGGAGTGACTCCACTCGACTTTCCGAACATTGAGTAATTAACAGTTTTGTAGATAGAGTAAAGAAAGAGGAGTTGTTAAACAAACAAAAGGGAGAAAACCATAATAGAGTGTTTGAGTATTTTTCTCCATCTATTACACGATGTTTTATTTAATGCTACTGATCTTTGAGCCCATAGATCATAATGATAAAGAATTTTTCGTTGTGTCCCTGTAAAAACCTATAAATGCTAGATTCACCAAAATGCTTATAGTTAGTGCAACAGTGATTTATAATATTCATATAAATTTTCATTTCAATTGAATAAGGCGTTTAGATGCTACTGCACTTTTAAAAATTTGATCCCATAGGCCATAATGATAAAGATTTTTTCTTTGTGTCCCTGTAAAAAAACTGTAAGTGCTATATTCACCAAAATCTATACAGTGTGTGAAACTGTGACCTATAACATGTGTAAAAATTTTTTGTTTATATTAATAAGGCGTTTAGACGCTATTACACTTTTAAAAATTTGGCCCCATTGGCCATAATGATAAAGAATTTTTCTTTATGTCCCTGTAAGAAACCTATAAGTCCTAGATTCTCCAAAATCTATACAGGTTGAGTATCTGTGACCTATAATATGTGTATAAATTTTTTTGCTCAATTGAATAAGGCGTTTAGATGCTATCGCACTTTTAGGATTTTGGTCCCATAGGCCGTAATGATAAAGAATTTTTCTTTGCGTCCCTGTAAAAAAAACTATAAGTGCTAGATTCACCAAAATCTATAGGGTTTGTACTATAGTGATTTACAATATACGTACCAACTTTCAGCTTATTCGAACAAAGCGTTTAGACGCTAGCGTGTTCACTCACAGACATACACACATACATACACACATACATACACACACACATACACACACACATACACACATACATACACACACACATACATACATCATCGCAAAAATAGTGAAAACGGACTCATTGGACCTTGAAACGTATAGAAACATCAAAATCTCAAATTCGGATTTTTGACATGATTACAATACTTTCCTCACTATAGTGTTCGGAAAGTAAAAACAAAATAATGAACAATAATTATTGAATTTTTGTGATTAAAAAAATATAGGTTATTATATAGGTTATATAGTTTTATATTTTTCTATTTATAATATTCTGTAACTTGTCCCCTCTATTTTTACTATATTTTATAGTTAAAACAAAGCTAACATTTCTTTTTTAAGTTATAGAAAATTATAAGTAAAATAGAAAAGTTTAAAACTTACATTTATCTTTTCTTTTTTAGTTCAAAAAAATTAAATAATTATTAATCATTAAAATTTTCAAATTTTGAATTGAATTATAAGAGAAAGTAACAATAAAATAAAATGTTTAGTTTAATTAAAGAAAGGGAATAAAAAAAAAAATCCTGTGAGTAGCATAGAACCTGGGTTCTCACGTGACAGCTGCTTTCACTGCCGAGTACGCCACAGGCGCGTTGAATCGTTTGCGAAATAATTTGTACTCAATAATTTCTCAAACTTTAAAGGATTTTTTCTTAAAACTATTTTATTAGGGCACGCTACTGCTTTAATATGTTGTTACATACATAGTATGCTACAATCCTGCATAATTTCGTCCCGATCTAAATTTTCCATGTCGCGACCTTTCCTTATCAGTTACAAGGAGGGTTCTAATGTTTCAATGGAACCTTTTCGAAAAAGCTGATTCTGTGAGCAGCGTATTCTGAGCAGCGTACGTAGCACCACAAAAGAACCTCCATTGATTTGTCATTCGTGAATAATAAAAATTATTTCCATAGCTCCATAGAATATTTTAAGACTACCCATCTTCAAACTACAACTGCTCTAAAAAATACAGCAATATACACGTAAACTTTAGTATCTCATGTCAGTTGTTCGTAAAATAAGTTAATTTTGCAAGGGAAAAATATTGTGCATGTTTTTTTGGCTCCAGTAACTAGGGCATATCCAGTTGTTGCGATATTCCGAAAAACTGAATTAGTTTCTGCAGAATTAGCTTCCGCTACTGCAATTGCAATGCATTCCTGTCCTGAACCGATTGCACCTGCAATAATTCAATATTTTTGAATCTTAAAATTATTTTTCGAAAATTAGTAACTGTTATCTGACCTTCTTTTAAACTTTTATTTATGCGGAATAATCGGAGTGAAACTAAAGTATTATGCTTTTTGATGGTAAATCTTTATGGGAAAAGCATGATCTTTTAAACATAGCATTGCAGAAAGAAACAAACAACAATATCGTGCTCAGGGGCGAGGCGTGGTTCAGAAAACTATGCACTGTAAAAAAAAAATTCTAAAATAGTTAAAATTTGTAAGATATTTGGGTAAAGCAATGTTCCAAATTGGAAAGTTCTGTTTATAGCCCAAAATGGGTCAGAAACCTATCTATTTTGCGTTTACAAACTTGTTATGTATGATTCACTATCTCATTTTATGTTTTTTGTCTATAATAAATAAAGACGTTGTAGAAAATATTGTATCACTCACCTCTTACAAAAGAAAAAAAAAAAAACATGCATAGATGATCTAAACAAAATGTAAACATTTCGTATGTATTCGTGTATGTATAGATAAAAATATAAAATAAGATAGTGAACCATACATAACAAATTTGCAAACTCAAAATAGATAGATTTCTGACCCATTTTAGGTTATAAACAGAACTTTCCAATTTGGAACATTGCTCTACCCAAATATCTTATAATTTTTGTTACAGTGTGGACGCGCCAAAGACATGCTTTTCTAAAATCAGATGACGAATCAATTCCGTCTTTCGACGACGCAATGTTACTTGATTATTCTTTTAAAATATTAAATAGGGGAAGTGCCGCTTCCATCGCTTCTATGGATGATTCGCCACTGATCATGCTGTACTATACCATTTCTAATCATTTTATTCATACAAATCCGACGACATCAGATGAAAACGAAATATTCATATTTTCACTTCTACGTAAGAGTGTGCGCTAACTGATGCAACATGCAGCATAAGTTTTCTTTTTGTATACACTTTGGAAACTAAATTTTCTTTTTAAAGGAAACAAGTCCCGGCAGACCGAAACATATGCTAACTGAACTTGACGCAATTAGCTTCTATAGGTTTACCAACCATACTCGGATTCCATTCTTTTCCTCCTTAATTATTCTTGTATATTTTTACGAGACACAATAACCCAGCAGACATACTTGCGCATTAAGATAAACGTAATTTATTATTAAAAAGATCACTTTTTTTTTTTCTTTTCAATAGAAAAGCTTTTAACTTGACAATAATTTCAGTCCAATTACATTTAAATCGACTTATTTTAACGAACGACAAATTACATTTCATTTAAGAGGCAAGTTTTGTTAAAAAGTTATCAAAACTTTTTTTTTTTTTTTGAAAATTGATGACGCTGTAAAAAACTACTGTGTGTTGTAAAAACTTATATGCATATTTCATTTTCTCAGTTCTTCAAAGGACATCAAACAATAAATCTCTTAAATATTCAATGTGACTTGAAAATTCAAATGTTATCATTTGCATGAAAAAGTTCATGCAAACAAGAATTTTGAAATGATTTTCATGTCCATACAGATAATCGCTTTTTGTAATGCTCCCAAAAGATATTCTTGGGAAAACAGTTTTCGTTGAACAAAAGTTCACCGTAATCAATTTCATTAAAAGAAAAGAAAAAATATACATGAAAATTTTCGCATTTTCTGAAATTATTCTTGCACAAATGAATTGTAAATTATCTGTAGTCTGTGGTTACAACTTCCAATTTTAGCATATATTCGAATTCCATAATCACTTTAGTCCAATTAACTTGTAATACGACAGTTTTAAATAACTACAAATTTCATTGAGTTTTAAGAGGGGAAAAAGATAAATAAGTTTTTAGCCCTTAAAACTGTTTCGAACAACAAATTTTCAGTATTCCATGTGACTTGGAAAATTTTGATCTCGATTTGTTATCATTTACATTAAAAAGTTTGAGAATGACGAAAATACTTTTCGCGAGAATACAACTTATTTTTTGAAGTGATTTCAAAATGTACAGTTGCGAAAACAATTTTTCTTTAGCAATAATTTATCTCATTCAATTTGAACAACAGAAAGAAAAAAAAAATAAACCCTTTATTCAACTTTCAGCGTTTTCTGAAATTATTCTTGCATAAGTGAGTTATTGCGATAAAGTATTCTGTAATTTTAAGCTTGTTGGATATTTACTTTGAACAAATAATAAAATATGCTTGCAATAACCAATAGCGTATTGCAATAAAGTAGGGAGAATAATAGGCAATTTGTGAGCGAATATGGTAAAATAAAATATATACAACAATTGTTTCGGGTCGAAAATTTAAGCACGACCCTTTATCCGTTGAAAAGCAGTTGACGCAAAAACATGGTTAAAACAACAATATGCAAAATCAAAGTGATTGCAAAATAAGTGCCACAAAAAAATGTTTGCCTACAGCAGCGCCAGCTGCCAGAAATAACGGCAAAGGATTATGAATACTTAAAACAAAACCTCCGCTTAATAAATTCATTGATTAATAAAATCAGCCGCTTAATATGATCAAATTGCCAGGATCGGAATCAAAACAATACAAACTATTTTAAAACAGCCGCTTAATAAAATCAGCATCGCTGGTTAATAAACTCAAAAATATCTCTTCAACAGCAAATTATTATAAGATAAAAAAAACTTTTTATATACTATGTTTTAAATTTTCTGATGAATCATAGAGCTCTTATCAATGTGCATAAAATTTTTAAAATGATAATGACGTCAATTTTTTGAGATGCATAATTTAACTTTTTTGTAATTTTTTAACGCTCACGTTCAATTAAATGTATTTATTTTTATGTCGAAAGAAAATGAACTCGTAAATTTTTTTGGCAACAATTAAATTTTAGCTAATATTTTAATGGTTATTTTATTGCTATTAAGATGTTATTATTTTCATATTTTAATTAATTATAAGAAAACTAATCAAAAATTCGAAAACCGGACTTCGAAGTATTGTGTTGTCATCGGGTTCTGAGCTACTGTGAAAATTTCAAATGTCTAGCTAGTAGAGAAGTTAGTTAAAATCCTATTTCAAGATTTGTACCGGACAAATAAACAAACAAGAATAGAAGTTAATAAAAAAATCTGGTGTGAAACAACCACACGACTTCCATTACCCGCTGTTACATGTATTATATGCATTTTTGAGAGATAATGTGATCAGAAAACATAAAAGTTACCAAAAAAGAAAATCGTTAGAGTCGTTTTTGAGATACCAACTTTCACAAAAAATCAATTATTGACCGAAAAACAATAATTACATACAAAAGCATATTTAAAAGTGAGTTAAAATGGCGAGTTTGAAAAAAATCCGTACAACCGCTTTTAAAGAAACGCCTTTGCGAGGCCTGAAATTGAGCTATTTATACAGGACGCCTATCAATTTTCATGAACTAACCAACTATATCATTCGAAAGGATATCTGATAGAGTGTTTATATAGCAAATTTGAAGAAAATCGTTAGAGCCGTTTTTGAGATACGGACTTACGGTCCCACTTCCGGTTTCCGATGTCCCACTTCCGGTTTTTCAATTTTCACCAAAATTTGGAAATTTCATCTGTACGCCAGACGTATTTGAATTCTAAAGTTTCGTAGCTCTATCTTTATTAGTTTCTGAGCTATAATAGCCAGAAGATTCTCCACATACATACACACACACATACACACATACATACACACTGACCAATTGTCAAAAACCACTTTTTTGGACTCAGGGGACCTTAAAACGTGTAAATCAGGTGAAAACCCAATATCGAATTTTCAGACCGAATACAATACTTCCATTACCTACGGTAGTAGGGTAATGGAAGTAAAAATGGTAAAATGCCAATTATGCACCCTAAACAATTTTTTTTATTTACACTTTTTTTTTTTTTTTTTTTTTAAATAAAAAAGAAAATAAAACACAGCAATCCCCAGTTATCTCTCTTTGTCGGAAATTTCACACTTGCAGCATATAGTTGCAAATTAAACACGCCCAACACTTGTCTCAGTAACAATTTCACAGAACGCATTCTTCAAAGTGCGGTAATGAGTTACAAATTTAAGTTGATTCGCGCGTGATATTTGTTTTTAAAACTTCCTATTTCGAAATAACTAAGAAGCAAGAAGTTTAACCGTGAGAATTTTAAATTTAAAAGAAAAACGTGAACTTTCGCCAAAGTAATGATGATTTTCCTCAAAGAAAATCGCATCGGAACTCGGGGTGTGTTTAATTCATTATATTGAAGGAACAATTAATCAATTATCTTTCAAAAATTAATTAATATTGTTTATTAATTCCATTATTTATTACCTTTTGAGATTTCTTTCCAAATTCAGGAAAGTAATACCCTTTTCCTTGTGGGCAGGAATGTTCGCTGGATATAAAAATCAGCCGCTTAATATGAACACTTTGGTTCAGGACCAATGTGATTGTAATAAGCTGCGGGTACTGTATTTAGCAAAACACAGCATTTACATTCTAGGATCCGGCTAAAGAAATCTTAACGTCCAATATTATATGAAATCATTTAATCAAGGAAAATAGTATTCGTGTTCTTAATTATAATATGTATTATTAATTCATGAAAAGTTATCCATATAATATTTTATTTCTAACTATAATCATTCAGAACATTATCAAACTATTTATGAATATTGTCTCGTTATCGTTACGAGAAAATACTTAGTAGAACATTGCTAGACTCTTCAACTAGGGTTCTTACAGAGGGCAATTTTAATACCGCTTTTACACCACAACTTAATTTTAATTTCAGACTTGACTAATCGTTGATACCTATTTACAAAAATTATAAGATATCTGATATTTTAATTTCCCTTTGTGAGAATCCTGACCCCAACATATACTCACGTAGAGATATACTTAATTTATCACCAAGGATATTAAAACATTCATATTTACATCTGAAGCAGCTTCGTAATCGTTTTAGCTCAGTTATATTAAATTTGACATTTTAAAACTAATCAAATCGAAATAATCAAACAATTCAAATCATAATCACTCTCAAATATTGTTTGAAAGTGTTAAAAATGTTAACAAAAGCAAAAATGCAACTGTAGCAATTTCAAATTATAGCCCTTAATGTATCTGAATATTTTTATATGATCAAATAAATCTCAATGCTAATCATAAGATATTTTATAAAATCAATTTTTTTCTGCATGTGAATATATCAATTTCATTATGGCTTGTGCAAAATAAAGATATTAAAATATGGTTTGTAGAAATCTCTCTCATGGAACGCAATGCTTTGGAATACTTTCTTGTTTCCCGGTACACGAAAAAGTGGTGGTATTTATCCCATTTTCACTGGGAAACATTCAATAGTAAACATGAATAATATATATCAATTTCAAAGAATTCCATGAATATTTACGGGAGTTAAAGCGAGGACAGATAGACAGACAAGCCGAAATCATAATTTTTTTTTCAGTTTTGTTAGAAAGTGCTAATAAAAACAAAATAAAACATATAAAACTTTCAGCGTTTTCTGAAAAAATTCTTACTTAAGTTATTTATTTGATAAGGTGTTTAATAATCTTATGTTTGATATAGTTCTACCACATATCATGTGCCAAGATAAACATCCTGCCCCGAGGCAAAAATTGTCGTCGATTAGGTGACAGGGGGCTCTAGTGAAACTTTCGTGAAGTCTGAAAATATATTAGAATGTTTTATTTAATGTGATAAGAATAAGAATAAATCAAGAATACACAAATAATAAAAAACAAACAAAATAAAATATATAAACAAATAAATCTCCTCTGCCCCACTTTTTTCACCCACTTCTAAAATTTTCTCTGTGAATTTACCTTCAATGGTCGCTTGCCAAATTCCGCTCGTTCTGAGAAAAAAACTTTGAATAAATAATACATAATGGCTGTAAATAGAGGTCTGCACGGGCCGGAATTTTGAGGCCCGGGCCCGGTACGGCCCGAAAGAAAGCTTTGCTTACCCGTACAAAAACGATAAAATCAAGCCCGACCCGACCCGACCCGATTCAAAAATATGAAAAATAAAAAAAATGCATGACTTTCTATGAAAAGATTTTTAATATATGTTTTGCAAAGGTTTTATATAGCGAAGCAATAGACTCTTTTTTAACAAAACTACTGAACTTTTACAAGATAATTATATATAAACAAAAGTTCATTATTACAGACGTACAGAAGGCACAAAGACAGAAAATCAAATCGAAAATATTAGCATTCATCAAACAATATAGGAAGGTATTTAAAATGGTTATTACTACTAAAAATGTACGTTCAACCATTTCCTCTTATATACCGTAATGTATACGAATCTTTCATGTGATCCGGTAAACAAAATTTTAATGGTAATCCAACCATATTCTATAGAAAAGAGGCTTTTGTACATGCTAAAAATTATGCTACTTTCATTCAGTGCACTGGAGAAAAGAAAAATGAGTTTAGAGAAAAAGTTACAGTGGCAGGATTTTTATAGCCTTCATAGCACCTAAACTCTACAGACCATAGGGCACAAAGCACACAGTAACGTATCTAATTTCTTTTGTTTGTACATGTACGCAAACTAGCATTGACGTGCATACTATTTTGAATAGGAAACCATTTAATATTACTTGAAAAAATATATTAATTTAGAGACATGTTAAAAATATTTGCGGAAAATCAGATCGCGAACAGACAGACTGATAAGCAATTAAATTGAAGTTACAGACATTTTTAAACAAAATAAAATTTTCTGTGATATACCAGCCTGTAAAATTATGTGAAATAAATGACTGAAGAAATATTTTATCATTTTCCTTTTCCGTTGATTAACGATGAAACCAGAAAAAGATTTGGGTCGACACGGCCCGGAAAAAAATTCATTCAGACCCGGCCCGGCCCGAGTATACACAAAAAATTGAGCTCGAGTCTGGCCCGAGAACAGATTGAAAAATCTGGCCCGAACCCGGCCCGTGCAGACCTCTAGCTGTAATAATCAGTAGCGTACTGGATTTGGGTTTGGGTTTTTTTTTTTTTTTTACTTCGCACTAGTGTTACGCAAATGTAGTAGCGTACTGTAATAAAGAAGAAGGATAAATTAGAACTGTGTAAGCGAACAGCATAAATTACTAAACATGAAACAATTGTTTTGGGTAAAAATAATAAGGAATTATCCCTCATGAAGTGCGAAACATTAAGCCCGAGCGCACATCGTTTAAGCAGCAATGTACTTAACCTATATAAGTGACATAACGTGATAAGAAAATAAGAATTCTTTAAAAATGTTAATGTGTATGAATAAAATAAAAGTTTTAAAAAATCCATCCGAAATCCAATTTGGGATTTCTACATCACTCGATACATAAAGATGTAAGCACTTGTATTTTGTCGAAATATTTATAATTCACCAGAAAACTGCATATATTTATTTTTAATTTTAACTCTACTTCAAGGGCGTTATCGGAGCGATACCAAAAGATTTATCAGAGCATAATTAGTGAATATCTTGTCGTAATCGCTTGGACAAATTACTTTGTTTATTATCTCGAGTCTCAATTTTCTAATACACATAGACGCTAAAAGATAATCGCAATTTTTCACTTAGACATCGCAACTTAACTTCCACAATGAACAAAACTGCTTTTAACTTTGAAATCGCTTTAGTTCAATTATATTTAATTTCAACAGTTTTATCTAACGAGAATTTACATTAATTTTCAAGAGGCACTCTTCATTAAAACGTATTTTCTTTAGAAATAGTAGATGACGCGGAAACAAACTACGGTTTTTCGTAAATAATTATATTTCTTTTCCCAACTCTTGAAAGTGCTTCGAATGATAAATCTTGACTGTTCGATGTGACTTGAAAATTCAAATGTTATCATTTGCATGAAAAAGTTCGAGTAAATGAGAATTACGAAATCATTTTCAAGTGCTTACAACTTGCTTTTTGGAGTACTCCCAAAACATACTTGTGAAAACAATTTTTCTTTAACAATACTTCATCGTGTTCAATTGGAATAACGGCAAGAAAAAAAATATATACAACTTTCAGCACTTTCTGAAATTGTTCTTGCATAAATGAATTACTACCATGAGGTAATTCTGTAATCTGAAGTTTGTTGGATATTTTACGTTGAACAAATAATAAATTCTAGTTAATCGGTAGCGTATTGAAATGGAAACAGGTGAAACCCGTTCTTTCTTAGCATATAAATACAGGGTGTTTGGAGAACATCAATTTCAATTTTAATACTTTTAATTATTGTTCTTAGATATATATGATATATAAAAAATTACAATGATGCGGAAAAATAAGTACATAATTTTAGATAAAATCGATCAAAATATTTCAAGACTTTTAATTTCAAGAAACAGAAACAGAAAGTTTTTATACAGTGTCTATACAAAAGAGTATTGAATGTATGAAAGATGCCCCATTAAATTATACGGTGATGTAAGAAATTTCAGCATTCTATCGTAAAAAGTCCTAGACCTAGAGATATTAGTAGACAAGCAAAGTTGACCATTTAAACAAAGTTAATTCGGTATTAATCAAAAAATAAAATGTAAATGTATTCATTTATTGACATTATCATCACATTCTTTCGTAATATGTGCATAAATGCACAAACGTGGTACCTCAACACAGATTTCTTCCTAGAAGAGGTTATGTCGGGTCTTTGAAAAGTGTTTATATGGGTCATTCTCTGAAAAGTGGGCTTTAAAAAAAAAGTTAGCCCAAATAAAATTGCTCCAAATTTTTTTTTAATTTTTGTGCATGTACACATATGTTACAGTTAATAAAAAATAATATAAACCAAACTGTATCTGATAATTTGTGAAATAGTATTATTTTTATAATTTAGAAAAATGAGGGAATGATTTTGAGGGGATGACAAATTTCTTAGTTATATTTTCAAACACTAAATATTTATTAAAACTTATTTTTATTCTATAATAACATAAAAAAGCAAATTTGATTTCTTTTAGTTAACTTTATAATGGATGAGGGAATGACCTATAATAAAAATACTGTATTTCAATCTAAGGTTTGAGAGCCATATGCTACTCATTGTAAAATGTTTCCAACAGAATACAAAATTGTTTCTTAACTTTGCTTCTATATAAATTAAGTTTGACTTATATAAAGTATGTGCTGTCATTAATGGAGTAAGTAGGGGTGTCATTATAGTTTGATGAGGGAATGATATATATCACCAGGGACAATAATAAAGAGTATTCTAATTTCTTTCATTGCATAATATATAAATGTAGTATAATGGATAAATATTTATTAAAGTATGTTTAATAAATTTTCAATTCAAATAATCTAAATATACATGCTTTAATACCATAGAAACCATTTTATTTACTTACATGTGTGAATGGGGACACAGTGAGGGAATGATATTTTGCATTTCAAAATATATTTTAAAATTTATATTTGAATTCCAGTAACCAAAGAATAATAGTTTATATGCATAACTAATTAATACTGAAAGTTCTGACAGTTTTTTGTTTTTGTGATTTTAAAAATATGCCCTCAAGACAACTTTTGCGGTTAATCTGTATGTATACCTTTTATTTGCATAACTTGTAAACAAATAACTAAAGGAAATTGGGCATGGGATTTTTTGACAACTCATTTAAGTTTAGTGTCCAGCGAAGCGGGCAAAGCCTACTAGTATATATATATAATCATAATTTAATTTTCAAACTGTATTATTTTAAATAATTAAATAATTAAGTAGAAATGGCTGGAAGGCTTTTCATGAAAAATTCGTTTAGGTCACTTGTGGTAATTACCATTTTTTGAGAGGTCAGTAAAAATTCTGCATAAATAAGCCGGAAATAATTTGTCCAAGTGCATAGTACTCTTGGTCAGAGCTTTTTTTCATTCTTTTTAAATTGGAGTACACAACTATATCGTAACTTTAAGAGAAATGAAGATGGCGGATTGGAAATTTAAATATTGGCCTATAAAAATCGGTTTACGCATTTTCTCCCCTATATACGAAATCTTATCCTGTTAAATTAATTTAGTTTATTTTAGATTTATATTAAGGATATTTTTAGTACTAGAATTGAATAACATAAATGTCTGTAATTTTTAATATGCGTTTTTTTTTTTTTTTTTTTTTTTTTTATACGTGTTCGAAAAGCTTGTAAAAGTTTAAGTAACAGTTACGATAACTGCTTCAGTAATGAATATTATTTGTGTACTGTTACTTAACTTTAAGAGATACAATTTTTTTTGTACATGATTGTACAGCGAGAAAAAGTATTTGAATAATCTTTGTATTCAAAATATTATTGTTTCAGAAACATATTATGCGACTCCAATAGGGGACGAAATTTCGAAACACATTATTGGGTTTTTAAATGCTCCAATAGGTGTTCATGATTTTGGTTCTTCTTTCTGTCTGTCTGTTATCACTTTTACTCCATTGAATATTTTACCAATCGATATTTTCATATATATATATATATTTCATATATATATAAATCATTAAAAAAAAAAAATCATTTTTATGTTAATCTTGTGTTTAGATTTTTCTGTAATTTACCTTAATGTTTTGACCATAATTTGGTGGTTTTTAGCGGGGGCCGAGAAGGTAAACCGCCAAATCTCCAAGTGGCAGTCCTTACATAGCATTATATCTATTCTTTTAAATTATCCTTTAGACTTTTTTTATTTATTTCAATTCAAGTGTAAAATTTAATTTTCTTCACAATGCATTGTTGCAATTGTGCGGTCATATATATATATATTCAGCTAAATCACTATTCTTCCGTTATTTTATCCATTCCTACAAACAAATCATAAGTTATTATTATTATTTTTTTTTTTATTTCAGTACATTTTTGCAGCGATGTCGTCAATTTTGAGCGTTAGTTTTGACAAACTTGGGCTTTTATTATCAAGAAGCTGCTTTGAAACTGATATATACCATTTAGGGTAGTATATTTCTTATTACAACAGCATTATTTGTATGCAGGGACTCATAAATCAATTTTCTACATAAATAACTTTCTATATTTTCTATAAAAAGTATTTCTTAAAGCCTTTTTACTTTCTCTTATCAGCAAGGTAGAGAAAGTATTGTTTTTGGATCAAATTTTCGCAAATGAGTTTTTGTTACACTTACACGTTTTGAGGTCCCCTGAATCTGAAAATCATGTTTTTAGCAGTTGATCTGTGTGTGTGTGTGTGTGTGTGTGTGCCCGTGTGTCTGTCTGTTATCAGCATATCTCAAGAACAAATATTAGCAGGAAATCCAAACTTGTTATTCTAAATGTGTATGATATAGGAATGCTACACTAAGCTTTTCATCGAGATCAAGCAAATGGTTCGTTTACAGGGACACCCAAGAGAATTGAAATACATTACGTCAATGGGGGTAATTGCAAGTAAGTAGGGTTTAACGTATATAGATTGCACTAAACCAAATAAAATGAATGTATATTTTTTATACGCGTAAAACCATGTTTCATGTGAAATATGGTAGGAAAATCATTCATAGTCATTTTCAGGGCAACACAAAAACTAGATTATGTAGTGCGACAATTGCAGAAAATTGATGGAAGTGAATTTCAGGTTGTGCCGTGTATTATTACTATAGGATTATATTTAGGTGAACCTTGTGGTCTTTACACAATATTCAAAAGATATACAGGGCTGCAAATATTTAAGAAAAAACATTCTTTTTTATTGTTAGTGGAAGTGCTTTACTATAATATTTTACCATGTCCAGGAAATCTGCTTAGGAAATTAAAATGAATTCTTCATAGACATATGGTAAATAATGTATGTTTTTTAAACTAAATATTCAGAGCTTGTTTTTTGTATATTTACACGTTTTGCTTTTGAGGCTTCCTGATTGTCGAAATAGAGTTCTTTAGCGTCTGTGTCTCATAGAGTAACTTAAAAATGAATAATTTCAGGCGATCCAAAAGTTATATTTTGAAGCTAATATAAAAGTTTGATCAAGACTGATAAGTTTCAAGGAATGTTGCGTGAAAGTGTTCGGAAAGTTGTCTGAATGTACAAGTGAAAATTGTCTGAATAATTTTAAGTGAACATTTAATTTTAATAACATATTTAAATTCTATGTAAATGTAGGTGCTGTAATGAAACAGAGGGTTGAGAGGGGCGGTATACCCCCTCACATAGAACTAATTATCATATAAAACTATGCCGAAGCCTAATTTGAATTGTTTTAACATAAATTTACATAATAGTGCACGTTATCTTACCTCTTATTCTCCAACCTGTATTTATAATATTAAATTTCAGGGTAAGAGAAAGTCGTGTAAGTGACACACCAGATTATTTAATATCACTGTACTGCACAAAAGCGTGTTTTTGTTTGAATATGGCACATAAAGCATTAATGGTTATAGCTTGTAAGGGCATACAAAAATATTCATATACATTATAAAACATGAGTTGTCCTTCTTTTTTCCTGCCATGGTGTTGCTGTAAATAATTGTAATTAAAGAGGACTCTATTAAAAACAAACTAAAATTTTATTGGTTCTGAAATTGGGAGGAAAAGGCTACTCGCACTTTGGTAATTCATTAAATAAATTTAATTAGCCTTATTAGTAAGAGAGATTAAATAGCTGTACTACCTTACAACAAATTTGATTAGAAGAGGCCAGAGACCTCTCATTTCACTCATTCTCCAACTGACCTCGATATTAAGTTTGCTTTCTCTTAATACTATCACTGTAAAACCAATTTGTATACTTTCGAACATCCTTCAAAATTCGCTTCAAGAAAACCCACTTAACCTCAACCTCAGTTTCCCACGAACTCGCCAACCATCAAATCTTACAGCGAACTTCGTAGAGTACCCTTACAACTAAAGTATTTTTCCACCAAGCGAGATATTTATTCTACACTGCTGTCTCACCTTTTAAGAACTCCACCTAACTATTTCTCCAACCTTCAAATATGAAATCCTTGCAAATCTCTAATATTTTTCACGTAGTTGGTATAAAAACCACCTTCCACTCCACTTTATCCAAAATAAAATCTCCAACAGTTCTATTAACTTCCTAAGGTCAAGTCAAGTCAACGATGTGCTTCGGAGTACCTGCATTTGGTCGCAACCAATGCTTACCTTCAACGAAAAATGCGAAAAACATAAAAAATAATTTTCCATAAAATAATTAAAAGCCAAAGGGATGAATTTAGAATTTTGATCTCTGAATAAATCTCCGCGTGAGCAGAGACCAATCAGATTGAAGCACCAGGAGTTTAAAAAAAAAAAAAAAAAAAAAAAAAAAAAGTTAAAATAAATAATAAAATAAATAATAAATAAATAAATAACTCCTTGAAAAAAACCTAAGTGTAACAGTGAAACTGTTACGTGCGTAACTTCCTAAGGTGCCTTATAAAGTGGAATTGTTTAAAATGCATTTTCAATTTCGTTGTGAGTTTATTTTATTTTTATTTTTTAAACTAAATTTTTAATACAGTATATGGCGCGTATCGAATTTTTAGATAATACATAGAGTTATACTACAGCAATTTATGTTATACTTTTTTTTAGCGCTGATGTTATTAAGACTTCTTCCGTGATAATCAAAAATAATATATGTATATATTTTGAGGTGTCATCATAGAATAAAAATTAAGATGAAGATTAAACGATGTAATGGATAAGTATAGTTGGAAAGTTTTTGTAATGTATGCAAATAGCATTGTTTTTCTGTTGATAACTTTAAAAATAATTCTACGTATAATTTTAATATAACATAGATATTCTCCCCCAAGTTTCGAATTGTTCACTGTTGAAATAGACATATTTTTCTCAATAGAATATAGAAATATATTTTCTACCTCGGCAAATGTCAGAATTTTCGTGACAAACGACCTTAGGCCTATTTCAAGAGAATGCGATGCTCCTTTGTTACGCTACCAATTTCGTTGAAATGTTTGACTAGTTAACGGAAAGGATTCCTAAAAAATGTGACTACAAAGAATTTTCTTTGTAAGAAAATTTTTGAATTTCGCTTTTGTTAATAATTTTTTATTTTTATATGAAAAATATTTATTTTCTTCAACACGTAAATTATAAAAAGGACAGCATTGCTACCTTAATGAAATGTTCTATGTACGCTTTTAACATTTTCGAGCAAATTGCAATATGCAAATGTTAAATGTTAAATAATAGAATTTTCTAAATAATTGTCATAATTGAGAAAAACGTCCTAGAATTATTTCAAGTTGGAATAATTAAAATTGATCCCCACCACAGTAAAATAGAAGGTACAAGTGCAGTGCGAAAGCATCAACACACAAAATCTATAGATGTGGCAAGATGAAATAGGACAAAAAAAATCTTCTTTTAAAAATACCAGTGTAAATTGAATTAAATTTACACACCAGTAACTGAAATGATTTATAATAATAATTATTACTTTTTATTGTTATATTTTGAGGAAGATAGATGATAATAAAGAAGAATGATAAATAGTAGGAAATAATACAAAGAAACTGGCACTAAAAATATATATAACAAATTAACTTAAGGTAAATAAATGACTCGAAGCTGATTAAAAGTAGTATATACATTATGAGAAGACTCTGCTTTTGGTAAATAAGCCAAAACAAAAACATTTCAACATATCGAGAAAAAAAAATCAAAAGTGAAAATGCAGGTAGCTGTTTCGGTGATATTGAACACGCCATCTCCAGCGCATAAAAGGCAGGAAAAAAAGAAGATATGTTCTCCTTGATACGAGAATGGAATCGAATTTTATGGGCAGTTTATCAGATAGAAGATTTGAAAGAATTTTAAGTAATTGGCCAATAGTAAATTGAGAAACGAGGGCTGTGAAAACAATAGGAAAAATTAAAAAGAAGTTGGGTGAATGTAAAATTTCCAAGAATCTGACAGAGGAGAGAAGTCACAATTGACAATTTTTTTTAAATTCTTATAGATGTAAAAAGTTTCTCAGTTTCTTATCGGCTAATCCTCCACAATCTGTTAAATTTTATAGGCTAATAAACCACCCGTAATATCCAGATTCTTTAATGGTTTGTTTAGGGAACATTCAGAACGAATTCGGGTATGGTCAATTCTACAGGTTGTCATTGTATGAAATTTTAATGGTTTTGAACTACATCAAATTTAATGAAATCGAGATAGATCGTAACACGTAATCAGTATTCAAAGTAATACTTTCAATATGAAAATTATAAGTGTCATGGATATATAGAAATAAGGGTATAATTAATAGTCGCATTAAAATTGGTCCATTCGTTTAAAAACTACAAACTTACGTCTGAATACACAGATAGACAATAGCTTCAAACTTATAACGCCGCTTTTTTTTCTTTTCCCGGTGTTTAAAAAACATGCTTTCTGTATGTATAATCTATTCTGTATTTTTTTCTCCACAAAAATTCTTTAAAAACATAACTGAGAATCAATATCTAAGTTTTGTCTGGGGTTGACATTTTCTGAAAGTTTTGAATCGTTTCGCAGGAAAATAAGATGCTTGGGAGGTTGGAATAGACGTATATTAATTCTACTTTTGCAAATGCCTCTGATTTCTAGAATTTCGTAAAAAATATCGATGAAAACTGTCCAATTCATTGTGTGTTGTATCTGGTTGAGTTATTTAACAGAAAAATTGTAAAATAAATAATTAGATAAAAAATTTTCTTCCCAACAGAAAAAAAAAAAATGAATAAAAAAGAATAATTATGCAGTTTTAGTAGATTATTGAACATAGTTCAACTGTATTTATCCGTTACAACGTTTAACTTTCACTGTAACTTTAACTTCCGTGATGTCAGATGTATGTATTTTTCTCTTAATTATTCATCAAAATATTTCATAAGAAATATCTTTATGGCAATACTTTCAAAGTTAAAGAATAAAGTAACTTGCTTTTATATGGTGCTGTATAATGACAATAAACTGCATATGCCAGCTTAAAGTGCACTAAAAGTTTAAAATATAATAACGAAAAAACTTTCATGACTGCACAACTAAAAATTAATCCACATTCCTTAAAGAATATAGCAATTTTCTGTTATCCTGTAGAACAATTATTAATTCTTATCGTTTCATATTCTATTGGTAAAGTGATATAGTAAATCTGAATAATATTTGTTAATTTCATTATGTTCTATTCAGTAAAATTGTATTAAATTATTTCTTAAAGAGTATTTCTCATAATGTAATCTATTCTTTTGAGTATACCTTGTACTCAAAACAGTAGTGCTACTTTTACCATTATTAATTGAGGGCATAATTACAGTGAACTTAAGTAATACATATCTAAGTCATTAGGAAAAAGGACATACTGTACATGCAACATTGCCTGTCTGATTTTTTAAATGTAAATTGTCCACCTACAAAAAAAAAAAAAAAAAAAAAAAAAAACCTTTTAGACAGATATTTATGTAGTGCTAATGACATGTATAATTTAATAATTAGAACATATATATATATATATATATTACTTCCATTACACGACTATCGTAGGTAATGAAAGTATTGTAATCGGACCACAAATTCGATATCGAATTTTCACCTGATTTACACACTTTAAGGTCTCCTGTGTCCTGTGTCCAAAAAAGTAGTTTTTGGAAATTGGTGAATGTGTGTGTGTATGTGTATAATGCATGTGGGGAATCTTCTGGCTATCATCTCTCCGAAACTAATACCAATAGAACACCAAAACGTCAGAATTGAAACAGGTCTGGTTTACAGATGAATTTCCCAAATTTTGGTGAAAATTGGAAAAATGGAAGTGGGATATCGGAAACCGGAAGTGGGACCGTAAGATCATATCTCAAAAACGGCTCTAACGATTTTCTTCAAAATTCCTATGTAAACACTCTATTAAATTTCCTTTCGAATGATATAGGGTGTTAGTTCAGGAAAATTTCAATAATTGCGTATACAAAATTTTGGTAAAAGTTTTTATCTCAAAAACGGCTGTAAAGATTTTCTTGAAAATTGTTACAAATCCATTTTAGATATCCTTTCTCCTGCATTACGTTGTTATTAGAAAAATTAACAGTCATCCTGCTTAGGTAAGTCAGTTTTAGAACTCAGAAATTAATGTTTCAAAAAACAACTCTACCATTTTTTTTTCTTTCTTATTTTTTAACTGGCTATGTACACTTTGTTTTATATGTCTTCACACGTTTATTAAGTTTCTCTCACAGGAAATATTTTACGTTTCTACTTCTTTACGTCAATTTTATGTATTCTGATCACATCTCCAAAAATTGCATATAATACGTGTAATAGTGAGTAATGGAAGCCGTGTGGTTGTTTCACACCAGATTTTTTCTATTTTATTCTACTAAATAACAAATTTAATGCTTTGTTTCCATTTTAAATTTAAAATGTTCTTGATTATTCCAATTATTATTAATTACTATTGAATTAGATAAAGCTGTTTGTTTTCTTTCATCTATTCTTTCCCAGCGAAAATCGTGTTCTTGGTGGAAATTCATTTTCTTTGACAATTACAACCTGTCAGAATGGTTTCTAAACTACAAATTCTTTAATATTATTTGAGAATTAGGGAAGGGGTAAATAAATGAATAAGTAAATAATAATAATAAAAACAGCGAATGAATGAGACTTATTTCACGAGGATGAAAGTTCGAGAGTTAAATTGCATTTTTTTAAACACGAAATATCCTTTTCATATCTGATGTTTGCAAGTTGCACAAATTTCTTTCCATCGTTGCTTTTAATTTATTATTATTATAATTCTATAACTATACATTAAGCGACAAAAAAAAAAAAAAAAAAAAAATGCACTTGGACCTTTTCCTTTTCACCTTCTACAATCACTAATTTTATTGTTTAAAATGTAAATTTTCGAATAGATTTTATTATGTTGTCCTCCACATGCATTTTAGCATTGAGTCCAGTGTTAAAAATAAATTGCAATTGTCAGAAAAACTGTAATTTTAGAAATTATTTCAAAAATGGTAAAAATAAGGCAGTTAACGATGCCAAAAAAAGTATTAATTTTTGAATAAAATTCAAATAATATTTTAATACGTGAGATGGCAAAATAATTAAATGTTAACGAAATATTGGTAAAATGGTTTTTAGCAAGATCTGAAATATTTTGGCCGTTTAATCTAAAAAATTGGCTTTAGGCGGCCATGTTGCTCATCCAAGCGAGATGACCGTAATTTAAAAAAGCCATTGCTTATAAAATCGGTTTGTATTACATTTAGAACATTAAAGAGATTCAGAAAAAGTGTTTAGCAGCATAATTTCTTTAACTACAGTGCAGAAACTATTAAACAAAGCAGGTTTAATGGACAGAAAATTTGAAAAAACTCCATTCTTAGTGAAAAGAATTAGGAAAGCAAGACCTCAGATGGCTAAAAAAATTAAAAAATGATTAGTTAATTACTGGACTGAACTCGCCATCTCAGATGAGTCAAGTTCAACTTATTTCGAGCTAAAGAAAACAAACAGATCTGACAACGAAAATATGACCGACTTAATGAAAACCTCACTTTTAAAACAGTGACACATTTTCCGTACATTATGGTACGGAGGCGCATACCTTTTCAAACAGTCGGGCAAAGTTTTATGCTCAAGGGATCAATTAACTCAAAATAAAACACAGTCTTTGTAAAAGTGGTGCCTGATCGGCTATTTTAGAGGTATCTTGGACATTTCCGCAAACAGCATTTCAAGATGATAATGCACCTTACTACACGGCGTCTGTGGTAAGTTTATTCACTTCAAATTGTCAAACTTTCCTATCCATTCTCATGAGAACCTATAATTATAAATAATCATAACTTTTTTCACTTTAAGTTAAATCCCACAAATGATATAGTAGAATTTCTTCTTTACCAGACATGGAAATAGTCCTAATCACGATCCGCTCGAAAATGTTTCGTCTATAAAAAGGCGGGGGAGAATGGAGAGGATTCGAAATTTACAGCCAAAAACTCTGCCAGAACTAGAAAAAATTATTTGTGATATTGGCACATTGAAATTTCTGTGTTTTATATTAAAACGCTGTAAAATACTATGCCATTCCGCATTAAAGCAGTAATTCCATATGAAGGTGGAATTAACCCAATAGAGAATACATGTTTTTAATAAAAAATTGCTTAGATCTAACAAATAAATAGTTTTATTTCATATATTAAAATATAACTTGCTTATTTCACATAATAAATCATAATAGAATACAAAGTGTACGGTTATTGCATTATGTTTAAAACGAAAGTTTTATGCAGATTCTTATAAAGAACTTCGTAGAGTGTAATAAAGCGAATTTTTATATCGAAAATGTACATAGGTATCATTTCATCCCTTTGGTACTATGTAAATAAGACAGTTTTATTTGTTTCAACCCTTAATTTTAAAGTTATTACAAATAAAAAAGGTATAAGTCCTTTTTTCTGCAGTGCGGCTTGGTTTTTTTTTTTTTTTTTTTTTTTTTTATTTGTCGCTTAGTGTATATATAATATATATATATATATATTATTATTATTATTATTATTATTATTATTATTATTATTATTATTATTGGTTCCGTTTTATTACTAGTAAAAATCTTAGTAAATAAATAAAATTACATTAGATAACCATAAGGGATTTTTCATAAAAATTAAATTTTGAAACATGGCTGAAATAATTGGACTTCAAAATTAAATACGTGGCATGTGAAAAACTTCTTATAATTCAAATCTGGAAAATATGTAAAACCTAGCCCATTCTTTTGCCGATAACATGCTTCATTTTTACTCTATTGAAATGGACTTTTGATATAAGCTGCCTAATATCTAGCTTTCAACCTATATAATAAAAAAATCTCTATCTTCTGCACATGCGTACTAAAAAATTTTTTTTTACTACAATTACTCATATTTTGGCGAAAATTACACGATTGCAAATTTAGAAATTTTATTCATCAACCGTGAATATTTATTTAAATCAAATTTGAGTGTAAAGGTTGATATTTTTTTATTTACCAATTATGTAAAAAATACCAGAGCCGGGAATCGAACCCGGGCACCTCCGCTTAACGCACGGATGCTCTACCACTGAGCTACCCTGGCTGAGAACCAGCTAGGCACTTCTCACATAATATTCGTAGGCAAAGTCACCGAGTCTGCAAACGGAGATAAATCAGGTGAGACAATAATAATCGTAGCACAACTCCATAGACCACGAGATTTCAAATTTAGAAATTTTATTCATCAACCATGAATATTTATTTAAATTAAATTGGAGTGTAAATGTTGATATTTTTTATTTACCAATTATGTGAAAAATACCAGAACCGGGAATCGAACCCTGGCACCTCCGCTTAACGCACGAATGCTCTACCACTGAGCTACCCTGGCTGACAACTAACTGACAATCTGCAAATGCAGATATATCAGGCGAGACAATAATAATCGTAGCACAACTCCTTTGCCAACGAATATTATGTGAGAAATGCCTAGCTGGTTGTCAGCCAGGGTAGCTCAGTGGTAGAGCATCCGTGCGTTAAGCGGAGGTGCCCAGGTTCGATTCCCGGCTCTGGCATTTTTCACATAATTGGTAAATAAAAAAATATCAACCTTTACACTCCAATTTGATTTAAATAAATTACACGGTTGCATTTTATGTTTCAGAATAAAATTTCTTTAACGTTTTGTGAATTTTTCTGTGAGTTTTGTAAAATTTATTGAAATTCATTCTTTTCGTGAGCGAAAAACATGCCAAAATAATAATAATAATAATAATAATAATAATAATAATAAAAAAAAAAAAAAAAAAAAGAGTGTTTGTTTGAATAAGAAAAGAACATACAAATACTGTACAGTCATAAAAAAAGTAGAAGAAAAAACAATCGCCGATTAATTTCGCCATAAATTAGAATTGAAACATGCCGACTGTTGTCGATCGATTTGAAATAACGCCTGGTTTATAAAGGTATAGTTAAACTTTGCTTAGGGGGTCGTTTACATATTAAAACTGGCATAAATTTCCTTTTCTTGAATTTCGATTTTTGAGAAATTTTTTGGTGAATTATTTGGATCAAGTGAGCCCCGAAAATGGTATAGTTTATATATTTCTCTCAAATTTTCATAAAATTATAATTTGACAAAATACGGGAATGCTTATGTTAAATGAACGTGACAAAAATCAATTCATATCTTTCCAGAAAAATATTATATTGAAATTTCATTATTATTTTTTTTTAATCCGTTAGAATGAAGTGACCAAACAAATTAAATGTATATTTTTGATTAAAAAACATCTTTTGAATAAAATAAAATATTAATAAATCTATATTTAAAAAAATATGTAATATGACCTATATTAATTTTTGCAGAAACAGAGCGGGCAAAAATGTAGGTTTAAATCATTCCTATAATTATTTTTCGAGTTTCAGTGTTATTTCAATTTTTAATGTTCTTAGGGGGCTTTTATTTATTATCATTTGTGCCATCTTTAACTTTACATACACATGATTTAAAATAGTTATTCAAGTAAATTTAGATACACACATCATTTCAAAAATATCATCATCATGAAAAATATGAGTTTCCGAATTCACAGCTCATTCCTATCAGTTTTCGAGTTACATGATATTTCAACTTTTATTGCTCTTTTTTGTGGGAGACCTTAATTTTTTCTTCTTTTTTTAAATATAGGGATTTACCCCTAACATATTTTCCCTTGCAACTCTATCAAGAATTAATTAAAAGTATAAAAACCACACCTTTTCTCGAACCACCTTGATCTCAGGAATTCGAACATGTTGATTGTCTTTCGAAATAATGAAATTCATGCAAATTTTACTATGTACAATAGACAAACCCCTAAGCAAAATTTAACTTTTGCATTAATAACTTACCAATCGATCGGCACCAGCCACATGTTTCTACGCTAATTTACAACGAAATTAGTCGAGGGGTGGCATTTTTGTTTTTGATGACTGTACATATAGTAAATGAAATCACATGTTAAATTTACAAGTCGTTCGTAGCTTTCTATGGTACTGGGTAATCCAAAATATCTGAGCTTTTCTTGAATTTGTGGTTGATCCTCTAATTGCACTTATGACTAAATCGATAGCGGAAGGTTATAAATGTTCTTTGCATGTCTGAAGTTTAAAGCCATTTCTTTCAGTGTTTGTTTTAGAAAATAGAAAAAAAGTGTAAAAAAAAAAAAAAAAAATCTAAAAATTTGGTCATCCACTATACATAACACAGCCTGCCTTTCTTGGCTTATTCTTGCTTTTCTTGTGCAAAGATCACCGTTGTTTAGTAAGCTCGGGGGTTTTAATTTTTATTCTCCAGGGTTTTTTTAAACAATTTTTATCATGTTTTAACTTTTATTTTTAAAATTTTCTATTTACATCGAAGTTCCAAAACGGCAGCTTGCTAGTTCTTGAAATTTTTAATTTGTGCTCCTTTTAATATTGTTTTTCATTTTCCTTTTATATTATAGCTGCATTTACACATAAGTTACACATTTACGACCAGTACTACTTAGAGGCAGTGCTGCCAGATTGGGGACTTTTTTTATTCAACTCTCACCAATAATTTTGAGAAATGATATTTGATATAAAAAGCAGACAAATAATCCTCGAACTGATTAGGTAACCGTTACAATTAAAATTTATTGGTGGATATTGAATAAAAAAAGTCCCCAATATGGCAACACTGTTTAGAGGTAATGCTCACATTTTCTGCTGGACTCATTGAGACACATATTTACATTGACGCTGCGAAGAATGGCGCACCATTTCAAAAATAGCAGGCGTATCTCGAACGCATCCTGCTGACGCAACAAATTTACTAATGTGGTATTAGTCATATTGTGTGACATGCGTGGAAATACAGTATAAATAAAATAATACATTATGATTGTTATTCTTGTTCTACGTATTTTATTAAGCGTCTTCTAGCAACTCTGGACAACGTTTGCGCATCCATGTTCCTGTGTGATTTCTGATTGTACTTGTATGCCTGTTTTGCCCTTTCATTTTGGCCTCGTTACTTTGATTCACCCTGTCTATATGTGTGTGCATATAATGTATACACACACGCGCGCACATTTTAATATGTATTTTAGAAACCTTTATATACTTTCCTTTTCTTGTTATTGTTCTTTTTTTATATTACTTGTGATTATATTTTAGTATATTTTAAGAAGTTACCTTTTACAGAACGTTATATTAATTTAAATGCTCCCAAATTATTTTACCGTTTACCGAATGACCCAAACGATCTAATAGAGCAAATTAATTACTGTCGAGATTATCGTACCCGCTTTAGCAAGCACTCGAATAGCTTACTTCGAACATTAACGTCATCCATCCGATAAACATGTTTGTACTTAGAAGCCATTACCCGCCGGCAGTAATCCGTTAATGTTTGTTAGAAATAAATTAAGCGTGAACAAATCCATGTTTTATGAAGAGATCTTAAAATGTTTCTTATCCAAGTTACGAAAACAAATTATTAAAATAGCTCGATTTAACTAACTCTAAATTAGATCAATTTTTTTTTCTTTTTACTTGGAGGAGAAACTTACACAAACAAAAGCTGAGAGTTCGTAAGCGAAACTTTTGTTTTGAGAGCATCTTTATTTTTTGTTAAAGTGATTGAAAAAATGAAGTACTTGGAAACGAGAAATATTCCTTTTTCTTTGGCAAAATTAGTTAATTTGCATTGAAAAGCTAAATGAAGGTAAAATTTCTGCAATGGTGTTTCTTGGTTCTAGCTTGGATTAGTTAATAAGATAAAGAGTAACATATTTTCAAGAAAAAGAAAAGGATAAATTCCTGTTGCAAATTATTATCTTTATTAATTGCCATTTTCATATTCAGTAATCGACATTCCCCAAAACTTCCAAGATCTGTTTATAATTAAAATAACTTGCAAACTTTTTACTATTAATTATTATTCGATTCATTTTCGGTCCTTTTCTTCTCCTTTACTAGTCCCAAATGTATTTAAATTGAACATCCGTATTTCAAAAAGGACTCGTTAGCGGAGATTTAGAAATAATTTACGGCGCATCGCATGAACGTGGAACATTTTTGACATAGGACGGATATAGACAGAGCAAATGTGGTCATCACCATGGGGTTCGTGTAATCTGAGAATTGGTTAATGTAGACATTACAGTATATACAAAATTATGAAAAATACCAGAACATACGAAAGTAAAAAATAACTATGGTGAAATGCAACAGAAATTCATTAAAAAAAAAAAAAAAAAAAAAACCTTTCAAAAATCAGGACCACTAACAGGTTAGGCAATACAGCTCTAAAGCGCAAAATTAAGAAAACACATCATCTTCAAAACATATATTAAGAAGTACATGAAAAACAAGTTCTCTTCTATCTCCATCGAATTTGTACAGGAAATTGAATGTTTACTAAAAATTTTATGTCCTCCGTTTTTATAGAGACAGAACTGAGAATTACTGTAACTCTCATGATCTTTCCTTGTATATAAATTGCTTGGCGGCGTGACCTGAGGGTACCTCGACAACATTTTAGAGATTCTTACTGATAACTTAATACTTATCGTTTTGCCATAGGGGTGAGATTTGCCAAAAGTTGTAAGGTTCCCATCAATCAGCTAAAGAGTTTTGCCAAGTTCGTGTCCCCTGCCTGGACGGGTCGGGTAAAATTGATGCGCACCCAACCCGCAGAATAATAAGAAACTGAATGGTTGTTGTTGTTGTTGTTGTTGTCGTGTATGACAAAGTGCAGAAGTGATAGAAATAAAATAATAACAAAAAAGGGAGATAAAAATTAAAATTAAAGTACAGAAAATACAGTTATATTACCAAATACATCTTTCAAAAAATTAAATATTACTGAAGATTTGTTTATAATTAGATTAGTAATTTTTAATATAACTTTATAATTATAAACATCAGTGTATAGTAGAACAAAATTTCTTAAGTATTAAAACTTAAATACCCACTATTCCAAATATTTTGAGAGTTATAAAAAAAAAAAAAAAATAGTAAAATAAGAAGGTAAATAATTTTCTTTTATAAAGTTTAAAATGTTAAGTATTTGTATTATGCAATTGCAATTAAATTTAATTTATGAGTTATGTTGCATAAAAGTGTCATGTAATTTCTCCATTCAAAAGGTTATGTTCATAAAAAAAGCATTAATAATTTTTTGAAATATATACATACATACATATATATGTATATATATATATATATATATATATAGATCCGCTCTTTTATCCGCGGGTCAAAGATTAATGGAAACTCGACCCGCGCCAGACCCGTATTGTATGTAATCCGCAGGTACCCGATTCCATGCAAGACTCTACTCCAGTGCTACTATATTTAAATGTTGTTTTGTAGCAATGGAAATATCATTCCGAAAAAACTATGTATATTTCCGCTCGGGCTGTCATTTTCAGCACAATTAATATATATAATGACCCTCATGTGTCATTCACGATTCCGGTTTACACCGCTTCAAAACAGAGACTTTTGGCAGCCATTTTTTTTTTTTTTTTTTTTTTTTCCGTTTGTTCAATTTAACTTACGAAAACATACATATCATTTTCATACATGTTTTGTATCGCACATATTGTTATTTATTCCCTCTAAAACCTTGAAAAACTATTCAATTGTAATATTTAAATGTTTAATTAAATATAACGGATCACTGGCTATTATAAACATGAACCTATAAATAGTATTATGTAACTTCATGATTATAAACAACGCAATGCCAAATAAAAACAAACATAAACTGTTGCCATTCAGAAAATACAAATTCCAAATGGACAACTCTTTAATTGCGAATGAACGACTCTTTGACTGTTTCATTAAAAAAAAACGCTTAAAATATTTCTAAAACATATGGACAATATTCCTGTGACGTCACAGTAGGTAAAATCGCCGAACACGTGGCCGATATTTTGTAAACAAACTAGATTCAAGATGCTATTTTATTGTTACGCATAACATTTTCCTAAATATATCTCAAGTGAAACTTAATAATAATTAATATATATAATGACCCTCATCTGTCATTCACGATTCCGGTTTACACCGCTTCAAAACAGAGACTTTTGGCAGCCATTTTTTTTTTTTTTTCCCGTTTGTTCAATTTAACTTACGAAAACATACATATCATTTTCATACATGTTTTGTATCGCACATATTGTTATTTATTCCCTCTAAAACCTTGAAAAACTATTCAATTGTAATGTTTAAATGTTTAATTAAATATAACGGATCACTGGCTATTATAAACATGAACCTATAAATAGAATTATGTAACTTCATGATTATAAACAACGCAATGCCAAATAAAAACAAACATAAACTGTTGCCATTCAGAAAATACAAATTCCAAATGGACAACTCTTTAATTGCGAATGAACGACTCTTTGACTGTTTCATTAAAAAAAAAAAAAAAAACGCTTAAAATGTTTCTAAAACATATGGACAATATTCCTGTGACGTCACAGTAGGTAAAATCGCCGAACACGTGGCCGATATTTTGTAAACAAACTAGATTCAAGATGCTATTTTATTGTTACGCATAACATTTTCCTAAATATTTCTCCAGTGAAACTTAATAATCAGATATCTGTTCAAACAAGAACAAAAGAGAAATGTAAACAACTGAATCGAATGATAAAGTTAAGACTATTCCATATCGTAACATTGCAGAACATTTTATGTACACACACACATATATATATATATGTATATATATATATATATATATATATATAATGGGTAAAAAATTAATAAGAACATTTTATACAGACACGCATATAGATATAGACATCAAAGCTTAAATAATTAGAATTTCAATCACTTTAATAAAGTAATTTTTTAAATGGAACATCCATTTAAATTTGTTAACATCGCCACAGTTCACATGGCAACTTTTAATATTACATATGTTGATTAATATTAAAGTATATTACTAAAACTGGATTAAAAACAAAACAAAGGTATCACTATATCACTCTTACTTCAATTTCATATAATCTGTAACTCTTATAAATAATGTATTGCAAGATAAAAATTTTCAAGCCACAATGCTTTTCTATGGTAGAGTTGAGGATTGTTTGACTAACCAGCTGATATTCTTGTAGCCTCGAACCCAAAGTGGGAATATGGTCCATTAAAGCCTTAAAAATCTTAAAATATTTGTAAAAACATATTAAAGTCTTTAAATATTTTTATCAAGCTTCATTATTTGTTTACATTGTAAGGTATGATTGGCGTCGAGTTCAGTACGTAAATGTCGCCAGTTGATTTTAGTTTTGAAATTAGTGTAAAGTTATAGTTGGGATAGAATGTTTGGTTGGGCAAGTAAACGTCACCAGTTGAAATGAGTATTGAAAGTAGGGTAGTCTAAGGTGATAATGTCGAGTCAAGATAAAATGTTCGGTTGAGAATGAGAAAGTCCCTAGCTGGATCCTGGATATTTTGGCGATGTTGTGGGTGAGATAGCTGGTTGGGAGAATAGAATAGAGGTGAATTTGGGTTAGCATGGATTGTTTGTAATTATTAGATAGTTAGTTAGAAAATACGCAAGCAAAGTGATGACGTCACTGGGCGTCAGTGGATGCAAGAAAAAGATTTCCTATGTTAATCGCCCATTGGATTTTTTGTAAAAAATTATTAAAAATTGAGGAAAATTATTTCCCGATTTTAATTCCCATATTTCGGTATAGATATGTATTAGTTATCGTGTGCATGCGTTAGATTAAGTTGTTTTTGCTGTAAAATTGATAAAATTTTAATTTTAATTTTCAAAACTTTAGAAAAATAAAATAGACTTCCATATTCGATTGAAAACATAAGCATTTCATTTCAAAGGATGATATTTACACAATAAATATCCAACTAATATACTAATTAAAGGGAAAATGATAAATATTCTATCATAATATGAAGTCAAATTTGTTTTCAAATGTCTAAATAAAGTTTCTGATATAAGATACTCATATGTTGCAGCGGAATAGATTTAATATATCTGTCATCCTTGTCGGAAAAAATATATCGCCAAATTATTTGGCGAATATATTTTATTCCTTTCAAAAATCATGGTTATTTTAACAACTTATATTAAGAGAGCGATGAATTATATGAAACAATATTTCGTACAATACATATTACGAAAATAAACATCTGGCATGTATACTTCCGTAGTATGTTTTTAATCGCCAAATACAAAAAACGCCAAAGATGACACAGTTTTGAAATTTAAAATTTTGTCAATTTGACAGCAAAATAACTCAATCTAACACAGGAACACGATAGCATGTCTATCCCCAAATACGGGTATTAAAATCGGGAAATAATTTTCCTCGATTTTTAATTATTTAAAAAAAAAAATACAATGGACGATTAATATAGGGAATCTTTTTCTTGCATCCACGGACGGTCAGTGACGTCACACTTCGCTTACGTATTTGGAAACAGGATCTTCGATAGTCTTAAAAAAAAGTATTTTGGTAAAATGAAGTGAATCGTTATTTATTTCCTCTTACCCATAGGGTCGAGAAAGTATTGTTTTAGGGTCAAATTTTCGAACGTGAGTTTTTGTTATACTTACATGTTCTGAGGTCCCCTGAATACGAAAATCACGTTTTTAGCGAATGGTCTCTGTGTCTGTCTGTCTGTCTGTGTGTCTGTTATCAGCATATCTCAAGAACAAATAGTAGCAGAAATTCCAAACTCGGTATTCTAAATGTGTATCATATAGGGATGCTACAGTAAGCTTTTCGTTAAGATGAAGCAAATGGTTCGTGTACAGGGACATTCAAATACATTACGTCTATGGGGGAAATTGCAGGTAAGTAGAATTTAACATCTATAGACTGCAGTAAACCAAATGAAACGAATACATATTTTTTGTAATAGAGATTGTCAACTGGGAAATTTTTTTTTGTGTATGTAGGAGCCTCGCCTCCTCCCCTGGGGTAGATGTCCTCCCTCGAGTGGAGTAAATTTTCATGATGGGTATATTTCAAAAGAGCTTGCCAATACCTTTAAAACGAATGGTTGAACCATCAATCTACGATAATTTAAAATAAAGTTATTGATTTCTTTCATTTTTAACATTTTTTTTTTTTTTTTTTTACTTTAATATTGAGAATAAATTCAACTTTTTTTTGGATATTTAGTGTTATACTATTTCTCTAATATGGAAATCGTCTGTATTATCATACAAGATAACTTTTTTAAATAATAATTTTAATAAATAATTTTTTTTAAACTGAATTATATTTTAAGAACCGAATTAAATTCTATATAAATGTAGGTGCATTAATGAAACGGGGGTTGAGGGGGGCCAGAACTAATTATCATATAAAACTCTGCCGAAGCCTAATTTGAATTGTTTAACATAAGTTTACATAACAGTACTCTTTGTCTTACCTCTTAATCTCCAACCTGTATTTATAGCATTAAATTTCAGGGTAAGAGAAAGTCGTGTGAGTGACACACTAGATTATTCTTATTATGGGGACTTTAAATATAGCACTTAACGGAACACTGGGATGTGTTGTTGCTGTTGTGTTTTCGGGCCTATATTTTTTGTCAACCAGCAGTTTTTTAATTGTCATTCATATTTATTGATCGGGTAGAATTTTTTTAATTTCAGAACGAAAATTATAAAATATCGAAACACATTTAATTTATAAACAAAAACTCAAAAATTCATTTAAATGATCACGTGGTAATCTTCATGATCTAAACATTGTTTTCAAGATTTATCGTTCACATTCCGTCATTTTTCACGGGGTTATATACTAGTAAAAATAATAATTATAAATTCGTAATTATGTTAATAAAAAGTTATTAGTTTCTGAGAAATTTTTATATTCTTGTTTTTAATGTACTATTAGCACGTTTTCAGATGATAAAAATGAAAATAAAAATCTGTATGTTAGTGGTTTAATTGAAAATTTATGCGCGCTGTAGCGGAAGAGCTAATTTACAAAATTCCAGAAAGTGTATTTAGGTAGACCTTCATAAGGACGTATCCGTCTCTTCGCGTTAAAAATATCTTAGGCGTTTTTCTAAAAAAATTCATTATTATAAAAAAAATTTTTTGCGAATTCTTTTTTAATCCGTTAAATGCCGTAAGCGCATGTATATGATAGAGGCATTTTCTACCTCGACTGATGATAGTAAAATTTAAACGATTTTATCACGAATATTTAAAAGTCTTGTTAAATACTGTATATGAAATTTGGTTTCATTTCGTTCAATAGTTTTAACTGCAGATGCCTCGAAACAGGAAAAGTTATTCTATCTCCAACCTGCACAACACTTAAATTTTGGCGTATGCACCATTCAAAAGATAACGCTTCTATGGTGCACAATTCACGATTTGTGTGATAAGTATTTCTCAGGCCCGATAACGTCTTCTGAAATTGATATGTAAGATGTGTGTAATGAGAAACTGCGTATAGTTACCTGGTATAGTGAAGCCATATTTAAAGCCTCTAAAGGCTAAATTTTCACCCTTCCCCCTTTTCCTTAAGGATGTCGAAAAAAGTTATTTTATTTTTGTTTATTATGATCATTTTAAAAAGAAAGCTATTTGAAATTCTATTAATATTTATCTAAACTAATGGAAAATATTAACTGAAATTTGTCTGCGACATTTTTGAATTTCTCATTGAAATAGGTCGCCCAGAACATATGTTTTGTAAATGAAATATATTTCCTACCTCTGCAAATGTCTCCGACGTCCAAATTTTCGTGACAAATGATCTTTAGGCTTATAACGAAAGAGTGTCCCTTATTCCATTGTTCTACATCCTATATTTCATCCGAATGTCCCCGCTGCTACGGAAGGAATTAATGAAAAATGGACGGCGGTGAAAGATTTCCTCTTTTCGGTAGAAACGTACATTGGAAATAAATATGTTATTCTTTCTTCACTGAAAAGATTTGTTTTTCTTAAATTGGAATTATGTATTGATCGCTGTGCTTCTCTCTAAGATAACCTACGTTTGTGTAGTTTGTAAATATTTATATATTTTGCAGTGGGAGATTGTTGTTTCTTCCTACAAAGAAATAAAATTTGATATGAATATCACAAGAATTCCTTGCACATCTATTAACTATACACACATACTCATGTAGTCTATTTTACTTATTTATTTATTTATTTATTATTATTATTATTATTATTATTATTTGTATAACTGAAATATAAAATATCGATTTATATCTTTAAAATGGGAGATGATGTAGCAAGCGAAAAGGAAGGTGACCAACTAAGAAAGTTATAACAATCATTATTTTAGGGCTAACGGATTTTTGAGATATATTTTCGTGTTTCATGATAGCAACATTTCCTTGAAAACCTCTAATCAGCCCCAACCTGGTGTGATTAAGTTTACTGTTTTATTTATGTAACTTAAATAAGTGTAAAATGATGGGGATGAACGCAACCAAGTTACGGAACAGACACTTCTCGTCTACCAGTTTCGAAAGCAGAACTCGGTCACAAAGAACGTTAAGGCATCCTTTTCAATACATTTACTTGACGATGCGTTTAAAGATGCGGGAGCTGAAATTTAAGATACAGAGTTAAAAGTGTGAATTCTTGTAAAATAAATCTTTGTGTGTGTGTGTGTGTAATTGACTTCAATATTTTGACCAAAAAATGAGGTAAAATATAATTGGTGTGGTTGGATTCTGCTCAGTTTTCCATTATATATTTGATCTCATAAATTTGTACTATATCTCATACTATATTTATGTTAAAAGAAATGATGCCTGGCAACTCGGTTCGGCTGCAGAGTGAAATCCCACTAAGTTATATTCCCTACACTTTTATATATATACCAATTTGTCTTATCCTAAATTGTCGCTTAGTTTATTAAAGTCAGATCAGTTTTATGCATTTCCATGTATTTACAATCTATCTAATATTCTTTATAAATCAAGTTTTTGTGAAACATTGCCTTATTTTACCATGTTAAATAAATTGCAAATTTCAAATAACTTCCGAAGTTTTCTCAAAGTGGAATGTCCATTGTCAATGATGTGTTTAAGCCAGCATCACAGATTATTTTAAAATTTGTCCATCATTTTTACAATGAAAAGAATTCTCTTAAAACACTTTTATGTGAAATTTCGCCCTTTTCTCCCATGTTATGAAAATCGTAAGTTTCCAATAACTTACAATGTTTTCAAATAAGAATGTTAAAAACAAATAGGGTTATTGCCAGTGTTATAAGAAATATTTTAAAATTGGCCCAACCTTTTTCCGATTATTTGTTCTTGAGTGATATTTTGTACACAGACTAACAAACTAACATAATCTGACGACTAACGCACTGATTAGTTAACTGACATACTTACAAATTAACATCCTTACAGACGGGCATCATTTGTGATTTTCAGATTCCTCACACCTTAAAACGTTAAAAACACCATAAAAGTGATATCGAAAATTTTCACGTATAACTAACTAGGAGATGTTCCGACAGGGAAAATTCAGATAGAAACGAATTTAGCCTGAATTATAGTATAAGTTGTTTTATTGATTAAATAATAAATCAATGAAAATCTTAAATCCTTAAACTTCCGTTAACATCGCAATGTATATTGACTTTCTTTTAACTGCCATGCTTTAGAATTAGATTTTACCAGAAAAAAAGGATAGATATATTTAAACTGATCTTGCATTTATTTGGTATTATTATAGATAAATGGAAAATAAAATAATTTTTTTTTTCTACATTTTTGTAGCTCAAACCGGATTTTCGAAGTGCCCTCTTTAACTTAGCTCTTTTGTTATCTGAGGCTCGAAGGCCCCTGGAGGCACTTCCGTTCCTGCAACAACTCAGAAATGTAAGTAAAAAACTATAAAACACGCCTTTTTAAAGCGATTTTTTTTATTTATTTATCAGAATTATATTTAACTTTATTTCTAGAATTGTTGGTTTTATTTCAATAAAGTACAATAAATCTTTTAATAGTTTTTGTTTTAATCCTTTATCTACTGCATTACAAAACAGACAGTAAAAAAGGTATTTGAAACAAAGTTTTCAGTTGCTTAACACATTCGCGATTGCAGACGTGAATTCCAGTCATTTCAACTTCCATAGCTAGTTGTCGATGACGTAAATTCACGTCTTTTCAGATTCTGTTCCTGGTTACCGCTGACGTAAATTCAGGTTATTTAAAGAATTTCTATCGCAATAACACTCTAATACCGAAATTATTATATAGTTATATCCCTGTAGATAAAACTTATAGGTTGCTAAAATTTTGTTGTGATTAATCTTTTGCGCTTGTATTTTGGGTACCATTTAGGAAGACAGAGTGTTCAAAAAGTCGGTTTTTTCATAAAAGGCGCTTACTGAATGTTTAATATTATAAAAGAACAACTAAAGAAGTGAAAGTATCAACTTCAAGTAAACATAAGTTATTCCGGAAATCTGTTTCAAAGAGAAAGCTATTTATCACTTAAAATTGAAATACATTTTTTCTAAATAACAACTCTGGTAGCAACTACATTTGTTTGTTGTGGATCAAATCACTCCCAGCGTTGTTCTAATATTATATGACTAATTAAAAGCAAACACGTTTTATTTATGAGACAAAAAATTTTCAAGTTAAAATACATTTAAAAAACAAAAAAATTACATATAAAAACAATTAAAATCAGACGTTTCGAAACCCGTCCGGGTTTCCTCATCAGTAATACAACACAATATGCAAACAGGACATGAACACTCAAGGAATTTAAAGGAGTACAGAATATTGAGGAGCCAGTGCGCATGCTTCATTGATAGTGTGGAGATGCTTGGCAGTGTGCCAGCTCTCAAGGAAAATACGCGATTTATAATTATGAACACCAGAATTTAAAATCTTTATATTATCGAAGTCAGGAATATGATCGGTTTCTATTGAATGGATTACAATTTTAGAATTTTGGTTGCAATTTTTAAAAGATCGTCTGTGTTCTTGTAGTCTAATTTTTGCTGTACGGCCAGTTTCACCTATATAAACAGATTTGCAATTTTTACAAGGAATTAAATATATTACACCAGTTAATTCCAGAGAAGGGGTTATGGGTTTCTGGCCGTACAGCAAAAATTAGACTACAAGAACACAGACGATCTTTTAAAACTGGCCGTACAGCAAAAATTAGACTACAAGAACACAGACGATCTTTTAAAAATTGCAACCAAAATTCTAAAATTGTAATCCATTCAATAGAAACCGATCATATTGCTGACTTCGATAATATAAAGATTTTAAATTCTGGTGTTCATAATTATAAATCGCGTATTTTCCTTGAGAGCTGGCACACTGCCAAGCATCTCCACACTATCAATGAAGCATGCGCACTGGCTCCTCAATATTCTGTACTCCTTTAAATTCCTTGAGTGTTCATGTCCTGTTTGCATATTGTGTTGTATTACTGATGAGGAAACCCGGACGGGTTTCGAAACGTCTGATTTTAATTGTTTTTATATGTAATTTTTTTGTTTTTTAAATGTATTTTAACTTGAAAATTTTTTGTCTCATAAATAAAACGTGTTTGCTTTTAATATATATAATTGAGACGGTTTGATGTTTGTGTATGTTATATGACTAATCTTCGTTTCAAGCTTCAGATAATTGCAAGATTAATATTTCAAATCATTATATCTAATTTTTATCCGTATTTAAACACCAAAAGTTTGCGGCAATTAGTTTGAATTAATTCAATATTCCCCGACAATCAGTATTAAAAAAGGGAAAAATATGCGGTGTTAAGACTAAAGATATATACAATCACCTCATCCTAGTACTTATAGGGGATTTAGTGCTGTGGTACTTTGGTGTACCATCGGTTAAAAAAAAAAAAAAAATGAGCATTTTAAGAAAGTATAAAAAAGTATTAGTAGTACTTTTTGTGTTCTTTATATATATATATATATATACATTTATGATTGATTTTTGATGTAATATTTGTTGTAGCACAGGTGAAGATTGTTAAAAATTTCAAACACAATGAACGACAGCCTTTTTATAAAGGTATTTCTTGAATAAACGGCTACATATAGCGTCTAGTACCATGTAGTGAGATTAAAGTGAGATTAAAGTGAGATATATAGGGGAAAGTTGGACAAAACGGGATACCATTCTTGTTTTTTTTTACTACAGAAAATATGTTGAAGCCACACATCTTTTTTTTTATAACTACAACATTTATTGAAGCACACAAAAAACATATTTTTAACTAATTGTAATGATTGTAAAATAGTAAAAAAAAGTATTTACCAAACTCTTACACATCCCGTTTTAGCATACCTGGGTTGGATAAAACAGGATAGGGATTACCATGTTTAATTTTTTGTGTAAAACTAACTGAAAAACATAATTAACTGACAGAAAACTGTAAAGCAAAATTTCCACTTGAAAGAACAACGTCTTCAGTAATCAGATACTTAAAATAAGAGTTTTTTTATGTTTTTATTTACAAAATGGGAAGAAAGACCTTTTATTTAGGCCTATAGCAGAACAAAAGTCTCATGAAAAGGCATTAGAACACGCTTCGTGAGCCCATTCTTGGCATCCAGAACTTTGTATCCAACCTTCACCAGCCTTAGAATCGACGTACAGTGTATTACAAATATATGCAGGTTTCTCCTCCCTCTGTTTCATCTTGAGACAGTGACGACATGCATTCTTGGCTGCTTTCTGAAGGTTTATTAAACTTTCTATGTTTTGACTTTTAACATCATGATTAGGCGTTCTTTTGGATTCTTTTATAGGCCTACTTTCAGGTTTGGCTGGACCTGGTAGTTCTTTTTCTTCCTTTTTTCTATTTCCATTTCTTATAACCTTCTTTTTAGAATTTTTAGAAGGATTTCTTAGGAGCCTTTTCTTTGATTTTCTTGTACTTTTATCATCCTTTCTATTTCTTCCAATTCTAACTCACTCTTATATGGAGATGATGTTATTACTACAGTTTCTTTTTTCTCTTATCAGCCTTGTTTTCTGGGCGAGGTCCTTTTACTTGAGGTACAGGTAGAGCAAACTTTGGAGAGATGGAAAAGGGTAGCTTAGGTCGATAACAAAAGAAATCTAATCCTTTCTCCCCTGAGGATGTTGCAGGTTGGTCTGTCCGTAGGCTGTCTCTTGACAGGTTTGTTGGCTGGTCTTCTCTTACGATGTCCCTTGAGAAAAGTACAGTAGAACCTCGATTATCCGAACCTCGATTAACCGAAACTCACCTCGATTAACCGAAACTCTCCGTTAACCGAAGTCGGTTTCTTCTTCACTTTTTTTTTTCACTTTCTACTATCATCCAAAATTTTCTCTTAACAAACATGTATTTTTAAAGTTTTTTTTTTTTTTTTTTTTTTTTTCCCACATTCCTTTTGTATGCAAGCCATCCTTTCCAAACTACGAGTTCTGATAATTATTTTAGATGATTATTGATGAATTCTCGATTATCCGAAAATTTGGATTATCCGAAGTAAGTTCGCTCCTAATTACTTCGGATAATCGATGTTCTACTGTATATAAAAAACTGCATCCCGTTTTATCCATCTCATAAGTGTCCCATTTTGTCCAACTCCGACACTTTTCAAAATAAACATGGCTGCTGCCTAAATGTGAAAGGAAAATTAGATAGACTACACATGAGAATATTCGTTAATAAATGATTAATCAAATGTAATATTCACCGGAATTGTATTCCCATATATGTAGGCAGAATAATGTAGAAAACAACGCACGTAAATGTAGAAAGTGCCAAGAAAACAGAATAAAAAGTTCTAAGATCTACAACTTTCCATCAACTAGTGGTCTCGAGACGGGACGAACTGAGAATGATGTAATGATGGCCGAGAATAACTTTCTGTCGTCATCCGCTCGATAGTAGTACTAGCCGGGTCCCTAGGCGACGGATCCCGTTTTGTCTGACTATCCCGTTTTATCATTCTTTCCCCCTACATTTCATTCTTATAAATATCTCTCTTTGATATTTTTTCATAAATTCGATTTCAATTTACTTTAAAGTACTGTCAGTAGATAAAGTGTAAAACAAAGCATTGCATAAGTGTCCGTTGAATTCAGTAAAATTATAATGAAAAATTTTTTTTTTCTTTTTCGGTTTGCATGTTTTTTATATTCTTTTTAAAATTAGATCTACCAGGAAATTCTGCCCATTTAAATTCAAAATATGACTCCAGAAATTTGTATAATGTATTTTCTACTATCGTTTATCTTAAAAATTTTACTGTTTCATTACCTACCCTGCTCGTTCATGTCACTACCCTCAAAATGGCCACTATTTACACTTTTGCTAATTGTTACCTTAACGTTTGCTCTGATTCTAATTCCTTAAATTAAATATCTAAAAGCCATCACAGTGTACAAGGGTTACAACACTTCCATAATTGATAAAACTCTTTTAAAATTACAGCTTCCCCAACTTTTACTTCCTTCTAGATCTATGTCCCCTTCCAATATCAGCATTGTTTTACCTTTTCCTCTAACTTCAATTTTATCATAGCTTAAGGTCTTCAACAATGTGACTTCAAAATAATTTTCTCATACATATACAAACTAGTCTTTTATATGCTAAAAGGCCCTATATACATATATATACATATATGCATAACTCTTGGGTATCAATAGAATCCTTCGTTAATGTGGACTATCATATACTAGTCAAACAAAACACAAAATAAAAAAACACATGCGTTATACTCAGAAACAATAAATCAACAAAAAGACCATTGTTAAGCACTTCTGAGAGAGTAATCATACTTTTAATTTAAATTGAGCTAAAATAAGCTTTCCACATTTATAAAAAGACATAAAAATGTCAATAATTGTGGTTCTGCGGTATCCCTGTCTGCCTGATTGTTGGAAATATAATAGGAAATCCTCATTTTTCTTTATTTCCACCTTCCATTTTCATAGCTCTGTATATGCAATTTTCTATTGGCTAATACCTCCACAATCCTCTAATTCTATTGATTGCTAATTTGACTTTAGAATCAACTTTCCTATTTATATATAGATGCAGTAATCCGTCTTATTATTCTGCACTGATCATGGTATGCTTTACGTTACCAAAGCTACAAAATACAAATTTTCTATTTTTATACTGGCATTTTTAAAATTGATGTACATTTACTTTGTTATAAAAGAAATTTATGTTCTATAATTTTTATATTATATTTAAACTTTTGTAAAGTGTCATATAAATAATGTTATACAAAAATTTCTGGTGCCAATTATTCAATTCTAACTAATAGAATTTTCCGACAGATCTGAGAGAATAGCAATAATACTCATGGATATGTCTGTTTATAATATTTTTATTTCTTTTACAGAGTCACCCAGATCACGTAAAAGGACTTATTCTCATGGGGGATATTTATATAAACAATTTACGTAATTTGGAAGCAGCGAAAAAAGTAAGTTTTTTTTTACAAACTAATATAGAATTTCTTCCTTCCTGCAACAATGTTTTTATATTTTGGGAAAGAAGTTGTAATGTAGATATAAGATCATGGAGTGAGATAAGACAAACATAAAATAGATATTCATAATAATCATCAATGGGATCAGGGAAAACATTAGCAATAATAATCATGTTCAAAGATACTGATTTATTCTTTGAAAACTATATCAAAACACACAGTACAAATTTATGCTAAAGTCAATAAGGATTTTCACACATTTCTGTAGATCATTTATACAAGAAGTAGGATTTAGAAAACAAAGTTGTTATAACAACCTACCCTAAGTAATAGGTAGATTTTTTAAACAAAAGTTAACTTTGAACAATATTTTAGCGAAAGAATTATTTCAAGAGTGCTATATGTCTTCATTAATACTGTGTGAAAAATTTAGACCAGATAAAAGAATGTATTAAGCGCCTTGAGCAGCCTCGAGGAAATATTGTAGAAAAGTTTTAGCAGCTATATAAATAGGGCAGGAAAATCAATTTTTTTGCGAGATTTTTCAGACCCTTTACAATTTTAATACAATAGAAATACAGATTTGTACAGCAAAAAGCAAAATTTCGATTATTAAGTATATAATACACCAATCGACAATAAATAAATAAATAAATAAATAAATAAAATAAAATAAAATAATAATAATAAGTGGAGGCCAGCATTTGTGTTTTTTTTTTTTCTCTCTTTCAGCAACCGACAATTATATCATTTTAAAATAGGGATGAAATGGATAAAGATTTTGTCGGATATGGAATATCCGTAGCCAGCACGCAAAAGAGCTCTAGATATCCGATATCTGCGGCAAAATCACTACTCGTTTCATCCCCATTTTTAAATGATAAAATTGGAGGTTGCTGAAAGGAAAAATGAAACTTTCCAAATACGACTTTTTTCTTCTTAGTATTTAATAGAGTGTTAAATTGCAAACTTAACTATATAGAAATGAAATATCAGAAGTTTTGCAGGAGAATCTTACTCTGATAACGCAATTCTTTGCAGATGTATTGGTATAAATACAAATCCAACAATCAATAATATGTCGTTTAAAAGGTAACTAACCATGCAATAAAATTCAATAGTGAACAGTGCTGCATTATCCAGTAGAAAAATATATTACATTACTGTAATAAAAATTGTAATTACTGTAATAAAAATTATAATAAATTTAAATATTTTCTGTTCTTAGTGCTACGAAGACGTCCTCCTCATAGATTCCACTAACGTCCAGGCCCTTCACAACTTATGCGTCGTCCATGTGGAGCAAGGTCTGATGGAGGAGGCCGAAGACTGTCTCCGGAAAGCTACACGTCTAGCACCCCACGAGAAATACATCAGGCAACACCTCCACATTGTGCATGCGAAAAGACTCTCCTCACATGGGACTAGTATGCATCCAGAGTTGAATCAGGATGGAAAAGACCCCAAAAACCGGAAATTAAATTCGATAATGTAAAACTAATGCGGCTTGAGAGATAAGTTCCATAGTTAACAAGCAGCTAATGTACAAGCCAATGTGGACCAGTTTTGTATAGATTTTCGCCAATTCCTTTTTCTATTTAATAAAATCATATTTAATTTGTATCTAACTGTCTCTTTTTTTATCTCCTTATTGATTTTTATTTCTAGTTTTTACACTTTTTCTGTGAAAATTATTACATTTATTTTTAACCGATTCATACCAAATCAGTGTCAAACAATTCTTTCGTGAACGTACGCAAGGTAGTGAAACTGAGGGATATAAAAGCAAGTGGGAGTTAATCATGTTAAAAAACGTCGAGAACATGCAAAATAGACTAAAAATAAAGAGCAAACACTGCTAAATTTAAATAAGTAGCCCATGTTATTGCATAATGTAAATAAAGAACATGCAAAATAGACTAAATGTCAAGAGCAAACGCTGTTAAATTGCAGTAATAAGTAGTACATGTTATTGTATAATGTAGATAAAGAAAAGTGAGGGGAATGTACACGTAATCTAGTAGTCGCCGATTACAACGGAGATTGTATCGTTTGATAGTTCTTAGCATGATAATCAAGGATTACGTAGGAACATCTTGGCAAAAACTGTTTGCATAATTTGAGGCATTTTTTCTGGGAAAACATATAAAAAAGAAACAACAAGAGAAATTGTCTCAGGAACGAAATTTTCATTAGAATTTGTGACTGTTCGAATAAACTATTGAAAATAAATATGTTTCCAACACAAGGCACAAATAATGAATGGAATTGTTCTGCAATTGTTGCAGGTAATATAAATCAGAGATAACCCTACCTGTTAACTGATCGAAAATAATCTGGTGTGTCATTGACATGACTTTCTCTTACCCTGCATTTCAATGCTATAAAGATAGTAGATTGCATATTAAATCTTAAGATAAATAAAGTAAGATAATAAATTTCAATGTATTTAAAAAATAATCAGTAGTATGTTTAAGAACAGTTTTGCTTGACATATAACTCTGTTTGAGAGGCCCTATCGCCCCCCTCAAACCATCGTTCAATTATACTGCATACAATTTAAATATATATATATACTCTATATATATAGATATATAAATCTCTTTCTCTATATAAATGTATATAAATATATAAATATATATATAAATGTATAAATATATAAATAAGGGCATCTCAAAACGTGATATTATATAAAAAACAGAGTTAAAAAAAGAACTTCATAAAGCAATTTGTTCACAGGATGGGTATGTAAAATTCCTGAGCAGAATTCGTCGACAAAGGAAAATGTAGTAAAACACTTCCATCAGTCACATGCAATAGAAAGAAACATTTAGCTCAATTTTAGGTAACCCTGTATATTGTCTATAAAAAATATGCACTATAAGTAATATTCTGTACATAAATTTAGTCTTATTGAAAAACGTCTAACACGAAATAAATTACAATTCCGATGATTTCCTAGTGTATCCCCAATATATCCAAATACTTTGGGTAGCCTTGTAAACGAATGGTGAATGATTTCCATACCTACAGAAAATATGTTTTTATGCATAAAAAAAAAATATATATATATCACTCCGTTTTGTTTAAATCAGCCTATATATGTAACATTTCACTTATTAGAACTTTTCAAGTATAGCCCCAATATATTTAAACACTTTGTGTAGCCCTGTAAACTAACGGTGAATGATTTTCATACCATATTTTATATGAAATCTGCTTTCAATCATATAAAAAAATATATTCATTTCATTTTGTTAAGTACATCCTACAGATGCTAAATTTTATTTACCTGCAATTTCCCCATTAGACGTAATGTATTTGAATTATCTTGGATGGTCCTGTACACAAACTATTTGCTTGATCTCAATGAAAATTTTAGTGTTGCATCCCTATATGATTAAGCTGACTAAATCTCTCCATTTTCTGGGGACAATTGGGGACTTCATTTATTTTGAAGGAATTTTTCTAAGTTTAAAAAAAATGTAGAAAGTAAATTATACTGCTCTGCAAAAAAAAAAAAAAAAAAAAAATCTATATCTGATACCATTCTTGCAGATTCTTATGTAAAATGACCTCCTGAATCCGAATCTGGCCCCCATTTTGCCGCACCACCCACCGTTTTTGTTGGTACGCCCCCTTCCCAATTTTTTATCATAGTTTGGTAATTTCATACCCATCAGTTTGATTTGGAGAGGAGCAATAATTATTTTAACCGTTAAATGTCTTCTGACTTGAGGAACTACAGAGGTGGAAAGTTTTAAAACACGAACACTTGTAGTAAGAAGGATATTTGAGGGGATTTGTGCCCAGAAGAAAAAAAAAATCAATAAAAACAATCAGTTTCTGTTTCTTTTTTTCTTTCCAAAATATTTCTCTTATTTTTTACATATTCCAGCTTCCAGTTTGCCATTTTCTTACCAAAACACCCCAAATAATAAAAATTATACAGGGAATTTTTTTTCAAAGTGTTGGTGAGTGGAGTAAAGCCCTCGCAAGAAAGTTCGATTGATTCACTGTACGGCGTTTGCTTTCAATAACTCCCACGTTAAATGTTTTGGACAGTAAAACATGAATAGTAAAATATCCTCCTTTGACACGTGTTAAAGACCACCACACAATATCACTACCGTCGAGAACACCATAAAGTTTACTCTCTTATCGCAAAACGTGTGCTAAAGGTAAATAACGACTGACGATTACAATGATAAGAGCAATGACCTTTAACACGTGTCAAAGCAGGAGATTTTACTGTTCCTGTTTTACTGTCCAAAACATTTAACGTGGAGTTTATTGAAAGCAAACGTCGTACAGTGAATCCGCCAAACTTTCTTACGAGGGCTTTGAGACCTTTACTCCACTCAGCAACATTTTGAAAAATAATTCACTGTGTAATTTTTATTATTTGGGGTGTTTTGGTAAGAAATTGGTAAACTGGAAGCTTGAATATGTAAAAAATAAGAGAAATATTGCGAAAAAAGAAAAAAAAAAAAAAAAAAAAAGAAAGAAAGAAACAGAAACTGATTGTTTTTATTTTTATTTATTTTTTTTTTTTTTTCTGTGCACAAATCCCCTCAAATATCCTCCTTACTATAAATGTTCGTGTTTTAGAACTTTCTACCTCTATAGCTCCTCAGGTCAGAAGACATTTAACGGTTAAAATAATCATCGTTCCTCTCAAAATCAAACTGATGGGTATAAAATTACCAATGAGGGAGGGGGCGTATCAGGAAAACGGTGGGTGATGGGGCAAGATGTGGGCCATATTCGGATTCAGGAGGTTATTTTACATACGAATATGTTAAAATGGTGTTGGGGGAAATTTTCATGCCGAGTAGTGTTATTAATCAATAATACTTTATTTTTTAGCCCTTATTTATTAGGAATTAAAATACATCCATAACTGTAACAATTTTTAACGTTCTCTCTATTATAAAGGTACTTTGATCTGGTCAGCCTATATATGATATACATACAGAATACTGAGTTTGAACTTCCGACTCCTATTTGTTTTTGAGATATGCTGATAACAGGCACACACACAGACCAACCGCTAAAAGAATGTTTTTCGGATTCAGGTCACCTCAAAATTTGTAAATGTAACAAAACCTCAATTTCGGCAATTTTACCCTAAAACAGTACTTTATCCACCATATATATGGGTAAGAGAAAGTAAAAAGGTTCCGTGTACCAAATTAATGTTTTCTGAAATGTATATTGACGCATTTCATTGAAGGTGGGAGATGAGAGCTTTTTGTAGGTTAAATGTCGAATGGTTAAAGATATTTATATTGCCATGAAAAGGAAATATAGATTCAACATTGAATCCGACATTAGGAATCCATATATTCTTATCTTTTCAGTATTTCGTGAATTCAGAACTAGCATCTAATCAGTGAAATCGGCAATGATGTGTCCTGAAATCTCTGCTTAACTTTAGAGTCAAACATTCTTTTAGTTTTTTGAGTAATAATTAATAACTGACAGATAAATTTCCCGGCTGCGCCAGTAGTCATTTGGACAATATAAGAGAGTGCAGTTTTATTTTTATTAGTGCGAGACGTGTTCATATTGTTCTTGTTTGCATCTGGTTTTCTACTCAACGCAACTTCGAATTTAAACTCACTCTGGTCTGTAATAAAGATGTTTCATAATGAACAACTGCACTGCTCTATCATTATGTTTAGATTACAACGGAAACCATCTACAAGAGGCTAAAGAAATACTACAAGAAACAGATGTAAAACTGATGCAAACGCCTACCGCTTAACGTCCCAGGCTCCCAAGCGCACGACCAGTACTGATAGCCGTCCCCTTACGTTTTGACGTCGAGATCGATACAACGGCAACCACACGCAGGCGGAGATTTGGACGTCCAAGATTGCCAGACACTTAAGCGCAGTTTCCACTGCGGTTGGTTGGAGGTTGTTTCTAGCAGCGCTATTCAGAATCCTTTGATGTGATCAAGTGGTTGGAGGCGGTTCGACGGGTTGGTTGTTAAGGGAGAAGTCTCTGGCCCTAACCCCCAGCTGAGATAATTGAGGGGCCAGAGGCAGATATCTTTGTCAGTTTTGCATACTTTCCTTTGAAGTAACTGCGCAATCTGATAAAAAAAAGTTACAACTGATGACAAGACATTTGACTCTTTGTGTCGGAAGCGTGATTAATGGTTTTTTGAACCTCGAAGCTTCAACCCTAGTGGAAACCAGCCTTTATAATGAGGAAACCGGGCTTCAATTCTTGGATTACTTTACTCGATGAGTACATGAAGACCATCCCTATTTAATCAGGGCCAGTTAGAATACGCAAAACAAAATGAATTAGTAGTGGAAAAGTTAAGGAAGGATTCTGCTAGCTTTACCGTTGCGCTTAGGGAGCGCAGCGAGCCTTCTCGTTGCGCATAAATACATATGGCTCAGATTTTTGTTGGTGGGAAAGTTAGACGGAAGCACTGTTAATTGTATTTTTCTCTCTAAAGAGTATAGAAACCTCTTCGTTTTCCATAGACAAACACAGATCAAAAATGTCCCCAGTTGATGTGCGGATGCGAGCCGGAGCCTACGCCTCTGGAATCGAAAACAATAATAAGACACGACTAGCGATGCCTTGACAGGTCGCGGAGAAACCAGCATTTAATGCATTGACGTACCTTTGCTTAGATCACTGAACAGTACTGAGAAATGATGTGGACGACGGAGCTTCATAATACGTTCTGGTCGTAAACGCGCAGCTGAACACTTTTCGAATGTAGCTTGTCAATGCCTCACGTATTTCCACAGTTGAAAAGCCATTACGGCTACTGCTACCAGCACTCATCCCTTTACGCTATACCAGAAGATTTTTACTCCTGCAACGTTTCTATGGCACCAGGTCGGCACATGCCACCCACGATCGTTCACTGTAATTTCTGTAAACAAATTACTGTGCAATACCCAAGAGTTATTGCACAGCAATTATTTGTTTAACCTCTACGCTTTACCTATTAGATAGTAGCTCTTAAAACTCATCCTAGTTCGTTCCGTATGGAACCGAAACCCCAAGGAAACTGACTGGCATGTAGAAATAAGTTTATGCTGCATAACGCTCGAACCTGCCTCCTGGTCGTCTTCAGGGATCAGTAAAGGGACTGATTCGAGATCACAACGGGGTAGCATTTCTTCAGGAAGCAAAATCTCTTTTCGTAACGATATGCATTTTTGAAAGTGAAGATGAACTTTAAACTTGTTTTAAAATTGTGAAGTACCAGCACAAATGTTTTTTTATTGCTTACATTTTAGTCCCGTTCATTTATGGAATAACTTAATTTTACGCGAGCGTGATGATGCAAAATTTGACACGATATATTTTTTAATTATTTTTAATTCAACCATTTTCTTTTCCTCTGTCCTATATTTTTAAATATTCATTCGGATGTTTAATGATCTGGTAGCTTTTTTCACTCCTCTGTGATGGTGCACAGATTTTGATTTATTCTTTTTTTATTTCATTGTAGGCTTCTACGACCTTTTTCTTTATTTCTATGGCCATTTCATCATCATCTGTCTGAATTTTTATCGGGGTTCTTTATAATCCGAAATTCGGTCGTCATGCAATATAGAAATTCAGCAATATACGTCACTAATATAAGTCGCTATGCAATATTCTATTACACTGATGTTTCTGGAGTTGTATGAAAAGAAGTCCTGCAACTATCGGTATATCAATGAAATATTACTGTACAAGGATTCATCGGTACTTTTATAATCCTCCATGGTTAAGTGCCTAAGGAAACTGCCTCTTTAAGCAGTGCCCATTCTCTCTTTTTCTTCTCAAAACCAGGCTAAGAGTTAGGTCTTGTGTTAATAAGAAATTGATAAGTACAAATACTACTTCCTTTCCACAAAGGAGCATGTTATTTCGTACACTTGTGCATTAAATTATGGCAAAGAATAGAACCAGTTAAAACCTGTTTATAATGCCAATAGCATAACTCTTCGCGTTAAGGAATTGCTTTAAACAAAAATGCAATTCCAGCTTAGATGAAAAGTATATCTTTTAGGTACTTTTACATCTACAAAGAGAACTTTGTAAAAATCATTTCTCAATTGGTGCAAGGAACATTCTTCCTGCTGCGAAAGAAATAACGTGTTTATAAAATCACATGCAATTGTCAATTATTGTGATCTCTAAATGTAAAAAATTGATTATAAAAAAAAAAAAAAAAAAAAAAACCACAAAATATTGCACAGCTCACAAGCGTGATATGCTGAATCACAGATGACATCCTCTAGAAAGTTCTCATTTACAGTACTCCTTCGTAAAGTATTATTCTGTTTTTATTTTATTTCATACCATTCGAGGCCACAAAAATTACTTCAGGGGTTACATACAATGCACGGGTGCTTATTTGATATACTCCTGGTCTATGATATTTTTACTCCGAAGAGTCAGAATTTATTTAATAATTTTTGCTCATTTAGCCAAATAGGTCAAAGTATAGGGGAGACTGAGGCGCAGTGGACCTAGGGACACAGTGGACCACCCCTATTTAAATCTCTTAATATTTAACTCTTATAGTTTATATTGAGACTCATAGGTGGAAACACGGTACTACTTGTATACATCGAAAAAACCACATGGTAAAAGCTAAGGTAGCCATTTTATACTATTTTTATATTTTGAGCTACTCAAAGTAATTTTTAAAGTTTGAAGTTTTTTTTTATTTTATCAGGACTGAACTACTGACTACAAGTATTGTATAGTTGCTAAGAAAAGGTAAGATATTGTTGTTTTTAAATTTATAAAAATTATTAGTATATTTATAGACTATATAAAATTTTAATATTATTTGTTTTGTTTGGACATGGGGCACAGTGGACCACCTCCCAATGTGCCTAAAACTACAAATTATATTTGATACCTTATTTATTTTAGTTAAATTTACATATACAAATATAATGTGACTCAAAATAATTAATAAAAGATAATAAACTTAATGTTATAATAAAATAAATTTCTGGAAAGGGAAAATAGTTGAATAGTAGTATAATAATTATGAATAGCTAAATTTAATAACTATTTGAATTATTTAATATTAAAAAAAAAAAAATTATTATGTGATATAATAAATAGTAGGTTATATAAATTTATTGTTGTTGTTTTTAGAAATAACATGCAAAAGATAAAAGTAGAATAATTTTAGTTAAACTTATCTCAAAAATATAATGTAAAGTATTAATATCTCAAAATAATTAATAAAAATGTTTGAATAGTAACATGTTTAATTATATATTTCATATTTTTTATAACTATATAACATTAATAAATAAATTAAAAATATATCTTATTATTTTTAGTGATGGCACGTAAAAGACAAAGGAAATCTGATATAGAATTCTTACTCTAATTTGATTTCTTATTTATTTTGATATCCTTTAAATTTTGGTAATTTTATTTCATGAAAATGTTCAAATTATGTTATTTAGACTAGAATTGCATAAGAAACTAATTTTAGGAAAAAAATGAGTAATTTATATTAATTAAACATGAACAACAGAGGTTGGTCCCCTGTACCCCGGTTTGTGATGCCCCGGTGATGGGGCACAGTGGTCCACTTTGTGAGTGCACACAATTTATTTTCGTATTCGTAATGTATTATAAGTATTGTTATAAAAAAAATTAGGACATGTCAAGAAAGGTTTAAAGAATGTTTGCTAATTTTTTGAAGTACCTTGCTTTTTATCTTTGGTGAAAAAAAATTCAAAGTGTAAAAGTGGTCCACTGCGCCCCGGTCTCCCTTATATTTTGCAATTTCGTTGCGAAGTTGGAAAATATTACATGGCAAAGTATTACATACGCAAAGTATTACATGCATCTCGAAGACCGCGGGATGGCCTCCTCTTGTATCACTTTTACGTTTACACACAAGATTTTATTGTAAAAAATGATAATAGCTTTTTAAATATGGCTAGTATACAAAAAAAAAAAAAAAAAAAAAAAAAAAAAATAGAAAAGTCAAATATGTATCTGTATCTAAGTCTACCTCTTTTACTAACACTGTTGTAACCTGTAAATGCAATGATCCTTCTTTCTCAAAATTTATTGACAGAGACCATGGACACATTATCACGGGTAATCTTAATATTATTGATAATTATCAATTAAAAAAAATTATGAAATTTGGCACCAAATTTAGACTTCCAGTTAAAACTAGCATTCCAGAAATCTTTCAAGAGTTTTCTTATGACCTAGATTTATTTATTTATAAAATATCTATTACTCATAATAAACCTATTGCCTACGTCACTCAATGGAAAGTTTTAGTGTTACAAAAAATCAAAAATGCATTATTTATCAATTCTTCAAATCTGGTGTTATTTAAAAAATCTGTACTTCTTAACTCAATCAAATCACTACAGGATGACTTTGTGATCACTTATGTTGACAAATCACCTAATAATTATGCCATTATTTGTAAATCCTACTATCTATTTTAAACTCTTCAATCAATAATAGTAACATCTTCAGTTTATTTAATAATAACCTTATTATTAATAACCGAAAAATACATAATTACTATAAACTACTTCAACTTCCCTTCAATAACTTTAATTATCCTTATATAGTTCTCATACCTAAGTTTCACAAATCGCCAATTAAATTTCGCACTGTCACTGTTGGGTGTAACACTTATAACAACAATGCTAATAAAGCTCTACTGGATATTCTAAAACAAATTTATAAATGTACTTGCAAAGTTGATAATTTACACTGTCTTGAAAATAGCTTTCAATTAATTCAATACATCAAATCGCTCGATTCAATAGACAATATTATGACTTTTGACTTTCAAGATCTTTTCAATAATATTGAGTTATCAGATCTTAGTAATATCATTTAGTCTTTTTCAAGAATATAAAGCTCAAATTAATCTTCCTTACAATTTTAAAGCAGAAAAATTTAAAACACTTCTTAACTTTGTTATCCATAATAATTATATCTTCCACAACAACGATATCTATTTGCAACAATTAGGCATCCCACAAGGAGGTTGTAGCTCCAGTATTTTGGCAGATCTCTATCTTTATTATTATGAAAAGCAAATTTGCAATGATGATGTTCGATTTTATCGTTACATCGATGATATTATTGTATTTTATTTCAACAAGAACTCACAAAATGGCTTTTCCTTCAATTATCCACCTAATTTAAAGCTAACTCAAAATACTCTGACTAATCAATCAATTAACTTTTTAGATCTCAAAATAATCATCGATGGTAATAAACTTTACACAGATATCTATGACAAACGGCAAGATTTTTGTTTTAATGTAAACTTATTTACACATTTTAATTCATGTCTGCATCTTTCGGTATTTAGAAACATCATCATTAACCATTTATTTCGAATTAATAATTTATGCTCTGCAAAGTTTAAAAACAAGAATATTAATAAACTGATCACAGCTACTGCTAAAATGGGTTTTCCTAAAAACTTTGTATTTTCTATTTTATATCCTTAACCATGACTCTGTCAGTACAAAAAAAAAAAAAAAAAAAAAAAAAAAAAAGCTGTGTACACTCTTGTGTATATCAACAAAAAAATTATAAATTACTATGCAAACTTTCATTTTCCAATAAAATTTCAGATTTTTCCTTTTTGAGTTGTCAACTATATTTAATGTTCTAATTATACTGTTAAACACAACGTGATCAATCGGTGAATTTCATTGTGGCTTCGTGGTTTCATTGTTGTTCATCTGCTTTGAAATTTTGCATTTTTAAATCCATATGGTTCCTGTTCTGGTTGTGGCAGGCTGGGAGAGTGTTGCCGGCGTAAAACTAGTGTAACCCCACAGGCAAGTCACAAGTCTTGCCGCCTGCCTCCTTCTTCCTATCTTGTGTTTCTTGGGTTGTTTTTTTCATTAATTTTAATAAGTTTATGGTTTTAAGTTAAGATTTGTTGTTTTACTTTATTGATTCGTTTGTTTTGCAGAATGTTAATTAATAGATCTGGTTTCTTTACATTAGTGTATATCATCCACTGATGATTTTTTTTTTTTTTTTTTTATCTTATTGCTCATTGGTGTTTCGGTGATCTTGTGTCTGTTGCTTGGCTTCTACTATGCTTAATGGATCATCTTTATTATATATATATATATATATATATATATATATATATATATATATATATATAAACATTTGATATTATTTTTAAAAATATATTTTAAAATTCCGTACCAATATTATATACCACACACATACAGTCGGTAACAAAAGTGTCCGAACACTAGCAAAAATTCCTATGTAAAAAAAGTGCGCTTAACACAGTTTTGCTAAATAAATCCTTGTCGAATCCTGTTCTTAGACTGACTAAGAATGGGATTTGACAAGGATTTATTTAACAAAACAGTATAAATTGTACCTTTTTTATATAGGAATTTTTGCTAGTGTTCGGACACTTTTGTTACCGACTGTATATATATATATATATATATGTGTGTGTATATATATATATATATATTGGTACGGAAAAAAACAGTGTTTTTTCTGTTTCTTCATTACAATATGTTCGAAAATCCTTGACATAAGCATTAATTTCTAAAATACTTCTCTTTAGCATATAATGAACATTACGAAGATGCGTATCAAAAGTATACGATTTTATCAGTTTAATTAGAGGTTTCAGGGAATTTTAGTTTCAAGAATTACAATATTTAAACTTCTATATGTTTCCATACAAAAATAAAATAAAATAAAATAATGGGCAAATGTACTCCATACCCTGATAATAATGTGTGAAAAATTTTAGCATTGTACTTTAGAAGACCCTCTGATATGTCAAGAAAATAAAGCTGATTTAAAACACTTTCCAGAGTATCGACATATATTTTTGAAGAACAATAGCAGAATTTAATTCAAGGTTCGTACTCAAATTAAGAATAAAAATCTTGAAAGGCATGTGCAATCGGGGGATCCCCGTCGGGAACGAAGTTCCTTACGCCTTTTTTCCGATTCCGAATTTGACTTGATGTAGAAATCTAGATTGTTCATTTTCTCTCTTCCTCTCTCACTATTTTATTGTTTATTTTCTGAATGCAAATAATGTAAAGTAAGGAATCAAATTAAGATGTTGCATTTAATATTTTAGCGAAAATATTTGTTTATTAAAAATTAAATGTAAAAAAATGAATTATAATTTATATATAAAAAAAAAAAAAAAAAAAAAAACTAAAATAAAACTAGTATGTTGTGGCCACCACAAAACTTTCTTCTATATTTTCCTATGCATAGGACAAATAATTTATTAAAACTATTATTTATTAAAATTATCTAACATGGTGAATGCGAATGATTTTCATCTTAGAGAAAACTAACACTAAATATCCAAAGAAAGACAGTTTTATTGTCTATAAATAACATCTTAAAAAATGCGTTTTTATAATGGTTATCTCACATATCAAGTTTCGTACAGTTTTATACCATACAAATTGAGATACAGCTTTCCCATTATCGAGGAAATTTCCAGTATATCAGCTCCATCTATTGGCCTAAAAGCATCTAACTTGAATCAGCTAATGTCTTATAATGGTCTTCTCACATATCAAGTTTTGTTTGATTATACGCCATAGAACCTGAAATATAGACTTTTCTTAAATTGCAGAAATCGTTGTGTGGCAGCGCCACCTGTTGAGCGGTTCATACCAAAATTTTATAGGAACTAATTTATATGAAGGTACATCTACATATAAATTTTTATGCAATTCTGTGCTGTAGTCCCTGAGATATTGCCTTCCCTTAAATTACGGAAATCGTTTATATAGCAGCACCACCTGTTGGCCGATAAGCATTCAAACTGAATCAGAATAGTGTCTCATAATGACCTTTTTAAATATAAAGTTTTGTTTGATTATACGCAATAGAACCTGAGATATAGCGTCCCCTTAAATTGCGGAAATTGCTGTATAGCAGCGTCACTCGTTGAGCGGTTGACATCAAAAGTTCACAGGCACTAATTTAGATGAAGGTGCATATACATTTAAATTTATATACCATTCTGAGCAGTACTTTTGGAGATACAGTTGCCGCAAACAAGCGATAACGGTTTTTCGTTACGTGACGTTTTCTGCTAGTTAACTTCCTACCGTAACCTGTGTTTAGGAACTTCGTTCCAATAATGTTAATAAATAAACATATATTTATATTTTAAATTGTAACAATTACTTTAACAAAACTGTTTAAAAATTTTGTGATAGCAATGAACATTTCATGATAAAAGGCTAAAATTTTATACATCAACTTAATGGATTTTAATGCAAATATTGGAGTTTTTTTCTTTTTTCTTATGAAAGATGTGACAAAATGTGATAGAATTAAGCAAAAAAATATATATTTAAAAAATATGGAGTCACACCACTTTATAATGAACCGTCCATATTTCAGTATATATATAGTATATAAATAAGGGAACTATTCTTCATATGTGGGATCGCCCTTTTAAAAAATTCAATTTAGGTGCATATCATATGACAGAGAACGATGTTTTAAGAGCACATTTCATGATATGTTTGGCATATAATACATGGAATCAAACTGAATTTGATGTGTAAAATGCATATTATAAAAAGATACGGTAACTACAATTTGCAGTATATCACTCGAAAGACTGCGTGCTAATGCTATGCAGAATTTTCCCGCATTTTTTTTTTTATTATTATTATTCATTTAGCGTTTTTCATGATCGATATCTAATGGATGCAATCTTATAAAACTCGATACGCAAGATGCATATTCAAAACTATGATATTTTATTTTGATGCGTATCATCTGAAGAGTGGAGGTGAGAAAATAATGTGATTACCATACTAAATTGATTTTATAAAGAAAAGAAGGGCGCCACATAGCCTAATGTTTGTGTTTTTTCTTTATTTCTAAGTAAAATATTTTCGATTCTTCTATATATATAAAAGAGTAAACTGACTGATTCACTGACTGATTCACTGATTCACTGACTCAACACGGTTGTGGCGATCCTATGGGAGATAGAGTCACAATTTTTTGGTGAGCAGGTTGATTTTAGGACCCTGACGCTCACTAAGACGGGATTTTGCGAAATACCCCCCCCCCGTTCCCCCCCGGGGGGCAGAAGGCAAAAACCACCTTTATAAGCATAACTTGGCTCCAAATTGCTTCACGGTGAAGAAATTGCAAATGGGGAGACTAGACTTGAATACAAAAAAATCATTTTCTGCGATTTCGGAATTTTGGATTTTTAAGGGGGGTAGGGGGTAAAAATGAGATTTTCGGGGGCGCATAAGGCAAAATCACATTTATAAGTATAACTCGGCACCAAATTACTTCACAATGAAGAAATTGCAGATGGGGAGACTAGAATTGAATACAAAAAAATCATTTTCTGCGATTTTGGAATTTTTGTTTTTTAAGGGGGGAAGGGGGTAAAAATGATTTTCGGAGGTGCAGAAGGCAAAAACAACTTTATAAGCATAACTCGGCTCCAAATTGCTTCACGAGGAAGAAATTGCAGATGGAGAGACTAGACTTGAATACAAAAAAATCATTTTCTGAGATTTTGGAATTTTGGATTTTTAAGGGGGAAAAGGGGTGAAAATGATTTTCGGAGGCGCAGGAGGCAAAAACAACTTTATAAGCACAACTCGGCTCCAAACTGCTTCACGGTGAAGAAATTGCAGAGGGAGAGACTAGACTTGAAAACAAAAAAATCATTTTCTGCGATTTTGGAATTTTGTATTTTTAAGAGGGGAAGGGGGTATAAATGATTTTCGGAGGCGCATAAGGCAAAAACATATTTTTAAGTATAACTCGGCTCCAAATAACTTCACAGTGAAGAAATTGCAGATGGGGAGACTAGACTTGAATACGAAAAAATCATTTCCTGCGATTTTGAAATTTTGGATTTTTAACGGGAGAAGGGGGTATAAATGATTTAGAAAAATGCGGATTTTCGAGTAAAAGTAATAGCTCAAAGATGTTAAAAAAAAAAACAAAAAAAATCCGCCAAGCGTCTTCTTGAAAGTATTTCCAAAAACTTATTTTTTGATTTTTTTCCGATTTTTTTTTTTTTTTTTGGGGGGGGGGGCAAAAAAATAAAAATAGTGTCAGATCGTTCAAAATTGGTACATAGAGGTTTTCGATACTTACAAATCGATTGCGGATATTTTCGAATTTGTAAAATTATTAGAAGGGGTGGGAAGGGGGGGGCAGTATGGGGGGGGGCTATGGGCAAAAACAAATAGAAATACAGTTAGGCCGTTCAAAATTGGTACAGATAGGTTTTAAAGGCCTGCAAGTCGAATGGGGATATTTTCGAAAGTGTATAGTTATTAGGAGGGCCGGGAAGGGGGGTGCGGAGGGGCAAAAAATAGAATAGAGTTAGAGCATTCAAAATTGGTATATAGAGGTTTTCGATACCTACAAATCGATTGCGGATATTTTCGAATTTTTAAAATTATTAGGATAGACGGGAGGGGGGTGAAGGGGGAAAATAATAGAAATAAGAATTAGAGCATTTTGGGAATTTTTTCCGAAGGCAGTGAGAACCCGGTGCGACATTTTTCCTAATAAGATTTTTTTTCTGTTTTTTTTCACGTGATAAAAATTAATGCAATTTTGAGAATTCAGTAATTATAGCTATTCATTTAAAAATAGGGACCAGCGAAGCGGGCGTTGCCTGCTAGTTTTATATAAAATCTCACACTTTTCTAAGTAGAATCGATACAAATAAATTTCGATTCCTTTCCTGTCGATTTATGAAAATGCATTTTAAGATTTATTTTCCACAGCCAAGCGGATCTCAGGGTTAGTGTTGTCGAAAATGCTTAAAGTACTTTTCAGATTTCCCTAAAGTAACATTTCATTCAACATCTTTTAGTTCTTTTGAAAAGCCGCAAATGTACGCTTTCTTAAATGGAACTTGTTTGGAGAAAAAAAAAAAAAGAAAAAGAAAGAAACTTTTAAAAGCGAAAAAAAAGGAGCTATATTTTAAGCACTTTTTTCAATGGACATAAAAAATGAACTGCAAAGGATCCAGTTAAAATGGAAGAGAAAAAGTAGGTAGCTAAGAGAATGAATGTTTCCTTGGGGTATAAATTGCTTTGTTCCATACCTGAGGATGGAGTTGGTTTTGAGATTTTTTTTTTTCTTTTTGTCTTAAAAGAAAAGGAATGGTGTCAGAACATATTTCGTTGCACAATATGTCTGAAAAACTTTACATCGTTTTTCCTTCTTTTAATATTGACCATAGACACGTAATATAAATAGCAAAGTTATGTAAATTAAGGTACAGAAATTAATTGATTAAAAATTCCAGGGACTAATTTTAAGAATTATAATATTGAAATTTTCTTACAATCCTCATAGAATTTTTTTTCCAGTGAATTAAATGTGTTTTATATCCTAAAAAGTTCATGTTTAAAGTAGAAGCATTGAATCATGAAAGTCTTAAAGATATGGCAAGACAGAGAAATAAACTGACTTACATCCTTTTCCAATGTTTCTACAGAACTTATTCGAGGGAAAAATTAAGTCGCTGAACCACCTTTCAGAGATGATACCTAAATTATGAGTGAAGACAATGATAACGTAAAAAAATAGATGCATTTGAACTGGTGACTAATACGTCAAAATCTTTGCATAAGCATATCGCTTAGATTTTTTTTTTTTTAAGTAATATAATCCTCAGATTTTGCAAATGACCTTATCAGGGATTACACGACATTTTATTTATTGTAAATTATTTTATATGGGACGCTGTATAAAAATTTAAATTTTATAATTCTTGAAATTAAAACTACTAAAACTTTTATTATTTTGCAAAATTCTGTACGTTGTTATGTCTTGCAATCTGTTATTATGGATCTAAGTTCAATATTTAAGAAATATATTCTCATTTTATTTATTTAATAGAGTATAAAGACAATAAACTGTACCTACTAGAGCCCCTAAATTAAATAACAGGCCGGCGCATCACCGCCATTTTTTTGCCTCCGAAGAGGACACCATTCCCGCTTGGCGTCCTTATCGCTTTCCTAATGATTTTAAGAAATCTTGATCTGAAGCTAATCCGGTCAAGATAAGAGCAATAAGCAACAATAATATTTCTAAAAACACATTTTTTTCACAATACATTCTCAGGATGTCATTTTATTCTGAGGATATCCTATAGATGTACTGGGGTAAGATGTGTTGTTAGGGCGATTTCTGTTTCTTTTACAAAATGTCGCAAAAACTCAAATACACAGTAATAGAAGGTCTGTGAATACTTTATATTCACTTCTTGAATGATTGTAGCAGTTTATCGCTAAGCAAACTTCCATATCATAGTTTACTTAGCTAAAATTATGAAATATAATAAAACAAGTTACTCTAAAGTACCGTAAGACGATAAAAAAAAAAAAAAAAAAAAAAAAAATTGTCGTTTGTTTATCATAGAAACGCGCTGGGTACATCTGGCAACCCTAAGGCAACAAAATGCCTGATGCGCCAGCTCGTATATATAGGAGCCTTAGTACCTACCAGACATTTCTCCCATCGACGTAATGTAATTCAAATCCGCTTGGATGTTCCTGCATATGAACCATTTTTCTGATCACAATGAAACGTTTAAAGTGCCATCACTATTGTAAACAGATCTAAAATACCGAGTTTTGATTTTCTGCTATTGTTTTTGAGTTATGCTGATAACAGTTTCACACACCGACACACAAACCTTCGGCCGAAAACCTGATTTTCGGATTCAGGGCTTTCAGGGATTCAGCTTGTAAATATAGCAAAAATAAATTCACAAAAACTGACTTAAAAAAACTCCATTATATGTGATAGTCTTTATCACGTGTAATAGAATATAATAATGATAGGGGAAAAAAATTATTTTGGCAAAGTTCGGCTATTTTAACGTCGTTTATAAAGAAATATCAACACTCCCTTAATTATTACGCCTTCTCTTAATAAAAAAAATCTGGAGTGACTCCACTCGACTTTCCGAACATTGAGTAACTAACAGTTTTGTAGATAAAATAAAGAAAGAGGAATTGTTAAACAAACAAAAGAGAGAAAACCATAATAGAGTGTTTTTTTCTCCATATATCACACGAGGTTTTATTTAACGCTACTGAACTTTGAGCCCTTAGATCATAATGATAAAGAATTTTTCGTTTTGTCCCTGTAAAAATCTATAGATGCTAGATTCACCAAAATGCTTATAGTTAGTGCAACAGTGATTTATAATATTCATACAAATTTTCAGCTCAATTGAATAAGGCGTTTAGATGCTATCGCACTTTTAAAAATTTGGTCTCATAGGCCATAATGATAAAGAATTTTTCTTTGTGTCCCTGTAAAAAAACTGTAGTGCTAGATTCACCAAAATCTATACAGTTGGTGCAAATGCGACCTATAACATGTGTACAATTTTTTTGCTCAGATTAATAAGGCGTTTAGACGCTATCACACTTTTAAAAATTTGGCCCCATTGGCCTTAATGATAAAGAATTTTTCTTTGTGTCCCTGTAAAAAAACTATAAGTGCTAGATTCTCCAAAATCTATACAGATTGAGTATCTGTGACCTATAATATGGGTATAAAATTTTTGCTCAATTGAATAAGGCGTTTAGATGCTATCGCACTTTTAAGATTTTGGTCCCATAGGCCATAATGATAAAGAATTTTTCTTTGTGTCCCTGTAAAAAAACTATAAGTGCTAGATTCACCAAAATCTATAGGGTTCGTACTATGGTGACTTACAATATACGTACCAACTTTCAGGTTAATCGAACAAAGCCTTTAGACGCTAGCGTGTTCACAAACATACACACATACACACATACACACATACACACACACATACATACATCATCGTAAAAATAGTGAAAACGGACTCAGGGGACCTCAAAACGTATAGAAACATCAAAATCTCGAATTCGGATTTTTGACATGATTACAATACTTTCCTCACTATAGTGTTCGGAAAGTAAAAAATATAGTTTAAGAAATTTTATTTTTATTTCTTGAAAAATCTTGTGAATGTCTGAAAATTGCGTTCCGTTGCTCGTTAATTTTTTAATCATGTGCTTTGACAAGGAATGACTTATCGATGGACTATTAAATATATATAACAGAATTAAAAAAAAAAAAAAAAAATTCGAAAGTGACTCAAATCTTCTACATTTAATATATTTTTGGACTACAGTTATAAATGAAGAAAAAATAATCTGATGTGTTACTCACACGACTTTCTCTTACCCTGCATTTCATTACTATAAAGATAGATTGCATATATCTTGAGATCAATAACGTAAGATAATAAAATTCAATGTACTCTAAAAATAATCTAAAATTGGTTTAGGGATGGTTTCATTTGACATGAAACCATTCCTAGACATAGATTCCTCACCTAGGGTGGTAGACCCCTTATGTGAGGGGGTCTACCACCCTCCTCAACCTCCGATCAACAAAAGTACCTACAATTATTTCAAAAATAAAAAACAAGGCTGTTATTAATTTGATTTCAAACTTACCAATCTTGATCAAATTTATAAGTGGTAAACTAATACGAACTTCAAAATATCAAATTCAAATATCTTTGAGTTATTTGTTTTTAAGTTATGATGATAACGGATATGCATACTGATTAACCGCTAAAAATTGGACTTTCACAATCAAGACATCTCAAAATGTGATATTATATATATATATAAATTGAAAACTGAACTTCAAAAAATACTTTCTTTATAATATGGGCATGAAAAATTAATTTTCCTTCGTGTACTGTTAAAAAAAATTGCAACTTTGCTGCCAGAAATTCTCTGTAATTACAGAAAAATACGTTTTGTCAACGTAATTTACGACTTTTTTCTCAAATTACAGAGAATATCTGGCAGCAAAGTTGCATTTTTTTTAACAGTGTGAGCAGTGTTCGTTGATGTAGTAAAATGCAGCAAAACACTTCCATCAATTACGTTCAATAGAAGAGAATATTTAAATCAATTTTGGGTAGCCCTGTATATTGTCCATAAACAATATGCACTATAAACAATACTGTGTTACTTAAATTTAGTCTTTACTTGAAAAACATCTAACACAAAATGAATTACAGTTCCAGCCATTTCCAAGTATAGCAGCGCCGCAACCTATCCAAATACTTTGGGTAACCCTGTAAATGAATGATGAATGATTTCCATACAACAATCTACACAAAACATGTTTTTATGCATATTGTTGCGTACTTGGGGACTCGTGAGTTGTCCGAGAATGAAAGGCCAAACGTAAAAAAATTCAGTAATTTATTCACAGAAAGTTCCAGAAAAATACAGGTCTATAAACCAAGTATCAGCTTCAATTCGACCAGTAAACACAGCTTAAACAACAGCTGTCAATAGCAAATCCACAGTACAAACTGTATAGCAATAACACTTAAAGCAAGTCTCTTTCGAAGAGGCTCAATGCAAGCTGACCGACTCTGATCACAGACTAAACTGAACTGACTGCCTTGGCGAGAAAGCGCTTCCTTATATGCTGTTCCATGGAACACAGATTTTTCGAGAAAACTCTAGAAAGTGGTCAACCAATCAACTTACAGCTTCCATATTTGGTATATCCCATATAAGGATTTTCTCGCCAAGGTCGCCAAAAAAATCGCCAAGGTGGGAAAAAGTCGCCAAATTTGGCGCCAAATCCATTACCTGCATCACTGGGGCTTTTTAATGCGTTTTTAAGGGAAAATAAGGCTATTTCAACGCTAAAACGACTAGAAATGCACAAAATTAGCACTTTATCAACTTACTAAGCCTCTTTGAAAGAATTTATACAGAAATAAACACAATTATTTACAATTTTGTAACACTATAATAAATTTCGTTCTTCCGTTTTATTTAAGTCAACTGATAGATGTTACTCTGTACTTACCAGAAATTCCCCCATAGACATAATGTATTTGAATTCTCTTGGATGTCCCTGTACACGAACCATTTGCTTTATCTCGCCGCAAAGTTTAGTGTAGCATCCCTATATGATACACATTTAGAATACCAAGTTTGGATTTTCTGCTATTATTTTTTCTTGAGATATGCTGATAACAGATACACACAAACAGAAAGAGAGAGACCAACCGTAAAAAACATGATTTTTGAATTCAGAGGACCCAAAAACGTGTAAATGTAACAAAATCTCAATTTTGAAAATTTGGCCCAAAAGCAATACTTTCTCTATATCATATCAGAAGATATGAGTAAGAAAAAGTAAAAGTGTTAAAAAAATTAGACTGACAAAAAAAAAAAAAAAAAAAAAAAGTTCGTGTAATTTTACAGTATAAAACGGTAACATTTTGATGTCATCACTTTTTCTGTAAATTTACAGCAGCTCTTTTAATTTCTTGCTCAAAATAAATAAATAAAAAAAGAAAGAAAAGGAAAGAAAAGAAAAGTGCATATTACATCGGTCAAGAATCGAACTCGAACAATATATGGGGTAGGTGAGTGCTTTACCATTGAACAGGGAAAATGCATTAAATATGGTTAGCAAGTAGCTTCGAAGTCATTTTCAAATGAAATGAATCATACCATTTGTAATTTCTACTCCATTTATCCGCAAAATAAAATGATGAGACTCTAACGAGAATTTTTAAAATTTTATTTTAAAATCATCAAAAAACATACTTGAAAATAGATTCCTTATAATAAGCATATATTTCAAAATAGTTTATAAATGAGTTCTATAAAAGTTAAAACATTTAAAAAAATATTTAAATTCTTCTATGTATAACTGCAGAGTTTCGTGCATAATTTTTACTTTCTTCTATATGTAATATAGAGAAAGTATTGGATTCGCGAAAATTTTCGACCTCCGTTTTTTGACGGATCTACACGTTTTGGGATGTCCTGAACACGAATTGATAGTTTTTAAAAAATGTCTGTCTGTGCGTCTGTCTGTCTGTCTGTCTGTGTGTCTGTGTGTCTGTCTGTATCATTTTTTTGTGGACGCTGTATCTCACGAACCAATGAATGAAATTTAACCAAACTTGGTATTTAGTTGCACCCTGACATGAACTGGTGCCCATTAGATTTGGGGATCAATAGCTCAACAGGTGGCGCTGTGATCGCATTTTATGCAAATTTTTAACATGGCAGCATAGGACAAAATTCCGTATAAATGGGCATAATGTGAGTTATATTAAACTTTTGATTGTAAAATTAATATGAATTATTGATAATAGTAGTAGTTAACTAGGGAAAAAAATTGTGCATGGGGGGGCATCGGTTCCCCCCCTGGGGGGGGGAAGTACCCCCGGGGGGGGTAAATTTTGAAGATGGGTATCATTCGAAAGATATCGTCAATACCTTTAAAACGAATGGTTGAACCATAAATCTGTGATAATTTAAAACAAAGTTATCGATTTTTTTTTACTTTTAACAAAAAAAAAAAAACTTAGAAAAAAAATCGTATTTTTTTTTTTTTTTTTACGAAATTTTACCAAACTTGGTATTTAGTTGGTCCCCGACATAAACTGGTGCTGATTATATTTGGAGATCAATAGCTCAACAAGAGGCGCTGTGATAGCATTTTATCTAAATTTTTAACATGGCAGAATAGGACAAAAATTCGTATAAATGTGCATAATAAGAGTTATTTTACACTTGTGATTGTAAAATTAATATGAATTATTGATAATAGTAGGACGTAACTAGGAAAAAAAATTTGTGCATGGGGGGGCATCGCTTCCCCCCCTGGGGGGGAAGTACCCCCCCGTGGGGGGTAAATTTTGAAGATGGATATCATTCGAAAGATCTCGTCAATACCTTTAAAACGAATGGTTGAACCATAAATCTGTGATAATTTAAAACAAAGTTATCGATTTTTTTTACTTTTAACCAAAAAAAAAAAAATTCGCTTTTTTTTTTTTTTTTTTTTTTTAAATATTGTTACTGATTGAATATGTATAGGAAAATATAGAAGAAAGTCTTGTGGTGGCCACAACATACTAGTTAATTTAAAAAGTGGTATTTAACTTATTATCTAAATATAATAACTGTATATTTATTACTAATTTTAATACTTCGAAAATTTCGAAATTTTGTCAATTGTATCAAAATAATTTTTGAACTTTGATAGTTTAAATTTACATGCAGTCTAAGTGATATTTACAGCTTGTTTATTTATTTATTTTTATTTTTAGGACGGAGGACTATTAGTGTAATCTGGAGTTTTTGTAGACCAGTTTTATGTAACACCAAAATAAATTAGAAATATCAGTCCTACCGTTACAAATTTGGTACCAAATAAAATGGGCGATTTTTCAGAATCCAGAGGTGTAAGCAGTTTTTTGACAAGACAATTAGAGCTTTTAAAATGAACTAAAGTATGAAATTTAGGTGGAAACACTGCATTTTAATTCATTTCAGTCATTTTAAAAAGTACGTGGCCCAGTTTTACTGTCAAAAAATGGGATAAAACTTAAATTTTAAAAAAAATTAAAAAAAATTACAGATTGAAATTAATAGTCCTCCGTACTAAACTAAATTTTGTCTTTGGCAGAATTTTTATTTATTTATTTAATCAGTTTTCTACGCTATCTCATGACCGTTTCTTTACGGGGAAAAAAAAAGTTACTGCTAAATTTTCACGCTTTTCAAATATGAAACAAGTGACGAAAATTTTAATACATTCAAATTGATTGTTTTAGCTACTTATCAACAAAGGGCTTGCCTTTACATAGTCCAATTTTTTACTGTCAGTTACCTTATTTTCTGAGATTAGCATACTTAATTTTTAATTTTAACTTTGAAACTATTTAAAGTCTTAACATTTCTTTTATTTATTAGTAGATTATAATAGAAAATCATAAAATTTACGAATGCGTGGTGTTAATAAACATCGTAAAATCATATGCAAGTTTTCATATGAAATAACGATAGTTAAAAAAAATATGTAATGATCTATTTTTGCATGTAAGTTATACTTAAAATATTTAAGCAGCTAATATAAATATGAAGACAATATTTTAAAGAAATGTACATTTCTTTCTTTAAAAATAAATACTTTAAATTCTTAATTACATTAAAATATTTTAAATATTTAAAAAAAAGAAGAAGAAGAAGAAGAAGCTCGCTGTTTCAGTAAAAAAATCTGGAGTGACTCCACTCGACTTTCCGAACATTGAGTAACTAACAGTTTTGTAGATAAAATAAAGAAAGAGGAATTGCTAAACAAACAAAAGAGAGAAAACCATAATAGAGTGTTTTTTTCTCCATATATCACACGAGGTTTTATTTAACGCTACTGAACTTTGAGCCCTTAGATCATAATGATAAAGAATTTTTCGTTTTGTCCCTGTAAAAATCTATAGATGCTAGATTCACCAAAATGCTTATAGTTAGTGCAACAGTGATTTATAATATTCATACAAATTTTCAGCTCAATTGAATAAGGCGTTTAGATGCTATCGCACTTTTAAAAATTTGGTCTCATAGGCCATAATGATAAAGAATTTTTCTTTGTGTCCCTGTAAAAAAACTGTAGTGCTAGATTCACCAAAATCTATACAGTTGGTGCAAATGCGACCTATAACATGTGTACAATTTTTTTGCTCAGATTAATAAGGCGTTTAGACGCTATCACACTTTTAAAAATTTGGCCCCATTGGCCTTAATGATAAAGAATTTTTCTTTGTGTCCCTGTAAAAAAACTATAAGTGCTAGATTCTCCAAAATCTATACAGATTGAGTATCTGTGACCTATAATATGGGTATAAAATTTTTGCTCAATTGAATAAGGCGTTTAGATGCTATCGCACTTTTAAGATTTTGGTCCCATAGGCCATAATGATAAAGAATTTTTCTTTGTGTCCCTGTAAAAAAACTATAAGTGCTAGATTCACCAAAATCTATAGGGTTCGTACTATGGTGACTTACAATATACGTACCAACTTTCAGGTTAATCGAACAAAGCCTTTAGACGCTAGCGTGTTCACAAACATACACACATACACACATACACACATACACACACACATACATACATCATCGTAAAAATAGTGAAAACGGACTCAGGGGACCTCAAAACGTATAGAAACATCAAAATCTCGAATTCGGATTTTTGACATGATTACAATACTTTCCTCACTATAGTGTTCGGAAAGTAAAAAAATTGCATTTCTTGTGATGTAAATACTTAGTTATTTCCAAGGTAGCTGATAACCGTCCACTGGGAACTTCTTCCTACGTAATCAACAATGAAATGCCGAATAATTATCTAAATTGAAATTTTCATTGATAATAATAATATTAAGTATTTCCGTTTAAATTTTCTTTTTTCTTTTCTTCTCTTTTCTTTTAGGTAGATTCCTTATAGGAGATCTACCTATTGCAATGGTTCTCATGACACGACTTTTGGAAAATTTCTTCATATCTTCACCGATCATGACCCCTAGAACCCAAAACCACCCTCCGTTCAAAAGTTTATATATATATATATATATATATAGGTATATATATATAGATAGATATATGTATAACGCTTTTTCCCATGTTAAGTTGTGAACACGATAACTGGAGTAATTTTTATTTAAATTTAACCAGCTCGGGATATGTTGTCAGGACAGTAAAAATCTCGGTCGAGTTCGTAGATGGGGTATCCTGCTCAAAGGGGGTGGAAATGGTGGGGGGTGGAAATTTTCATTTGCCCATAATTTCTTTAATATTGAAAATAGGAAAATACTTCAAATCAGGCGAATTACCGCCTTACCCTAAAGAACAACTTTTGTATTTAAACTTTTTCGATAACTTCAATTGCTTAAAAGTTACAAGTTTAAAAGTGATTTTTCTTGTGATGAAGCCGACATTTTCTATAGCTTTCATTGCAAAAATTTATAATCTGATGCTTATGTCACGTGCAAATGATAATAAAAAAGATCACTGAAAATATAATAAAATTTTAATCATGTTTTTAAACAATATAATAATCTGATTTAAAAAAAAAAAAAAAAAGTTTCATTGAACAGAAAATATGACGTCACAATTATAACAATGTACTGAGAAAAATGAAATAAAATTTTATCCGTGATTTTAAACAAATAAAATAAAAGTTAAATCTTGTAAATCGATGCTAAACGAATTAAACTGACATGGTAGAAAATTTAGGTATCCCTTTAACAAATGAACTAGGGGCGATTTTAATGAATTTTCCGTTGAAGTTTATTTTCATGAAAATTTAAATTTAAATTAAAGTATTTCATTACTCAAATTCTCTTATTTTGATAAATAAAATTATACCGTTTAAAAAAAAATACAGAACACTCTTTTATTGAAAAATGAACTAATAAATCTTTATTTAAAAAAAATTAATTGTTGCCACTCGACATTATACAAATGCATCCAAATCCTGTGTCACATACAATAGTTTTGTATAAGCACGGCCTTACTAGATCACTCCTCGGCGCCAACACGCCAACGTCGTGAAAGCGGCCATAACAATCGACGATTTTTCCGGAATCAAATGCATTGGATGTTAGGGTTGGCACACAGCGCCACCACGGCAAAATTAACTTAGTTTTGTATATGAAACTGCATAAATTTGTTCCGTTTTCAGAGCATTTAAATTGATTTAATTAAATTCAAAATGCAGTCTTCCGATACGCAAAAATATATGAATCATAAAAATAATTGTGGCAATAATTTTAAATCAATTCATTGAAAAATGATAAATGATGTTAGTCGTTTTCTCTTAAATAAAGATACTCTTCTTCCAATTTCTGTTTTGCATGAAAGAAAATAAATAAGAATTAGAAAGACTTTTATAAAAATAATTTTAAATTGTGTCTTTTTAAAAATTATATTATATACATATATTAATATTTTGTTGAACCATGGATGAATATTTAATGTTTATTGGCATTTTCCACGTTTGCTAAAGCCTGGGAAAGTAGATGGCGCTTGTTGCCGACCTTGAAAATCGATTCCTCGGCATACATTGATCTTTGCAGTTTTGTTACGGCCGCTTACGACGTTGGCGTGTTGGCGCCGAGGAGTGATCTAGTAAGGCCGTGGTATAAGTATAGATTTTTTGTTTGCCCTTGGAACCTGCCCCTGATGGGAAAAGTGCCTGGAAACACTTGTATCTAGTATTGTCATTGATTATGAAGTTGTGTGCAAAATTTCAGGTCCTTTGGACGACAAAAAGTTGCCGAAAATTGAATTGCAAAATTCCGTTACATACATTAATAGTTGCATCATTATCAAGTTAATAGAAGTGTGTTAATTAAAAACCTTGTTAAACGCTTTAATTAATCATTTAAAAATATAAAATTAAAATAATACGTCAATCTTAATACAAATATCGTTTGTGGTGAATAGTTTAGAATGTCAGTTTAGGCAAGAATTTAAAATTTACGATTGAGAGTAATACGTTACAGCTTCCTTTGACTTTTTATCTTGTCGAAACAAGATATTGGTCTGTCAAGAGATATGAGGTTTTCGCGTGGAAAGAAAATATAATGACGCCAAAACTGCCTTTCTCCACCTCCAAGCTCGCCAAATTTTGTCGCCAAGTCAAAACTTTCATCGTCAACTATCAACTTTTGCCGCCAAATCACAAATTTCATTGCTAAGTCGTAAGTTTTGTCATCAAAATCTCGCCAAACCATACAATTTACTAAATTCATAATAATTAACATTGAAATTCAGCGGTGCCAAATGGTCAAATGTTAACTGATGTTAATGTTAATGTTCCAGCTTATGTGAACCAAAACAGTTTCACTTTGCAATTTTTACTCATCTGACAATAAGAATCACAAAAACACAACACAAAACTTTCAATAATTCAATAAAAATTGCAATGAAATAACTATCCAAAAACCGTTACCTGTATTTGACTTGACCATAGCAATGCCAGGCTTACCAGAACTAGTAAGATCACAAGTGCATTTTCACGTTTCTATTAGTTTTTCTTTTAAAAGAAAGATATTGAACAACATATGGATTTTAAATAAAAAATATAATTTTGATTAAGCTTGGGGGGGGGGGGGGGGGTTAGCCCAATAGCCCCCTCCGGGATTCACCATTTCTGGGATTGCATATCTTTAAGGCTTTTATTTGTTGAATGACTATGAGCTTGAATTTTAAAAAAATTGAAACATTTACAAATCAATAAATTTAGCCTAAAATTTTAAGTAGAATGAATAAAACCCTTTTGTAGTTGAAAATTAAATTTCTTGAAAACAGAATAGCGACGTAAATGATGCAATGTGTGGGAACAAAGCCATTGGCTAGGTATTAATGAATATGTAAAATTTCTTTATAATTGTAACGTTAACGTAAAGGAATCTACCTTTGCCTTTAAGCTTGCCGAAAAGGGATTTTTTTAATTCTTAAAGTATTTTTTTTAACTTTCTGCGAATTTCAAACAGAGATTAATAATATTTTCCTTGATGGTTTTTCACGATTCATTACCACAGTCGAACTAAATAAAATTCTGAAAAATTATGTGTGCTGTTTAGGAAATCACCAGTTTTTCTTGCACTTAAATTTGTTTAAGATTCATTGGAGCTGCATAAAGGTTGCTCATGCATAATCATTTTGTTTTCCTCGTATTCCTCGTTTCTCCAGCGCTTATTGTTTTTAACTAAAAATTCGTAAAATGAGCTGCAGTTTTGTTTTCTGGATTCCCCTTAAAATGATTACGTGAATGAAATCATCATTGAGTACATAAAAGAAAAAAAAATAATAATAATCAAAATAATTTGCAGTTTTAAAATAGCTACACGTTATCCCTGGGGAAAGTTTAAAGAAGAATGGATAATAATGCTGCACAATGTTTAGAAAATTATATTTTTACTTGTACTCTTAAAAATAAATAAATAAATGAATGAATGTGAAACTACCAGAACAAGCGTTTCTGCGCGAGCATGAAAATTTTGGTTTAAAAAAAAAAAAAAAAAAAAGTGATAGAAAATTTTTAAATTGGAAAATTCATGTTACCAAGTTAATTCATATACATTATCAAACCGATATTTTAATTTCAGTGAACTTTTACATGTACTAAGAGCATATATACTAGTGAAGAAACAAGATTTAATAAGAGAAGAAGTATATACATCTTACTGCGTAAACTTTCACACGTTTCATGAGTGGAATCCAACACAGAAAAAAATAATATTAACATTTTTACATAAGTAATGACAATTTAAAATACTCAATGCCTCAAAGACTCATACCAAATACTTTTATATTTTCCTACTGTTCTCAGTACACTGCGTATAAACATAAATTTCATCAAGATCCATCTTATAAAAATGACAATCTGCACCCATGATCATAATAATCTGACGCAACACTCACACTACTTTTCTTTAATATACAATTTAATAAAATACATATTTAGTAAAATACAGCCATCCATTCTTATTTAAGCATTGTAGTTGAGATGAAAGCTTTTCGACTAATAGTCCTTTTGGACATGGTAATCAATCACATCCGCATACTTAGATAAAGACCAACCGCTAAAAACGCGATTTTCAGATTCAAGTGATCTCAAAAGGTACAATTGAAGCAAAAACTCTGTTTCAAAACTCCGTTTCGACCCTAAAACAATACTTTCTCTTCAATACGTGGATAATGAAAATTTTTTAAAACCACCAATAAATGATCTAAATCAAAATTCAATGAGTATGCATTTTTGCAATAATCATCTTACAAGCTTGGTACAATTTTTTTCCGTATACTCCCAGATATATCTATCATGTAGACTGTCATAGGTTCTGCTTTTTTTTTTTTTTTTTTAATTAATAAAATTTACAAATGGATCTTCTTTTTTACTCGGAATAGTTATTGTTTTGATTGAAATGTCTTGGTAACTTATCACTTTTGCTAACCGAAAGCGCAAATTTATTATAACATGAGTTACAATTAATTAGCTTCTCAATGACAGCAACATTTGCAAAAGTAAAGTATGTTCCAGTTCATGAATATTCCCAAAACAAATGAATAAAACTATTTTTCTAACCACAAATGTCTCGATAATAGCATTATACACAATGCAGAGCACAATATTGCTTGTTTAGGAACAGTATTTGACAAATGCATACGCACAGGTAAAAATTTAATACAATTCACTCTAGTGTAAATGGTCTTCTTTTAAAAAGTTTGGCGAAAATTAATAGTGCACCAAATTTGTTGCCAAAGCCGTTCTTTGTTGAAGCCAATGAAAAGCTATTATATTTTTCGTGTTTTTAGATGTAGTACTTTTACTCCAATAGTTATAATTAAGGCTCCTATATATACGAGCTGGGGTATTCGGAATTTTTTTCCTTTAGTGTTGTCACAAGTACAAGCGAGACTGCGGGTTATCAAATGGTAGCCATAGTTTTGGATTTTATGTGTTGTTTTTTAGTTATTTTTTTTTAAATTGTCTTTTTGTAATTTTAGCTTTACAAAGTCTGATACAAGAAATTGTTCTGTAATAATTTGCTCAAATCACTTTAGGAAAGAGCATGAAATGTTTGTATTTCTCTCAGATTTTATGAGCTGAAGAGTATAAGCAACGATAAATGCGCCAAGAGGGAAAGCTGGTGTCTTCTGAGGCAAAAAAGGTGGTGGCCGATTCGCCGGCCTATATTATTACCGGATAGGGGGGATCTAGTTATAATTAAGGAAAAGAGTTTCATTGTTTGTAACTATATCTAGAAACTCTATTATTTAGTCCTGTTGAAATCTATCGGACAGTAGGTCATATAACGAGCAATAAATTTGAGATTTCTTGGATATTTCGAGATAGAAAATCCTATTAAGACAAAAAATGGGGCATGTAACTAGATGTTATAACAAACCTACATACAAATTTGCAACGCTCTATGTCCAACTGTTGTTGAGTTATGGGAGACACATACACAAACAAATAAATACATACGTCGCGAAAAGTCTTGAAAAATCACGGATATCTCTGATTTGAAGGTCGTATCAAGACTCAAATTTTAGGCGTACTACTGGATATTATAACAGTCTCAAATATAAATTTGCAATATTGCACTCACAGAAAAGTATTGTTGAATCAACAAAAATTTCGGTCTAAATAATGTGTTCAAATAGAAATTTTGTTTAGATTAGCAAAATAATTTTTATAGCAATTCTAACAAAAATGTCTTGTTTTAAATGTTTTGTAAATGTTCTAACAAAAATAGTGTTTTTTACTCACAAATATGCAAAAATTATTGTAAAAATAAACAAAATATTTTATTAATATAAGCAAATACAAAGAAATTTTGTAAAATTGTTAACACTTTTTGTAATATCGTAACAAAATTGATTTTTAATTTCTAATGAAAATTTGTTTTAAAACAACATAAAATCTTTTTGTAAAAAAAATAGAACCGACTCCAAAAAGCAACTACTATTCAAACAACTAAAAAAAAAAAAGTATGATATGAAACTGTAAATTGCGCCTAAAAGTATAAAATAACTTCCTTCGCCAAACAACCTATAACACTACAATTCCTCATAACTTTTGAAGTCAGCGCAAAATTAAATAAAATTTATTTAGTTCTTAAAGATTTGTATTTAGATCGGTAGCAACAAATACTGTTGTCTCGAATGATCCATTTTTATGTTTCCTTTATTATTTTATCACCATATACAATTGGTCCATTAGTAGCATCTTCATAGAACAGTGAACATTCTTTACATTGCGGTATTTATGTTTCTACGAAGTTAGAGTTTCCTTTACAAATCTGGTATAACTTTGATAACTATCATCCTTGGTGGCTTTTGGATTTGACGATCAAAACATACACGCAAGATGTATATTTTCATATTATATATTGTATGATGTATTGTTTCATATTCTTGATTACTCTCTTAATATACCTTATCAAAACAATCATGATATCCCAAGGAAATTAAATATGTTTGTCAGGTAATTTTGCGATTTTTCTTTCACCAAGGACGTCAGATACCAGCATCTTCGCCAACTTTTGCTGCTTACGAAATCTTACTTGTTTTCTTCAATCAAAGTAATTTTCGGCTGCGTTTTGCAGGTGACAATGTGAGATGTGCATATTGAATAGGATTTGACTTTTGTATTGAATAAAGTTATCAATTTTTATTTAATTTTGCGCCGACTTCAAAAGTTATGAGTAATTGTAGTGTTATAGGTTGTTTGGCGAAGGAAGTTATTTTATACTTTTAGGCGCAATTTACAGTTTCATATCATACTTTTTTATTTTTAGTTGTTTGAATAGTAGTTGCTTTTTGGAGTCGGTTCTATTTTTTTTACAAAAAGATTTTATTTTTCTCTTTTCAGTGAAAACTTATTCATATAGCATAACGTCAAAAGACGTTTTACGGCAGCTTCACAAATCACAACTTCCAAGAAAAGTGACATAACTCAAAAAATGGTTTATGTCACTGAAAAGTACATGAAATGCACCCAATGTGAACATAAAAGTTACATCTCCATCTAGAAAGTTATCCACTCGAGAGACAGTTGTGCCAGTTTTATTCTAGTCAAGTTATTTTTAAGTTGATTTTTTTCAAATGCTGCATTTTTAAGTTGTGTCACTTTTCTTACCTTTATCGGATATCAGCAAAAAACTATCTGTTGAATGAACATGCGTCAAGTTATAAAGTCCTTAGAAATGTAAAGAACGGATACGCTGTATTCGTAACCAAAAATTCTGTTAGGCATATTCATTGAAATTTACAGTGAATACGTGTCGCCTGCTGCGCTGGAAACTGCGCAGCGTAAAGTTTAAACAAAGAGAAAAATATGCATTGCAGCTGACGGACAGAAGTTTCAACATCGATACTTACGTATTGCTTTTACCAGTGTAGCTGCATGCGTTCAGCAGTTAGAGTGAGAACAGACTTTTGTGAGTATCCTGTAATTTGTTTATATCTTAAAGAAATCATAATGAAACCTATTTCAGGCTAAGATCATTACAACAAAAAAAAAAGTGTTAAAATTAAATCATCTCTTTCGAAGTTAAAAGCTAACAAATTTCAACAACAACAACAATGACAAACATGGTTTGTATTGAGAACCTCTTCCTTTATGAAGTCAGTTTAAAACGTCTATGCATTAATCGATGTGACCGCTTAGAATGACCATACTTTGAATTTTACATAGCATAAAAGTCACCCGCTACGCTAAAACATATGCAATGTCGTTCAAGTGTGCACAAAATAGGAAATTGTGAACAAACAAATGCACGTTTTAAGCGTTCTGTTTTTAGCATTAACGTCTAAACTACCTTTTCGTACTAAATCGATGATGCTCTGCAATTTTCCAATTCAGTTTTTCTCCCTGTCTTGAACCGTTTCCGAGATAGGAAAGCTAGCATGATTGTCTAAACTATCTTTTTGTACTAAATCGATGATACTTTTCAACTTTGTAATTCACTTTTTTCTTTAAAACCGTTTTCGAGATAGTTAAACTAACTCCGCTATTTTCCACCAGGTGGCGCTGCAATCGGTTAAACGTTGTACTGCATGGTCACTTTGCTATACTTACATACCATTTTTATCACTAGCTGCAGCCGTTTAGCAGTTAAAAGAGTTGGGACTGAATTTTTTGGGCCCCCTGTATTTTCTTTAGATCGTAAAGATATTACAATGGGACCTATTGCAGACCAAGACCTTTTCAACAAAACAAAAAGTATCAAAATCGGAGCTTCCGTTCAGAAGTTATGAGCTAACAAACATAAAAAAAACATACGGTTTGAATTGAGAACCTTCCTTCTTTTTTGAAGTCGGTTAATAAAAATTTACCTCAACAAACCACATTAATCAAATTAATCAAATCTTTTTTCTGTGTGTGACAATTCTTTTTTGAGCTATGTGAGATAGAAAATTCGTTTCGTAAATCAGTTTCAGATTACTTCCTTACATTTTGTATAAGGAACTTCGTACAGGTACTACTATGTATAAGCCAGGATTCGAATTGGCATTTTACAATTAATGATACTCAGGAAGTCTGCAACAAGCAGTTTAAATTTACAACTTCTATTTTCTTTACCAAATGAATTATCTATTTTCAAACTGTGTCAGAAAAAAAGTTATTAAACTTGTTAACTTTATCAAAAATGTGTGAAAAATAAACATTTGAACTTAATTTTGCCATTTATGTATTTAATTAATTGCTGATTCAAATAAAATGTTTAATGCCAAAGTTTTATTTCAAGAAAGTTAATCGTCAATCTTCCAGATTCAAACTACTACAAGTACATGCAAATAAATTGCTTATCTTTAGAAAAAATAATTTATATAGGATTTTATTTTTTAAAACTTATTTATAAAGTAATGAATCACTGTTATTATTCAAGTCAGAACTAATAAAGTGTAATTCAAGGTTGTAGAACTTTTACAGGATTTATATACAACTGATGTCACGTGAATGCAGTAATTAATCGAGAATAACTTTTACATTACCGAAGAAGCTTTACTACTTGTGATTAAATTAATAATTAAAAAAAAAAAAATTGTATTGTTCAAATAGAAAAAGTTTCTTTAAATTTTCTTGCTTTCATAAATTGTCGAAATTCAAGTATAATTTATTCAACATACATTATATGCGATAACAAAAATAAAAAATGAACGTTTAGAGGGGGGAATTTTTTCGGGCTATTTTAAAATCACTTTTTTACGTGGATAACATCCATCAAACATTTCTAAAAGACAGACCTATTCTTTTTCTTTCTTTGTTGCTGAACGAAAATGTTGCCCAATGTCTTTTCTTTCGCGGATTTCTTTGTAAGTCTTAAAAAATTCCTTACTTTGTACACTGAAAAATTATGAATATCGAACGATTTACAAAATTAAATATTTGTGTTGGGGGAAAAAAAAGAAGAATTAGGCTGATAATCTTATTACGTAAATAGTTTTGTAATAGTAATATATTACGTATTAGTAATAGTAATATATATATATATATATTAATGTTGTCATCAAACAACGTACGTTATAGAAAGTAAACAGCGCAACGTCTATAGCATAGGTTCCCAACGTGGGCGATAATACCCTCTTGTGGGCGTTTGAGGCTTTCAGGGGGGCGGTAAAGGACCCAGAGAAAATTAGGGGGCGTTGATATGGCACGGAAGAGCGTTAGAAGATTAACCAAATATAGTCTAAAAAAAGACTTAAAAATCACGCTGATAATTTATTTCTATAACGTGTGCGAAAATTCACAGTATTTTGATATGAGACTTCACTGTTGAGAGAAAGAGATACCTCTCTAGTATATACGGCTCTGTGGCTGCATGCGCCAAAACTAGCAACCTGTCATGCCAATTTTGCGAGATACACTCCTCGCGGCAACCCTGAAGCTAGCCCAAAGAATCTATAATAATTATTATAACTATAATAATTATAATAATAATTATTACTATAATAACTCGTTAGAAGTTCTTTGGCTAGCCTATTTCTCTCTCGCAGAAAACTGACGACTCATTCTCACTCTTACTATTGTTCATGGCAGCACGTATTGCTAGGGTGCCTGAGGCACCCTACGTTCTGCGTACGATGAAAGCGGCGTTTGTCGGACCCATGTCGGAAGCAAAAAAGAAGAGGCGGCAGTATCGTGTGGATTATATAAAATACGGATTTATCAAAAATCCCACAAATCCATCATCGCCAATGTGCCTTATTTGTCAAAAAACATTTTCGAATGAAGCGATGAAACCTTCTAGGCTTCAAGATCATCTTAATAAAATGCATCTGGATAAGAAAGATAAAGATATGACCTACTATCAGAACATAAAAAAGAAGTTTGAAAATCAGCCAAATGTATCAAAATTATTTTCATCAGCTTCTAAACAAGACGATGACGGACTTCGAGCTTCGTACAATATGTCATTGTTGATTGCTAAAACAGGCAAGCCACGTACTATTGGGGAAGATTTAATTTTGCCAGCTGTTAAAGAAGTAATAACCACCGTGCTCCATAAACCAGCTACAGATATTATCCGAAAAATTCCATTGAGCAATAATTCTGTGCAAAGGCGAATTGGTGGTATGGCTGAAAACATTGAAGAATCGTTATGCAATTATCTGCAGACTTGTCAATTTTCAATTCAGCTGGATGAGTCCACTTTACCAACCAATGAAGCATTGTTATTGTCGTACGTAAGGTTTATCAAAGATGAAAAAATATGTCAAGAAATGTTGTTTGCCACCAATTTGGAAACATATACAAAAGGAGAAACCATATTTGATACACTGGAAAAGTTTTTTGACAAAAAGGAAATTCCTTTTAATAATATTTTGTCAGTTGCTACGGATGGCGCACCGGCTATAACAGGACGTCACAAAGGCTTCATAGCATGCTTAAAAAAGAAAGTTCCTGACGTGCTTGCTGTGTATTGCGTAATTCATCGACAGCATTTGGTTGCGAAAAATTTGAGCGAATGCCTCCATACATCACTGCAATATGTTATAAGAACAGTTAATAAAATCAGAAGCAACTCGTTGAATGATACTTTATTTAGTCAACTTTGCATTGCAAATGATGAAGATTTCAACCGATTGCTGCTTCACACAGAGGTGCGCTGGCTTTCAAATGGTACTTGTTTGTTTGACTCGATTTTACAATCTGATTGAATCTGTGATAGCGTTCCTAGGAAACAAAGACACGGAATTGCGCGACAACCTCATCGCATCAAATAACGACATTGCATACTTAGCAGACCTGTATAAATTGTTTAATGATGTTAATCTCCAACTCCAAGGCGACGACTTAAACTTGATAAAGACTAAAAATAGCGTTGCTCTTTCGTGTTCAAACTGCTATTATATAAAAGAAATACAGTCGGCTGCAAAATTATTCGAGCACTAGCAATAATCCTTGCCAAAAAAAAGTACACTTAATACAGCTTTGTTAAATAAATCCTTGTCGAGTCATGTTCTTAATCAGTCTAAGAACATGATTCGACAAGGATTTACTTAGCAAAACAGTCTTAAGTGTACTTTTTAAATATAGGAATTATTGGCTAGTGCTCGAATAATTTTGCAGCCGACTGTATAAGCAGACGGGAATTCAATAACTTCCCATGTTTATCAGCAGTATCATTCAAGCACGACGACTTGCTTGTTTATTTATTGTCAACACTTGGAAAACGTCTATAATGACTTCAAGGAACGATTCCAGGACATTAAACACGGACATACCAGACTGGGTTTTGGATCCTTTTTCCAATGTCAACACAGCAGGATCATCTCAGTTAGAAGAAGAACTAATAGAACTGACGACAAATGAGGAATTAAAAATTAAATTCAAGAATGGCTACCAAGAATTTTGGCTGCAGAAGTCGATTTCGCAACTGTATTCAGGATTATGGTCGATTGTTCAACGATTTCTGATAGTATTCCCATCTTCATATTTAGCAGAACGTGGATTTAGTGCTGTAGCAACATTGGTAACGAAAAAGAGAAATCGGCTCCATGTTACTGAACGCGGCGACTTACGATTGTTTTTAAGTAAAATCGAGCCTGATATTAACAAGCTCCTCAAAATGCATCAAATTCAGCCTTCTCATTAGTTAACTTAGAAATTCGATGTCTTTAAATTTTAATAAAAATACTTTTTAATATAATTAAGTATGCGTTTTGATTGTTCGCTGAAACTGTCAATTTATTTATTTAGAAAGCAATAGTTTATTATGGATTACTTCGTATCTTCAAAACCCCTGCCTGTCCTTATAACAGTTAAGCTAAAACTTTTATTCCTCTTTTTTAAATAAAGAAGAAATTCAGTAGCGTTTCAAATCCAACAATATTCTATTTATTAGTATATATATATTTTAATTCTTGTTTTCACCATGCATTATGTACGCTCTTATTTCTCTGGAGTGGGAGGGGGCGGTATTGAAATATTCACTAGAAAAGGGGGCACCAGTTCAAAAAAGGTTGGGAACCTATGCACGGTATGTGTCCGCCGACTATTGCCCATTTAAGGAGGCAAGCGTCATATGTAAATCTTTATTTCATACTGGAAATATTTTAGAAAAAATGATTACACTATTAACAAAACTCTTGATAAAGCGATTACATACAATTCTGGATTTTAAGGTTTCACTAACCAGCCCCACAATGAGTTCACAAAAACGAATAGAAAGTAAGCATCACAACGTAACGCTAGAAAATGTCCGCCCACAGCAACGCCAGTTGCCTGCAGCGGTCGAGTGGCAAAACAGCACCAGCGGCAACATATTGAGTTGATGAAAATCAGCATTTATATTACGAGATGCGTTAGAGAAACTTAAAATCCAAATTTGTTGTAATTGCTTTCTCAGAAAAACTGCTAATAGTGTAACAATTTTTTCTAAAATATTTCTTGTATGAAATAAAAATTACTATTTGACGCTGGCCGTCTGAATTGCGGAGAATCGAGCGGACACATTTCCCATAAGCATTGTGCTGCTTACTTTGCACATGCTTTGGTTTAACTGTATCTCTATTTTGTCTACTCTCAACCTTTAGCCACTGTTTGCTTTTCTGCCACCCAGCCGCTGCAGGCAGTTGACGATTTGCAGGCGGAGATTTTCTTTTAGCATTATATTGTGGCGCTTATCTTATATTCGCTTTGGTAGTTACTTTGAATTATAACTTAATGCAATTTAAACTACATTTCACGTTTAAAATTTGAGTTTTAGCTAATATAATCCCATTATATTCAATCTTTCTAATGAGCCCTATCATACTCACAGAAGGAAGCACTGGATTCGTAAAAATTTTCGACTTCCGGTTTTATGTGGCTTTAAACATTTTGAAATAGCCTTAATACGACTTGACCATTTTTAGAAAATATCTGTTTGTTTGTCACGTCTGTGTGTGTGTGACCAAGTTTTGTAGTAACTTTAAATCAAGAAATAGTACATAGAATTTTAAAATTTATGTTTAGTTGCACCTCCACATAATGCCATCGAGAACCTCAAAATCAAGAATTAATTTTTAACTTAAATTGAATAACTTGTGAAACTATGGCACAAATACGAAAACAATTAATAATTAATAGCTTTAATAAATTAGAAAAAACATAATTAATAATTAATGCACAAACTCAGTTTTGTTGCATATCGACCGACAGGGGCTCTACTATGCTTCAATTTCCCCCCATGTACAGGAAGGCTACATCTCAGCTTCTCTAACGTATAAAAGCACCGCAACCTTCATATGCGAGTATAAAAAAGAATGCTGGTTTTATTTGGATGTATGTCGCATTACATATAGCGCTGCTAATACTCATCTTCTACTATTTTCTAGGTAGCTATATCTCAACATCTATTGGTTAAAATTTCACCAAACTGTACATAAACATCTTTATGCGGAAAGGAGATGTTTATTAAATTGTTGCGCATGTTAATCAGTAGGTGGCGTAATTTTATAGAAGGATATAGAGAAAGGTTTTTGATGGCCACAATATACTAATTTTGTAACATCACAAACCAGAATTTTTGATTTGAATTGTTTGAATGATCTAAAATAATTATTTTCAACTGTTCAAAATGAAAAAAATAAAATGTTGATTTAAAAAAATTCGGTAGTTTATTTTTAGGTAAACTTTCAAATGGTTTACCAAAAAAAAACATCGAGTTTTACTAGGTGGGTACCCTAGCAACCAATCATCCTTTAAAAAAATATATTTTCCTTTCCATCTTATTATCTTTTCCTACATTCATCACAGAATGTATTGAATTCTAAAAAAAAAAAAAAAAAGTGTCCTGAACACGATTTGAACATTTTTAGAAAATACTTGTCTGCCTCTCTCTATGCAAGTGAGAATAATTTAATGGCGGTTTACGTCAAGAATTAATGCATAAAATTTCATTTAAATGTACATACTTTACATCTTGAGATGAATTGTATCCATCAATTGTTTGTACATATGGTCCTTTAGGTTGCGCTGCTGTGTTTCGATTTTTCCATTTACAGGGAGGCAATATCTCAGCTTTTATAATGTATAATTGCACAAAACTTTATATTACTATTTCAGTTTCTACTGTGTTTAAATGCATGAAACTTGATACATGATCTGTTCATTATAATACATATATATATATATTGATTAAATTTTATTTTGATTTATTTATTTATTTATTTGTGACCGTGTACGGAAAGTATGTGTCGCAGCTTCTAACGCATATAAATGCGCCAAACTTGATATGTGAGATGGCCTTTATTGATAAGAAATGTTTACTAAATTTGAGTTTTATTGACTGACAGGTGGCGCTGCTATTAATCCACCTTCTTCGATTTTCCAAAATAAGTCACACCTCAGCTTATGTTGAGTACAATTCACTGGTTTATTCTCCTTTTCTATAATTATGTTCGGCCGCAGTCTTCGGAAGCCTTCATTATTAAAACATGGTGCATAATTTTAATTTCCAGCTTTAATTTTGCTTTTCTTTCATATTTCCAAAAAGTGAACTTCATTCAGTCATTCTCTATTTCTTTCACAATTTTACTTTGCACCGTAACATGAGAGCGTGTTTTATACGATATACAAATTTACATTCTTGTTCTAAGTAACATATATAGTCATTCTCTCTCTCTCTCTCTCTCTCACTCTCAGTTTTATTACAATTTTATCACATAACGTGGAAAAAATATGTTTTATAATTTATGTGTTGCACACGATTTTACTTTCTTGCCTTTTAAATAACATTCACTCAGTCATTATCTGACTTACTCTCATTTTTACTATAATCGTATCCCGTAAAATGGGAGTGGGTGTTGGTGAGTGTGTGAGTGATGCATGATTATTTTGCTTTTACGCGGATCTGTCTTATATGCGTGTCACTATACATAATTAAATTTAATTCTAAATTTTTCGCTTTCCATGAGTTTAAACTACAACAATATAATTTAATATAGAAAATATTTTATAACTTTTCATTTCAGGTATCCTCCTGAAAGGGTGACGACACTTTTACAACAGACTGAAACAGGCTTTCTGAGCTAAAGAAACAGAAAGAAAAATTTAATTTACATGCATATAATTTTTTAAACCCTGATCAAAAAAGAGGGGTATAATATAAGTTTGAAGCTTTTATCTTTATGTGGCAAGTAGCTTCCAAACTAACAGATCGACTTCAATGCGGTATTTTTTTTTTTTTTTTTTTTTTTTTTTTTTTTTTAAATTAGAACGTTACTTTAATCGGGAGGAATTTTCAGCTGTATTTCAAGAAAATCTGTTAGGTAGTCTTTTAAAAAATAAATAAAATGTGTTTTTTCAGGACACTTTACATTGGTATTTTAAAATTTGCAAGCTGGCAAAGTGTATAAAAACTAAAAAAAAAAAAATAATTACAAGATAAAAAGAACTTTTTATATACCATGTTTTTAAATTTTTTGTTGAATCACATAAACGCTACCGAAGGCGGCGGGAACCCGGTACAATTATCTAAAACTATGAAAAAAATTCATTGCTATCGTGTTTTGAGCTATTATAAAAGTTTCAAATGACTAGCTAGCGCGGAAGTTAGTTAAAAATCGATTGCAAGCTTTGTACTGGTAACGCTGCCGAAGGCAGCAGTTACCCGAAACAGTTGGCTAAAAGTATTAAAAAAATGCATTTTCACCGTGTTCTGAACTATTCTGAAAGTTTAAAATGTCTAGCTAGTCAGGAAGTTAGTTAAATAAATTTTCTGTCGAATCATATAAATGCTGCTGAAAGCCGTAGGAACCTGAAACAGTTGACTGAAAGTATTAAAAAAATGTGTTGTCACCGTGTTCTGAGTTATCCTGAAAGTTTCAAATGTGTAGCTAGTCGGGAAATTAGTGAAAAATTGATTGCAAGCTTTGTACTGGTAAAGCTGCCCAAGACAGCATTAACCCGAAACAGTTGGCTAAATGTATTTAAAAAATGCATTTTCATCGTGTTCTGAAATAGTGTGAAAGTTTTAAATGTCTAGTCAGTCGGGAAGTTAGATAAAAATCGATTTCAAGATTTGTACTGAACAAATAAACAAACAAACAAGAATCGAAGTTAATAAAAATATGGTTAAAAAAAAAAAAAAAAATCACGAATTTTTAGCTGATTTTTATAAATTTAAAAATAAGCTAAAAATGGTGATTGTTAAGTCCCAGTTAAAAATTCAGTATTTTCGGTTGAAAATTAAATATTTCAAATAGTAATAATAAGTTCGAGGCTCATCTTGCGTTGAGATTTTATAATTTGTGAGGTAGCGTTCTTGCAAATGAAAATATTACAGATCTTATAGAAAAATAATATTTAAGAGTGAAAGTTGGGAATTTCTGTCATTTGTTTTTTTCATGTAAATTTATTAACAAATATTTTTCAATTACGTAGGTATATTTCTAATTGAAATTACTATTATTTTGCAGTGTATTATTGTACAGAACCTATATCTTATTTACTAAAAACCCCATATCAGATACTGTCTTTTATTATTATTATCATTAATGTTTCATTTATGTCATTGCATATGGAGAGGTCTAGTGCCTATTCTTGTAACAACTGGAGGCACAAAAATAACACGTATAAATGACCACTTTATCCTGGGGAAGTTAAAGACCCCGATATTGAGGGCGGAAGAACAGCAAAAAGCTTTCAGAACACACATGTCAATAAGAAGAGTGATTTGTTACTTAAGTACGCATGAAGAGACATTTAAGAAATACAACAATGTGTTTCTTATGCCCAGACAGAAAGAGAGAAAGTTAATTAACTGTAAAAAATAACATTTAAAAAAAAAAAAAAAATACTCAACATTAGTGAATTTATTACTTTTTACTATATATATAAAAAGTACTTGATTCGAAAAAATTTTCACCCTCTAGTTTTCGATAGATTTACATGTCTTGAGATTTCCTGAAGTAATTTAATCACTTTTAGAAAATGTGTGAATGTGTGTGTGTTGACAAAATTTTGTGAACACCCTTATCTCACGAACTAATGGATGGGATTCAATATAATTACTTATTTGGTAAAATTTTGATTTAAGTTGGTCTGATTAGCTTTTGATGCACATCCCTCAGCTGGCGCTATCGTCCTGTTTTATTCAAAGTTTTTAATATGGCAGTACAGGATAAATGTTTGTATAAAAGTACACAATGAGGATATTATGAAGACGATATCGTGCAGTCTCTAAAATATTCCGCTGATAACCACAGATCCACAAAGATTTCAGGCCGTAAAGAACACCAATAATTTGCTGTAAGCAAACTTCATTTAAGCACTATCATCATAGCATGGGAATGAATTATTTCTTAGTATCTTAAAAAACAATCTACAACAGTCTTAATGACATTCAGAGGGTTCGATGGTAAAGAGAGAGCGTTTGTAATACGTGCTAGTAGTACAGTGTTTGGGGAGCAAAGTGTTGAGTTAGCTTAGCGACAGATCCCAACCGACTGTATGAAATACGCCAAGAGTTAGAAAAATATCACCAATTTGTAGCCAAAAATAATCTTTTGTCTCTCGAATAATTTATTACAAAAATTTTGAATTTAGACAGTTCGTTATGCCAAACCTCACGCCATAAAAATCGTCTGTTTCCACAAAGACACTAAGTCTGCTTCCTGTCATCAAAACTATAAATTACTCTATGATGTTACTACGGAAATATATTGCTTAATTTAGCTATAATATAGTGGACTTGCGCAATTTAAAAGAATGAATCGTAATTTATGGAAACAGTTAATAGATGAAAATGATATTTTTTTTATTTTATCTTATTAAGTGATTTTGCATTGGGAGAATAGAATTCCGAGAGACATTATTATAAGAAGGCATTTATACTCGTTGAAATAAATCATTAATTTTAAAGAATACGTTTTTGTTCTCAACAGATTTATTTAATAGATTAACAGATAAAATCTTATTACAATTAAGATATTTATTTACAGAGAGAGACAAATGTGTTTAAATATAAAATGTAATTTAGAATTGCGTTAGATATTTTAAAAGACATTTGATTTATTGAAAATATACTATTTAATTATAAAATTTATTTGCGAATGTAATTAAAACTAATATATGTGAAGATACTCCTTCACATATTTCTCCCCAGCGGCGAGGAGAAAAAAATGAATCGTCAAAATTATAAATTATCCTTTAATGATGTTACAACGGAAATTTATTGCTTAATTTAGCTATAATAAAGTGGACTTGCGCAATTTAAAAGAATGAATTGTAATTTATGAAAAAAGTTAATAGATGAAAATGATATTTTTTATTTTATCATATTAAATGATTTTGCATTGGGAGAATAGAATTCCGAGAGACGTTATTTAATAAGAAGGCATTTGGACTCGTAGAAATACATTATTAATTTTAAAGAATACGTTTTTGTTCACAACAGTTTTATTTAATAGATTAACAGATACAATTTTAAAGAATACGTTTATGTTCTCAAAAGTTTTATTTAATAGATTTACAGATAAAATTTCATTAGAATCAAGATATTTATTTACAGAGAGACAAATGTGTTTAAATATAAAATGTAATTAAGAATTGCGTTAGATATTTTAATAGACATTTAATTTATTGAAAATATAGTATTTAATTATAAGATTTATTTGCAAATGTAATTAAAACTAATATTTGTGAAGATACCCCTTCACAGATATATTTATTTATTTATAAACAAATCGGTGAAAAGTTGCAAAATAAATATTTACAAAAATAATAGTGATACAGGGTAAAATATTTGTACATGTAGGAGCGTAATTTTCACCCTGGGAGGAGTACTGCTCCGGGCGGTTAAAATTTCTAATATGTGTATTTTTAAAAATAAATTGTGAATACCTTTAAAATTAATGGCTAAACCATAGATTTGTGATAACTGGAAAAGAAGTTATCGATATTTTTCATTTTTAACATGAAATAAATAAATAAATAAATAAATAAATAAATAAAGAGTATAAAATTGATTTCCTTTCGACATTTAGTGTTATAATTTACTGACATCAAAATCATCTCCGCACATTAGGGACAATATTTCATACACTGATGGAAAAAAAATCCCAACACCAAGAAAAAATTATTGTACAGTAATGAAATTTCAGCAATACATTTGTCTAGGTAGCATATTTAATTAATTAAAGTTTCAAGATCACAGGTAGAGCCATTGGCGAGAAGAGCCATTTCAAATGTGAAATGTTGGTACATTAGTAATCGGTGTAACCGCCAGAATTTTGAATGCAAGCATGCAAACGTGCATGCATTGTGTCGTACAGGTGTCGGATATCAGTTTGTGGGATGGAGATCCATGCCTGTTGCACTTGGGCGGTCAATGCAGGGACGGTTAATGCTGGTTGGGGATGACTCTGGAGTTGTCGTCCAATGATGTCCCATACGTGCTCGATTGGAGAAAGATCTGGTGATCTAGCCGGCCAAGGCAACATGTCGACACTCTGTAGACCATTTTGGGCTACAACAGCGGTATGAGGGCGAGCGTTATCCTGTTGGAAAACACCCCCTTGAATGCTGTTCATGAATGGCAGCACAACAGGTTGTATCACTAGACTGACGTACAAATTTGCAGTCAGGGTGCGTGGGATAACCACGAGAGTGCTCCTGCTGTCATACGAAATTCTCCCCAAACCATAAATCCAGGAGTAGGCCCTGTGTGTCTAGGCCGCAGACAGGTCGCTAGCAGGCGTTCACCTGGCCTCCTTCTAACCAACACACGGCTATCACTGTGACCAAGGCAGAACCGGCTTTCATCAGAAAACACAACAGATCTCCACTCCGTCCTCCAATGAGCTCTAGCTTGACACCACTCACGTCGAAAACGGCAGTGGTTTGGAGTCAGTGGAATGCACGCTACAGGGCGTCTGGCTCGGAGCTGTCCTTGAAGTAACCGATTTGTAACAGATCGTTGTGTCAATGTGGTGCCAACTGCAGCTCGAATTTCAGCTGCAGTACGATTAGCCACAGCCATACGCCGAACACGGCGGTCTTCCCTTTCAGTAGTGCCACGTGGCCGCCCGGAACCCGGTCTTCTTGAGGCAGTACCTTCCCTTGACCACTGCTGCCAACACTCATGCACAGTGGATACATTCCTGTCAAGTCTTTCTGCAATATCGCGGAAAGAAAACACACCTTCTTGTAGCCCTACTACACGACCTCGTTCAAACTCAGTGAGCTGTTGATAATGGCTGCTTCGTCTTCTTAGAGGCATCCTTGACTAACATTAACCCACTACGTCAAATCTCAACTGTAAATAACGATCACGAACCTTACAGCGCTTATTTAAAGCAAACCTCATTTGCATGTTCATAGTGCCGCTACTAGCGCCACACTTATGCGCGTAGCTCGAAATTTGAATCGACGTCATCTTTCAGATGTATAAACACGCCTACCAAATTTCGTTTATCTAGCACAGCTCCTTCCTGGTGTTGGGATTTTTTTTTTTCCATCAGTGTATAAATAATAGTTTTATTAATTATTTTATTAATAATTACTTGAGTTAAATAATTTTAAAGAATAATATGCGTGGTGGGATTTTTTATAGGAAAATATAGAAGAAAGTTTTGAGATGGCAACAACATACTAACTAGTTTGTTTATTTAAATATTTCAATTTTTTTTTTCTTTTTTAGTTGATGAACTTACTAATTAAATTTTTTGAATCGATATGTGTTTGTTCCTCGTAGATTACACCAAATACTGATTAATATTTTAATAAAAATATTATTTAAAAAATATGAATATAAATTCAAAAATTTTGTTTAAAGAGAATACGATACTCCGCCCCCTGCTTACTTTCTTCGTATAAACACCTGAATTTTTTCTTTTCTTTCTTTCCGCAGCCTTGTTTCTGAAACAGAGCATCCGTATTAAGACATTTTAGTGTTTTTATTATTACTTCCTTATACAAAGTAAAAGGAAGTTCTGTAATCCCGATTTGCAAAATGGATTTTGTATCTCGCATTGCTCAAAAATGAATAATTGTTGGATGTTGCAAATTTATATTTATGGTTGTCATGAAGTCTAGTTATACACTTGCAACTTTGATCTTAATACGAGATCACGTTTTAGAGATATCTACGATTTTATGCAATTTTTTGTGACGTCTGTATTACGTATGCGTGTACGTGTTTATCTCGCATATCTGAAAAACTGTTCGACGTTGAATGTTGCAAATTCGTACATAGATTTGTTATAACATCTAGTTGTGCACCTTCCTTTTTGGCCTTTCTCTGATTTTCTATTTTGGAGATATTTTCGAAACTTTGGGAATCGTTAACAGTCATTTTTCGCCACATTTGAATGCCCAATTTGACGCTAAGTCAACATCCACATTCATGGAAATGAAAAAACTACCATGTGTTTCTCCTATACTGTAATACCGTATAAAAACTAGCTAATAAAGATATTGGCAAGTTCTAGTCTACAATCGTAAAAAAATAATTCTTCTTTTTTTATAATCTTGTTAGTCATTTATAGAACTTTCCAAGAATTTAGTTCTGTGCTATAAACTAATAAATCTTCCCGGAAAATTCCAGAACTCTGTTCTTATTGAAGTGAGAGCCTCCAAACTTTGACAACACTAAACTACAAATTTTTGCCAAATTCGGTCGGCAAGTCACCAAATTCAGCGCTAAATCGCCAAAATCGATGCCAAAACCAAAATTTGCGTTGACTACAAACTTGGCGACGGCGAGATTAGTGATCACATTTGGCGGAAAATATTGTTTCGGGATTGTCAGAATTAGTAAACCCTTTCTCTGTTTTAACGGAATTAATTGTTTTGGTAAAATGTATCGTTTCTTGCCAATAACTTTTGCCAAAGAGAACAAAAATAGTCCATCTGTATACTCGAATGATTTTTATTGAACTCTAAACTGTACCAATGAGAGGTTCTGTAATAAACGGTGGAGTATTATTGCTGAAAAAAAAAAAAAAAAAAAGACTACTATATTTGTCTTGGGAGTGCATATAATCCTTTTATCGTGACTTTTGTGGCTAGAGTAGCAGGTTTTTTTTTTTTTTTTTTTTTTTTTTTCAGGAATGCTCCTGGACTCGAACTTGCCTATTTATTTACGAATCTGATACCTCCAAAAAAAATGTCAATGTTTTCATAACAGCATGTATATTTCAGTTTGTGTTTCAGAAAGTCATGTGGTGTCCACATCAGATTATTATTATTATTATTATTTTACTATTAAGAGAGCTTTATAGTTAAATTCGTATTCCTTTGACATTATTTTAAAAAATTAATTTAAATGTAAATGAGAAGCAAATCCTGACTTCGAAAATAAAGTTCAATTTCATTAGTATAATAATACTTTTATTATTATTATTATTATTATTATTATTATTATTATTCGTTAACGTTAGTTTATTTAAAGTTTTTTTCAAACGAAGTTGCTATTTTACAAGACGTTAGAACATCGATTTTTCATAGCCAATAAAATAAAAACTAATTTAATATTCATACATTCAACGAAATTTATTTTTTGAATCAGCAAGAATTTCCGCTTAAATGCGCTCGAATAGAAATTTTGTTTAGATTAATAAAATAATTTTTGTTGCAATTCTAACCAAAATATTTCTATGTTCTTAAAAAAATTATTTTCGACTTACAAATATACACAAAATATGTTAAACAAATACAAAAAAAAACTTACTGAAATTTTGTAAATTTGTTAACAATATATTTTGCGTTGTCGTAGCAAAATGGTTTTATTACTTCTAATGAAAATTTAGTTTAAAACAACAAAAAGCATTTTGAATTTCCGATCAAGTCCTTCCTCTCGGTGTAATTTTGTAGATCAAAATTCAACTAATCGCATTCGGTTGGTTGGTGATACGGCTTTACGTCGCACTAGTGCTGCGCAACGTGCGATTTGCGACAGTCTGGGACTCACCCCTAGAGGTGATCCGGAGACATGCCATCGCACTTTTGATCCTACACGGAGAGGACTAATCGCATTCGGAAAATTTTTTCATTGTAATAAGTATATAAACGTTATCATCCATTTTTTAAAGCTGCTACACCGACAGACTTTGTATTTCTATTCTATTTAACTAGTGGGTCTTCACCCTTCTAGCGCTCCATTTTTACAGATGCATTTCCAAATTTATGTCTCCTTGCCAGCTAAAATTACTAAACACTGACTTATTATTATTTTCCGCTCATGTATTAAAATTTATTTCTTGAACCAATGAAACAATTTTGAAAAACTGTTCAAACCATGGATAAAATTTTATTTTCATCTGAATACATTGTTGAGACTGTCATGTATTTTCGTCAAATTCTCCATTTTCATTATTTTATTCATTTGAAATGCGCACATGGAAACCATTGATAAAATTTTGCTTTTTTTATTCTAATACACTGTTTTAGCTGTGATATAATTTTCAGCGTTAGTTTTGGATAACTTCGGCTTTCATTATTCAGTAGATGTTTATTTTTATTAACCCCCTAACTCTTCGAGGTTCATTAGTTTCTCATCGTAACGCATCTAATATACAGGGTGACAAGAAATAACTTGGACGAAGTTTCAAACGAAATATCTGTAACTACCACTAAAGTTATAAATTTATTTCATTGTCATTTATTATTAGTATTGATCCTAGAAAGCGAATAAACAGGTGTAAGTAAGTTAGTTGTGAGATAACCATTGTGGTTAACAAACGATCTGCCATACTTGAATTACATAAGCAAGGAAAGAAACAATGTGAAATTGTTCAACTATTGAAAGTGCCTAAGCAGACGGTTTCATACACAATCAAAAGGTTTAAATAACGCGGACATGATGGTGCCAGGCCAGGAAGAGGAAGAAAACGCACAGTTAACACATCAAGAAACCGAAAAGTTATCAAAAACCGAGTTCAACGAAATCTTAGGATTTCAATGAGAAAGGTTGCTAGAGAGATGAAGATCAACAGAGAAACCACACGTTTGATGGCAAGAGTAGAGCTTAGTCTTCGCCCTTACAAAATGAAAGAGGCTCAAAAGCTAACAGCAGAGAACAAACGCACAAGACTTCAAAGGTGTAAGGATTTGTTAAAGCGGGCCGCAGGTAATCGATGGCAAACATTTGTCTTCACAGATGAGAAACTGTTCTCGATTGAACAAGCTCACAATAGCCATAATGATAGAGTTTGGTCAGCAGAAGCACCTGGACCTTCTTGCATTGTTAAATGACGTCAACGACCCCAATCTGTAATGGTTTGGGGTGGGATATGTGCTAGTGGGAAAACACCACTTGTTTTTGTTGATCAAGGGATAAAGATTAATCAACAAACATATCGCAAACTAATTTTGGAAGATGTCGTCTTACCTTGGTCGCAAAAGTTCTTTGGAAACAAAAGATGGACCTTCCAAAAGGATTCCGCACCTGCACACAGAGCTAAAGGCACTCAAGATTGGTGCAAGACAAATTTTTCTGACTTCATTGGAGCTCAAGAATTGCCACCGTATTCCCCAGATTTGAACCCAATGGATTATTCTGTTTGGTCCATCTTGGAGACAAGGGTGTGTGCTAAACCTCATAAAACTTTGGCATCCCTAAAGAAATCCTTATGCAAAGAATGGGATAAAATATCAGTAAGTGAGTTGCGGCCCATAGCCGAAAATTTTGTGACACGTTTAAAGCTCTGTATTAAGGCTAAAGGTAGCCACTTTGAAAATTTGTAAATATGTTAGACAAAATAATGTATTCATATTTATTTTGAAGTTTGGTTGTAATATTTTCATTAGCATTAAAGTTATAATGTATCATGTGTGTCCAAGTTATTTCTTGTCACCCTGTATATATATATATATATATATATTTTTTTTTCATGTAGCAGTTTTTCAGTGTTTTTTCCTTTTTTCTAAATTGACTTTTAAACTTTTCTTTCGTCTCTGCTCCTTAGGCAGCAGAATTACTCTGAATTTTAACAAATTATGTTTCAAAGGAAGCTATACACAGAAATCAGTTTTTTTTTTTCTTTTTTAGTAGACGCGAGTGCATCATTCTGCATTGGTAATGCACTCGTGCCTAGTTTTTTCACCTGATAAAGGTAGTTGTGGTGCCATTTCTTTCATTTTTCTTTGCAATTTATAGCGCTTATTTACAAAGTTTTATTTAGTTATTTCTCAAAAATTAAAAATGTTATTTATTTATTTATTTACTTTAAATGTTCGTAATCATCTATGTGTATAATAGCCATTTTTGAAATTTAGCAATCAATATATATATTGAGTGTTAAAAGATTGACCCCTAACACTTTCGCGACCGCTGACGTAGATTCACGTCATTTGAAAATCTGCAACTCCACCAGTGGGCGTTTCTCTCGCAATTTGTATGTATATAATCAATATTCGTATTATTACAAGGAAATATACTATGAATAAAAATACTTTGATTAGAAAAAACATAATTTAATGTATATCCAGTTCTAATATAAATATCAATACAGAAAATTTTGTTCTGAAATATTGTAATTTCGGAGATTAACACCCACAGGAGGACCTTAATGTACAAAAGCATACGGTCGCGAAAGTGTTAACTATTGACGTATTTTTCTGTTTGAACTGTAAGCGCCGCCTTTTCGCTATTCTTTAAAACGTTACAAATGTTAGAGTAATAACATTTTGTCCTCAGGGGAACGCCTTAACTCTTTATCTACTGCATTATGAAAGAAATAATAAAAAAATTATTTGAAACATATTTTTTTAATTACTCAAGCGTATTTCTTAAAGATATATGCAATAAAAATTATGTATATTTCCTGATCATAGTAATTAATGAAGATTTAGTGAGATGGTACAGTAGAACTTGGATAATTCGACGTTGAAGGGACCAGAGAAAAATTCGAAATATCAAAAAATTCGAATTACATATACTATTTGTCAAAAAGAGGAGATAAATTAAAAAAATTAAAACTCTACGATCAAAGATTTAACACATAAACGTTATATCTAAGAATTATGCGAGCTTAATTATTTAACACTTTTTTTTTTAAATAGTCAGGTATTTGTTATTGCTTCTTTAAGTACAATCTTTGTGTCATAGCAGACTTCAACCTATCAATTGATGCAAAAATAGAATATTCTACATTAGACATGACTTTCAATTAAAAAAAAAATCTCAATGTTCATGTATATGGACCATATCTTCTGATGCACTAGGTAGGGGCTTCTCTTGTATTTCTTATCCTTCTTTTGAAAGACTGTTTAAAAAAAAAAAAAAAAAATCGAGTTATCCAAAATAGAATTTGAATTATCCATGATTTTTTAAAATTATTTTAATACAAAATTCAAGGGACCGAGTAAAAAATTCGAGTTATCCAGAATTTCGAATTAAACAAGTTCGAATTATCCAAGTTTCACTGTACTTCGTTCAATGAAATACCATCTCACTAAATATGTACCTGTATGTTCCAATAAAATTTATTGGTACATATAGGTCGTAAATGATATTAGAATCTTAATTTTTTTTTTTTTTTATATATATTTACTTTTTATGTTCCTTATATGTATATTTTTTTAATTTATGGTAGATTCTTGCCGTAATTTAGGAATTAAATATAACACATGTCCAGATCGTGAAAACTAGCAAACACAACGAGAGCTTTCTATAAAATCCTTTCTGGAACACAAACGGCTGCATGTAGCTTCTAGTGCCATATAGTGAGATTAAAGTGAGATATAAACATTCTATTCTTATAAGTACCCCTTTGACATTTCTTTCACAAATTCGATTTTATACGAGTTTTGAACTAATGATTCTTTAAAGTACCGCCAGTAGAGAACGGCTTAAAGCGTGATTCGATTTTTTTTTAATACCGTCGTACACTGTAAAAAAATAACTATTACCAGCTGCAAGAAACTCTCTGTGATTGGAGAAAATAATTATTTTCTCCAATCACAGAGAGTTTCTTGCAGCTGGTAATAGTTATTTTTTTACAGTGTAGAAGCAGCATTGGTCTGCTTAAAAGTTAAGCTTTACGATGTACCGTAAGTCATTAACTCTATCATTAGAAATAGTGTCGTCACACAGTAAAGAACAACCTATCTAAATTTAAGAAATGTCACTGTTTATGTGTAGAATACTTCTTTTTTTTAGCGACGGATTTTTCCCGAAGAAAAATAAAATCAAATGCAAAACTATTCCATACATTCCACGGAAAGGGCTTCGAGGCATGAACATTTGAAAAGGCATTTATTTTTGACAGATGTTAAAGGAGATTTTTTATACTTGCATGTCATCTAGAATCTTATTTATCAATGTAACTTAGGATGCGTTTAATCCTTCAAAGAGTGATTGATTTTAAAACAGACGCCATTTCAAAGTAATCTTGAATTTATTACATAGTATAAAGTTCGAAAAATGTTTACTGTCTGAAACTTTTCTTATTTATATTGCAGCGTTAACTGATGTATACATTTAAGACATTTTGCACAGTTATCGCAGAGCTTATGAATTTTAGATAACCCAAAATCTGTTTAAGGTGATTTCTAGAGAATAAAAACCGTTCATTAAATACTTTAATTTATACGTTGATTAATAGACACAACATAGATATATGTAATATCGTAAATCTGTAAATGAGTACTTCCACGAGAGATGCATAGTTCCTGCGCATTGTATCCTTAAAGAAAACAATTAAAAGAAAACAGCTTTCCTATTTTCCTTTGCGCCCCTCCTACTCGACAGATTTTGCCAACCCAAAGTTCTGTAAGTCGAGTTGACATAAGCACCACAGAGCTGGCGTTTAAAAGTAATAAGTACGAAACTTTGAAAAAACACCATAAAATGCAAACTCATAACACCATAAAATGCAACAGGGAAATTTTCGAATAACTCCATTTAAACATTTTATAAATAACCAAATTATAACTGTAATGAATTAAAAAAAAAGAAATCTGATTTTATGCTCATTTGTACAAACTTTTACAAAAATTCCGACAAAATTGGATTAGAAAAATTATTTTCAATTTCCACTTGAATAAAATCCGCTTACATTTTTTAATAGACTTGTAAAATCGAAAAATATTTATTTATAAATTTTATATAAAATACACAACAACAATTAGAACTCGCTATGTAAAGCATGTATTCAAAATCATAATAATAATTAAAAAATAAAGTAATTGCTGCGTTAATTAAAAAAAAAAAAAAAAAAAAAAAAAAACTTATGTGACTATGAACGCTTCGTATTACTGTGTAAACATGATAATGAATGTTTTTGTTTTTCTTTGCCGTTAAAAAAAGATACATCGTATTACTAGGGTAGGCCCCCTCTAAAATAACGGCAAATTGTTAAGTTGTCGAACCTTAAATCCCGATAATTCAAATATTAATATTTAAACTAGCTGGCTTCGCCCGCTAGCGGGTCAGTATTTTCAAATGAATCACTAAAAATAATGAATCCCTAACAGAAACTTTTAGTGTTAAGAAAAGAAATTAAAAAAAAAATCATTTCGGATTGGGTAAAAAGTCGGGCCGGGTCCCCACGCGCTGCGCGCGCGTATTCCTTCCCTGACCCTACGGGCCCCCTAAAAAAAAATCATTTCTGATCGGGTAAAAACTCGCACCGGGTCCCCACTGCCTTCGGCAGCGCAGTACCGTGTGCGCTGCGCGCGCACAACTGAAGGGATACACGCGCTGCGCGCGCGTATTCCTTCCCTGACCTTTCGTGCCCCCTAAAAAAAAAATCATTTCTGATCGGGTAAAAACTCGCACCGGGTCCCCACTGCCTTCGGCAGCGCAGTCCCGTGCGCGCTGCGCGCGGTGCACGCCTATTTCTTCTCCACCCTTTCAGGCCCTCTTAATTAACCTACGTATACCAATTTTGAACGATCTAACTCATTTGGCTGAGATGCAAAAGAAAACGTAATCAAGACACCTCAAAACGTGTGAATCTGGTGAAAACTTTCGATAATTTAAAAGAACTTTAAAATATCTTTCGAATGATGTATTAAAAATAATTGAATCATAATTAGAAATTGAAATATTGAAATTTGAAAATATTACAGAGCCATCTGGCGGTACAAATATCTGTATTCCACTGTTTGATTCCAATTCAAAAAACCTTTCTAATGATGTCTTACTTATGAAATTATTTTAATTAGTAGCTGAGATACAAAAGAAAACTAATTCAGGACACCTCAAAACGTGTAAATCTGGTGAAAACTTTCGATAATTTAAAAGAACTTTAAAATATCTTTCGAATGATGTATTAAAAATAATTTAATCATAATTAGAAATTGTAATATTGAAATTTGAAAATATTACAGAGCCATCTGGCGGTACAAATATCTGTATTCCACTGTTTGATTCCAATTCAAAAAAGCTTTCTAATGATGTATTACTTATGAAATTATTATAATTAGTATCTGAGATACAAAAGAAAACTCATTCGGGACACCTCAAAACGTGTAAATCTGGTGAAAACTTTCGATAATATAAAAGAACTTTAAAATATCTTTCAAATTAAGTATTAAAAATAATTTAATCATAATTAGAAATTGTAATATTGAAAATTTAAAATATTACAACGCCATAAAAGAAAACTGATTCAGGACACCTCAAAACGTGTAATTCTGGTGAAAACTTTCGATAATTTAAAAGAACTTTAAAATATCTTTCGAATGATGTATTAAAAATAATTTAATCATAATTAGAAATTGAAATATTGAAATTTGAAAATATTACAGCGCCATGAAAGAACACTGAATCAGGAGACCTCAAAACGTGTAAATCTGTTGAAGAAAACTTTGAATTATGTAAAAGAACTTTAAAATATCTTTCGTATGATGTATAAAAAATAAATCAATCGTAATTAGAAATTGAAATACGCGTATTAGAATATTGCAAAAATGTCCGGCGTGTAAAGATAAAATTTAATTTGCAATTAAAATGTAAATCTTTTGTTTATTGACGAAAATCGATGAAATTTGAAATGCAAGTTTGTTTTGTGGTGTAAGTATTATATACTAAATAAAATGTGTAAAATTTGAAAAATTGAAGAAAATAGAAAATTGTAATTTTTAATCGCACTACGAAACACGTGATCTCAATAAATACCAGATGTGTTTCCGTTGAAGACTGCTGTAGACTTAATGTCTGCAAAGATAACATTCTTGTGATTCGTTGCCAACATTTTTTTATAGTTTAGTTAATTTTAAAAAATCTAATTGTCCGATCGATAAGCCGTTTAAACCATCGGATTGAGAAAAAAAAGCCCTTTCCAATGGTATTTTGTTTGTAACGATACGACTGATATTTCTAATTTATTTTCCACCTTTTCCGTAAAAATGTCGCTTTTTAAGCATTTAATCATGAATTCTGGGTCATTTTTCGTTACACAATGGTCGACATTTTAATTAATATCTCCGCTAATTAGGGTCGCATCGTTTAGCAAATTAGATAACCCAGATCTGCGATAAATTCTCTGTCCATCGGTACCTGTTCGAAGTCCGTGCGACCGTTAGCGGCCGAGCTTTTGCTGCGCCAAGCCGTTTCTCACAGACAGACAGACACACACACACACGCGTACAGATTTTAATAATATAAGGAGATAAACACAGGGCATTTAAAGGTTCCTTAACCGAATTCCATTCTTTTCAAATAGAAAAATTCGGCAGTCGTTTTCATTAATTTTTAGGGATTTTCGCATACGATTACAGAATTTTTCTATTAAAAAGATAATAATAGATATATATATATATATATAAAGAAAAAGAAAAGAAAGAAAAAGAATGTATTCAATTAAGGGACCGCTAAATCATTTGCAAACGACCCAGTGTTTCAATTTGAGATTTCTATAATATTGTTCTGCCGCTATCTTAATCACTGTTTCAGACCTTTTGTTATAATTTAATCAAAGATATAGTGAATAAATTTGCACTCGAAATGATTCCCAACTTCAAATTTTCCTTATATATTTTAAAATGAGTGAACTTAAGTCATTTTCAATATAATTTAGAAAATAAGCAGAATGTAAAATAAAGATTCTCATACACTGTTGTTTATTGTATTGAAATTGTAATTCATAATACTTCAAAAATTAAAATAGCAATGGTAACATAAACAAGCATGCCATGACTATTATATTATTTTACACCATTCTTATTATTTTAAATTATCGCAGTATCTTTTTCTTCAAAACGTGATAGATATCATATATGATCTTAATTCATTTTCAACAAACAGAAACTAAGTTACATTTTAAAACATCTTCTCATCTTTAGTTAAAAAGGAGAGAAGAAAAACACATGTTGGTCAGATGCTTACAAAATACACTTTAACACACGTAAAAGATAATGAGATTTTTTTTTTTTTATTATTTTTTTATTATTTTTTTTTATTACGACTAAAATTACATGTTAAAAATTCAAAGCTTTTCGCCATAATGGTTATGGCATCATCTTCAGGTACCAAAAGGTATACCTGAAGATACCATAAAAATTATGTCGAAAAGCTTAGTATTTTTATCATGCAATTTTAATCGTAATTAAAAGAAAATCTTTTAATCATTTATGTCTGTTAAAGTGTATTTTATAAGTAACGCACATTCTGTTAAACCGCAGAAAAATGAAAAGAATAGCGGTGCTTCCTAATGGATTATTAAAACCAAAGTTTTAAAAGCAATGAAAAACAAGTATATTGTGGCCATCATAAAACTATCTTCCATGTATCACTTTGCGCCACTTACTGGTTAATATTTAACCAACATAGCTTCTCACGATAAAAAAATTACACATGCAGTTTAGTACAAATTTAATCAATAGATGATAAGTTATAGGGAGAAACGCAGAAGTTGAGTAATAACAGCGTAATCGGTCAGCCGACTGATACATATGTTAAATAATATTCCTTTCCGTAATGGCCATTTCACATATCAAGTCTGATGCATTTATAAGGAATAAAAACTGAGATAAAGACTGCGAAAATTTAGCATTGTGGCGCTACCTGTCAGACGATATGCACTAAAATTGAATCAGTATAGTTTTTCAGTTTTTTCCTCTCTCATATGAAGTTTTGCGCAATTGAACATATTAGAAGCCGAAGTATAACTTTCCTATAAATGAAGGGTAGTAAAAGCATAGCTGCGCCACATTTTGGGCAATATGTACCAAGGTTCACAGACACTAATTTAAATCAATGTGCAAGGTGGATGTGTTATCAACAGCCGCTTGCACAATATCGATAGAATGAACAGAGACATGACAGACGATACCGGCTTTCAACTCAGCTCTATCGTACGTACGTACAGTCGGTAACAAAAGTCTCCGAACACTAGCAAAAATTCCTATATAAAAAAGTATACTTAATACAGTTTTGTTAAATAAATCCTTGCCGAAGTCTGTTCTTAGTCAGTCTAAAAACAGGATTCGGCAAGGATTTGTTTAACAAAACTGTATCAAGTGTACTTTTTTTGCATAGGAATTTTTGTTAGTGTTCGGAGACTTTTGTTACCGAGTGTATTATACATAATCTTAAAATAAATAAATAAATAAAAATAAAAAAGGCAGAAGTCACATGTTTTTACACCTGGTAATCTAGTTGGCCAGGCTCTAGTATTAGTAAAGAGATGGCACATTCATCAGAGTAGTTAGCACGAATTACAGCCTTTGCACGTACTACTATAAGGGCAGTTACTTCTTTTTGCATGAGCATTGTGGCGATTTAACATCCCTTTTGTTGCGAAGCTGGAATAGCATTGTGTGTTATCAGTACTCTTTTGATCTTAGAATTGGATGGTATTGACCGTTATTTAGAACTGTAACATACGAATGATCTACTTAAGGATGATTTAGATTCCTTGTATAATATTAATCATAAAAGGTCTAAAAAAGAATATTTGACAATTTATGGATGGTTGTCGTTATAGGTTTTTAATAGTTGGTCGTCAAAATAACCGATAATAATAGTTACAATAATATTAATAGTAATAATAATAATAAAAATAATAACCATGCACAATTTTAAAGTTATAGTGTTTAAATAGTTCAAGTTAGTTTCCTTCTTAAATCGATATAGCTCGAATTATATATTTTTTGGGGCTGGTTTCACTAAATAGAATGTAATTTAAATACAATGTAAGCTCTGATAAGTAAATATTCACAGAACCTGTTTCTGTTTGCATTGTTGACCTGCCTGACTAAGTTGTGAAACTTTGTATTTACCAGTGGCTCTGCTGATCTTAGAATTAGCTATAATTGTCTGTTATTTAGTACTGTAGCATGCTTTACTCGATTTAAAGTAGATTTAGATTCTTTGTATAATATTATTCTCAAAAGGTCTCAGAGAAAGTTCTTAACAATTTAAAAGTGGTTGTCATTATAATTTTTTGAAAACTGGAGGTCAAAATAACCAATTATTAATAATATAAATAACCACAAACCAATTTTAATGATATAGTATTTAAATAGAAAAAGTTTTTTTTCATTCTTAGATTGGTATAACTCGAATTTTATGTTTTTTATGGGCTCCCCACCCCCCTCTCCAATAAAGAAATAAAAAATTTATAAAAGGAGTACCAAATAAAACTATAAGTAAATATTCTTAGCATCTGTTTCTGTTTGTGCTGTTGACCAGTCTAACTAAGATGTATAGAAATGACATTTTATGTTTACCAGCGGCTCTGTTGATCTTAGATAGAATTGTCCGTTTAGAACTGGATCAGTCCATATAATTTCATGGAAGTGTGTTACTCGACTATTTTTGTTTCTTTTGATACTTGTGTCCCTTATAGGCACACGTGAGAGATGTTTAAAACAGCTTTTATTTTTTCTCTACAAGTGACCTTGTATTTTATATAGGTCATCAAAAGTCGTTCTCCTGGTTAACCCGTTAACGCCCGAATTAATTTTGCAAAATATTATTAGCTGATTATTTCACTTCTAAATTAATATAGACAACTGACAGTAAAATATATTAACTTAAACAATTCTTCTCAGTTTTAAATTTAAAGCCTATCCTCATTTATTGACGTTTAGTGTTCTAGCGAGAAAACTTCGAGATAACAGATTATTTTCCTATTATATGCTGACAAATATCTCGAAAGTAAAGTATCATAATATATATTATTATTCAACTTGATTTAAGTTAGTATACCTGCGCAAAAAGCAAATATATGTGCGACGAATGAAAAATCATAAAATGACTCCAAATTATGAAATAATAATTTATAGTAGGCACATAAAACTTTCAGGGATCACTTAGAGTGACGCTATAAACTGTCACTAAAAAGCAGAAATCATTCCAAGAAACTACAAAAAATATATCTGCCATTTTATTAGCTGTCCTCAAATGAGTACCCTGGGCGCTAACTGGTTTTAAAAATGGAATTATTAGACATCTATATTTTGGCACAAATCTCCTTGAATTAAATTTATGAGTGCTAATTTTAAATATTAGTATTAAAATACGTAAGATTAAGGTGTCGCATGCTTAATTATATCTTGATGTAACTTAATAACTAAAATAATTATAATAGATTAAAGTTCATGGTCAAAGGTAAAATTTTTACTAATTTCATATGGTGAATAACTCTTCTAAGGGACAAACTCACAAAATAGAATATCAGACAATTTAATCTCTGGAATCAAACTAATGATAAGATTTAATTGTAGTTATGTAGTATTTAACCCTTTACAGTTCACAGCCCCCTGAAATGTCAGAAAAATGACATTTTAAAACCTCCATAAATCAGAAAGGGGTGAAATTTAGTAATCAATTTCTTTGCCAATTTATTAATTTATTAAAGTGATATGAATAGTGTGTGCGTATTGTTTTATGGTTTCAAGTAAAAAAGAAAAAAAAAAACTTGTAGAAGAAAGTTTAAATATTTATATATATATATAAAAAAGTTTAGTATTTCATCATAATTCTTTTAAAGTAATTTTATTTAAAGTATTATTGTAAAGTAATAGCAGGAGACTTGGCGTTGGAATATTAAAACAGGAATAAACTACTACGTCAGAAACGCCAAAGAAAAAATATTGAGGTGCATACAGCTGTTTCGGTAGCCTAAAGCATACCGTCATCAGTGCAAAAAGAGTTCTGAATCTTGAGAAGTGCTCGTATATATAGGAGAGGGACCGGATTTAGTTCAACCAATAGGAATACGGAAGAGGTGGGGAGTGTGGCCAATAGGAATTAAGGAATGTGTAGCTGTGTAAACAGTAGAAAAATTAAGGAAATGTGGACTGAATGTAAAATTTCCAACAATCAGATAAATAGGGAACAGCGAAATCACAATTAACAAGGTTTTTAAAATTTTTATAAATATGAAAAGCTTCAAAGAAATCGAGTTCATGAATGGATTTAGGTCTGCAAATTATTTTAGCTGAATTAAATTTAAAATTATGATTTTCCTCCCAGCAATGTTTAGAAATAGCCGATTTATTCGTTTCTTGTTTGCGGACGTAATTCATATGTTCTTTTAGACGAAATTTAAGACTGCGTTTAGTTTGGCCAATATATGATAAACCGCACTGACAGGAAATACTATAAATGCCCCAAGAATTATGCATATCAATAGGATCTTTTAACTGAGAAAAGGTGAGTTTATTGGAAGGCGAAAATATTATTTTAAAATCATATTGTTTGAGAATTTTAGCTATGGTTTGACTGGTTTTAGAAAAATAGGGTAAAACAATACTGATATTAGATGTGACTGATTTAGTAGACGAAATACGAGGGAGTTGTAATTTTTGGATAGCTTTGTCTATAATGGAAGGGTCATAACCTCTGTCAATTGCGATGGCTTTCAGGTATTTAATTTCAGATTTCAATAAAATAGGATTTGAACAAATATTAAGGGCACGGTTTACAAAAGTATAGAAAGCAGCCATCTTTTGGTTAGGTGGGTGACATGAACGCGCATGGGGAGGAAGGGAGACTGCAAAATTTTTACGATAGACAGTGGTTGAAAATCCATTTACAGTGCGAGAGACGAGGGTATCAAGAAATGGAAGGGAGCCATTATTTTCTATTTCATATGTAAACTGGATATTACTGTCGATTGAATTTAAGGTTTCTAAGACATGGTCAATATTGTGATGAGATATGTCGATAAGTGTGAAGGTGTCGTCAACGTAACGGGTCCAAAAAGGAAAAGATATTTTCTTAAAAAGCTTGCTTTCGAAATAGTGCATGTAAATGTCTGCGAGAATTGGGGAGAGAGGGGAACCCATGGCTAAACCTTCAGACTGACGATAGAATTTATTTTGGAAAGAAAAAGTGGTTTGTGATAAACAATTGCGGGTAAGAGAAATTAATTCTTGTATTTCGAAAGAGGTGAAATGAAACTCTTTTAATCTATTTTCGAGACAGCAGAGGGCGCCACTTATTGGAACATTAGTGAAAAGAGATTTTACATCAAAAGAAACCATAGTGAGATTAGTGTGAGGGCAGTTTTGAATATTTTTTGCAAAATTTATGGAATTCTTAACAGTATAACTATTAGCAGCAAGAAGTGGAGCAAAAATTGTGGTGAGAAATTTAGCTAGATTATAGGAAGCAGTACCGATATTAGAGACTATTGGACGAAATGGAATATTGGGTTTGTGAACTTATGGTAAAGCATAAAATCTGGCGCAATTAGCAATAGAAGGGATAAGATGGGATTTAGTCGAGTTCAATAACAAGGGGCAAGATTTTATAGCAGATTTAATTTTATTTAATTCTTGAGGAGAGGGGTCACGGGGCAGAGGAATGTATGGGCCATCATTAATTAGTTCGGTAACACTTTCGATGTATTGTTTTTTATCCAAAATAACAATCTGACCACCTTTATCAGCTTTAGTAATGATGATATTTTCATTAGATTTTAATTCCTTCAAGGCGTTTTTTTCTGCAGGGCTGAGATTTGATTTAAAATTTTTAGAGTTGAAATTGGCATTATTAAGGATTAAATGACGAAGATTTTCTTTCTGCTGGTCAGTCAGTCGAGAATTTTTGAAAGCTTTTTCAACCGGTGCAATTAACTGAGGAAAAGAAGGAGGTTTAGAAATGGCAAAATTTGAATTGAGTTTGAGAACAGAATATTGACTATTGGAAATATCAGCACTGGAAAGATTAACGATTGCATTTTTATTGACAACAGGTAAGTCGTTCGAATGAATAGGACTCTGTGAATTACGAAGCCGGGTGAATTTATCATGTAATTTAATTGAGTGTTTACGAGAACGGTTGTCACAATGAATTTTTTCTTTGGCGTTTCTGACGTAGTAGTTTATTCCTGTTTTAATATTATTGTAAAGTATTAATATAAAGTGCATTTTAATAAAAACAAATTAATCTGAAATTATTTAATTCATGCTTATTTTTCAACTTTAGAGTGCGTTTATTAGCCAAACTACGCAGTAAAAATATATATATATTGCATATATATATTTTTTTAAATCAAAATCACAAAACAATACACACAGTATATATAATACTTTAATCGATTAATAATTTAACAAAGATTTTTTTTCTTAATTTCATTCCCTTTTGGTTTATGGGAATGTCATTTTTGTCATTTTTCCAACATTTCAGGGGTCTGTAAACTGTAAAGGGTAAAAACCACACAATTGCAATTAACTTTTCATATTTCTGTAACCCTAGAGATTAATTTGTGTGGTATTTTAGTTTATGGTTTTGCCCCTAGAAGAGTTATTCACTATAGAAATTAATAAAAATTTTACGTTTGGCCTTGAACTTTTACCGATTGTAATTGTTATTAAGTTACAGCAGTGTAATTAAGGATGTGATACATTTACCTTATATTCTTTAATACTAATATTTAAAATTAGCACCCATAAAATTTTATTCAAAGAGGTTCTTGCCGAAATTAAAAGGTCTAATAATCCCATTTTAACCACGAGAATGACTTTTGATGGCTTGTATGTTGTATGAAATTCAAGGTTAATAGTAAAGAAAAAATAAATGTTATTTTAAACATCTCAAATATGAGCCTATATGCGTCACAAGTATAAAAAAAAAAAAAAACGAAAATAGTCGAGCAACACACTTCTATGAAATTACATGGACTGACCCAACTGTAACGTGCTTTACTCGATTTAAGAAAGATTTAGATTCCTTATATAATATTAATCTGAAAAGGTCTGAAAAAAAAATGTTGGATAATTTATAAGTGGTTTTCATTATAATTTTTCAAAGCTGATAGTCAAAATAACCAATAATAACAATAATAATAATAACAACTACATGCAAATTTTAAAATTATAGTATTTAAATAGTTCAAATTATTTTCATTCTTAGATTAACATAGCTCTGATTTTATATTTATTCCGGGCTAGTCCCTCCCCCCCCCCTCCCCTAATAGTCTAAAAGAAATACTGAAGAAAACTGTAATGATTAATATTCATAGCACCAGTTTCTGTTTGTACTGTTAACCCGACTGACTGTAAATTGTGAAGATAGGTCTGTTAACAGTGGCTCTGTTGATTTTAAAATTAGATAGAATTGTCCATTGTTTAAAATTTTAACAAGTTTTACCCAATTTAAGAAGAATTTAAACTTCTTGGAAAATACTTTATACAGAAAATTTAGTACATGCAATTAAAATTAAGTGTGCTTTTTTAAATCTTTTAGGAAAACAGATAAAATCTTCTTTTTCGTACTTCTAAGGAAACATTTACTGCTGATTTTTAAGAAACACCGAATTAATTTTTACAAGTGTGAAAAACGACTTGCTCTGAACGCGAAACAGGTTTCTATGGCTTAGTTGAAGAGCCATACTATTAAAATCCCAAACTTAACCGGTCGATATCGACCAGTAAATTCAATCAGTAGAGTATCAGTTCGTTATACCAAAAAGTTCAGGTTCGAATTCTGGACTGGTTTCATTTCACTCTTGAAAATTAATTCAGCTTTTCCCACAAAAACTATATGTTTCAAGTCACTATTCTAATTAAAACATTTACTTTTATTAAATCTGATAAAAATTAAACCAAATCTGACTCACATATTTTAGACATCATGCATACTTTCTAATGTCAAAAAATCTAAATGTTTCAAATGCGAAACTGTCGTGATGCTTAAAAGACCAAAAAAAAAAAAAAAAAAAAAAATGAATATTTATATATAACTTGAAATATTTTAGTACGATTGTATAAAAATGACAAAAAATTTTGTCATTCGTTTTGAAAACGATCTTCTATCTATGTAATCAAATGACTCTCACTAACGTAATTTCTCTTTCTATCCCAGAGAAACTTATAAATAAATCACTTTGACAACTATTGAAAGAATTTTCTTTCGTATGCAATTAAAAGAAATGACTCATTATCTTCGGACAGCTTTGCCTTAGAAAGCGTAAAGAAGCAGGTTATTGCCGTTGAAATCCATAGCCATATTTAAAGCATTATATCAATAACCTATCCCGAAACCTCTCAACCCCGAAAGATCAAAACGGGAAGAAAGGAAGGTGCATATTGGAATGACTTTCTTTTTCTTCGTTCTTTGAAAAGGCCAATCATAATTCTTCTTCGAGTAAATCGAACTTGTGTTGATTAATCTGCTTAATGATTTTATAATCTATCATACTGCGTCTCTCGTTTCATAATACAACAGCAACACCTGCTGCAGAAATATGAATGGAAACTAAGATATATAGAATGAAATAATGGAATAGAAATGATCGAATGAACTGTTTTTCATAGCATTTATTGAACTGAATATTTTTGTGAATGAAAATGTACCGTTAATATTGATTGTTTTATTCAATGCCATTTATCCTAATTATTTTTCATGAAAGCTTCATAAGAAAAAAAAATGCTATTGAAAGAATTTGACAATTTGCCTTCGCTCTTTTAATAAGTATGGAAGTGCAAAATTTTGAAATATTGTCCAAAAATATACAACTAAAATTTATAAAATGTTCACAAGTAAAGTCTTATGTTTAATAAATTTCAAATTATTTCCACAAACAAAATCATTCAAATGTTCGATATCTGACTCAATTTTACTGAAGAGATATTGAATTTAGCCGATATTTATACGAATTTCTGAAAAGACCACGGGAAACCCTGCATGGTTAAGACTACGAGTGCTACCTGGGATGAAATTGGCACTTTTTAAATTTATCAGCTTCGAAAGCAGATCCTTTTATCTACTTGTGAGACCAAGAGAGAAAGAGAGAGGGGGAAAAAATTACATAGTCTTTGTAGTAGGTTTTTTCTTCGTACATTGCTTTTGTAATGAATTGTGATTTCGTGTGAATAAAAATGTCGTTAGGGACTTTATTTGTTTTATTTATCCTTAAAATTTTTTTAGAAATACCAAACCTTTGTAAAGCAAGTAATCATAGCAGAATATGACGCAGATATGTCGAAAATAAGCATTATTAATCTCATGCCTAAACGCTACAGATGAACAGTATTTTGGAGGCATTGAAAGAGCTGCAATTATAAGCACAGCACGACTTGACTCCCCGGTGTGAAACAAACCGTTTATTATTATTATTATTTTAAGAAATGAATCGAAAGAATAAGATTAATGTATTTCACCAAAGTTACACTAATTCGGAGGTACCAGTTGTTATCTTTCCCCTCATTTTATAACATATTCGCAAATACCCACCATATCTATCTCTAAAACATTTTGTTCAGAGATTTACTAATGTCTATATATATATATATATATATATATTTTAAGTACGACAGGACTATTTCTTTCAGACAGTGATTTTGTTTTGTCACCATTTCACTTTCACTTTTGCCAGGATGCCCTCAAGAATATCAAGTCGATAGTCAATTTCACGCCAGGTAGCGGTAAACATGTCGGCATCCATAGAGGCTTATGCGGTTGTAATTCCGACTTTTAGGTTAGCAATGTTCGACACTCTCCTCCTGTAAACATTGTTCTTTACAAATCCCCAAAGGAAAAAGTCCAGCGGCGTTATATCAGGTGATCTGGGTGGCCAAGGAATTGGACCTCCTTGCCCAATCCATCTTCCTGGAAAATGGTCATTAAAAGAACTACGAACGATGGTACCCCAATGAGGTGGTGCACCATCTTCACTGGGGCACCACCTCATTGGGATGTTCACCTCATATCGATTTCGTTTCTATTTACCACCATAAAATCTGTGCTTTCTCTTGTGGCGTATGCATTCTACTTAATATCCGCTCGAATAAAACAGCACATACAAAAGTATTACATAGAACAAACACATCAAAAGTAAACATAACATTGCAATAGTTGCCAAAAACAAAAGAGAGAAAAATGCAATTAATAAGCAGACGATATTTAGAAAAGTACAGATATTTAGACTGGAAAATGAAATTATCTGAAATTAACCACACGCGCAGACGATACTTACAAAAGTAAAGATATTCAAACCTGAAAAGAAAATATATGAGTTATTCCATCAATAAATGCCATAAGTTTGTTTATATCTTCATTATTTTATGAATTATTAAACATCAAAATGGGTCCGGGATTTTATAAACACCCTGTATATAATTGCACTGTCTCGTGAAAAGGTTTAAAAAAAAAAAAAAAAAAAATAGAAAATGTAGGTCTTTGATTAGAAAACAAGAAACTTTCACGATTTTATTAAAGACTCGTTTTTACTGCCTTTTTGACTCATTAAAAACCGCTCGAACAAAAGAAGTTTCCTTTTTAACGCATTTAATTTAAGCGACTTAACTCCCCTTCGTTAAAAGATCGAAAGCCGGTTAAAATTTTAATGAGCTTTTTGTGAAAATTTGTTTGTAATAATTCGACGTCGTTTTGAAATTCCAATTTGTGTTTTAAAATAAATTACTTTTTCTCTCCCCGAACATAAAAGTTATGCTTCTAAAGGCGTTAGAAATAGAAATTATATTCAAATTATTATAGAGTAGTAAGCTTTTTTATCGGACATACATTTTAAGTGAACATTTACTGAATCTCAGTGTGAATTCTTTTTTATTCTTCTGCTCTTTCCAGAGCCAGTTGAACACCGAATAAATCCACTCTCCCGAAAGTATACGCTGTTCAGAAGCTTGATTAAATGTCATTTCTATATAAACAAAATTTGCTTGTTAGACGTTTTCAATTTGACGTTTAAATGATTTATTTATTTTCTTTCTTTCTTTCTTCCCTTTTTTTTTTTTTTTTTTTTCTTTTTTAACTTCCTCTTCCTCTTATTATCAGATAAATTAGAGTGGAAGGCTGATTTTATACCAACTATGTGAAAAATACCAGAGCCTTGAGTCGAATCCAGTCCCTCCGCTCTTTTCACACAGTTGGCATAAAATAAGCCTTCCCCTCCAATTTATCTAAAATGAATTTTCATGGTTGATGAATAAAAAAAATTCCAAATTAAAATTTCGTGGTCTATTGGAGTTGTCGTGTCAAAATTAATAAATTCTCACCTGTTATATCTGCGTTTTCAGACACGCTAACCTTGCAACGAATATTCTGTGAGAAATGACATGAGCTGGTTACCAGCCAGGGTAGCTCAGTGGAAAAGCATCCGTGCGTTAAGCGGAAACCCCGGGTTCGATTTCCAGCTATGGCATTTTCTCCATAGTTGGTATAAAATCAGCCTTCTACTCCAATTTATCTGAAATGATTTTTTTTGGTTGGTGAATAAAACAATTCCTCTTATTAAATTTATTTTTGAAATTTATTTTTGAAATTCATTTTTCTTTTTTTCTTTTTTTTCTTCTTTTTTTTCATATCGTAGATAAATTAATTTTTTCTTAAAATTTTCAAAATTGAGATATTGCCATATTTATATGTTTCAAAACCCTTAATAATAAATAAATATATAAATAAGTAAATAAATAATAATAATAAACACTATGGTTTGTGTGTCTGCGTGTCTGTCATCAGCATAAAGAAAAACAAATTTCATCAGAAAAGGGGTATGCTAAATCTTTTTATTATAAGAATGTTACTTACACTTTCTTATTTAGATCGCGGAAATGATTCGTGTATAGATACATACGAAAATTTTCAAATACGTTATGTTTACGGGCGAAATTTCAGGTGTATATTAACATCTTCACACTGCCTAAAACAAAATAAACTAAAATTCATTTTTTTATATCCATAAAACCGCCTTTTACATAGGATATGACATAAAATGCATTAATTCTTCTTTTATGGGAAGCTACAAAGAAAAAAAAAATCGGATAAATTAGAGTTATGGTAGGAAGTGGCTCGCAGTGTATTTCAAGCAATGTCCTGATTTTTTTTTTTTTTTTTTTTGTGCTGAATTTAAATGCAATATGCAGTGCGTTTATAATTTATAGTCAATATCACAGGCATACCCAAAAGTTGTCGAATAACTTTTCAAAGAATAATGTTGTGTCGGCGAAAAATTCTTTGAATAATTTGAATTAAATTATTAAGTTTAATAACCACGTAGATATTTTATGTTTGCATTTACAATATCCAAATGGAATGCGATTAAAGAAGACGGTAACACCCTCACTCATAAATTTATATCGAGTTAACTGTTTCTAAAGTTATTTTATGCAATTGTTTAAACTGCAGTATTTTATGCTGTTGTTCTGGATATATTCAACCATAGTAATACCGCATGTCTTACGAATCAAGTTGTAGTAACATGCCTATATTAATGTAGGGTAAGAGGTAGTAATAATAAATAAATAAATAAACAAAAGATAGATTATTAAAAAAATCCGGAAATTTATTATTGAACAGATTATTACTTAAACATGACATTATTCAAAGCATGAACACTTTAACGTAATCCAGTCGAGGGAAAGCTTTTACGCAGCTAGTTCTGGAAAATCAAATCGGAAAAATAATTAGGTATTCAGTCTTTAATTTCACGGGTCATTAGTTCTCTTCTGTGTTTCTTTTTATTGAATTTCCCGAGAAAAGAGGAATCCATCAGACAAAGAAGGATTGCATTCGAATAAATGCAGGGCTTTTGTGAATTAGAAAAGATGCTATTATTTTGAGTTAATTCCGACTGCGGCAACTGAGAATCGAATTCAGTTGTGAATAAAAACAACTATTGAAAAACATATAGAATTGACGTCTTTCTTTTTCATTTATTTTTATTTTCCTTTTGAATAGAAAAAATAATTTGGCGTGGCACTTACATTACTTTCTCTTACCTTACATTATTATAGCTACATATTATTACAGTTTACGATGAAGGATAAGAAATGTCTATTTAAAGGTTTACAAAGTACTATAAATAACAGTATAAAATATTTCCAGAAATAGTTATATTCGACATATGAGTGTGAGAGAGGGGAACTACTGCTACCCTCAAACCCCCGTTTGAATATTGTAGCAGCATTCATAAAACATTTAAAATTGTCATTAGATTTTTAAATTTATTTCAAATCATTCAGCAAATTGCTGTCCACAGGACTCTCTCAAATTCATTTGACTTATTTTCAAAAGCCTTATATAGTATCTATAAATTATATACATTGGAAACAATGCATTTAAGTTGAGCATAGAAAACAAATTAAGTAAATAAATAAAATTCATAGCACAATTTGAAATGCATTTTCAACTATTTCTAAACATAGCATGAATATATACCAAAACTTTTGTGTGGCCGTGTAAACGAAGTCCGTGTAAACATATTCCTTTCATACCATATTCTATGTGAAACAGGCTTGCTGCAGTCATTTATTGCAGTCTAAAACTGTTAAACTGTAATTGCCTGCAATTTCACCCATAGACATAACCTATTTGAATACGTTTTGTACCTCCCTGTACACGAACCATTTACACGATCTGAACGAAAATTTCAGGTAGCATCTCAATGTGATACAGATTTAGATTATCAAGTTTGATTTCCTGCTAATATTTGTTATTTAGATATTCTGATAAACACACACACACAGACTAACAGCTAAAAAAGATACAGAATTTTAATTCAGGGATCCTCAGAGCATATAAATACATCAAAACCTCAGTTTCTAAAAATCGACCCAAAACAATAGGGCAGATCGGGGATAGTTGGCCAGTCTTTTCTTCTAATTTTTTTTTTTTTTTTTTTTTTTTTTAATTATAATTCATCATTTTTTTTTTTTACATTAAAACTATCAGTGTGTCTTCTGGAAGAAGTCATCAAGATAAAACTTCAAAATATTAACTAATAGTATTAGTTTAGAAGCTCAAACTGACACCAAGTCGCTTGGATCAACCTGCTACCATATCAAGATATGTTAGCCCACATCACCTGTTTATAGAAATGTCAAAAATTTGTATCAAATCTCGATTTCTATTTCGTGCAAATGACTTAAATATGAATTTGTAAAAATACTAGTGTTTTTGTACAACAGAGCAGCTGATTTAATGTGGGGAAGCTGCATTAAACAACATTATCACATCATTTTCACTTTTCGAACATAGATATGTAAGGAAAGTATTGTAATCATGTCAAAAATTCGAATTTGAGATTTTGGTGTTCCTACACGTTTTGTGGTAACCTGAGTTTGTTTTTACTATTTTTACGGTCATGTACGTATGCATGCATGTGTGTGTGTATGTGAGTGAACACGATAGCGTCTAAACGCTTTGTTCCAATGAGTTGAAAGTTCGTACGTATGTTACAGGTCTCAGTAGCACGAACCCTATTGAATTTAGTGAATCTTGCACTTATGGTATTTTTACAGGGACACAAACAAAAATTCATCATCATTATTGTCTCTGGGCCGAACTTTTTTGAAGTGCGGTGGCATCTAAATACCCTATTTGATTGAACTGAAAATTTATACACCTGCTATATGTCACCATCTCACAAACTGTATAGATTTTGGTAAATCTAGCACTTATAGTTTTTTTACAAGGACACGAAGAAAAGTTCTTTATCATTATGATCTACTCACCCCTATGCAGCAGGTTTGAACGATTTTAACATTTGAAGAGGGGCTGTGACAGCATTTGTCACGCTTCACTATGGAATTTTTAAAAGAGTCCGTCTCCAAAAGTTAAGCCCCGCCCTCCCTGCTGTTGTTTATTGCATAAACAAAAAATACATATACAAATAAATAAATAAAAATAAAAGTTTTGCCTACAGGAACATAAAGAAAATATCATTATCATAATGGTCTATGGGCCCAAATTTTTGAAGTGCAATAGTATCTAAACGCCTCACTTGATTGCGCTTAAAATTTATACACATTTTTTAGGTCATGAACCGAATAGATTTTGATGAATATAGCATGTACAATCTTTTTACAGGGTCACAAGGAAAATTTTTTTATCATTATGTCACATAGACTCAAATTCTATAAAGTGCGATAGTATCTAAACGCCATGTCAGATTGAGTTGAAAATTTATATATGTGCTATAGATCACCGTAACACAAACTGTATGAATTTTGGTGAATTTAGATTTTATATATTTTTTTTTTTTACAGGGACACAAATAAAAATTCTTTATCATTGTGTCTTACTGGCTCAAATTATTTAAAGTGCTATAGCGTCTAAACGCTTCATCCGATTGAGCTGAAAATTTATATACATACTATAGGTCACCGCCGCACGAACTGTATAAATTTTGGTGAGTCTAGCATTTATAGATTTTTACAGGATAACAACGAAAATTTCTTTATCATTATGATATATAGACTTAAATTATTTAAAGGGTAATAGCGTTAATTTAAACAACGTACTTTAAAGAAGAAAAAAAATACTTAAATACCCTATTATAAATTTTCCTTTTATTTATTTAATGACTTCTTTTACTTTAATTATTTATACAACCGTTACTTACTTAATTTACGGAAAGTTGAGGGGAGTCAATCCAGATTTATTTTAAAAGCTGATTTCAATAATCAAGAATTTTAATAAGCAGCATCAATTATATAGTTATCAAAATTTCAGTTTATCCTCCCTAACAGCCAAATTCTGGATTTTTAAATGCGTAAATAAATTGATTTTTTAGACTTTCACTGTTATATTTTAGTCTTTGGTGAAGTTACAGTTTATGATGATCAGCCGAGCTAACGTACCGCATGCGAAATGGACCAATTAACCTTGTAACGCCATTTTTTATTTTCATGAGTGTAAGAAATTATATCGAAAGTATCTTCCTAAACACTATTTATCAAAATGTACAGTCATTTGCAAAAGTTTAAGGCCAGTAGCCGGTTTTCAGTATTTTAACACATTGCATCATTTGCGCAGATTATTGCGTTATCTCTTGTGCTGATTGCATCAAACGCATTCTACTACTTTAAATAAAAGTGCTCGGCACGTTTATCGCTGGTTGTTTATTGGATTTTGTCATTGACAGTGCTGTTGTGTAATTACTGTAATGGGTAAATAACCTTCACTTACTGTTATAAAAAGGTCAAATATTGACCCTGTATAAAATAGGATTTTCTGAACGTCAAATAAGTTCGAGGGTAAATGTGAGCAAGACAGTTTGTGCATCAAGCGATAAGTAAATTAAAAATTTCGGGAAAATTTGTGGACCTTAAGAGTCGTTTCTTTTTCATACTTGGAGTAAGTCGAGATTTCATTGCAGGTTTATGGGATGATAAACCAAAAATTTTGGCCAAACGTCTTGAAATAGCACTCAAACTGACGTTGGTGCCTTTTGGAGCCAGAGAATGTCTAATCGTATTCCAGGAGGTTCTTGGAGTTCGTACGACCATCCTTATCACATGATCATCACGTGCACTCGTTTTTCTAGGGCGACCGCTTCTCTTAAGGTCCACAAATTTTCCCGAAATTTTAATTTACTAATAGCTTGATACACAGTTCACTTGCTCACATTTACCCTCGAACTTATTTAACTTTCAGAAAATCCAATTTTACGCAGGGTCAATATTTCTGACCGTTTTGTAACAGTAAGGGAAGGTTTTTACCTATTACAATAATTACACAACAGCACTGTCTACGACAAAATCCAATAAACAACTGTCGATAAACGTGTCGGGCAGCTTTATTTATAGCAGTAGAATGCCTCTGATGCAATCAGCACATGAGATGATGCAATAATCTGCGCAAATGATACAATGTGTTAAAATACGGAAAATCGGCTGCTGGTCTTAAACTTTTGCAAATGACTCTAAAATATAATTTACAAACAAATGCAAAACGATTATTTATAAGAGCGAAAATTTACTCGTGTTAGCAAAATTTCAAGAATTCTCTCGGATTCTTTAATGGACGCTCCTTCTTCAATGACGTTGATATGTAAATAAGGAGACAAACCAACACATATTTGACTGGAGTGAAAACGCCATCTGAAGGAAAGTTTTAAAAATATCGAGACTGGGCCAACGTGTTTCTATGGCCAACTATCACAGGCTACCCTATTTTATCTTATTACAGATAAGTAGAGATACTTTTTGCCGATAACATTAAAAAGAAAGCAAAATACACGTTAATGCTGTTTTCCCTTTCTTTTAATACTTTCTCTATCCACCATACATGGGTAAGAGAAAGTAACTTGTTGAAATTTGAAGCATCTATTAATGATCATTACAATAAATGACAAATAAAAAATATTGTATGTAAGTAGCTTAAAAAAAAAAAAAAAACTCCATACAAATGTTTCAGGTCGAAATAAAAGCACGATTTTTCGATAGGCGAACAAAGTAGGCACGGGTGCAGCAGCAGACAAAAACGAATTAACTGACGTGATTAAGTAAATAAAGTGTGTATGAAAACACCATAAAATGCAAAAAATTCGCAACAATTGTTTCGTGTCGAAATAAAAGCCGGTTCTTCGTCAGGCGAATACTGAATTTCAATATTCATGTCTGTAGAATGTGATGAAAATTTATACACATACAGCTGTTGCATATCTAAATAAATTATTCTATTTAGAAAAAGATAATTTTAGATACAACGGTGTAATACCGGGTGATCAGTACAAAGTGAAAATCCTGTTTTAGCGATACAAGCAGCAAACCTTCTAGGTACAGATTCAGTTAGCGTGTGAACAGTGTCCTGTGGAACGGAAGCCCATATGTTTTCAACCATTCTCTATTTTTTGTTCTCATATTGAGGCTGGGTTAAAGCAGACAAATAACGGCCAGTCACGTACCTACAGATTCTAAATTGATGAGAGATTACGCGAATTTGAAGGTCAAGGATGGAACTAGACACGCTGCAAAGCTTGTGTACTAATGAGTGAAACGTAAGATCAGATCATATAGAAAAAGCTATTTTACAGCCGCTGGATGTTTGGCAGCAAAATCGGCTGCAGCACAAAATTAATATATTGTCGTGCAGTCAGTGTGCGTCTCATTCATACCAGGAGTGATCTGCTATGTAGTGTAAAGGCACCCCAAGCCATTACGTGACTTTTGCGAGAGATATGGCTTTCAAGAATAGTGTTCAGATTCCTTCTATCGTCTATCCTAAAATACGCCTCCAGAGGAATATCATTAGAAAAACAGAATCGAGACTTTAGACAAACTGAGGGACTATTAGGGGACTATAATTAGCAAACTGATACTCGTCTCAGTTTGTATAATGATAATCCCCTGGTGAGAGTCTGCAGACGTGCGGGGCTAAAGGGAATCTGAATACCATAGTTGAACGCAATAACGTTCGTCAACATGAAATAATGTTTTCGCGTGCCATATAGATAGTAGGTCACTCCTGGTATTTTAATTTCTCAGCAGTTGAGAAACTATGTAACGAGATTAGTCGTAATTTGTCTGCTCTGCCTCACAGTCTCAATAGGAGGACGAACCTTGGAGAATGGTTGAAAACATATCAGCTTCCATTCCTTAGGACGCTATCTGCAAACTAACTGAATCTGTAATTCGCAGGGTTGATGCTATCACCACGACAGGGGCTTTCTTCTACTAATCACCCCCTATTACACTGTTGTACCTAAAATTATCTTTTGGTAAATAAAATTGCTTACTTAGACACGCATCAGCTATCTGTAAGTAAAATTTCATCAAATTCTACCCACTCTTTCATGGTGTTGCATTTTCTAAGTCGGGCAATGTATTTTCAAAAATAAAGTTCTTAAAAAAAATGTCTTCCTAAAACATCTTTTGACTCCAGTTTTAGATCTTTAATAAGAATGCTGGTATTTTAAATAGGGGGTTAAAAGTAGCATGATTCAAGACAGTTGTACATTTTTAATGTGCGTGGAGAGTAGGGGGTTGGAGGGTAAATAAGTTTGGGCAACTGCAGTAGGTGGTCACCTATTTTAAAACACACCCAAGATTTTCAATTTTTTTCGGAGATATTATGAAATTCACGTAATAATTTTATTTAGATCGTATTTCTTAAATGATTTCTTAAATAAATTTCTCAAATGATAAGTCAGTCTATAGGATAATATTAAATATTCCATTTAATTAAAATTAATTAACACAATTTCTTTTCTTTCATTCATTATTGGAAATAAACCATTTCTTCTCTACCTTTCGAAAAGTGTTTCTACATAAAGAAAGGTAACTTAAATGATCAGTGTTTATATAAATGCTCATTTTATTATTATTATTATTGACGTGTCTTTTGGAATAATATTTGTACGAATGCATTTCTATTTGAAAAGGAGAGGTTTTTGAAAAGAAGCTCATAAAAGTTTCTCCCTTTACTTCGATGCGTTGTTACTTACGAAAAAAGTTGGTCTTTTGAGGTGCAAAAGTTTTAGTATAACAAAATTTTTTACATCTAAAACTATGCTTTTTTCTTTCTGTTTCAGAGTTTCATATAGGTGATAACATACATAGTGAAAGTAGCTTTTTCAAAAGATTTATTCTGATTTCACGCAAGCTTACATTCTATCGCTCTTTATATATATTCTTACAGAAAATAAAAGCACAATGGAGACTTTGAAAAACACTCTTATGCATGAAAACTTCTTGACTTTAAAAACTGATATTGTCGGAAGAAAAAAGCTATAAATCTTTAAAATATGAATTCAAATAAAAGAGAAACCAAGGACTTTAAAAATGCAATAAAACAGTGTTGCCAGATGGTCGAAAGTGAATTTCCCGAAACAGTTCTTAAATTTCCCCAAATCAAGTGTTTTTTTCCAAAAAAATCCCCAACTCAATTTATACTAAAAATGTAAATTTTTTGGAAAAAGTAAAAAAAAAATATTTAATAAATTTAATCTCACATTTTCCCCCAAATAAAGCTCTTTATCGAAAAAAATCCCCATTTACCAAAATAACTTTCAATAAGCTAGTTTTTGGAAATTTTTTAATTTGAGTAACTTTTTGAGTCTATTGTCTATTTGTCTAACTTTCTGGGTTTCCTCATCTCTAATCATTTGTACTTATGGGTTAAGTATATGAAAATAGTTTTTGTTGATTTTAAAATGCATGAAAAATAAGGTATACTCAGAGAGCTTAAAGAGCTTGCCTAAAATTTATATTTCACCCCTGCAAATTTAATTCAAGCTAGCTAAGTAAGACAAAAGCATCCAAGTTTATGCTGGTCCAGTTTACTTTAAATTTGATTATTCAAGCGAAGCAGCAATCAGTAGTACGATAATCAATAGCAATCAATCAAGCATTCATTGTGCTTGCTATAGCACCTATAAACCAAATAATTTCTGAATTCAGGGATTGCAAGTGGGAAAAAAAAACAGAACACATTTTATAATCAGAAAGTTGAAAAAGTTGCTTTTCTATTTCTGAAATAGCATGAAGAATTGACTTTTTTTTTCCCCCCCGTTTTTATTGGATTTTAGGAAAAAGTAATCTTTTACTAATTTTAAAGAAAATCCCCATATATTTCCCCCAAATTTTTCTTTTCCCCAAACTGTTCCCCATAAAATCTCTGCCCCCAAATATGTCCCCTGAAGCTTCAAAACTCCCCAAAATGGGGAGAAATTCCCAAGTCTGGCAACACTGCAATAAAATTGCTATATTTAACACTTTCCAATAAATATGATTTCAGTTCACTTGTCTGTTTGCGTTCCATTTGATGCATACAGTCGTATCAATAAGTATAATTTTACATTACGTGGTGAAAAAAAAATTCTGATCTGAGAGGTTTTCATGTATAGTTTATTTAGATAGAAATGTCTGTAATTCATTCATTTTTGCAAATCCTTATTTTAAATAATAATCCTTTTTTTAAATCCTTATTTTTTTTTTTTTTTATATTTAGCATTAAATATAAAAAAGCTCTTTCGACTCTATTAGCGAGAAGGAAGCAGCTGTTACAAACTGCGTACCGAAAGAAATTCGATGAAATAGTGGAGTGTTTTTCCTCATGAACGGCGTCTCAAAAGTCGATAAAAAAGATTCCAGTTATTTCCGGAAAATAAAGACATGAAGAGTGCCGCTTATTCTGAATAATTTATTCCTGTCTCCATTATTAGGCGCGACGCTTTTGCAAAATTTGTTAATGTAAAAGCAATATCGGCTCGTTATGTGAAGATATACTTTTAAAGAAACTTTTCGACTCATTGCCAAAAGAAGTAAATTCTGAAAGCCAATAAGTATTAATGGCATCCAGAAATATTTCTAACATTGTTTTTAGGTATTATTCACCAGAAAGCTATTAATTGGGATGTTATTAATGTTCTTATTTAAATATATACCGATCGCATATAAACTTGATGATTTTCACAAGATTAAAAAGTAATCTGGTGTGTCACTCACACTACTTTCGTTTACCCTGAAATTTAATACTATAAATACAGATTGGAGATAAACGGGTAAGATAACGAGTACTGTTATGTAAACTTACGTTAAAACAATTCAAATTAGGCTTCGAAACAGCTTTATTTGACAAATAGTTCTGTGTAAGGGGGGGGGGGGTACCACCCCCCTTCAAGCCCCTGTTTCGTTATTGTCTTTACATTTATATAGAATTCAAATCTGTTATTAAACTCAAAAGTTCATTTAAAATAACTTTCACACTCAACATTCCTTGAAACGTATCAATCTTGATCAAACTTGCCTAGTAACGAACGTATTAACTTCAAAAAAGAACACTTGGATCACCTCAAATTATTTGTTTTGAATTAACTCTAAGTGACACAGACATGGATCAAATGTTAAAAATTTGACTTCGGTATTCAGGAAGTCTCAAAACGTGTAAATATAAAGCTTAAAAAAAATTCATTACCATATGGCTATTTAGGATTTAATTTCAATTTCTGACAGCTTTCCTGGACATGGTAAAATATTATAGTAAAGCATTTTCACTGACGATAAAAAAGAATGTTATGGCTTAAATATTGGAAGCCATGTACATGTTCTGAAGGTTATGTACACACCACATGGGGGACATAAAAATAATCCTATATTAGTAAAACACGGCACAACCTGAAATACACTATCATCAATTTTCTAGCATTGACGCATTATAACTTAGTTCTTTTGAGTAGCCCTGTAAACGAACAGGGGGTAGATTTCCATACCATATTCTACATGAAACATATTTTTACGCACATAAAAAATACATATTCGTTTTCTTTGGTTTAGAGCAGTATATGGATGTTAAACTCTATTTACCTGCAATTTCTACCGCAAACGTAATGTATTTGAATTCTCTTGGGTGTCACTGTAAACGAACCATATGCTTCATCTTAACAAAAAGTTTAGTGTAGCATTTCTATATGGTATAAACTTGGAATACCAAGTTTGGACTTTCTACTATTATTTGTTATTGAGATATGCTAATAACAGGAAGAGACACACACAGACACACATACCAACTGCTAAAAATATGATTTTTGGATTCAAGAGACCTCAAAACATCTAAATATAACAAAAAACTCAATTTCGAAAATTTGACTCCAAAACAATACTTTCTCTATCATATATTTCGGTAAGAGAAGGTAAAAAAGGTCTCTAAAATAAATTTTCAAATTAAACCGTCAGTAAGAAGTGTGTTATTTATGTTTTGTAGCACAAGTTATTATTTAAAAAACGCATCTTATAGACTAAAAACATGGTTAAATGAAACCGACAAAGATAAAAAGTTATTTATTTGTCAACAACTTCGAAAAAGTTCTTTAAAAATTCGTTTCACTTAAGTAATATATGATTTGGTTTTGCCTTTCTTCTCCTTTTGGACAAAATAGAATATATAAGTATATATATTCATAATATATAAGTATAATATATAAGAATATATAAGTATAAGTATATAAGTATTCATGAAGTATTCATAAGTATATAAGTATTCATGTAAGAATATATAAGTATTCATAATATATAAGAATATATAAGTATATATATTCATAATATAAGATATCAAAATATGTTTTTAATCATACATTAAAAATATCAAATAAAAATAACTTATAATAAATTTACAAGCAAACCAAAAATTGTAAAACTTACAGTGAAGTAAAACTTAATTTAATGGATATGGATATATATATATACATATTATGAATCTATATTTCGTATTTCGTGGTGGAAAAAAAAATAAAAATCATTGAAATCTACTTTTATACAAGCCAGTACATTATTATCATTACTCACAAGTTTCTTTAAAGCTGTTTTAAGAAAAAACAGTGGTATATCATTTACGTTATTTTAGGATTGTAATAAAGTGTTTCAATTCAGAAACCTGTAACAATATTTAACAAAAGAGAAAAAAAAAATATATGCAGTTTGAATAGGTTATAAACAATATTCAACTGTAATTACCAGTTATTATAGCACCTAAACTTCAACTATTTCATTCCGTGATGACGTCTTAAAACACATTTTGTTTTATTTCAAAAGGAACAAAACTCTCAAAAATTATTTTTAAAGCTTTACTTTTAAAGAAAAATTATACAAAGTATTGCTTTTGTTTAGCCCTGTATATCATCCAAAACAGCAATGTTTTGTTTTAACTATGATGAAAGGAACCTTACAATAGCAATTTTACTGCTTTATTAATAATGAGAAAGAATTGAAAAGTTTGTTTCTGAGTATCCTAGCATCTTAATTAAAAGTCATTCTATGTCTTAGATCTCCTCCCAAACCAATGCACCAATTTTAACCAAACATCACACACTTACTGCTTATGGCCACGGTTGAAGCATTGTGGATGTTTCGAATTTCTAGCGTATGCACGATGTGAAGGGATCTGGAAAAAACGTTCTTAAAAAATATTTTTGTATGATTTCTGCCGTAAATATAGAAAGAAACTTGAAATTTGTTATGTAGGTTACTTCTGCTGTATATATTCTCCCTAAGTAGGGGTTTATAAAAATTCGAAATTAAAAAAGGGCGAAATGATTTAAAAAAAAAAAAAAGAAAAAAACTTTCTAAATTTACGCTTTCGTCAAAATTTCATGCATACCCTTTATTCATTTTACTTTGAATACGTCCGAAAAACGCAGTGCCTTAATGTAGTTAAAATAATTTTTATAACACTGTAGAATGACGTCATTTAAAAAAAACTTCCCAAATGAAATACTATTGCCTTTAAAAATGACGTCCTTTCTCAGAAGTCATTCGGTAGAAAAAGTGCATTTTAGTAGAGAAAACTCCTACTCTTTACCATGATTGAGGGGGCTTTTAATTAATAGCAATAGAATAAGTAGTAATAAATAGTAATCCTACTCACAAATTATAATACAACTGCCAGTTCTACCCGTTCGTCTCACGGGGAGAAATAAAAAATAAATATTGAAAGCGAAGCCAATTGATTTGACCTGTTGGCAAGAGATTGTTTATTCTGGGTTCTGATGAAGACCAAGCTTTGTTCAAATCGGTTGAAGAATTGGAAACCTCTGCGATTTTCCACATGTTAAGAACAGGTAGAAATCCTAGACACCCCTCTTATTCCCTTAAGTGATGAATTTTGAGAGATTCTTATATTTTATTTTAAATAGGGTCTAAGATGAGACATTTTTTTTAAATTCCAAGCTTCTACAGGAAATCATTGCGATTTCTTCCATGCGAAGAAAGGGTAGAAATGCTAGACATCCTATTTTCACAATTATTTTATATTAAACCTTAAGGGTTAAATTTCGAAAGATTCTTATCTTTCACCTCAATTATAGCTTAAGAAAGGACATTATACAAAATTTAAAGCTTTTATTGGAAATCACTGAGATTTTCCACGTGCGAAGAACGGGTAGAACTTTTACCCTCCTGAAGCACTAAATTTCAGAAGATTCTCGGAAGACGTTAATTAGGACATACGAAGAGTAAACTTCAAACTTCTATATTTGCTAAGCCACTGTAGAGCTATGGTAAAAAGATTAAAAAATGGATTTCCCCTTTTAACCCATTAAGGCTTAAATTTGGTTATATCTAATTACAGTGAGCACCTCTGTCATGAAAAGAACTTACTGTCTAAACAGCATATTTTAGCTTCAGCAACTTGGACTCGACGCGTGTTTGATAGATGAATAAATGAATAATATTATTTCGTGTTTATATGAGAAGGCTTTTCCATGTTACAGATATTTTATTCGTCTGCATAAAAAATACAAGCTTTTTTCTTAGAGCAATATAATTTTTATTTTTTAAGAGTGTTGCAATTCAAGGATTATGTTTCACAAATGAATTATTTCGAAAATAATTCCTTTGTAGCAAACGATAATTATCCATATTTTTTAAACTTATTAATAAATATTGGAATAAAAGTAATATCACTTATTATTTGAAAAGGGATTAATTTAAATATAGTGACCAGCGAAGCTGGCAGAGCCAGCTCGTATCATCTAAAATTTATCTACGCAATAAAAATTTGCATAATGTACTTAAAATAATCTTTATAAATCTAAAAATTTACATTCAGCAATATAGTATATATATATTATACAACATACAGGGCGCGAAATTTCCGCTCGCCAGCTCGCCATTGGCGTGTGGAATTTTTACTTTGGCGAGTAAAAATTTGGTCTAGTTCTTAATAGAATTCTTACACAATATGATGACAGAAAGCATTCTTTTCATAGATTGAAATATGGCAAATTCTTGCCATCTTATAACTTCATATTTAACCTCTCCTTTTTCTCTTCTTGGAGTGGTGAGTCTGTGTGAGCGCTGTCCGACGATCGTCCCAGCCTGAGAAAGGAAAAATTCTTAGTGTATGCATATGAAAGTTTTAATCTCTTCGGCAGTTTCGTTTCTGGCACTGTGATTTCTCCAAGCAGATTGGGAATAGATGAGCAGAGAGCCTCACTATCCGAGTGAAGAGATATGCGAAAGCTTGCATATGCGATATTGGCGCATGAAAATGAGCCTGAGCTCTTTTAAAGATACTGACTATGTTTATTTTTGTTGAATAATAATCAAAAAACATTTAACATTTTCTAGTCTTTTACTTAAACGACAAGGATTTGCGCTTGTAATGATTTAAAAGCAACGATTTTATTGAAAAAATTATCCCGAAATGGCTATTTCAAATGACAACAACCAACAAGTTATACACATCGACATTAAGTCTGATTACAAAAACAAAATGGACGAAAAAGACATTTCTGATGTAAAAAATTAAATAAATAATAGGTAAATAGGGAAGCTTAATCTTTCACTATAAAAAGATTTATTAGGATATTGTTTCTTAAAGAGCTCTTTTTTTTTTTTTTTTTCTTTAATGAGTCTTTGCGTTTATGTTATTAGATATTTTAAACTTTTCCAAATCACAAATACAATACATTAAAATGATTTTTAATTATAAATGATTATGAGTAGGCCTGTCTAACCCAAAACTTTTGGCGGCTTTTTGCACTAACCATATACATATAGCAATTCTATTTCCGGTTGCCTCGTGAGCTTTTAAAACAGAAAATATCTATATTAAATATTTTTATTCATAAAATAACTATAAAATAGTCACAAATTTATGGTTATATATTCATAAGGATAATAGTAAGAATCAATTATTGATATATTATTAACACCAATAAGCGCGATATTTGTTTATTTAGCTAGCTTAATCGTTATTTTCATTTAAAAAGTCAGAAACAATCTTAATATATATAAATCTCGTGTTACAATGTTTGTCCTCAATGGACTCCTAAACCACTTAACCGATTATAATAAAATTCGCACACCATGTGCAGTTCGATCCAACTTGAGAGATAGGATAGTTTAAATCTCAAATTATAGTCGCAATTTTAATTTATTGCTAATTATTTGTCTGTTATTATTTGACAGTAACAATTATCTGTTAACTCCAAATGATTCTAACAGATGTCGATACCTTTCGACTGGGTTGAAATGAAAGCTGAAATATATTTGGTGCTGCCATCTACACAAAGAATCTTCAACTTTTTAACCTATTAATAAATTTCGTATAATTCAATTATTTCCACTTTTTAAATTTTTGGTGTTAGCATAGCCGGCCACGTGTTACTTAGACTGAAGTGTAAATTGAATTCATATTATAATGAAGATAATACAGTGAAATTAATCCTGTTTTTTACTTATTTGTGCTTCATTGATCAAAACTTTATAATTTAATATAATATATATATATATATATCTTTATATATAAAATTTATTATGTTTGTCCGCGATGAACTCCTAAACTAATGAGCCGATTTTAATGAAATTTGGACACTGTGTGCAATTTGGTCCAACTTGAGAGATAGGATAGTTTTTATTGCAAAATTCGCCTCCCAAAAGGGGGGGGGGAGGGGCCAAAACGTGATTTCACAAACAAACAAACAAACAACAACAACCAAAAAAAAAAAAAAATAAATAGAAATGCAGATAGACTGTTCAAAATTGGTATAGAGAGGTTTTAGAGGCCTGCAAATCGAATGAGGATATTTTCGAAAGTGTAAAGTTATTAGGAGGGGCGGGTAAGGGGGCGGAGGGGCAAAAAAATAAAAATAGAGTTACATCGCTAAAAATTGGTACATAGAAGTTTTTGATACGTACAAATCGATTGCAGATATTTTCGAATTTGTAAAATTATTAAGAGGAGCGGGAAAGGGGGGGGGCAGAGGAGCAAAATATAAAAATGGAGTTAGATCATTCAAAATTGGTGCATAGAATTTTTGATACCAACAAATCGATTGCGGATATTTTCGAATTTGTAAATTTATTAGGAGGGGCGGGAAGGGGGGCAGAGGGGCAAAAAATAAAAATATAGTTAGATCGTTCAAATTGGTGCATACAGGTTTTTGACACCTACAAATAAACTGTAGATATTTTCGAATTTGTAAAATTATTTAGAATAGTGGGAGGGGGGAGGGCAAAGGGGCAAAATAATAGAAATAAGAGTTAGAACTTTGAAAATTAGTATTATTAAGTTTTAAGGCCCGATAAATCGATTGCGGATATTTTCGAAAGTATAGAGTTATTAAGAAGGGCGGGAACGGTGGATGAAGAAACGGTGCGCATGGTTTGCGCAGGTATACACTGCCGCAGGCAGTGGGGGTCCGAACAGATTATTCCACCAATGAGAGAAGATTTTTTTGTATTTTATATCATTTTCCTTTCGATAATATATGGATTCATTATGAGTGTCGAACATTTTTCCCGATCAGATTTTTTTTTTCTCTTTTTTTTTCACATGTTAAAAATTAATGCAATTTTGAGAATTCTTTAATTATAGTGAATCATTTAAAAATAGGGACCAGCGAAGCGGGCTAAGTCTGCTAAGATCAAGGATGTTATCAAGGATGGTCTTTATTCATAAATAATAATTTTAATATATTGAATATTTTACTACATTATAATTCAACGTATAACATAGCCACAGCAACGCGTGGCCGGGTCTGCTAGTTCAATTATAGATATTTTAACCGAAGATGTCAAACTAGAAATTCCCTGAATTCTGTCGCGGGCCGCAGAACCTTTCACTGTGGGCTGCGGGTTGACGAGCCCTGATTATGAGACATTATGATATACGACACACTTTTAATATATATAATTTTAGGCATATATGTAAAAGTATTTTAAGTTGTTAGGAAAAATAAAAAAACCCAAAATGCATAAAAGAGAAAGAAAAAAAAATTGTGGCGAGTAAAACATTTTTTTCGGCGAGTGTAATTTGAGTTGAAATTTCGAGCCCTGACACATATATATATATATTATGAAAACTTTTTCAAACATTGCGCAGAATGAAAAGAAAAATATCACATAAAGAAGCGCAAAAAATTTATTTATTTATTTATTTTCAGAATTCAAATGATAAAAGAATAAAATATCAATTCTTCTTGAAGATTAATTGACTATTGTATGCAAAATAGGTGTATTTCTGAAACTCTGTAGGTTTACAGCCAACATTTACAGAGTTTAATATGCCTTATAACACCTTACACATATACAAGATTTTGCGGAAGAAAAAGAAATTATTTAATACCTAAAATTTATAAGAAAGTGAAATAAAAGTTAAAGGATAAAATTACTCACAATCATGATATATATAGTATATATATATATATATATATATATATATATATACTTGTCATAGGCCTTAATGTATCGAAAATATTTTGTAAGTCTCTGTATACAAACAATTTGCGCACATTATGTCAAATTAAATAAAGAACATGCTTCAGTGTACTTGAAAAACATCTATCAAGTACAAAGCATTCTAAATATATGTACGGAAATTAGTGTGCGAACAGAAAGCCTGACAGACAAATGAATCGAAATCATAATCACTTTTAAATTTTGTTAGAAAGTGTAACTATTGTATTACACAGCTGAAAATTCATTTACAGCTTTTTTCAATCGTATCCTCCCCAATGCATTTGAAAGTTTTTGTTTGTAAACTGATCGTTAATGATAATCATACCATATTCTATAGAAAACAGAAGCATTTCTGCAAATGAAAAATGTATGTCAATTTTATTATGTTTTGCGTACTACGAATGTATTAAAACATGCTTTATAAAAATATTTTTTGTAGAACATAATGCTGTGGAATTTTTTTGTGTGCTCTAGTAATGTAGTATAAACAGTTTTTAGTAAGGAACATGCCAGATTGAATATAAGTAAAATATATACATTTCAAGGTTTTCTAACAATATTTACGAAAATTAGAAAGTGGTTACATCAGTGGCACACCTAGAATTTATGTCTGGAGGGGGCTGAAGAATAATTGGGTCCTATAGTATAGTAATAGGTTTATGACCATATACGCAGCAGTGGTGGCAAGTGAACCGAAAATAGTTGAAGAGCTGAGAAATAACATTTCAGTAGTTTTAATACATGATTTTTATTAAACATAACTTTAACTAAAAAATACTCATTTTATTTTAAATGTAAATTTATACTTTATAAATGAATACGGTGTAAAATATTAGGTGAAATGCCTCTTCATCTATTTTCGGCCCACGAACCGCCGCTAGTGCGCAGACATACGTATAGTAAAGAATCTGTTTTAAATGTTTCTTTTGAAATAAATAAACAATTGAATGAAACTGAAATTAAGTTGAATAGTGCAATTGAGGAATTTATTTCAGTATGTAAGTAGGTTCATCTACGATCAAAAACTGCCGTGTACAATACCACAAGCTAGTGAACATAAAATTTACCCGAAATGAAATGCCCACCCCCTCCCTCCCCATATTTCCATTGAAAATAAAATTTGATGAAATTTAATACTCTTTTGCGATGCTTTATATGTATATGCAGTAACAATTAAGTAATTAAGAAATCATAATAATTATAGCCAAATATAAGCTACAGTTGTTATATGTAACTGCTGTGGAATCTTTAGGGTATCTTTCATCTAAATATCAAAGAACTAGTTCATTGTTTTTGTGCTTGACAGTATTTCAAAAATTCCTAATATTTAACGTATAATTTTTAAACTCTATTTTTGCTTACAATGTCTGTGTTTGAGTAATATTTTTTTTCATGCATATCTGAAATTTTTTACCATTTTAACTGGTTCTTAAGCCCCCTCCGTGGGTGCGCCACTGGGTTAGATGGACTGACAGACTGATAAATCGAAGTCAAACACTTCTCAATTATGTTGGAAACTGTTTAAAGACAATTATATTCATTGTGATAAAATATTAGAATTACCTTATATGTACATTATGCATGATGCATTCATCACATAATGCATTAAAATGCAGTGCTAATAGGAAACACGCCACATTATTAAAAATGCAGTCTAAAAAAATCTCACAAAGGTTTATATGAATATCTACATTAAGACTTTTATACAAAAAGCATGACGTTGTTCGTTAAAGTTCTAAAATAAACAACATTCTTTTTAGTTTGTTAAACATAAATCATTCAAACTGCTTCAAAAGTTGCAGAATAGTTTGAGAAATATACATTGATACAAAACATTTATTTACATATTCATCGTCAAATCCAAGTAATCTATTATATACTTATTAAATTATCAATGCAAGAGAAAAATTACATTCTTTTATTATGTAAGCAAGATCTATTAATCATCGATATTAACAAATACCAGTAACGATTTTAGTCATTTTAAAACATGAAATATCTTTAAATATGTTTGAAAACTCTTGCAAACTATCGATTCTTCTCTCTTATGTGTCCATTTATTATGTGTTTTGAAAGGATCGATCAGTAACCTGTTCGTACGCCGATAACGATTCAGAATTTCGTTGTTAATCGATGACGATTAACAACGAAGCAAAAATATTTTAAACAAAAGAGGTTTGGTTAAAATAATCAAAAGACTGTAAACAATTCTGGTGCGAGATAAGTGCGTGACAAATTCAATCACGAAATTATCTCAACACATAATCGTTAGCAATCCGATTCTAACAGTTTACTCATTGATTATAAACTTTTTTTTTCTTCTTCTTGTGATTCTATTTTGCTATAAAATAAACCTGATCCAGTTTAAGGAGCTTTTTGAAATCCAATATTGTGTCAGAACATTTTTATTATATCGAAAGAAGAAAGGGTTTATAAATTACAGATTTTATCGTTTGAAATGATTTTATATCATGGCTTTAACAAGACATAAATTGCAAAAAAAAAAAAAAAAAACTTTTATTTTAAAATGTTCTAAAAATTGCAATTCTGTAAATGTAGATTATATGCAATAAAAAAAAAACGAGAGGTAGGCTCCGACGATAGCTTCAGGCAAGTCCAATCGTTTCGATTTCTTTTTCTGGTCTAATTTTCTCGTATTTTTTGACTGGTGTTAGTTGAATGGCGCTCCTGATTGTGCGTGATCCACCGCTGTTTAGAATGTAGAAAATCTGTGAGAAAAAGTGAAAAATGTGAGGAAAAACACACACACACAAACACAATTGAGGAAAAAACAAACACCAATCTGAAAATGCACAAAAATAAACTAGAAAAGGATGCTAAGCAGCAGGAAGGGTAGGCTCGGGGCTCTGAAGCTATTGACAAAGCTTAGACTATGTATCAACTATTATGTGACTTTGTGGGGTGGGTGGACAAGGACATGTACAGTCGGCTGCAAAATTATTCGAGCACTAGCAATAATCCTTGCCAAAAAAAGTACACTTAATACAGCTTTGTTAAATAAATCCTTGTCGAGTCATGTTCTTAATCAGTCAAAGAACATGATTCGACAAGGATTTACTTAGCAAAACAGCCTTAAGTGTACCTTTTAAATATAGGAATTATTGGCTAGTGCTCGAATAATTTTGCAGCCAACTGTACCATCGCACTTTAGAATGTGGAAAAACTGGAAAAATTGTTAAAAATACATGTATGCAAAATTTCAGCTCAGTCGGACGATAGAAGGTGGCTTAAAATTGAAAAAAAATTTTGAACAGGAATTGAGTACCCAAACTCCCAGACCCTCAACCCTAAGTACGTTATTACTTCAACATCTATTATCATTGAAGTTGTACATGTATGCAAAATTTCAGCTCAGTCGGATGATAGGATTTGGGGGCAAAATTTCATTCTTAGAGCCATACCTATAAATGAATAACACTAAAAATGAAATAAAACCATATAAAAAATGGGATAATTTTCGTCCAAGTGATATATTACTTGAGTTATCAATGGGTGCGAACCAATACAAATATTACATTTTCTGAATGCTTAAAATAATTTAATAAAATTAATGAATAATAATTAATAAAGAATGAAATATATAGAAAATATTTACAGGATTATAAAATAGCATGTTTATGAATAGTCTTTAAAACAACAAAGTTGTGATCTTTTTTTTTTTCTAACAATGAAAGCAAATTAGTGTATATCTAATATGGATGATTTTAAAAACATCTTACCGGTGAATGGGCTAATATTGGCCTAAAAAGTTAGGTAAAGACTCGTCACATTGTGTAAAATTTATACTAAATCGACTGAAAAAGGTCAGACTAAGCAGTGGGGATCTAATAGTATTAGTTACCTAATTTTTTCCCCTTCTAAATGTAATGAACAGTGTCTCACAAGATTTTCTAAACATTTTTTCAACTTTATTTCTTTTACTTCAAGTTTTAACCATAACTATATTTGTTGGGGTTCTTGATTTTATTTCAAAACTCTGGGCATAGTCTGAGATAATTTCGTAAACATAACTGAACACACACACACACACACACATATATATATTCTCTAGTATGTCAAAAGAGTTCGGCAGAGGATAGAGAAAATTGGCTCATTTATTCTGCTTCTTCGAAATTTGGATGCACCTTCATTTTGTAATGACACAAGACTTTGTATCAAGAAATTAAGGAGGAATGTTACCAAAGATAATATTATGACTGGACTTGCAATAGGAAAAGATGTTTTAATTTCAAAAATTACGTTTATCACGTTTGAGGATCTATTTACGGTCTAAACATGTATAGTCCTATACATTTAAGTTTCGCAATGATTAAACCTACAGTAGAAAACGCGTCACTCAAAATGGTTGAACTTCATCTACATATAAGCTCCGTGGTTCGTTATGGTCAGTTGAGGGTCAATTGCACCAAAGTTGCAGATGACAATGGTAATAGTCTGTAATATTTTGTGCTCAAAAACTATCAATAGTGTGTATCTTAAGACAAAAATAAATTATTTTCTGTGAAAGTTTTGCATTAAAACACATAAAAAAAATATATAAATATATCATCTCAAGTGCACTATGTATTCGCTTCATTTTACCACTTTTGCCCTGTTCAAGCCCATTTGATCCGAAATGTTTATCAATTTTCTTTAAAAAATGACAATATAAAAATATTTTTAGACAATTGTGACTTTGTGAGCGAGAATCATAATTAAGTTGCTGAAAAGATTTTTTATTTATCTACTTTTACTATATATTTTAAAAGCTAGTTTAAAATACTACTGGATTTTTTGTACCTCCTGGTTCAAATAACTTAAACTTATTTTATCACGGCGTATTATTGTTTTCGAAGATCAAAAGCTTTCTTAACGTATTATGTCTCGACAGAATTCAGTCATTTTTCTCTTTTATTTTACTAATGTAGGCTTTTCTCCTTGCACTTCTACCCCGATAACACAGACTTTGCATATACTTTTTTACACTATGCGGAGCAACAGGAATATTATAACATGTACCAACAACGCCATTTATAATGTTATTGATACTGATAAAAGATTTTCCTTAACAGTTCCTTCAATTATCAAGGGTTTCAAAGTCTATAGATTGAAAAAAAAAAATAAGTCTATTATTTTTAATATAATAAATAAAAATTTTTATTCGAGATATTGATCACATAAAAGAGCAACATTTAAATAATCTATATATATAAAAATGAATTGCTGTTCGTTAGTCTCACTAAAACTCGAGAACGGCTGAACGGATTTCGATCATTCTTTTTTTGTTTTTTTCCTTATAGGTCAGGGATGGTTTAGGAAAAAAAAAAAAATCGAAAAAATTCGAATAGTTTTCTTATTATTAATTAAAATATGAAAATAATAACCTCCTAATACCTTATAAATAGCCATTAAAATATTAGCTATAATTTAATTGTTGCCAAAAAAAATTTACGAGTTCATTTTCTTTCGACATAAAAATAAATAAACGTGATTAAATAAATAATTTAATTAAACGTGAGCTTTAAAAAATTGTAAAAAATTAAATTATGTATCTCACAAAAATTGACGTCACTATCGGTTTAAAGATTTCATACGCATTGATAAAGTGCTAATGTAGTTAGTTCTATGATTCAACAGAAAATTTAAAAACACAGTTTATAAAAAGTTTTTTTTTCTTATAATCTACATATATATATATATATATATATATATAAATGAATGTTTGTCTGTATGTCCATTATAAAATTGTAAACGGCTTGACCGATTTCGATCATTCTTTTTTTGTTTTTTTCCTTATAGGTCAGGGATGGTTTAGGAAAGAAAAAAATTGAAAAAATTCGGCCCCCAAGGGGGGGGGGGAAGGGGCAAAACGTGAATTCAAAATATCCTTCATAGCTCAAACAAAGAAACAGATATCCGTAAAATTTTTGCTTTAAAATATAGCTAATATAAATGTCTAAAAACCAATTCCTGGAATTTTCGAAATTTGATCCCCAAGGGGGGGGGGGCAAAAACAATTAGAAATACAGTTAGGCCTTTCAAAATTGGTACAGATAGGTTTCAATAGCCTGCAAGTCGAATGGGGATATTTTCGAAAGTGTAAAGTTATTAGGAGGGGAGAGAAGGGGGGAGGGGAGAGGGGGGGGGCAAAAAAATAAAAATAGAGTTAGATAGTTCAAATTTTGTATATAGAGGTTTTCGATACTTACAAATCGATTGCGGATATTTTCGAATTTGTAAAATTATTAGGAGGGGCGGGAAGAGGGGGGGCTATGGGCAAAAACAAATAGAAATACAGTTAGGGCATTCAAAATTGGTACAGATAGGTTTTAAAGGCCTGCAAGTCGAATGGGGATATTTTCGAAAGTGTAAAGTTATTAGGAGGGGTGAGAAGGGGGGATGGGATGGGGGGGGCAAAAAAATAAAAATAGAGTTAGATCGTTCAAAATTGGTACAGAAATGGTTTTCGATACTTAAAATCGAATGCGGATATTTTTGAATTTGTAAAATTATTAGGAGGGGCGGTAAGGGGGGGCTATGGGCAAAAACAAATAGAAATGCAGTTAGGCCGTTCAAAATTGGTACAGATTGGTTTTAGATGCCTGCAAGTCGAATGGGGATATTTTCGAAAGTGTAACGTTATTAGGACGGACGGAAGGGGGGCGGAGGGGCAAAAAAAATAAAATAGAGTTAGATCATTCAAAATTGGTACATAGAGGTTTTCGATACTTACAAATCGATTGCGGATATTTTCGAATTTTTAAAATTATTGGGAAGGGGGAGAGTGGTCAGGCAAAAAAAAAAATAAAAATAGAGATAGATCGTTCAAAACTGGCGCATAGAGGTTTTTGATATTTACAAATCGATTGCGGATATTTTTGAATTTGTAAAATTATTAGGATAGACGGGAGGGGGGGTCGAAGGGGGAAATAAGAGTTAGAGCATTTTGGGAATTTTTTCGGAAGGCAGTGAGAACCCGGTGCGACATTTTTCCTAATCAGATTTTGTTTCGCTTTTTTTTTTTTTTTTTTTTCTTTTTTCACGTGATAAAAATTAATGCAATTTTGAGAATTCAGTAATTATAGTGATTCATTTAAAAATAGTGACCAGCGAAGCGGGCAAAGCCTGCTAGTATTTTATAAAAATTTCATTAAAGAATTTGGAAAATTGACTGGGTGGGTACTGGTTACAAGAGACCATAGGTGCCAAACCGGAATTCTTTTTATAGCTGTTAACGGTAATATTAATTGTCGAAAATATACATAACATATTCCATTTAAAACTAGTGGTGTTAATTCTGATTTGAAAGTTTAAAATGTTGGTAGCTCTGCAGGAGACCCTTCAGAAAAGCGATGGACACAATTTCTCAGAAACTAATGCACCAATCATGTTAAAATTTTGCACACTTCTTCAATATAGAATTGACTAGTACTTAAGCGAAGAAATGTTTTTTTTTTTTTTTTTTCCCGATTACAACTCATTTTACAAGGCTATACAGGGGTAAAATTTACAGAAAATTGTATTGTTTTTGCATACAGCAATACCAAACAAATAAAAGTTTTATTATGTTTTTAAATCCTTCGTTTGAGCATTAGCCAATTCTATTTTGAAGAAGTGGGCGAAATTTCAATAAGGTCGGTGCATTAGGTTTTTTTTTTTTTTTTTTTTTTTTAATCGTGTCCAACGCTTTTCTGAAGGGTCTTCGGAAACCAAAACTTACCGGTTGCACTTTCCAAAGTTTTTATTGAAAATTTTAAACTATTGCTTAACTATTGCTCTTTTATGTCCTCAAAATTTTAAATTTCTTTTTAATTATTATATTTAAAAAAAAAAAAAAAGAGAGAGAGATAAAATATGCTTTCTTTTTAGCTTTCGAAACTTATGTAATCCTTTCGAAAAATATCTGGATCAAACAAATTACGTGAAATTTTCAACTTTTGAAAATAATTCATTCCCTTGTATGAGAAACAAATGTTACGTTTAATCAAAAATTTTCTTGGACATTCAGCGATAAGGACGATCAGCGCATTTCACCTTAAATTTATGATTTTTTCATAACCTGCAAAGGAAGAGCATATTTCTTTGCAAATATTGTGCCAATGAACTAGATTAACGACTATAACTATTGAATATCTTCTTAAAATTAAAATAAACAACTTACTTTATGTCTCAAATTTTAAACTATTTGCTGGTTGTTTAGTTACATTTTTCTTTCATCAAAATGTCTATATTTTCATTTTAAATGAGCTTGTAAATTTATTGGCATTTTTAAAATTATTAATATTAATTATTTTTATGTCATAACTATAAATTAATTTTCACATAAATATTTATTTTTCGTTCAAATTATTAATAATAAAATTAGTTTTTAGATAACTCTGTTCAAATACGTTTTCTGCCATTTTATGTCAAGTGCATTTGGCTAAACTGAAGGTCTTAATTGAAATAAATATGCAGAAAATTATTCTACAAAAATATTTAAAAATACTAAGAGAATAATTTTGATACATAAATTATAAATAAATGGAATTTTTAGTAATAGATTTTATTTTATCATGAGCAGAATTTTTAAAAAATTATAATATGCTTTCTGTCTTGGTTATCATGTTTTTCTCTTATCAAAGTAAAAATGTTTGATTAATGATCATTCATTTGTATATATTCGTTATATATTAAAACAACATTTTCCCAGGCTTAAATCAATGTGTATATATTATGACATATTGTGTAGAGATTTATTTACTGAGATTGCAAATTCTCAATACCACTAGCAGTGGCAATTAAATTTGTCGTTTTCTGTTCACTTTTATTGCATTTAAATGTTAATTTATAAGAGACAATAATTTGGGAATTGAAAAATGTGCAAGATGAATAGACGTTTATTTTAAAACTGAAAACAGTTTCAATATATATATATATATGTTTAGATAATTTACTTTAATATCTTTCACATTTCAAGCTGGCTCATTCATTTGTATAACACATTTTATGTTTTGAAAATAATTCCTCGTCTCCCCGTAAATAGTTTTTTTTTAGACCGTTTCATTCCTTCATGTAATTTTATAAAAATGTTTTAATCGTAAGAAGTCTTTTTAAAAATACTAATTTTCATGTGGTTTTGCTAGTTAAAATATAACTTTTTCACATTCGGAGTACAGTGAGCAGCAAAATTATTGAAGCACACATTCGCATTAACCCTTTCATTCCCCGTGATGCCAATTGGAATCATAACATTTCTGATTTTCTTTCTTATCATCTAACACTCTCACGGATTCAAAATGAACAATATTTAAATCTATATACATTTTCCCACCGAAAACAACATATTTTAGATGATTTCACTATCCTTGTTGATAATTGAAAGTATATTTTACTTTATTATGATAATAATATCGGAATCAGTTTCCTGTTTTGGTCAGTTTAAGTAAATAAACTGTTAAAATTTTTTTTTAATGTTTATAGTTTCTATTTTAATTAATTACAAAATGTATTTCTTCCAAAATTTTGATATTTTTATTTATTGAAAAGCTACGATTTTTAATGGCATCAGTGGTTATATTAAACACAAATAAACATCTATCAGTTGCTTTGTTATCTATATTAATTCGTACTCTGCTATTACTCCTATTTAAAAAAAATATTTACATATATTACCTTTGAAATAAATTTATGACTAAATATAAGATTTACTGTTTTATGGATGGGAAAAATTGGGAATGAAAGGGTTAATATGTATATATATATATATATATATATATATATATATATATATATATAGTTTGATTGCTAAGTTTTATCATCAGTTTATTTTTTTATAAACAGCATAAGACTAAGATTATGATTTGAAAATATTTATTTAAGAAAACAGTATTAGGTGTACATCACTTAAATAGGTATTGTTGCTAGCACTTCAATAATTTTGCATCCGACTGTATGAAGTAATTAATTTGATATTTATTTTTTTGCTTTCCTTTGCATTTTAAATAACCTATATTATGCAAAATTCAATAACAATTAATAAGTCTGTTAGAATTAATTTTTACGGTAATTCAAATTGGCCAAAAATGCCGTTTTGTAACTGGAAAGTAAACTCATTTGTTACGAAATTATTCTTCGGAAGATAAACCAATGCTCGATTTATTTCCGGAATTTGTTATCGCAGTTTTAGAATTAATGAAGCAGATATTTCGATTGTTTGAAACAATTTATCAAATCCTTTACGAAATCTTATGCATTTTTAGCAAATGAAACGATTGAAATTTCTACCAAATGATTACTATTACATATAATTTAAATACTGACTTTTATATAGAGAAAATATATAAATATGTATATATATTTGAATGTAATATTGGTTAAAGTAATCGAGAAAAATTTCGAAGAGTTTTGAGTTGAGGTTTCCAAATAAATTCAGAGAACTACTTTCTTTGTTAATATTTTTAAAATACGAATGAATTCTTCTATTATATATTGAAATACGATTAAAAGCTTTAAAAAAATAATGTAAACATTTCACTTTTTAAAAAATGTTTTACTAAGTAAAAAACAGTAAAAATAAGTATTTTTACAAAACACATTATCTGAAATTTAAATGAATATATTTTAGTTTTGTAAATTTTAATAATATTATTAAACATCTTTGAAGGAAATGGAGGACTCTTATGTATGTAATTTGAATATTTAAAGAAAAATATGCAAATTAAATCCCGGGCGGGAAAAAAATTATTGAAAATGCGTTGCAAATTCTAAGTTTTATCAAACATAATACAAAAACGAATGCATTAGTTATTAGGAGTGTTGTTCATTCAATTTATCCCCGTTTGTAAAGCACGTATGAAGCTATTCGATAGTTTTTATCCTTATTTTATTTATTTATTTTTAAAGTAAAATATTAAAATTTTATTTTTGAGAAAACGCTAAAAATAAAATTAATCTCTGTTTAAAATGTTGATACGTTGGACTATTAATGAGGCTATAATTTTAATTCTAAACCAAATGAAAAGAAATCCCCCCCCCCCCCCCCAAAAGAAAAAAAAAAAAAAAAAATTAAATTAAATTAAAAATAAATAAATAAATCGAAAAAATAAATAATTGAGCTTTAATATTATATCAAAATTGAAAAATCGATATTTTGATTGAAAATGGGCATTTAAAGGTATTCAGATACCTTTAAAGGCTGAGATATTAAATTCGCTCCTAATAGGGCTTTCTTATTGTTTGTTAATTTTCTTATTTTTAACGTATGAAGCTATTCGATAATTTTGATCCTTATTTTATTTATTTATTTTTAAAGTAAAATATTAAAATATTTTTTTTTGAGAAAACACTAAAAATAAAATTGATTTCTATTTAAAATGTTGATACGTTGGACTATTAATGAGGCTATAATTTTAATTCTAAACCAAATAAAAAGAAATTCCTCTCCCCCCAGCCCCCCTCCCCCCCCCCACCTCCCAAAAAAAAATCGAAAAAATAAATAATTGAGCTTTAATATTATATCAAAATTGAAAAATCTATATCATCATCATCTTCTTCTTCACGGATTAGGCTGGGGGTCCAACCACCGTTTTCTAGGTCTGCCGCGGTCTCGCTTGCCCTTTGGAATGTAGTAGAAGGAAGCTCTCGGTAGCTTTCCGCGTGTCATACGTTGTCGATATTTTGATTGAAAATGCGCATTTAAAGGTATTCAGATACTTTTAGAGGCTGAGATATTGGCTTTCTTATTGTTTGTTTGTTAATGTCTCAATCGGTCCTTTTTATATTAATTTTCGGATTTCTTTTTAAGATTAGTTAAATCAAAATCTTAAATAAATAAAATTCGCACCAGTAAATGGGCTCCTGCACTCTTCCAAGGACAGTCCTGGACATTTCAGCAGGATTTTGCACCAGCACATAACGCACGAACAAATCACGAATTTTGTGCAGACCATTTTCCTTCATTTATTGCAGCCACAGACTGGCCTCCGTATTCACCAGATTTAAATCCTGTGGATTATTGTATCTGGTCGTTTTGAAGAGGGAAGCTAGCTCAAACTCACACAGAAGTTTGATATCGCTCAAGCAATCACTAAAGGCTGCATGGGACAAATTAGATGTAAATATGTTACGGCTTGCTGTTGATGAATTTCCAAAAAGATTAAGAGTCTGCATTAAAGCCAAAGGTGGCCATTTTGAAATTGCTTAAGTTTATTTTGTTTATCTTGATCCATTAGTATAAAATAAAGTTTATTTTACACTTATTGCTTCTATCTAGTTTTTTATTCAATGCCTTTTATTTGTTGCAGAACTTTTCACCCACCTTGTATATATATATATATATATATATATATATATATATTCTACGATAATTATTTCTCAATAAAAATATTTTGGCCCGATGGTAAGCAAATTCTGAAATTTTCACAACACTGGAACTAAATTCTATAATAATTAGAACGAGATGATGCAGTTTCTAGACCGCAAAATTTCAATTACATTTAATTAAAAACATGCACTTCTATAATTGATATTCTAAACTTATCTATAGTTATTTTCTTTTAAAAAGATAGAAATAAATTCCGATCGATATGGTAACTCAATCCTGTTTTTGTTTCACCGAATATTAATTAAGGATCTGGGAATGTCTTTCAAAGCAAAGTGGGGATGAACTGATGATGATAATTTTTTGTCCATTGCCTTCTTAATCACTGGGCAATAATTTAAAGAACATGGTTCATATCAGCGCGCTTAATAAATAGAAATAAAAGATGAAAGAAACAAACTGACCTGAGAGTTTGTAATAAGAAAGAAGTTGTGTTTTATAAAGGGGTTCTTAATTAAATTGTAGGAATCCTTTAGAAAAGCATACCAATTACTCATGTGGACGATGTCTTTTAAAATGACAGAAATGTTAAAAGAAAAAAGAAGTTAAAGTAACATAAAGCAGTGAACCCAATCTTATCTTAGGAAATAAATTTATTTGTGTTTATATAAAACAAGAAAGAAAAAGCATATGTTTCACAGAGATTATAAAACACTTTCTAACTGAGGGTAGTAATAAACTACTTCCTTTAATATCCTAATTGAACCTAAAGCTGTCAATATATATATATATATATATACATTTGTTGGTATCTTCCTATTCTCCAGTTTGTGTATAAGTTTTACATGTGGCTACTCTGCTTTTTTCTAGTTTTCTCTCTGGATTCCTTGATGATTTGATTTAATAAATTATTTAATTTCTCATTCAAAATGGTTTTGCTGCCTCGATCGGGGTTTAAACAATATAAATTGCTATATTGTTTTACGAAATCGATGCAGCTTTCACAGCTTTATGAAATACATGCCCCCTGAAGAGCTTATACTTCAAATTTTAAGCATTTTTATCCAATTATTAATTCTGTGGTCCTTTATTTACTTTCTCCATCACTAAGTTTAATGGTCCTTTTTATTATTATTATTATTCATGTCGGCGTAAGTAATTTAAATATTTTTTGTCTCTTATTGGTTCTTAATCTGTATCGCAACATTTTTGTGTCAGTCTTACCTAAATGTTACATTCAGTTCTGTTTTTGTTGTGTTGGTATTGTTTTGTATCTATTAATTGCTAAATTTTAAGGTTAAATTTTATTACGAATCTATCACACACACACACACACACACACACACACACACACACACACACACACACACACACATATATATATATATATATATATATATATATATTAATTTTACAACTTCTGTTTGTAGAAAAACTGCCTTTTATGGGCAATACCTTAACTTCAGTTTAGCTAACACCTGTCCCTCATAAACTTGCTGTTGTTCACATCCTTTTACATCGCGCTAACCACTATTGAATTAATTCTGAATTGTTACGAAGTGAATTATTCAATTTTTTTTTTCCTGATTTAAAAAATAATGGTTATCTCCCCTCCCACAAGTTCTTTATTAAAACTTACAGTCAATTATTTCGCCAACAATATAACTGACAAGAATAAAAAACCATTACATTAACGATTGACTATAATTGTAATTTAGAAACTAAATCATTTCTTAATGATATTAACTAACAGGGATTTCTACATTTAACTATAATGAAATAAACTTGTGCAATATTATTTGACGTTGAATTTTCTAAAAGAGTGATTTATTTAATAAATAATTCTTTAAACTGTCAGTTAGTTGACTTTTGATGTGTGATTAAAGAAGATATTTATTAACCGGAAAAGATTTAAATTGCAGCAGTTAATATTATTTATTCGACAAACAAGGTAATAAATCTACAATTAATTTTTTGAGTTTTCAACAGCGTTGTTAACAGAAAATACATAAATTGTGCCTTTTTAATAATTCTTTCTTATAATATTAAAAGAAAGTTTGTATTATTCACTTAAATGAATTCAAAGAACTGATATTAATATAAGTGAGCTTCTCAGATAATTTCGAAATTTAAGTAACTTAATCGAGAATCAGATTTGAATTAAATTTATCTATTTAAAAAAATTAATTATTTAACTGATAATTTGATACTTAATAAATTTTGAATAAAACTAGATGTATTTAAATTTAAATAATATATGAGTAACTTCCTCACATATTTCTCCCCTTCGCCTAGAAAGAAAAAAAAATTGAAAGGTAACAAAAAATATACATCGCTCTCTCTCTCTCATCAAAAAGTATGGCATATTACAAATTGGAAAATAACTTTTTATATAAAAACCAGTACTGCTTGAAAAATATTTTTCATATTACAGAGTAGCTAATAATGTAAAATTAAACATTTATTATCTTAAACATTTATTATATTAACAATATTAAACATTAATTATATAACATCAAGATCGCCCACTGTATTAGCCATGATAAAACTCCATTCCTAAATTTTATGTATTTCTAGCCTTAATAACTCCTTAAATATCAGTTGCAGTGTCTTGAGAATAGGTTCTTCTATAATTAATAATTTCTTGCCAAGTTACCAAACAGTCATCAGTAGTTTTATTAAGTTCATCTGTAAAGCCTCTCCGTTTATGCGATTCCAATGGATTTTAACTTAGGGAACTCTGCCTATAAATGTTGTTTACTAGCAATATCCCTGTACAGAAACTAAATAATATTATTCCGTCTATTTGAGTTATTTCCGGAACGTAAAGTAATTTCAAATTAATAGTAATATTTACAAGTATCACACACACATGACAATAGCATAAGAAAATTTTGACAAATATTTCATTGAAACAATATCAATATTGCTATAATATGTTTAATCTCTTGATAAATTGGAGATCTTATGTAATAAATGATATCATCAAATGACTCGTGAATAAATCTAATCAAATAGCACTGATGACAAAAGTTCCATCATAATCTATACGATCCTTTGACTCAAACTTATTGGACAGCTGGATATTTAATAAATGTTTTCGATAGCATGACAAAATTATCTTTAGAGCATGAACATTATCCACGGCGGAATCCATTCTTCATGTATATTGCAATAGATTTAGGAGATACAAAACATAAATGATCATATATATATATATATATATATATATATATATATTAAATGGATGAGGATTAAATTAAATGATAACAATGTTTTTTAGAAAAAGCTATTAGTCAAAGATCAATTTCATTTATTAGTGCATATTTGTGTAGCACTGTAGGCTATTTTTAACAATACTTTAAAAACTCTTTATAAAATAATTAAGTTTGCAACAGTGAAAAATTGCTTGTCTAAGATTCGAATCTTGATCTTTTGGATTAACGCATCTGCCTATTGAAAATAAATGATATCAATCAGATGTCGACCGTCTTATCTTGGTATATAGTTGGCATGTTAAATCAACGGACTTGGGTTCGAACAACGTCGTAGTCTCTTTTTTTGCGTAAATATTAATACAGCCTATTCAAGTTTCTAGAAACTTTCTATGAAATGCCTTCGCTCCAGTTAAGACGGTTATCATTTAAATGTACCGAAAATAATATTAACCCGTTAGTAGTCGCTATAGACAGCGCCACCTATTACAGATTGCGCACTTTTTATTTAATTCTCAGCAATAATTTTAAGAAGTGATGTTCCTTCGATTTTATTTGCGTTTTATGTATATCAAACGCTACTTCTAAAAATTTTTGGTGGCTATTGAATAAAAAAATCTGGCAACACTGAAGGATGGGCGGCAAATCGACCAACTAGCGACTACTAACGGGTTAAATATTTTATATATCACTATAAACAGCTGTATAATGGTGATCAGTCTCTCTCTGATGTTCAATAATTTTTTACAACTTTATTTATAAAATTTTATTACTATTATTATTATTAAATGATATTATTATTGTTTTTTGTGTTATTTTAAATGGTATAAGTGCTGACAGTTAACTAGTTCATTAAATTCTTTTCCTATTAAAACAATGAAAGTAGTGCTTGTTGCACGCATATTGGGAGGGTTACGTCACTCTGGACAATTATAAGAATGGTAGCGGCTAAAGGTAACGAGTGTGTAGCGGCTATAGAATGAGCAATAGATGACAGTTTAAATCCACCCTAGGGAAAGTACAGAGACAAGCCATCACAATTTTGACCCTCCGCAGAGTAGTTGGCTTCCCTGCTTCGGTGGTGTGGTGATGGTGTAGGGTTTAAGATCGAATGACTGCACGTGGGTCCTTCGCTTGGATTGCATGACCTTTGTAGGGTCTTTTTAAGGAGTTTTAGCCCGTATACACGTGAGTTTCGGAAAAAAATATATGAAAATTTCGAACGGCTTTGTCGACGAATGTGACCGGCAATCGAACCTGGCACTTCCAGTCTACCAGCTTCGAAAGCAGAGCATCTAGGCAACTAGTGGAACCTATGAGCTTCGCTAATTTCCAGAGGTATTTTTTACGGAATATGGAGGACATTACAGTCACGATATTCACCAATTTATATTAATGTACACAGTGGTCTTCGGATGACTCAGTGGATCGAACTAAGGTGTGTTGGGGTCCCGTCATCGTTAATTTGCGCTGCAATGAAAAGGGCTTGACTTTGCGCACAGGTCGTTTGGTTTCCAGGAGGATCAAAATCGCAACGTAAATAGACCCAGTATATTACTGTTGAAGACGAAGCTTTTCTACTCGACGTTGTTTGTAACGTCTGATTCTGCTCCTTTAGGTCCTGACTTGATAATGTCATTAGCGTGGCCGCGTTTCTAAGGTAAGTACCCGAAATGTGACAGTAAACACCAAAGGTTATCCTGACATGTTGGATTAAAATACATATTATATCTATGGTCCCTGGGGTGGTTTGATTTTGGGTTGCCCAACTACGGTCATTTCTTGCACATTAAGTTTCGTTAGATCGGGACCTACAGCTTAAAGTGAGTTACGAATTTTTACAAACGTTCATGCCTTAACCTGAATTTGAAACCGGCAGACGATAACTGAAGAGTAGAGCGCTGGATGATTAGGAGTGACACCCAGGTATCACACTGTGCAGTTCCATAGCAACATTAATCTACACCAAATAGTCAACTACCAAAATTTTAGAGTTTATATCTAGATGTTATAAAACTCCAAACTTATAGTCCTATAGTTTGAAAATCCCGAAATTTGAAGACTTTCCATTTCAAATTAATTTTTAAACTTTAGATAATTTTAGTTTATTCAAACGAATTCTTAATTATTATTATTTTTTTTTTCATGAAAATTTCACTTCTGTAAACGACAATAACTAATCACCAAGTAATAAATTCATTTAAGATAACCACATCAAATTAAGAGCAGCATTCACTTCAAAAGATCATGTTCAATAGTTTTATGTGCAAATTTCAAACAAAATATGTAATGAGGATAGTTCGTGCATGTAAAAGAATCATTTGGCCTATTTTCTTTCTTTCTTTCTTTTTTTTTTTTTTTTTCTTTAAATAAAAACGTACAGATATCTTGCAAAATAATTGAAATTTTAAAAGTATATCGGAAGTTATCGTGACTGAAACTTACATTTGGGATTTCGGAGAATATTTTTCTTTTGATCTATTTCTGCTGGAAAATAAATATTTTATATTTTTTAATTGTACGGTTGAATTAAAACAGGCCTTCTGTGGTCCTTACTTTCTCTGCCACTAATTTTGAATATCATTTTTGTTATAAAACTGTTTTATAATTTTTAAAAAAGCTTTATTATCCTCAAGTATTTTTAATTATATTCTTTATAATATCAGATATACATGGGAAATCAGATAATACTGGCACCCAAATACAGGTACTGAAATAGGTAATCAGAGAAAGGATTTAGTAAAAGCTATAAAACGTGTTTTGTTTATGCTACATAGTTGTTTTAAAACAAGTTTTCATTAGAAGTAAAAAATAATTTTTGTTACAACAGCACAAGATATAGTTTTAGCCATAGATATAGTAATAAGACATAGATTGATCATCGCGGGGAAAAATGTGATTCCTTTTCATTCGGGGAAAGATGGCCATTTTACCGTCTATCTTTTTCCGGGTGAATATATTCGGATAATTTAGCAATTAAAATTTATGAACCATTTATGTACTATAGGTGAATGAAAATCTCCAGATACTGTTTCAAATTCAGTTTTCTTTCTTTCTTTCTTTCTTTTTTTTTTTTTTTTTTCGTCTTTTTTTTTTTTTTCTTTTTTGCTATCTCTATTAACTTAATATTGAAAGTTAAAAAATTTTATACATTAAAACTAGCAGGCTTTACCTTCTCCGCTGCTAACTATATTTAAAAGAATATTGAAAATTCCACATTATTAACTAATATAAAATACTTAAAAAAAAAAAGATTCAGTGAAATATGAAAACAGTGTTTAATAATAACAAAGCAACTGATTATAAAAATTATATTTTTCATAAATTAGTCAAATATAACTTACTTATGAAAACTTATCCCATTTCTTTTTATATATTTATCCGAATAATTAGAAGCCACGCAGTATATCGGCATTTTCAAAATTCATCAACATTCTGTTCTATTTTTATTGCCCACAGAGTAAGATTTAATCCTTCTTCATGCTATTGCCGAGTTTCATATCAACTAATGCTGATGCCAAAACTTTTTTTCGGCATCAAAAATCTTTGGTCGACAATATGCGGATAACAGATCTATATAAATTACTATATCAATGTTTTTAACCCATGTACTGAAATACAACATACTTTCTTGTATTAACTTTCTTGTATTAACTGTATTCTTATACTAACAAATTATTCTGTTTGACTTTAGCTTTACATTAACTTTTGTTTATTTATAAGTAAAAAACATTTTTTGTACGAAGAAGAAAATATTTTTGTTAGAACTGCAACGAAAATTATTTTCTTAATGTATTCCAAATTTCTATTGGGACACATTTAAACAGAAATTTTGTTGATTCAACAAAACTTTTCTCTGGGTATAAACTTTGCCTTCAATCGTGTAAAGCATTTGAAAGAAGTGCCACTTTTTAATGTAAATACCGTAATTCCCGGCGCATAAGCCCCAGGTTAGATAGATCAGTTTAACCCCAGAAATTTTCTAAAACATAAAAAGCTATTTTAACTAAATAAGTACGGATTTAGCTTTTTCAATTAATTCTTTCAAGAATGATGGTATATGTTATACCACCTATTTTTAGTTTCCCATCATACTATAGGTATGGGGAACTTAGGTAATCCTGAAAATTTTCGACCTCGGTTTTCTAACTTTTTTATACGTTTTCAGGTGTGAGGAATCCGAAAATGACAAAGTTTGTATGGTGTCTGTATGTAGGGTGTCGGTTAGTTTGTTAGTGTGTTAGTCCGTTAGTTTGTTAGTCTGTTTACAGGATTTTTCACGAACAAATGGTCGCAGAGAGGTCAGACCAGTTTTAAAATATTACTTTCGATACTGGCAAGAACTTTATTCATTTACAACATTCGAATTAAAAAACTTCGTAAGTTATTAGAAATTTACCATTTTCTTAACATGGGAGAATAGGACAAAATTTCACTTAAACGTGCATTAAATGGAAACTTTTTACTGTAAAAATGTCAGACCAGTTTTAAAATATTATTTTTGATGCCGGAATGAACATCAGTAACCATAAATATGCTATTTTAAAGATTTCGCAGGTTATTGGAAATTTACGAATTTCTTAACATGGCAGTATAGGGCAAAATTTCACATAAACGTCAATTTTGAGAGATATTTTCATCGTAAAGATATCAGACTTGTTTTGAAATATTATTTAGGATACTGGCATGAATATCATTGACTATGAATTTTCCAATATAAAAATTTCGTAATTTATTATAAATTTACGAATTTCTTAACATGGCAGAATAGGGTAAAATTTCACACAAACGTCAATCTTGAGGAAGATTTTGATCGTAAAGGTGTCAGACCACTTTTGAAATATTATTTAGGATACTGACATGAATACCATAGAGTATGAATTTTCTAATTTAAGACATTCGTAAGTTATTTGGAATTTATGATCCTCTTAAAATGGCAGAAAAATACAAAATTGAGCATAAACGGCATTTTCAGGATCATAAGTATATCAGACAACTTCAAAATAACATTTATGAAACTTGTATGAACTTGACTGATTACAAATATTCTAATAGGAAAATTTCGTAAGCTATTCGTTATTTAAGATTTTATCAACATAACAAAATTGAAAATTTTCCATATAGATATGCATTTTGAGGATTGTTGCATTGGAAATAGTAGCATAAAAACTAAACTACGAAATTTACCCTAATAAAATAAATTAATAGATTAGAATAAGATAGATAGATCGAAGTTAACGGTGGATAGCCTATTAAGCGAGGATTTCATTCTGTCACTGTGTCAAGCGTTTTTTCAAATGCATTTCTCTTAACATGATAACTACGTTTAGAGAATGTCCTGTTCTAGAATTTTATGAATATATATATATGATGGGGAACTGAGCAGAGTCCACCTATGCCAACTAGTTTTATAAGTTTCCCCCAGAATTTTTTCTTAGAAAATTTTGCTTTTTAACCTTTTATTGTAATTTCTGGTGGCAGTGAGTATTAATTGAGCATGATTATCTTGTGTTTCATACACTATCTACCAATACGCATTTGGACACTTTCGAATATAGGCATTTTGTCAAATATCTAGAAAAGGTCTTTTGGAATCATCTTGAAATTTTGGTTGCGTAAATAACACGCTACACCTCAGCATATTTCAGCAAAAGTTGTGTCCTGAAAAGGAAAAGGGGACCAGTAAAAAATTAAAGAAAAATCAAGATGTTTTGGATCACCCTGTAATAAATTATGCTTGAAATGCCTTTTGGCTATAGCATGTGATTAGTAGGAATTTTCTCATTATCTGTATAAATTTTTAAGAGGCTACCACGTATATTCATGGAGATATATTAATTTTTTAAAATACTGCAAAGCAAATTTCCACTTTTTTAATTCTAACACGTAGGGTATTAGACCCAGAGCAAATACATTTTTAGAAAATCGGACATACTTCATAAGACACAGCATACTGCAATTAGAATGCAAAAATGTTAAATATGTTAGGAAATATAAGCATTTTTACTAAATAATTTTTATCTACGCATGCGCTAGCTTTTAAAGAATTTCACTTGCATAATTTAATAGTCAAATATATTGAAGAACTAATGTGAAAACTCCAAAGAAATATCGTGTAAATTTAAAGAGTTATGAGAGATAGAATGAACAGGATTTCAGTTCTCTCAAAATAAAAGCTGAACTATGAGTGGTTTTACTCACATTTTTATTTTGATTAATCAATGCCTTTTTTTTTTTTAGAAGAACTGAAATTCTTTTCATTCTATCTCTCACAACTCTTTAAATTTACACGATATTTGTTTAAGGTTTTCATTCAAATTGCTCAAACATTTGATTATTAAATTATGCAAATAAAATTTTTTTTAAAGCTAGCGGATGCATAGATAAAAATTATTTAGTAAAAATACTTATATTTCGTAAGATATTTAACATTTTTGCATTCTGATTGCAGTATGATGTGTCTAAGGAAGTATGCCCAATTTTCTGAAAATGTCTTTGCTTTGGGTTTAGTATTCTACGTGTTATAATAAAAAACTTTTTTTTTTAAAATTAATATCTATATATATCTATATGTATATCTCATGAATATGTGTGGTAGCCTCTTAAAAATTTTTGTAGATAATGAAAAAATTCCTCTTAATCACATGCTACAGCCAAAAAGCATTTCAAGCAATACTTTTTACAGGGTGATACAAGACATTTTGATTTATCTTTAATTTTTTACTGGCCCCCTTTTCCTTTTCAGGACACAACTTTTCCTGAAATATAGGAGGTATAACGTGTTCTTTACGGTACTAAAGTTTCAAGATGATTCCAAAAGAACTTTTCTAGATATTTGACAAAATATCTATATTCGAAAGTGTCCAAATACTTATTGGTAGATAGTGTGGGATTAAAAAAAAAATCAAAATAATGTATTTTAAATCTACGAAATTTGATTGATAAAAACATTAAATTGTACTCCTTAACTCTTTACGGTATAGTAGTTTGCAAAACATGTTACAAATTCAATCTTTTCTTTTTTGTTACCAATTGTTATTTTCGTTCAAATACTTCTATTTAAAAATTATATTAAATGTTATATGCAATATTTTAAAAATTAATTTTCAGTTTTAATGGCGTTCTTCACTTTGAAAATATAAACAATTTTGTGTTTATAAGTAAAATTGTTTATATTAAAAATCTGTGCACTAAAGTGTTAATTGATATTTCTAATGTATAACTGATATGACTGATCAGCGGATTGTACGCGAGAAATTAATGTATGTCAAAGGAATAATTAGCACCAAATTACGTTAACGGCCCTCTTCACTTACCGTCGCCGGAAACCCGAGCCAATGTTATTCTGTGGGAAAATTTTCTTTACAAATAACTTATTAACTAATATATATTTTTAAATTCTGTTTTCACATTCAGAAAATTCCCAACTGTTCAATTGACGGACCTTTTTAAAAAATGTATTTTTTTAATTTTTAATATTTTATTTTGAAATTGCAAAATGAGAAAGTTTCACATATTGAAAATTCGTATTTTGCAGCTTCAAAATAAAATATAAAAAAATAAAAAAAAATATTTTTTTAAAAAAGGTCCGTCAATTGAACAGCTGGGAATTTTCTGAATGTGAAAACAGAATTTAAAAATATGTATTAGTTAATAAGTTATTTGTAAAGAAAAATTTCCCATAGAATAACATTAGCTTCGGCTTCCGGAGGCGGTGAGTGAAAAGGGCCCTTAAGATCTAACTAATGATAATCTACGGAATTACGTGCATAAGCTCTCTACATTCTTTACGAAAGTTTTATAATAAAGAGACAATTGGGTCATTCACTGTAAAAGTGAATTATCTCCTTGAAAATAAATTTTGAAATAACGAGCTCTTTTCTTTTTCTTTCTTTTTTTTTTTTTTTTCTTAAGAAAAAAATACAAGTATTCAGTCGGTGTTATATCTATTTTTATTATTTTATACAATTTAAAGTTATAAGAATGTTAATTTGAAGTAATTTAGAAACTTCATTTTTGTAATGAATACTCGTATATAGCAGTTTTATTTCCCTGAAAAATCAAGTAACATCATTTATGCAATTATTAGAATTGCTTCATTCTTATAATGGAAAACAATTTTATGTAATACAATTAACCAAAAATGTACATAATTTTAAAATATGGAGTCATTAACCTTTTATAATGAAAGATGCAATTGTCAGTTCTATATATAAAACTCAAATTAATTATCGAATATTTTTTAATTTCTAATGAAATTCTGTCATGAGAATTCAAAATAAGCAGCTTGTAAGTTTAGAATCTTTTTTTTAGGAAAAGTATTAAACTAAGACGATTTCTTGGAGAAACACACACACACACACACACACGTATATTTCGTTTTTCGGTTAAGTCGTTAATTTAAATGCAAATGAGAACATTTCAACCATCAAAGCATATAGATTTATTTCAGTCATGTTTAATTAATTCTTTGCTTATTCAAGGGATTTAAATGTGTCATTTATAATTGAATGCAACTGGGCGCATTTATAAAAGAAAATAGCATTAAGAAAATGTTCAGTAACATATGACAGTCTAGAAAATTGTTGGGAATTTTAAAAAACTGTATTCTAAATTAAAGAATTGAGCAGGAAAAAAAAAAAAAAAGACATAAATGAAACTGTTTTTTACTAATCAAGTTATTCCAATATGCATTTTATGTGTGTTTTATGAAGGTGATTCGAAATTTGTGGTACAGACGTGGTGGGTAGATAGAGAACAAGGATACGAATAATATTATCCTAGGAAACCAAGGTCGTATTTTATTTCTTTAGTTATAAATACATGATGTCTCTGATAACAATTTTAACATGATGTTTCTCTTTAACTGAAACAAGATGTTTGGCCTCAAACTTCTACGTTAATAAGGATATTTTAATGAAATTTTTAGCAGTAGTACATTTATTTTAAAAAATCATTAATTGTATAGGAACGTATGGGTGCAAGTGATGCGGCGAGGCGATAAATTAGGTGTCTATGTGTGAAATTTTGAAAATATTTGTTGCCGTCTTCAGTTACAATTGTCACTATGTCACCATGCTGGCATGAGCTCTAGCTATGACTAAGGTACACACCAGCTTAGCGACTATTGTCACCGAAGTAATATCTTTTTTTCTTTCTTTCTTTTTTCTTCGTGTTTTTCTTTTTCTCTCTTTTTTTTTTTTTTTTTTTTTTTTGCATGATTTTAGAGCAATTATTATTAAATAATTATATTATCAATCATAATCAAGAAAAATACTAAAACACAATCTACTATAACATAATGTTTTTCTCATGGTAGAAGAAGGGCAGGAGTTACATACTTTAAGAATGTGTTAATAAGTATGTATAATATTTTAAATATATGTAGTTTTATACAATAATAGCGAGGTTTCAACATTTTACTTTCATAAAGTATTGTCGTGCAGCTCTATATTTGTGCTTTTCGTGACCTACGAAGATTTAGCTTCCACAATCGTGACATTCGGAAGAAGAGTGGGAACACAGAACTATTTATGACATTTAATCGCAGGAAAACCTGAATTAACAGATTAATATAATATCAGTATATTATAATTTTGTTAATAATACAGTTCGTCGCAGTTTTCTGTTCCCTGTATGTTTCTATGGAGATGGAAAACACAGATGTCGATGTCCTGTTAATAAAATATTATATGGTAGAATCTGGGTAACACACGACGCTCCAAAAGGAAGAAAAATCGTGTTGACATCAAAATGTCGATTGAGTGACGCTTAGCTTTCTCAAATATGTTTGGAAAAAAATTGATGTAAACCATTATTTTTGTTCCTTAACATAGTAACTTAAATGAAATTTTTGTAACGTTTTAACATTTACGGTACTTAGTTTGTCTGATTTTTAACTATGGCTGTTATTGAAAACGATCTGATTTTGAAAACAAAATAATTGTTATTTTCCTAAAAGTAAAACAAATAATGATGATAGTAATAATAGTAATAATGGTATAATAAAATAAAATAAAATATGGCAACTATGCATTGAATTATTAAATTATTTCCAAAACTGTTTAAGGTTTACGTAATGAAATAAACAATTTTTATTTATTAAATTAATTATTACTTTCTTCTATATGTATAAGGAGAAAGTATTGGATTTGTGAAAATTTTTGACCTCCAACTTTCGATGAATTTACGTTTTGAGATCTCTTGAACACGATTTGAGCATTTTTAGAAAATGTCTGTGTATGTCATAAATTATATGAACGCTGTATTTCACGAATCAATAGACAAAATTTAACCAAACTTGGTATTTAGTTCGACCTTGACCTAAACTGGTGCTGATTACATTTTGAGATCAATCGCTCAACAGAGGACGCTGTCATTCCATTTTTTTTTTTTTTTTCTTAATTTTTAATATGGTAATATAGAACAAACTATCATTTAAATGTACGTAGTGAGAGTTATTTTTAATTTGTGATTGTGAAATTAATATGAATTATTGATAATAGTAGTAGTAAACTAGGAAGAAAATTGTGTGTATGCAGGAACATCGCTCCCCCTTCCCTATAATTTTTCTAAATGAGAACTTTTCAAAAGAACTAACCAATACCTTTAAAACAAATGATTGAACCACAGACCTGTGATAATTTAAAACAAAAGTATAGTTTTCATTCTTTCTTTAAAAAAAAAAAAAAAAAAAAAAAAAAAAAACTTAAATGTGGCAGAAAATTGACTTTCTTTCGACTATTTAGTGCTGTATTTCTTTGAGATGCAAATCATCTTCATTTATCATGGAAAATCCTTTTAATAAATAATAATTCAATAAATAATTTGAACTGCGTTAATTTGTATAGGAAAATACAGAAGAAAGTCTCGTGGTTGCCACAACATATTAGTTTTATTTCATAATGAAAAATAAAAAATAATTTTTATGTACATATATTCGAAATTTTGGCATATACTAGTATGTTTGACATATTTGATAATACACACATACGTAGACGCATAGACAGATATTTTCTAAAAAGGGTCAAACATTCTTCAGGACATCTCAAAACATGTAAATCCATCGAAAACAGGGGTTAAAAAATTTTCACAAATCCAATACTTTTTTCTTATGTATATACAATAAAGTAACAATTCTATAAGGCTGAAACCTTTAACAATTTAGGTTCGATCCCAGATCGCGCTCATCGACCTAGCAGTTCGGAATTTTCCGTGTTTTTCTCCGAAACTCGCGTAAACGCAGGCTAGGACCCCTTTCGAAAGAGCCACATGAAGAGCATTTCACCTATAGGCCTAGAACCCTAGTTTAGTCAATCGGCCTTAATCCACAAACCAAATCAGACCTTTTACAATTAGATCTCAAGGAAAAAAATCGTAAAAAAAAAAAAAAAAAAAAAAAAAAAAAAAAAGTTAAAATAAAATAAATAAAATAACAATTACGAAACATCATGCGACTCGTATAGATTATTAACACTTTCCAACTGTATATACTCACCGCATTAACCTTCATATTACACTGAGAAAATATTCTGTAACTAACAAGTGTAAACTAAATTATGGCTCTAGTAAAAATAGTTCCATGCCATCCTCATAAATTCTAGTTCCTTTTGAAAGCGAGTTCTAGAAACCCCTATAAGAATTCTGGAGCGTTTTCCTATATTATCGTGATCAAACTTATTTAGAAATCTCTGTAAATAAATGCGAACACAAGAGGCGAGTTTTAGTAACTGTAATTTTGTTTCATATCCCAATTCAAAGAAACCAAGCGAGAATTTAAAGGATTCATAATATTCATAATACTGTTTCACCATCTAGAAAGGTATAGACTAGAAATTCTAGATCATTTTGTCTATCCAGGTTATTTCTTTACCTTATACGCAAAACTTGGAAATCTAAATTTCTAGTTTAGAAATTCAGAAATCGACTACTTAATTGCTCTACATGAATGCGGTATGTATTTTTTCACAGTGTTCTTTGCTCACGTGATCACACAAGAAACTTACAGACGACAAAAGACAGACAGACTAATTCAAATTATAATCATTCTTAAACAATGTTAGAATGTGTTAAAAACGCTTAAGAAAAACGAAAATTCAATTCCAGCTCTTTCCAATCACAGCCCCGTAATGTTTATTAATACTTTTGTTTGACTCTTCGAATGCTAATCATACTGCATTCTATAAGACAGTTTTTTTTTTTTTTTTTTTTTTTTGTGTGTGTGTATACATATGAATAATAAATGTCAATTTCATTATAATTTGTACAAAAAAAAAAAAAAAAAGTTTTGGAATTCTTTTGACCGTTTCTGTACACAAATTAGTGGTGGTATCTGCCCCATTTTTAATAGAAAACACCCCATAGTGAGCTTCAATAACATATATCTGTTTCAAGAAATTCCATCAATATATACGGGGGGGTCAGAGCGCGGATAGACAGACAGGCAGAAATCAAAGTCATAAACGCTTTTCAACATTATTAGAAAGTGTTAAAAGAAACAGAAATTAAGATGAAATGTGGGTCTTGTATCAATAAAAAGTAGCAATATACTACGCTTCCTTTTCAGATGTGCTATTTTGCTTGAAAGTAATTAAACTGTTAGTTTAACTAACCGTTAAATTTTAGAAAATATCAGATTATATCCTATCATCAATATTAATCTTTTTGTTTGGTCTTCAGCTTCAAGAAAATAAATAAATAAATAAAAGGCCAAGCTAGTTAATAAGCTATTACAATATTGTATTAGGTTTTCACTTTGAAAGCAAAAAGTTTTATTATATTTTTTAACTCAGAATTCCAATTTACAGAATCATATTAAATGCAGTTTTTTCTTCTTATAAAACTAATATATTTCTTAAAAAAAAAAAAAAAAAAAAAAAAAAAAATCCTTGTTTTCTTAGTCAAGTCTCGCAAAAATTAAAAAATAAAACTTCTTGGCAAAAAATAAATAAAATAAATAAATAAATAAATAATAATAATAATCAAAACGTATTTGTGTCTTCTATTAATACAAGTAAAGGAAAAAAAAAAAAAAAAAGGATGTGAACTTTTTGAGCGAATTATTTAAACGCTACCAATGGAAAAACAGCTTCTGATTCCCCCATCTCTGATCTTTTGAAAACTTTATATTTAGTCCTAAAATTTGTGGATACATTCTTCCTTCACCTTTTTATATATAAACGGCTAAGAAATTTTCTTGGACTCTGTTTGTGTGTTGATGCAAGTTGCCACCAAATTTTCATACTTTAGTTAATTAAAAAAAATCTAATTGTCCGATCAATAAGTTAATTAATCCAACGGATTCAGAAAAATTGCCCCTTTCATATGGTATCTTATTTGTAACGAAATTTTGATTAGATATTTTTAAATTAATTAAAAAATGAAAATAATAACCTAGTAAAAGCTTTAAAAATGGACATTTAAATTTTTAATTGTTGCCAAAAAAAAAAAAAAAAAAAAAAATGCTTTCACGCGAATATATATATATACAGGGTGATTAAAAAAAACATGGACAAAATGATATGGCAGATCAGTCATACAACAAGGATCAAAAATCGCATAGGAACAGAGGTTCGCAAACGCCTGTAGAGGGCGCTAGAGCCACGAGAGGGCGTTGCAATACAAACACTAGCTGAGCAATTGGAGATTGCCTTCATTCGAGCCGTGGATGTGTTTGGCTTAACATGGTAGTTACACGCACTGTGAAATGGCTGACATGCATACAATTTTCGGCATGTTTAACTGCAATGGACGAGAAGCCTTGCGAATGTATCGTGAGAAATATCCTGTTAGAAAGGTCCCTAGCCGCTCATTCTTTGCCATTCTACATCAACGATTTTGTGAAACCGGCTCGTTCGACGTACACAAGCCAGATGCTGGTCGCCATCGAATAACTCGGACAGTTTCTGCTGAAAAAAGAATTATCCAAGAACTCCAGCGTAATCCTTCAACGAGTACACGAGTTGTATCCCGAAAGACCCATATCCCCCAAGCTACCCTCTGGCACATTGTACACGGCGAAGGACTACATCCATATCATTTGCAATGCGTCCAGGTACTGGAACTGGGAGACTACAACAATCGTATGGATTTTGCGTGGTGGTTTTTGCAAGAAAGTGCTGCAGACCGAAACTTCGCAGCAAATAACGGATAAGACTGCGTTCTCATTAGAGGGTGTGATGAACTTTCACAACCTGCATACGTGGGCGGATGAAATTCCGCATGTTACACGTCCGCAAGGCGCACAACGAAAATTTTCCGTTAACGTGTTGGCTGGCATTGTATGAGACTGTTTACTTGGCCCGTACATTCTCCCAGAAAGACTTAACGGTCCCATTTATTTAACATTCTTGCAAGAGGTTCTGCCAGAAATGCTGAATGATGTTCCGATGCCTATTCATCAATGCATTCGATTTCAACACCATGGAGCTCCTGCACATTTCAGCACAGACGTCAGAGCACATCTGCAGGCTACTTTTCCTGGCGGCTGGATTGGTCGCAGTGGACCAATCGCATGGCCACCACGAGCACACCAGACCTGTCTCCCTTGGATTTTTCTTATGGGGATTTTTAAAAGGATTTGTGTGTGAAACACTTGTTGCAACGCCGGAAGACTTGGTAGGAAGAATTGTTGTGGCAGCAGGATGTGTTCAATATACCCTTGGTATCTTTGAGAAGGTGCGGCGTTCTATGCAACGTAGATGCCAGGCGTGTCGCGATGCATCTGGCACAAACTTTGAGCATCTCCCGTAGGCTCAACATTTGGCTTGTATTACTCGCATGTGTGTGAGTCTGAGAATAAAATTATCTGTAATGGTTTTGTTTCTTCTCTTCGTGTTATGCATTATTTTAGATGCCCTGTAGCGCCTCCGGATCGCAGTTGCGTCCCTCTGTTGCTATGCTATTTTTTATCCTTGTTGTATAACCGATCTACCATACCATTTTGTCCACGTTATTTTGAATCACCCTGTATATATAACATTAAATTTTCTCATGCATATCAAAATATGAAAATAGAGTAAAATAATATTATAGTTTTAAAAAATTAAAGAACACGCTTTTATGGAAATGTGAACTAAAAAGTACAAAATATCTATCTTAGTATTAAAATTCAGGGTAAGAGAAAAGTGTGAGTGACATACCGTAATATTTACATACATTTAAATCTTTAATTAAAATAACTTAGAATTAAACAAAAACCATTTTTAAAAAGTCTCCCCTGACGGGGATCGAAAGCTGGACCTTTAGGTTCGTAGCGCAGCGTCTTACCTCAACGCCACACCGTTCACATAGAGAGAGTATTTTTTTTACAATATAAATTTTTTGTTTGCTCCCAGAGAAGTTACAAACAAACATACATACATACAGGTGAAGCTAATAAAAGCGTGTTAAAAAAAATAATATTATAGTTTTAAAAAATTGAAGAACACGCTTTTATAAAAATGTGAACTAAAAAGCACAAAATATCTATCTTAGTATTAAAATTCAGGGTAAGAGAAAATCGTGTGAGTGACACACCGTAATGTTTACATACATTTAAATCTTTAATTGAAATAACTTAGAATTAACGAAAACCATTTTTAAAAATTCTCCCCTGACTGGGATCGAACGCTGGACCTTCAGGTTCGTAGCGCGGCGCCTTATACGCAACATTGTTCACATTAGGTAAAGTATTTTTTTTTACAATATAAACTTTTTGTTTGCTCCCAGAAAAGTTACAAACAAACATACATACATACATACATACAGGTGAAGCTAATAAAAGCGTGTTAAGAAGAAAAGAAATTTTTATACCTCAATTTTAGATTTTTCTTTTATTTAAATAGTATGTTTTTGGCACGGATGAATCGCGCTTGGCATGAAAGCTAATTCCGCATTATATTAAAGAGCTTTATATTTATTAATAATCTTGGGTAATTTTTAAAATTTTGAAGCTGAAATAGTAGATCGGACATTTTTCCCCAATAACTGCACTTTCACAAAAGCCACTTTAAACCAAGTAACGCATCAAAAATATAAATAAATTATAAGATATTGAAAAACAGAAAAGAACGAAAAGGAAAAAGAAAAAGAAAAGAGAAGAAAGAAACAGAAAAAATAATCGCATAAATTTTGTATTTTTGTCTAAAGTGTTCATAAAAATTCAAAAGTCGCTAAGGGGAGCTATATTAAGGCTGTACCATGATCAAATTTAAATATTTCATTATTTATTTTTCAATATACCACATAATCATATGCTACAGCCAGATTGCATTTCACGCATTGCTTTTTACAGGGTGATGCCAAACACTTTAATTTTTACTGATCACCTTTTCACTTTTGGCGCAGAATTTTTACAGAATTATATTAGATATAACTTGGTTTTCCTACTCCTGAAGTTTCAAGACGGTTTGTTTAGTACTTTTTGAGATAATTCAAAAAAGTCTGAAATTGAAAGTGTCCAGTCATTTATGGAAAGGTAGTGTATATAAAATGGAAAACATAACATCTTTGAACTATCATCAGTTTTACAAAGAATTAAAAAATTTCTTACAAATATTATGGCGTTTACTTTTCGATATTATTTCAAAAAAAGAGAAAAGGGAAGTGGAGCTATTAAAGCCCAAGAAAAATCTATATTTTCTCTCCTTTAAAAAATATTTTCATTGAAATTATTTTCTAAATTATCGAATTAATGATTTTTTTTTTAAATCTCAGCTTCGTAGTGTTATGCGAAAGAGTGTCAGTAAGTAATGCATGTAGTTGTTCTTTGCAATATAGCTTCATACTGTATAGAGAACACGTCTATGTGCGTTATTTATTGATACTCTTTCGTATGAACTACGTAGTCATGGGAATAATGAGAAAAACATGTTCGTATATTTATACCACAAAAATCTTAATACCGGAAATTTAAATAAAAAATAATAATAATAATAACAATAATAATAATAATTTTTAGCAATCTATGTTTCCTTCCAGAAGCGTGATAGATAAAAAAATAAATATCGATTGATAATGTAAACTTCATTTGCAGTTAAAAATTTCGAATACGGGTCTTTTTTGTAATCCATTAAACAAAATGAAAAGAAAATTCCCAATTTACTTTTTTTCTCTTTCTACTCCGCCTACCAAACCATGAACGTGTAGAAGCTTTTAGCAGATAACTGCTCCATTAAATCTGAAAAATGGAGTGTTATCTCTTCAGCAATAGCTGTTGATAATTACTTCGATCGGGAAGAGAAGAGATATTAACAAGTTATTTAACGAGTCGCTATTTTGGCAAAGCTTGTAAAACAAAAAATTTTTTTTTCGGGTTTTATCTATTTATTTTAACTTTTGTAATTTTTGTTGTCATTCATATTTTATTTTATTTATTCATATGTATTATTATTTTTTATCAGTTTCCAACAAAGTTGAAAAATGTTTATGATATCGGTTTGTCTGTCTATCTATGCGTTCTATAACTCACGCAAATATTCAAGGGATTTCTTGAAAATGACATATATTATTCAAATTCATTATGAGATGTTCTCTATTGAAAATAGTATAACTACTACCACTGATTTGTATAAAAGGGCATTCGAAAGTATTCCGAAACATTGCATTTTATGAGACGTACTTCCGTAAACAATATTATTTTCACCACTTAATGAGGCATGCGCAGTTCCTGCTGAATACGTTGTACTTTCCTAATGAAAGTCTGTTGTTCTTCTCAGCATTTACATTTGATGTTTTTACGGATGATGAGCCTGTAAAAGGTTCGAAACGTTTAAATTTCTGTTTTGTGTTTTTAATGTTTTAAATTGTATATTTTTAGAGTATATTGTCTGTCTCAGTTTTTAATGTGCGATTAAAATTTAGTTTAACTACGAGACGTAATGATTTTTAAATATTTTAAATATTATAATATCTTTATTTTGCACAAATCATAATGAAATTTACATGTACTATTTATATACACAAAAATGTTTTCTATATAATATAGCATGATTAACATTAATATTTAAAGAACCACACAAAAATATTGAGTTAAACTAAGGACTATTATTAGAAATTTTCTGGAATTGCATTTTCGTTTACATTGAGTGTTTAAAAACACATTCTAACTATGTTTAAGATGATTAGTTTAGCTGTCTAGTCATCTGACTTCTCATGTGTTTCCCTCTTCATCTATCCGCCTTTAGAGTCTATACATATTTCCAGAATTTTTTCAAAATGATATGTATCATTCAGATTCATTGTGGCATGTTTCTTACTTAAAATGATATAAAAACCACAACTGATTTGTGTTCAGGGACATCCATATGAATGTCAATGTATTGCGTTCTATGAGAAGCATTTTTATAAATCATATTTAAGTAACTTTGTACTGCACAAATCATAATAAAAATGCACTTTTATTGCTCTTGTGCAAAATAAAATGTTTTCTATAGAATGTTGTATATTTAGCATTAACACTTACAGGGATATTCTAATACATTCAGTTACACGAAGGATTACAATTAGAGATTGCTAGAATTGTATTTCCGATTGTGTTAAGCGTTTTTAATAATTTCCTACAATGTTGAAGAATGATTATGTATTCAGTTACGTTATCTGTCTGTATTTCTGTCCGTCTGTTTGTCCATTTGTCAAAATATATTTAAGGTTAACACAGGCAAAATATATTGAAGGTTAAGCGATGCAACAAGTATGTACAATTGGAAAGTGCTAATAATTTATGCGCATGACATGTTTTTTCGTTGTTGTTTTTTCAATGGGGAGGGTGTAAATAACTAGCTTTACATTTGTTATTTTAAACTAAAGGAAGGATTATGAACTTTCTGAAGGAAGGATTGTGAACTTTATTACTTTTTATGCTCAAATTTTTATACTCATTAACAAGTAATTTCAATAATCTAATTACTACTTATAAAAAAGCGTTAACTGTATTTATTAATATGCTTTATCTCTATGAAGAACGATTCAAATGAATAGGTAGGTGATTCAGAGATTTTTTTCTCTTAGGGATTATTTTGAAGACAAGGACTAAACCAGACTTTAAATGAGATAAATTTCCCCGAATTTTAAACATCGTCCCGAATTTCGACTAAAAATGAGAATGTATAAATTGCGAGAAGATATCCAACCAAAATCATCTCTCAGAACAGAAGTGGATGCGCTGATTTCCTGATAAGTCCATCCAATTTAATGCATTGCTTCCGGCTATTCTTTTTGCTACACAATCGAAAATCCTTTTCTTTTTTTCAAATTAATTATTAAAAAGTGTGCTACAAAGAGAGCAGGGTATTGTAAATACTTGACATCGTCCTTTATACCTTATTCATTTTATACTTGTGCTATAATAAACTACAACGTTACATGAAAAGGTGTACAGAATTTTAAAAAATCAAGGGTGTAAAAGGATTCAGTTTCAAGAAATAAAAAATTTAAATTTTTATATAAGGCTGTCATAAAAGGAATATATATATTGATGAGTTTAATGAGCTTGCTTTGTATCAGAAAAGGTCTCAGAATTACAACAAAATGAAAATGTTGATTTAAACCTACTTTCCAATGCCTTCATAAAAGTTCTTCGTTCGAAAAAACATACAACAGATAGCATTTTAGGGGTCCTGTACACATTACAAGTTAATTCAAAGATGACATAAATAAATTTGCACTTCAGTTTGATTAAACCTTCAACGAGCAACGCTGTTTCGATTTATCTCTAAGATTTCTTATAATTCAACTAGTTTGTTGTAGGGCGACTAAGGCGCCCGTTGAAAAATAATCGTTTTATTTTATTTATTTCTCACTCTCACTTTAAATAATTCATTTGCTAGCAAGCCCGTGCGAAGTTTTCTCACTTTGTTTATCTCTTCGTTACCTTTAAAATTATTATTTTATAGATGTCATTTTTTTCATATGCAT